>CM028132.1:1476991159-1478236738 GCA_016271365.2 Neoceratodus forsteri | reverse complement strand
TTTAAAGTGACAGTATGTTTTTGGTCTGTAACCTGTAAAGCCCTGTGTAACTCAAGTGATGCTTGACAGGCGGTGGTGGTGGTAAGGGTTGGGGGTGAAACTTTCTGCTTGCAAAGGATTGGGGTACTCTGAACAGCCCTTGCCCAGACCATGCACCTTGTCTGTGAATTTGAATCCAGGGACAGACTGGTCTTGTCTCTCAGCACAGGAATGCCCCTGCTTTCAAGCGTTCACTTGCTGTTGAGGCAGATAGAGTCCTTATTTTAATATAGCTTTTTCATCCCACCCATTGATGCAAGCTTTCACCCTCCCGGCACCCTCCCTAACTGACACCAGAGGACAGCTGAGTAATGTGGAATCCAAAAGTTCATCATGCTGACAATGAGGGTTGTGTCTTCCATTTTCTCACTGCCCTGTCACCTCCCTCTGATACTTGACACATGCCCACATTCCACACTACATGGGTCACTGAGGGAGCGGAGTCTGGCACCTCCCTTCCCCCAACTAGTAAACGCTGCAACTGGCACCCCCATCCATGACCCCACATAAGGGTCACTGAGAAAGCAGAGCCTGGAACCTCCCTCACTGACCCCACCCCAACCGTGGGCCATCCCCATAAGGGTCACTGGGTGTGCAGAGTGTGGCACCCCCTTCCCTCAGCCAGGAATCTCTGCCATTAGCACCCCCTCATTGGTGGACTCGCCTAGCACCTAACCTTTAAGGGACTCCAAAAATTGAGAAGGACTTACAATTAATGCCGCTACCAGGACTTTTTAAAATGAATTCTGTTTTTTAACCCACCTCCGAGTTCCCACCCAGGTTTGAGAGCATCCACTTGCCTCCTGCCACCAGTTCTGCACATTGTCCCCCATGTGGCCTTGCCACTCTGTGCTTCCCCAGAGGGTGATGAACTTATGCATTCACGGTAGAAAGGGTGGTCAGCGATGGACAAGGGCTATCTTGCATGGCTGAGAAGTGTGTGTTTCTACTTGCATGCTCCTCACATGGGACATCTGCGTGGTGGAGCGCAGTGCGTACTGCAGTGCCCTGCCCTCATCCCACCCACCCAGCTCCTACTGCTGCTCAGTCGTTTGCTGCTCCCTTTTGCTTTGAGGGAGCTGCAGTGTCACCCCGATGCAGGCTTCCCTTCCCCCTTCTGGGGTAAAGCAGATGCTGCATCCTCCCCTGCTAGTCAGTCATGGTGTCCTGGGCTGGGAGTACAACCCTGATCTCCCTCTGGGCAGAACATTGCAACAGAGCCATAGTAACAACATGGCAACATAGCATTTTGGTAACAGAAGGGGCTTAGAGTCCATCTTATTTATTTATTTAGCTTTTGTTGACCGGGTAAGTGCACTAGACAAATCCTGCCTATTTTCAGGCACGACCCGGGGGAGGGGGATACAGATGAATGCCAACTGACCTTGAACCAAATTAAGCTGTTGGTGGTATTTTTAGTGAATGAGGGAAATTTGGCCAGGACACCGGGGAAGTTCCCCTACTCTTTTCGATAAGTGCCATGGGATCTTTAACATCCACCTGAACTACCACCAATCCAGGCAGATGGGACCTCGGTTTAACGTCTCATCTGAAAGACGGCACCTCAGAAGTGCAGCACCCCTCTCATGCTGCACTACAGTGTCAGTACTGGGATATTAACCCAAGTGCCACACCCTTTGCCTGAAGAGGGACTAAACGCTGTTTGAGTATGGACACACATCCAGATTTATCAGCTGAAATAATGCAACCCCAACTGCTGTGAAACCCACAATGCCATTCTCACTTAGAAATCTTGTCTAGTTGTACTTTGAAAGCCTAAGCAGTGCTTGCTTCCACAATCTCACCTGGAAGGCTGTTCCACATGTTAACCACTGTCTGCATGACATAATGTTTTCCTAGTGTTTCCCCTTTTACTGCCCTACTTCAGAATGCGTGTATGTCCTCCTATTCAGCTTGTACAGTACTTATCAACTCTAGGCCATGGACGTTAGGGTTGGGCAAATACCTTATTTTGAATATTCAGGCAGAATATTATATTTAGGCCCCAAATATTCAGATATTCTTTATTCATGTGCCTGTGGAAAAAGAAGCAGTCCCCCCACCCTCTCTACAAGCTCAGTCCTTTAAAATACAACCTTGCCCCCCACCCTCTGCTACAGTCCCAATCCCACCCTCCTCCCATAGCAGCCAACAATTCATGTTAAGAAAAAAAAAAATCCCATGATGGTCGACTGTGACAATTCAGCCTCCGTCTTTTTTACATTAATTTCTTTTTCCCTAGGGCCCACGTTCTCACTGCCCCCCAGCCCCAACCTCGCCACTGCTAGGCTTCTCCCTTACTTCCCCCATGGTTTACCCGCCATGGCAGTGAGCAGTGATGATCCGCTTTAAGGATCCAATTTCTGGGAGGCCAGCTACTGCGAGGGGGGAGGTCAAGGAGGTCGGTCTTCATCTGACAAGCCTGGTCCCTGAATTTCCTTCATATTTTGATTGGTCCCCAGGTGGAGAGTGCAACGTTGGCAATGGCTGAGCTGTGCGCACTTCTGCCTACAGCATGCCGGCCGGCGGCTTCACCTCTCACTTCTTGCATAAGGGCTCCTGACATACTGACACCCAGCCTCCACTAGGTGTCAGGGAAATGCCAACCCTTGAGTTCCCCCCCCCTCCCCGGGAGAGGTGAGCTGTCCCCCGGACACTCGATCCTGTCCCTCCCTGGCCAGCCCCAGGCAGCCCGCTCACACCGCTCACACAGGTCACCGGCATGACAGAAGGTAAGGCATGGATGCCTCAACCCTCCACGCCACTGGGCGGGCGTATCCAGCCTTCATCTTTAGCACTTGTTTTTTATTCAGATCAGTTTTTTCTCCCACCCCAACCCCAGCAGCACCCTCCTCCCACCCTTCCTCCCCAACAGCACCCACCTGTTGTTTAAATAAGAAGACTCTCCCGGCGATAACGAAGGTGACTAACACAGCCCACCCTCCGTCACTTCCAGCCACCTTCTAGTTAATGAAAGTGCTCCCGCGCTCGCTCACATAGTAAAACAGCTGATTATACAGGCAAGCATGGGAGCGCTTTCATTCACTAGAAGGCAGCTAGCTGAGATGGGTGGGTTGTGTTGGCGGTCACCTCCTTTGTCGCTGGGAGCCTTCCTATATAAAGAAATATTGGGTGCTGGGTGGAAGGAGGATGTTGTCAGGGTTGGGCAGGAATATTGATTTGAATAAAGAACAAGTGCTGACTGTGCCAGCTGGGCATGGCGGCAGGTGGGCTGTGCCGGTTGTCCATCGTGAGAATTTTTTTAAATGTAAAATTTTGGGTGCTGGGAGGAGGAGGGTGGGATTGGGATTATAGCAGAGGGTTGGGGAGGAGGGCGGGGGCTGTTTAGTTTTCTTTTTCCTTTTTTATCTTTTTTTTATTTTTTTTAACAAATAGTGTTTTCTGAATAAACTGCTGGCCCGCCGGTGCAGAGGTAGCACTACAGCTTGCAGTGCCGATGATCCAAGGTCTGGAGTGACCTTGGGAGTCAGAGGGTCATGCTGGGGGGAGGAGGACTGAGCATCCCAGGGACTGCTTTCCTCCTCCAGGGAGGGAGTTCAGTGGCTGGTGGTTGGCACACTGACACTACAGTGGGAGGCAGTATAGCGCAGTGATTTAAGGCTCTGAGCTGCAAACCTGGAGACCTGGGTTTGAATCCCATAGCCCCCACTTGCATACTGTGTGACCCTGAGCAAGTCACTTAACTTCCTTGTGCTCCCAGGTTGCACCTGTAAACAAGCTTTCAGCTTAGTGTGTCTCTCCTGGTAAAAAAATAAATAAATAAATACTATATAACAAGGGGGGGAGGGAAAAGGGGGGCAGGGCAGATGCCCCGCTTACTGCACACAGGAGTGTGCGTAGCACCGCTGTTGGCACCATTGCACGTCCCTTTCTCTGTGCCAGGGGAGAAAAGGGAAAAACTGGGAGCATAAAGAGATACAAAAAAAGAATCAAATAAACTAGCGTTTCCCAAATAAGAATAGGCATGCGAGGCGCTACTATTCATTATTCATATCTGCTTCATTTCATTTTTTTTTTATACTGGAGAGCCAGATGCACTATATAGCCCTTTTTCACAAGCAACCTGTTGTAGAGAAAGGTACAGGTTACAGAGCCGATGACATCACAATATGTACAGAGTACAGTAATATAATTAACGAGTGGATAAAAGGTACAGTTTTAGGAAGGTAATGACCTAAACCTCAAGGTACAGGGCAGGGTATCAGACTAACGAATAGTGCATTATTCATGGTATTTAGGAAATACTAGTCATTATTCACACACCGCTGATGGGCACTGCTTTACTGGTAAGGCCAGCTCTCCATCCATATCTTCTTGGCCACTTCCTGAGTTAGGTTCTCAAGCTAGCTGCCGAGATTGCTGGGCCACAGTTGCTGGCTGGGAAAAAATTCACTTTGTTGTGGGCCCAGAGACTTGTTTCAGAGCCTCAGTGGATATTTAGAGACACTGCCCCTCCCACATATTGCGAAAAATGAGGGTATCCCATAGGATTCACATAAATGTGCAATATGACCCAGCTGCAGCTCTCAGCTTCTGACTCAGGCAGTTTGTAAGAGACTTTTCTCTTGTTGCCTCCCAGTGAGAACTGCTCTAGCTCATGTGCCGAAAAGCATATCCTAGCAGGCGAGCGAGTCAGTGAAGAGTGGGGGAAGGTGTGGAGTGGAGCTTTCTGATAGAGGTACCTAGAGCCGACACATCTTGGTTTTTACGAGGCAACCAGATGGAATCCATCTGCCCCAGTCCAAGAGGTTCAGACTTTTGGCAGTCTGTGCTGAGTGAATTTTACAAAATGAATGATTAATTGGCATGCCAGTCAGAGAGAAACGCAGACATTTATGGACTAAAGACAGTGTCATCCTTTGGGAAGGGGTGGACCCCTATGCTAAATCCAAATTACCATAGATTGGGGGAACGTTTACTTGTTATTGGATACCCCGTGGGGCCCAGTCCGCCTCGGATTTCCATTGTTAAGAATGGATGGAAGGTGGTTTGCTACTCTACCCAGGTTCAGAGGGTCCAGGAGTAGAAGCAATTGGCCTGGCTTGGTGAGTCACTGAACTGTTTTTATGGTCTGGCATTCTGATCTTGCCCAGGCATACCGTATTTGGAGGGCTTGTGATTTCTCAGATTATAGTACCACTCATAAGTGAGGAGTTTCCATCCTGTTTTCTTTGGCATTAAAGCTGTTCCTTGCTCACTCGCACTCTCCCTCTCTCTCTCTCTATATATCTATATATATTTCAGCAGCTTCTGTTCAGGGTTAATTTTCCAGTGCTTCTTCGTTAGTGATGTGTCTTATTATTGAGTTGATGGAAGGGATTTAGGGTTGGTCTTCATAACAAGTCATTCCGAATTCTCCCTAAGGGTTGTGAACTACACTCTCAACTACACTGTGTTTGTGTACCTGTAGCAGTAGGCAGAGTCAATGCTTTTGGTAGGGAAAGGCACAAAATGTTAAGCAAAATCCCCACTATAAGGATTGACAGATACACTTTGCTCAGTGCATCTGCCTCTAGATGAGTTGTAGCAGTTTTGCATCTGAATTCTACAACTTTCTGCCAGTTTCCCTGGTGGAATGCAGTGACTTCCATGGAACATTCTTCAAAGGCCCTGCAAAGTGGAGTGATAAATACCCCCAGCTCAGACATTGCCTCTTTGGGTGACCTTGAGCAAACCGCCTGACCTCCCTGTTCTTCCATTCTGTGCATCCCTGCTGTGACATCGAGTAGGGCTGCACAACTTGGGACCCATGGGAATCTGTGTGCTTCATCTGTATTGCCCTATCCTGGTGGAATGAGTTTCAAAAATGTAATGCCCTCATGTGGACATACTGGGCCCTAACCGATAAACTACTGACCTATATTTCTATGCTGTTTCAGCGAACTGAGGGAACGTATGGTCTAAGGAGTTTGTCTCTTGTCTCTCTTAAAGTACCCAAAATAAGGGCACGACATGGCTCAGTGACCATCATCTTTTCTCTGTCCACCCTTTGGAATGTCATGCAAAAAACTCTCAGGCTGTCCTCCCTCCTGGGGCTTCACTCTTTCAGGAGGCTGCTCACTCTCAAACTGAGCGCCCTGTGTGTATGCCGCAAATAACCACCTCCTCCATCTCCAGTGGCTCCCCAAACTCTTGGCACTTACACGTATTCCCCTAGCACTTCTCTTCTTCTTTCCATCACGGGTTTATTCTGCCAACTCCCACCTGTTTGTTTAACTACATCTATTTCCACCCCTTACCGACCCTTTCCTTTGTTTTTCCCCCACCCATAAACCTTAGGTTGTTGTTTCCTCACTTACCCTACCTGGTATCCCTCGTCTTATTGTAACATTGTGACCTTTGTCTGAATAATCCCACGTCTTGAGGGAATCCTTTATATATATACAGTCATTTATCAACCCGGATAGTGTTCACCATATGTACTCCCCAGCCCTGATCTTATCTGTTTCTCTGTAACTGTCTTTTATTTGCTCATTGTGTGTGTAACCCCTAGGTGGCGCTATCCCAAGGGCTACTACCCCTGCTTGTTTGACTACGGACAGGTTGAGGGGCCTAGGTCCTATGGTGGGTGCCTCCACCCAGAGGTCAGGGTTTGTAGTGGTTAGACTAGCTTGGTCACAGCCCTCTGAGACACTGAGACCCCCTTTTATTCCCTCTAGTGGCTCACATAGTACACCAGAGTCACGGCCCCAATACCCCACCTATACACACTGTTCACTCATATAGATACCACTTACCCTCGAGACTAATTCTGCAGCACGTCTCTGAGGACCCTTTGTAAAATAAAGTTAAACAACATACACAGCAAAACACAATACTGTTTCCATAAGTACCAACACCACAGACAGCATATAGTATAACAACAAAAAATCTGATTTATTTAGGGGGCAGTAACACGGGAGGGGGAAATCAGGTTAATTGGTGGCATTACATCACAGTACTGTGAACATATACAGGGGCTGAAAAGTCACACTCTGGGTACCCAGTTTGGGGGGGGGGCTAGCCAGGTCCGTTGCCCGGGGTTGGCCGGCAGGTGAAGATGGATAAGGCCCTGTAGAAGAAAATATATGCACAACACCCAATTGTAATCCGGAGCCGGATGGCTCAGTCCATGAAGCAGTGAAACAACAATAATTAGATGACACTCTTGTGATTGAAAACAGGCTGCAGGGGAATACCCTGATTTGTACTCACAATACCCAAGCTGAGGACCGGATGGTGTATGTTCTTCTGGATTGCCAGAACAACAAGGCATGGAGACAAAGTCCTTGTGACTGGACCCCACTCCAGTTGATAGCAAACGGATTTAGTCTGAGACAAGCTGGGGTTTGCTTCCAGCTTCAACACACAGCACACAGCACTGGGGACTGGAAATAGCGATTCCCCACAAGCACTACGCACATTCATATGTAAAAGGAAAGTACTATACCAGGCAGACTGCTCCTCGATCCCGATCGCAATTACTGCAAAATACCCGGGAGCACGCACAGCAGTTCCTGACAGACCGAGCGCGATTCAGCAATTTCTCCAGTCTTCTACAGGGTGAGCCTGGTTTCCACACTTCTAGTGGTGCTTCTTTCTCCTCACAACTTGGATTCAGTCCAAACTGGCACTCACAAAGGCTGCAGACTGAAACTCAGGGCCTCACACGCACTTCCCGTGCAAAACTATACACCGCAGAAGCACAGAGCTCCTTTTCTCTTCACAGTCAAAAGTGATCTAATCTTTCCAGTCACAGAGCAGGGCATTTCCTTTAGCTCCACACCATTCTGTTGGCTGGTTCGGCTGTCACTCACAATAAGACTCCCTCTGTTGGTGGAAAAAGGCGCCAAAGTTAAAACTACATTTTCCAGAGTCACTGCCCATACAATCCCTTTGTGGCTGGCTCAAAATTGAGAGTCCATGTTCCGATTCGTCCACGGGCACCATTTTAGGGTCTCCCTATCATCCTGATTGGTCCAAGTCAGCTATTCAGGACCAAAATGAAAGAGTTACACTGAAACAGTTTGTGCTGAAATGAAGACAGGATAGACAAACTACATTTTCTCAGTCACTCTAAATGATTTCTGGCAAACAGTTATATCTTTCAACAAGGCTCCCTCTGCACATGTAGCAACGGCAGAAACGGAGCGAACTGACAGCAGCCCGGGCGGGATTCGAGCATTAAATACACAGTCCCCCCATACAAACTAATTAAGTCTGCAAGCAGACAGCTCTTAAAGAGACAGTACGTGGAGGCTCAAATAGCACTCACTTGGAACCACATTTAAACAGCTCAGACGTCGAACACCGCCCAGACTTGGAGCATTCAGGCAAGCTCCTGGAAGACTTTTGGGAACCCCCATTTGCAGGGGGGTTACATGTGTACACTGCTTATCTGGTAATTTTGCTGTAGTTGTATATGTCCTACTTGTCCAGGACCATCTTGCAAATGAGCTTGCTCAAGGATGACTTTGCCTGGTTAAATAAAGTTTGATTGATTGAAAGGATTAATGAGGGCTGGGGACTTGGACTCTCCTTGACTTGTTTTGTTGTTGGAGGGTGTGCAGAAGCTGTTTGATGTTTAATAATAAAAAAGCCTGGCCTGAAAATGAAGCACTTCATATGCATAACAATGAGAAGTGATTGTTAAGAAATACTGCCTCCCTTTATGCACAGTCATGCCTGCACCCCCCCATCATCACCCCACGCAGAGAAACTAGGCCTCCAGCCTCACCTCTGACCAAGTTGTTAGAAAAGGCCGAGTCAGGACAGCTACAACCACACAGGGCTGCATACTTGGGAAATGAAGTATTATAAATAGTTTCAGTGATGAAGTAATTATTTCTGAAAGGTGAGAGACTGATGGCATTTGCGACCGAAGCCCTCTGTTTATCCACAGACACAGGTACAGTGTGGGGCAGGTACAGTGCAGCCTTCCACATACTGTGCTGTATTTAGTGCTGGCAAAAGATGAGGGAGTGTCATCACCGGAGACTGGAGACTGATGCTGTCTTTTGATCCACAGGGACCAGGTACACTGTAGCCTTCCATATTTAGTGCTGGTGAAAGGTGAGAGGGTGACATCACTGAAGACTGAAGGCCTGTGTCTATCCACAGGAACCGGTACAGTGTAGACAGATACAGTGAAGGCTTCCCCAGACTGTGATGAATTTAGTGCTTGTGAAAGGTGAGGGATTAACAGTGATAGAGCTTGAAGTCCTCTCTTTATCCAGAGTGACAGGTACAGTGTGGGCAAATGCATTCCCTTCAATGTGATGGAAGTAGTGCTGGTGAAAAGTGAGGGACTGACAGCACCAAAGAACAAAACTGTCTGCATATCCACAGGGACAGATATAGTGTGGACAGGGACAATGAAGTCTTCCCCACACTGTAATGTTCTTAGTGCTAACGAAATGTGACTGGGGATAGACAGCATGGGAGACCGAAGTCCCTTATTTAGCCACAGGGCAGGTACAATTTGGGCAGATACAGTGCATGACAACTCACACTGTGATACATTTAATGCTGCTGAAAGGTGAGGTACTGACTGTACTGGAGACTAAAGCCATCTATTTATCCGCAGGGCCAGGTGCATTGTGTGGGCAGGTACAGTGCAGGCTTCCCCTGAGGGATATAATGCTGATAAAAGGTATGGGACAGGCAGCCCTGGAGACTAAACCCATTTGTTTATCAACAGTGACAGGTACAGTGTGGGGCAGGTACAGTGCAGGCTTCCTCACACTGTGATGGATTTAGAGCTGGTGAAAGGTGAGGGACAGACAGCACTGGAGAGTGAAGCCCTCTGTTTATGTATAGGGCCAGATGCAGGGTGAACAGATATTGTGCAGGCATCCCCACACTGTAATGTATTTAGTGCCAGTGAAAGGTGAGGGACTGACAGCACTAGAGACTGAAGGCCTCTGTTTTTTTAGGTGCAGTGTGGGGCAGGTACTGTGCAGGCATCGCCACACTGTAATGTATGGGGTGTCAGTGAAAGGTGAGGGACTGATAGTACTAGAGCCTGAAGGCTTCTGTTTTTCAGGTGTAGTGTGGGGTAGGTACTGTGCAGGCTTCCCCACTGTAATGTATTTAGTGCCAGTGAAAGGTGAGGGACTGATAGCACTACAGACTGAAAGCCTCTGTTTTCTACGTGCAGTGTGGGTCAGGTACTGTACAGGCATGCCCCACTGTAATGTATTTAGTGCCAGTGAAAGGTGAGGGACTGACAGCACTAGAGACTGAAGGCCTCTGTTTTTTCAGGTGCAGTGTGGGTCAGGTACTGTGCAGGCATGCCCCACTGTACTGTATTTAGTGCCAATGAAAGGTGAGGGACTGACAGCACTAGAGACTGAAGGCCTCTGTTTATTTAGGTGCAGTGTGGGACAGGTACTGTGCAGGCATCCCCACACTGTAATGTATTTAGTGCCAATGAAAGGTGAGGGACTGACAGCACTAGAGACTGAAGGCCTCTGTTTTTTAGGTGCAGTGTGGGACAGGTACTGTGCAGGCATCCCCCACTGTAATGTATTTAGTGCCAGTGAAAGGTGAGGGACTGACAGCACTAGAGACTGAAGGCCTCTGTTTTTTTAGGTGCAGTGTGGGACAGGTACTGTGCAGGCATCGCCACACTGTAATGTATGTGGTGTCAGTGAAAGGTGAGGGACTGATAGCACTAGAGCCTGAAGACTTCTGTTTTTCAGGTGTAGTGTGGGGCAGGTACTGTGCAGGCTTCCCCACTGTAATGTATTTAGTGCCAGTGAAAGGTGAGGGACTGACAACACTACAGACTGAAGGCCTCTGTTTCTAGGGACATGGATATGTTGTTCATCCACACTCATTGGCAGTATCCTTGCCGCTTTAAATCTTGCCGGAAGGTCTTCAAGCTTGCTCCTCCCACCCACCCGGGTGGTATAACTCTCGGCTCCGCCCCATGGCGTCAGATCTTCCTTACCGCTTGGAGCTCAGGTTCCCTCCTTAACGCTCTGCGTTTGTGACTGGTTCCTATTTCTCCGTTTGCGGTTTAAAAATAATACTTTGCAAAAGACTTCAGTCTTGATCCCCTGCGACTCTGCGATGGATCGTCGACTCCAGTTCTGAGATGCCCATGCGGGCAGAAGATGTCTCGGACGGATCCACACTCCACGTGTTCACTGTTAGGCCTTGAGCACGACCCGCGACTTGCGACCTGTGCTCATCTTTCAAGCCCTCGTCCTCGAGGAGCCGTGCTGCCGAGTGCAACTAGGCCGTCGAGCGTTTCCCTCCGGTGGGGTCAAGGAGGCCGGTTGGCGGTGTCAGCGGCGGTCGAGTTCGGCGGATCAGCTGGAGCGGATGCCGCCTCGAAGAGGAGAAGCGGCGCGGGCAGATCTTTCCTCGGCCGCATTTATCCGCTCTCTCTGGGTTCTTCCTACACGGCTTCCTTTAAGGAGCTTTGTCTGTCCCTCTCCACTAAAGGAGAAGGGCCTGCGTCTGCTGGACCTTTTCTCGGTCCAAAAAGAAGGACAAGGGTAAGTCCCTCCGTCGACGCTCTTGGGAGCGGGAAAGGTCCCTCTCCCCGGGCCGTCGACCGTCGGCTTCGGTCGACCGCTCGGCTTCGGCCACTGGCCTCACGGTGTCCCCGTCAGGTCAGTTGACCGAGACTCCACTGATGAAGTCGAGATTTTCTCGACCATTAGACAGGCTGTCGCCTTTAGCAGCCGAGATTCCTCTCCCGGTTCCCGGGAGAGTTGAGATCCTGGGCTCGCCTGTGCCTCCGGTTCCGGAGCCTCGGATGGACCTTCCGAGCCGAAGGGTGTCGGTTCCGGCCGACACCTCCTGCACCGACCCGAAATTCCGGGACTCGTCTCGGTCTCGGACCTCTTGGCGGTCCAACCCGTTCCCCACATCATAAGCGGTCTCGGTCTCGGCTTGCACCGCGGTAAGCGGCGTGTCGCCTCGTCCTCGTCCTCCTCCTCGGATGAGGAGGCTTGGCGTAAGTGCGTCGATGATGCGAGACCTTATGTTTAACAGCTCCTCCTGGCCGGGAATAAGCCGACTCCGGCGCCTTCCCCCATTAAGTAATTGTATCACGGAGCGGCCGACACAACCCCTCGACTTGCCCGAGGGCCTATGCCCAGGCGGTTGTTCGGCCAAACCAGCTGCTCCACCGATTGCGGTGGAACCTCCGCCTCCACAGCCACCAGGTGGGGCTCCGACCGAGGATTCTCGGTCGGCTGAGAGGTTTTACCCCATGCTGTCAGTTACCTCACTCCCGACCGACCTCGGCAGGTGAAGGGTGGCTCAGGCCAGAGGCAGCTCTTGAGGACTCTTCGAGTCCGAAGATGATTCCTCCTTCTTCCAGCGACTGGACTTGGAGTCTCAGGAGGCAGCCAATGGACGATAGCCCGTCGTCCCTTCCTAGGACTGCTTGCTCATCTCGAGTCTCACGGGATGGAGCTCGAACCGTTCCAAGCGAGGCCAGGTATCCCTCACGGAGATTCTGGACCGAGGATTCTCGGCGGAGGCCTTTCCGGTGGCGAGGCCATAGTGGGTCCAGCACTGGAACTTTGGCAGCGCCCCTGCTTCCTGCCCTGCGCCTTCGACCAGGATGGCCAGAAGTATCACGGTCCCTACGGTTCCTTGTCCGGTTTTGGGAACACCCCTGCTGAGGGGTTGGTTACCGACAAGCGGCATTTTCCGGCGCTCGGCCCGTAGCACCAGGGATGTGGACAAACCTCCTGACAAAGGAGTCCAGGGGTGGACTATGTCGAGGCGAAAAAGTCTCGCTGCGTCCTCTCTCGGCCTTCGTCAGGCCAGTTGACGTCCTCATAGCACATTTTTCTCATGTGCCCTGTTGGGCTCCCTGGATGAGGGTCATCCCTCATCTTCCCGCCCGATCTGCAGACTACGGTTAAGCAGGTGCGGGACCAGGGCAGAACAGTGGCCAAACAGCAGCTCCAGAGCTGCTTTGGATGTGGGGACTCAGTGTGCCAGATCGGTGGCGGCCGCGGTGGCTGTACGTCGTGAGCTTAGCTGAGGATATCCACCTTCACCCGGATACCCAGCACAAGTTGGCGGATGTTCCTTTGAGGACTGACCTCTTCGCCCTAGGTGGAAGGTCACCTGCAGAGGGATCAAGTCCAATGCCACCTTGGACTGGGTCTCTTCCGCTCAGAAGGACCATAAGGTGCCGCCAAACCACAGCTAAGCCCTGGGTCGCTTCTGTGCCCCGGCGGCATACGGCCAGCACAGCGTCCAGGGCCCGGCGAGCTCGACCTTGGGCATCCCAAACCCAAACGCCGGGCTTCCTCTAACAGGAGGCAGGAGGAAAGGGCCCTGGGTCCCTCGGCGGTCCCTCCTCAAGCCTGCCCAGTGACGGGCTGACGGGTGTCGCCCCCATCCGTCACCTTACACAGGTCCCCGATGAGACGGCTCCGGCTGCCCGTTCCGCCTGGTCCGCTGTTACTGCCCACGGACAGGTGGGTCTTAAATTAGTGGTGGGAAGAGGCCTACCTCTGGAATTGACAGGCACGCCACCCTTCAGAGCCGTGGCCCCTCGGGGCCTCGGGATCCCCCAGCCTCACTGCCGCGGCTCGAGAGCCGACATCACTCTCCTCCTCCAGAAGGAGGTGGTAAGAGAGGTGGTGGACCCTCCTTCAGACCCAGGGTTTGTGTCCAGGTACTTCCTGGTTCCGAAGCGAGACGGGGGCTGGCGCCCCATTCTCGCGACCTACGACCCTAAACAAGTTCCCTAAGGTCTCGAACCTTCCAGGATGGTCACTCTGGCTCAAGATAATACCATCCTTGGAGGCAGCGGTGTGGTTCTGCTCTCTGGACTTGCAGGGCCAGCGTTTTCCGTCCCTATCTAGTCGTCTCACCAGAATTCCTTCCGGCTCGGCGGAGGATCTCTCTTCGAGTTCAAGCCATGCCCTTGGCTTGTCTCAAGCTCCAGGGTCTTCACCAAATGCATGGCAGTGGTGACAGCATTCCCTCTGCGCAGGGTCCGGGTGTACCCTTACCTGGACGACTGGCTGATAGCAGCTCCCTCCAGGAAGGAGGCGGAGTGGTCCAGAGATCTGGCCTCCTTAGGTCTGCTCTCAACTGGGCCTCCTTATCAACGAGGCCAAGTCGGAACTCGAGCCAAGCAGGTGATTTTATTCATCGGGCGCAGCTCGACTCTCTTCGAGCCAGAGCGGCTCCGGCGGACAGGGCCGAGGTTCTTTCCTCCTTTGCCCGATCATTTCTGGTTGGGCAATTGCGCCTACCCGGGACTTCCTCGCCTCCCTGGGTCTCATGGCGGCCTGTACCAGCGTCGTCCGTTGGGCCCGCTGGAACATGCGTCCCCTTCAGTGGGGACTGGCCAGCCAGTGGTCACAGCAGCTGCGATCCCTTGGACCAGCTTGTGTCGGTGACACAGGGGATGTGGAATGCTCTCCAGTGGTGGACCGTTCCAGATCATTTGCAGGAGGGCATCCGGTCGTCCGCCCGGCCGGCCGGTCTCTCTCTGTCGACCGATCCTCTCTGATGGGTTGGGGTGCCCATCTGGGGAACACGGGCTCATGGCCTCTGGTCCCCTTGAGGTCCCGATGCCACATCAACCTGCTGGAGCTCCGGCGGTCCGCCCAGCTCTCACCGCCTTTGCTCCGCTCCTCCGGGTCAAGTGGTCCGAGTCCAGACGGACAATACCACGACCATGTACTATCTAAACCGCCAGGCGGGACGCAGCCCATGCTTCTATGCAAGGAAGCTCTCCGCATTTGGTCACTCGTGCAAGCCTGGAGGCGGATCTCCTAGCCATTCACGTGGCAGGAGCCCCAACACCCTGGCGATGCCCTGAGCCGGATAGGGGCTGCATCCCACGAGTGGTCTCTCCTGCCGGAGGTAGTACAGCATCTGTTCTCCCTTTGGGGCACACCTCAGGTGGACCTGTTTGCCTCCATGGAGAACGCGAAGCTGAGTCTGTTCCATGCCCGCCCCCCTCAGCAGGGCTCGCTGCAGGGGGATGCCTTCTCGAGGCAATGGACCCCGGGCCTCTTTTACGCCTTTCCCCCATTTCCCTTGATCCACAAGGTGCTTCTCAAGGCGAGGAGGGACAAGGCGCAGGTGATTCTGATAGCCCCAGACTGGCCTCGCCAGTTCTGGTACCCAGATCTCCTCAGTCTCAGCTCCAGGACTCCGCGGCAGCTTCCAGCTCGCCCGGACCTGCTCTCAGTCAATCAGGGGAAGGTGTTCCATCCGGACCTTCAATCCCTGCACCTGACGGCCTGGTTCCTGAGCGGCTAGAGTTCCAGGCTTTGGGTCTTTCCGACGAGGTCCTCAATGTAGTTGAGGCGTCCCGTAAGGAGTCGACCAGAAAATGCTATGCCTTCAAATGGAAAGGTTTTCCATTTGGTGTCAGGAGCAAGGGCTTGGACCCTTCCTCCCTGTTGTTCCTTGGCAAGCATCTTGGACTATTTATGGTCCCTTTCTAGTCAAGGGCTTAGGTCGGCGATACAAGGGTGCACCTGGCAGCCATCTCTGCTTACGGGCGCGGGCAGGAAGCAGTCGATGGCAGGAGAGGTGGTCTGGCACGCTTCAAAGGCCTTGATCACATTTCCTCCAGTGCGGGAACCTCCACCTCCGTGGGATCTACTGCTGGTACTGGCAAAGCTCACGGGCAAGCCATTCGAACCTATGCACAGGTGTGCTCTCTCTCACCTGTCGTGGAAGACCGCCTTCTTGGTGGCTATCACGTCAGCCAGAAGGATGGGAGAGCTCCAGGCGCTTTCCATCGAGTCTCCTTACCTGGTCTTCCACAGGGACAAGGTTGTCCTGCGCCCCCACCCGAAATTCCTTCCGAAGGTGGTGTCGGAGTTTCACCTTAACCAGGTGTTGACTCTGCCGGTGTTCTACCCCAATCACACCTCGGAGGCCGAATATAGGCTCCATACTCTGGACCCTAGAGGGCTCGCTTATTATAAGGAGCCACGGCTGAAATTGGGAGAGGTTCGCCAGCTGTTTGTCACCCACGCTGAAGCCGCACCTGGCAGACCTGCAGCCAAGCGGACGATAAGCAGGTGGGTAACCTCCTGCATAGATCTCTAGTATAAGTTGGCGGCATGGAGCTCCCAGAGGGATAAGAGCTCATTCTACCCGCCATACTGCTGCAACGGTGGCTGCTTCCAGGACGCCCCTATCCAGGAAATCTGCAGGGCTGCTACCTGAAGTCAGCAAACACCTTCATTACCCACTACCACATCGACCTTGAGTCACGCCCGGGATGCTGGTTTTGGGGCCTCGGTTCTCCAGTCTCTCTTTCCCAAGTAAGTATATGAGGTGTCGTCTTGCCTCCTCCTCCCGGAGAACTTCTGGAGTCTGCCAATGAGTGTGGATGAACAACATATCCATGTCCTAAAATACAGGTTACTCACCCAACAGGAGTTCTAGGAATGGTATATGTTGTTCATCCACACGACTCCACCCGACTTCTTCGCTCGACAAGACAAATCTGAGCTTTCTCCAGAAGCGGCTGACTGGCGTCATGGGGCGGAGCCGAGAGTTATACCACCCGGGTGGGTGGGAGGAGCAAGCTTGAAGACCTTCCGGCAAGATTTAAAGCGGCAAGGATACTGCCAATGAGTGTGGATGAACAACATATACCATTCCTAGAACTCCTGTTACAGGTGAGTAACCTGTATTTTCTACGTGCAGTGTGGGACAGGTACTGTGCAGGCATCTCCTACTGTAATGTATTTAGTGCCAGTGAAAGGAGAGGGACTGATAGCACTAGAGACTGAAGGCCTCTGTTTTTTTAGGTGCAGTGTGGGTCAGGTACTGTGCAGGCATGCCCCACTGTAATGTATTTAGTGCCAGTGAAAGGTGAGGGACTGACAGCACTAGAGACTGAAGGCCTCTGTTTTTTCAGGTGCAGTGTGGGTCAGGTACTGTGCAGGCATGCCCCACTGTAATGTATTTAGTGCCAATGAAAGGTGAGGGACTGACAGCACTAGAGACTGAAGGCCTCTGTTTTTTAGATGCAGTGTGGGACAGGTACTGTGCTGGCATCCCCCACACTGTAATGTATTTAGTGCCAGTGAAAGGTGAGGGACTGACAGTACTAGAGACTGAAGGCCTCTGTTTTTTAGGTGCAGTGTGGGACAGGTACTGTGCTGGCATCCCCCACACTGTAATGTATTTAGTGCCAGTGAAAGGTGAGGGACTGACAATACTAGAGACTGAAGGCCTCTGTTTTTTAGGTGCAGTGTGGGACAGGTACTGTGCAGGCATCCCCCACTGTAATGTATTTAGTGCCAGTGAAAGGTGAGGGATTGACAGCACTAGAGACTGAAGGCCTCTGTTTTTTAGGTGCAGTGTGGGACAGGTACTGTGCAGGCATCCCCCACTGTAATGTATTTAGTGCCAGTGAAAGGTGAGGGGCTGACAGTACTAGAGATTGAAGGCCTCTGTTTTTTTTAGGTGCAGTGTGGGACAGGTACTGTGCAGGCATCCCCACACTGTAATGTATTTAGTGCCAGTGAAAGGTGAGGGACTGACAGCACTAGAGACTGAAGGCCTCTGTTTTTTTAGGTGCATGGTGGGACAGGTACTGTGCAGGCATCCCCACACTGTAATGTATTTAGTGCCAGTGAAAGGTGAGGGACTGACAGCACTAGAGACTGAAGGCCTCTGTTTTTTCAGGTGCAGTGTGGGACAGGTACTGTGCAGGCATCCCCCACTGCAATGTATTTAGTGCCAGTGAAAGGTGAGGGACTGACAGCACTAGAGACTGAAGGCCTCTGTTTTTTTAAGTGCAGTGTGGGACAGGTACTGTGCAGGCATCCCCCACTGTAATGTATTTAGTGCCACTGAAAGTTGAGGGACTGGGAGCACTAGAACATGAAACTCTCCATTTATCCACACAGGCTTGTACGTGGACAGAGACAGTGCAGGCTTCTCCACACTGTGATGAAGTTTATGTTGGTGAAAGATGAGGAACTGACAGCCCTGGAAACTGAAGCTCTCAATTTATCCACAGGGACAGGTACAGTGTGGGGCAAGTGTGGTGCAGGTTTCCCTACACTATGATGTAGTTATTGCCGATGAAAGGTGAGCAGCTGACAGCACTGGAGACTGAAGCACTCTGTTTATACACAGATATATCTATAGTGTGGGGCAAGTGCAGTGCAGGCTTCCCCACACTCTGATGGCTTTAGTACTGGTGAAAGGTGAGGAACTGATACCACTTGAGATTGATGTCCCCTATTTATCCAAAGGGTGTGATAAAGAGTGGGGCAGGTGTAGTTCAGGCTTCCCCACACTGTAATATAGTTATTGCTGGTGAAAGGGAAGGCACTGGAAACTGAAGCCCTCTGTTTATACTCAGAGACAAGTACAGCATGGGGCAGGTACAATGCAGGCTTCCCCGCACTATGATGTAGCTAGCGCTGCTGAAAGGTAAGGGACTGACAGCACTGGAGATCGATGCCCTCTGTTTATCCAGAGGGAGTGATGTAGTGTGGGGCAGGTACAGTGCAGGCCTCCATATGCTGTGTTGTTTCAGTGTTGTGAATGACATGGGAATTGTGACAGACAGTACTAGGGACCCTCTGTTCAGTATTACTGATGTGTGCAGAGCCAGTGCAGTTCTGCCGTTTGGCATTGGTGGGGTGAGTACAACTAAAGTGGATGACCACAGTAAGGTATAAAAGTTTCTATAATACAAGGGTAAGGGCCTTAATGGGATGCAAATTGTAGAATTTTACTTGAAACGACATTTTTTAAAAGATGTGTAGAAACAAAAATGTGTTTATGCCGTCAAGTTAAAATATGCATCTGTTGTTTAGCAACACAACTGAAGATACGTTTTGTAAATACAGCACCAGCAGACATGCAGATGACAGGAGAGCAAGCAGTATTTTAGTTGATTGTCTTTCTGACCTCAAGATATCGCTATTTATTCAATGCCAGTGGAGATAAAAATGCCAAGATAAAAACTGATACCATACAACTGAATCACAAAATATCATGTTACTGAGTGAATTAGGTACGTCAGAGATGATATCTTAAAAGGTTGGTTACTTCATAGTGGAATACTGAACCAATCAAAAAGCAGTTCTAACGATGCTAATGTAACCCCTAGATGGCGCTATCCCAGGGGCTACTACCCCTGCCTGATTTGCCACTAACAGGTTGAGGGGCCTGGATCCAATGGCGGGTGCCTCCACCCAGAGGTCAGGGTTTGCAATAGTTAAACTTACTTGGTCACAGCCCTCTGGGACACTGCAACCCCCTTTCTTCCCACTAGTGGCCCACACAATATAGCAGAATTACCTTCACAGTATACACTTACCCCCAAGGCTGGTTCAGGCACCGGACATCCTGTAAAATAAGATACAGTGCAACAATCACAGTACAGTACTTTAACATAGACAAATACCTCAGGCAGTATAACTTTGTTGAAACAAACAGCTCTGATTTATTTAGGGGATATAACAAGGACAGGGGAAATCAGGTTAATTAGCTTATCTTTATTATCTACCTATGGCTCTGTGCACAGGCCTATCCTACCAGTTACTGTCCCTGGGTACCCAGGCCCTAGTGGCTAGTCCAAACCGTGGCAGCTGGTAGGGGCCCTTTCACACAGAGAAAAGGAAAATTAAACAGTCAGCAGTACAGTAATTCCATTTGGATTTAATGTGGCAATTCAACAGGGAGCTTAATTCTCGGACTAGTACCACGACCTCCAAAGAAGATATGGTCCTTCAATGTCAGCAGGGCTACTTTTGATCTCCAAGAGACCCTCACACATTTATATGGTAAAAAAAGAAAGCACTATACCAGGCAGGCTGCATCTGTATCCCAATCGTAATTACTGCACAATAACCAGGAGAACACACAGCAGATTCAGTTCCTGACAGACCGAGTGTAATTCAACAATTTCTTCAGTCTTCTACAGGGTGAGCCTGGTTTCTACTCTTCAGAGATCCTTTGATTCTTTTCACAGGACGGATTCAGTCCTAACAAGCAGTTACACAAGTTGTAGACCGGAACTCTGGGCCTTGCACAGTTTTTGACTGAAACTGTGCACTGAAGAGCACAGGGTTTCTTTCCTTCACTTTCAGATCTCAAACTGAAACTCCCAACAGACAAAAACCGGCACTTCCTTTGAGTTCCTCCCAGTTCTTGACTGGATTGGCTGTCACTCACAATAGACTGCTGCTGTTGGTCCAAAAGGCACCAAGTCTAAACTACATCTCCCAGAGTCACTGCCCATACAATCCTCTTGTGGCTGGCTCAGATTATGAGTCCAAGTTCTGATTCGTCCAAGGCATCATTTTAGAGCTAGCTTACCCCACACTGATTGGTCCAGTTCAGCAGTTCAAAACCAGAATGGGAACTAGGCAGACAGTTCTGACTGCAAAAAGCAGGTTAGACAAACTGTAATTTTATTATTACTGTAAATGATTTCTGGCAATCAGTTACATCTTTCAGACAGGTTCCCTTTGCACTCCTAGTGACTGCAAAATGGGGTGAATTAGCAGCAGCTTGAGTGGTACTCAATCAAAAAACACACAGTCCCCCATACAAACTAATTATGTCTGCAAGCAGACAGCTCTTAAAGAGACAGTACCAGAGGTTCTAAAAACACTCACTGATAAATGGCTTAAACGCCAAACACCATTCAGGCTTGGAGCATTCAAGCAAGCTCCTGGAAGTCTTTTGGGAACCCCCATTTGCAGGGGGGTTACACTAACAACATCACAATAGTCACGATCGGCACTGAAGCCAGCTGTTGAAATCAAAAAGAAACTATTAAATCTTCATGCAAACAGCTTATTAAAAAGCTATGAATGGTAAACAGATGTTGCATAAACTGAATATGCAGTGGTCTGACTCATGCAATTGATCATCACGTGTGAGGGGACAAGACTTTCAGATTTTGCCAATAATCCACAATGGGGGATGTGTTTCGAGAGAATTTATGCATGCTCTAGGTGAATTCGAAGGCCCAAGGCCAACGGCTGAGTCACTTTCAACGCACCCGGGAAATGCATTAGTTAAGCAAAAAGGTACACCAAGGTGTGTGTTATTGTGTAATGATGTCATGCCTTGGGTGGTTGAAGCGCAAAGCAGCAAGTCAAGTGCGTTCAACACCCAAGAAGTGATGTTAGTACACAGTAACACACATCCTGGAGTGCCTCATTGCTGTTATACAATGTCTTGTTTTTAGCAATAAAAGAAAAAATATTAAAGAAAGACCTTTTAAAAGTATATTGTTTATTTAATTTTTCATGGGTAGGTATACTGAAAGAAAAAATCCTGCTGCTATAATGTTTTACTTCTGCAAGTGGTGCTGTTTTACTGTGTGGATTGCTGTCTTTCGTATTCCCCCCCTGCACTCCCCCATGCTCTGGGTGCCACATTTGTGACTGTGAAGGAAGTGTTTTGCTCACCCAGTCCCGCTGCCTGCCCTGGGCCTGGGTGACGTTGTTATGGATTTATCTATTTTTGGCTGGTTTGAAAACAGGAGTGGGAACTGCAGTCCGGTTCAGGAGCGGGAATTCTACTTCTGGTAGTTCGGAAGTGATCGTAGATAGCGCTGAAAATAAATGTAACCCCCCTACAAATGGGGGTTCCCGAAAAGTCTTCCTTGAGCTTGCTTAAATGCTCACTGCCAGGCTGGTATACTGCGTTTTAGCAGTTTAAATGCGATTGCCAGAGAGTGCCTGTATAGTGTCTGTGTACTGTCTCTTTAAGAGCTGCCTTGATTGCAGCCATAATTGATCTGACAGGGAGTTCTGTTAGAAGATGTACTTGTTTGCTGATCAGTTGTTAGAGCAGTAATAATATTACAGTTTGTTCTAACCTGCCTTCTTTGCAGCATGGACAGTTCTGTTTGTTTTCATCATCTTGGTCCTGGACTGCAGAATGGGCCAATCAGTACATTTGGGACTCTAAAATGGAGCCTGCCTACAGGGGCTTGGTGGTGCCAAAACTTGTAGGAATTGTAGTTTGGGGCTTTTGGAGCCTAAAATAACCTGGAGGGGGAGCCCTTGTTGTGACTGACAGACAGACAGATCAGCCAACCAAACCTTTTGGATCTTGGGGAAAGTCCCGCACTGCTTGCAGTTTCAGTTAGATCTGAGGTAAGAAGTGAAGAAGTAACAGCTCGAGATAGTTCAAGCAGCAATCCATAGTGGATTCACATGGAAAGGCCTGAGTTTGGACTGCATGCCTGCCTGCTGTCCCTGAGAGGGAACTTGTGCTTTTTTCGGACTGAATCCGAATTTGGAGAGCGAATTAAGCCACTGAATTGTGACCAGGCTTTAACCTGAAGAAGACTGAAGATTTGTTGAATGCGATCGGCCTGTCAGGACTTCCAGCTGCCTCTGAACTCCCAGATTGTGCAGAGACTCTGTAATTGCGACCAGAGAGCCATTTGCCTGGTACAGTGGAATTTCCTTACATGTGAATGTGCTGTGTGCTTATAGTGGGTCATGATTTGGTTCTCCACTGTGTGTCTGAACTGTGTTTTGCTTGCTGGAGGCTGTAGCCAGCTCCACGGACTGAATCCATATACATTTCCATTTGCCTGGGCCCTGCTACACTGGCCCAACCAGAATACCTGCTACGCAGAGAAAGTTATCGATGAGAGACCGGCCTGGGGATCAGCCCCCTGCTCAATGCCTTGCACAGGAACGACGCCTCGGTGATTCGTGTGGGCCCTGCTTCTCCGGGCACTTCAGCTCAACAGCCTGCAGTCTCAATTTCATCCTGCCTGTGTCCAGTATTGGATATCATGAGTAAACATCAGGGTAGCTCCCTACAACAACAGCTACATCTAAAAGTGTTGTCATCTGATTGTCTTGTTGCCTTTTCTTTCACAAACTGAGCCCTCTGGCGCCGGATCACAAATAGTGTGTGTTGTGCATGTTGCTTTCTTCCATCACAGGGCCCCAACCAGCTGCAGTGTTCCTGGCTAGCCCAGCGTTTTCCTACCTGGGTACCCAGAGTGTGTGACTGTATAGGGATTCTGAACTGCATGCATAACTGTCTGATTAATATAGCTTTTAAGCAAATCAACCTGATTATGCCCCTCCCTTGTTCAAGTCCCCTGAATAAATCAGATTTAACTTTGTTTGCATTTAACCTGACTGTGGTTCCAGTTTGTGCCAAAAGTAGTGTACTGTTGCTATTTGCTGTGCTTAACCTTGTTTTACAGGGGGTCCCCAGGGTCAAGCTAGAGGAACCAGCCTTGGTAGTAAGTGCAAACAGTGTGGTTAATGGCCTGGTGAATAAGGGTGATTGTGAAAGTAATTACTGTATATTGTTCAGGTCACTAGAAGGGTAAGGGGGGGTTACAATGTTCTGGAGGGCTGTGCCCAGGTTAGCTTGACCACTAACAACCCTGACCTCCGGGTGGAGGCACCCATTTCATTACCCAGGCCCCTTAACCTGCAGCTAGCCAAGCAGGCAGGGGTAGTAGCCCTTGGGATAGCGCCACCTAGGGGTTACATAAATAATTTTATGTAGTGTGCCGGTTTGTTTATGTTTGTAGCTATATTCATTTAATTTTTTTTTTTAACTTTCTTAACCCGGTTGTAAGCAGTGTGGCCATTTGTTTCAGGAGCCAAATGGTGTGTGGAGTGACCATGGCTCTTTGAAAGCACTTGTGCTACAGCAGTGGCGGGGGATCAAAATGCTGTTTCAAATGATGGCTTTGTTTTACTTAAAAGATTTTTGTATTTCAGGGAATACAGTTGTGGGGGGTAGGAGGATTGTTGTGTTTCTGTATGGTTGTGGCGGTGGCAGGAGGTGAGCCAGCTTTGGGATGAGTTGCCTGGGGATTCCCGTGATGGCGCCGGCTTTGGGTGGCTTAGCAGGGAGGGAGGGATTTCCGCTACTGTTCTGTGGTCTTCTCAATGCCTGCCCTAGATACAGTGATGTTACTGTCAGATAACATCACTGTCTCTAGGGCAGTCTGACCAAACAGAGCCCAGGAATTATTTATGCAATTGTATAATTCTCAAGAAACCATGCCCTGGAATCAGTTACTACTCTTATAAAATGGAAGGTTTTTTTTGTATAATGTTTTTATTTGAGTTTACATGTTCATAAACATTACGAAACAGTATACAGGGATACAGTGAAACTGCAGTGACAAACAGAGCAGACAAACAATTCATTCTACAATCCGTAGTTCTATCAGCTGAGTGAAACAAGAATTCCAATATATACCATACACAGACCATGTTAATTAGTCTGGTAATGGTTCAACAGGGTTCTGCCCTAACTATGCCCTTCCTCTGGGGACATCATCCCAGACCTTTCTGTGACATCATAGCTTCAGCTGGCAGACGAGACTCTAGGAATCCCTTCCCCCAGCTATTTACAAATCTCTCTTCCTACCCTTTCAGGATGTATGTCAGATGTTCCAGAGCCAGAGTTCGAATGGCCAGTGTTTTCCACTTTGTCAGGGTAGGTGCGGTACATGAAACCCAAGTGTTTTGAATACAGTGCCTTGTCAGGGTCAACAAGACTCTCACCCATCTCGGGTATGGTTCCCACCCCTCCCCTCTGCCAAATCTTCCATACCCAGGAGCATTGAAATAGGCAAATTTTCCAGCAGGTTACTCCTGACTGCGGTGAGGTCCTGGGATACGGGCAGCCGGGAATTGCTCCAGTGTGGGGCAGTCCCCAAAGTAATGCACATAGGCGCCCAGTGCTCTCCAGCATTTTCTGCATATCAATGAAACCGCCAGGTTAAATGCATGTACCATACTAGGAGGACAATACTGTATATAACTGGTGTAAGAATTTGCAT
This sequence comes from Neoceratodus forsteri, assembly GCA_016271365.2. Lineage (NCBI taxonomy): Eukaryota > Metazoa > Chordata > Ceratodontiformes > Ceratodontidae > Neoceratodus > Neoceratodus forsteri. The sequence goes on along the minus strand of CM028132.1, from coordinate 1,478,211,918 downwards.
TGAGATTCCTTTTGTTGTTACATAACAGTAGCCCCATACGTGATCATAGAACTCTTTTCCAGTTTGCATCTGTGATGGCCATTCCCAAGTCCCTCTCCCAGTCAGCCCTCACCTTCTCCGACATATCAGGTAAATACTGCCTGTCCCGCCTAGTCAGTTCCCTTATCAATCCCACCATCCACGGTAGCATCATAGACTACCTGATCCTTCTGTGCTAAGGGTGAGGCTTCCACTGGATCTCTGTGCAATCCCCTACTATACACCCTTATCTGCAAATACCAAAATGGTGAGAGTTTGGGATCCCCAGCTTATCCTGAATTTCTGTAAACATACGTATCCCACCACTATTATTGAGATGTCCCAAGCACATCATCCCCCTTTCCTCCCACTCCCTGATGCCAACATCCTGGAGTCTGTATAGGAAGCCAGGGTTATTAGCCACCAGCACCAGCAGGGTATTATCAAGGCCCCTGGAATTCTGTGATTCTGCGGTTGCAGAATTTTCCGCAGAATTTGCATCATGCCGCAGAATTCATAAAGTGCCACAGAATTCATTGTTTTTGGTAAATTTTCATTCAGATATGCAGTTTTTCCATAGTACCAGGCTCCCGTACCCATCTTGTTTATCCTGAAGCCCTCCTCTATGCTTGGCAGGTGATGTCATCTATGACATCACATCATATTTTAGCCAATGGTAGGACTGCATTCTGCCACAGAAATGAATAAATCATGCCACAGAAATCAGAAAATGCCGCAGAAGCCTAGGAGCCCTGCCACAGAAATCAGAAAAATCTGCCACAGAGCACTAGGGGCCCTGGGTATTATGTCTTTAAGCACCCCTCCTCTTTTTGGTCATTTATTTTAATATAAAAAGGTTTGATTTTCCTTGCTGCAAGGTAGAATGTGGGAGCTTGGTAACAAATGTAACCCCTACGTGACACTATCCCTAGAGTTACAACCCCTGCCTACTACCCGGGATGTAGGTCGAAGGGCCTGGGTTTCCAAGATCTACTTTAAACTGGTTTTTATCCAAGATATTACATTTACGATGCCTTCACCCAGAGTTTAGCTTTAAGTGAGCTAGCACAGAACATGGCACAACCCCCGGGATGCTGTACCTACCCACTGTAACCATAATCCACCCCAAAACATGACCCAATAGCATGTCCCCATATTTAGCACATTTAACCATTTAATCACTGGTTCCTAATAATATGCTTACGACACAGGTATCTGCAAGAACAACAATGAACAATTTATTTACGGGGGAAGGATTTAGGAATGGGGGGAAGAAAGGAATAGAGGTTATGCAGTACAGTATTTACAGTATTTACAGGTAGATCAATGGTTTTAATTTGTGCTGGTGAAACCCTCCAGCTGGGTAGACAAGTTGCATTTTTAAATCACATAGATATCCCATTTTTCACCAACCTCTAAGATGACCAGAGCCCTGGTTATCTAGCTAAGCTGCATAAATCAGATGACACAGGAAACATTTCTTTTGCCCACACTGGTACCAGTTCCCAACCTTTGGTATGAGACCCTGCAATCCCAACCTTAACCTGAGTACCCAGTAACTAAAGTCCAGTTAAAGGTGCAGGCCTGATGGATGGTGCAGCTGTATGTTGGCCAGTTAAATTGAGAAGACTTAAGCTTGGACTTGAAAGACGGTAAACACTTGAACTATTTGCGTTTTGCTTGAGGTGTGTGCAGGGGGGCCCTGCATTCTGAAGTTGGTGCTTTTCCCTCTGAGCTAAAGCACCTGCAGTGTAACCAATGGTTACATTTTATCAACACATTTATATTTCCTGAACATCCGGCACATTTATAATCCTGGCACATTCAGCACATTTATAATTTTAACACATTCAGCACATTTATGATCCTGGCACATTCAGCACATTTATAATCCTGGAACATTCGGCACATTCAGCACATTTATAATTTTAACACATTCAGCACATTTTTAATTCTAACACATTCAGCACATTTATAATCTTGGCACATTCAGCACATTTATAATTTTAACACATTCAGCACATTTTTAATTCTAACACATTCAGCACATTTATAATCCTGGCACATTCAGCACATTTATAATTTTAAAGCAGCAGTACTACGAAAAAAAAATTGTGGTTTTTTGACAGTTTATTCCCTGTGCCCTGCTAATTATACACCTGGTGATCTTTCTCGCTGGCATTGTACTATCGCTGAGTAATTTGCTCAGTTATTCTCTGGTTTTGTTTACATTTCTGCCACTAAGCATGTTGCACTGGAACCCCCTCTGCTGCCAACTGCACATGTGAATGACTTGCAGGGACATCGGGAATGGTCAGCAGAGGGTCCCTCTGCTGTTGTCAAAAGACGTGATGTGACCTGTAGAAAAAGCACCACTGAAAATGAGTCAGCCGCCATATTTGTTGTAGCGCTACAACACTTCAAATAAATTGCAAATATCTAAAAAAACTAAAGACGACTGGAAAAAAACATTTACAGGTATGGAAACTGGAACTTTGGCCACATGCTTACAGCCGAAAAACTGAATTTTGATAGGTCACTTCCTGATGTCATAGTACTGCTGCTTTAACACATTCAGCACATTTATAATACTGGCACATTCAGCACATTTATAATTTTAACACATTCAGCACATTTATAATTCTAACACATTCAGCACATTTAATACTTCAGTTCTTCGACCTTGGGTCTGGATGGGCACCATGGTCCCTTTTTAACTCAAATCCTTCGATAGGTACTTGTTCCCTAGGGCTAGGGTGCTCTGGTTCTCCACATCCCATATCCGAACAAATTACTTTTACCAATACCATTTCTTTCACTTTAGTAACTTGTGCAATTACAGCAATTCTTGCAAACGCAACTTGATGACCACATTTCTAACAATATGAAGAGAGTCCACCAGAAGCTGGGGGCAGCCTACCTTGTTAACCACCTCCTGACCCCAGAGGCTCGTCTTGCAATTGGCCAGGGAAATCTACTGCCCCTACATGACTATTGCTCCCCCATGTTCTCCTCCATGTCCTCCTCACTTCTTTCTCGTCTAAATATCACATACAACTCTATCTGTTGCTTTGCCCTTCACGTCCCTTCCTCCACTCATCACTGCTCTCTGTATCAGTCCTTCTTATCCTGGCTCTCTCTCTGCAGGGACATTTTTAATATGCTATGGGCTGTCTAGTCTACACCTCTCTCAGGAACTCACATAAGTCCCGGTACTCCTCGCTTCTCACCAACAAGGTGGTAACTTGGTGTCTCAAGGTCTCTTCCGTTCCCCCCTGGTAGTTCCCCGTGTATCTACTGTCATGGGAAGCAAGGCTTTCTCTGTCTCTGCCCCTACCTCTGGAACAGAATAAAACCTGCTGTCCGTATGTTACCCTCTCATCAGTCCTTCAAATCAAAGCTAAGAGATTGGCTCATGTCTCTGGCCACCTGTGCCTGCTCCCTTGGAAACACCCTCACCAGAAATCTGCCTTAGGGGCCCAGTGTACCATTTGCTTTACTTCCTAAATAGTGGCTACTACATATACAACTGACACATTGTTGACTCCATTATGAAAATGTTGATTGCTATAGTAAAGCTCTTGTTCTCAGACTTCGTCACAGTGAGCCTCCCCAAGCCATGGAAAAGATCAGGGGCCTCCCCCAAATATTGAAATAATCTTGTGTCTCCCCTCAGAAAAATAGAATACTTTGCACAGTACACCAGAAATAAAGGAAGACTCATTTGAGTAGCTGGCTTTCATTTTATTCAGCTTATTGTAACCCCCCTACCCCCAACCCTTGTAACCCTCATCCTCAGGCCAGTCTACTTAATCTGATATTTTGACTCTCAAACCATTGTCAGTCCTTGTTGCAGTACCTTCACGGGTTAGACTGCTTTCTCTGTTTGTTTCCCCACTATCTGAAATAATCTTCCTCCCCACCTCTGCCTCTCCCCCTCTTGTCCTACTCTTATGCAACTTCTCAGGGATCCTTTTACTTCTTCCTGTTCTTGCTCCAACCTCTCCGCTTAACCCTTGTATTTGGGCTGTTCTGCCCCCAATCTAATTGGTCATGCTTACCTCTCATTGTTAGTTTAGTTTTCCCGTTTGTTTGCACAATTGCTCGTTTAGTATTGTTCGATTGTTTTGCAGTTACCTTTTGTGTTGTATTCACTCCCTACCCTTCCATGGGTACACCTGAAATGAGCCTTGGCTCGGTGTGCCTTTCCTGGTCACCGATTTGTAAATAAATACATGAATTCCCCTACTGTTATCCTCTTTCAATTTGCCTCATCCCTTCATACAAAATATTGAAAACTCCAAATAAAAAATACAGTACTTTTTCAGACTTGCTTGAGCCTCCTCTGGAACAGGTTGGGGCCTCCTCAGGGAGGCTGGCCTCACCATTTGAAAAACACTGCGGTATAGTGTAATCCCTTACGCACATTATTGTAAACCTTGGAGTGGCTGAATAGTGTTCTGGTTTGCTGTAAGTGTATGTCCTAGTTCTCTGCAAGCAGAGAAGCGTCACTTTATTTTGTCATGAACTTGTTTTTTATGTCCTTAACCCCTATTTTAAGATACGATGTCTATGTATCACTGTTTCCGATGCCACCGTACTCACTGTATTATATGTACCTACTGTATTATAACTTGTACCTATTGACTGTGCCACTGTAAGGCCTGGGTCACAACTGAAAATGGTCCTTTGGCATTTGCTCACCCGGTTATCAAAAACGTAAATAAATAAATGTCTCAGTCCCACGTGGCAAATGGCTGACGTTCACAGCTTCCACAGAACATTTCGACCAATAATAAACAAAATACTGAACCTTCCAGGCAAAGTTAGGATGAGCCCCAGATGTGAATGCTCCCCTTCCAGTCCTGTAGGCACTTTAGCAATTTAAACACATTTCAGCACATTTATATAATCTGGTCCCCTCAATGGTCACTTAACTCATAAGGGTCCACCCTCGCTGGGCAGTGATTAAGCGCAGCAGATGCAGGCTGCAGACCAATGAAAAGTTCCAAAACAGTTAACCAGTCTCTAGGGCTTGGAAGCCCCAATAAGCTTTCTTGTTACTTGCACCGGGGGGGGGTGTACAAGATTGCTCACTCAGGCATCGTCACGGAATGGCTCTCTGTCATCCAAGGTTCCTGAAGTCTTCAGTTCTCTCACCACTGAGGCAGGTTCAGCTGTCTCACAGCTAGCTTGCCATCAAGTTTGTGCATATGCCTTCTGTCCGCCTTTGCTCTTAGCTGTTCCCACCCTCCACGGTGTGCCTAGAGCCCATCTATGACTGAGCGTGTACACCTTAGTGCTCTCCTTAAATATGCCCCGTTCTTTCTTTGTTTCGCTTCCTTGATTGCCTCATTGAGATTTGCCATGCCTTAACACTGTATTTGTTTTGTATTTGTTCTCTGCCATTACCCTGGCTGTAGCTCTCTGCCCATACCTGTCTATAACCTGTTGATTGCTGCTACCTTGTCTCTGTATCTGTATTATTGGCTTGGGGTCTCTGACTGTACCTGACTGTACCTTTGCTGATTGCTATTACCCCGTCTCTGAATTGTTATTGCCTGTACCTTTGTAATTCTCCCAGGTCGCACCTGAAAATAGGCACTTGACTGTCTAGCGTGCTTACCTGGTAAACAAAAGCTAAATAAATAAATAAATAAAAAGTTGCAGGTCCCATGTTTTTTCCCAAACATGGAAGGGAAGGGCTAGCCCCTGGAGGACATTTTCTGGCAACCCCCAGGCTAGCAGGTTTTACTTTAAACTAAATTAATTCAACTTTTCTGGCAAAGAAAAACAAATCCCCCTCCTTTGTGGAGAGGCTTACACTGGATCACCAGGCCCATTTTCATTGCTGGGGGCATGAGCCCCCACCCCCGTGGGGGACTCCTGCTTGAATCTGAAAAATCTGCTGAAACACAGCCTTTTATGAGGCTCCCTATAGGCTGAAGCTATTGGTTGCTTTGGCTCTGATTGGCTGGAAGGCTTGTTAATCACAAAAATTAATTATTCTTGAACCTCCTTTGATGCACAGCTGCTTTGCTGTTTTGGCGTCTGAATTTAGGTCCCTGCAGTTCCCCATGAGCACCTAAAGTTTCCCATGAACTTTGGCAAATGTCCCACAAGTCCTGGCTTTACAATCCCAGCTTTCCGATTGGCTGTTGCTGCTCTGTAATGGCTGCCAAACACACTTAAGCAGGTTAAACGCAGTCCCAAATAAAGTCCTGGTGCAGCCTGCATAAATATTATATCTGCCCAATTGCCCCACAGTTTAATAGCCACATATGTGTCCTTAATGTTACCGCCCAGATTTAGCATTTATTTCGGTGCGTTTGCCTGTCGCTGCTGCCGAAATATCGTCCCCCTATTTGCTGCTGGCAGGCTGTCACTCTGGCCCCGTCCACACTGCACCCAACAGGGCTGAAATGGTTCAAAACCATTACAGGCTGCAAGCATAACAGTGTGTCCACACTTCCAGGGAACAGGTGTGAAAACGGTCATGAACCAGCACAGCCTGTCCACATTGAGATGTGAACAGTGTGTGCACCCAACCCCTGTAATGTGGAGTGCATCCCATGGTGCACCTGGGGGAAGACATCAGTGAAGACAGAAACCCACCTGAATGAACACCCGGCTGCCAGTCTACACAGGGCACACTGAGTGCGGCACAACATGCCTCGGTATCCTACAGCAATGTGTGCCAAGGTGCACCTGTGGGGGACCAAGGGTGGGCAGCAGGTGAAGGTGTGGAACCGTAATGAGGGGAGGCCCCTACACATGGCATGAAGGCGTGCAGTGACGCAGCAACACATGCTGGGTACAGGGACCCCGCTGCGTCCCACAGACAGGCATGCGGTGCACCACCAGGAAATGCAAACCAAGGCCCGCTGCCACCGGATGCAAGCTGCGTGCACCAGCATACACTGTGCAGCCAGGCCACACATCCTGAACCCCCACACCAGCAACTCATGGAATTGGAAGCCCTACTGTGCCCCAGAAAGCAATGTACGCATGCATGCACACCGCCCAAGCAAACCAGCAACACGGTATGGTGACACAAGACAGCCTTTAATCCAACGCCGCCATGACTTCTGGTGGCATTAACACAAGTAAACAATGTACAGCGGCAGCATGGCCATGCAGTGGACCATGTGCATGGCTGCATAACCCCACATATCCCCAAAGAAAACAGACACTGTCATGTGAACAAACAATGCAATACACAATGCCGGGCCACCATACTGGCGGCACCATACACCAACCTTACAAAGGAACCTACGTGTGGGCCACTGTACTGTCACCTGAAACAATGAAAAACATAACCATGCACAGGTGGTGCCCTAAGCTAGGCACCTGTGTGGCCATACTGCATCGGAACCCCTGACACAGCATGTTACAGAGATGCCATGCAACAGTGCATGCGACCCAGGAATTGCACTGTTCAACTGAGTGCCACAGCCGGCACATACCTCTGTGCCAACATGAACCAGGTACTGTTGTCACTGGGCGAACCCCAGCGGCGTCCCCAAAGTAGGGGGAAAATCAAAAAAGGAGTCCCGTGTGGCAACCGGCGGGACGCACCAGTCAGCCAACCCCTGCATGCTGCATGGGTTATCACAGGGTTGTCCACTGGAACCCATCGCTGTACAGGTCCTGTGTGAAGCTGGGCATGCCTGCTGTGGGATCCAAGGGGGTAGCACTGTGCCGAGCAGCGGCACCATGCATCGGGGGTTGGGGTGCTGTGTGCAGGCCAGCGGTGGCTGGCATGCCACCTGTGGGGTACAATTGTGCCATGCTGGCACCAGCTGGTGTTGCCTTGGACGTGGGAGGCTGGGTGGTGGAGGCTGTGACACCACCCATGTACACTGCACCCTGTAGTGGGGTGTCACGCCTGCAGGGTGCTGGCACAGCCGGGGGATGCATCCTGGTGGAGGCTGACTGTGCCACGCAGCCTGTCTGTCCATCAGCGGTGGACGGGTGGCTGATGGCAGGGTCGGCCATGCCACTGTGGTTCTCAGTGGCCACTGGCATGGTGGCACACCCACGAGGGAACAGGGCACAGGGGGATGGGGCTGTGGTGGTGTGTGCCATGGGGGTGGCACCCGGCCATTGTGGTGCGGCTGTAGGGGGTGGCTGCTGGCATTGCATGGCCAGTAACTGGACCATCTGTGTGAAGAACTGCTCTGTCTGCTCTGCCTCCTGTCTCTGTAAGCGCTCCTCCAATGCCCTTTCCTCCCGTGCCTGCTCCCTCTCCAAGTCCATCAGCTCCCTGTGGTGCTCTTGCATCATCCTACGCGTAGGTTCCAGCACCACCCCAATTACGTCTGCCATCCATGCTGTCTTCGACTTCCTCTTCCTCTTCCTGAGGTTCACCAGGGGTGCCTGGTCACCCTGCCGCTTCACATGGCGGCCTCCTCCCGCAGTGGAGCCATCACTGGAGGTTCCTGGCATCACGTCCTGCAGGACCAAGGACACTGGGGAGACCTCCGCTGCGTCAGTGTCCACCAATGTCCCCTCACCGGGGTCTTGCCCTGGAATGGCAGAACACACCTGTCACCATTACACACATGTGCGTACCCCACCCCCACCCCCCACGGCCAACCCCACCCCCATGCCCATGTCCCCCAGTCACCTGTGTGCCTACACACACCACAGGTGCCACATGCAAACTCCCTCGAGTGAACCTGTGCTACCACCCATGCCATGCCTATCACCTTGCGCTGCGTGCCCAGGATATACCCCCACTGGCATGCAAGAACCCAGCATACACATTGCACAATGCACTTACCTGTGATGGGGCACTCCTACTGCACACCGACATCTTCATTCCCCAGGTGCTGGCACGCATCCCTGGTGGTGTCCCCATCATCTTCCGTGTCCTGTTCAGGGCTGGCCACCTGTGAGCTCTCCAGGATGAACGCTGGTTCGGTGGTAGGCCGTGTTCCCAGTATGGTATCCAATGTGTCATAGAAGGGGCACACCACATGCGCACTCCCCGAGCGTCTGTTGCTGTCCCTGGTTTTATGGTACCGCACCTTCAGTTGTTTTATCTTGTCACGGCACTGCTTTGCCGTCCGCTCCACCCCATTCACTAACAGGTATTCCGATACCTTCTGATACACCTTCGTGTTGTGCCTTGCACTGGCTAGCTCTGCCTGCACCTTCTCCTGGGTCTAGAACTCCACCAGGAGTTTTGTGGCCTCATCCGACCAGGTGGCGCCGTGATCTGACATGGTCCTGCAGGTGGGCAGCATGGCGTGCGGCTGTGGTCACTGATTGGCACAGTCCTGTCTACCCTCCACCAGTCACAGGTGGTGCTTGGGGGCTGGGATCACTCTGCAGTGGTGCTGTTGTGGTGTGCTCTGGCACTGCTGTCCTCTGGGGGCTGGTCGTGTGTTATGGCAGCTGTTGGGGACCCCTTCACACCTGTGGCACACAGTGCTGGCGTCTGCTGATGCCTCCCTATGGCTTGTGCCCACTGTTTGCCCTCACAGTTCTTGGACAACTGCTGCAGGCAGCACCCCCTATTGGCACACTGTGCCTCCTGGCTGCACCTCTCTCGGGTGTGTGCACCCAGCTGATCTGGGCTCCGTGCCTCGGACGTTGTGCAGGCGCTGCCCTACACCGTTTCCATCTCGCTGCAGTGGTTACAATATTCACATGCCTCTCTGCCTTCCCGGCGCTTTCTTCTTCTTCTGCCTCCCAAGTGCCCCTCTGTGGTGCACTGCCTGTTGGTCTAGCGGATGACTGGGGGCTAAACGGTCGTGCGTTCAGACGGCAGGCGGTAACGCTACAGCCTTGCGACCGTTTCTGTAACCGTTGTAGAAACCACCTCCTGACAGGTTTCTACAACGGTTATGAAAACGCCTGCTGTAACATTACCAGTGTAAACGCATGCCATTACAAATGCGGTTTACACCCTCTGTAACGTTACAGAAGGGTTTTCGGGCTGCAGTGTGGACAGGGCCTCTGAGTCTCAACATTACTGGTGCAGCCAAGTTTATTAGTTATTTGTTTATTTCAGCACTGTTCCCCTTTTAATCATTTGTCCCTTTCTTACATTTTTTCCCAAACAGCTGCATCATTTATTTATACTTTGCTTTCTTTTGGCAGCCGCCAAAACACTGTTTCCTGAGGGCAGACAGAACCTCATGAATATTTGTAGGATCGGGGCTCTGGCTTATTAATATTCATGAGCCCCGATCCTAATGCTTCATGGATCTTTTTTTTTTTGCATTATTTATTTATCGCCCCTTGCGTCCGACCGGCCTCTCCTTCAGGCCTTCTGCCAAGGACTACCCCCGCTACTCCATTCCAAACCCACCCCAACGTCAGCTTCCCCCTGATCCCAGATCACAGCCGACCAGGGTAGTCCGACGTAACCCTTCGTCAGATGGGTCCCCTCCTTCCGGAGGGAAATTGCCTTCAGGCATTCTTGCTCTCGTCCCTGATGCTGCTGGGATCGGGATTCCCCTGGCTCTTCGGGGGTTCCATGGAGGCGGGGGATCTAGGCGGCCGTCATCCGGTCGCTCGGACGCCATTTTCCGCTTTTTCTGGTTTTCCCTGTCACGCTGCTTTCTGTAGTGCCCCTGTCTCCACCGGGGCCGCTTACAGAGCGCAGTGCATAGCCCTAACCTACCCACGGGAGGAGAGCAGTCCTAGGACGCCGACTGCCTCCCGTCCCCTGCCGACCCCCAGCGACCCAAGGGATCTTTTTTAATTATTTTAGAAAATGGGCTCTCAAGGCCCTTGCTGTGGTCACCGGTCCCCACTCTGGCCATACGGGGACCAGGACCACCCAGCACTCTCCCGCTTGACTGCAAATTAAGTGGTTGGGAGATCAAAGGTGCAGCACTGCGCATGTGTCATCTCCGCAGCACCGGGTGTGCCAAAAAATGAGCAGCAGGGAGGCATGGCTGCTTCTTGAGCCCAAATGGGCTAAATTTACACACAGGGGCTATACTTGGGTCCAACCAGGGCACAGCAAGACTGGGGAACCAGAAAAAAAAAAAGGCAGGCATTAAAGAGGCACTGTGGAGGAGCAGAAAACGGGAACTAACAGGCATAAGGCAAGACCCCAAATTTGGGGGTGGGGGCATTACACAAAGGCCATGTGCCTTAAAATGAACCTGAGAATTGCATTTGTTTTGAAGAAGTCTATACCCTGTTGTGGGTTTCTGACTTTAAAAAGTGGAAATAGTTTTTATTTTAATGGTAAATATTTTCTTTTCATTTAGTTAGGTTGTTGCTAGGTAGATTAGGGCAAGCTAGTTTATTTATTTAGTTTTTATTGACCGGATAAGTGCACTAGACAGATTCTGCCTATTTTCAGGCACGACCCGGGGGAGGGGGATACAGATGAATGCCAACTGACCTTGAACCAGATTAAACTGTTGGTGGTATTTTTAGTGAATGAGGGGAAATTTGGCCAGGGCACCTGGGAAATTCCCCCTACTCTTTTCGAGAAGTGCCACGGGATCTTTAACATCCACCTGAACTACCACCAGGAGGCAGTATAGCGCAGTGGTCTAAGGCTCTGAGCTGCAAATCTGGTGACATCCAGCAGACCAGACCTGGGTTTGAATCCCACAGCTTCCACCTGCATACTGTGTGACCCTGAGCAAATCACTTAACCTCCTTGTGCTCCCAGGTCGCTCCTGTAAAAAAGCTTTTATACTGGTGCTATACCTGGTTAAACAACTAAATAAATAAGAACAGGCAGATGGGACCTCGGTTTAATGTCTCATCTGAAAGATGGCATCTCAGGAGTGCAGCACCCCCCTTATCCTGCACTAATGTCAGTACTGGAATATTAACCCAAGTGCCCGGTGTGGGGATAGAACCCACAGCCTTCTAATCTCCCAGCCTCAGAGGCGAATGTGCTACCTGCTGAGCCACTGGCACTGGGGTCATAGTTACAAACTGTTTGTATAGCAGAGATTAATGAATGGTCAGGTGATGTGTTTAGAACAATGACATTGCTAGGATTCTGAAGCACATTTTATAATATAATTAACTTGTGGCTCCGCTACTCAAGAGTTATGGTCCTGCCCTGTCACATATGAAAATAATTTGTATATTTTGAGCCAACCTATTGCATATCCCCTATACTGTTGTTGGGTAGGACACAATTGATATCTTGAAATAAGCAATAACACATGATAGGATGTGCAGTAATGCTAAAGTATAGCACACCCCAGGTAGGTTGTGAGCCTTCAACCACCTGGGAAGTGCGGTAATTTATGGCATTACCGCAAACCCTGGAGTGTGTTATTGTGCTTATAAAATGGGTTTAAGAGTTAAAAAGGAAAATAAAAGTAAAATTTGAGCTGCATAGTAATTGAAATTAATTCACAGTCATGTGACCAGTTTTGACCAATCAGATTGCTTGCTTGATTCAAACCATTTTTTTAAGGTTGTGTACTTCACAGTGGAGTACTGAATCAATCAGAGGCCAGCTCTCACAATGTTGATGACACCACAGTAGTCCTGTGAACCACTGAAGCCAGTTGTTGAACTCAACAAGAAACAGCTAAATATTCACACAAACAGCAGATTTAAAAGTTATATCCAGTAAACATATATTGTATATGATGCCACCCCACACTTGCCAAGCACAAGATTCAGTGCACTGGACTCTGTCGGGAGCTGGTCTTTAGGCCTCCTGGCAGTGGACCCTAGCTTGTTGGCATGAGCTTGTGTCTTGCACAGATTACAAAATGGTGGTGCTTCTACCCTGAGAGCCCCTTGACTTATCAGGACAGCAGTCAGCATAATACCCCCTTCCCCTGGGAAAGTGTCCCCCAGCAGACCCTTCCCATAGTCCCTACACTGTCAGCAGGGCTACAGCTATGAATTTTTGGGCCCAGGACAAGTCAATTGAAATGGGCCCCTGTTTCCCAAACCAGCTAATGCCAGGGGTAATGCCAGCTCCTCAGGTGGGCCCCTCCTGAGCTCAGGGCCCCGAACAACATCCCCACTTTTCCCCCCATTACTGCGGCCCTGACTGTCAGTATAACAGTAGTAGTAATATAACAAAATAAAAGCAGCAAAACATAGTAAATACCAGTATAATATAAAATCAGGTTAATGCCTATAGTTCCCCCAGCCTCCCACCAAAACAATCCCACACAGTCACTGAGTCAAGCTGGTGCACCTGTACAGAAATAGCTTCAAACCCAGGGAGCACCCTTTTTTAAAATGGTGGTGCCATATAGACTCCGTCGGCTCACGGGGTGAACCTGCTGCACGGTAATGCGATGCGGCAGTCACCAGATGCAGAGAACAGTAACATTTTACATAATGCATGTTGTGATTGAAGACCATAGGATTATTGTGCAGGTCTTTTGCCTGAGCATTGCCCTTCTGTACACCATCATTGCACAGCTCAGGGCGTCAGACGAACCTACAGGCCCTAGCTGTCTAATTAACAAAATACGAACTACTGCAGAGTCTCAGGTCTGCTTGGTGATGCAGAGGAAATGTCAGTTGAGGCAATGTCAACAGGCTGATAATCGAGAGACCATGGTTTCTGATCCAGGCAGGAGTTCTTACTTTTTACCATGCCAGGATAGGTGCTTCTGCAGCTGCAATACAGTAACTTGTTCGGTAAAGCAGTAAGCTGCAGGGCTTAAGGTCACTGGTTCTATCCCAACATTGGAAAATTAAATCAATATCTATAGGTTGTTTTTGCATGGGATAGGCACAAGGGAATTGGGGTAAGGAGGGGAGAGACAGTTGCTCTGAAAAGTCACTTCATACACGTGGTGGTTCCGAATTAAAAAGATACACAGGGTAAGCGAACTTGGTCCCGTGATATGTGTCTTTCTATATAGATGTCTGACCCCTTGTCACTGCTGGCACGCCCCCTTCTTTCTGGTCCCCCCAGTCCCGTCACCAGGTTTCTCCAGGATTTACCCTCTCACCAATATCCTTGCTTGCTGGACTATGGTGGGGTGCCCATCACTGTTGTGGGATCTGCGAGGGCCCAGATGCAATCCTGTGGCTAGAGGTTTTTTTTTTGTGCTTTGATTTTGTTTCCCCCTGGACCCACCCATGCAGTGGCATTGTGGATGAGCTCCACCTCCACAGAGACGTCCTGAAATGCCTGGACATGATGCGCCATCTTTACATGCCCAGACCTGCACTGCCGCCCCATCACCTCCAGGTGGCAGAATAGCAGCAGGTCACATTGACCTCCAGACAGTCAATCCTCTCTCCCCTGGCCAGCCCCCGAGTGACCCACATCTGTTCCTGAACCTGGGTCGCCAGCGTGGTAGGAGGTAAGGTGAAGAGCGCCTCGGCCCTCCATGCCACTGGCCCAGCACCCCATGATCACTTTCTGTTGTGCTGATAGGCTCTGTTCACGGTTTTGTGTGGCAGCGTTTTGTTGTGACAATTTCGCTGCTGTTTACCACCAGCAGGAGATCTCCAAGGGATATTTTATTTATCTGGATGAGCAGAACGAAACTGTTTCTAAACTTTTGGATCATTACTACTCAGTAAACCTAACAGTTCTCTGTTCCCACATAAACATTTTTCCAACAAATTATCCTAGTTTATGTCAGTATACTTTATCACTTATTTTTTGCATTCCCAGTTGGCAGATTTGTTGCCTCACAGCGTTTTAACTGCAACTGATGATGGAAAACACTCCAGCGGTCTCTTACAGACAGCTGATGTCGAGTTTGGGCGTGTAGTGCTCAGTGTTAAATGAGATCAGTACCTCTTCATGTCTCGTGTCCTTACGTATAATGAATGGACAGACACGTGGTGGCAGTGGCCCTTATCTGGGTGAGTTACACGTCAGTGCGGGGCAGTGGGCAAGGCAATGGTTTTGTTATGGTTTTATATATTTGTAATTGTTGACCCAGAAATACTGGAAGTTGGCTGGTTAGGTCTAGTTTTAACAGGAGAGCTTAACAAGGTAATGTAAAATTACACATATCCCCATAATGTAAAGCATCATGGGAAATGTATGCAAATTGCCATGGAGGAATACATACTGGTTCTGCTTTAAGCAAGAGTGTGTGGTGATAAACGGCTTTTCACACTCTCTGCAGAGGCTGAAAATGGAAGACACAGACACGTGCTTCATCCTACACAGGACTCATCAGTGTGTCTCATCTGTAACAGCCCTTGATGAAGGATGAATCAGTCATAGTTAGGCCTGACTGGGTTGGGTCATGGCGAATCCAAAATACCAACGTAATCTAAAAGGTAAAGAACCTCAGCACAAATGCACTGAGGCAAGGGCTACCCCAAATCTCACTTTCAAAATGGGCAGCCTAAATTGTCAGCGCCACAAAAACATAATAAAAATGTCAGATTTCAGTTACCTTTGAGGTATTCGCAGATGCAACTACATCAGAAGAAACAACTGGGAAGAACTCTATTAATTTCAAAATGATAGCAATTTCATCTCTATGTTAGTAATTTTTACTATCCCAAACCCATTTTAAGAATATAGTAAGACACGCCAGGTTGTTGGTAAGGGTGTCTGAATGCACTTCCAGGGGCTGAAGGCACTTGGCTTGAGGCGGTGTGCGTTCATGTAACCTCTACCAACACCCTGTCATGTCTTGTCTCTAATCTGAACCCTGGAAGTGGTAATTAAAGGGAACATAGACCGTGTTGTTTACATTTTTGTAATATAATTGTAAATTTGGGCATGGGTGAAGTCTGTTTAACAACTACAGTGTATTGCATTGTGTGTTTGTTTTGAAATAACTATTTTTTTGCTTATTTAGGAGCCCTTTATAATGCAGCCTTTATCCCACCCAATATAGACATATTAATTGCTTAGCAGTTCCAGAACGTAATGACATCAATTGAACTGAAGACTGCAGTGAAGCGAAACCCATGGACGTCAGTTGGGCAGAAACCTACAACGCAGCTTTCCATGCAGGGATTCTGCTCAGCTGATGTCACTGGGTTATGAAAGTGTTAGGTAATTATAAAATGAATGTTGGATGGGTAAAAAGCATTAAAAAGGGACCCCAAATAAAAAAAAAAGGTTTATTTCAAATTATGCCACATGTCTGCTCTTGGTCAGTCAGAACAGGTAAGTTGTCAATTATTATCCTACAAACTACTATAACCACATTTTATACACACCCAGAGTAGATTATTCACATTTAGAAAATGGGTACGCTGCAAAGATCGTAAATGCAGCATTCTGATTGGCTGACAGACGCTGGCACCGGGGTTATTATTTCTTAACAACGCCCGCCAAATAACAAGTTCTCCTTCGCAGTACCTATTACCACCTTGTATCCTTGTGCCCACCTCAAACATCATGCCAGCCAATTTTTTTAACTCGCTTAGCGGGGTACAGATCCAAACGGCCCCTACGCAACTCAGTCCTCCTCACACCAGTCCCTACAGCTCTTACACATAGTCTGATAAAAAAATCCCCAAAACTTTTCCTTTCTTTCTTTATAATCATACAAACATCACCAGAACACCACTGTCCCTGCCACTCCCGTCCTCCAATCACCATCGTGCTGTCGCACACACTAGCCGACAGCACTACTCTATCTCCGGGGCTCAGTACAGGAAACCACCGCTCCACTTCAGGGCCTGACCACGATAGAACTTCAAAAAACAACCTGTCGGTTGCCCACAAACAAATCATCCCCACACTGTAAATCAAAATACATTGTTTTTTTCCCCGACTTCATCAGCCCACTCGATTTGTACCTTCCCATTCCAATGTTGCTTAATAGATGTCCACATTATTTTGGCTGCACCGCTACCGCAAACTGTGCGCTTAAACTGTAAAAATAACACCATTTTTTTACTACACAGATCACAATAGTCCGATGCGAAAACTATTGCAAGAGTCCTAAAATACCAACAATAACAAAACACTGCAGTCCTTATTTAATACAAAAAACTGCCTTCTCATAAGCAACAGCACCCTCTAGTGCCAGTAAACGGACTATTTTACAGAACCTGACATCTCTGATAATTTCTCATCAATATTTCTTTTTTTATAAACTTTATTAAAAAATAATGTTACCCCATTTTCTAAGTGTAATAATACCCTCCAGGGAGGCGTTATAGGATATAACGGACTTTCCAGGGGCTATAAGGCCCTCCGCCGCAGGGCCTCATTACGCCCCTGGGCGGTCCATTATATCCCAATAACACCCACCCTGTCGGGTATTATTACTTACTTTTAACATGCCCAGAGTAGGTTATCCAAATTTTCAAAGCCACCCACAGTATGCAGGGCGCAGCACAGAAAAACTCGTTCCCAAATGAGTTTCACCTTCAAAGCGCAGCCAGCTAAATCTATTTTTTGAAACAACCTTCTCTTCTCAATTTTTTTATTGACATCCCACTGAAAAACGAGCAGTGTTACAGTACAGGGCAAATCGTGCTTTGAAAAGTAAAACTATGACTCTCGGCATATGCATTACTGCCGGCGGGGTTCCACCAAGCTGGTTCGACAGAAAACCTATCGACCAGCTTTACAGCAATGGCACAATGTCAACCGCAATCTCGGTCCATATTGTGCTGTCAGGCACACAAGTGTGTTTCCTGCGGGGGGCTGTGCCCCCCCGGATTTTATTATAATCACCTCCATGGCGGAGGTGTTTTGGGAAGGGGGCGCAAGACCCAGAGAAGCTATAGCGGGTCCCCTGTGCCCATTACAGCGACCGGCAGCGACTGTCATTTTGTCGCTGTAAACTACTGGTCGCTGTAATATTTTTAACAAAGTTACATACACCCCCACCAGCGGTAATGTGCATATCCACAGTCACAGCTTTACTTTTAAAAGCCCAATTCCACCCTGTAACACTGCTAATTTTTCAGTAGGACTCCGATAAAAACGTTAAAAATCCTACTGGTATAGAGTAATAGTAATAACATTCATTTAGTTGGAGTGTACTCACAATAACCAGCTTCTATGGGGGATTAAACACCTTGGCCTTTGGCCTCAGAATCTAACCACCCGCAGAAGCTGGTTATTGCTTCGTATAAACTAACTAAATGAATGTTATCACTTAAATAAACACACAAAACACTACACTGAGGTTGTTAACCAGGCATCACACTGGGATGACTGGTGCAGACCAGTGAGATGAGGTTCAGGCATTTGTCTTGGACACCTCCTGTCTCATGGAGTAAGGGCACCTCCTTTTTCTACACAACTACCACTGATGTCCAAGGGGAAGGGCGTGTCATGCAGCAAGGACTAAGGGGTCCGTCTGGAGCAGCCTTACATCAACACACACTCACTCGCCTGGCGGATGATGTAGATGTGTCATACACCCAGAGTGGGGCTGATGGGGGAGTTCTGAAGGTAGGGAGGGGCTTGACGACCCTTCAGATGGCCCTGATAGGTGCCAGCAGGATTGCTGCTCAGGACCACACCCTGGGAAGGGATAAAGGAGGGCTTACTGCGAGAAACCTTCTCCAGCAGCTCAAGGTAGATGAAGTCGCCCCGCCCCATGCCCCAGTAGGGCCCTATTAAACCCCCCCCATGTCATCATCTCCTCCTTCCATGCCACATCTGCTGAGTGATGTGTCCTCTTCCCAGGCTAGGGAACAGAGGAGTCCCACCCCACGTGGACAAGCTGTGGGTTACGGTTAGGATTATGAAGAAGTTGTTGAACAGAGACAGGACTGGACATAATTTGAGGACTTCTGTGGTAGACAGAAGGACTTGGGTAGCTAGAAGGAGGACCTGGTAGCTGGTGAGGAAAATTGGGGGCAAAAATAGAAAGAAAAAAACAGGCATCACACATGCTCAAATTAACAATTATACTAACAAATGTAAACTGGGTTTATGTTCAGTTTAAGGGTAGCTCCACACATCATGGTTGGAGCCTGAAGAGGACCCCCCACCCCCAAGATTCATCTGTTTACATTGCTTATACCTACTCTGCAGTCCTAATGCTTTGCTTATCACATCACAATCCACACTGCTGTAGAAATTATTCAGCTGTCACAAGCAGAGGATAATTTTACGCCGCAACAGATGGCATATCAAAAAGGCAAAGAGACCATTTTTGTGGAAATATCTTTAGTAAAAGAATGGAATGTCCACAAGTAAAGTTTTTAGGAGGGGTGTTACGATGTTTAAATCCTGGCGATGCCAACTGTCATTTTTTGTAGAAAAGTGGAAGAGTCATTTTAAAAAAAATATGTCAGTGTTTCCCGTATCTCCTTTTGTTTTTTATTTGTGCTGGAACATACGAGTACTGGTAGATCTGCAGAGTCCAGCTTCCATCGCTGCGCTGGGACTCTGATGCCACTGCTTAGAAGATTCAGTATAAGCCAGTGTTTTTTCAAAATTGTTATGTAAACTGACCCTGAGTCTCCCCTGGAGGTTTTCCTTTTTAACTACGTGATGCATACAAGCACGGCTGCTGGATGTCAGCTGGAGCACTATAAACTAAGAGGTCACAAAGGAAACAACTGAAGCAATTGTGAGAGGTTAGGGATACTTCTGAAGGAAACATAGAAACATAGAATTTGACGGCAGATAAGGACCGCTTGGCCCACCCAGTCTGCCCATTTCCCTACCTAATGCATAAGCTGCAGATCCTAGTTAACCAGCAGCCTACTGCTTTCTACCCCCACCCCCTAGAATTGCCTTATGGCTGTCCCATGCATGCTTGAATTCAATCACTGTTTTTGACTCCACAACCTCCTCCGGAAGGCCATTCCATGCATCCACAACCCTCTCTGTGAAAAAATACTTCTTACATTACCTCTGAGCTGCCCTCCCCATCTTCAAATTGTGCCCCTTGTTCTTGCACACCTCTTTCTTGAAAGATGCTACCTCTTGGACTTTGTTGATTCCTTGAGGTACTTGAAGTTTCTATCATGTCCCCCTCTCCCTCCTTTCCTCGAGGTATACATATTAAGCTCCTTTAGTCTCTCTTCCTTATATGTCTTCGTTGCAGACCCTGCACCATTTTAGTGCCCTCCTCTGGACAGCTTCCATCTTGTCTATGTCCTGCGGAGACTGGGTCTCCAGAACTGCACACAGTACGCCAGATGGGGTCTCACCAGCTGTCTGTACAGAGGAATAACAACTTCCTGTTTTCTACTGGTGATGCCTCTCCCTATGCATCCCAGTATCCCCAGCCCTCCTTACTGCCCTCTCACATTGCTTGCCCACCTTTAAGTCATCTGATATGACTACCCCAGGTCCCTTTCCATTTTTGTTGTTGTTAGTATCTCACCCCTCATTGTGTACTCTTCCCTGGGTTTTGTTTCCAGGTGCATTACCTTGCACTTCTTAGCATTAAATCTAAGCTGCCATACATTTGACCATTCCTCTAATCTTGCCAAGTCCCTTCTCATCCTTTCCACCCCACCTTGTGCATCAACTCTGTTGCAGATCTTGTGTCATCTGCAAAGAGACATACTTTTCTTTCCAGTCCCTCTGCAATGTCGCTTACAAAGACATTGAAGAGGACCGGTCCTAATACTGAACCCTGCAGCACCCCACTAGTAACCCCTCTTTCTTCAGAGTGGACTCCAAGTGGGTGCTTTAGAACCAGTTTGGTTTAATGTAGATTAAGAGAGTGAGAGAGAGTGAGAGAGAGAGAGCGAGTGAGCGATCAAGACTATGCACCTATTTTTGTATCAGTAACATTCCTTTAGAGAATAGCATTTGTTCCACATAATATAATTAATTACTCACCATTTTGTTCGCAGAAGAACATACTCATTATTGAACCTAGAGTAGGCTGAGATGGGAAATGATCACAGGTTTCCGAATGCTAAAGGGGATAGACTGGGTGGAGTACACACAGCTGCTTAACATGGTGAATGCAGCAGAACTAATGGACACACCCTCAAACTAAGCGTGTGTGTGTGTGTGTGTGTGTGTGTGTGTGTGTGTGTGTGTGTTGGGGAAGCATTTCACAAGATAGGGGTTATAGTGTGGAGCAGTTTACCTGTTGAGGTAATGGAAGCTAGCTCTTTTCAGGCTTTCAGAGTAGGAGGACTAGACAGGTTCCTGAGGGAGAATGGCATTGGTGTTTACACAGCATGAGTAGGTGAATGCTTTAGGCTGTTAACCTTGGATGTGTGCCCAGTACATACTCATATTAAGTACAGTCCCTGCACTGTGGCAAGAGGCGGACCCAATGGACACTAGCCCCTTCTGTCATCAAAATATTATGTTACTATGTTTTTTTTTAATATCTGATCGTTTTCTTTCTGGCCCTCTTTACTGGGCTTGGCTTCTATTGTACTGTCCTACCTTCTCCTGCTCTAAGAGGCCACCTACTGGACCAGATTGCCTCCTATGCCAGACCCTCAGACCTCTGGTGCTCAGACCACCCTGGGGTACCCCTCTGGGGGGGGGGGCAGCAGTCCTTTTGGCCTGGTTAAGGCCAGTTTGGGTAGAAGACATGGATCACTACGAGTTCAGGAGCTGATAGGAAAGAGAAACAAGTTGGTCTGTGCACGCTAAACGTGGGACTTCTCTGCAGCCTTGTGTCATCCTGCAGCCAGTTAGGAGGCTTTTCCTTCTTTAAGTCCCACTCACCTCCCAACATGTGGTGTGTTCATGACTGCTCTGCAGGGAGTGTCAGTCTGTAAGTGGTCACCCACGCTGCAGCAGCACCTCTACCAGGACATTATTTGTTGTTGCTCAATGAGCAGTTCACTGAGCCACCCACCTCCCATGAGGATGAGCAGCTCACCGACACACCCACCTCCTGGATGGATAAGCAGCTCACCAACACACCCATCTCCTGGATGGATGAGCAGCTCACTGACACACCCATCTCCCTGATGGATGAACAGCTCACCGACACGCCCATTTCCCGGATGGATGAACAGCTCACTGACACACCCATCTCCTGGATGGATGAGCAGCTCACTGACACACCCATCTCCTGGATGGATGAGCAGCTCACAGAGCCACCTACCTCTTGGATGGATGAGCAGCTCACTGACACACCCATCTCCTGGATGGATGAGCAGCTCACTGACACACCCATCTCCTGGATGGATGAGCAGCTCACCGACACACCCATCTCCTGGATGGATGAGCAGCTCACTGACACACCCATCTCCTGGATGGATGAGCAGCACACTAACACACCCATCTCCTGGATGGATGAGCAGCTCACCGACACACCCATTTCCTGGATGGATGAGCAGCACATTGACACACCCATCTCCTGGATGGATGAGCAGCTCACTAACACACCCATCTCCTGGATGGATGAACAGCTCACTGACACACCCATCTCCTGGATGGACGAGCAGCTCACCAAAGCACCAATCTCCCAGACAGATGAGCAGCTCACTGACACACCCACCTCACAGACAGATGAGCAGCTCACCGACACACCCATCTCCCAGATGGACGAGCAGTTCACTGACACACCCATCTCTTGGATGGATGAGCAGCTCACCGACACACCCATCTCCTGGATGGATAAGCAGCTCACCGACGCACCCATCTCCTGGATAGATGAGCAGCTCACTGACACACCCATCTCCTGGATGGACGAGCAGCTCACCGACGCACCCATTTCCCAGATGGATTAGCAGTTCACCTACACACCATCTCCCAGAAGGATAAGCAGCTCACCGACACACCCATCTCCTGATGGATGAGCAGCTTACTGAACCACCCACCTCACAGACAGATGAGCAGCTCACTGACACCCATCTCCCAGACAGATTAGCAGCTCACTGACACACCCATCTCCCTGATGGATGAGTAAGCTCGCCTACCCACCCATCTTCTGGAAGGATGAGCAGCTTACTGACACACCCATCTCCCAGACAGATTAGCAGCTCACTGACACACCCGTTTCCCTGAAGGGTGAGTAAGCTCACCTACACACACATCTCCCAGACGGATGAGCAGCTCACCAAGCCATCCACCTCTTGGGTGGTTGTGTAGCTCACTGAAACACCCATCTGTTTAATTGTTTGTGTAACCTCTAGGTGGCACTATCCCAAGGGCTACTACCCCTGCCTGCGCGGCTAGTAGCAGGTTAAGGGGCCTGAGTTCTGAAACAGGGGCCTCCACCCGGAGGTCAGGGTTGGTAGTGGTCAAACTAACCTGGGCACAGCCCTCCTGGACACTGTAACCCCACTCTTTCCCTTCTAGTGGCCTGAGCAATATACGATAATCACTTTCACAGTACCCCTTGTACACCATACCAGTACCCACACTGTTTGCACTTATCACCAGGGCTGGTTCCTCTGGCTTGACCCTGGGGACCCCCTGTAAAACAAGGTTATGCACAGTAAATAGCAACAGTACAGTACTCTTAGTACAAACTGGAACCACAGTCAGGTTAAATGCAGCAAAAAAGTCAGATCTGATTTATTCAGGGGACTTGAACAAGGAAGGGGCGTAATCAGGTTGATTGGCTTAAAGGCTATATTAATCAAACAGTTATGCATGCGCTTTAAGTCCCGACACAGTCACACACTCTGGGTACCCAGGTAGGAAAATGGTGGGCTAGCCAGGAACGTTGCAGCTGGCTGGGGCCCTGTGATGGAAGAAAACAACACGCACAACACACACTACTTGTAATCCAGAGCCAGAGGGCTCAGTTAGTGAAAGAAAAAGCAACAAGACAATCAGATGACAACACTTTAGATTTAGCTGTTGCTGCAGGGAGCTACCCTGATGTTTACTCACGATACCCAATACTGGGCACAGGCAGGATGAAATTGAGACTGCAGGTTGTTGAGCTGGAGTGCCCGGAGAAGCGGGGACCACGCGAATCACAGAGGCATTGTTCCTGTTCAAGTGTTGAGCAGGGGGCAGATCCCCAGGCAGGTCTTTCATCAATGGCTTTCTCAGTGCAGCAGGTAGTCGGGCTGGGCCAGTGTGGCAAGGCCCAGGCCCAATGGAGATGATTTTGGATTCAGTCCGTGGAGCTGGATGTGGCTTTCAGCAAGCAGAATACAGTTCAAACCACAGTGGGGAACCAAATCACGACCCACTAGCAGCACACAGCACATTTACACATAAGGAAATTCTAATGCAGCCTCCAGCAAGCAGAATATAATTCAAACCACAGTGGGGAACCAAATCACGACCCACTATAAGCACACAACACATTCACATGTAAGGAAATTCCACTATACCAGGCAAAAGGCTCTCCGGTTGCAATTACAGAGTCTCTGCACAATCTGGGAGTTCAGCGGTAGCTGGAAGTCCAGACAGGCAGATCACATTCGGCAAATCTTTGTTCTTCTTCAGGTAGGAGCCTGGTCACAATTCAGTGGCTTACTTCGCTCTCCAAGTTCAGATTCAGTCCAAAAAAGGCATAAGTTCCCTCTCAGGGACAGCTGGCAGGCATGCAGGCCAAAACTCAGGCCTTTCCACAGTTCTCCCACGTGAATCTACTATGGATTGCTGCTTGAACTACCTCGAGCTGTTACTTCTTCACTTCCCAACTTAGATCTAACTGAAACTGCAAGCAGTTTGGGACTTTCCCCCAAGATCCAAAAGGTTTGGTTGGCTGATCTGTCTGTCAGTCACAACAAGGGCTCCCCCTCAAGGCTATTTTAGGGGCAAAAAACCCCAAACTACAATTCCTACAAGTTTCGACCCCACCAAGCCCCTGTAGGCAGGTTCCATTTTAGAGTCCCAAATGTACTGATTGGCCCATTTCAGCAGTCCAGGTCCAAGATGATGGAAACAAACGGAACTGTCCGTGGTGCAAAGAACTCTAACAAATGATCACCAAACAAGCACATCTTCTAACAGAGCTCCCTTTTAGATTAATTATGACTGCAATCCAGGCAGCTCTTAAAGAGACAGTACACAGAGGCTATATAGGCACTCTCTGGCAATCATATTTAAACTGCAAAAACGCAGGACACCAGCCTGGCAGTGAGCATTTAGACAAGCTCAAGGAAGACTTTTTGGGAACCCCCTATTTGTAGGGGGGTTACATTTTTTTTTTTTAAAGTGTAGTAAATCCACGGGCCAAGGATCCGTTTCCCTGGGAGACCAGAACAATGTACAGATATACATGCATATAAACACACAGATAAATAAAATACACAGCAACCAATAAACAACCAACGTAAGCAAATACATTGACACAAAAAACAACTAGTAAGTAAAACCTTTGCATTGACACCTGGAAATCGATATATTCTCAAGGCATGTCTAAAACTATAAACAGAGACACTAACACAGTCTAAAACAGTCGAAAGAGAGTTGAAAAATAATGATAAATTATAAAACATTGTTTTTTGACCGGATGATGTTTTCATTGTGAGAATCGCAAAATATTGGTGCACAGATAAACGTGATGAAACGGAGCTGATGTGCTAAAGATGGAGTGAAAAGAAATACTGTAGGTACCTTGTTTGAAATTACTTTTTTTGCAGGGATTCCTAGCTGAAATTGGTCTCTCAGGTCAAGTGGAAGCCAACCAACATGTTTTAGCAGGTCATAATGATGAGTCCGATAAGGCAGCTGAGAAGCAAATCGGGTATCTGGTTCAATAAAGTTTTTACCCTAGCTAGCAACCACTCCCCAGCAGAGTGATAAAATAATAAACCGTAGTCAATTACTGGAAGAAGAAGAAAGCTGTGCAACAAAAGCAACCTAGTAGATGGTATTAATAACGGATGTAATCTGTGTAGTGCACCTAACCTTGGTGAACTAGCCATTTGAGTTATGTGTTGTTCAGAAGTCATGCAGGCCTCCAAGATAAGGCCAAGATATTTAAAGGTCCTGACCTGGCCCATCTCCACCCTCTTAAGAGTAGGAAGTGAAAGGACAGGTTCAGCCAGCAGTTTCTTTCTATGATTATAAAAGATCATGGAATTAGTCTTTTTTTTTTTTAAACCAGGAAAACGGGTCATTGGCCCATGGATTTACCACACTTTAAAATGGTGAGGAACCAATTTTGGATTTTTGTAAAATCAGAACCCACATTTTCATGTAGATCATTGAAACTGGCACCACTCGTGAGGATCACTGCATCATCTCCCAGACGGATAAACAGCTCACTGAGCCACCCACCTTCCAGGTGGATGAGCAGCTCACCGACACACCCGTCTCCTGGATGGATGAGCAGCTCACCGACACACTCACCTCCCGGACAAATGAGCAGCTCACTGACACACCCACCTCCCAGATGGATGAACAGCTCATTGAGCCACCCAAAGTGGGTCCCCTGCACTCAGCACCATTGAGTCCCAAAGCAGGTCCCCTCTGCTTGGCAATACTGAGACCCAGAGCAGATCTCCTATGCTTGGCACTGTTGAGCCCCAGAGTGGGCCCTTGTGCTCAGCACTGTTGAGCCCTAAAGCGGGGTCCCTTGTGCTCGGCACTGTTGAGCCCCAGAGCAGATCTCCTGTGCTTGGCACTGTTGAGCTCCAGAGTGGGCCCTTGTGCTCAGCACTGTTGAGCCCCAAAGCGGGGTCCCTTGTGCTTGGCACAAGTCAGCCCCTGAACCGGTCCCTTCTATTCAGCACTATTAAACCCCAGAGCCAGTCCCCTGCACTGGGCACTATTGAGCCCCAGAGCCATTCCCCTGTGCTCAGTGTCGCAAACCCACTCAGCAGGTCAGGCCCTCTGCTCCCACAGTGCCAACTTCCGAGCATAGTCTTGTGAACAGGAAACAGAAACAGGGTAACCCTCCTGTCTGTTTTGTGGGTTCGAATCAACCTTTGGTCTCAAGTCTTGGAGGGATTCAAACTGTGAACCTCTTGTTAGTGTACTCAATGTACAGACTCAGATAATTCTGCTCTTTGTGGGGGGGGGGGCAGATATCTTTTGCCTATGGGCACCTAACCAGGCGTCCAAAATGAACATTTACAACTCTATTAAAGACCTCAGAATAAATTCTTACCTTTTCCCAGTTTGGTAAAACCAGTAAGCTTTGTACCGTGTCAACTTTAACCGTGTGTGCTGCACTTGTCAAGAAAAAGAATTTCAAAGGCACACCAAGTAGTCTCTAAAGTAGAGGTTTACTTCAAAATAGATAAAAAAATATAAAAGGTAAATACAGAACCATATATCACAAAAACATACAATCACTTACAAAAAAACAAGATTTTAAAAGTGCAATTTCCTGCCACCAGACAATTGGACTTGATCTATCTAATGTATCTCTTCCAGTGCGGCTAGCATGTTGTAGCTTTCAGAGTCCACACATTTGTGTCTAAATGGAAAACAGAATACTGTTTAAAAACTGGCTTTGCCAACCTCTTTGCGTGAGGTCACCTGGCTCCTCCCTGTCAGAATATAAAAAATATATCTATGCAAAATAGGATGTCTTGTCAGAGTATTAAATTCTGTGACCTCAGCACAACTCATTTTCTTTAAATGACTTTCTTTAATCTATGAGCAGCTTCCCCTCTCCAGGACATTAAAGGACTTGTTATGTCTCTCTGCCAGATCTCACGGAGGTGCAACATGCTTTGTATCACCATGTGAATTTTAACTGTGTTTCCTCTGAACGTCATAAAAGTTTATGATCTATCTTAGCCTTCCAGGTAACACCTATTAGCTAAAACCTGGTGTGTGTGTGTGTGTGTGTGTGTGTGTCATCCCACAGGCTGTCAGCATCTTTCATGAGAGACATTCAATAACATATTTTTATATTACAAAAATCATAGATTAATCAGAACCAGCTGTCTGAGTGTCACAACTAGCACTATTGAGACCCAGAGCTGGTTCCCTGCACTCAGCACTATTGAGTCCCAGAGCAGGTCCCCTGTGCTTGGCACTGTTGAACCCCAGAGTCATCCCCCTGCGCTTGGCACTATTGAGCCCCAGAGTCATTCCCCTGTGCTTGGCACTGTTGAGCCCCAGAGGAGGTCTGCTGTGCTCGGCACTGTTGAGCCCCAGAGCAGGTCCCCTGCACTCAGCACTATTTAGCCCCAGAGCCAGTCCCCTGTGCTTTGCACTATTGGGCCCCAGAGCAGATACCCCGCGCTCGGCACTGTGGAGGCCCAGAGCAGGTCCCCTACACTCGGCAGTATTGAGGTCCAGAACAGGTCCCCTGTGCTTGGCACTATTGAGCCCCAGAGCAGGTCCCCTGTGCTCAGCACTATTGATCCCCACAGCAACTCCCCTGCACTCAGCACTATTGAGTCCTAGAGCGGCTCCCCTGCACTTGGCACTGCTGAAGCCCAGAGCCAGTCCTCTGTGCTTGGAACTACTGAATCCCAGAGCCAGTCCCCTGTGCTTGGTACTGTTGAGCCCCAGAGCCAGTCCTCTGTGCTCAGCACTGATGAACCCTAGAGCAGGTCCCCCATGCTCAGCATTATTCAGCCCTAGAGCGGATCTCCTGTACTCAGTGCTATTGAGCCCAGAGTGTTTCCCCTGTGCTTGGCACTGTTGAGCCCCAGAGTAGGTCCCTTGTGCTTGGTGCTAATGAGCCCCAGAGATGGTCCCCTGTGCTCATGCTATTCAGCCTCAGAGTGGGTACCCTGTGCTCAGCACTATTGAACCCCAGAGCAACTCCCCTGCGCTCGGCACTATTGAGCCCTAGAGCGGGTCCCCTGTACTTGGCACTACTGAGCCCCAGAGCAGATCCCCTGTGATTGACACTGTTGAGTCCCAGAGCAGGTCCCCTGTGCTCAGCACTATTGAGCCCAAGAACATGCCCCCTGTGCTTGTCACTGTTGAGCCCCAGAGTAGCATCCCTACGCTCAGCACTGTTGAGCCCCAGAGCTAGACTCCAGTGCTCGGCACTGTTGAGCCATAGAACAGATCCCCTGTATTCAACACTACTGAACCCCAGAGTGTTCCTCCCTGTGCTCGGCACTGTTGAGCCCCAGAGTAGGTCCCACCTGCTTGGCGCTAATGAGCCTCAGAGACGGTCCCCTGCACTCATGCTGTTGAGTTCCAGAGCAGCTCACCTGTGCTCAGCACTGTTGAGCCCCAGAGTAGGTCCCTTGTGTTTGGGGCTAATGAACTTGAGAGTCGGTCCCCTTCACTCATGCTCCTGAGCCCCAGAGGGCCCCCCCATGCTTGGCACTGTGGAGCTCCAGAGTGGGTCCCTTGTGCTCGGCATCGTTGAGCCCCAGAGCAGGTCCCCTGCATTCAGCACTATTGAGTCCTAGAGCAAGTCCCCTATGCTCAGCCCTATTGAGCTCCAGAATGTTTCCTCTGTGCGCAGCACTATTGAGCCCCAGAGCAGATCCTGTGTGCTCAGCGCTCTTGAACCCCAGAAGGGGTTCCCTGTACTTGGCGCTATTTAGCCTCACAGCAGGTTCCTTGCACTTGGCACTGTTGAGCCCCAGAGTGGGTCCCTTGTGCTCACACTGTTGAGCACCAGAGGGGGTTCCCTGTGTTCAGCTCTATGAATCCATCTGCCTATGCTAGGATTTAATGTTAATTTGTGAAGTGATATGTTTTATTGACAGAATAAAGGAAGGGGTCATCCACAAATTAAACCAGCACAGTTTAATTTCTCTGGCCATAATGGAAATATAAAAATTCTTCTGTTTACACTATAAAGATTATCTTGCATAACTGGACAAAATGCAGGGCTGTGTATAAAATGTTTATGCTACAAACAGAACATCATAAGAAAGAGGGAGGGAGAGAGATGGGGCGAGTAAGAGAGAGGGGGAGAGAGGGGGAGAGAGAGAGAGAGAGAGGGAGATTGAGATGAGGGAAGTAAGTGAGAGAGGGTGAGAGAGGGAAAATGAAAGGGAGAGAGAGGAAAGGTAGAGTAAGAGGGAACGAGAGAGACAGAGATGGAGGACACAGAGAAAGAGACACAGAAAGAGAGAGAGAGTGGGAGACAGAGAGAGAGAGTGAGGGAGAGAGAGAGCGTGATGGAGACAATGAGGGAGGGAACTGCAGGATTAAAAGAAAGAGAGGATGTGTATGTGAGAGCAAGAAAGGGAAAGAGAGACAAAGAGAATGGCGGCAATGAACCTCAGTGCCCATCACAATTTTGTCTAACCTTCTGCTAGTGTATGAATTGAGTTTCAAGCCTCTCACAACAGTATTGTAGTACATATTACTATGCAGACGTAGAATTTGTCGGCAGATAAGGGCCGCTTGGCCCACCCACTCTGCCCATTTTTCCTCGACCTACAGTATCTCTGTAGACCCTACTTGAGCTACAGTTCTTTCTCCCCCCCCCCTTCCTTTTCCACTAAAATTTCATTATGCCTGTCCCATGCATTCCTGAGCTCCCCAACTATATTTTTCCTCACCACTTTGGCTGGCAAGGCTGTTCCACGAATCCCCCACTATTTCTATGAAGAGGTACCTCCTCACAACTCTCCTGAATCTACCCTCCTCCAACTTAATAGCATGTCCCCTTGTCCTTCTGCTCCTTTTATTCTGATAAATACTTCCTTCCAGTCCCTTTTTTAACCTTGTGAGCTATTAAAAGGTCTTTATTGTATACCTCCTCTCCGTCCTGTCTTCAGGGGTGTACATACTGATTTTGTTTACTCTCCCCTCGCAGGGCTTTTTTTTTTCTACTATGTTTTTATACGCCCAGGAGTTGGCAGGCGGGCTCTGACCCTCCCTTGGAGGGCTTGCATCCATCCAGACCCACGACCCCATCACTGGGACCATGGTTGGGGCTTCACAAAGCCTACCAGCTCCATTTTTCCCTGATTCTCTCCCCCGCCGTGTCACGGCTGCTCATGTGCATTTGGAGGCACATGCACGCTGTGGGTCTGTGCCGCCCTCCCTTGTGTGCCACCCTTCTGCCTACACTACCTTCGGGTCTCCACCTGGGGGCAGTGGGACTACAGGGGACAATGAGATCCCTCCCCTTGAGAGGGGAGCTCCAGGCAGCAGCTCAATCCTGTTCCCTCCCTCTCCTCCCTGCCGGTTGACCCCCAATGACCCCGGCTTACTCCTGAACCCGGGTCACGAGTGTAGTGGATGGTGTGGCGTCCAGCTCCTCAACCCTCAGTGCCACCGAGCTGGGCCTCTCATAGGGCTTTTGATGCACTCCTCACACCATTTTAGGTGCTGTCCTGTGGACTGCTTCCACTGTATGTCCTTCCAGAGATGTGGCCTCCAAAACTGGACACAGTACTCTAGGTGAGGTCTTACCATGATCTATACTGAGGCAGCACCACCTCCTTGCTTCTGCTGGTGGTACCTCTCCCTATGCACCCCAGCATCCTACTAGCCCTCCCAACTGCCTTGTCACACTGCCTGGCCACCTGTAGGTCATCAGAGATTATTACCTCAAGGGAATCAACAAAGTCCAAGAGGGTAGCATCTTTCAGAAAAAGAGATGTGCAAGAACAAGGGGACACAATTTGAAGATAGAGGGGGGACGGCTCAGGGGTAATGTGAGGAATTTTGTTTCACAGAGAGGGTTGTGGATGCATGGAACAGCTTCCCTGAGGAGGTCATGGAGTCAAGAACAGTGGGGGAGTTCAAGAATGCATGGGACAGACATAGGGCAGTCCTAGTGGGGATTAGGAGGAAGTAAGCTGTTGGTTAACTAGAATCTGCAGCTTATCTGTTAGGTAGGAAAATGGGCAGACTAGGTGGGGCCAAGCGGTCCTTATCTGCCGTCAAATTCTATGTTTCTATGTTTCTATTACCCCCCCAGTCTCCCCTGCTTCATAGTTGTCAGTAACACTCTCCCCATTTTCTACTCTGCCCCTAGGTTTTTGTGCGCCTGCCACAAGTGTATTACTTTGCACTTCTTTGCACTGAAACCTTGCACCCATACTCTTGGCCACTCCTTGAGTTTTCTCAGATCTCCATTCATCCTTTCTGCCCCCCTTGGAGTGTCAACCTGCAGATTTCGAGGTCATCCACAAAGAGGCACACGTTCCCCTTCAGCTCCTCTACAATGTCCCCTATAAAGACAAAAAAATAAAGATATAAAGAGGACTGGTCCCAACACAGATCCCTGAGGCACCCCGCTGGTCACCCTCCCCTCCTTGAAGTGCACTCCATTGACCACCATCCTCTGTCGTCTATGTCCTAGCCAATATCTTGCCCAATTTACCTTCTCAAAAATTAATTGGTGTCACTGATTGTTTTAGCTGTTTCCCTTCTTAGTAGAACTGAAATGCATGCTAATGGTGTAGTTATACCCAGCCTTGTTTTGTTTGAATGTCCTTGATCTGAACTTTGTGAATACCACCAAACAGTGCAGCCACTCATGATGCAATAGTTTTCTCCCCTCCCACTGCATCAAGAGTGACTAGACTGTGTTTGAGGTGTTCCCAAATCCAGGAAAGATGCAGTGGGAGTTGATAAAGGACTGCATTATATATTTATTTCAGAAGTTTCAGCAGGAAAGACATATTGAGTTGCTAATAGCTTGTTTCCATATGCTTCCTCTGGGGTAATGGGATGCGGAAAATCGTATACAGCAAATACACTATATCAAGGAGCCCTGCAAGGAGCATAATAAAAAAATGGAAGACACGCCGGTGTAACAGATACATGTAGGAGAAAAAAATTGAGATCATTTAGGTGATGAAACCACTCTTACAGAACAATGAGAAGATAATGAAGGAAACAGACTGCCAGGGCAAAAGTAGTGGTGGAGGTGGGGGTGGTGGTGGGAATGGTGGTGGTGGTGGTGGCGGTGGTGGTGGTGGGAGTCATGGACAGTGGCAGGAGGAAGACTAGTCATGATGGAGACACTTTAAGGAGAAAGCAGAAACTCTAAACAAAAATGTTTCTGTGTGGTAACACCGGTATGTTGGGCAGTTAGTTTTTCACTTTTAAAAAGAAAAAGGGAATCGGAATGAAACTGATCAGCATCATCAGCAAATTCGGCAGAATGTCAGCAATCAAAAAACGTGCTATTTAAACTAGAGACATCTTGAGGCCTAAGAAAGTCGACAGTGTTCCTTTAAGTTGAGAGTCAAGGAATAGCAAACAGTGTCTCAAATTCAAATTGGTCCGGCCCGAAAATGGGAAGATTCTACATGGAGTGTCTCTGGATGGGGGTGGGGTTGGCATCTAAAATGGAGAGTGGCATAATGGACTGGAACAGTGATGGGTAGAAGCGAGGGCAGATGTGATCAGAGGTCATGAGAGTAATGTGGTTAGTAGCCAGGACAGGATGTAGAATAAATTTAACAAGCATTTGTCAATGCCAAATGTTTCCTTGCATGGTTTATGTGTTTGACCAAGTTTTCAACATGGGAAAAGGGAGAAGAAACAAGAGCAGGGGGATGGAATGCAGGGGCAAAGGGGGGGTGCAGTGGAAAGAGAGGGGTTACAGAGGCAAAGGGACTGGATTTGGGGGCAAGGGAATAGGAGCAAAGGCTGTGTTGCAGGAGCTGATGGAGCAAATTACAGGGTAAGACAGAATGCTGGGGCAGGGGAGGGAGTATGAAAGCACAGAGAGAAACAAGGGCATAGAGAGGATGCTGGAACAGAGAGGGAATGTAGGGACGCTGTTAGGGGTGCAGGGGTAGAAGGGCGGGGTATAGGGGGTAGAGGATGCAGGGCACTGGAACGGAATGCAGTGGCAGTGTTAACTGTGTTGCAGAGGGCTAAAAGAGGGGTACAGGGAGGGGATGCATGGGGAGGAGGGCGGTAAAAGGAAGGAATACACAGACCAGGGAGGTGGGGGTAAGAGTCCTTACCTGTATGACAGGTCTGTGTAGTCTCCGCCATTCAGCAGCTAGATCTTACAGAACAGCACTCCATTGACGAACAGGACAGCAATCAGCTCCTCCAGGGGTGGAATTTAAACTTCTTTTTCTTCATCAGGAAAGCCATGGAGGAGTTGGCCAGGTCGGAACAGGAGAGCCTGTTTCCCCCCAACCAGGGTTCGGAGTGAGGGTCACAGGCTGCCTCTCTCAGAGTGCCGGGGAGGTGACAGCAGTTTGGAGCCATGGTCTGGGTTTCTGATCGTCTCTTTCCTGCTCGGTGCCTGTGTCTCTTGCTCTGATCCGGGGGCGATTCCACAGCAGCTATCCAGTGCCTCGGTGATGGGAGCAGGGTAGCGCCGAGCCCTGGAGAGCATCTCCCTCCAGCCTGCTGCGATCCGTTCGCCGTCATTGACAAAGTACAGATCTATGGCACATTCATAAGGTAGAAAAAAATGGGCAGAATGGATTGGCCTTGCAGACCTTATCTGCCGTTGGCTTCTATGTTTCTGTGTCACTCCTGACTACTCGCAGAGCCAAGGCCACACTGGGATGCAGGGGACTCGGCTGCAACAATCCGCCGACCGCCTGACTGTAGTGCTGGCAGGCTGTGTGCTCAGAGCTAACCGGGGCAGGTGGCGATCATGGCCTGGTGACAGTGGCCAGTTGCATCTCTCTGCCCAGAGCAAGGGCCCTTAGACTTCACCACTAGAAAGATCCATCTGGTTGGAGCAGGGTCTCGAGTAATAGCAGCCTCCGACTGGTAGTGACCTCTGCAGCAGTTTCTCTCCTGGATCAATGGGGGACTCTGCAGCGACTCCTATGCCTGTGTGCTGTGGACTTTGCAGGCAGCTCCCCTTCTGTTCTCCTCTTCTACAGTTACCCACCACCATCATCAAAGCAGCTCTTGCTTTTCCCTCCTGCAAGCTTCGGTGTACCTGCAAACCCTTCGATCTCACCGGCTCCTCCTCCTGCTGTTCAGGGAGGCGGTAGCAAAATCATTAACTTATTTCCAATCAGGCTCTTCCTCACTGGCTGCACCTTTGAGTCATATTCATCCCTCCACACCTGCAGTGGAGGAAGCAAGAGGGATTTATTTTCAGCTGGGAAATGAGGGAGAAGGGAGGACAGCAGCAGAGGAAGGGAGCGGAGGGATTTATTTTCAGCCAAGGAACAAGGGAGTGGGGAGGACAGCAGCAGAGGGACAGAGCGGGAGGGATTTCTTTTCAGCCAGGGAATGAGGGAGTGGGGAGGACAGTAGCAGAAGGTGGGAGCGGGAGGGATTTATTTTCAGCCGGAGAACGAGGGAGCGGGAAACGACAGCTGCAAAGGGATGGATTTCCTATTTATTCCAAATCAGATCAGATGGCTGGGGGTTGCTTTGTGACGTGGGTTGCAATGGCCACTATGCAAATGAGAGGAATGAAGCACACTGTCTCATTGGTTCATTTCTGTCAAGTAAAGGCCAGCTCCCGCTGTGAAATTCCAACGGCTGTCACACTGGGCTTCACCGTTGATTGGTGTGTCAGGGTCGCGCCCACTGTGTAGTGCTCTGCATTAGACTCATCCCTGACACACCTCTGAAATGCGGTACTGTCCCAAGGTGTTTCTTGCACAAGTAAACACAAAAAGGGGAAGTAGTGTCACGTACGAGACCAAAAGCAGTCTGTGAATCTCAGAGGAATCTCAGGATCCCAGGTTTTATTCCCAGTGAGGACTGGAGGTGCTGCTGTCCACATGGAGAAGAGCACATGACATATAGAAAAGGAGTTTAGAAAGAAGTGATCACGACTCTGGAAGGGAAATCATTGATCCAGTCTCGAGGTTTATGGAGGCAGTATAGTGCAGTGGTTTAAGGCTCTGAGCTGCAAACCTGGATACTAACATACTAAAATGCCAACAGAATAGGCCTAATGGTCTTTTGTGTCTGCTCGTTTGGTCAGCCCCCAACCTGGGAGCTGACCTTGCTGCCCCCTCGCCCTCTCTGGCTTCTCACTTCCCAGTCCCGGATATTCTCGCTGCATGGTACTTTACTTCCAGAACCCTTCCCCTGTACCTGTCCCACCCCCTCTTGAACCCCTCCACCGTCTCTGCCTCCACCAGCCCCCTGGGCAGCACATTCCATGGCTCCACCACCCTCTCAGTGAAGTAGCACCTCCTCCTCCTTTCTCCCCTGAATCTCTCCCCACTCCAGCTTCCACCCATGCCCTCTAGTTGCCCCACCCTCCTTCTTTCGGAGCACCCTGACTGCTCCTCCCCTATTTACCTCCTTCATGTACCTGAAGACCTCTATCATGTCCCCCCGGTCCCTTCTCTCTTCCAATGTGCACATATTTAGCTCTTCGAGCCTCTCCCCATAGGTCCTGTCTGCCAAGCCCCAGATCATTTTGGTTGCCCTCCTCTGGACCCTCCCCAGGAGTTCAGTGTCCCTCTTTAAGTGTGGCCTCCAAAACTGCACGCAGTACTCAAGGTGCGGCGTCACCAAGCAGTTATACAGAGGGAGCATCACTTCCCACCTTCTGGAGGTGATCCCCCTAGCAATGCATCCCAGCATTCTGTTAGCCTTGGCCGCTGCCCTCCTATAAGTCTCAGAGTTATTCATCTTGACATCCACCACCACCCCCACCTGGTTACCCAGATACCTGGGTATGAATCCCACCGTCCCCACTTGCATATTGTGTGACCCTGAGCAAGTCACTTAACTTCCTTGTGCCCCCAGGTCACACCTGGAAACAAGCCTCAGCTTAGTGTGTCTCTCCTGGTTAAAAAAAAAAAGGTTGGGTTTGGATTCAGCAGGGCTCTAATTTAGATACTTTGGTTTCTGGGTATGTTCAGAAAAAAGAAAAGGCCTTTGAAGATTCTTCCCTCTAGGCCTCTCTTCTAAACACTGCTCTTGCGACTTGCACCAGTCATTAAGTTTCTAATGTCCAGTGATTTATGCTCCCCTCCTTCAGTCCACAAGATCTCTTGATCAGAGAGCACTTACAGTGTTTGTCTTGTTAACTTTGAGGGACAACCCTGTCCATTATGGCACATAAAACAACATAAAATAATACAGTAGGTACTACACAGTCACATATTGCAAATAACTATCGAACAACATTCAGACAGCATAAAATACTGTACCTAACATAAGTTGCATATTACAAAATATTAATACATGTTCAGACAGCATACAATAATACAGTACACAATATATAATCACTTGTTACAATATACTGAACAATGGTCAAACAATCAGTATTACAGTATATCAGTGAACGTTCAGATAGAATAAAATAATAAAATAAAATAATACAGTACATAATATACAGTCACATATTACAATATAATGTATGGGGAGCACTTATTACCATTAAAAAGGCAAGATTGCCAGCCCAGTGGCATAGAGGGTTGAGGCGCTGGCGCCTTACCTCGACCCACGTCGGCGACCTGGGTTCGGGAACGGACTCAGGACACCGGGGGCTGGCAGGGAAATGAGAGGATCGAGCGTCCGTAGGACTGCTTTCCTCTCCTGGGGTGGGTAGTGGGTTGACGTCGCAATGTGGCAGCCCCTGGTGGAGATCAGGAGCACAACAGGTGCACGCCGGGAATGCACCAGAAAAGCGGAAATACCACCCCTCTTTAAGCTGGATGCCGGCTGCCTGGCTTTGTGGTGCCATTCCTGCCCCTGCCGAGTCCTCCGTCCTGGCAGCACCCTGGGGCCAAGTGTAGCTCTGGCTTGCCCCCCCGGGCTGGTGCATTCCCCCTCGGAGGAGGGGGACCCATCCGGAGAAGGATTACTCCAGGTTAC
The DNA here is from genome assembly GCA_016271365.2 of Neoceratodus forsteri. Classification (NCBI taxonomy): domain Eukaryota; kingdom Metazoa; phylum Chordata; order Ceratodontiformes; family Ceratodontidae; genus Neoceratodus; species Neoceratodus forsteri. The sequence continues at coordinate 1,478,174,576 of CM028132.1, read as the reverse complement.
CCTAGGGTTGGCTGCTATATGGGACCGGAGAATCGGAGGGCAGATGGACCAGAGCAAGCATTGGCAAGCCTGAAGGAGAGGCTGAAGTAGAGCACGTAGGGAGGAGGTAAAAAGATAATACAAAAAAAAAAGGCAAGATTATTTTCTTGTAATCACATCGCTATGACGTCAGGGGTTGTTAATCTCTTTTGAGTATGTCATAGCGATGGGATTATAACCTGATACGATCTGTGCATGTGCGCATTTTAAGTAATGTCTCAAAACGTCTCAGAATGAATGGCCGGAGTGGTGAGAGCTGGCCCTTATGGAGAGTGGCGGCACTGGGGAAATGGCAAAGTAAGGGCTTTTTTCTGTCAAACAGGTACTCACTTGATTTTTTTTGCCCCATACTCTATAAAAATATCATGTATGAGGACTCATAGTAACCGCGCTGAAATCAAATCTCGAGGTTACTGTGACAATGCAAAACTTCTCGAGCTTCGCCCTTGAGGTTTACAAAATTGTCACGGTAACCTCTCGAAATGATTACAGCGTGGTTACTGATTAATCCCCATACATTATCCTCTACAGTATATATTGATTTACTTTCAGATATAATAAAATTATACAGTACATACTATATAGTCACATATTACAATATATTGATTTATGCTGAGACAAAAGAACCCACAAGAAGCTTACACTCGGGGGGGGGGGGTAATTAAGCCAGCTGAGCAGGAGAGGGAGCTGGGGATCCTAGTATCAAGCAACCTTAAGGCAGGTAATCAATGAAGCAAAGCAGTAGGAAAGGCAAATAGAAGGTTGGCGTGCATTGGGAGGGGCATAACAAGCAGAAGGAGGAAGGTACTGATTCCTCTTTATAAAATCATGGTGAGGCTTCGCCTGGAGTATGGGGTCCAGTTCTGGAGACCACACCTATGCAAGAACATAGATGGGATTGAGAGGGTACAGAGAAGGGCAACCAAGATGGTGCATGGTAAGCAGGGGAAGTCATATGAGGAGAGGTGGAGGGACTTGGATCTGTACCCATTGGAGACTGGGGGGGGGGACATTTACGTACATGAAGGGGATCAATAAGGTGAGGGAGGGAGCTTATTTAAGAGTAAGGTGGGGTTAAAACTAGAGGGCACAGTCTAAGATTGGAGTGAGGAAGATTTAGGGGCAATGTGAGGGGGTGTTGCTTCATGGAGAGGGTGGTGGAGGCCTGGAATAAACTACCGGAGGAAGTGGTGGAGGCAGAAAAGAAACAGTGGAGGGATTCAAGAGGGCATGGGACGGACATAAGGGGTTGGCAAGTGGGGGGAAGGGAAGGTCCCGTGACATAGGTAATGAGTAAGGGGGGGGGCCCAGACTCGATGGACCAGTAGTTCCTTTTCTGCCACCAGATTTCTATGATTCTATGAAAATAAAATAATACAGTACGCAATATATAATCACATATTACAATATGAATATATTGAACATACAGACAACATAAAATAATACTGTATACTGTATAATACACAATCATGTATTACGATGTAGCAATGAAGATTCATTCAATTTTTCAGAAGTCATAACTTAGCAAAAGTGAAGTTTTAAAATAATTTTTCTGCTGCAGCTTCTCTCTGGTGGTCCCTGTCTGCTAGCAACACCCAGCCCATCACCCACCGTAGATGGGACTTACCCATCCTCTTACGTGACCTCCACGGGTGAGTGGGTCCCTTTAGGTGGTGTGGAGTCTGCCACCAGAAGTTCTTTTTTTCGCCCTGTTTCGGGGCTAGTATGTGGGCAGTGGCTTACACATACTACGTAAAGGTGCTGCACACCTCAACGCCTGCATTGAAGCGAGGTGACAGCTGCTGCGGCGCTAAGCCTCTGTTAGGTGTCAGCCAAGCAGTGGTGCATGCTGTTTCCCCTCACTGAAGGCAGAGAGCCATCAGTAGACGCTCTGGTGCACTCTTTCTTTACCAATTATGAAGGATTGTTTGATAAGTTGCAACATCAGTGGTACAGTAGGTTGCACAGTCCCTGCCCTCTAAGGCCAGAGGAAGGGTGTTGCCTTGTGACCCAGTTGTTAGGGTGGGTTACAGGGAAGCCAACATGGTGGAAATAAACAAGCATCATGACTGAAAATATATACAAAAAAAATGCATACTTGTTATTATATAATGTAACTTAAAGCAGCAGTATTTGTTAGCCAGCAAAAATGTAATTATAGTTTTCTTAGCATTAATATATATTTCTGACATAATTGGAATCCTTACCAGTATATTTGTATGTAACCCCCCTGCAAATGGGGGTTCCCAAAAGACTTCCAGGAGCTTGCTTGAATGCTCCAAGCCTGAATGGTGTTTGGCATTTAAGCCATTTATCAGTGAGTGTTTTTAGAGCCTCTGGTACTGTCTCTTTAAGAGCTGTCTGCTTGCAGACATAATTAGTTTGTATGGGGGGACTGTGTGCTTCTCTGAGTACCACTTGAGCTGCTGCCAATTCACTTCATTTTTGCAGTCACTAGGAGTGCAAAGGGAACCTATCTGAAAGATGTAACTGTTTGCCAGAAATTATTTAGAGTAATAATGAAATTACAGTTTGTCTAACCTGCTTTCTTTGCAGTCAGAACTGTGTCTGCTAGTTCCCCATTCTAGTTTTGAACTGCTGAACTGGACCAATCAGTGTGGGGTAAGCTAGCTCTAAAATGGTGCCTTGGACGAATCAGAACTTGGACTCATAATCTGAGCCAGCCACAAGAGGATTGTATGGGCAGTGACTCTGGGAGATGTAGTTTAGACTTCAGTGCCTTTTGGACCAACAGCAGCAGTCTATTGTGAGTGACAGCCAATCCAGTCAAGAACTGGGAGGAACTCAAAGGAAGTGCCCAGTTTTGTCGGTTGGAGCTTCAGTTGAGCTTTGGCAGTGAAGAAGGAAGGAGCCCTGTGCTTTTTCAGTGTGCAGTTTAGTCAAAAACGTGTGTAAGGCCCAGAGTTCGGTCTGCAGCTTGTGTAACAGCTTGTTAGGACTGAATCCGTCCTGTGAAAAGAATCAAAGGATCTCTGAAGAGTAGAAACCAGGCTCACCCTGTAGAAGACTGGAAGAATTGCTGAAAATTGCACTGGTCTGTCAGGAACTGAATCTGCTGTGTGTTCTCCCGGTATTGTGCAGTAATTGCGATCGGGATACAGATGCAGCCTGCCTGGTATAGTACTTTCTTTTATATGGATGTGTGAAGAGGGTTTGTGTACCTCAAGTGAGCCCTGCTGACATTGAAGGACCCTATCTTATTTGGAGGTCGTGAGTACTAATTCAGGGTTGCTCCTGTTGAATTGCCACATTAAATCCAAATGGAATTACTGTACTGCTGACTGTTTAATTCTCCTTTTCTCTGTGTGAAAGGGCCCTACCAGCTGCCACGGTTTGGACTAGCCACTAGGGCTTGGGTACCCAGGGACAGTAACTGATGTGGGATAGGCCTGTGCACAGAGCCATAGGTAGATTATTAGAGTGATAAGCTAATTAACCTGATTTCCCCTGTCCTTGTTATATCCCCCTAAATAAATCAGAGCTGCTTGTTTCAGCAAAGTTATACTGCCTGAGGTATTTGTCTATGTTAAAGTACTGTACTGTGATTGTTGCACTGTATCTCATTTCACAGGAGGTCCCAGTGCCGGAACCAGACCTGGGGTAAGTGTATACTGTGAAGGTAATTCTGATATATTGTGTGGGCCACTAGTGGGAAGAAAGGGGGGTTGCAGTGTCCCAGAGGGCTGTGACCAAGTTAGTTTAACTATTGCAAACCCTGACCTCTGGGTGGAGGCACCCGCCATTGGATCCAGGCCCCTCAACCTGTTAGTGGCAAATCAGGCAGGGGTAGTAGCCCCTGGGATAGCGCCATCTAGGGGTTACATGTATTTCTCCAAGATGTCTTTAAAATAGCTTTTATTACAAATGTCATGATTATAGATCGGCCTGCCAGCACAGTGGTACTGCTTGCAACGCGGATGACCCAGGATTGGAAGTGATCTCGGGCATCGGTGGGTCGAGGAGGAGGAGGAGGAGGATCGCGGGTCCCATGGACCATTGTCCTCCTCCGGGAGAAGGATGGGGATGTCACCGGTGTGGTATTGACCCTTTATGGGAGCCAGAGGTCCAACTTCTGGGACATGATATAGCTGGGAGGGCATGTCAGATGTCTGGCGTACACCACTTATGTCACTGCATGCCACGCCTCCCCGGGGAGAAAACTAGAGGAAGAACAACAGCCTGCAGGATGAAACCTTCCATCCTTGCAGTGCCCCGCACCCGCCTACTGAACTGTCCGGTGGCATCCAAATTAAATTCCTCCTGAGATAAGTCGGGGGTCCTGGGGAGGGGTAGTTCCACCATGAGGGGGTAAACTGTGGGGCTGTATAGACTGACAGGTAGGTCCTGGAGACAGCGGGGTGTCGGGGCTGGAGGAGAGGACAGGCTGAATGAGGCAGGCTGGGCGCAGGAGGAAAAAGCATGCTAAATAAAAAAAGTGTTATGATTATTGACTCAAGTCATTAAATATGTTTAAAAATCCCTTCCCTTGAGGTTTCTTTTTGACTTTACATGCTGGACTTATACTGTCGATTTAACAGGAGAGTGATGGCACACCTTTCTGATGGTAAACAATGCAGTGCCACACTAAAATGTTTAATTTATTCATAGTGGGCGTGGTCAGAGAGCGGGAATGCACAGCCCCACACCAAAATGTTTAATTTATTTATCCTAGGCGTGGTCAGAGATCCGAAACGCACAGCACCACACCAGAATGTTTAACTTATTCATAGTGGGCGTGGTCAGAGAGCAGGAATGCACTGCACCACACCAAAATGTTTAATTTATTCATAGTGGGCGTGGTCAGAGAGCAGAAACGCACAGCACCACACCAAAATGTTTAATTTATTCGTAGCGGGCGTGGTCAGAGAGCAGTAATGCACAGCACCACACCAAAATGTTTAATTGATTCATAGTGGGCGTGGTCAGAGAGCAGGAGCGCACAGAACCACACCAAAATGTTTAATTTATTCATAGTGGGCGTGGCCAGAGAGCAGGAACGCACAGCACCATACCAAAATGTTTAATTTATTTATAGTGGGCGTGGTCAGAGAGTGGGAACGCACAGCACCACACCAAAATGTTTAATTTATTCATAGTGGGTAGGGTCAGAGAGAGGGAATGCACAACACCACACAAAAATGTTTAATTTATTCATAGTGGGCATGGTCAGAGCAGGAATGTACAGCACCACACAAAAAACTCATAGTGGGCGTGGTCAGAGAGCCGAAACGCACAGCACCACATCAGAATGTTTAATTTATTCAAAGTGGGTGTGGTCAGAGAGCAGGAATGTACAGCATCACACGAAAAACTCATAGTGGGCATGGTCAGAGAGCCGAAATGCACAGCACCACATCAGAATGTTTAATTTATTCAAAGTGGGTGTGGTCAAGGAGCAGGAATGCACAGCACCATACCAAAATGTTTAATTTATTCATAGTGGGCGTGGTCAGCGAGCCGAAACACACAGTACCACACCAAAATGTTTAATTTATTCATAGTGGCCGTGGTCAGAGTGCCGAACTGCACAGCACCATACCAAAATGTTTAATTTATTCATAGTGGGCGTGGTCAGAGAACAGGAACACACAGCACCACACCACAATGTTTAATTTATTCATAGAGGGCATGGTCAGAGAGCAGGAATGCACAGCACCACACCAGAACGTTTAAATTATTCATAGTCGATGTGGTCAGAGAGCAGGAACACACAGCACCACACCAGACTGTTTAAATTATTCATAGTGGGTGTGGTCAGAGAACAGGAACCAAAATGATTAATTTATCCATATTGGGCATGGTTAGAGAGCAGGAACGCACAGCACCACACCAGAATGTTTAAATTATTCATAGTGGGTGTGGTCAGAGAGCAGGAACACACAGCACAACACCAAAATATTTAATTTATAATGGGCATGATCAGAGAGCAGGAATGCATAGCACCACACCAAACATTCATAGTGGGCATTGTCAGAGAGCGGGAATGCACAGCACCACACCAAAATATTTAATTTATTTATAGTGGGTGTGGTCAGAGTGCAGGAATGCACAGCACCACTCCAAAATATTTAATTTATTTATAGTGGGTGTGGTCAGAGAGCAGGAACGCACAGCACCACACCAAAATATATATATATTTTTTTGTGTGTAATATATTTTTCCGCCCCTGTGCTCACTGGTCCACCACTCCTTCGGGCTCTACAAAGTTCCCCCAACCCCTACTTTCATTTCCAAGCCCTCCTTTTCATCCTCGTGTTGCAGCCGACCCCAGGATATCCCGGCGTATCCCTTCTGGCGGGTCCCCTCCCAGGGGAAGGCACGGGGAGGAGGCATTACCCCAGCACATACCTCTAGGGCCCTGGGATGCTGTCGAGAAACAGGAGGCCCTGGGAAGGCACTGGAGGCCCTCTAGGAAACAGAGAGCTGTCATCCGGCAGCCAGCGAGTGATTTTCCTGGCTTTCTTTCTTTTTTTTTTTTTACTTTCCTTTTTACCCTCCTTGTCTGCCCCCGGAGCCCACTCCTTCCTTCCTCTCCACCTCTGTACCACCTCCGGTGGGATCTGCCCCTAGAGTGCCTCCTTCCTCATCCTGCACATTGGGGTCTGTCCCTCTTTTTGGTGGCCCAGATGGTACCTGAGAGGCTATCATCTAGGGCCGCCGGGGGGTTCTCGTTTTCTCCCCTGGTTTCCCCTGCCCCCTGGGATGTCCAGCACTAGGATGTACGTCCCGAGAGGAGGCGTGCTGACGCACGCCAGACCTCTCAATGCACTCGGCGTCCCCCTCCCGGCTCCGATGAGCGGGCGCCTCCATCCTTCAGTTGTCGGTGCTTCCACCAGCTGCGAAGGGTGATGTAGAACGCGGATGCATTCTTGGTTCCCATCCCTGAGAGAGGAGAGCATCCGTTGGGACGCTCAATCCTCTCTCCTCCCCCGCCGACCCCCGACCACCCGAGTCCGTCCCCGAACCCGGGTCGCCGGCGTAGCGCAAGGTGTGGCGTCCAGCGCCTCAACCCTCAGCGCCACCGGGCCGACTGATTTTCCTGGCTTTCTTAAGGTGCATGACATCCGGACGTCAAGGCAAGAGCCAATGTCTGTCACGCACCACCCCAAATGACCCTGGCATGTTGCTCTACCCCTGGCCTCACCAGTGGTCGCTTCAACACCGGGTTGCAGCCCCTTCCCTCCCTGAAGGCAGCGAGCAGTCATGGGATGCTCAAGCTGCCTCACCCCAACTGGCCCTCCAGCAACCCAAGCCCGTTCCCGAACCTGGGTCGCTGGCGTCACAAGCGGAAATCCAACAGCTGTGCCGACCACCCGGCTCAAAATATTTAATTTATTTATAGTGGGTGTGGTCAGAGAGCAGGAGCACACAGCACCACACCAAAATATTTAATTTATTTATAGTGGGCATGGTCAGAGAGCGGGAACGCACAGCACCACACCAAAATATTTATAGTGGGTGTGGCCAGAGAGCAAGAATGCACAGCACCACACCAAAATATTTAATTTATTTATAGTGGGCGCGGTCAGAGAGCAGGAACACACAGCACCACACCAAAATATTTAATTTATTTATAGTGGGCGTGGTCAGAGAGCAGATGTTTTTAGGCACTTCAAAACACCCTGTCTTGGTTTAGGGTTGAAATGCAGTGAAAAGACAAAGGGATATCTGGGGGATGTTCAGTGGGCTGACTCAAAATATGCAATTTATCGTCACATGTGAGAGGGCAGGATCATTACTTACTAGGGGCAGAGCCATGTGTGAATTATGAAAGCCTGGCCCCTGCCCACCAATGGGGGATGATAAACTGCATACCTTTGAGTTTCAAATGTTGATATATTCCATTTACACAAAATCAGAGTACTATAGTTTTTTTTTTTTTTTACTCCCCTTCCCCTGCGGCCCCCCTCTCTTCGGGAGACACCCAACGGCCTTTTCAGCCCTCACTCACCTGCCTGTGGACCAGAGCAGTCCATCCCCCATGGAGCCTTGGTTGTCCCCAGGCGGGAGTGCAGGGTGAGGCCCATTCACCAGACACACTGTGCCCGTCGGGGCTTGTCTCTGGGCAGGCAGGGCATTGAGGTCGGGGCCTAGTGCTCCGTCTACCGGGAGAGCCGCAAGGTGCTTTTCGGTGTTCCTCTTGCGGCGTGCCGTGTCCCCTGGCGTCAAAGGCGCTTAAGCGCCGAGCGTCTGGCATGTCTTCTCCTTGTCAGTCTTGGTCTTGTTACACCTCGGGTCTCCACCGGGGTCAGACAAACCCGAGCTCTGATACCCCCTCCCCGGAGAGACGAGCAGTCCTTGGGATGCTCAAGCCCTCTCCCCCCGGCCGGCCCTCCAGCTTCCCGGGCTCGTTCCCGAACCCGGGTCGCTGGCGTCGCAAGCGGAAACCCAACTGCTGCGCCGGCGGGCCGGCAGTACTATAGTTTTTAAATCCATTATTTTGTAAGTTTACTGTTTTCTTTCATTTCAACTGGTGACTTTGGTGCTGCGTGTGGCTGTTGTGATGTCATCAGCATTGTGAAAGCTGCACTCTGATTGGTTCAGTAAGCACTGTGGCCTACCCAACTTTGCAAGACAATAATATCTTGATTTGTTGAGTTAAGATAAAAGGCTTTGTCTTGCTGTTTATCAGTACACCCCTGTTGTCTTAATTGATATTTTTTCCAAATGTACAGTATTACTAAAAACCTATATGATGAAATGTTTGTCGTTACCAAATTCTGCTTCTTTAAGTGATACAGGATGCTGCTTTGTTCTGTCTGTTATAACAGAGGTTTGCTCAGTGGTTCTATCCTGAAACACACACACAAAAAAAAATTATGTATAAAGTTTCAGGGCTATGCTATACACTGCCTAGCACAGGTGGTATATTTTTCTTGTTTTTCCATCCTTGTTGCTGTCCAAGAGTTGGGTGTTGCTGGAGCCAAGTATAGAAAGTCTGAATTTATTTGAGGAGGGATGGAGAACGTTTACACTGTATCTCAGGCTTCATGTGCCCAAGGACAGTGCCTGTATCAAAATGTTGGATGATATCAAAGGAGGAGTGGGAGTGTGGTGGAATTTCCCATGAATCTCACCCTAGATTTTAATCCATTAGCCAGGCCTGTGCAGGGCAGGCTACAGGTTCTGGGGCATGTCAGGCCCCATTGACATCAGCTTACTTAACTGGAGACAGCCAGGGAGGGAGTGGAAGGTAGACATGGAGGGAGGGAGGTCAGAGGGCAGACTTAGTGTTCTGAAAGAGAAGCCTAATGTGGAGTGTGAAGGTTTTAGACTAACAAGGGTAATGAATCATTACAGAAGGAAGTGTGATATATTACCCAACAAACACAGTTTACACAAGCTCGAAATCACAGCCGCAATAAGTTACCCAGTCTGACATATTAAGTCAGTCCCTCTTTCTCTCTCTGGAGACTGGAGTCCAAATGTGCAGATAAAACAATCTCTGTACTACAAAATGTGTCTCCAGATAACCAAACCCAAATGCTGTTGGCTCTACTTAATAAATTCTTACAATAATAAAACCCAAGTGTACACTTGGTGTGCAGTTTGACGCAGATATTAGCTGTTTTACCAGAGATGGGGGAATGTGAGCAGGAGAACAAATCTTAGTCTCTGATAGTGCTGTCGTGAATCAATGAAGACAGACGTTGATGCAGAGTATGGTTACACTATGTACAGAATCATTTGCTGAGGCTCTAGAACTGAGTACCAAAAAAATACAGTGCGACCCTGATGTAACTCATCCCATGCTCTTGGTGCTGCTCTAGTGCAAGGGTTAGTGGGAGCTAGCGGAGCCTTGGTGCACCGTGTAACCAGAGCAAGGAGCATGCACACCAGTGTTGAGGTACTAACAGAGAGGGGTGTGCTAACACACTGGGGCGTATAACCAGAGCAAGGAGCATGCTAACCAGTGTCAAGGTACTAACAGAGAGGGAGGTGCACTAATTCACTGAGGTGCATAACCAGAGCAAAGAGCAGGCACACCAGTGTCGAGGTACTCAGTGTTAGGTAAAGTTACTTTTTCTACTACTTTCTATTATGTTTGGAAACTTGTTCCAGGAAACACTGTGCAGTCACTAGCAAGGATGGAGAAGTACTAGAAAAAGTAATACACCTTACAATTATAGTTACTTATTTCTTTTTATACAAAAACAATACAAATATAATAAATAACTATAACATTACATTTTTTGAAAGTAATAGGTTAGTTACTAGATACTTTCAAATAAATGTAATCAGTTACAGTTACGTATTTCTTTTGTATTAAAAGACATAGGGCCAGATATTCAAAGCTTTGCACGGGGCAAAAAACGTTTGCGTGTGTAACCCCTAGATGGCGCTATCCCAAGGGCTACTACCCCTGCCTGATTTGCCACTAACAGGTTGAGGGGCCTGGATCCAATGGCGGGTGCCTCCACCCAGAGGTCAGGGTTTGCAATAGTTAAACTTACTTGGTCACAGCCCTCTGGGACACTGCAACCCCCCTTTCTTCCCACTAGTGGCCCACACAATATATCAGAATTACCTTCACAGTATACACTTACCCCCAGGGCTGGTTCAGGCACTGGGACCTCCTGTAAAATAAGATACAGTGCAACAATCACAGTACAATACTTTAACATAGACAAATACCTCAGGCAGTATAACTGCTGAAACAAGCAGCTCTGATTTATTTATGGGAATATAACAAGGACAGAAATCAGGTTAATTAGCTTATCACTTTACTCATCTACCTATGGCTCTGTGCAGGCCTATCCCTACCAAGTTACTGTCCCTAGGTACCCAAGCCCTAGTGGCTAGTCCAAACCTGCTTGCAGCTGGTAGGGGCCCTTTCACAGAGAAAAGAAAAATTAGTTTTAAACAGTCAGCAGTACAGTGATTCCATTTGGATTCAATGTGGCAATTCAACAGGAAGCGACCTGAATTAGTACTCACGACCTCCAAACAAGATAGGGTCCTTCAATGTCAGCAGGGCTACTCTTGAGCTCCACGAGACTCCTCACACATTTATATGGCAAACAGGCAGGCTGCTTCTCTATCCCGATCTAATTACTGCACAATACCGGGAGAACACACAGCAGATTCAGTTCCTGACAGACCGAGTGCAATTCAGCAATTTCTCCAGTCTTCTACAGGGTGAGCCTGGTTTCTACTCTTCAGATATCCTTTGATTCTCTTCACAGGGCCAGTTCAGTCCTAACAAGCGATTACACAAGCTGCAGACCGGAACTCCGGACCTTACACATGTTTCCGACTAAAACTGTGCACTGAAGGAGCACAGGGTTCCTTTCCTTCACTGCCAGAGCTAAAACTGAAACTCCAACAGACAAAACCGGGCACTTCCTTTGAGTTCCTCCCAGTTCTTGACTGGATTGGCTGTCACCACAATAGACTGCTCCTGTTGGTCCAAAAAGGCCACAAGTCTAAAACTACATCTCCCAGAGTCACTGCCCATACAATCTCTGTGTGGCTGGCTCAGATTATGAGTCCAAGTTCTGATTCGGTCAAGGCACCATTTTAGAGCTAGCTTACCCCACACTGATTGGTCCAGTTCAGCAGTTCAAAACCAGAATGGGGAACTAGGCAGACACAGTTCTGACTGCAAAGAAAGCAGGTTAGACAAACTGTAATTTCATTATTACCTAAATGATTTCTGGCAAACAGTTACATCTTTCAGATAGGTTCCTTTGCACTCTAGTGACTGCAAAAATGGAGTGAATTGGCAGCAGCTCGAGTGGTACTCAAACAGAGAAGCACACAGTCCCCCCATACAAACTAATTAGGTCTGCAAGCAGACAGCTCTTAAAGAGACAGTACCAGAGGCTCTAAAAACACTCACTGATAAATGGCTTAAATGCCAAACACCATTCAGGCTTGGAGCATTCAAGCAAGCTCCTGGAAGTCTTTTGGGAACCCCCATTTGCAGGAGGTTACACCCTTCCTAGCCTGGGAAAGCAGCCGTCCCGCGCCAAGCAAGTACCATAAGTTTCAACTGCAACCATATACATTTGCATTAGGCTCGCACATGTAATCATCAGTCAATATATCATTTTACCAAGAACACATTTCTGAAACATTGCAGTACGTCACTCTTTACACAGTATTACATACACATTGTACCATAACTCAGGTTATTACCTCTTGTACATGAAACCTGAAGAGAGGGGGCCCTTCCCTATCAGTTACCTTGGGGCTGGACGGGGCAAGGGCACCATACTTAGAGGGCAACACAAGAAACTTGGAGTTAGCACTGACGCTCAGTTTGGGCAGTGAGCTCGGGGACACATACACTCCTTTATGGACAACATTGAGAGGCAGATCCACTGGCCGGCCCAGGGAATCATAACTGAGGTGCACCACAGGCTTTACAGCTCGACCAGTCTTTCTAGGGGAACTGTTACAGTCTCTGCACTCTGAGCCTCATTTTCAGCATTGTCCTAACTTGTCAGAGGGAGTCTCCATGGGGTAGAGGGCTAGAACTTGAGGGCACTTTCAGCTCCAGGAGTTACAGTTTCTGAGTCCACAACATTTGGCTCGCATGGAGGCTTTGGACACTGGCAATGGACTGTCAGGGCACTCAAAATATCTCTTCTTGTTCTGGTGTATCACCAGTCTGACCCAATCCATCATTTTCCTCCCTGAAAGCTCAAACAGTTCAACCATGCACAATGATTCCATTTCATCTGATCTGATGCTTTGCACTTCACTTTCTAGGAGCATTGGCTCCAGGGACGAAGCTGGGGGCTTAGACAGTCCAGAAGGCCCAGCTTCATCTCCAGTATTGACTAGAGGATTGCCCCGAAACAATTGACTCAGTTCGTAAGAAGGATAGTATTCAAAGTCACTCTCACTTTCTTCCGATATGGACTGACAGTCATGCTCAACTGGGACTTGTGGAGGGAACACTTTAACTTTGCTTCTGTAGGTGCAGACTTTCTTGATCTTTCTAGCAGCTGCTCTAGTCACTGGTCCAGAGGGGCATCTTCTGGGGGCTCAGACTCAATCAAGATTTGTCCAATGGGCAGTAAATGATTCCTATGCATTGTTTTTACATCTTTTGAATTATTCTCAGGCCTTACTTTGTACACTGGCAGATCATCTAGTTTGCCCACTATAATGTAAGGGAGATGGTGCCATCTGTCAGCAATCTTGTGTTTGCCATGCAGTCCCAGATTTCTTAGCAATACCCGATCTCCCTCCTGGAGTTCCTGTGCTTTCACCTTTTTATCATACCTTTCTTCGTTGGCCAGATTTCTTTTGGCAGCCATGGTTTGAGCCAGTTGGTACGCATGAGTTAGCTGGGCCTTTAACTTTGCACATACTGTAAATAGTTGTCAGCTTGAACCCCATCAGGAGAGACCCCAAAACACACATCTACGGTGAGTCGAGCTTCTCTTCCAAACATCAGGAAGGTGGGGAGACCAGTGGCATCACTTTTGGTGCAGTTATAAGCATGTACCAGGGTGCTAATTTGTTGGCTCCATCTAGGCTTGTCCTTTGGGTGCAGGGTGCCTAGCATATCTAGCAAAGTGCGGTTGAAGCGTTCAGGCTGAGGGTCCCTTTGGGGTGGTAAGGAGTGGTTCTGGACTGCACTCCCACAGAGAAAGCATCTCTTTGATCAGACGACTCTCAAAGTCTCTCCCTTGATCAGAATGGATTCTTTGTGGAGCCCCATAGTGAACAAAAAAGTTTTCTACAAGTACTTTGGCCACAGTGGATGCTTTCTGGTCTTTGGTGGGGAAAGCTTGGGCATATCTCGTGAAATGGTCAGTGACCACCAGCACATTACTGATATTTCTTTAATCTGACTCCAAACTCAGAAAATCAATACAGACCAGCTCCATGGGTGCACTGGTGGTGATGTTAACAAGGGGGCACCCTCTGGGGCAAAGCTTTCCTCTGTAAGCAGCGACTACAAGTTCGAATGTGTTGCTCACATCAGCCCCCATCTTAGGCCAATAGAATCTGGATCTCACCAAGTCAAGTGTTCTGTCTATACCAAGGTGCCCCATGTGGTTGTGCAAGGACATCAGTACTGAGTCTCGAAAGGCAGTGGGCAGGACTAGTTGTTGTTTGTCTACTTGTCCCCCTCTGTCTACTGTTTGTCTGTATAACAGTTTATCGATCAGTTTCAACTTAGGACCTTCTTTGTATAATAGTGCAGTTCTCAAATCCGTGGAGCGTAATTTGGACACATCTTTTCCTGCATAGAGGGCTTCTAAAGCTGCTTTGATCATGGGATCGCAGGATTGAGCCGCTCGAATACTGTCATTGTCCAGCTGAGGCAGTGCACCAATGTCTATTGCAGAAAGTGGCAATAAGCAGTAGATATGCAATTCTCAGAGGGTCCCAAGCAATCCACTATGCAGTCCTACTACGTCCATGGACATTTGTTCCTCCCTGTCAAACTTCCGGCCAGAGTGCCGAATGTCAGGTTCTGCCAATCGGACCCAATCATTCTGGGGAACAGGCCTCCGGAGAGAGCATCAGCATCTATGTGGTTCAGACCTGCTCGGTATTGAGAGCATAGTCATATGTAGATAATGCAGAAAGCCACCTATGGCGGTGGCATCCAACTTAGCGAGGTCTGCACGTAGGTCAAAGGATTATTGTCAGTTTTACTAGTATTTTAGCCCCATACAAGTACTCATGGAATTGGTCAGCAATAGCCCACTTCAAAGCTAGGAACTCTAACTTATGTACAGGATAGTTCTTTTCGGATGGGGTCAGGCTTCTACTGGCAAAGGCCACTGGTCTCAGGCCATTCTCGTGCTCTTAGTACAACCAGCCCCAACCCTTGCAATCTAGCATCAGTGTGGGACGTAAGGTTTTCTTGGATGGCATAGGCCAGCACTGGAGCATGGGTAAGTTGATATATGATCTCATGAAAAGCAGTCTCACAATCAGGAGTCCAGCGGGCCAAAATACTTCACTAGGATGAAAATACACTCTTTCAGTCTTGAGGGACGTGACTTTTGGTATTTTTTGTGGGTTGGGGATACCCTTGAGTAAGGTTAAGTAAAGGGCGGATCACTCTTGAATAGTCCTTGATGAAGCGCCGATATAACCACAGAATCCAGGAATCTTTGCAGTTCTTTTTAGATTTTGGGCTGTGGTCAGAGTAAGTCAAAGGCCTCAACTTTACTGGCTTGTCCTATTCCTCGGTGGATACTATGTGTCCCACATACTTTACTGATGTTTGAAAGAATTGACACTTATCAATGGACAGTTTAAGGCCAAAGTCCTCCAGTCGGTCCAATACCTTAAATAATCTGCTCTCATGTTCCTCCAGTGAGCTGCCAAACACAATAACATCATCTAGGTATACCAGGCACTCTAGTAAGTTCATGTCCTCCACTGCATGCTCCATCAATCGTTGAAAAGTGGCTGGGGCACCTGAAATCCCATGAGCATCCTCATGAATTCATAGAAGCCAGCCGGACAGATAAAGACTGTCTTCTCACGGTCCTCTGGGGCCATCGGGATCTAGTAGTACCCACTCTGAGGAGATCCAGCACAGAGAACCACTTGCTCCCGTTTAGGCAGTCCAAAGCATCCTGAATGCGGGGCATTGTGTACTGATCAGGGATAGTCCGCGGTTTAGGTGCGATAATCCACACACATCCTTACTGTTCCATTCTTTTCCTCACTACCACAATGGGGAAGCATAAGGGCTTCTGGTTCTTGTATTACACCAGCAGCTAACATCTCTTGCAGATGCCGTCTCACATTATCTATGTCAGCAGGTGCCAGGCGTCGAGACCTCTCCACGAAATGGTCTTTCGTCATGCAGCCCGGATATTGTGCTCAGCTCCTTGCGCACATCCTACATCCCATTCCTTTAAAGAAAACACCTGGTCTCTCTGGGCAAGCTTCTCACTGATCCTCACTTTCCATTCAGCTGGCAGCGAGGAGTCGCGAAATCAAACAAGTCAGGCGTTACTCTGTCATTCTTCCTTGAACTCTTGCTGCTGGGTAGCACTGCAGTGTCTCGCACAATGCACATTAGCCAGGATGCAACCTCTATTTACTCGAATGTCTCTTTCAGACACATTATGAACTTGGACCATTACCCTTCTGGCATAGCTTGGGCTCTAGCGGGCAAAATACTAGAAGCTTGACCAGCAGTCCCTCTGGCAATTTCCGCATCGCCTGGTGCATCCAACATTAATATTTTATTCTTAACATCCTTTCACGATCGGACCTCTCCCTGTAGAGTACACTGGGCATTTAGCCAGGATCAGAGACTCAGGATCCTTCTTCCATACAATTCCGACCGGTTCCTCTGGTTCTATTTTTCAGCATCTCTCTGTGCCTCATAGGCCTTCTTAATTAAGCTGGAACTCTTAAAGCTCTACTAGTCTTTGACCCCTGTTTTCATAACACAACTGTGCCAGCCTTCGAACATATGAGCATTTGTTCCAATCAACAAAGGGACACCATCATACAGTCCAGTGGGGGACACACTAAGGCTAGGGTCTCCTACTTGTTAAGCCACTCCAGCCACGGGAGGTGGGGAAAGACTGTAAATTCGGATACCGGAATAGGGGTAGAGCCTTCTCACTTAACCCCATACCTTGCAGTCCCTTCTAATGGTTGTAAAGTCGTCTGACAAATGCTTCTGATACCAATCCTGGAACATAATTGTCACTTAGGAGCCACTGTCTAATACAGCTCTTGTAGACACTCCATTCACCTTTACAGTGGTCTCCATGGAGGACCCACTATTCTGGACCAGTCTGGAGGCGGTAGTGGGGACCTGGGCAACTGACCTTGCCACAAAAGGGCGTGAGTTAGCATTTTGGTGCCCTCACTGGGATCATTTGTGCACCTCTTAACCACTGATTTGTTCTCCGAAGCTCTCCTTGCAGCCTATTATCAACTTTGTCAGTGTCTTTTGGGGACCGGCATTTCCCTTTTCATGTGCCCATCTTTCCCACAATTATAGCAAAACATACTTTCGGAGTTTGAGCTGGCGGCAGCACACTGGGAGCCAGGCGGGGGTATTACTAACTGGAAACCTTGGTGCCATCTCTGTCTGCGGCGTGATAAGCATTTGGAGACATCTCGTCGGTTTCTCCACTTCCATGGTCAAGAATCGAGTTCGGAGCTATTATCAGCAGGAGATACATGGGTGGGTACCCCCCACCCCCATAACAGATGCAGTCGGATATAGGTCAGGGCCCGTACTTGCAGAGTGGCCTTCATAAAGGACTGTTTTTGAATTCCGGATCTCTCTCAACAGTTAGCCCCCATTGTGGCATATCTTTTTCCTTGTCAGAGCACTCATTTACTGCCAACCTCTGCCCCTGAACTTCACTTGATGGGTCACCCTCAGTCACTTTCGGGTCGTAGCCACAGCTGTTGGTGCAGGTCCCTCAGAGTCGCCTTTTCTCAACTCCTCGAATTTCTCTCATTAACTCATCATGGGAGGTGGGGATTCCAGTCGATTTGCCAAGTAACTGGAAGCAACAGCAGTTCTGAGAGGGGGCAGACTTAGGATCCTGTCCAGCCAGGTTGGTCCAGTTCAATCGCTGGCAACACTTCCCTTTCTGAGGCATTCTTGCAACAATTTTCCAGCCGAGATACATACACAGACAACAACTCCCTTGGTACTGTTGTGCATCTCTACTCCTCCACCATAGGTCTTCATCAGAATCTGGGCTCCCATACACATTCTCCAGGGCCTCAAGATAGGCCTGTGCAGTCACTTCAGGGTTACTGGCCCGTTGCTTGCGGATGGTAGCCAGAGCAGGACCTCGGAGGCTCTCACTAACCACTGCTGGCACCCCGACTTCCGAGCATGCCATTCTAGCACTTGGGGGCAACATGGTCTATCAGGTCTCCAGTCATCCTCCCTTGTGGGGTGGGGAGGTGCCAGAGAAGATCCTCAACCTTGATGAAGTCGTGACTAATGGCAGGTGCAGAAATAGGAGTCTGCATTGGTTCAGCCACCATTACGGTGTACTGGGCGGGAGAGGGTGTTGGGGAGGAACACCCCCAGGTGGCAAGAATAGTTTCTTCAAGTCCTCCACAGTTTTCCCTTCCCCAGCAACCATTTAGCAAATTTCTCCTCAAAGTTTCAGATAGTGGTGGGGCTCATTCCCTCCGGTCTTTACTGTCCTAGTTATCACTCTCAAGCAGTGAGGGCTCCCTCTGGGGTAATGGTCTGTGGCACTTTGGAGCTATCTATGGGATCATAAACTCTTCTAGGGCCAGGAAAGTGTGGGTGAGCAGATTAGCATGCCGACCCACCACCACAGGGTTTGTAAACCTTCCACCTTGGAAAGTACTCCTGCACAGTGTCCGTATTGATACCCAGGGGATGTCCAGGATAAGCATAACACTTTGGGATCGATCTCACTCCCAGTACACCACTCCACCAGCCGGTGCACAGCCACTTCTGTCGGGGTACCCATTTATTTTATTTTCTTTTTCCCGTAACAGTGGTTTGTAAATATGGCCACTAGAGGACACACAATCCCAGCGGTGAGCCTCCAAGATGTAACCCCTAGATGGCGCTATCCCAGGGGCTACTACCCTGCCTGATTTGCCACTAACAGGTTGAGGGCCTGGATCCAATGGCGGGTGCCTCCACCCAGAGGTCAGGGTTTGCAGTAGTTAAACTTACTTGGTCACAGCCCTCTGGGACACTGCAACCCCCTTTCTTCCTACTAGTGGCCCAACATATATCAGAATTACCTTCACAGTATACACTTACCCCCAGGGCTGGTTCAGGCACTGGGACCTCCTGTAAAATAAGATACAGTGCAACAATCACAGTACAATACTTTAACATAGACAAATACCTCAGGCAGTATAACTTTGCTGAAACAAGCAGCTCTGATTTATTTGGGAAATATAACAAGGACAGGGAAATCAGGTTAATTAGCTTATCACTTTACTCCATCTACCTATGGCTCTGTGCACAGGCCTATCCCTACCAGTTACTGTCCCTGGGTACCCAAGCCCTAGTGGCTAGTCACAACTGTGGCAGCTGGTAGAGGCCCTTTACACAAAGAAAAGAAAAATTAGTTAAACAGTCAGCAGTACAGTAATTCTATTTGGATTCAATGTGGCAATTCAACAGGGAGTGACCCTGAATTAGTACTCACGACCTCCAAACAAGATAGGGTCCTTCAATGTCAGCAGGGCTACTCTTGAGCTCACAAGACTCCTCACACATTTATATGGCAAACAGGCAGGCTGCTTCTCTATCCCGATCGCAATTACTGCACAATACCTGGGAGAACACACAGCAGATTCAGTTCTGACAGACCGAGTGCAATTCAGCAATTTCTCCAGTCTTCTACAGGGTGAGCCTGGTTTCTACTCTTCAGATATCCTTTGAGTCTCTTCACAGGACAGATTCAGTCCTAACAAGCAGTTACAAGCTGCAGACGGAACTCGGACCTTACACATGTTTCCGACTAAAACTGTGCACTGAAGGAGCACAGGGTTCCTTTCCCTTCACTGCCAGAGCTAAACTGAAACTCCAACAGACAAAACCGGCACTTCCTTTGAGTTCCTCCCAGTTCTTGACTGGATTGGCTGTCACTCACAATAGACTGCTCCTGTTGGTCCAAAAGGCGCGAGTCTAAACTACATCTCCCAGAGTCACTGCCTATACAATCCTCTTGTGGCTGGCTCAGATTATGAGTCCAAGTTCTGATTCGTCCAAGGCACCATTTTAGAGCTAGCTTACCCCACACTGATTGGTCCAGTTCAGCAGTTCAAAACCAGAATGGGAACTAGGCAGACACAGTTCTGACTGCAAAGAAAGCAGGTTAGACAAACTGTAATTTCATTATTACTCTAAATGATTTCTGGCAAACAGTTACATCTTTCAGATAGGTTCCTTTGCACTCCTAGTGACTGCAAAAATGGAGTGAATTGGCAGCAGCTCGAGTGGTACTCAAACAGAGAAGCACACAGTCCCCCCATACAAACTAATTATGTCTGCAAGCAGACAGCTCTTAAAGAGACAGTACCAGAGGCTCTAAAAACACTCACTGATAAATGGCTTACATGCCAAACACCATTCAGGCTTGGAGCATTCAAGCAAGCTCCTGGAAGTCTTTTGGGAACCCCCATTTGCAGGGGGGTTACACGTGGGTTTAGCGCGAGTCTGCTATATTCAAAAGACTGAATAGTGCAGGCAAACTGCAATAGCGCCAGGCAAACAATAATTATGCAAGCAAAATGAACATGAATACAGGCATAATGTGATATTCAGTGACTAGCGCCCAGCATAAGATTGTTTAAGGCTTAAGCGCGACCCATAGCTGGTACAGATTACCGCCCAGGAAAAGCTGGTCTTAACCGTGGGCAAACAGCTTTGCGCGGTGCTATCTCAGCATTAGTGCGGCTTCCGTGGCCCTAACATATGAGTATGAACCTTAGAAACTACCAGACGTGGAGGACACATGCTGCTCACTGATGGCACCACCATGATGCTATCAGCTGCCACCAGTCCGAGCCAAGCACAAACAGTGATGGGTGATTTGACCCACAGGGGACAGCATGGTAGCGTGGCCATATAGCACACACCTGCTGACCATGCGTCTGTGGTGTGCAACAGATGCCAGCATACACATGCAGCACTGTGGGCATGGTGGTCAGTGAGGGGAGGGTGTAGGGGTGGCCAGACCTCACCACAGCCCGCGTGTGGCCACAAGGCTGGGACACATTGCTCAGTGCACATGGGCCAGTAGTGGGAGTACGCCACCACCTGTGTGCCTGTCGGATCCTACATGCCCCCTGAACCACCTACCACCCAACTGTACAGAAGTCACAGCACACACTGCCAGCCATGTACATGACACTGCATCCCATGTCACAGGTGCAGCATCTGTGGATCACACAACAGTATGAAAGTACTGTCCACTTTCAGTAACTACCAGCATGCTGTGCCTGTCACTGTGTACAGTGCAGTGGTCATCACTGCCCTACATACCATAGGCAGTGTCGTGTCCCTCACACTACCAGCCCTCTTGCTACTTTAGTGTCTGCTGTGCACTGTAGCATGACTTACAGTGTGACGGTTGCATGCAGCACTACCCCTCCTGTGCCTATGTTGTGTTGTCCCCAGGGGTACGATATGCTATGCTGTACTGTTTACATGAAGCCTGCAGCTATCATCATGCACTGCCTGACTGACCTACAGGTGGAGCTGTGGTCGGACCTGGCCAGCCCCTGTACCTCCAGACTGACCTACAGGTGGAGCTGTGGGACCCTGCAGTAACGCTGTGCAAACTGCATGCAAATCAGGGCATGATGAGATGCTAATGTGGCTGTTTGCCCACGGACTATCTAAGTAGGCTCATTTGCATGTCACTTTTGAATATGGCAAAGTTTAGCATGGGGCTAACATGTTTGCACCAGGCAAGCTGCTTAGCTCCGCGCTAAAGCTCAGCGCTATCGGTTCGGGGAATATTATACAGTTTTGATCATTGTTTTTTCATGTGTGCTGCTGCCTGCAGCTGTACCGGGTCCATGCATTTGCCAGAACACATATTGGCCACATAGTTCCTCTCTACCTACCCTCACGTCGCTGTGCACTGTGTTGTTGTTGTGGTTTGCACTTCCTGGTTGCTGCATTTAGTGCTGTCATATTCCAGGGCTACGTTTGCCCTGCACTCCCAGCCCAGTTTGCACAGCTTCATTCCCGTGCTATATTCAAAAGCTGTTTGCCATGGGCTATTCCGTTTGAATATAGCTTGCTTTGTGCTCCAGGCTAAGTTTGCACACCAGGCAGTGCAAATTTAGCCCAGGGGCAAACCTTTGAATATCTGGCCCATAAGTAGTTGTAACTGTAAGGTCTATTACTTTTTCCAATACTTCTCCATCCACTGGGTGCCCAACTCCAGTGGCTTGTTAACACCCCTCACCTTCCATGCCAACACTGGGTGCCCAAACCCAGTGGCTTGTTAACACCACCCCATCCACATTCCATGCCAACACTGGGTTTCCAACTCCAGCGGCTTGTTAACCCCCACCCACTGTCTGTGCCAACTCTGGGTGCCGATTCCCAGTGGCTCATTAACACCCCCACCTTCCATGCCAGCACTGGGTGCCCAGCCCCAGTAGCTTGCTGACACCCCACCCCACCTTCCATGCCAGCACTGGGCGCCCAACCCCAGTGGCTTGTTAACACCCACACCCCAATTTCCATGCCAACACTGGGTGCCCATACCCCCAGCTTCCATGCCAGCACTGGGTACCCAACCTCAGTGGCTTTTTAACACCCCCACTCCACCTTCCTTGCCACCACTGGGTACCCTACCTCAGTCGCTTGTTCACACTGCCACCGTCCATGCCAGCACTGGGTGCCCAACCCCAGTGGCTTGTTAACACCCCCCCCCCGCCTTCCATACCAACACTGGCTGCCCAATCCTTGTGTCAGATTCTGAGCCTCCTCTTCCTGACACCTGATTGGATCAGCTATTTTACTATGCAAGCCTGCGTGCGGGAGTGCTTTCCCATTCACAAGAAGGCAGCCAGGCCTGGAGGAGGGCAGGTTGTGTCAGTTGGCTTCCAACACCTGGAGAGAACTTTAATGTTATGAAATTTAGGTGTTTGGGGGGATAGGGAGACTTGGATGCTGCTGCTGCTGTGGTTGGGGGGGGAGTTGGGATGATTTTTTATGATCAATCACAAAATCAGAAGAGGAGACAGTGGCCAGCCGTGAGGCTGGTGGGTTGAATGCCAGCCAACCATTGTGGGAGTTCTTTTAAATGACGTCTTTCATTTGTGGGTGTTGGGGGTGGAGGGTGGGGTGGAGTAGGTTGCTACAGAGGTAATGTGAGGAAGTATTTTTTCATGGAGAGGTTGGTGGATGCATGGATTGGCCTTCCTGAGGAGGTTGTCGAGTTGAAAACAGTGGGGGAATTCAAGAATGCATGGGACAGACATAAGGCAATTCTAGGGGGTGGGGGTAAGAGGAAGTAGGCTGTTGGTTAACTAGGATCTGCAGCTTATCCTGTAGGTAGGGAAATGGGCAGACTGGGTGGGCCAAGCGGTCCTTATCTGCCGTCAAAGTCTGTGTTTCTGTGTTACAGAGGGTGGGAGTACGAGGAGTTGTGTTTAACATGATTGGGCTGGGGAGAAGTGTGGGGGCTCTTTTTTCCCTTTTTTTTTTTTTGGTAGCATTTCCTGGATACCAATAGACATGTATAGTGCCACTGTTCGTTACTTGCACACCCCTGCTGTCTAACGCACACCCTGTCGTGTCTTATTGCTTACATACATTGAACTCTCCAAACATTCTTTTCTATAAAACTGTCAATCTTATGTCACAACAATGGTGTTGTCAAGTTGTTATGTAATATGGATGGTATTATAGGATTTGAATATCACTCTTTCCTTGCGGGAGAAAGTGACCATCCCTAGATTACAACAGCCTTTATAACAGCAGCACAGTTTGTCGGATTTACGTGTAACCCCTAGATGGCGCTATCCCAGGGGCTACTACCCCTGCCTGATTTGCCACTAACAGGTTGAGGGGCCTGGATCCAATGGCGGGTGCCTCCACCCAGAGGTCAGGGTTTGCAATAGTTAAACTAACTTGGTCACAGCCCTCTGGGACACTGCAACCCCTTTCTTCCCACTAGTGGCCCACACAATATATCAGAATTACCTTCACAGTATACACTTACCCCAGGACTGGTTCCGGCACTGGGACCTCCTGTGAAATGAGATACAGTGCAACAATCACAGTACAGTACTTTAACATAGACAAATACCTCCAGGCAGTACAACTTTGCTGAAACAAGCAGCTCTGATTTATTTGGGGATATAACAAGGACAGGAAATCAGGTTAATTAGCTTATCACTCTAATAATCTACCTATGGCTCTGTGCACAGGCCTATCCCTATCAGTTACTGTCCCTGGGTACCCAAGCCCTAGTGGCTAGTCCAAACCTGTGGCAGCTGGTAGGGGCCCTTTCACACAGAGAAAGGAAAATTAAACAGTCAGCAGTACAGTAATTCCATTTGGATTTAATGTGGCAATTCAACAGGGAGCGACCCTGAATTAGTACTCACGACCTCCAAATAAGATAGGGTCCTTCAATGTCAGCAGGGCTCACTTGAGGTACACAAACCTCTTCACACATTTATATAAAAGAAAGCACTATACCAGGCAGGCTGCATCTGTATCCCGATTGCATTACTGCACAATACCGGAGAACACAGCAGGATTCAGTTCCTGACAGACCGAGTGCAATTTTCAGCAATTCTTCCAGTCTTCTACAGGGTGAGCCTGGTTTCTACTCTTCAGAGATCCTTTGATTCTTTTCACAGGACGGATTCAGTCCTAACAAGCTGCAGACCGGAACTCTGGGCCTTACACACGTTTTTGACTAAAACTGCACACTGAAAAAGCACAGGGCCTTCCTTCTTCACTGCAAAGCTCAACTGAAACTCCAACCGACAAAACCGGGCTCTTCCTTTGAGTTCCTCCAGTTCTTGACTGGATTGGCTTCCTCACAATAGACTGCTGCTGTTGGTCCAAAAGGCACTGAAGTCTAAACTACATCCCAGAGTCACTGCCCATACAATCCTCTTGTGGCTGGCTCAGATTATGAGTCCAAGTTCTGATTCGTCAAGGCACCATTTTAGAGCTAGCTTACCCCACACTGATTGGTCCAGTTCAGCAGTTCAAAACTAGAATGGGGAACTAGCAGACACAGTTCTGACTGCAAAGCAGGTTAGACTAACTGTAATTTTATTATTACTCTAAATAATTTCTGCAAACAGTTACATCTTTCAGATAGGTTCCTTTGCACTCCTAGTGACTGCAAAATGAAGTGAATTGGCAGCAGCTCGAGGGTACTAGAGAAGCACACAGTCCCCCATGCAACTAATTATGTCTGCAAGCAGACAGCTCTTAAAGAGACAGTACCAGAGGCTCTAAAACACTCACTGATAAATGGCTTAAATGCCAAACACCATTCAGGCTTGGAGCATTCAAGCAAGCTCCTGGAAGTCTTTTGGGAACCCCCCATTTGCAGGGGTTACACCTTCCTAGCCTGGAAAGCTTGGTCGCCGTCAAGCAAGTACTCCATAAGTTTCAACTGCAACCATATACATTTGCATTAGGCTCGCACATGTAATCATCAGTCAATATATCATTTTACCAGGAAACATTTCTGAAACATTGCAGTCGTCACACTTTACACAGTATTACATACACATTGTACCATAACTCAAGTTATTACCTCTTGTACATGAAACCTGAAGAGAGGGCCCTTCCTATCAGTTACCTTGGGGCTGGATGGGGCAAGGGCACCATACTAGAAGAGGCAACACAAGTAACTTGGAGTTAGCACTGATGCTCAGTTTGGGCAATGAGCTCGGGACACATACACTCCTTTATGGACAACATTGAGAGGCAAGTCCACAGGCCTCCCAAGTGAATCATAACTGAGGTGCACCACAGGCTTTACAGCTCGACCAGTCTTTCTAGGGGAACTGTTATAGTCTCTGCACTCTGAGCCTCATTTTCAGCATTGTCCTCACTTGTCAGGGGAGTCTCTATGGGGTAGAGAGGCTAGAACTTGGGGCACTTTCAGCTCCAGAGTTACAGTTTCTGAGTCCACAACATTTGGCTCGCATGGAGAGCTTTCGGACACTGGCAGTGGACCTGTCAGGGCACTCAAAATACTCTTCTTGTTCGAGTATCACCAGTCTGCCCCTAATCTATCATTTTCCTCCCTGAAAGCTCAAACAGTTCAACCATGCACAATGATTCCATTTCATCTGATCTGATGCTTTGCACTTCACTTTCTGGGAGCATTGGCTCCAGGGATGAAGCTGGGGGCTTAGACAGTCCAGAAGGCCCAGCTTTGTCTCCAGTATTGACTAGGGATTGCCTCGAAACAATTGACTCAGTTCGTAAGAAGGATAGTATTCAAAGTCACTCTCACTTTCTCTCTGATATGGACTGACAGTCATGCTCAACTGGGACTTGTGGAGGGGAACACTTTAACTTTGCTTCTGTAGGTGCAGACTTTCTTGATCTTTTCTTAGCAGCAGCTCTAGTCACTGGTCCAGAGGGGGCATCTTCTGGGGCTCAGACTCAATCAGGATTTGTCCAATGGGCAGTAAATGATTTCTATGCATTGTTTTTCATCTTTTGAATTATTCTCAGGCCTTACTTTGTACACTGGCAGATCATCTAGTTTGCCCACTACAATGTGAGGAGATGGTGCCATCTGTCAGCAATCTTGTGCTTGCCATGCAGTCCCAGATTTCTTAGCAATACCCGATCTCCCTCCTGGAGTTCCTGTGCTTTCACCTTTTTATCATACCTTTCTTTGTTGGCCAGATTTCTTTTGGCAGCCATGGTTTGAGCCAGTTGGTGCATGAGTTAGCTGGGCCTTTAACTTTTGCACATACTGTAAATAGTTGTCAGCTTGAACCCCATCAGAGAGACCCCAAAACACACATCTACTGGTAGTCGAGCTTCTCTTCCAAACATCAAGGGTGAGGGAGAATCCAGTGGCATCACTTTGGTGCAGTTATAAGCATGTACCAGGGTGTGCTAATTTGTTGGCTCCATCTAGGCTTGTCCTTTGGTGCAGGGTGCCTAGCATATCTAGCAAAGTGCGGTTGAAGCGTTCAGGCTGTGGGTCCCCTGGGGTGGTAAGGAGTGGTTCTGGACTTGCACTCCCCACAGAGAAAGCATCTCTTTGATCAGACGACTCTCAAAGTCTCTCCTTGATCAGAATGGATTCTTTGTGGAGCCCCATAGTGAACAAAAAGTTTTCTACAAGTACTTTGGCCACAGTGGATGCTTTCTGGTCTTTGGTGGGGAAAGCTTGGGCATATCTCGTGAAATGGTCAGTGACCACCAGCACATTACTGATATTTCTTTGATCTGACTCCAAACTCAGAAAATCAATACAGACCAGCTCCATGGGTGCACTGGTGGTGATGTTAACAAGGGGCAGCCCTCTGGGGCAAAGCTTTCCTCTGTAAGCAGCTATCAAGTTCGAATGTGTTGCTCCACATCAGCCCCATCTTAGGCCAATAGAATCTGGATCTCACCAAGTCAAGTGTTCTGTCTATACCAAGGTGCCCATGTGGTTGTGCAAGGACCTCAGTACTGAGTCTCGAAAGGCAGTGGGCAGCACTAGTTGTTGTTTGTCTACTTGTCCCCTCTGTCTACTGTTTCTCTGTATAACAGTTTATTGATCAGTTTCAACTTAGGACCTTCTTTGTATAACAGTGCAGTTCTCAAATCAGTGGAGCGTAATTTGGACATCTTTCCTGCATAGGGGCTTCTAAAGCTGCTTTGATCATGGGATCGCGAGTTGAGCCCGCGAATACTGTCATTGTCCAGCTGAGGCAGTGCACCAATGTCTATTGCAGAAAAGTGGCAATAAGCAGCAGGTATGCAATTCTCAGAGGCTCCAAGCAATCCACCATGCAGTCCACTGCGTCCGTGGACATTTGTTCCTCCCTGTCAAACTTCCGGCAGAGTGCCCGAATGTCAGGTTCTGCCAATCGGACCCAATCATTCTGGGAACAGGCCTCCGGAGAGAGCATCAGCATCTATGTGGTTCAGACCTGCTCGGTATTCGAGCATAGTCATATGTAGATAATGCAGAAAGCCACCTATGGCCAGTGGCATCCAACTTAGCTGAGGTCTGCACATAGGTCAAAGGATTATTGTCAGTTTTTACTAGTATTTTAGCCCCATACAAGTACTCATGGAATTGGTCAACAATAGCCCACTTCAAAGCTAGGAACTCTAACTTATGTACAGGATAGTTCTTTTCGGATGGGGTCAGGCTTCTACTGGCAAAGGCCACTGGTCTCAGGCCATTCTGCTCTTGGTACAACACAGCCCCCAACCCTTGCAAGCTAGCATCAGTGTGCAGGACGTAAGGTTTTCTTGGATGAGCATAGCCAGCACTGGAGCATGGGTAAGTTGATATATGATCTCATGAAAAGCAGTCTCATAATCAGGAGTCCAGCGGGCCCCAAATACTTCACTTGGATGAAAATACACTCTTTCAGTCTTGAGGGACGCTGACTTTGGTATTTTTGTGGGTTGGGGATACCCTTGAGTAAGGTTAAGTAAAGGGCGGATCACTCTTGAATAGTCCTCGATGAGCGCCCGATAATAACCACAGAATCCCAGGAATCTTTGCAGTTCTTTTAGATTTTGGGCTGTGGCCAGGTGGTCAAGGCCTCAACTTTACTTGGGTGGTCTCTATTCCTCGGTGGATACTATGTGTCCCACATACTTTACTGATGTTTGAAAAGAATTGACCTTATCAATGGACAGTTTAAGGCCAAAGTCCTCCAGTTCGGTCCAATACCTTAAATAATCTGCTTTCATGTTCCTCCAGTGAGCTGCCAAACACAATAACATCATCTAGGTATACCAGGCACTCTAGTAAGTTCATGTCCCCACTGCACGCTCCATCAATCGTTGAAAGTGGCTGGGGCAACTCTGAAATCCCTTGAGGCATCCTCATGAATTCATAGAAGCCAAGCGGACAGATAAAGGCAGTCTTCTCACGGTCCTCTGGGGCCATCGGGATCTGGTAGTACCCACTGCGGAGATCCAGCACAGAGAACCACTTGCTCCGTTTAGGCAGTCCAAAGCATCCTGAATGGGGCATTGTGTACTGATCAGGATAGTCCGCGGGTTTAAGGTGCGATAATCCACACATCCTTACTGTTCCATTCTTTTCCTCACTACCACAATGGGGAAGCATAAGGGCTTCTGGATTCTTGTATTACACCAGCAGCTAACATCTCTTGCAGATGCCGTCTCACATCATCTATGTCAGCAGGTGCCAGGCGTCGAGACCTCCTCACGAAATGGTCTTCGTCATGCAGCGGATATTGTGCTCAGCTCCTTGCACGCATCCTACATCCCATTCCTTTAAAGAAAACACCTGGTCTCTCTGGGCAAGCTTCTCACTGATCTTCACTTTCCATTCAGCTGGCAGCGAGCGATGAAATCAAACAAGTCGGGTACTCTGTCATTCTTCCTTGAACTCTGCTGCTGGGTAGCACTGCAGTGTCTGCACAATGCACATTAGCCAGGATGCAACCTCTGTTTACTGAATGTCTTTCAGAACACATTATGAACTTGGACCATTACCCTTCTAGCATAAGCATGGGCTCTAGCAGGCAAAATACTAGGCTTGACCAGCAGTCCTCTGGCAATTTTCCCCGCCTGGTGCATCAACATTAATATTTTATTCTTAACATCCTTTCTCAGTCACGGACCTCTCCCTCCAGGTACACTGGGCATTTGGCGCCAGGATCAGAGACTCAGGATCCTTCTTCCATACAATTCCGACCGGTTCCTCTGGTTCTGTTTTTCAGCATCTCTCTGTGCCTCATAGGCCTTCTTAATTAAAGCCGGAACTCTTAAAGCTCTACTAGTCTTTGACCCTGTTTTTCATAACACAACTGTGCCAGCCTTCGAACATATGAGCATTTGTTCCAATCAACAAAGGGACACCATCATACAGTCCAGTGGGGGACACACTAAGGCTAGGGTCTCTACTTGTTCGGCCACTCCAGCCACGGAGGTGGGAAAGACAGCCAAATTCGGATATACCGGAATAGGGGTGGAAGCCTCACTTAACCCCCCATACATGCAGTCCTTCTAATGGTTGTAAGGTCGTCTGACAAATGCTTCTGATACCAATCCTGGAACATAATTGTCACTTGGGAGCCACTGTCTAATACAGCTCTTGTAGACCTCCATTCACCTTTACAGTGGTCTCCATGGAGGGACCCACTATTCTGGACCAGTCTGGAGGCGGTAGTGGGGGCCTGGGCAACTGACCTTGCCACAAGAGGACGTGAATTAGCATTTTTGGTGCCCTCACTGGGATCATGTCGTGCACCTCTTAACCACTGATTTCTTCTCCGAAGCTCTCCTTGTAGCCTATATGCAACTTTGTCAGTGTCTTTTGGGGACTGGCATTCCCTTTTCATGTGCCCATCTTTCCCACAATTATAGCAAAACATACTTTCTGGAGTTTGAGCTGGCCGAGGCGCCACACTGGGAGCCAGGGCGGGGGTATTACTAACTGGAAACCTGGGTGCCATCTCTGTCTGCGGCGTGATAAGCATTTGGAGACATCTCGTCAGTTCCTCCACTTCCATGGTCAAGGAATTGAGTTTGGAGCTGTTATCAGCAGGAGATACATGGGTGGGTACCCCACCCCCATAGCAGATGCAGTCGGATATAGGTCAGGGCGCCGATACTTGCAGGCGTGGCCTTCATAAAGGACTGTTTTTGAATTCCGGATCTCTCTCAACAGTTCGCCCCATTGTGGCATATCTTTTTCCTTGTCAGAGCGCTCATTGACTGTCAACCTCTGCCCCTGAACTTCACTTGATGGGTCACCCTCAGTCACTCGGGTCGTAGCCACAGCTGTTGGTGCAGGTACCTCCCGAGGTCGCCTTTTCTCAACTCCTAATTTCTCTCATTAACTCATCATAGGAGGGTGGGGATTCCAGTCGATTTGCCAGACGAATGAAGCAACAGCAGTTCTGAGAAGGGGCAGACTTAAGGATTCTGTCCAGTCTGGTTCGGTCCAGTTCAATCGCTGGCAAACTACCCTTTCTGAGGCATTCTTGCAACAATTTTTCCAGCCGAGAGACATACACAGACAACAACTCCCTTGGTACTGTTGTGCATTTCTTACTCTCCACTAGGTCCTCATCAGAATCTGGGCTCCCATACACATTCTCCAAGGCCTCAAGATAGGCCTGTGCAGTCGCTTCAGGGTTACTGGCCCGTTTAGCACGGATGGTAGCCTAGGCAGGACCTCGAGGCTCTCACTAACCCTCTTTCGCTTCGCCTTCGAGCATTGCCATTCTAGCACTTGGGGGCAACATGGTCTATCCAGGTCTCCCAGTCATCCTCCCTTGGGAGTGGGAGGTGCCAGAAGATCCTCAACCTTGGTAGAGTCGTGACTAATGGCAGGTGCAGAAATAGGAGTCTGCATTGGTTCAGCCACCATTACGGGCACTGGAGCAGGAGAGGGTGTTGGGAGGAACACCCCAGGTGGCAAGAATAGTTTCTTCAAGTCCTCCACAGTTTTCCCTCTCCCAGCAACCATTCAGCAAATTTCTCCTCAAAGTTTCAGATAGTGGTGGGGCTGATTCCCCCGGTCTTTACTGTCCTAGTTATCACTCTCCAAGCAGTGAGGGCTCCCTCTGGGGTAATGGTCTGTGGCACTTTGGAGCTATCTTGGGATCCTTAAACTCTACTAGGGCCAGGAAAGTGTGGGTGAGCAGATTAGCATGCCGACCCACCACCACAGGGTTTTGTAAACCTTCCACCTTGGAAAGTACTCCCTGCACAGTGTCCGTATTGATACCCAGGGGATGTCCAGGATAAGCATAGCATTTTGGGGTCGATCTCCTCCCAGTACACCACTCCACCAGCCGGTGCACAGCCACTTCTGTCGGGTACCCATTTTTTCTTAACAGTGGTTCAGAATATGGCCACTAGAGACACACAATCCCAGCGTGAGCCTCAAGATGTAACCCTAGATGGCGCTATCCCAGGGCTACTACCCCTGCCTGATTTGCCACTAACAGGTTGAGGGGCCTGGATCCAATGGGGGTGCCTCCACCCAGAGGTCAGGGGTTGTCAATAATAATAACTTGGTCACAGCCCTCTGGGACACTGCAACCCCTTCCTTCCACTAGTGGCCCACACAATATATCAGAATTACCTTCACAGTATACACTTACCCCCAGGACTGGTTCCGGCACTGGGACCTCCTGTGAAATGAGATACAGTGCAACAATCACAGTACAGTACTTTAACATAGACAAATACCTCAAGCAGTACAACTTTGCTGGAAACAAGCAGCTCTGATTTATTTAGGGGGATATAACAAGGACAGGAAATCAGGTTAATTAGCTTATCACTCTAATAATCTACCTATGGCTCTGTGCACAGGCCTATCCCTATCAGTTACTGTCCCTGGGTACCCAAGCCCCTAGTGGCTAGTCCAAACTGTGGCAGCTGGTAGGGGTCCTTCACACAGAGAAAAGGAAAATTAAACAGTCAGCAGTACAGTAATTCCATTTGGATTTAATGTGGCAATTCAACAGGGAGCGACCCTGAATTAGTACTCACGACCTCCAAATAAGATAGGGTCCTTCAATGTCAGCAGGGCTCACTTGAGGTACACAAACCTCTTCACACATTTATATATAAAAGAAAGCACTATACCAGGCAGGCTGCATCTGTATCCCGATCGCAATTACTGCACAATACCCGGGAGAACACACAGCAGATTCAGTTCCTGACAGACCGAGTGCAATTTTCAGCAATTCCTCCAGTCTTCTACAGGGTGAGCCTGGTTTCTACTCTTCAGAGATCCTTTGATTCTTTTCACAGGACAGATTCAGTCCTAACAAGCTGCAGACCGGAACTCTGGGCCTTACACACGTTTTTGACTAAAACTGCACACTGAAAAGCACAGGGCTCCTTCCTTCTTCACTGCCAAAGCTCAACTGAAACTCCAACCGACAAAACCGGGCTCTTCCTTTGAGTTCCTCCCAGTTCTTGACTGGATTGGCTGTCACTCACAATAGACTGCTGCTGTTGGTCCAAAAAGGCACTGAAGTCTAAACTACATCTCCCAGAGTCACTGCCCATACAATCCTCTTGTGGCTGGCTCAGATTATGAGTCCAAGTTCTGATTCGTCCAAGGCACCATTTTAGAGCTAGCTTACCCCACACTGATTGGTCCAGTTCAGCAGTTCAAAACTAGAATGGGGAACTAGCAGACACAGTTCTGACTGCAAAGAAAGCAGGTTAGACTAACTGTAATTTTATTATTACTCTAAATAATTTCTGGCAAACAGTTACATCTTTCAGATAGGTTCCTTTGCACTCCTAGTGACTGCAAAATGAAGTGAATTGGCAGCAGCTCGAGTGGTACTCAGAAGCACACAGTCCCCCCATGCAAACTAATTATGTCTGCAAGCAGACAGCTCTTAAAGAGACAGTACCAGAGGCTCTAAAAACACTCACTGATAAATGGCTTAAATGCCAAACACCATTCAGGCTTGGAGCATTCAAGCAAGCTCCTGGAAGTCTTTTGGGAACCCCCATTTGCAGGGGGGTTACATACGAATACTCAGGTGAGCCCTATTTAGATGCAGCAGCTTCTGTTTAATGGGGTCCTTCCTATTGCCCTTACATTCTAAAGCTAAGAAGACAAAAGCCCAGGTAGTGAGTGAGTGCCTGCGGCTTGCCTGTGGTCACACAGTGAAGTGGTAGCTGTGCTGAGATCTGAATTAGGATCTCACCGTTTCAAACATCAGTGCTCGAACAACATGGGCCACAATTCATTTCTGGTGTATATTAAGGTAACATACTATGGACCGCAGTGCATTTCCATACAGTGTAATTGGCAAAATATATTGCTTGAACCACACTTCCTCCTTTTTTTTTAAGCTGCATCTTGTCTGACTATGGTTTTCTGATACTGATTTGAGCCCCCCACCCCGTTACCTTGCAGGTTGGGCATGTTATCAACACAGATAACAGAATTTACCTTCACAGATCTATCACCACTGGCATAGTTTATGCAACAGCTATCCACTCCTGCCTCTAGGGGGCATGGGTTGGTTACCAGACTGCCAGACCCAGAGCACACAAACGTATGAACATATGAAGCAGAAAAAGGCCTTACGCACTATCTAGTCTGCTCGACTTTGCAGACCGCCCAGTATCTACTGAAGAATCTGCCCTCCCCGCTATCCATATCCCTCCCATCGAAGTCCCCCATCCCCCCACCTTCGCTTCACTCTGCAATTTTCCATTTTACTCTGTCTTAGCATCTCCTGAAGCTATCTACAGTCTTCAGGGAGACAAGTTCCTCAGGCAACTCAGTCCACTTTGCCACTACTCTCTCAGTGAAAATGTCTTCTCATTTTCCTCTTGAAGCGTCCCCTACCCAGTTTGAGGCAGTGCTTCCTAACAGTCCTATTGCCACTAAAGTTGAAGAGGCTCTCTGCTTTTACTTTGTTGAAACCCTTACGGTATTTAAAGATTTTGATCCTGTCACCCCTTCTCCATTCTATCCGCTAGGGAGTACATGTTGAGATTTCTTTGTAAGGCCTGTCCTGTTGCCCCTGGATCACGGGGGTCATCCTTCTCTGTACAGTACAGTTTCCAGTAAGTTGATGTTGATGTATTTCTTTAGGTAAGGGCTCCAGCACTGCACACTGTACTCCAGATATAGCGTAACCAGTGACCTGGACAGTGGCAGGATGGCCTCCACCTTCCTACTGCTTATACCCCTAGGTATACATCCCAGCATCCATTTTGCTTTGGCTGGTGCTCTCTTGCAGCGTGTGCTGAATGCTTTAGGTCACTTGCAATTATCACACCCAAGTCTTTCTCCTCTGACTTGGTGACCTGCACACCCCCCAGCCAGTATGTGGTCTGTGAGTTCTTTGCCCTAAGTGCATCACCTTACACTTTTTGGCATTGAATCCCAGCTGCCAAATGCCCGACCATCTCTCCAGTTTAGCCAGGTCCTCTCTAATGTCCTGAGTCCCTTCGTCTGTGTCCATGCTCCCACAGAGCTTTGTGTCATCTGCAAAGTGGCATATTTTGCCTTTTACCCCATCTGCAATGTTGCTGATACTATTTGGTATTGACTCTGACTTATTTGGGTCCATGACAATTCGCTCCCATCAGTTCGCTCCCCAGTATTTCGCTCCCATCAATTCACTCCTATGCCAACTCACTCCTCCACATTCCACTCACGTCAATTCACTCCCAGTCCAATTGGCTATGATAGGACCCATTAGATAGACCTATCTTCTGAACCCATACCCTGAAACATTTCAGACTCTGTTGGAAATGGAGTATGTGCTGTGCAAAGCCAAAACGGAGCTGCACTTTCCATAAGGGAGTTGCAAATACATGTGTAGTCATAGGGAGAAAAAACAGTCTGCCCTGCCCTCTGCTGAAGAAATGAAGTATAAGTTAGAATAGTGATATTAGCTAGGGAAAGCAGATGGGGATACCTGTATCTAAGAATCTGTCAGCTGCCTTAAACCCCAACCATATAGGAACATGAGCAACTGCTCCCATTGTTAACCACTGACAGATGGTAAAGTGCTAGCAATCAAATTAAAGAAGGAAGAGTGTCCGCCATCCTGGACAGTAGCTGTAGACCCAAACAGAAGCAAGAGTTCTTTCTGCAGCAGTTAAACATTGATGCCATCTGAAGCTACAATGCAAAAGTCAGTGCAGGTACAGGGTACTTCAGGTCATTGGCTGTGGGATAGAGGAGAGTTCAGGTAGAGGTTTCACTGATTGTTCGGGTAAGTCTGCAGAGGGGTCTTCTTTCTATATACACACCGTCACCTTATTTTTAGTAAAATCAAAAATAGCTTTTGGTTAGATGGGGTGAATTGATGTGGGAGCGAGATGTCATGGGAGCAAGCTGATGTGGGAGTGAATTGACAGGAGCAAAATGTTGGGGGAGTGCATTGACGGGAGCGAATTGTCGTGTTCCCAACTTATTTAGTTCAGTGGCTGGAACTTATTGACAGATAGAAGGGTACCAGGGTGCCCTTGAGATCGTTGTTGTCAGCTCTGCCCTGATTTGGCAAGGCCTCACACATCACAGCTAACAATGGATCTAGACTTTTGAAACCACATCACCTTGATACCCAGTTGCCTGGTATCCTCCAGGGACAGGTCCAAGACAATAATGGATATCCCAGGGAAGGGATCTGGGGCTTTAAAGTAGATTGCGGTTAAATCTGGGAATATGTGAAGTGACACAATGGGAGGGTGTGGGGACTCTGAGGAACGTCCCCTCAAGGGGAGTTCCTGGCAGACTAGCAGTGCAGGAAGGGTATCCCAGAAGAGGGTCTCACCTTCAGGGTGGTTGTGGTCCTTTGCCTGAGTGATGCTGTCAGCCAAGCTGCTGATGGAGAGAAACCTGGTGAGATAGACAAGCCTGCTTACTGAGTTTGTAGATGCACCTAAATGTTGTGACGGGAGATCCCAGGCTGGGATTGGTACCAAAGCTGCTTCCTCTAGCAGATGGGCTGGGGCAGTTGTCAGCCAATGACAGAGGGCAGGCTGGAGCACAGGCTACCAGTCTGTGCCTGGCACTCCTGCGGGTGAGTAAGAAGAAACTGTGATGTGAGATACCCAACAGTGACCTCCGGGTTCCAGTAGGGAGATTGACCTGGCATGAAGCAGCTTCCCTCACGACCTGGGGATCCATGGATATCAATCAGTGAACTGAATTCTGAGAAGTGATGTCCATACAGCCATTGATGCCTTCTGCATCCCTAGCTGACCAGGTGCTGCAGTGCATTGCAGTGTGATATATGGCTGGCCTGGCAGCGCAGCGGTACCTCTACTGCTCACAATGCTGGCCACCTGAGTTTGGGAATGAGCTTGGTTCATTGTGGGCTGGCCGGGGGGGGGGGATTGAGCATCCTAGGGGGTGCTCTCCTCTGGGGAAGGAAGGTTCTGTCCACTGCCACCTGAGTGAATTGAGGTGGCAGCGCAGATTGAGGACCGAGGAGAGGGTGGGGACATCACCGACATTGGCAGCAGACATGCGCACAGCACATGTGGGTGCGTCTTGACATCTTTGCATGTGACATCCTCAGGGGAGGAGAAAAAAAACAGAAAAGCACAGCCCTCAGCCCCTCTGTATATCCAGGTCCCTGCCTCCCCAACGCAGGGGCACCACCTGATGAAACTTGCAGCAGCTCAGGGGTACGTCCTCAACCCTGCCCCAACATGGGGTGATATACAAGGCTCCATAGAGTTGAGTGGCCATGGCTGGAGGAGGCTGTGGGCTCGGGAGGTGCCTAGGAGGTCCTGAGATAAGGAGGGAGTTGGAGTGAAGGGGGAAAAAACAGAAATAAAAAGAAAAAAAGAAGTGTAACATGCACAGTAACCCAAAGCTAGTTGCATAGAGGGAAAACGTATAAAGCTGTAGAGAGTCGAACGTGTGTGTGTGTGTGTGTGTATAAATGAGTGACTAGGAGGGGTCATGTGGCTCCTGATGAGAGCTGGAGTAAAACCTTTATCAAGGGGCCCCAGGGTCCTGACTCACGTCTGGAGTAGCGATTGAACCAGTCTGTACATTGCTAAAGTGGAGAGTGAACGGGTACTGTGTGCCCGTCTGTAACTGATGACATGTCAGTGAAGTACGGCTACTGCTTAAAACTTAGTGTAGTGGGATTTTTTCCTGTTAGAGCGGCGGTCTAAGTTGTAGTTGCCCCATGGCTGGGGCCCCAGGTTATGTGCAGTGATTGTGGGTACTTTTGTAAGGAGCCCCCTGGCAAGCAGTCCGTCACGCCCGAGATACTGAGGATCTCCCTGGGCTATGCCTGCACAAATTAGCAACCGATGGAGGCAGGAGGTGCAGTAGAAAAGAAATGATTTACATACTGTATATAAATAGTGTATATATTCAAGGAAGATCCTAAATGAGTCTCCCTCCAACCCTGCCCCACTGCAGTCTTTTTCCTTCAACCAAAAGTTGCTCTTCTGCCAGCTCGCTTGGAATGGCAGTCTGTCTTAGAAAACATAAAAACAGATCCTCCAGCTCTAAACACACACCTGTATCTGTGCAATGCCAACTCTCTACCAATGTTCATTTGCTTAAAAAAAAAAAATCACATTTACAGCCTCTGTTGTTGCATCCTCATTTACGCTGGTGCTCAAAAGTGACTGTCAGTTACAGTCGCTTCGAGCAAGTGCTGCTGGAACAGACACTTGCGTTCAGCTCTTGTAAGCCAGTGGTAAGAACCACAAACTGGAGTGAGGAAGAAATAATGTGACCTACTGAGAATTGAACCCAGGTCCCCAGAATATCATCTCGGTGCTCTAACCACAGAGCTACAGGTTCACATGGTTGGATCTTGGGTTGGTTGGATCTGGGGTTCTCGGACACACTTCCTTTCTCTGATATTGCATATCCTACAACTAGGACTAATTAAGATGACAAATTTTTTTTGTTGCAGTATTAGTCACTGCTAAGCAATTTAGCTTCGAAATTGTAATGAGGGAGAAATAATGTGACCTACTAGGAATTGAACCCAAGCCACCAGAATACCATCCTGGTGCTCCAACCATAGTGCTTTAGTGTTAAGAACCGTCTGCTATGAGTTAGCATCCACAGAGGCTGTATGTGTGATTTTTGAAACAAGGGTTCATTGGTGGAGGGTGGGGTTGGGGGGATTTACTTATTAAAAAAAAAATGTTTAATGGCCACCTGATACCTCAGCAGAAGTGCATTTCTCTTCCGAGCTGGTGACTCTGGTTCGGGAGTGGAGTTGGGGAGCCTGGATCGGAAAGGCCAGGGCAGGGGAATTTTGCTGAGCGCAGTGTGAGCCAGACTATGGAGGGAGATTTCTGGAATTCCTGTGTCACAGTGACCCCTCACAGTGAAACGGGGGGGGTGTTTGCTGTCACGAGGAGTGGTGGCGGATGCCAAGAGTATGCTGCTATGTTTGAGGTTGTGTGTGACGAGAGGGGAGATGTTTACGGAAGGGAGTTAGAAAAATCTGCAACAAATATATGTTCTAAAGGATGGTCACCTGCACCCGCGGGCCTTGTTTCATGTATGTCCCCTGTGGCCTCGCATTGTTTTTAGAATTTTTTGTCAGGAAAAGCAGTAAGTCCAAGCTCCTGCCCAGGTGCAAACCTGGATTAAAATCAAGCAAAGAGAGGTAAAGTAACTTGTTATTGGTCGGACAGTGCAAGTGGCATTTGTGGGATTTAAATCCAGGTCTGCTGGGTCTCCAGGTTTGTAGCTCAGTGCTGTTAACCACTAGGCTATAATATACCCCTCAGTTACATTACAACTGGAGAGAGATAAAGAACAGAGATAGTGAAAAAGAGCAAAGTCTCTGGTTGTACTTATAGTCTTTGGAATTTTAACTAAAGTGTCTGTCCATTGTAACTGGTGACTGTAACTCTGTGCGTTCCTCAAGCCAGTCCCAACAGATTGCTTGCCCTTGACTCTGTTGTCCTCATTGTTGGGCCCATATTTGGTCAAACAGATTTCTGCTATATGACACTGTGTAACAAATCTTCTCCGTTTTCCTTCAGTAGTGAAGATTAATCAGTCATAAGGTAAACGAAGGGCCTCATCTGATTTCCACTTTGGTGCAATCTTGGTTGCATTAATCACCTCTCCCCCCACCCCCATGCAAACACCTCATACATCAACAATGTTCATAATGTTCCAACAGGAACTGAAAAATGAAAACGTTCTTTCAGACGTTCCTCACGGACAAACAAGCATCTGCATGAGAGTACTAACAGAGCTGAAAGTTAAGAGGGAATTACCCCCATGCAAAGATTTGCATACCATGATGCTTTATTCTGGGTTTGAGAATTTGGAGGGCATGCATGTGGTCTGGCGTGACACACAGAGATCAGACGATCTGGAAATGTATTCTTTCTTCTTGACCATTTCAGATCCTACACAATGCTGTGCTTCCAAACCGCGTCTGCTGTGTGATGTCTCAGAGTGTAATAAATGACAGATTTCCTCTGGGGCTGATATGTTGCTTGGCTGAGATAGTGACTGCATTGTACGGAGCCCTTATGGGATGCTATATGTCTATATATCTGTCTAGGATGGAATGTTGGAAAAGAGTGTTTAAAAGGTGACTTTTGCTCTGGGTATAAGCCTCGTCAGCCTGCTTTCACACAGGGATTTGAATACCCACAATGCTTTGCACATGGCTTGAGGTTTTAGAATGCATTTGTGTGTCTTGGAGAGATGTGCAGAAACCAAACGATTTGTATGTTTATTTTCTCCATGCATCTGTTTTATATACAGCACACAGCTCTTCTTGCAAATGGCCTCTGAAATGTTACCACTGC
Organism: Neoceratodus forsteri; assembly: GCA_016271365.2. Classification (NCBI taxonomy): domain Eukaryota; kingdom Metazoa; phylum Chordata; order Ceratodontiformes; family Ceratodontidae; genus Neoceratodus; species Neoceratodus forsteri. Next base: position 1,478,134,615 of record CM028132.1, on the reverse strand, counting down.
ATGAAAATTGGTTAGGGGATAGATGGCAGAGGGTGGTGGTGGTAGAAGACAGAGTTGAGTCTGAGGAAGGGAGGCTGACCAGCAGGGTGGTGGCACTCGTCCCTGGCTGTACAGTTGAGACACACCACAGCCAACACTCTGTCATGTCTTATTGCTTACCTAACAGGATTATCCTACAAGGGGGTGACCCTTCTACCAAAATGTACTTTTAAATTACTCGTTGGTTTGTGTTCCTGTTTAGAAAATAATTTATACAAATCCTGAAGCCATATTGGCTGACAACATTCCTAAGTCCTATGTTTATCAGCCAACAGAGCCCTGCAGAAGAAAAGATCTAGGACCAGCCTTGCCTCTGAATCATTTGCTGTATATCCATGTGCTATGTTTACAAAAATTGTTTAAAAGTTCTCTGTCATTTCTTTAACCACTCTCACTACACTCCAACCCGCCCGCTCACTGCTGCCTAAACCAGTCAGATACAATCCACCGACCATGCATTCCAGTAATCCACTCACTACAAGCATGTTCCAAAGGATTTCCACTGCCAGCTCTCAACCGATCACGTCCGTGGGAGCAGACCGAGGATCGCAATATCAGCCAAGCGCCCCTTTACTGGCAAGTTACCTGTGGAAGGACTTTTTTACTGTTAAACTTTGTTTTCAAATATTCTTAAATATTTGTTTTGTAATAAGACTCTACAGAGTACGGGATGTTGGTAGATGCCTGTACTTCCAGGGTCTTTAAGGTTCTCCACCTGTGGCATTGGGCCTCACTGCAGCCCCGGGCATGTCAGTATCCACCAACACCCCACACGCTGTCAGGTCTTATGGCTTATATAAATAAAAAAACATTACAAGCCACCATTTTAACAGAGCTACATTGAAAAGAAGACCTGTATAGCAGTTGAAAGGTGTTAAGGGACAGTAGGGCCCACTTAAATGCAGAAATGTCCTGTAACAACGTGTCATACAATAAGACACATAGTTTAACGCTGTACCCCAGTGTAAGTAAAGTTATATTATACAATTATAGGAGCTATGAGAGACACCTTATAGCATGAGTGTCTTTTCTGGCAGTTTCAGTGAGAGCAGGACCTTAAAGCTAAGCAGTCTTGTCTGGCCAAACTGTGTGAGAATATGTTGTTAACGTGTGGCAACAAAAGGGGAAGTACTGCTGCTGGATGATTTCAATATGCCAGACATGGATTGGATCATTCCAGCAGCTGCTTCAGCCAGGAGTCGAGACATCCTGGACTCCCTGCAGGGGCAGGCCTCAGGCAGCCAGTGCTTGATACCACCAAAGACAGGACGATTCTGGACCTAGTACTGACCAATGGTGACAGAATCACAGATGTCCGGGTAGAAGGTCAACTAGGGTCCAGCGATCTCCACATAGTATGGTTTAGCGTGGGGACAGGGACACAATCAAGTCACACAAAGACTTAGATTTCAGGAGGGCTGACTTTGCTAAGATGGAGAGGTGTATCAAAGAAGCCCTGGCAAGGAGAAAGGAAGGGGGGTTGAGGAGAAAAAAAGAAAGGTGACAAGACATTCTATAGGTACCTCAGCGACAGAAGAAAAGCCGGGGGTGGGGGATTGTAAGGCTCAGAGGGGGATGAAGCGGAGTGTATGGAGGGTGACCTGGAAAAGGAAGAAATACAGAATGAATACTTCTGTTCAGTATTCACTGAAGAAGGTGAGGGTCAGGGACCAGAGCTGAGCAACAGATACGAAAGGGTGGGAGAGGTAGACACCAGTCCACTTACAGAGGAGAGAGTCCTAGAGGAGCTCACAAAATTGAAGGTGGACAAAACAATGGGGCCAGATGGCATACACACTAGGATATTAAAGGAACTATGAAGGGAGCTAGTGAGTGCCTCTGGCAACCATATTCACCAAGTCACTCAACACAGGAGTGGTTCCAGAGGACTGGAGGAGGGCTCATGTAGTCCCTCTTCACTAAAATGGTAGTAGGGAGGAGGCAGGAAACTATAGGTCAGTCAGCTTCACCTCAGTAGTGGGTAAGATCATGGAGGCACTGCTTTAAGAAAGAATAGTGGCACACCTGGAATCCAGTGGTGTCCAGGATCCAAGGCAGCATGGATTCACAGCAGGAAGGTCATGTGAAACAAATCTCATAGATTTTTTTTATGGGGTTACAAAGGAGGTGAATTGGGGGGAGCAGTGGACATTACCTGCCTTGATTTCAGCAAGGCCTTCGACACCGTCCCATATAAAAGGCTGGTTAACAAGTTGGATAGTCTGGGCATGGACCACAAGGGGGTAAACTGGGTCAGAAACTGGTTAATGGACAGGAGGCAGAGGGTGGTGGTAAATGGGATCCAATCCGGGGGGGTGACCAGTGGGGTACCTCAGAGATCAGTCCTTGGGGCAGTTCTGTGTAATGTCTTCATTAGCGACACAGCTGAAGGGCTGGAGGGAAAGGTCTGCCTGTTTGCGGATGACACCAAAATCTGCAACAGAGTAGGATACTCCAGATGGGGTGGAGAGAATGAGGAGGGACCTAGGGAAGCTGGAAAAATGGTCTCAGGTTTGGCAACTAAGGTTCAATTCAAAGAAGTGCAAAATAATGCACCTAGGATGCAGAAACCCCGGAGAGAGGTACAGGATAGGGGAGGAATGGCTGACAGTCACCAAGGAAGAACGGGATCTGCGGCGTATAATTTCTGACAACCTAAAGGTGACTAAGTAGAGTAAAAAAGTGGTAGGGAGGGCCAGTGACATTCTGGGGTGCATAGGCAGAGGTATCACTAGCAGAAGGAGGGAGGTGGTGATTCCACGGTATAAAACACTAGTGAGGCCTCACCTGGAGTACTGTGTACAGTTCTGGAGGCCACATCTTTGCAATGACATAGACAGGGTGGAGGCAGTCCACAGAAGGGCGACAAAGATGGTACAGGACTTGTACCAGAAGACATATGAGGAGAGATTAAAAGACCTCAATATGTACTCACTGGAGGAAATTAGGGAGAAGGGAGACATGCTAGAAACCTTCAAGTACCTTAAAGGTATAAACAAGGTACAAGGGGGCGACATCTTTCAATATAGTAGAAGTACAAGAACAAGGGGGCATGATATGAGATTGGAGGAGGGCAGGATAAGGGGAAAAAGTTTTTCTTCATGGAGAGGGTGGTGGATACCTGGAATAATCTACCACAGGAGGTGATGGAAGCAAGCACTTTGGAAGGATTTAAACATGCCTGGGACAGGCATAAGGGAACCTTATGGGTAGGAATGAGAGGAGAAAAGCTGTTGACCATGTAAGGTCAGAGGCCACAAACAAGGGTGGGGCTTACGGGCAGACTGGATGGGCCAGGTGGTCCTTATCTGCTAGCAGATTCTATGTTTCTATGTTACCTTACTCGACCGGCAGCAATTTTCCATTCACTTCCGGATGCTCTGCCCATCTTTCTTGTATCATAGAGACACCTGTAGTGCGCCTCCTGTGGGTGGAGCTTAAGACCACTGCACAGGGTAACCACCGCTAGCATTTCAGTCTAGTCAGTGGTTGTATTGAAAGTGGTTGTCTCTGCTCCTTCCCCTGGGAGTCTGAAAGTGCTACCACCACAGTACATCCAGACTCCTTAGGCCAGAGGTGAGGGGTCGGGCACACAATAGAACACCAGATCCCTTGTACAGAACTACAATGAGCTATTGCTGGTGCCACTGGACCAGGCATGCCTTCTGGTTTTGAAGATCCTGTCTGATAATTTTTTTTTGGGGGGGGGCAGTAATATTGTAGTGTGGATCTTGGAACCAGTCATTTTACCCCATTTCGGTTGGTGTTGGGCTGTTTTCCAGATACTTAGTCAGACCTCCATATAAAGAGTCCTCCGTTTCTGTGACAGCTTGGCCACCGTAAAGTTCACTGGGTATCCTGGAACAATCCCCTCACCATAATACATTGATTATTTTTTATTTGGCAACACAGTTTCTGCTCCATTTCCTCTTTACCCCACCCTGCCTCACAACTGGCACTGGCACTGGCAGCAAGCATCGGCTAGGATGGGTAGGCAAATGGCTGAAATCACAGCCAATGCCACTTCCAATAGAGATGGGTAAATGCCAGTGGCCTGCACCCTCTCTCTCTCCCCCTCACTGGAAGCTGTGTATTTGACCTCCCTTGCCTGCTTGACCCCAAGCCAGCCCTAGTGTGGGATTTCTGGGACCACATATGGACCTTGGACTCCTCAGTGGCAGCATAAGGTGCTGCTGATGTATGCATCAGCCTTTCCCTGTAGTATAGGGCATACTCTGACCATAATATGGACCCACCCTTCCCTATAATATGGACTGGCCTGTCCTTATAATTTGGACTGGTCTCTCACTATAAAATGGACCAGTCTCTCTTTATGGTATGTGGCATCCTCTCCCTATAATATGATCTGGCCTCTCCCTATAATATGGGTCGGCCTCTCCCTAATGAATGGGGAGCCCTCTCACTATAATATGGGCCAACCTCTCCCTATAATATTGGCCAGCTTTTCCCTATGGTATGATCTGGCCTCTCCCTATAATATGGGCCAGCCTTTCCCTATAATATGGAACAGTTTCTCCCTATAATATGGACTGGCCTCTCTCTATAATATGGGCCGTTACCTATAATATGGACTAGCCTCTCCCTATAATATACCAGGTCAGTCTTCCCCTTTAAATATGGGCTGGCCTCTCCCTATAATATGGACCTGTCTCCACTAATATATATGGGCCAGCCTTTCACTATTACATGGGCCATCCACTCCCTCTAATATGCACAACCACGCCCTATAGTATTGTCTGGCCTTTTCCAATAATATGGACCTGCCTATCCCTATAATATGGGCCAGCGTCTCCCAATAATATGGACCTGCCTCTCCCGATTATATGAGCCAGCCTCTCCATACAATATGGGCCAGCTTCTCCCTATAATGTGGGCTGGCCTCTCCTGTTCCTATAATATAGACCTGTTTCTCTCTGTAGTATGGGCCAGTCTTTCCATATTATATGGGCCAGCCACTCCCTATAGTATGGACTGGTTTCTCCCTATATTATGGGCCAGCCTCTTCATATTATATGGGCCAGCCACTCCCTATAGTATGGACTGGTCTCTCCCTATAATATGGGCTGGCCTCTCCATATTATATGGGCCAGCCACTCCCTATAGTATGGACCAGTCTCTCCCTATAATATGGTCTGGTTACTGCCTGTAATATGGACTGATATCTCCCTATAATATGGGCCAGTCTGTTCCTATAATAGGGACCTGCTTCTCCCTATAATATGGGCCAGCCTCTCCATATTATATGGGCCAGCCAATCCCTATAGTATGGACTGGTCTCTCCCTAGAATATGGTCTGACCTCTCCATATTATATGGGCCAGCCACTCCCTTTAGTATGGACTAGTCTCTCCCTATAATATGGGCCAGTTTCTGCCTGTAATATGGGCTGGTCTCTCCCTATAATATGGGCCAGCCACTCCCTATAGTATGGACTGGTCTCTCCCTATAATATGGGCTGGCCTCTCCATATTATATGGGCCAGCCACTCCCTATAGTATGAACCAGTCTCTCCCTATAATATGGGCTGGCTACTGCCTGTAATATGGACTGGCCTCTCCCTATAATATGGACCAACTGATCCCTATAATATGGACTGGCCTCTTTGTATAATATGGGCCACTTACACCTTATAATATGGGCCAGCTGCTCCCTATAATGTGGACAGCCGTTCTGCATAATATGGGCTGACATCTCCTTATAATATGGTCTGGTCATTCCCTATAATATGGGCTGGTCTCTCCCTATAATGCGGCTTCCTGCTCCTTGTAGTATGGGCAAGTCACTACTTAAAATATGGACCAGCCACTCCCTTTCATATAGGCCTTTTGCACTCTCCAGTATTTGCCAGCCACTCTCTAGAATATTGGGTCTGCTTATTCCTATAATATGGGCAAACCACTGCATATAATATTGGCTGGTCACTCAATATATGGATACGAGGCTGCCTGACTGTCGAGAGTTTCAAATCTGAGCTTAAAACCTTTTTGTTTTTAAAAGCATTTGAAGAATGATTTTATTGTTAATATTATGTCTGTTATTTTAAATGTCATTATTGTACAGCGCTTTGGTTTTGAAAAGTGCTTAAAAATTAATTTTACTTACTTACTTACTTACTATAATATGGGCTGGTCTGTCCCTGAAATATGGTCTAGCATCTCCGTATAATACTCTTTATAAGTGCCACCTAAAAATGGTGGTGGGGGGGTCTACTAAATGATTCCACTGGTCTGACCAGTAATATCATTTGAAATCTGGTAATTCCCCCCCCCCCCCTTCCCCCCCCGAAGTATGACTGACATAATTGAAGACAACTTGCTGTAGGGGAGTTAGGTTCTATAGTACCTTTGGGGTTTCTCTACCCATTTTCTTTTAAGAATTTACTAAAAGGAGGAACTACTAAGCACTCAAAAGCAGTGAACCCACTCCACCCCTAGCTCTACCTGGGATGAAGTACTTTACTTTCACTGTTCTTCCCTCAAAAGCACCCTAAACCATTCCTGTCACATGTCCAGTAAATCACTGAAACAGCCGCGACTGCATGTTGCTGCACCAGCCTCCGGGCATGAAATTCAATAACCCTGAATAAACAGAAAAAATATTTTCCACTCAGAATGCCTTCCTTCTCCTAAGTATTAAGAAGGTAATGATTTATTAGTATGCTTAGACTAAGAGGTTCTTGTTCTTTAGCGGGGGAGCACATTTGAATCGTAGTTTTCATTTACTCTGTCTTACTGACCTTCACACTAGAAACGGGAGCAGTACACCATCCAGACGTTGGCCAGATGCAGAGCGGGGCAGGTGCAGTGCAGACTTCCCTACACTGTAATGTATTTAGCCCTGAGGAAAGGTGAGGGACTGACAGTACCTGAGTCTGACACCCTCTGTATATCAACAGGGAAAGGTACAGTGAGGGGCAGGTACACTGCAGGCTTCCCTGCAGTGCGATGTGCAGTATTAACTGTTGTTGAAATGTGAGGGACTGACAATGCTAGGAACGAAAGCTACGAATGGGGCAGGTACAACACAGACTTCTGCACTGTGATGTATTTAGTGCTGATTTAAGTCAAAGGAGTAACAGTGCTGGAGACTGAAGCCCTCTTTTTCACAGCAGGGACAGGTACAGTGTATGCAGGTAGTATGTCGGCTTCCCTATACTGTGGTGTATTTAGAGCCGGTGTGACGTGAAGGATTGACAACACTGATGACTATAATCCTCTGTTTATCCATAGGGCCACATGCAGCATGCTGGTACTGTGCAGGCGTCATCACACTGTGATGTATGTAGTGCTGGTGAAAGGTGAAGGAGCACTAGAGACTGAAGCTCTCGGTATAGCCATAGAGGCAGGTACAGTGTAGCGCAGTGTGGGACATGTACAGTGCGGCACAGTGCGGGACATGTACAGTGCATGGTATGTACAGTGCAGGCTTTCTCACACTGTGATGTATTTAGTGCTGGTGAAAGGTGAAGGAGCACTAGAGACTGAAGCTCTCTGCATAGTCATAGAGGCAGGTACAGTGCGGCACAGTGTGGGACATGTACAGTGCATGGTATGTACAGTGCAGGCTTTCCCACACTGTGATGTATTTAGTGCTGGTGAAAGGTGAAGGAGCACTAGAGACTGAAGCTCTCTGCATAGTCATAGAGGCAGGTACAGTGCGGCACAGTGTGGGACATGTACAGTGCATGGTATGTACAGTGCAGGCTTTCGCACACTGTGATGTATTTAGTGCTGGTGAAAGGTGAAGGAGCACTAGAGACTGAAGCTCTCTGTGTAGTCATAGAGGCAGGTACAGTGTGGGACATGTACAGTGCATGGTATGTACAGTGCAGGCTTTCCCACACTGTGATGTATTTAGTGCTGGTGAAAGGTGAACGAGCACTAGAGACTGAAGCTCTCTGTGTAGTCATAGAGGCAGGTACAGTACGGGACATGTACAGTGCATGGTATATACAGTGCAGGCTTTCCCACACTGTGATGTATTTAGTGCTGGTGAAAGGTGAAGGAGCACTAGAGACTGAAGCTCTCGGTATAGTCATAGAGGCAGGTACAGTGCGGCACAGTGTGGGACATGTACAGTGTATGGTATGTACAGTACGGCACAGTGTGGGACATGTACAGTGTATGGTATGTACAGTGCAGGCTTTCCCACACTGTGATGTATTTAGTGCTGGTGAAAGGTGAAGGAGCACTAGAGACTGAAGCTCTCGGTACAGCAATAGAGGCAGGTACAGTGCGCACAGTGTGGGACATGTACAGTGCATGGTATGTACAGTACGGCACAGTGTGGGACATGTACAGTGTATGGTATGTACAGTGCAGGCTTTCCCACACTGTGTTGTATTTAGTGCTGGTGAAAGGTGAAGGAGCACTAGAGACTGAAGCTCTCGGTATAGTCATAGAGGTAGGTACAGTGCGGCACAGTGTGGGACATGTACAGTGCATGGTATGTACAGTGCAGGCTTTCCCACACTGTGATGTATTTAGTGCTGGTGAAAGGTGAAGGAGCACTAGAGAATGAAGATCTCTGTATAGTCATAGAGGCAGGTACAGTGCGGCAAAGTGTGGGACATGTACAGTGCATGGTATGTACAGTGCAGGCTTTCCCACACTGTGATGTATTTAGTGCTGGTGAAAGGTGAAGGGGCACTAGAGACTGAAGCTCTCTGTATAGTCATAGAGGCAGGTACAGTGCGGCACAGTGTGGGACATGTACAGTGCAGGCTTTCCCACTCTGTGATATATTTAGTGCTGGTGAAAGGTGAAGGAGCACTAGAGACTGAAGCTCTCGGTATAGTCATAGAGGCAGGTACAGTGCGGGACATGTACAGTGCAGGCTTTCCCACACTGTGATGTATTTAGTGCTGGTGAAAGGTGAAGGAGTACTAGAGACTGAAGCTCTCGGTATAGCAACAGAGGCAGGTACAGTGCGACACAGTGTGGGACATGTACAGTGCATGGTATGTACAGTGCAGGCTTTCCCACACTGTGATGTATTTAGTGCTGGTGAAAGGTGAAGGAGCACTAGAGACTGAACCTCTCGGTATAGTCATAGAGGCAGGTACAGTGCAGCAAAGTGTGGGACCTGTACAGTGCATGGTATGTACAGTGCAGGCTTTCCCACACTGTGATGTATTAATGCTGGTGAAAGGTGAAGGAGCACTAGAGACTGAAGCTCTCGGTATAGTCATAGAGGCAGGTACAGTGCGGCACAGTGTGGGACATGTACAGTGCAGGCTTTCCCACAGTATGATGTATTTAGTGCTGGTGAAAGGTGAAGGAGCACTAGAGACTGAAGCTCTCGGTATAGTCATAGAGGCAGGTACAGTGCGGGACATGTACAGTGCATGCTATGTATAGTGCAGGCTTTCCCACACTGTGATGTATTTAGTGCTGGTGAAAGGTGAAGGAGCACTAGAGACTGAAGCTCTTGGTATAGTCATAGAGGTAGGTACAGTGTGGCACAGTGTGGGACATGTACAGTGCATGGTATGTACAGTGCGGCACAGTGTGGGACATGTACAGTGCATGGTATGTACAGTGCAGGCTTTCCCACACTGTGATATATTTAGTGCTGGTGAAAGGTGAAGGAGCACTAGAGACTGAACCTCTCGGTATAGTCATAGATGCAGGTACAGTGCGGCACAGTGTGGGACCTGTACAGTGCATGGTATGTACAGTGCAGGCCTTTCCACACTGTGATGTATTTAGTGCTGGTGAAAGGTGAAGGAGCACTAGAGACTGAAGCTCTCGGTATAGTCATAGAGGCAGGTACAGTGCGGCACAGTGTGGGACATGTACAGTGCAGGCTTTCCCACAGTATGATGTATTTAGTGCTGGTGAAAGGTGAAGGAGCACTAGAGACTGAAGCTCTTGGTAGTCATAGAGGCAGGTACAGTGCGGCACAGTGTGGGACATGTACAGTGCATGGTATGTACAGTGCAGCACAGTGTGGGACATGTACAGTGCATGGTATGTACAGTGCAGGCTTTCCCACACTGTGATGTATTTAGTGCTGGTGAAAGGTGAAGGAGCACTAGAGACTGAAGCTCTCTGTATAGTCATAGAGGCAGGTACAGTGCGGCACAGTGTGGGACCTGTACAGTGCATGGTATGTACAGTGCAGGCTTTCCCACACTGTCATGTATTTCGTGCTGGTGAAAGGTGAAGGAGCACTAGAGACTGAAGCTCTCTGTATAGTCATAGAGGCAGGTACAGTGCGGCACAGTGTGGGACATGTACAGTGCATGGTATGTACAGTGCAGGCTTTCCCACACTGTGATGTATTTAGTGCTGGTGAAAGGTGAAGGAGCACTAGAGACTGAAGCTCTCTGTATAGTCATAGAGGCAGGTACAGTGCAGCACAGTGTGGGACCTGTACAGTGCATGGTATGTACAGTACAGGCTTTCCCACACTGTGATGTATTTAGTGCTGGTGAAAGGTGAAGGAGCACTAGAGACTGAAGCTCTCTGTGTAGTCATAGAGGCAGGTACAGTGTGGGACATGTACAGTGCATGGTATGTACAGTGCAGGCTTTCCCACACTGTGATGTATTTAGTGCTGGTGAAAGGTGAACGAGCACTAGAGACTGAAGCTCTCTGTGTAGTCATAGAGGCAGGTACAGTGCGGGACATGTACAATGCATGGTATATACAGTGCAGGCTTTCCCACACTGTGATGTATTTAGTGCTGGTGAAAGGTGAAGGAGCACTAGAGACTGAAGCTCTCGGTATAGTCATAGAGACAGGTACAGTGCGGGACAGTGCGGGACATGTACAGTGCATGGTATATACTGTGCTGCACAGTGTGGGACATGTACAGTGCATGGTATATACAGTGCAGGCTTTCCCACCCTGTGATGTATTCAGTGTTGGTGAAAGGTGAGGGACTGACAGCGCTGGAGATGGAAGCTTTCTGTTCATCCAACAGAACAGATAAAGGGTGGGGCTTATACAGTGCAGGCTGCCACACACTATGATTTCATGCCGGTGAAATGTGAGGGACTGACAACTCTGGAGTCTGAAGTCCTGCAGTTATCCACAAGGCCTGGTACAGTGTGGGCAGGTTTCTTCACACTGTGCACTTAGTGCTGGTGAAAGGTGAGGCATTAACAGCACTTTAAACTGAAGCCCTCTTACTGTCCTCTCCCAAAAAATTTTTTTGGGGGGGGTGGTGGCTTCTAAAATACTTGGCTTTGTAAGTAACAGTTGCAAAAGTTATGACACTCAACAGTTTCCTCCCTGCGAAACAATGGTGTTCAGCAGGAATCACGAATTACAGATCAGCATCATTTCCCCTATGTGTTATATACAGGATAATGCAGTGTCAGTCATAAAGATCCCAGTGCCATTATTTGGCTTGGGGAGGGCTTTGTGTCAGAGCTATACTTCTGCTGAATTGTGTCTTAGTGCTTATGAAGTGCTGTCATCGGATGTGAAATTGGGTTGAGACTGGTGATGAAGGTTTTGAATTCAGGTCTTTTGTCTGAAAAATGACTGTGTGTCATGCATCATCCTCCCCACCCTCCCTCCAATGCCCTGAATTTGTGTGCCACACTCAAGGCATGTCGGAGCACCATCTGATCCCAGAAATTCACACGGTCGTTTATTTTTCCATTTTGTCCCAAACCCAAACTGCACATTCCGCCCCCTCGGCTGTGGCTGGTATTCAAAAACAGTCGCTGAAGAATGTAAACGCAGAGCACAAGAGAAGAAACCATCCGTGGTTCCAATTAAGTGATGTGAAACTCTATAGTAACTGATCAAAAGCAGGCGAAACACAATCAGGCATAGTAAACAGTGCGTGCATAGTGGTTTTTTAAATATGGGGGGGTGGGCGTCCAGGGCACCATCAGCTTTGGTTTCATCTCCCGTTCTCCTCGGCCAATTTTCTCAAACCACATTGCCATCATTCTCCTGGGTAAACCTTCTGGTACAGATCAGAGGTGGTGGGTAGGGGGCAGGGTTATTACATGTTTTGAGGTGACTAAAAATCTTCAGTCCCAAGGTCTGGAAATAGCAGTAAGTTCCCAAATATTGTGCAACTTGGAGCCTTCCTGTGACCTGGTGGGGGAGATGGCACCCATGTAAAACAGGGAAGTGTAAATATAGCCTGCCTGATGTAGCCAACAAGTTTAGAAATATTTGTTTTCGTCTGTTGAGGCCCCCTAAACTGGCAGTCATGCAGGGTGCCACTGTTCACCACATTTGAGCTGTCTAGACTTCCGCCCACACCTGTATGAGGTGTTGACTGCCTAGGAGGGATCTCCCAACGGAATATTCACAGCTACTCTACTAAAAATGTTGAAAAGGCAGTTTCTACTTTCAGTGACTTTATTTTATTTTAATTTTCTTTGGTTTTTGTTGACCAGGTCGCGCCTGAAAGTGCACTAGACAAATCTTGCCTATTTTCAGGCACGACCCGGGTGAGGGGGATACAGATGAATGCCAACTGATCTTGAACCAGATTAAGCTGTTGGTGGTATTTTGTTCAGTGAATGAGGGAAATTTGGCCAGGACACCGGGGAAATGCCCCTACTCTTTTCGATAAGTGCCATGGGATCTTTAACATCCACCTGAACTACCACCAATCCAGGCAGATGGGACCTTGGTTTAACGTCTCATCCGAAAGACAGCACCTCAGAAGTGCAGCACCCCACTCATGCTGCACTACAGTGTCAGTACTGGGATATTAACCCAAGTGCCAGATGTAGGAACTGAACCCACAGCCCTCTGATCTCCCGGCCTCAGAGGCGAGTGTGCTACCTACTGAGCCACTGACACTGCTAAGACTTGTGCTGCCTCATGGTGCCATTTCTCTGCTTTTTAATTCTGTTTATGCTGTCACCATGTAGCATCGAACATATGAAGAAGCCAGCAGAATCAGACCATTTGGTCTATTTCATTTGCTCGTGTTGCAGGTTCCACAGGATTACGGTACTGACCCTGCTCCCCCCTCCCCAGTCCTTCCATCCTTTCGATCTGCCCTTCCCATGACCCTTACTTTCCCCTTATGTCTGTCCCAGCCTCTCTTGAAGCTGCCCACCGCCTTCAACGAGACCAGCTCTTCCAGCAGCACATTCCAACTGTCCACCACCCTCTCCACGAGGAAGTGCTTCCTGAACCCCACCTTCAGCTTAAGACTGTGGCCCTTTGTGTTTTGGCTGCCACTTAGCTTAAAGAGACTCTCCTTATCCATCCTGTTTAAACCTCTCCAGTACTTGAAGGTCCCGATCATGTCCCCTCTCTCCCTCCTCTTCTCCAGGGAGTACATGTTCAGGGCTCCCAACCTCTCCTTGTGTGATCTACCCTGCTGACCCACGATCGTCTTAGTTGCCTCATCCCCTCGCCCTGATGTCATTCAGGCAGTCATGAAATGAAGCTCACCTTCCACCTCTCTGCAAACGCCAGACTTGAATCCGTGCACTGTATCCTGTTATAAAATAGGCCATGAAAATCCTGTAACCTCATTAGTCAAAACATATCACATGAACTGTGATTTTTCTCTGACAGCCACACACCTCAACGCCACACCTGAACTAAATATTTTTTATTAAATAAAAGCCCATTTTATAACTGGGATGACACACTACAGGGTATGCAGTCATAAGGGAATGATGCATTTCTCGGGTGGTTGTGGCACTTGGCTATGTCTTGTTCCTAAGACCCACCCATAGCATGGATTATTCCCTTATAACTATACACCCGATCTTGTGTTATTCTTTTATATGTTTGCTCAGTCCCCCTGTAATCCTGGCAGCATACTCTTTCTTCATTGGGACCTCCTGCAGGGCTTGGGGGACTCAGGTTGGTTACTGGGGGACAGAAGATGATGTCTCCATGTCTCTGGTGGAATCAGTGCTAACAGTGGGAGGTAGGGGGAGATCACCTCTGGTGGTGGTGGTGGTGCATAAGGGGTGTTTAAAAGGGTGGAGGTAGGAGGAGGTATGGCGATGAAGAGCAGAATTTTGAAAGAGATCTCACCGTGCTCCATTTGCCTATTATTTTCCTTTTCATATAGTTTACTCTGTATTGTGCCTGGTGACCTCCTATCCACCGTGCTTTGGGGGCTTCTGTTTTTCATTTGCCATGCATTATGCCCCCTACTTCTCCCAGTCAGCCCTCCTTCTGTTGACCCCTCCTCCCAGTCATGTAACCTGCCTTCTACAGGAGTTACCCCACCTCCTGTTCCTCCATGGCTTATCCACCATGGTGGGACTGTTGGGATTGGGCAGGACCCCGTTGGAGTTCAAGTCTGGTTCAAGGGTGGGGGCCGTGATTGCCGGTGCAGGGCCTGTAGAAAAGACCAGCTTCATCCTGCAGTGGCTGGAGTTGTTTGTTTTTCTCCACACCACATGGACACTGCCAGCTGAGGTCACGATGGGGCAGATGTGCAACCCATGCTGACGCCAGCATCAGGCAGTGTCCTCCTTCCCTGAGCAAGTCTCACCTGCACTGCCACCTATGGTTACCCAGATGGTGGTTATAAAGCAGAGCTCATTGCCCACCCACCCTGGAGGAGAGCTCAGTCCTTCTCCCCTCCCCCCGCTGGCCTCAGATGACCAAAGGTTTATTCCCAAACATGGGCCACCAGGATCGCAAGCAGTAGCTCCAGGGCTGCGCTGATGGGCCAGCTTTATTTGGGGCTGTTCTCATACCCTGGGTGCCCCTCCTGAATGCACGGGTACCCATCTGCCTCCAATTTGGATCTTCTTGACTCTACCAGGCTCTGAGGCTTTCACCTCATGGTGCCCTTACAGAAATACAAGTGTGCAGTATGCGTGCAGCATGCATTCGGTATACTGCACACTTGTATTTCTGTAAGGGTGGGGCCAGATCAGCTGGCTGTGCACTCATTGGCTCCCCAGAAACATGCTAAGGCAGTGCAGTTCACAAAGAGTGGCAGCAGTTATGGTTGGCAGCTCTTTCAGGTCCATCTTGCAAATGAGCTTTGCTCAATGATGTCCTTCTGGACAAATAAAGATTTTGATTGATTGATTGAAGTGGGTGGAGCAGCTACACCATCTACAGGTAGGCCATTTCTGTTAGTTCCCATAATGCTCCTCTCCACTTCCAAGGTGGATGGGAGTGTGCACGTGACAGCCCTTGGTAGAGGACCAAGCGCTAAGTGGTCGCCCACAGCATCAGCTGCACTACCGCCTGGCCTCCCCTATGTATAGGTAAGTGAGTGGCTCTAGAAACCCTTCCCAGCCCCCGGGGAGAGCATTCAGTGGCCTCTGTTGTGGACATCCCTGGCTCAGGAAGCCAGCCTGAGTTGCCAGCATGCCTTAGAGGCCCTCTGCTACTTGGCACCACAGAGTCAGCACGTGCCCATATTTTTAACTGCAGACTTGCATCTGTGTCTGCCTGGCAATACGTGATCTTCATTGAGATGGTCTAACATTCTGGTCTGGCTGGCCGGTTGAATTTTCATCAGAAATCAGAAGCAGACTGAATTTGTAACTTTTGAAATGTAGACACAATTTTGGATGCAGATTTGGATGCAGACGCAAGTGCATCATGCAGTTGTGTCTGCGTCCTCCCCTTTGGAAAATCTGGTCCTTGGTGTCTCAACTGGTTCTTGTGGAGGTCTGGGAGGATGCAAAGGCAAAATGTCTCAGTTGGTTCCTGCAGGGGTGGGGGGAGGCACGGAACCAAGATGTTTCGGCCGGTTTTGGCAGAGGTAGGGTTGAGATGAGAAAGCAAGATTTTTCACCTGGTTCTGACAGAGGTGGTAGAGGAGAGAGAGAGAGAGAGAGATGGAGGTATGATGTCTCAGCGGGTTCTGGCTGAGGTGTTGGTGGTTGTGGGCAGATGAGGAAGCAATGTCTCAGCCAGTTATGGCAGAGGTGAGGTCAGAGAGACAGAGACAAGATGTCTTGGCCAGTTTTGTCTGAGGTGGTGGTGGGGGTGGGGGGACAGATGCAAGGTGTCTCCGCTGTTCTGGTAGATGGGGATCTGTTTATTTATTTCAAAGGTCTACCCAGAAGGAGATGCTGAGCTGTTATCAGCTCATTTCCAGATGCATCCTGGGGGAGAGGGGAGAGGAATAGACTAGCAGCAATGAAGTAGAGAGATACAAGGCAATACAATACAACAATGAGGTAATAAGCAAAAAAACAGCAATAAATGGTCATGCGGGATACTGTGTAAGGGGATACTCTACAATTAATAAGCGATCCAGCCGGCAATGATGTCTGCTGTTTCGTTCGCCATCCTGAAGAGGCCTCATCTGCCTACTGCAGCATCTCTTTTTGCATCTGTTTTTTCTCTCACATTTTTCATTCTCTTTCCACTTCACTTCATTTCACTTCACTTCGCTTCACTTTATCTTCTGTACTGCAAACTACCAAAGCAGCTTGACATCCCCATGTGACATAAATACCAGAATTAAAAAGGTGCCAGAGATTTACCATACAGAACAATAACGTATGTATACAAAAGAAGGCATATGAGTCCAGCATGGAAATAATGCTTTCAGAAGAGTTTCTGAACAGGTTACTTTGAAGAACTATGTTGTCTGATGTTGAGACAGTACACAAACAAGAAGTATAAAAAGCGTTTTTTCATTGCCATTGTTAAACCTATAGACAGCATGTTTGGGACTGATAAAAAGAGGCCTTCCTCAGTTACAGAGAACGGAGTGGAATGGAATGGAGAAGAACAGAATTTGGTTTTACATAGCGCCCTTCATAAACACTGCATCACAAAGTAACAAGCATTTGTCAATGCCGAATGTTGTCGCGCTGGCATTGGCAGTGGCAGTGGCGGAGCTAGAGACGCATAGCGCTGTGATTTTGCTAATGTGTCCCAAAAGGTGATTTTCCACAGTGAGCATGCCATTGTGCACCACAGCTGCGGAAATGTGTTTTGGGCAGGCTGTGAAAAATGGCAGCTGGACTGTTGATGAGGAGGTGTGCACAAATGCCAGAGGTGAAAATGTGGCATAAAAATATTGCAGATTTACGAAGTTACAAGGTTGCGTGAAAACTGCGCAATGCACCCTTGTAACACAGTCATTGTGTGGAGTTTCAGCACCAAATTTTCAACATAGGCATTTTAGGACCTCTGCTCATGAACAGTGTCACCGTCATTTCCTCAAACAGTCCCGAAAACTGATTTCGCACAGCGACCATGCAGTTCTGCGCCGGATGTGTGAAAATACATTTCAGCCAGCTGTACTGTTAATAAGGAGGCATGGAAAAATGCCAATGATGAACAGCTGGAGTGAAAGTATTACAAATTCACAAAGTCACAAGCGTGCGTGCAAACTGCACAATGCACGCTTGTAAAACACTCATTTTATTGACTTTCATCCCCAAATTTTCAACATAGGCATTTTAGGACATCTGCTAATGAGCAGTGTCACTGCCATTTTCATAATGTGTCTCGAACACGGACTTTCCACAGCGACAGCGCTATTCTGCACCGGAACTGCAAAAACAGATTTTGGTCAGGATGTGAAAAATGACAGCTGTACTGTTCATTAGGAGGTGCAGAACAATGGCACTGTTGAAAATCTGGCGTGAAAATATTATAAGTTTGTGAACTTATGAGCGTGCATTCAAACTGTGCAATGCACGCTTGTAACAGAGTCATTTTATGGAGTATTGTCACCAAATTTTCAACACAGTAATTTTAGGACCTCTGCTCATGAACAGTGTCACTGTCATTTTTGTAATGTGTCCCAAACACTGATTTCCCACAGCGACTGCGCTGTTCTGCGCCGGAAGTGCGCAAACACATTTTGGCCAGGATGTGAAAAATGACAGCTGTATGGTTCACAAGAAAGTGTGATAAAATGCCAATGTTGAGAATCTGGCTTGAAAATATTGCTAATTCGCTAACTTACGAGCATGTGTAGCAGCTAAAATGCCGCTCAGTAACAGTCATTTTGGATTTTCCCCAAATTTGCAACATAGGCTTTTTGAGAGCCCCCCCATGAATAGTGGCACCGTGATTTCGTTACTCAGTCCCGAAAGGTGATTCTGCGCAGTGACTGCGAAATCACCTTTTGGGACCGAATAATGCCATGACAGTGCAAGAATTCATGAGAAGGGGTCCCAAAAACCCCATGTTGAAAATTTGGGGCCAAAATTCCCAAGAAATGCCTGAGATATGCATAAAAATTGAAAAAACCCTATTTATTCCATTATACAGCTTACCGGCATTTCCTCAGTTCGCGGTCGGCTTGAAGAGTGCAAGGCGTGTTCCCAGTCCACGAAGATCATCACACCGGACTCTGGAGGTAAGTATGGGTGAGGGTGTGGGGAGGCAGGTGCGCAGAGGGTGGGTGCGGGTGTGGGGCAGGGAGACTACGAGGGACCGTTTTCGTTTTACAGGTAAAAAAAGAAAAAATTACTCACCTTAGTAATGTTGTTTCTTCTAATGGAGTCTTGCTATATTATAGACATTAGCAGTTTGATCCAGCTCTAGAACTGCCCCGGAGTGAAATGGTTAAAACCATTCCAAAATAGAATTTTGGCATGAGAGCAGCTCTATCTGTGTCATTTCAAACTTGAACTGTCAGATCTTTACGAGCCAAACTCACTAAGGTCTGTGTGGAAGCTGTAATCTACACTAGCCAAATGGCTACCTAAATAATAACAACCATTGATGGTCCCAACACCCAAGACTCAAGTCAGGGGACCAGAAATACTAACACCATTCTAATAATATGAAAATGGAACATAAGTATAATAAAACACACGCGCGTACACATACACCCCCAAAGTCCCAAGGGACAAAATGCTAACAGGACATAAGTAGTGCCCACACTAAGTTGCCGCACCCCACCAAGTAGAGGTTCTGAGAGGGGCAGGTTGGGGAGGTCTATAATATAAGAACTCCATTAGAAGAAACAACATTACTAAGGTGAGTAATTTTTCTTCAAACAACATGAAGTCTTGCTATATTATAGACATTAGCAGAATACAAGCAGTACCTCCATGGAGGAGGGCAGAACCTACTTAGGGATAGGCTCTGAAGAACAGCTGTGCCAAACTGAGCATCTCTCCTGGCCTGGACATCCAGGGAGTAATGCTTGGTAAAAGTGTGTACCATTTTCCAAGTAGCAGCCTGGCAAATCTCTAATAAAGGATATCTCTGGCAGCAGCTAGAGGCCCAGCTGTACCCCTGGTAGAATGAGCCCTCAAACCGGGGCTCTGCCCACTTTCTGATAACAAATTGGATACAAGAGACAATCCACCTGGCTATTGATCTCTTAGTGGCAGGTTTGCCTTTCCCAACTTCACCATAGGTAAGGAAAGTTGGAGGATTCGAACCTCCGACCTTTAGTACGCTCTATATAATAACTAAGAGCTCTCTTAACATCCAGGCTGTGCAACCTCCTCTCACCCGAAGAGGAGTGATCAGTGAAAAATACTGGAAGGGAGAGATTGATTAAGATGGAAATCTGAAACCACCTTAGGCAAAAACTTCCTATTAGTCCTAAGGACTACCTTATCCCTGTGGAAAGAAATAAAGTCAGTCTCCACTGACAAGGCTTGCAATTCACTTATCGTCTGGCAGAAGTGATAGCCACTAGAAAACAGTTTCCAAGTTAGGTACTTAAGCTCTGCAGAAGACAGAGGTTCAAAAGGGTTGCATTAACTGGGCAATGCAAACATTAAGGTCCCAAGCAAGGCCGGTTCCCAAAGGAGGATTAGTATGGAGTAACCCTTAAAAACTTGGAAAACACAGGATGAGAGGAAAGAGGGATGACTTTCCTGCTGACACAAAAGCAGACACAGCTGCCAAATGAACTCTCAGGTAGCTGGTCTGAGACCCAAGGAATTAAGATGTACCATGTAATCTAACAAAATGGGCAATTCAGCAGATTCTGGGAAATATTTTTCCCAGCACACCAAATGGAAAACCTTTTCCATTTAGAACTATAAGTAGCCCTAGTGGAAGGCTTTCTGGAAGCCTTTAGGATCTCAAGAACACCCTGAGAGAGGTGTAAATCAGCAAACTCTTAACTCCTCCAAGAGCCAGGCCTTGAGGTTGAGGGATTGAGGTCCGGATACCAAACCCTTCCCTGGGCACAAGTCAACAGATTGTGATTCCTGGGAGGCACAGGGAAGATGGACTGTCAGAGACAGAAGGAGTGGGTACCAGGGCTGCCTGGCCCAATCCAGGGCAATCAGAATCACCCTGCAAGGCTGAGATCTAATTTTGACTAGTACTTTGAATAGGAGAAAGAAGGGAAGCATGAAGGAACTTCCCTCCCAATCCAGAAGAAGGGCATCCAGGGACTGAGCCCAGCACTGGAGGTCTGCAGCAGAACAGAGGAAGTTTGTGATTGTCTGGGGCTGCAAAAGATCTATCTGAGGATGCCCCACCTGGCAAAAACTATCCCCAGCACTTGAGGATCCAGGGACCATTCATGAGGGCCCTGGAAATCCTGCTGAGGGCATCCGCTAGGACATTGTCCTTCCTGGAAGATGAACTGCTATGAGGGAAGTGTTCAGGAATAGGCCAGAGACCACAACTTCATTGCCTCGGTGCACAAGGCCGAAGACCGAGTGCCACCCTGTTTTGATGTGACCACATTGTTGTGGTGTTGTCTGTTCTGACTTGTATCACCTTGTCGTGGACAGATGCAGAAAAAGCTTGAAGAGCTAAAAGACAGCTCTGAGTTCCAGCAAATTGATGTGGAGCAGAGATTCCTGGGGGACCAAACTCCCTGAGTGGAAAGGTCGCCCATGTGGGCTCCCCAACCCAGAAGGGAAGCATCTGTAGTGAGAGTCAGAGTCGTGAGAAGGGAAATGAAGGGACCCCGCTCCTAATTGCTCTGATCCTGCCACCACTGAGAGCTAGGATCAAGGTTCGAGTCACTGGGACCAACTTGGAAAGGGGTCTCTTCTCTGAGGCCAAAAGGTTCTCAAGTGAAACTGAATGTCTCTCATCTGAAATCTGGCTCCCTGCACAACAGCTGTGGATGCAGCCATGTGCCCCAGGAGCTGCAGAAGTGTCTTGCTGGTCAAGAGACCTGCAGAGTGAAGGAAGAGGCCAGAGCCACTAAGTTCCTTACCCTTTCTGGGGAAGAAAGGCTCGGCTAGCTTGTGTCCAATTCTGCCCCTAAAGGTGAGTACCTGGACTGGTTCCAGAACCGACTTTGGTAGGTTTAGCAGAAAACCCAGGGAGGTGAAGCTGCTGGGTGACCTGCAGGTGAGATTTTACCTGTTCTGGGGACTGGCCCACAATGAGCCAGTCGTCTAGATAGGAAAAACAGCAATCCTCTGCCTCCTTAAGTGGGCCACTGCCACTGCTAGACACTTTGTGAATACCCTTGGAGCAGAGGTAAGGCAGAGGGCATTGCTCTGAACTGGTAATGACCTGAGGGCAGTTCGAATCTGAGGTACTTTCGATGGAATCTTCTGATTAGGACATGGAAATAGGCATCCTTGAGGTCCAGGAGGCTAGCCAGTCCCTGGCCTAGGGAAGGTAAAATCATTGCCATTTTGTTACCATTTTGAACTTTGGTTTCAAAAGATGCTTGTTCAGATATCTGAGATCTAAAATGGACCGCCACTCTCCTGTCTTTTTGGGGTAAGGAAGTATCTGGAATACAGACCCTGCCCTGATGCAGGGAGGAACCTTCTACCTGCTCGAGAGCTAACAGGGATGAGACCTCTGTTTCCAGTGCGAGGTCTCTGAAGCACTTGCAGGAGAAAAGTCTGCTTCTCAACTTGGAAAACTTTTGAAGCTGAGAACCAGACTCTGGCTTACTACTTCCAGAACCCACTTGTCTGGGGTTAAAGAAGCCCAATTCTGACTGAAGTAAGCCAGCCTGCCCCCACTGGTACAGAAGAATCGCCCTGGGCACCCCATCAGGGTGCCTGTTTCATGAGAGCTTTAGGCTGGGGGTGGAGCAAGTCTGCCCACCCCTCGTCTGCCCTGCCTCTGAAGAGCCCCTCTGAGCATAGGCAGAGGAGGCCTGAGTCTGGTAGAAAGGCCTGTGAAAAGGCCTACCCCTACCCCCTGGGGGCATGCCTTTGAGGAGTGACTTGCCGCTCCTTAGCCTGGGCACTCTTGTAAGTAGTCCTATATTCATCCATCTTCTTCATGTAGTTCTCTGTCTGCTCTCCAAACAGAGAATTTCCCACCACAGGAAAATCCATAGCCTTAGTCTGGGTATCCTGTGACAAACTAGTACACCTGAGCCAGGCCAACCTACGAAAAGCTACAGATGTGGCCATGACCCTAGAGGAAACATCATTAACATCCACAGCAGCATGAAACTGAACCTTAGAGGCTTCAATGCCATCAGCAGCCACCTGTTCTAGTTCACTAGCCAGCTGGCCATGGGCCTGTTGGTCAATTGCATAACAGTATCCCATCTAGATTTCTGATACCTAGCTACATAAGCCATATAATTTGCTTGCCTGAGTCCCAGAGAGGCTGCCGTATACTGTTTTTTGCCATGGCATCAATCTTCCTGGAATCCTTGTCAGGAGGATGTGAGCCAAGGAATATTAGCTTTTACCACAGGCAGCAGCCTGAACTACCCAACATGACTGCATTGCTGAGAAAGGAATTCTGTATCAGGGCCTGACAATGTATACCTTCTGTCCATCTTTTATCTACAGGAGGCACAGAATTAGGAGCTTTTAAAATTTTAATTGTTTGTTTCCTAAAAGACTTATGTAAAGGAATAGACAATCTCCTAGACTCTGGAATATCCATAATTTCTACAAAATCAGGCTCCTCTTGCTCATCCACAGCCTCTTCTAAAGGAAGCTGGAGGGTTTCAGCAACTTTTTATAAACATAAAATGAGATGGGGACTCAGACAGCATGAGAGAGATTCTAAAGGTCTGTCTGGGAGATGTCCGGTTCAATGGGCACCCAGACCTTCCCAGCCACATTCATACTGTTCATAATCCTCCTCCCTCCTCTGGTTCATAAAATTCTCAATATCATAATCCTGAACCACTGGGACGGACGAACCGACCTTTACCAGACAGTGGTGGTTCAGACGGACCCTGAGACAGTGACTGGACAATTTGTATGGCTTTTGCTATATCTGCAGCAGTTGGAGAAGGAATTTTGGACTCCAGACCTGCTGATTTTCTTGTTTTCTTTACTGGAATTGGTTCCTCAGAACCAGCTTTTCTTTTGCCTGAGGAAGTCTGGCCCTGGTCAGAGGACTCCTCTGGTTCGGTTGGCACCGAACCGGGCTGGCCATCCGGGTCAGCGGACTTTTGGCCTCTCGTCCCTGATCCTGCCCAATCTTTTTCCAGGGTGGCTGCAGGAAATTCTTACATACCTGGCAGTCTGACTGAGGTGGTCAAACCCAGACAATAAACACATGTGGTGTGTGGGTCAGCCTTGGCAAAGACTTCCCACAAACATCACAGTGTTGAAACCCAGTGGGCCCGGTTTTTCTTTGGGTTTCTCAGACATAATGCCAGCCTAACCAAAACTTGCCCTTTTAACGGCAGTGCTAGGTAAGACACCTTATCGGTTCCTAACTCGTGTCACGGGTATTGGAAAAACCATAATAAATCCGCTTTTTTAGAACCGATAAGAACCGGAACCGCGACTCTAAAATAGTAACTTTTAGTTTTAAATGAGTTTTAAACCCACTGATCGGTTCAAACCGAACCGATAACTTACAAGTTCCACACAGACAAAACCTTCATTTACTTACGGTTACCACAGATAGAGCTTGAACCGAACAGTTTTGCGGTTAAAATAAAACTATTCTCGGTTAAATCCAATCGAGAAAACACTTTTTAAACCGAGAAATGAACCGAGCAGAAGGAGAAATCTCCGGAGCGACTGTTCACTGAGGCGGAGTAAAGAATCTGACAGTTCAAGTTTGAAATGACACAGATAGAGCTGCTCTCGTGCCAAAATTCTATTTTGGAATGGTTTTAACCATTTCACTCCGGGGCAGTTCTAGAGCTGGATCAAACTGCTAATGTCTATAATATAGCAAGACTTCATGTTGTTTGAAAATAAATAGAACATCGCGGGACAGTTTTTTTCTTGTAGGGGATTTGGCACGCTGGGGTGGGCTCCCAGCATGCCACCTAACTGTTTGGGCGTCTGTAGCCGGCGGGGATTGGGCACCCTCGCTGGCACACTAACACAAGAGCGATGGGGAGGAATTTATGCCGACAGGATTGGGCACCCCCGTCGGCACACAAAGAAACCGGGGCCGAGCTGAGGGGATTGGGCACCCACCTTGACATTTAACAATGGGGTTCTTTATGCCCGACGGTGTGGGCTCCCGATCGGTGAACAAGGAAAGGGGGTAAGAGCTGAGGGGATTGGCCACCCCCCTCGTGCTATAACAAATAGGGGGGTGCTTTATGCGGCAGTGGGCTCCCTGCTTCGAAGCACATACAGAGGGCACGGGTAAACTGACAGGAATTGGGCACCCCTAATTTGTCAGTTTACGGCCACTGTGTTAACCATGCTCATAATGTCGGCAAGCACGTCAAGGGAAGGTCCGCTGCGTCTGATGAGCTTTGCTCGGATTGCAGAGGACCTTTTCTTAGATGTGCTCGCCACATTATGTATGCATGGTGTGGCACCGGCATGCAGGCTGATTGGGGAATGAGGGACGCACCTACTGGTGCGTGCCCTGCATTCGTCCTACAGTGACCGCGCCTCCAAAGCTGCAGTACCGCAAGATGTTGGCTGCGCAAGTGCACCAGCATAAACAGCAGTGAGTTAGATACTGGAAGTGCAGGGACTGTAGACCACAATAGATTTTGGATTTATATATCACCTTTCACACAAGCTGTATCCCGTGACGCTTTAAAAAGCAGTGGGTTATATGGTGGTAGTACAGGTGCTATAGAATAGAACAGAATTTGGATTTATATAGCACCTTTCATACACACTGTATTCCATAATACTGTACAAAGCAATGAGTTAGATATTGGTAGTACAGCAACTGTAAGATATAATTTGGTTTTATGCAGCACATTTTGTATGCACTGTATCCCAGAGTTCTTTATAAAGCAATCAGTTAAATACTCATAGTGCAGGAACTGTAGAAAAACAATAGAATTTGGATTTATATAGCACCTTTCATACACACCCTATAACAAAGTACTATATAGAGGAATTAAGTACTGGTAGTGCAGGGACTGTAGAAAAGAACAGAATCTGAATTTTTACATTGTATTTTATACAAACTGCATCAGAAAGTACTTTGTAAATAATGAGTTACATACTGGTAGTGCACAGACTGTAAAATAGAATAGAGAAGAGTAGAATATGGGTTTATATAGCACCCTTCATAAACACTGTATCACAAAGTAAAAAGCAACGAGTTAGATGCACAGCTCAGTTTATACACACTGTATCACAAAACGCTTTACAACACTTTGAGTTACATACTGGTAGTGCAAGGGTTGCAGAATAGAATTTGGATTTATATAGAGCCTTTCATATACACTGTATCCCAA
Source organism: Neoceratodus forsteri (assembly GCA_016271365.2). Lineage (NCBI taxonomy): Eukaryota > Metazoa > Chordata > Ceratodontiformes > Ceratodontidae > Neoceratodus > Neoceratodus forsteri. The sequence continues at coordinate 1,478,109,128 of CM028132.1, read as the reverse complement.
AGTGGTTTACAAAACAATTAGTAAAATTCAGGTATGTAAAGGGAGTGTAGAATAGAATAGAATAGAATTTGGTTTTATATAGCACTTTTCATACACAGTGTATCCCAAGTACTTTACAAAACAGTGAGTTAGACATTGGTAGTGCAGAGACTGTAGAACAGAACAGAATGCTTTTATGTAGTACATTTAAAACACACTATATCCCAAAGTGCTTTACAAAGCAGTGAGTTAGACACTGGTAGTGTAAGGACTGCAGAATAAAATAGAATTTGGATTGCCACAGCACCTTTCATAAACATTTTATCCCAAAGTGCATTACAAATGAATGAGTTCTATACTGGCAGAGCGAAGATTATAGAATAGAACTGAATTTGGATTTATTTCTGGTACACACTGAATCACAAAGTTCTGTACAAAGCAGTGAATTAGATACTTGCACTACTGAACTTTGTACTCTGACAGAATCCTAAACTGTTTTGTCATCATGCAACACTCTCTTGTTACTCCACATTTGTACTTACAAACTGCACGCCTGTATATTGCACTCTGACTGTATCACTATATGTCCTTTGTCACGCCGGCGACCCGGGTTTGGGAACAAGCCCAGGGTCACTAAGAGAGCTGGGACGCTGGGGGTAGGATTACAGCTGAAAGGCAGCTCTTTATCCTGGAGAGGCTCCTTGTTGCCCACTGTAGTTCCACTGCCCCTGGATGGAGGTCTGAGGGCAGTGCAGGTGGGCGGGCAGCAAAGCAGTGAGAGGGCGTTCCGGTATCATGGCATGTGCGTGCCTCCACACGCACACATGGCAGAGACAGGGGATGAGAGAAAATTGGGGGGAAAATAGGGTAAAAAGATAATAGGAAAAAAATATGTCCTTTATTATTGTATCATTTTGTTCTATATATTGTTCCTCCAGTTATCCACTTCCCCCGGGTTGCACCTGTAAACGAGCCCAGGCTTAGTGTGCCTTTCCCGGTTATCAAAGATTAAATAAATAAATAAATACTTGTAGTGTGGGGACTATAGAGACTCTCAAATACACTGTATCCCAAGGTGCTTTACAAAACAGTAAGTAAGATACTGGCTGTAAAGAGATTTTAGAATAGAATAGAATAGAATTTGGTTTTATATAGCATTTTTCATAAGGTTTTATATTTTTTGTTTTTATTCTTTTGGTAGCCAGGTAAGGCCCATTAGGCATACGTGCCTGTTTTCTGGGGTGACCAGTCAGCACTGGGGTGGTTAGGTGACTTGCTCAGAGTCACACAGTATGCAAGTGGAGGTTGTGGGAATATAGCATCTTTCGTACACGGTGTATCCCCCAAATGATTTACAGAGCAATGAATTAAATACTGGTAGTGCAAGGAAAGCAGAATAAAATAGAATTTTGGTTTCTATAGCACCTTTTGTGAACATTTTATCCCAAAGTGCATTGCAAAGGAATGAGTTATCTACTGGCAGTGTGGGGACCATAGGACAGTAAAGAACTTGGTATTATATATTGTACTACCATTTACACAAACAATCCAAAATCACTTTTATTTTACAATGTTTAGCCAGAAAAGGCAAACTAAGTCAAGGCTTGTTTCCAGGTGTGTCCTGGAAGCACAGGGACGTTAAGTGACTTGCTCATGGTCACACAGTTTGCATGTGGTGACTGTGGGATTCAAACCCAGTTCTCCAGGTTTGCTGCTCAGTACGCTTTACCACTATGCCATACTGCCTTTACAAAGCAATGAGTTAGCTACTGGTAGTACAGGGGCGGTTTAATGCACTGTCAGGCTTATGCTCGCCTGCCAGTTTTTTTTCGACCCCAAATGTATGTTAATACCGGCTGCTGATTACAACTGAGGTCTGAGGATACTGGTGATATACATAAATGAAATGTTTAACTGCCAGCCAGATAGGACTCTATAAGGACCCGGGGCCCGATTCCAAGAAGGCCGGCGTAACTTGCATGCAGTTGCGAGTTACGCTAGTTGCCTCTACGCCAGGGACCTTACGCTGCATTCCAGAAGTGGCAGGGTCCCGGCAATTGCGACTTGCGATGTACGCCATGTGTGTGATGGTAGCCCATGCATGGCGTATACCTGTCACAAGTCGCAACTCATGACGACGTTAGAAGCGCCACTGAAGCACCCCCCTGCCCCGAACACCACCAGCTGCACCAGGGGGCATGGAAGGGGCAGGACAGGTGACACAGGTGTTGGGGGCGATTGGAGAATGGACTCTGGGGTCCCTGCTATTTGGGGTGGGGCAGGGGTATGCTAATAGGGGCACGGGGACACGTCGCGCCATGGCAGCGGCCCCAGGAGGTGGGCAGCTGACGGATGGCACCGTCGGTTGCCACTTAGAGCAGCTTGGGGGCTGTTCTGACTTAGTCACGCCACTGTGGCTTTTGTAATTATGCTTGTAAGTTATGACAGCCACCCTACTGGAATTGGGCTAGGTTGCTGTCGTAACCCACAGTTGCGCCAGGCGTTGCGGGCTGCGGTGTAAGTGTTGGCGTAACTTGCATTTGTCGCAGCCTGCAGACGCTAAGTGCAGTTTGTATCTTGAATAGGGGTTGGGCGATTGCCTGGAGTATAAGTAGCGAGATACGCCATGGGGTTTGGCATATCTCTCTTATGCCGGCGTATGCCCTTCTGGAATTTGGACCCCAGTCCTTGAGGAGATTTTATCTACATTTATGAAGCAAGGTATTTTCTTTTTTTTAATCTGGTATTTGGCTGGCACTCCTTCACCTTATTCCACTGTCCCTCCAGTGCCATCCCCCCAAGGATCAGACCCCTCCCTTGTGGCCCCACGACTTACCCTTCATGGCAGGGTGGTGGGAAGCTTCTCAATCCACCCAACACAGACCCAGCCAAGGAGGTGCCTTCTTGGGTCAGTGCCTGTGAGGGACAGCTTCATGCCATGCAGCCAGGACTTTTTCAGTTTTTCTCCCCTTAGGAGGTGAGGTGTGCAGTGACACCCACGGAGAGCGCGCGCATGCGTCCACACACATGCCTCCAAGCATCTGCCCCATCTCTTCTCCTTTCTGCAGCATCAGTGCACTGCCCCCCAGTCACCGTTAGGGGCCAGTGGAGCGCCGAGTGCTGGTGACTACCCCTCCCCAGAGAAGGAGAGCAATCTGTTGGATGCTCGATCCTTCTCTTCCCCTGCTGACCCCTGGTGGCCCGTGCTCACTCCCGAACATGGGTTGTTGGAGTAGTGCAAGGTAAGGCGTCCACTGCCTCAGCCCTCAACACCACTGGGCTGGCAAAGCAAGGTATTTTCAACGGATTATTCTCTCTGAAGAAGTACTGAAGGGAAGTTGCAAAATGTCAGAATCATTATGAGTGTCCAGTTAAAGATGCATAAGTAAATATTTTTTGAAACTAACTTGGTGAATGTGTAGTTCTGCTTTCCCGACGTAATTCATACTGGTGCAGAGACCACGCCTCCGGTCGAAACAGTGTTCTCACGTGCATTGAGAACCACAGATCGAAAGTGAAAAACACAGAAACACAGTATCTGTCATTAGATAAGGACCACTTGGCCCACTCAATCTGCCCATTTTTGTCTGCCTGCCTCACTTACCCCCACCCCTGTTATCCTACCAGGATTCCTTTGAGCCAGACCCATGCATGCTTGAAGACTACCACTGTTTTTGCCCCACCACCTCTGCTGGAAGACTAATTCAGGTGTCCACCACTCTTTCAGTAAAGAAGTACTTCGTTACATCCCTCCTAAAGTTCCCCCCTTCCAACTTCATTGCATGCCCCCTTCTTTTCATGCACCTTCTCTTCTGCAAAATACTCCCCTCCTGTATCTATTTACCCTCATGAGGTATTTATAGGTCTCCAAGTCCCCCCTCCTTCCTCCCTTCCAGTGTGTACATATTGAGATCCCTCAGTCCCTCCTACTAGGGCTTAGGATGCTGCCCGTGCATCATTCTAGTTGCCCTCCTCTGGACAGCCTCCACCCTGTCTATGTCCTTCCTAAGATGTGGTCTCCAAAACTGGACACAGTACTCCAGGTGGGGTCTCACCAACAATCTATACAATGGCAACACCACCTCTCTCCTTCTGCTGGTGATACCCCTCCCTATGATACCAGGTGAGTGGTAGTTCTTCTGAAACCCTAAGAATGTAAGGAATACCACGCAAGCAACCATAAGAGTTGCCTCCATGGCAGTACTAATATACTATTGATAAAGGTTGATGAATAATATATTAAAAATATTACAAAATACTCCCTCCAGCAAGCCTGTTTTCATTCAGGACAACTGCACATCTTTTTTTAGTTATTCTTTGATAACTGGGTAAGGCCCACTAGGCACAAGTGCCCATTTTCAGGGCCAACACAGGGGCACTTGGTGACTTGCTCAGAGTTACACATGTAAGCCCTCCCTCCAGCTGTCTAGGGGTATTCCAGGTGGTAAAAGGGAGGGGGGCACTGTACAGCCATGAAACACAGTCCTGAAAAAATATAGCTCATTTACCTGGGTTTATTCTGGATGGTCCGGGGGTGCAGGCAGTCTCTTAACAGGGCGCAGCTGCTGGGGTGCAAACTCCGGTTAAGATAATCACAGGCACAGTAACGATTCAATCCACTGTCCACAACTGTTTGGAAGATCCAAACTGATTTATTTAAAACTGGTAACCGCTCCGTGGAGCAATTTAGGTAGCATTATACGGTGAGCAATCCACAATTTTCATGACCGAAACCAAGGTACAGATACTTTGATTCAGGGATTTATGTCGGCACTCCTAGGGGCTGAATAAAACTCCTGTCCAAATGACGGCAGTGGGTTTTACTCTGCAGGCCAAACAGGCCTCAACCACGCAACTTGTTCACATTTCACCTGAAAATAGGCATATGATTGTCTAGTGTGAGTACCTGGTTAGCAAAAGCTAAAATAAAAATAAATAAATTTCCTCCAGCACTAATTCATTGGAACTAAACACTGCTGGGAACATTGTTTGTGTCCACTGGCCCTCCCTAACCACATCCTGGTCTCTCCACGTTGCATGAGCACCACACGGATTCCTTCTCCGGGTGGTCCCAAACCCACAGTGCTGGGACTAGGGAAGCCTCCAAATTGCTGTTAGGTGGACACTGGTTCCTACGGTGATGGGATACAGGCTGCCACCACTGTAACCTCAATGGGCTGAGCTGCCACCACCGACCCGTGCACCACTGATCCCATGGCAACTGCCAGGCCTACACATGCAGAGACCCACCACACTGCCTTGCCTCAGTGCCAGGGATCACGTAGCAGGCTTCTCTACTCCCTGGGCTCCCAAATATGGCATGGTAGTCCCCACCCCACTGCACAGGCTGAACTCACTGCAGCATCAGTGGTCCTGATGACTCCAGGCGCACGTTTCTTTGAGGGCAGTGGGCGGGGGTGGCAATCGCCCCACCCCAGCCCCAAACCTCCAGCTGGACACAGGCCGACTCCTGTCTCTCCCCACCTGACTCTCTCTCTCTCTCTCTTTAGTGCCAAAACCCTCGCTTATATAGACCCTGGCTTCCTACCCCTCTGGCCAGCAGTGGGCCTTGGAGGCCAAGCGAGCTAACCACAGGGACGAAGTTGCAGTAAGCTCCCAGAGGGGGCTCACACACAGAATGCAAATTGGAGGTTGTGGGAATTAAACCCAGATCTACTGGATGTGCCAAGCTTATTCATAGCTTGTTACTCTAACCTCTAGGCTGTAGTGCCAGCCCCATGAGACACTCTTTACAGAATAAGCGTGTATCATGTGCAGGGGAAGGAAGCGCTTCATTTGGTTAGACATGCTTCCCTCAATCTATGATGTCCTAGAAGGACTGCACACTTTAACAACTTCATTTATTGGCAAATACATATGTAATGGGTGCTGTGACCTTTTCTTTCTGTTCTATTTGCTGTTTAGTGTGTGCATCCCCTATTCCCTTAATACTCTGCCACTCCCTTCCATCCCACCCCCCACCCCATTCGCATCTGGAAAGGAGTTTCGACTGGATGTGCCCTCCTGGTCAAAACTTATAAAAATAATAAATTGCTGGGCTGCAGCTTGCCGGGCACAAGAACAGTAAATCAGTCTCCTACTCCAAGAAGCACAGCAATCAGCCTTTGTGTTGTAAGGGGAGAAGCTGGTGAGATTCGAACCCCGTTTGTTTTTAAATTGCAACACCTGCTCTCTAGATGCCCAACTCTGTGTGACTAATTTTTATTTTTATTTTTCTGGATTGTGCCGATCGAGTAAGATATGTCTCCTGTGGCCAAGAATCCACCACCAGCTTTCTGTTTTCCCTTCCACCTTCCTCCATCCCAACTGCTGCAGCTTTGCCTTATATAGCAGTTTCTTTCGCTTTTAAGAAAATGTTTGTCTGGGGAACATTAATACCAGAGGCGAGCACTTCACCTTGCTGTCGGAGTGCTTAGAGCGTGTGACCTAGGAATTCTTTGGAACAAAACAAGTTTGGTGGGAGACGTAGCAGTGCTTTAGTTTCCTCAAAAACAAGCTCTCACAGCTGGAGGGGAGTGTTCTGCAAGCACTGAGCTCGTAAGCAGAGTGATGGCCACAGCTTTGTACCAGGTAAGACAGGTTTGTCTTTTTGTAGGTGTTCTTTCTTTGTGTCTGATCTGAGAGGCTATGTAGAAGGGAACATGCATAATCTGCTTTACCTAAGTTCTGTCTTTTTCTTGGGGAGAGGCGGATTGACTTGTTTTCCAGGTGAGACTATGTAAAAAGAATATGGTTTTCAGCTCTGGTTTCTGTCACTCAGCTGCCCGTTATCAGAGTTCCATGATTCAGCTAGTAATTCTTCATCAATGAATGTCACTGTCGTGTCAGGTACCAGAGAGATGCTGTACTGGTGGAATTAGTGTACTGTACAGGAAGATTAAGGGAGAAGGTGGGACATAGACAGTTAAATGGACAGACAGACTGACAGATACAGATAGACTGGGTTCTTATCCATAATGTAAGCTGGTAGACAAGTGATTCCTGCGATGGGTTGTCACACATGAGGTTCTAGTGGTGGGCTGTCATATTTGTGATTCCTGTGTGGGGGTGGCATACGTGTTATTGCTGCGTGGGGGTGGCATATGTGTGATTCCTGAGGTGGGCTGTAATACATGTAATTACTGTGGTGTGCTGTCAAACATATGATTCCTGCGATGGAGTGGCATACGTATGATTCCTGCAATGGGGTGGCTTACGTATGAGTCCTGTGATGGAGTGGCACACTTTGGATTTATGCAATGGGTTGACATCCATGTTATTCCTCCTATGAGGTGAACTTCCTGCACATGCAATTCCTGCAATTGTCTGGCGTACATATAATTCCTGCAGGGGGCTATTATAAGTGTGATTTCTGCAGTGCGCGATCATGTGCAGTTTGTGAGATGGGGTTGCATCCATACGATTCCTGCAATGGGCTGGCATACATATGATTACTGTGATGGGCAGACATATGTATGATTTCTGCAATGCTGGGCGCTCCTCTCAAGGAGGGCTGCCTGGTAGAAGGGGGGAAAAAGAATATTCATTACTGATGGGGTGCCTCCTGCCCCTTTCCAGCCCACCATGTTATGGAGGAGGTGGCAGTGTCAATGTGGACAACTTCAGGGTGGGGGGGAACAGAATGCACAGAAGTTACAGAAAGGTCCACACTGGTGTACACTGTAACCCCTCCCCCAAGCAGCAGAAAGCCACATGCAGAGGGCTTTCTGCTTGCCGTATATCATAGCCCTATAGTGTCCCTTTCATAGCCCCACCCTGGCATGCCCTACCCCAGCCCACCAAAACACACAGCAGTGCTGGGGTACTCTATGCCTCTGTCAGGTGGGTTGACGATGCTCTGATTAGTGCAGCTGGGGCCTCCATGGTCCCTCTCGCTGCAGTTTTTGGTTGTTGTGAAGTGTATGCACCATGTAAAGGTGGCACGTAGACTTCATGAACCGAGACCAGCATGAGACAGAGACAGAGAGAAAGAGTGGGAGAGACATGATGTAAACAGAAAGAGAGAGAGAGAGAGCATGAGAGATAAAGATAAATAAAGGAAGACTGGGTGAAAACAGAAAGAGAGAGAGAGAGAGAGAGAGACAGGCATCCATAAAAGGTTCACCAGGCAAGCTTCAGGATCTGCCAAGGAAGTTTGGCAGTTTTCTGACTCCACTTTCTATCTTTGAAGCTGCCTCTGTCGAATGAAGAAAAGGGTTTCAAACTGTTTAAAGTTCCTGATTAACCAGATGAGGTAATCCCAGGTCCTCATTTTGTTTCTGAACATGTGCAAGTAACTGGCATTGGTGACAGTGTGAAATATGCCAGGTAGAGTGCCCTGGGGTTTAATGAGAGGAACTGCAGTACCACTGAGTTGGGCTCGATCCCCCTCCTACAGCAGTGAGATCTGTGTAGGTTCGAGAGAGCCTCCGTGTCACATTGCCCCTGGCTGAAGGGGCTCACTTCACTACCAGTGCTGCCTCTAGCCTGGTGTGAGCTTACCACTGAGCAGTTCCCCTCTTATCCCACTTTCTGCCCTTAGTCACACAGAACCAGGCTTCTGGACGTTGGAACCCCAGTTCTCTTCAAGCACTCCTGACCCTGATCCATACGCTGAATTTGCCTGTAAAATAAGTTACTGGTACTTTTTGAAAACATGGCGCAGATGTCTCTAAAATATTTAATATTTACTGCATTTGCAAGATACACAAACGATAAATGAGAAATACAGAACACATTAGGGAAAATCAAAATAAAGGCTTCATATAAAAAGGATTACAAACAGCAAAAAAAAAAAACGTTACATCATACTAAGTCTAGATTCTGTCATATCTCTTAGGCTTTCTTAGAAATGTTCACACAGGATTCAACAGCTAAAGAGACCACTCAGCAGATTTGGAAAACGCTCTGTCTCTTGCTCACACAGTTTTCTCTGTAAGGACGCTTGACCTTACAAGCACAGAGACGACAAACACAATGTCCCTTGCCGGTGCACCCTAGTAAAAGCCAGTTTTGTCTCCCCTGCTGCCACATGGCTGGGACATGACGTTATGCTGGCAACTAACTTTTTTTTTTGTATAGCAGCATCCATTCGTAGTGCCCCAAAGTATGGGAGCACAACAGTAGTTTAAATGAATAAAATGAGTGCCCTTTGGGCCCTGGGCAGGTTGGGCAAAAGGGCAGCACAGGGGCCCCACTAGCAATGTGTCCCCCCTCATGGTCAAGTAATAGGGCAGAGATGTTTCAAAATAAATAAAAAGTAAAGTTTTCTCTTTCTCTGCTGTCCCCCGGCCACCTGCTGCTCTGTTCTAGAACCCTCCCCAGGAAAGCAGCGCGAGTCAGGGAGCATGATTTAAAGTCCAACCCATGCTGGACTGTTGCAGCAGGCTAGCGTTTCCAGGGACACAGCTTCCCGAATGCTGACCAGTTAATTAGCTGGGGCTGTGCCCAGTGAAGTGGATGGTAGGTTGCCGCCGAGCTGCTGGGAAAAGAACAGCCGAAGTGAGTGCTTCCAGGCACTCCGAAGAAAAAAAGACATCCGCTCGTTGTAGAGGAGGGAGAGAGGAGACACAGGTTAGTGTCAGTGATCAAAGGCTTACCTGTGGTCCGCCTCACGTCCCTCAGTGCAGACATCGGGTCCTATTCTGTGTGGTGGTTGGAAAGTGTAGTGGCGGTCCCAGCTCCCCTCCCAACCACGATGTGGGTTCTGTTCAGACCCTTTTATTATTTTATTAATAAAGAGAAAATCGCTTTCCCCATCTGGTGGTGTGACCGAGTGGTGGTCCCATCCTTGTGTAACCCCTAGGGGCGCTATCCCAAGGGCTACTACTACCCCTGCCTGCTCTGACACTAACAGGTTGAGGGGCCTGGATCCGATGGCGGGTGCCTCCACCCAGAGGTCGGGGTTGGTACAGTCTGATATGACCAGGTCACAGCCCTCTGGGCCACTGCGACCCCCCTTTCTTCCCACGAGTGGCCCACTTGAGTAAACCCTAATGTCCCAGCAGCATACACTTACCCCCAGGCTTGAACCAGTCCACTTGCTCTGGGGACCCCTCTGAAAAGTAAGATGCTGTTACACAGTAGTTCACCATAAACACACAGCTCAGCCAGTATACCTTTGCAAAACAACCAATCTGATTTATTTAGGGGGTGGATAACAAGGATTGGGGCAATCAGGTTAATCAGCTTACCACTCTAATATATATATATATTCAGTATATATATGTATCTTTCTAGGGCACTGTGTACAGGCCTAACCTATAAGTCAATGTCTCTGGGTACCCAGGCAATAAAAGGCTAGCCTCTCAATGCAGCTGGTTGGGGCCCTGACACAGAAACAAGCATTTAATTCCTACGAAGATTAAATAGAGCCAGTAGACTCAGTTAGTGTAGCCAGTATAGAAGCCAGAAGATCTTGCCCTCACTAGGAACATTTCACAGGGAGCTACCGTGATTTAGTACTCACGACTCCAGTAGAAAGAGCACTCTCACACCACTCGCAGGACTGAGCCTGGAATTCAAACACATCTCCACACATTTATATGAAAAGGCAGAGGAGTACCATACCACGCAGCTGCTGTATACCTCCTGATCACCTTCACTGCACACACCGGGCCAAACCGACGCAACTTCACTTGTCCTGACAGACTGAGCGCGATTGAAGCAGATTCTCCAGTCCTCTACAGGGTGAGCCTGGTAGGTAGCTGCGCCATTGCGCAGCCTCCTCTGACCACTGCCTAGCGGATTTAGTCCGATTCTTGCTGGCATTCACAACCGCCAATTTCTGGCTGTCCACGCGCACTTCCCGCGCGAAAGCTCCACAGCGCAGAAGCCCAGAGCTCCTTCCTCCTTCACAACCACAGCATATCTGCCTCTTGGCAGTTAGGGCAAGCCTCTCAATTCGGGCGCCACCCAATCCCATAGGTAGGCTGCTGATGCCAGTCACTTATGTCGCCCCACCCATTGGTGCAAAAAGGCACCCTAGCCCAGGACTTCATTTCCCAGAATTACGAGCTATGTCCCCAAAGGCCAGCCGGCTCCAAATTGAGTCCTGATCCTGGCTGGCTCAACAGTTCTCCATTTTAATCACCCCTCTCTCTCCCCATTAGCCCGGTTCAATAGTCTAGATCCAAAATGGAGGGGCCAAGCGCACACAGTCTCAGCTGCAAAGGAAGCAGGTTAGACAACTGTAATTCCACTAATACTCTTAACTAATCCTAGCCAAACAGTTACATCTTTCAAAAGAGCTCCCGTTGTGCTTTTCAGCAGCTATTTAAACGGAGCGATTTCCCCACAGCTTAGGCGGGATTCGAGCAAGGAAACCCTTGTACACACCACTGAAGCCTGCAAGCGGGCAGCTCTTAAAGAGACAGTACTAGAGGCTTTAAAAGCACTCACAGCGCCCACATTTAAGCGGCATCTCACCGAACCCCAGTTAAACAGGGAGCCTTTAGGCAAGCTCTGGGAGGTTTCCAGGAACCCCAATTTGAAGAGGGGTTACACCTGGAGCCCCGGAAGAGAGCTCCAGCCGGCAAGTCCCACAAGGCCCCATAATGCAGCCTTCCTCTCCACAGGGGTAAGGGGCAACAGACTTCTTGGAAAACATAAACTGAACTTACAAGCTCAAATGGGCAGACTGGGTGGGCCATAGGCCCTTATCTGCCGACACTGTCTATGTATCTTCACCCTGGGTCGGGGTGGTGAGTCATTGGCAGTGCCAGTGGGCAGGCACTGGCCACCAGAAGAAAAAGGGGCAACTTAAAAGTTTTACAATTTTTTTTTAAATTCAGGCACTATCAGCAGCCAGAGCAGGGGTGAGGGAAGGTTCCAGGAAGCCAGGGACCGCCCAAGGGTGGGTTTATGTTAATTTAGGAATTTATTTAAATCAGGCTCCAGAAGGAGAGCCTAGGCAGGGGTGGAATTATGCTAATTGTTCATCTATATTTATAAACAAACGTGGACAAGCTTTTTAAAGCTACATTATCCTCCTTATTGAATGGGCATTTCTGTTTGTTATTAAGTGGCGTTTAAACACACATTAAAGAAGTAGTGCCATTGAAAGCACCCGAGGCTATGTTTGGGGTGGGGTTTTCCTAATTCCTCTCACCCCTCAGATCGTCTATAGAGGCAGCTGAGTGGTGAACTGGACTAGCAAGCCCAGCAGAAGGGCAAGTTAAGAATGAAATTCCTTTGGGGCAACTGAAAGGGTGAAGTGTTGCTGTGGCAAACGATTTATTAAACTGTATGTTTGGTGCCCTGCTACTGGCAAATTGCCCCGAATTGCATCTAGTGCCCGCAATTGCCCCTAAACTGTGTTATTGCTTTGCAATTGCCCTGAACTGCATCTAGTACCTGCAATTGCCCCTGAATTGTGTTATTACCTTGCAATTGCCCCTGAACTGTGTTATTGCCTTGTAATCACCTTGAACTGCATCTAGTGTCTGTAGTTGCCCTGAACTGAATCTTGTTATCTGTAATGACCTACTGCTATTGACTTTTGCATCCTGGCTACCAAGCTACGGAATCTTCCTCCATTGCTGCTGTGAACAGATTGCTGTATTCTCCATTCTCTATTGACCTGTTGGATTATCTTACTGGCGGCCGTTGAGCTAGAGTTAGCCGATAGTTAGGTCAGGCCCTGTTCAACTGATCTACATTGCTACGTCCCTACCCCAATAAGGAAAGTCAAGTCAGCCTAGGAGCCACCCCGGCTCAGTAGTTAGGGCTCTTGTACACAGTGGGGTGGGATTTTGTTGTTTCAGGGATGACGAAAGCTGCAAAACCAAAGACGATGAAAACCATAAGACTAAAGACAACGAAAGCTGCCAGATGTCTTTATCACCAAATCCCAAGTTTCTGATGATCTTAAGCAGCAGTCTGACCTGACCTTTCCCCGACGCCCAGAGGGTCCTGTGGATAAAGCATCCATGTTCAAGAGGCATCAGCAGTCTGCCATGACCTTCCACTGATCGACAAATTCCTTGTGCTTCTTGCCTGGTGGGCTGGGATGACCTGCATCAGGCATCCATCTTTCTTCCTGTGTTCTTCAGTCCATCCTACTTCTTCTCAAGTGCATTTGACCTAGCGGTCTGTCATAACCTGTCCTGGGCTGCAAGTCTGCTTATTGGGAATGAGGAGCCTCCTCTGTTGATCCCCATTTCCAAGTCAAGTGCTTCCGAGTCTTTGTGCTTGGCCCCTGTGTGGTGCATTTATCCCTAAAAGTCCTTTCCTTTCCTTTAAGTATCCTTTTGTCTTCACATGACCTCTTCACAGCTGCAGTGAGGGTTAACCTGAAACGCACTCTAACAACCCTTGGCCAAGGTGATAGAGCAATAGTAGGGTTAATAGTAATAGTAGTTGCCATGGGGTTATAGTGGTTAGAGAAACATAGTAATACCACAGAGTTATAGTGGTTATAGAAATATTATAATACCATAGAATTATAGTCTGTACAGAAACAGAGATACTGTAGAGTACAGAAAGTTTGCAAAGTATAGTTGTTCCTAAAGTAAAGTGCCTCCAGTGTGCCTGCTGTAATTATCTACACTGGTTGGACCCCTGCCCTTCTCTTTGAATAAACCATTTGTTCCATTTGAAGTTGTCATCTGCTCCTCCTTGCAACCCCTTTCCATCTTAAATAGAATGAATCCGGAGTAAGTGATGAAGGCTGGTTACTCTACAAGTCAGGCACTCACTGCTATAATTGGGTCATCGCACATTCACCTGCATTCAAACCCCAGCCAGTTCTGACTGGTCCTAGAGTTGTTCCTCCATGAAGTAAACAAGTTAAATGTCCATTCATACGCAAACGGGATGAGCCCATCTGCACAGTCTTTTGTTTCCCAGGGGCAGCTCCATAAGCCCTCAAGAGACATCAATGACCTTATTCAATATGGGCGAAGCTATCTCCTCATCCCCAGTATGTGACCACTTGTACATTTAAATCCTTTGCAAGTAGCAGTTTGAGATACACAAAACCAAAAAGTTTAGGAATCCGTACAGAAAAAGAATTTTACGTACAACTGAAGGGATGACATTGCCACACTCCAGCATAAGTTTGTTGTTGCATCTCTTCAGGTACAGTTGTCATCTTGTGAAGTTGGGGGGGAGGATCACAGAGAGAAGCAGAGCATTTCTGTTTCCCATTCGGCTGCCCAAACTGTGCGAGACAATGGGCCGGATTTTCAAACGGCCCTGAATGCCGCAAACCGCTTGTGCACTGAACATATGGGGATTACGGCATTCTCCTGGCCAGTGACTGGGATTTGTGATACCATGTGCCAGTTGCCGCAGATAAGACCAACTTTTTCTGGTCTCGTTTGCAACAATCCTGGGTATCATTTTTATGGGGTTTGTGCCAAATATTTGGTGCCGGTGAAGTATCATAACTGTGCCTGACCTACCAGAATCAGAGTATGGTGCAGCTGTGCCAAAAAAGGGTTTGATGGAGGGCTTGACGCAAGCCGTGCATTGCCCTTTGAAGTGATTTTATAAGATACTGTAGTTTTGGTTTGTGGATTTTCTTAAACCCATAATTAATTAGCCTTCCCCTTAGTGAGTTTTTGGAGCTAGAACTAATAATTTATACTGCAGTCCCCTTTGGGAGGGAAGGGTTTGTAAACTGTCTCGAGGAGGTGGCCAGACGATCCTTTCCACTTCTTGGTGTACCAGCCCTGCCTCTGTGCTCAGACATGTTGTGACATCTGTCCAGAGAGAACACTGCGGTGTGCTCCATAGAAGTCTGTTGGGCTACTTCCAGGATTCAGGACACGAGGCTAGCAACCAGGGGTATGCAGCTGGAGCCAGGATGTCTTCTCACACTATCCCAAACTCAAACGTTGAGAGTGATTTGGAGAAAGCGGAGGTTCTAAATACTTATTTTTGCATTGTTTTCACAGTGGAGGGGGAAGGAAAGAGAAATGAGTTAAAGAGGAAGGGAGGAGAAGAGTGTGGGATGGATCAAAGCCTATTAAGTGAGGACAGAGTAAAGAAAGAACTTGGAAAATTAAAGGTAGATAAGGCAATGGGGCCTGATGGTTTGCATACAAGAGTTCTTAGAGAGTTGAGGGATGAGCTGGCATCACATCTGACAAAGTTATTTAATTTATCCCTGGATACGGGTTGGGGGAGGGGGTCCGAGTGACTGGAGGACTTCGAACGTAGTACCAATTTATAAGGGGGAGGCTGCAGGAAGGAGGCGGGGAATTACCGTCCTGTCAGCCCGACATCAGTGGTGGGTAAGGTGATGGAGGTGTTAACAAAGGAAAGAGCGGTAAAATACTAAATGGACAATAAACTATTAGATGAAAAGCAACATGGCTTCACTAGTGGGAGATCTTGCCAGACAAATCTGATCGTATTTTTTGATGAGATAACAAAGATCATTGATCAAGGGGGGGCAGCTGATGTGGCCTACCTGGGCTTCAGTAAGGTCTTTGACTCTGTTCCTCACTGTAGGCTAGTAAATAAGACAGAGAGCCTGGGGGTGGGACAGAAAATAACTAGATGGGTGGAAAACTGGCTGAAGAATAGAGGTCAGAGGGTGGTGGTAACTGGCGTACATTCTCGGATAATGAGGGTGACGAGTGGTGTTCCTCAGGGATCAGTACTGGGATCAATCCTTTTTAACATATATCAGTGATATATCAGTGGGACTTGAAGGGAAAGTGTGTCTTTTTGTGGATGATGCAAAGTTTTATAATAGGGTTAACATAGCAGAAGGGGTTGAGGCCATGAGCAGAGATTTGAGAACCCTAGGGAAGTGGTTGGATATTTGGTAGCTGAAGTTCAATGCTAAGAAGTGTGCAGTGATGCATGTGGGTGTAAAAATCCACTGGCTGAGTACTCACTGGGGGGAGAACTGATAAAGCAAACAGAACAGGAAAGGGACCTGGGGATTATAATCTCTAACAGCCTTAAGGTAGGAGACCAATTTAGTAAGGCAGTAGGTAAAGATAATAGAATGATGGTGTGCATAGGAAGGGGTATAACAAGTAGGAAGAGAGAGATGTTGATGCCTTTATATAAGACCATGGTCAGACCGCACCTGGAGTATGGGGTACAGTTCTGGAGGCCTCATTTAAGAAAGGATATAGATGGGTTGGAGAGGGTTCAGAGAAGGGCAACACAGATGGTGCAAGGTATGCAAGAGAAGCCATACGGGGCTAGATGGAGGAAATTTAATGTACACCTGCTGGAGGTTAGAAAAGAGAGAGAGGTGACATGATAGAAACTTTTAAGTATATAAGGGGAATAAATAAAGTGAATGAAGGTAGCTTATTGAAAAGGAAAGCAGGAGTTAAAACAAGGGGTCATAGTTTAAGAGTGGAAGGGGGAAGATTTAAGAGCAATGTAAGGAGATGTTATTTCACTGAGAAGGTGGTGGAACCATGGAACAGATTACCTAATGAAGTGGTATGTGCAGAAACAGTGGAGGAATTCAAGAGGGCGTGGGACAGACACAAAGGGTTGGCTAGTGGGTAGAGGAAAATGTCTCTGGGAAGTGGGGATGAGTAGTGGCGGGTGGGAAATGGGCAGACTAGATGGACCAAGATGGTTCTTTTCTGCTGACATATTACTATGAAATCAGGCTAACAGCTTACCAGCAATGAGGAGACTGAAGCTCAGTTGTAGGATAAGCGTAGCTTTTTTATTAAATCAAAAGTCCACAGCAGCTCACAGACCACCACCCCAGCAGCAAACGTTTTTGTGCCTGAGCGCTTTGTCAAGGCATAACTTGAGTTTGAGATAATATGGGGCTATTTTACATGGTTTTATATTTGTTACTGCAGCCTGTAATAAACATTAAAGCTACCACTCGACAAAAAAGGTCCTTGCTAGTTGAATGGTGGCTTTAATGTATATTACAGGTTGCATTAACGTACAGTATGTAAAATAACATTGTAAAATAGCCCCATAGACTTTTATGGAGTGGACCCTCGTGCTCTACCTGGATAAATGTCAGAAAACATCTGAGCATGAGGACAGGGCCGTCACATCAGGAAGTGGAAGGAATCAGCTGGCCATCTCCTCGGGAAGGTTTCAAATTCTTCCTCCGCGAAGTGTACGGCAGTAAATATTGAGTTCTGGCTTCAAAGACTCATGAAGGACAGGGTAATTAAGCATGGGTGTAAAACAGCCCACTAATCCCCTAGCAGACATTCACCTCTCGCAACTCATGAGGGAACCTATAAGGCACAATAACAAATCAGGTCACCAAACACTCCTTGACTGGCTCCTTACTAACAAGTTCCTTCACATTAGATCCACTGGTATACTCCCTGATACACTGAGTGACCACTCCCCCACATTCTGCATATTGAGGAACAATTTCCCCCCTAAAGTCTCGTTTTCTAGAGATATGTCCAAGTTCAGCCCTCCGGCCTTCATAGCCTCCCTCTCCCAGGCTGACTGGTCTCTGACCAACCACCTACGTGACACTTACTTGGCGTTAGAGTACTTCACTAGCACCTTCAACGCCATTGTCAGTCTCCTTGCTTCCATTGTTAAATGCAGAGCCAAGGGTGCCTGTGCCCCTTGGCTATCCAATGAACTTAGAGGTCTCATGTCTACATAGGATGTTGCCTGGAAGGCCTAAAAGAGTTCTGGCCTGACAGCTGACTGGCAGACATACAGATGCTTGAGAAATCGATGTAAAAACAAACTACACTCAGCTAAACGCTCCTAGGTTCATAGGTGCTTCAGAGCATAGAAGACTTGCATCCATATAGCTCGCTGATTTACTAACAATACCCGCTAATACCTTTGCTAAACAAGGTTTCCTACCTCTGAACCCTGCAAAATAACCATCTCTCTAACCCTAAAGAATTCTGGGGTCAGATTACTTCCCTTCTAAAATGAAAATCCTCCTCCCTGCCGAATTGCATGCACCTCAATGGTTCTGAGATCACCGATCCAACCACTATTGCCTCCGAGTTCAACCAAGCCTTCGCTGACTTATCTAAGCATAAGTCCACCCTCCCTGCATGTGGCCTCCTTCCCCCTAGCTCCACCTTCCAACTCAAATTGACCACCCGGAAAGAAGTCATATGTCTCCGTAGGTACATCAAGGATAACAGCTCACCAGGGTTTGACACCTTGGAACCCCGCTTCTTAAAAATTGGTGTTCCTGCCATTGCCTTCCCATGTGCAACCTGTTCACTCAGTCCTTCCATTCAGGCACTGTGCCTAGTAAGTGGAAAGCTGCAATAGTAATCCCTATCCACAAGAGTGGCCCTAACTCTGTTTTCGAGAATTACCAACCCATCTCTGTCCTCTGCCCTCTTGCTAAAATCCAGGAGAAAATCATACACTTCCAACTCCTATCTCACTGGAGCTTAATAGCTCTCTCTCTCCACTTATCAGCATGGTTTCCGTAAATCACATAGTACCCACACTGCCCTCATCAAGGTAAATTCTGACATCCTCAGTTCCATAGATAAAGGCTTAAATACCAGTGCAATATTTGTCAATCTAACCAAGGCTTTTGACCTTGTTAATCATACTCTATTACTCCAACATCTGCTATTAATAGGCCTTGACTCCTTATCTTTAAACTGGTTCTCCAGTTACCTTACCGGCTGTATTCAGTGCGTGAAATGGGCTAGTCATACTTCCCCTTTCAGTGCCTTAATGGACGGGGTCCCCCAGGGGTCTATCCTTGGGCCCCTCCTGTTTTCATTATTTATTAATGAACTACTGCATCACTTATACAGGTCCTCCTCTGACTTGACTTGGATGTCCCCCCCTCCTGTAGCCCCTTTGCCCATATGTACATTGTATGTAGACCGTTGCTATTGTTTTTTCTTAGGTTATTGTCTGCGTAATTGAGTGATTTGTAAATTATAGTACTTCTATGCATGCCTATGTAAATATTTCTAAATAATTGTAACCACTGTTCACGTGCCTTTGTACATTCCTCTACTATTGTTGTATTCTTATTTTGTACCTCCCATTGTACCCTCCCCTGGGTCGCCCCTGAAAAAGGGACAGTCCGTCTCAGTGGGCTTACCCGGTTACCAAAATCAAATAAATAATCAAAACCGCTGTATCTTATTCCTTTAAGAGGCATCTGACACAGCACAAATAAACTTATTGTAAATCACTCATGTTGGCTAGAGTGATTTCTAATAGGTGTTACATTTTGTTTTTAAAAATTTAAAAACGTGGATTGTAACTCTTCTCTCTCTACATATGTGAACTGGCATGTTCCCCATTAACTCTTACCATGCAAGACCACAACTCTGCGCAGGAGAAGGGACCTTGCTGTTTTGAGCGCTAATTGGCTGAAATAATGTAAGTAGTTTATGATCTACTAAATAAGAAATATGGGGGCATCACACATCTTGGGTGTGTTTAAAAAAAAAAACTTGTGACATACACCTCTCCATGCATTATTCTGTATTCGGGGGGTGATGGCGGTGTGGGATGGTAAATTGTGTATACTGTTGTAAGGGTGCCGTGATTAGGGCACCGTAATGTAGGCACCGCAACAAGGTCGTGAGTGACAGGGGCGTTCTGGATTTCAGAACATCCCACACTCACACCATGTTTGCGTCACTCACCCTTCATGACATGCCCAGCCCAGAGTTCCTTATATATAGTTTAGGGGGGTGCAGGGGGTGTAGCCTCCTTGATGGTAGGTTCTGGGGGCATAGCCGCCTGCAGAAAATCATGCAGACACCATGTGGTCTGCCTGGGGGTGACCAATTCCATGCTGCTCACCTGTCGCGTCACCCTTTTCCTTGTGCTCTCATTTACTGAGTACTCTTTGTTTGTGCACCAGCATGGGTGAACCATAGATCGGGAGACTGGAAATGGTGGGGGGGCAGCTGCAGTAAATTAAACTGTGAGCTGCACACTCAAGCAGACTTGATAGACTGCTATGGCCTGTTTCTGCTGGTGTTTCCGTGCGTTTGTTTGTATATAAGAAGTGGCATTTTTTCAATTGAAATGCTGTTTTTGGCATGGTGTTTATTCTTTCAGTGCCACTTTTCCTCAATTGTTGCCAGGATCTGGTGCTGTTATTAAATTTACAGATCAGATTTGTCTGACATTATTCCCTATTAACTTAATGTCCCTTACTAACCCTGCCACTCAACCCAGTGGGTGCTTTTGGTGTCAGATGCTGTGCTGACATGTGGCAAGGTCTCCAGCACCCTTTGATGGTGTGGTGATGTCTGTCACTGAGGCTTCATTGGCCTATTATGGAACACAGGATGCGAACAATATTTTCTATTGTTTGGATAAAGGCATCTGATGGTTCCCACCATGTGGTAGAAAGGCATGTGTCCGGTCTGTAGGAATCGGAAGCATGCGGCTGTTTTACAAGCAGTGTAACAGCTGAGTTGTGGCTGTGTCCAGTTTCTCATGGTTCACCCACTCTGCCCAATTTCCACCTAGGCTCTCACCAGTCTAACACTGGCTTTGCCTTTATTGGCTCAGTCATCCAATAATTCTGCTTGGACTAACCCTCCCTGTTCATTAGCTTCGTCCCCTTCCCCCTGTCATTCACAGTTGTTCCATGTGTCTGTTCCACCTCCTCTTTAAACTGGTCACCGACTTTACATTGACCACCTCCACTGCAGACAAGTCCACTTTTCCACCGCTCTCTGCATGAAGAAGTAGTTCCTCATGTCCGTCCTAAATCCCACCCCCCACCCGCCAGCTTATAGTTGAGGCCCCTCATGATGGACCTCTCACTAACCTTAGACAGTTGCTGGCTCTCCACCCTATTCAAACTCTCCTGGTAATCGAAGGTTTCAGTCATGTCTCCCTATCTCTCCCTTGGGCTCTGGTGAATACATGTAGTTGGCCACTCTATCCCCTCAAGTTCTCTGCAGCAGCCATGAATCATTTTAGTTGCACTCCTTTTGGATTGACTCCGGGTGGTTCTTGTTCTCTCACATGTGAAGGTCCCTGAACTAGGCACAGTATTCCCGGTGCAGCCTGTCCAGGGACCTCTGCAGGGGCAGGCTCACCTCCTGTTTGCTTGTGAAGGCCCTACCTGTGCATCCCAGCATCCTGCTAGCTTTCCTGTGTGCTTTGTTACACTGGGCTGAGTTTTTTTTTATTTTAGTCTTTGGTAACCAGGTAAAGTCCACTACGCACAACTGGCTGTTTTCGGGGGTGACCTGGGAACTCTGGGGGTTAAGTGACTTGCTCAGGGTCACACAGTACACAAGTGGAGGTTGTGGGAATCAAATCCAGGTCTGCTGGATGTACCAAGCTCATTCACAGCTTGTTACTCTAACTTCTAGGCTATACTGCCAGCCCCAGGTTTGCAAGTGTCCTTCACAGTGCACAGTAACCGTACAACAGTGTGCCTAGGGAGTATGAGAAACAGTTGACTCCCTGTCCCTGGTTTCATGTTGTCCTGAAAGAAATAAAGTAAGGAAACCACAAAGGGAATAAAGAGGACCCTTTCTGTAGCCTATGTCCAGTACCTTGTATTCTCTTTCTCTAAGTCTGCTGAGCAGCAGCTTTACTTTCTTTTCTGTGGGATGGCCACCTGTAGGCAGTCATTCTAACCTTATATACTTTCCTGTTTCTACCGTTTCTGTTTTTCTTCTTAGTATGCTCTTAAATACAGTTATAAAATGGCAAGAAAAAATCTAGAAATCTCATTGGCCAAGAGACCTTAGCTGACTGTACATTAAATTAAATTTGGGACGTGCCTGAAAATAGTCATTGCTATGGCTTCTGCACCCTACCCGGTCAACAAAAACTAAATAAAATAAAATAAATAAATCTCTGTATACACACAGTCATCCTGGTCCTAAACCACATCACACAATAAGCAAATCAGTCCTCCTACAACTGGAACTATCTTCCATCAGTCCCTCTGCAACTAGAACTGATCTTCCATCACAAACATGGCTGCTACCTTTACACTGTAAAAACCTTCAGCTGGGCCCTAAAAATAAAACTACTTTAAATAAAAAATAAAACAAATTAATTAAACGTTGTTTCCCTGATCATCACACTCTCCTTACTCACATAAACAAATTAGAAACATTAAGCATTGTTTATAGTTTTCATTACAACTGTTTCTTTACTAGCAGTGAAAAATCCCCTTTCTGTCTTTACCTGCTCATTAGGGAAGTCTCTTCTGCTTGCCCTGACAGTGAAATAATTGAGTCACTGGCTCTAAAACAGGCGTTTGTTGTCTGTGTGTGTACAGTATGTTAGGAGAGTAACATTCTAACAGAGGAACTGAGCAGAATTTTGAATCCCTGTATTCCATGGTAAACATTCCATGATAAACAGTGTATGTCTTGAATGAGGGGAAAAACAGAAAACAAAACAGGATGAAGAAAGTAGGCAATACAGTAATACTTTATAAACAAAGAGGAAAGGTGGAAAAACACACTTACATAGGCAGAGGCAGACCCAAACTGTTCAAATAATACATTGCTGTCCCTCCAACTTATTAGTTTAGCATTTTTCAGTGAGTTGCTGTTCAGTCAATTTTACCACTCCTCTACCCAAGTCTGGGGACTATTTTTTTCACCACACTTAAATAAAATAACATACTAATATTAAATCTTTAATAATGTGTCCAGAGTTGTATTTAATTGTTATAGAAATGGTTGTTTAAACAATATACCATGACAGGGAGTGGGTATATTGGTGGATTTACCACACCTGGTGTGGTTCGGTCATGAGGTGCAGCCGAGTGACTTAACCACACCAGAAGTGGTAAATCCACCCATATAACCACTCCCTGTCATGGTATATTGCTATTATACAATGTTCAACTTGTTTTTTTGTTTCTACAGTGATATAAAACTTTTACAGTGGGTATACTGGAGGATTTATCATGGTCATGTGATGTGGTTTGACCAAAGAGGTTACAGGATTTTCATACCCCATTGTATAATACCCATTTTATGCAAGCAGTAAGACACAACGAGGTGTGGGTTATGGCCTAATAAGAGCACGCCCCAGGTGCGTTATGAGGCACGAGGCGCTTGCGCCGAGTGCCTTTTGCACCTGGGAAGTGCTCTTATCAGGCATAACCCACACCTCGGAGTATCTTATTGCGCTTATAAAATGCACCCCCACAAGTAATTATTTAAGAAAACAAACAAATTAAAAGAATTGCAAAATGTTTACATATTTTAAGGTTTTCACACTGAAGTGGTAAAATAGTCCCTCCTATTCAGGTAATTTATGTACTGTGTGACTGCAATGAATGGTGCTACCCCCCCCCACACACACACACTAATACATATTGGCATGGTTGTACTGCACCCTCTCCAGAGACTTTTAATCCCCCACCTGAAAACTGAAGAAGCCCACCCTGATTGCATTTAGGCTCTTAAGATATCTCACCAGGGATATCTCATCAGTTCTGTGTACTTAGTAGTGCATTTAGTAGTGTGGCATTGTGTCTCCTGAAGAACTAGGAAAAGGAAAGGTTCTTCGTATCAGCACAATAAATGATTGGAAATTGCAGCCTTTTGTTTGTTTTTTTTTTAAACTGATGCCTGGTACAGACTGATCGAGCGTGTCTCATGCCAGCCGTCATAGAGAGCCGTTTCCGGGTTCGCGGTTTTGAAAGGATCTCGATTCTAGCAATTGAAATACCGAGAGCAAAGGTATCTGTTTTTTTGTTGAAGGTTGAAAGGGTAACAAAGGTGAGGCTGAACAGATAGGTGCAGGGAGGGGGAATCAAAGGAACGGAGTGGAAAAGACAGCTGGACAAACGACAGTCTGCAGAAATGGAGCGGAGGACCGAGCTATATAAATTAAAATCTGTGGGGGAGCCGTGGCATCGTTTACTGGTGCAGATGTTGTTCCTCAGAGTACTGGTTAGTTTGTCAGTTTTTTTTGGGAGAATGAAGTCATGGAAAATGGTGGAGTATACTTGGATTTGGGTGTGTGCGCGTGGGAGGGGGTGCTTCAGGTTGGCGACAGCAACCAAAGTCTGATTTTAAAATGGAGAGCTTGGCGGGTGGCACAGTGATACCTGTTGTTCTGTGTCCTTAGTGGCTGAAGAGGTGCCGGTTGGCACATTATGTCCTGATAAGGACATGGGTATAGGTACCTCTCAGCCAATCAGGACACACAAAATCTCATGCCCATTTTATAAAAGAGCAATAAGACACTTCAGGGTGTGGGTTGTTGATTGATAAGAGCACTACCCAGCTGCTGTAGTCACTCAGCGCAAGTGCCTCATGTCTAACAACGCACCTGGGGGTGTGCTCTTATCAATCAACAACTCACACCCTGTCGTGTCTTATTGCTTTCTTATAGCATGTGTAGAAACATTCTAGTGATTTTAGACTCCGAGGCAGTCTAGAAAGTTAGAGCAGTTGTCATGCCCTTTTTTTGTTTGTTTTGTTTTGCTCTCTTCCTTTCCTTTCATTACAATGTGTTTCCCACTGCTCCCTATCTTCTTGGTAGGCACTCTGCTTTCACCAGTGTTACACATTCAGTCTTTATGGAGCATTGTGTATTGCTGTTTTTAATACGGTTCCCTTATGTGCTTGAAAGCAGGTGTTTTGTACAGCATACTTATTTTCCTTGGTTATACTGAGATACTAAAGCCTGAATATTTACTAATTTGAAGAAGGGGCGGATCATATTCTCCAGGAGGAGTATAAGAGACCCCTCTGGGCTGACCTGAGGTAGCTCAGCTCATTCCTCTCAAGCCAGAGAAGGAATAAGGTCTCCTGTTTAGGACAGCACACATCCAGTGCCAGCATTTTTGGTGAAAAGGGCCAAACTGTTAGCCAGTGCACATTTCCGTTTAGTCTGTATTCTGTGCCTGTGTTTGCACTGGTACTCTTGGGTGCTGCTGGATTTGTTTTACATTTTCCACCATTAAGTACCCTTTATTTCCTTCTTTCTTGCTAATTCCACACCTATGTGGTGCATTTCTAGTTCTTTACCAGGCTTTTGTAGGGCACAGAGATAAACGCATTGCTGAAGTCCAAGTACAGGACGTCCAGTGCTTGGCACTTGTCCTGCGCCTGTATCAGAGCACTGAAGAAATCAACAAGGTTCATCAGATAGGACCTCCCCTTCACAAAGCCATGCTGCTTGTCTTCCTGGAGTCCAACATGTGCTTCCAGGAAGCCAACCAGATCCTGCATGATTCTAGTCTCAAGGAACTTCCTGACGGTGGATGATGGAAGTCGGGCTAACCCGTCAGTAATTCCATGGATCTCCCTGTCTCCACTTTCGTGCAGGCAGATGATGTCTACTACCCTCCAGTTCTTGGGAACTACAGTATGCCAGTCTTGACTGAGCAGTTGAATAGGTTTGCCATGGGTGTAGCCAGGCCAGAATCAACTTTCTGAGTGCCCATAGTCCCAGAGACTTAACGACCTGTGGCCCTTTCTATATTTGCTTGCGCACGCAGCGCACAAGAAACATATTGAGGTTAGTAGAGTATTGCATTGGTGTGGCAGTGTTTGGCCAATCCAGCGAATGGTTTCAGGGGCGCATCCCTTAGCCACCAATCAACAGGGAAGCTGCTGATGACGGCAGTTTCAGAGTGAACGCTGGACTTGAAAGAAATCTGCCAATCCAATCACTGACAGTTTTGTCATTGCAGCAGCAGATCTCTCTTCCCCCCCTTCCCAACAACCAGGCACATTCCAGCCATGCGCATTACAGTGCACAGTAATGCGCATGGCTGGACTTATGAGCAACTTGTTTGCTCAGTGTGCCTTTCCTGGTGAAATAAATAAATGAGCTGTGCCGCCGCTTTGCGTAAATGGCAGCTCCTGCCACCCACCACACGCTCCCCCCAAAGCTAACATCGGGGTGCCCAATCCCTGTGTCGGCATGCCCCAACCCCAAGCCCAAACATATCTTTTGCTGACAATGGGGTGCCCAGTCACCGTGTCGGCATAACCCCCCTCTACTATCATGGCACACTGGGAGCCCACCCCAGTGTGCCAAAGTAATTCTTATCTTTTTCTGACACCGGGATGCCCACTCCTGGTGTCGGATGCACCACACCATGCCCCCTTTTTTTCAGCTGACCTCGGGGTGCCCAATCCCTGGGTCGGCATTGATCCCCCCCTCCACTAGTCTGGCACACTGGGAGCTCACCCCAGTGTGCCGAAATCCATTTTGTAATATTTCACCTGTAAAAAAAAAAAAAGTCCCATGATGTATTTTTTTTAAAACCTGAAATAAAGATAACAGTCCCTTGTCATTCCCACTGGCCACCATCCCCCAACCCACACCCTCCCTTTGTGCACCCCACCTCCCTGCACCCCCCTCACCCATACTTACCGCCAGAGGTCGGGAGCAGTGATCTTCTGTGGACTGGGAATATGTTTGCAATGTGCATTCTTCAAAGACCAACCGGGAACTGAAGAAATGACGGTAAGCCCTATAATGGCAGTGAATGGGGGGGTTTCAATTTAGGCTGATATCTCAGCCAATTTTTGGAGTTTTGGTCCCACATTTTCAACATGGGGTTCTTGGGACCCCACCTCGTGAACACTGGCACTGTCATTTCGTTTCTTGGTCCTGAAAGGTGATTTCGCAGTTGCTGCACAGAATCACCTTCCGGGACTGATTAACAAAATGACAGTGCCACTGTTCATGAGGTCAGGTCCCAAAAAGCCCATGTTGCAAGTTTGGTGAAAAAACTATAAAAAATGACTGTGTTATGAGTGTGTTGGTGCAGTTTGTACGCACGCTGGTAACTTCGCCAAATTTTAATATTTTCACTCCAAATTTCCAACATTGTCATTTATTCACACCTCCTAATGAACAATACAGCTGTCATTTTTTGCATCCTGCCTGAAACGTGTTTTCTCACCTGTGGCACAGGATGGTGCAGTCGCTGTACAAAATCAACTTTTGGGATAGATTACCAAAATCACAGTGCGACTGTTCAAGAGGGGAGATCCCAAAAAGGCCATGTTGAAAATTTGGTGAAAAAATTCCAAAAAATGACTGTGTTATGAGCGTGCGTTACGCAAATTCTACACATGCTCGTAACTTCACCACTTTTTCACATTTTCGCGCCAGATTTTCAACATTGCCATTGTTTCACACCTCCTCATGAACAGTACAGATGTCATTTTTCACATCCTGCCCAAAATGTCTTTTCACACCTGTTGCACCGAATGGTACATTCGCTTTGCGAAATCACCTTTCGGGACTGAGTAACGAAATGATAGTGCCACTGTTCATCAGGTGGGGTCCCAAAAAGCCCATGTTGAAAATCTGGAGCGAAAATACCAACAAACACCTGGGGCGTTAGGGTTTCCAACTGTAATGCCCCATCATGTACGGACTGACAGGCGTCCGGGGGAAGGGGTGGTGTGTGACTTGGGATCATCGGCCATAATGCTCACGTCATTCCACCCCCACCCTCACCCTGCAGCCACTGACAGGCATCAAGGTGTGCCTTGGGGTCTTCGGCCCTAATGTTCACCCCATTCTCCTATACTGCACCCATCTCAGATTTCCTTATGGAATGGGCTGAGTGTAAGGTCAAAGACCCCAAGGCACACTGTTGCACCTGTCAGTGTTTGCAGGGTTGGGTGAGGTGGAATGGCTTGAGCGTTATGGCCGATAACCCAAAAGCACACCCCAATGCCTGTCAGTCTCTACAGGGTGGGGGCAGGGGTTGGCGTTGGTTCAATACTTCACTGCCATTCCTATTATGCTTCTTTCTAACTCATACAGTACCAATGCCAGTACCAGCAAGCAAACATTCAGCATTGACAAATGCTTGTTTATGTTCCCAGCCTTATCGGAATGTGACACTGCCAGAGGCCCCACCGACTGTGAGGACCGAGCAGAAATATTGACTGAGTATATCAGCTTGCTGCCGAGTCCGCCGCCCATGCCTCACCTTTTCTCAGCCTCTCTGTACCTCCTATGTTCTTTCTCAGTTACTCGCACCCCTTCTTCGGTGTCTTGAGCTCCACCTCTGCCTTGTCCCTTCTCACATGTGACAAGGTAGAGCCCCCTGCTTACCTTTGTGTGCTCTGCCTTAGACACTTTAAAATATGCCTTTCTGCTGTAATTGCTACCCCGACTTTCCTGGAAAACCACAACTGCCTCTCCAGGATTCATTTCAGATATTTATTTGTGTGGGACACTGACGCACTGGGTATAAATAATAGGATTAAATGAAATAATATAATGGATCAGATTGTTCAGCTGAGCCCAGATTCATACAACCACAGTCAAAAACCTTTGTAACAGTAAGCAGACTGTCCACAAGGTATTTATTTACTTAGTTTTTGTCGACCGGAGAAGGAGGGCCAGGCAATTAAGCAAGTCAGCCTGATTTCATCCTCGGTCGGGGCGGGGTGCAGTAGAAAAAAAGGTAGGTCAAACTTAAAAACTGTGGCAGTTGTCCCAATAAACACTGGCCTCTTGTACTTTTTATGCTGGCTCGCAAATGCATAGTAGCAGATTTGGAGGTGCGGTCACTGTGGGCGAATGCAGGGCACGCATCAGTAGGTGCGTCCCTCATTCCCCAATAAGCCAGCACACAGGTGCCACACCAGCAATACATAAAGTGGCCACCAGATCTAAGAAAAGTGCCACTGCAATGAGAGGCAAGCTCCTCATGCAGTGGCACCAGAACACACCTCCCGACGTGCCCTTCTTAGTGAAGCAGTCCAATAAACATGGCAGCAGTGACTGACGCTGCCACCTGCCACAATGCCGACTTCGGGGGTGCCCAATCCCCCTGTCGGCATGCCCTGACCCAGTTCATGTGCTGATGTCAACATAACGGCCCCCCTCCCATTTCAATTCTATGCCGAGGGGGTGCTCAATTTCCCTCGGCATCATGCACCCCCAACAGTCTTTCTTGCCGACAGGAGGCCTAATCCCATTGGCTACAGCCCCAAAATAGTCAGGTGGCACGCTAGAGCCCACCTAGCGTACATATGTTCCCTTGTAAAAAAAAATTCCCACAATGTTTTTATTTTTTTATTTAAACCTGTAACACAGAAAACAGTCCTCGCCTAGTCCGTGTGCCTTCCCCAGCCCAGCTCACCCTCTGCGCACCCTGCCTCCCCACACTCCCCTTACCCCATATTTGCCTGTGGAGCATGGCGTGACGATCTTCGGTGGACCGGGAACACGTCTGCACTCCTCAAAGCCGACCACGAACTGAGGAAATGCCGGTAAGCTGTATAATGGCATAAATAGGGTTTTTTCAACTTTGGTGCATATCTTGGACATTTTTGTGAATTTTGACACCAAATTTTCAACATGGGGTTATTGGGACCCCTCCTCATGAATTCAGTCACTGACATGGCATTATTCAGTCCTGAAAGGTGATTTTGCAGTCACTGCGCAGAATCACCTTTCGGGACCAATTAACAAAACAACAGTGCCACTGTTCATGAGGTGGTCTCTCAAAAAGCCTATGTTGCAAATTTGGTGAAAAAAATCCAAAAAATGACTGTTTTATGAGCTGCATGCTAAGCAGTTCCCACGCACGCCATAACTTTTATGAATTTGTAATATTTTCACCATATTTCAACATTGGCATTTTTCCACACCTCCTAATGAACAGTACAGCTGTCATTTTACATATCCTGGCCAAAATGTGTTTTCGCACTTCTGGTGCAGAATAGCATGATCGCTGTAGGAAATCAGTTTTAGGGACAGTTTGAGGAACTGACAGTGACACTGTTCATGAGCAGAGGTCCTAAAATGCCTATGTTGTAAATTTGGTGATGAAAGTCCATAAAATGATTGCGTTACAAGCATGCTATACAGTGCTCTAATGTGCCACCCTTGTAACTGCAAATTTGTGTAATATTTTCATGCCAGATTTTCAACACTGGCATTTTTTCACACCTCCTCATGAACAGAACAGCTGTCATTTTTCACATCCTGCCCAAAATGTGTTTTCGCACCTCTGACGTACAATGGCGTGATCGCTGTGGGAAATCAGCTTTTGGGACAGATTAACAAAATCACAGTGCCACTGTTCATGAGGGGAGGTCCCAAAATGCCTATGTTGAAAATGTGGTTAAAAAAATCCCAAACATAATTGGGTTACGGACGTCCATTGTGCAGTTTCTGTGCATGCTCATGACTTCAATTTTTCATATTTTCACTCCAGATTTACAATGTTGCCATTTTTTTTACACCTCCTCATGAACAATATAGTTGTCATTTTTCACATCCTTCCCAAAATGTGTTTTCGTACCTGTGGTGGCAAATGGCGCAGTCGCTGTGCAAAATCATCTTTCGGCTAACAAACTGATAGTGCTGCTCTTCATGCGCTGGGGTCACAAAAAGCCCATGTTGAAAATTTGGAGTGAAAATACCAACAAATGCCTACGACATTAGGGCTTCCAACTGTAACACCCCACCCTGTAGAAACTGACAGGCGTCAAGGGTGTGACTTGGGAACATCGGCTGTAATGCTCACGCCATTCCATCCCCACCCCCCAACCTGCAGCCAGTGACAGGCCTTGAGGTATGCCTTGGAGTTTTCAGCCCCAAATTCACCCCATTCTCCTATACTGCACCCATCTCAGCATATTTCCTTATGGAATGGGGGTAAATATAAGGCCCAAAGACCCCAAAGCACACCACAACACTTGTCAGTGTCTACAGGGTAGGGTGAGGTGAAATGGCATGAGTGTTACAGCTGACGACCCAAAAGCACACCCCAACGCCTGTCGCTCTCTGCAGGGTGGGGGTGAGGTTGGCGTCAGTTCAATACTTCACTGCCATTCCTATTATGCATCTCTAACTCCTGCACTACCAATACCAATGCTAGCGAGACAACATTCGGCATTGACAAATGCTTGTTCTGTTACCCACTAGTTTGAGGCAACCTTTCATTACAGCTTGTAACATCAGAATCCCTTCCATCGCAATGGGTTGTGATGTTACAGCCTAGGGTTACGACAGGATTTGATTTCAGAGCAGGAAACACAACAGGAACAGATGGAGTCTAAGGAGCAAATAGGCTAATTTGCTGCAAACGCTTTTAGTAAGAATGGGCGTCCTATACAGTACTCCTTCACTGTAATGAACAAAA
Organism: Neoceratodus forsteri; assembly: GCA_016271365.2. NCBI lineage: Eukaryota > Metazoa > Chordata > Ceratodontiformes > Ceratodontidae > Neoceratodus > Neoceratodus forsteri. The sequence continues at coordinate 1,478,078,143 of CM028132.1, read as the reverse complement.
TGGGAGCGAGAATGCAAGTTCGTTATAGCTCCCTGTTCATTACATCGAAGGACACTGTTTTGATCAATGATCAAGGTAAACTTGTTTGTAACAGTACATTTCTGTGCTTCATACATCACCTCTGCAAGACTAGTGTATTTATTGTTTAAGGTGTTTTACTTTTTTTACAGTATAGATACTGTATACAGTTTAGATATACTGTTAGATACAATCCGACAGAAAGAAAGCCAAAAAGCCGTAAACTGATTGTAACAGCATCTGTGCCCCCCCAACTCTACAACTATTTCTCACTCTACCCTACAATGTTCCGCAATATCCCCGACTCTACAACTATTTCTCACTCTACCCTACAATGTTCCGCAATATCCCCGACTCTACAACTATTTCTCACTCTACCCTACAATGTTCTGCAATATCCCTGACTCTACAACTATTTCTCACTCTACCCTACAATGTTCTACAATATCCCCGACTCTACAACTATTTCTCACTCTACCCTACAATGTTCTACAATATCCCTGACTCTACAACTATTTCTCACTCTACCCTACAATGTTCTACAATATCCCCGACTCTACAACTATTTCTCACTCTACCCTACAATGTTCCGCAATATCACAGCACAAGTTGTGACGTGGTCTGAGTACAAACAGATCATAAGCTGAACTAAGGGGCATGCTCCAACTGTTCTCTGCCCGCACGTATGCCAGTTGGATCAATATGGATCAAGGGAGGTGGCAGGGAACTACAGGTCCATCAGCCTGACATCGGTGGTGGGCAAGGTGTTGGAGGGCATTGTCAAGGAGAGACTGGGGGGGACCTGGAAAAGTTGGGGTGCCTGGGCGATAGACTGCATGGATTTGTCCCTAGGAAATCGTGTCAGACAAACCTTGTGGAGTTCTATGACTGGGTGACGAGTGCCTTGGACCTGGGTAGACCAGTGGACATCCTCTTTCTTGACTTCAGCAAGGCGTTTGACTCCATTCCTCACAGGGGCCTGTTGGATAATCAGGGAGAAATGGATATGGGGAACCAGATGATCAGATGGATAGGAAATTGGCTCCAGAACCGGACCCAGAGGGTCATGGTTGGTGGGATAGTCTCATCCTCAAGGTGGGTCATTAGTGGAGTCCCTCAGAGATCAGTCCTTGGGCCCCTCCTGTTCAACCTCTATGTCTCTGACATAAGGAAGGGTATCAGGAGTGAGATGAGTCTCTTTGCAGATGACTCAAAACTGGGGGCAGTGGTGGATGGGGAGGAGGGGAGGGTGGCCCTACAGGGGGACCTGGAGGCTCTGGAAAGGTGGTCTAGAAAGTGGAAGCTGAGGTTCAATGCAGGAAATGCAAGGTACTGCACCTGGGAGCCAGAAACCCAGGCTAAGTGTACACCCTGGGGGTGGGGTGGGGGAATGCTACAAGTCTCGATGGCAGAGAGGGACCTGGGGGGGGTGGTGGTGGATGTCAAGATGAATAACTCAGAGACTTGTAGGAGGGCAGCGGCAAAGGCCAACAGGATACTTGGATGCATCGCTAGGGGGCTCACCTCCAGAAGGAAGGAAGTGATACTCTCACTGTATAAATGCTTGGTGAGGCCGCACCTCGAGTACTGCGTGCAGTTTTGGAGGCCACATTTAAAGAGGAACATTGAACACCTGGAGAGGGTCCAGAGGAGGGCAGCCAAAATGATTTGGGGCTTGGGGGATAGGACCTATGGGGAGAGGCTCGAAGAGCTAACTATGTACACATTGGAAAAGAGAAGGGACCGGGGGGACATGATAGAGGTCTTCAGGTACATGAAGGGGATAAATAGGGGAGGAGCAGTCGTGGTGCTCCGCAGGAAGGAGGGGGGCAACTAGAGGGCATGGGTGGAAGCTGGAGGGGGGCAGATTCAGGGGAGAAAGGAGGAGGTGCTACTTCACTGAGAGAGTGGTGGAGCCATGGAATGCACTGCCCAGGGGGCTGGTGGAGGCAGAAATGGTGGAGGGGTTCAAGAGGGGGTGGGACAGGTACAGGGGAAGGGTTCTGGAAGCAAAAACCAGCGCAGCGAGAATATCCGGGACTGGGAAGGGAGAAGCCAGAGAAGGTGAGGGGGGCTACAAGGTCAGCTCCCAGGGTGGGGGCTGACCAAATGAGCAGACTCGAAAGACCATTAGGCCTATTCTGCTGGCATTTTAGTATGTTAGTATGTTAATTGCACCAACCGCCCACCTGCTCACACTCACGCCTTCCTAACTGCTTGCACCACCCACCCGCCTGCTCAAAATCATGCTTGCCCAACTGCCCTAACTCAGCCCTCACCAGTATTATTGCATTATTTATAAATTATACAGTTTTATTGTTTGGGGGAATGTTATGAGATTTGAGTCTGCTGAGTGTTTTGCCAAAAACTCAGAACTGGAAAATCGCTTTAAAGGGAGCATAAATAGCTGGAAGTTTGGACACATGTATAGCTTCCTTAATCTGTCTTTTTTTTTGTTTTGTTTTGTTATTAAGCTGTTTGCTCCTTCATGGTCACCTACACCTGCCATCAGGCCCCCTTCTACCCCCGACCCTGTCATCCTCTTCCCCCACTGTCGTGTGGTGGGAATCCACAAGAAGCAGGGTCAGAGAGCATTGACGGCCGTCACATACGGCCACAAAGAGACATGTGCTTTTTTCTGTGGTTTTTCTCCTACTTAGAGCAATGGCATGCATGGAGGCATGTACATGCTTTCAGAAACCGAGTGCTCCTTCCACCCTCCCGACATTGCGTCAGCCCCCCAAGCCTCTGCTCTGACACCTGGCCTCCACTGGGTGTCAGCCAAGAGTGAGGAAACGTCATCTCCCATCCGCCCCCCCGCCAACCCCCAACGAGCTGCACTCACGTCCCCAATGTGGCTCGAGATGTGCCGTCCTGTGCCTCAACCCTCAGGGCCACTGGGCTGGCTGCCCCCTTAATTTTTCTTCTGCACGTTTTCATTTGTTCAATTTTAAATAATCTTGCTTTTTTTCCTGTGCTAGGGTCCCTTATGTATGCTGCCTTCTCTCTACGCACTATTCATGTTTATAATTACTGATCAGATCTAGAACCCGTGACATCATTTGAGCCTAGGCCCTGCATTCACACTTTTCCTGTGCTTCTTCTACTCAGCTGATGTCAGCAGCTTCCAGAAATAAAAAATAAATAGTGGGTGTTTCTGGTACTGGTCCAATACAGATGAGGTGCTTCTCATGTGATGGCTCTAATGCAGATACGATACACTAAAGGCAAGGCAATTTTATTTCTAAGGCGCCTAATCCCAAAGGCTCTGGACGCCGTACACTGTATAACAAAGAACAAACAAATACATCTCGGAAGCAACAGGAAGTTAAAATCAGCACCCAATAATTAAAATTAACTATAGTAATTAACTACAGTGTAGACAAGGTCAGAAATAAGTTATTCAGTAAATGCTGGCTGAAGAGGTGGGTCTTAAGCCTCTGCTTAAAAACACCAGTCGAGAAGGCCTCCTGGACTACAGGTGGAAGTGCGTTCCACAGGGTCGGCCCAGAGACACTGAAAGCTCGATCACCAGAAATCCTGAGCTGAACCCTGTAATATCCAGGAGGCCCCTAGAGGAGGAGTGGAGGGAGCGAACAGAGGTCACAGGTGTTAAGAGCTCCGACAGGTAGCCAGGGCCTAGTCAGTATAGAGCCTTATATGTGAGCAAGCCCACCTTGAAAAGGACCCTCCACCTGACCGGCAGCCAGTGCAGAGCATGCAGGACCAGGATCACATGACATGACCTGGGTAGGCCTGTCAGTAACTGTGCCGCCAGGTTCTGCACCAGCTGCAGCCTGCAGAGGGTCTCTCATGTGACCCCGAAGTAAAGAGCATTGCAGTAGTCAAGTCTGGAGGTGACAAAGGGTTGCTGCTTGGATGATGGTTCCGGTGTTGATGAAGTACAGTTGGTGTTTCCTGCTGGTTTGATAGTTCTGGTGCTGATCCAACAATAGTTACTGTTTGTAGGATGGTTCTGGTGCTGATTTGGATACAGGTAGTGTTTGCCCTGGTTGGATGGTTGTTATTCTGATCCGATGCAGTCAATGGTGGGTGCTAATAGAACAGTTCTCACTCTGATCCAGTAAAATTACTGGTTGCTGTTGTTACAATGGTTCTAGAACTGATCCTAGCAGTTGCTGGTTGCTATTGGTAAGACTGTTCTGGTGCTGATCCAGTACAGGTATTGGTTACTGCAGGTAAGATTGTTCTGGTGCTGATTCACTACAACTAGAAGTTGCCACTCATAGGGTAGTTCTGGTACTTATCCGATACCAGTAGTGGTTGCCGTAGGCAAGGCAGTTCTGGAGCTGATCCAGTACAGTTACTGGTTGCCACTGATATGACAGTTCTGACACTGGTCTGCTACAGTTAAAAGTTGACATTAATGCCTACTCGGTGCCGTGGAGGGCTGAAGCGTGGGATGCCTTACCTCTTGCCAAGCTAGCGAGCCAGGTTTGGGAACAGACAGTGTTGCTCGGGGACTGGCCGGAGATGGAGAACTGAGTACCTGTACATGGCTGTTCTCCTTTGGGCGGGGAGGGAGGAGACAGCATGTGCTGCTGCTTGACGGCCACGTAGCAGATGCTGAGTGGCCTAGAGACTGCGGCTGTGTGTCAGAGGGCTGGATGTTCACGTAAGAGTATGTGCAGCATCTTCACGCCACTCACCTGTGCAAGTGCATGCCTGTTGATCTCGGGAAAGAAAGAAAAGCAGGAAAAAAATCAGGGGGCTGTGCAAACAGGAAGTTCCACTCGCCTTTCGTGGCCCACGCAATCGCCCCAGGACCCTGCTGCTGAACCACATCCAGACTTTGGGGGGGGGGAGACGGCCCTCCTTCTTCAGCCCTGCCACGGGTTGAGGGGGTAAGCTGTGGGAGAATCTTAAGGAAGGTAGGTCCTCATGGGAGGTGGGGGCTGGTTGGGGAGGCGACATGGGGCTGAAGAGCCCAGCCAGCACCCTTGAGCATGAAACAGGTCTATGGAACAAAAAAAAGAGAATCAATCATTAATACAGTGTTTTTGGCTCTGATCTGATGCTATAATTGTTTGCTTTTTGCATGACGTTTCTGGCGCTGATCCGAAGCAGTTAACTGGTTGCTGTTTGATGGTTCTAGTGTTGATCTGTTGCAGTTACCACTGCAGCCTATAAACTGGAGATATTCCGCACTAAATCACATCGTGGAGAGCCTCACTGTAATTATATAGTGGAAGTCATCCAATACAGCATATACTAATATAAACATGGAGATAAACAGAATTTTATGGAAAAAGCAACAACTGAGCAGAATGCATGATCTGGGAAGATGGCCTTTATTCAGGTGGAGAATGAGCTCCTTGGGAAGTATAGGGGTGAGCTGGCTGTGGTGGTGCTAGTCGATCTGTTGTCAACATTTGATATCGTTGATCACGGAGAGACAACAGATCACATGAGGACAGTCTGTGGTATGTATGAAACTGTCTTTGATAAAGGTGGGCAAAGTGGCTGCCCTTCACTTTGCATAGAAATCCACGAAGTCTCCACACTTTCCATTGTGCTTCTTGTAGTGTCTTCCGAAGCAAGATTGACACCTTATGAAGAAATTCTCTGCAGAGTGCAGATTTTCTATGGCACCGCTTTGCATAGTATAAAAAAAAACAAAGAAGCAGAAATACCCTTCCACCTGTCCTCATTGACTCCTCTCCCACTGTGCCCCCCCGAAAACCAGTAAAAGTAGAGCATATTAAGACATACCCAGTTAGTAAGTAAAAGTAAAGCACTCTTCACTACCCACACGTATGCAGGTTCAGTAGTTAACGCAACCCCCCATCCACTCCTGAAAACCAGTAAACTAGCCCTTCCCCCAACTCACATAGTACCCGATCCAGCCCATCCCTACGCAGTGCCTAACATCTTTTTTTAGTTTTGGATCCGCAACTGTATCAAACCCTAGTCACACTACCTCATCTGACTGTCATCTGAATAAATTGAAGAGTGCACTGAGATTGCAGTATTTCAGCGTGCTCTCTCATTCAGATGGTGGCCAGCTGTGGTGGTATAAAGTGGGCTCTGGCCAATTTTCTGAACCCAAAACAAAATATATATATCTTTTAGCAGTTGATGGGGTGGGGGTGGGTAAGGGTGCTGTAGCGTGGAAGGAAGGGTGTGTGTGTGTGTGTGTTTATACTGCTTTTTGGGGGGGATGAAGTGCTATAAGGGTGAAGGAAGGGTATTTCTTCGTAGTGCCTTTTTTTTTAGAAACAGCGCTAGCAAAGGGAAATGACTAAGTGCCAAATTCGACAAAGCCACACATTGTGTGAAGTTTCGAACTTTGGCAATTATTTGCTGACAGATAAAGACTTTGAAACATAAGCCAGCCCAGTCATGCTGAGGGCTGAGCCTGTATGCCACACCTTGCGCTACATGGACAACCCAGGTTTGGGATTGAGCCAGGGTCATCGGGGGTCGGGAGGGGGGAGCTGGATCGAGTAGCTGGGAGGCAGCTCTCCTCTCCAGGGGAGGGTACCTGTTGCTCCTGCCACACAGCCACCACCAGGTGTAGGTCCGGTGATAGTGTAAGTCGGGATGCGGCATGCACTGGGAGGGTGTCGCGGGTCTGCGGTGTGCATGTGCCTCTACACAGACGTGCGCAGCTCAGTCTGGGGACAGGAGAAAAACAGTTGAAAAAATGGTGCGGACCAGCAGGATGATGCCGTTCCCCCGCAGACTCCACACACAGCCAGCTGGGCACCTCCGTGCCCTCGAGGTACTGTAAGTCCCAGTGAATGTTGGGTGATGGGGCTGGGTAGAAGGGGGGTTGGTCAGCACGGGGTGCACAAATGCATAATTAAAACAAAAAAAACAACAACTTTGGAACGTGACTTGTTCTGACCCTCACAGATCACCAACAGCTGGTGGCTTCAGGCATTTTTCAATTACCCCTGTCCACCACCGAGTTTGGTATACCATAGGGATACATTTTGTCCCCAGTGTTTGTGGTTTATATGCTGTCATTGGGCGTGGTGATCCTAAAGTACAACTGTTTTTTTTTTTCTGCTACGTGGACGATACGCCCCTCCGTCTTTCATATTTGCTCTGCCAGGCTGGTCCGGTTGCTGTGCGGCAAAGCTTGTCATTGTGAGATCAGACAGTGGATGGCCATGAGCTGGCTCAGATGGAACCCAGACAAGAGAAGAGCTGCTGCTGGTAGGCCCTGTTCATCTGGTGTAATTTATCAAAGATAGCCTTGGGCTCCACATGACTGATGGTGTCCATGAAGAGGCTAAGAAAGTTGTAGATATCCTAGGTGTAGCTCTGGACAACAAAGTGAACCTGGTTGTACTGCAGGTTCCAGCCATTGTTCAAAACGGGTTCTACCATTTGAGAACCCTCACCAGGTTATGCCCGTACCTTGATCAAGGGTACATGAAGCGGTGGTGCAGAATTTCATTTGCTTGAACTAGAACTGCTGCGATGTGGCATACCAAGGACCACCAGTGAATCATGTCCACCGTTTGCATCTGGAACGGATTGTGGTGCTGTGGCTCCTGACCTCTGCTTGAAGGTCGGAGGAGGTCACCTCTGTGCTCTGTGAACTGCACTGACTACCTGTTCAGTTTGGTGACCAGTGTGACAGTGCACCCTGTTTGTTGTATACTGTAGCTAGTGTAAAACTTTGGGTCTCCTTCCTTGCTGCTTGGCTTTTATAACTGCTGCTGCTGCTTTACTGTACGATATCCTCATCGTCGATGCTACTCAGCAAGTCGGTCTGCCTAGCATCGTCAGTGATGCAGACCGCTTGGCCCCCCTCACTTCTAGTCATGTGCGCCTTATGCTAATTCATCTGACTCATTGAACTTTTAAAGGCATGCTATCAGCTTGGGAGGGATAAGGCAGTTGATCCGGCCTGGAATTTTAGGCATGTTTTAAACTGCCACACATCACAGCAACCTGATCGCTCAAGTTGCTGCGATGCAAATGCGGTGGTGTGGACGCTTACCCGATAGCAGTAAGTCATCCACTTTGCCTCTCCCTGAGCTGCATGAAAGTAGAGGATGTGTTTAGGAGTGAACAGCGTGAGCAGCCAAATAGAAAGGCTGCAACACGCATTCTTCTGACGTGTGATTTTGGAATCGCAGCATTTAATTTACAAATGTAATCTTGCAGAGATAGACATAACCTTGTCTTGTTCTTGTTTAGCACTTCATATTGCCTATTGGTTTAAACTGCCAATCCAAGGTTGATAAAACCTCATCAGAAACAGTACCATGTGATACGAGCGAAGTAAAAATGGCACCATCACAATACGGTGGATACAAAATGACGACCACAACCAGAGCGACCAGCATTACAGCTCTTGCTAAAACAGCGAATAACTTTACTGTTTTTGCAGGGATGAGCCCCTGCACCCAGCAGCAGGGGCTTTCGCTCACAACTCCCAACTAAAATAACCATCTCCGGGAGGGGCAACTTAAGGAGTGGGAGAAACTCGAGATGGGGGATGTTCCCCGGGGGAAGCATGTAAAATGTACATTAAAATAAAAAATACCAGCTGGGATCCAAACCCAGCTCTGCCTGCACAACCCCACCTACTGTAAGGTGGTTTCTCTAACCACCATGCTAAGCCGGCAGCATGGTTTGTAGCCCACAGCTGCTGCACTAAATATCACATGTCCCCGCTCTCCTCGCTGTTTCCCTACCTCTGTATTCCTTGCTCTTTTTCCTCCTTGCTCCTTTCACACCCTCACTATTCTCTCTACCTTGCTATTCTTTCAGGTGCTGATGTGGAGTCGCTCAGTTTGAGTCACCCATATCACGGGTCACCATCAGAAATTCATAAAAATGTGCTTTGTCACTAAGAAACACTTTTAATTAGGGCGCTGTCCTAAATGAATGATAAATTGCACAAACAGCAAATAGTTTCTTACTTTGACATTGCTGCTTCATAAAGCCCCAGCCATTCTTTTTTTTTTTTTTGCCCCCAGCCCTCCTGGCCTACCATTCCTTCTAGCGGCCTAGGGTCTCTGCTCTCAGACCCTCCCCCCCCATCACCATCTCACTAACCCCATACCTTTTGGAGCTCGGTTGAACCGATGTATCCCTTCGTCAGGGAGGGGCCCTCCCAGGAGGGGCCCTCCCATGCACCACTGGAAGAGGAGACATGCCCAGCAGGCATTCCCTTCTGCGCCGGGCTTGGCAGGGGAACAGTGCAGACACCTCCAGGCTTCATGGCATACGGGGGACCGGCCACCATCATTTGGTTAGCCAGGTGGCCATTTTTGCATGTTTTCTCCTCCTGCCCACCCCAACCCACAATGTGGCTACACACACACAGTGTCCTGGCAGAATGCACAGTGGTGTGTGGTCACCGACGCCACAACATGCATCGTCCCAATGGGCCACCAGGAGCTGCTCCAGATCAATGTAGACTTGCTCCCTTCCTCCCCAGGGAGGAGAGTGTCCATCAGATGCTTTGAGCCCTCCCCACCAGCCTCCACTCCTGTTGTGCCGGACTCAGGTGCAAACCCAGGTCGCCAGCATGCCAGGTGATCCCCTATCACCCAGCGCCATGGAGCTGGTGCAATTCTGAAACAAAATGTTAAGACTGCCATACATCCCAAATGCATAATACATAGCTGGGGTGGGAAGGGGGTCCTGATGAAAGTGTGTATGATTTAGACACAAACACCTGTTGACCTCACAGCTCCTCTCAGCGTGACTTGCATCGCCACTGACAGCGAGGCCGAGCAGGAGTTCAGCACAGGACAAGGGCAGACTGCAGGTAAGAGTGCATCGGCCAAATAAATGCTGTTTTTAACTAGTTCCTCCCAAAAAAAAACGAATTGGGTACCAAATAACGAACAGTTGAATATTTGGGTGCCAGGTATGAAAACTCATCAAGTATTTGAAAAAAGTTACTTGCACACCCCTAGTCTGCCATCTGTAATACCAAGGCAGATATGCTGATTGTGGGCATGGAAAGCAGGAGGCAAGGGCTGGGAAGTGATTTTCAGGTAAATAAAATGCCTGCTAGCAGGGACTACTTGTAGACCACAATGAAATGCTGAGTTATCACCCGACTAAAGGTAGGTCTCAGCTCATCAGGTTTCATGATTTTTTTGTATTCATTTCACAATAGATTCACTTCCATGGGGCTATGCAGCTGCTGTGACTAGCATACCACCACCTCTCAGCGCCCTCTGAACTTGTCACAACCTTCCCCCATGAAGGACAGCAGGAGGGTTCTTGGTACGAATCCTCCCTTTTCATAAATCAATGATTATTATTTGCAGAATTAATGCTAGGAGCCGTCCGCCTTCAGCCATGTTCAGCTTAGGGAGCAGATGAATGCCATATGTGCTTTCAAGTCCCGCCAGCGTTCCTAGCTGTTGGGGCAGTCAGCGCAAGGTTGGTTGATGAGGTATGGGTTTGTACAGCCTGATGTGTTTGAAAGCTGGATGTGCCTGCCGTGCCAGGGAGGCAGACGTCAGGCAGTAGGTTACTGCAGCTGTGTGTTGATGATGATGATGGCGCTCAACCTGCCTCCCATCATCACCACCTGTGCTGCCAGAAGGTATGCAAAAAATCTTGTGGTTTGAGAACTTGCAAAGGGGATATTAAATGAGGTGAAAGATGGAGTGAGGGCAGGGTTCCAAATGCTGAACTGTTACAAGTGTTAGTATTTTTCCTCCCCTTGGCTTGAGAAGAATTATTGCTTTTTAAATCATTCATTGCATTGTAATGTAAATGTAACAGGTGTTGAGTCCGATAAGAAGTCTGTTTTATAACTCTCATTCAGCCCTCTGTAAGAGGTTTCCTATTATGTACTGCGGAGGCAAATGTATAATCGGTTGCAAGATTTGCCTCTTATTTATGCCCTGAATAAACAAATAATTAAATTAGTGAATAAATAATAAAAAAAAAACCACTTGTTCCTTCCTACATAATTTCAGAAGAAAATATGATGGTTAAAATGTTGATTTCAACTTTTATTTTCCATGTCTACTCAACTTTAATCTATCCCTCTTGTTTTCTGGATTACAAAATGCCTCATTTTCATGCTATAGCTATAGTCCGACCACAGAGGAAAGGTGATGCTCCGTAAATCAGGTGCCAGCCGTTACAGACTTATCATACATACACACACTGGTACCAGTGCCCCAAGAAAAGCAAGCACCAACAGTTCAATTCCTGTAAGTGTGCTTCTTTACTCTTATAACTGTTTTCCCTTAGAGCTGTCGACCTGCTCCTCAATAACAGATAGAATCTGTTAGCAGAGAAGGGTCCGTTGGCCCAGTACAGTCTGTCAGCAGAGAAGGGCCTGTTGGCCCGGTACAATCTATCAGCAGAGAAGGGCCTGTTGGCCCAGTACAATCTGTCATCAGAGAAGGGTCCGTCGACCCAATACAGTTGGTCAGCAGAGAAAGGCCAGTTGACCAATTGTTTCAGCCCATTTCTACCTATCTAATGTTGAATGAGCGAGCCCAAGAGGCTTCTCACTCCTCCTTCACATTCCTCTTCCCTTTCTGCTGTGGTCTTTAAAATGCCATTGTATCTCCCCCATCCTCATTTGAATCCCTCCTCTGATTTTGCGCAGACTACCTCCTTCCACACCCTCTCTGTTAAAAAGTACTTCCTGTTTTAAACCTCCATTCATTTCCTTGAGCTGGTGACCTAGCTCTATCAGCTTTCCCCAACCCACTGTTGGACACAGCGGAGATCTACATAAGATGAAACTCAGAGTGCAGCGACAGCCGTATAGATGGTTCACTGTACATAGGGTTTTCTGTGGTGTTGCCCATGTTCCCTCTGATCATACTCACCTCCTGCTCACCCACACAGTGCCAGGTGGTGACCCGACAAGCCACGCTTGCACACAACATCCCTCTAGGGATGAAATAAACTCCGTGGTCCACCGCAGGGGTCGCGACAGCCACAGAACCTGGCAACAGCCTTTCCCGGCTGGAAGTGCTGTCCCGTGGCACCCCCTAGCCCTCCCTCCCCTTCCAATCATCCAGCCTGCTCCCGAATCCACTCCTGAATCTGGGATGCCAGCGTGGGAGAACAACAAGCTACTCATCAAGCCATTGGGAAGCCCTCTCAGATATTCCCACCACTAAGAGAGAACAAAAGGAACAGTACCTTGTAGACTAAGAGACCTTGGCACTTCATGGATAGAAAACTTCTTCAGGGGTTCCTTTTTTCCCCCTCTGTGTTGTGGGCATTTCAAAAATAGTTACATGAGTTTGTTTCGTATTGCTTCAACAACGTATTTCCCGGCATGTGACATTTGTAACTTACACTAGAAAGAACTTGCAGAAACATGCATTGTTGATGCCTGGTTTTCTTGGCGGGCCGATATCTGTGTTTTTATACTGCGGCTATAACCTGATTGGGCAAAAGCCTTACCTGTGGCCATGTCCCACAAGAACTCACACACATGGGATGCCCAAATGCCCTTTATGACTGTCAGTTGCTGTAGCAGTTAAAGAGCCCCTGACATCACTGGGAAAACTTTGACGAATGTAAGATATAGACACAATTCAGTTTACATTTCACATGTTTCTGTTACTCTACCCCCTTTTCTGTTATTATTGTCGAAAGTTGCCTGAAAAAAAGATCACTCTCGCGAGCCGAGACTTTGTCTGCTTTTGTTTCCTGTCTATAGCTGACATCATAATTATCTCCACAGCAACAGACTGTGATGCCATAAACAGAACTGTAATGTCTGGTGTAGACAAGCATCCAGAGCACACAGGGCAGAAATTTCGTATTCATACAACTGCACTTAGTAATACAGATGTAAGAGCGAGAATTACAGAACAAAACTACGTACAGACTGACTGGACCAGTGGTCTATATCTGTCCATATTGTCTGCGTTTCTATGAAATACAGACTAAATTGTGTTGAAATATTAAATTTTTTCAAAGTTGTCACAACTATGTCGGGGGGGTCTTTAAAGATGTTCTTAAAGGGAATGTATTAGATTCTGCAGTACTGAACCAGTTTTTCTACTTTTTTTCAGATAACTACAGAGCCCTGCTACCTTTGCAGGAATTCATAAGAAATCTTTTGACAATTTGTAATTTTCTTTGCTTTAGGACAGAAGGAATTATAGTTTTGCCATAAAGAGGTGGCCAGTCAATCCCTTCCACTACCTGCTGTGCCAACACCCCATTGCGCTCAAACGTTTTGTAACATATGACCAAAGACCCGAAGCGGCACATGCCAGAGATGTCTATAGGAATGTTTTTATTAACTTTAATGTTCGACTATGTTTTAGCATAAATAAAAGCCAATACTCAACATAGAAGTACAGTGGTCTCTCTCTGTAGTGAACACCTCTGGAGCCAGGTGACTTGTTCACTATAGCTTAGTGCTCACTGTACCAAGGGGTTATTATGCCTACTTAGGCAGTATAGCACAGTGGGTTAAGGCTCTGAGCTGCAGATTTGGAGACCTGGGCTTGAATCCCACAGCTGCCTAGGTGCATACTGTGTGATCCTGAGCAAGTCACTTAACTTCCTTATGCTCCCAGGTTACAACTGGAAACAAGCTTCAGCTTAATGTGCCTCTCCTGGTTAAACAATGTTCCCTTTCCCTTACTTAGCGACCAGTGGGAGCCATCAGAGGTGTTCACTGTAAGAGGGATTTTGTTATACCAGGGTTCATTGTAGTAAGGGAGCACTGTTGTAATAGCAGCAGTGCTTTACTTGTACGGCACCAATTTCTCAGAGGCTGAGGATGCCTCACATCACAAATTGTAACGAACAGTTCAGAACTGCAGGGCTAAATATGGGAACTATAAATGACAGACAAAAAGCGTAAACAAATAAATAATGAATAACAGCAGTGTCATCAGCCTGTATCTACTGATCGAGGCATTACAGGTTGCCAAATGCATTTTTGAATAGGTGCACCTTCAGACCCCTCCTAAAGGCCTCCACTGAAGGGGCCTTCCTTAGTGCCCTGGGTAGTAAATTCTAAAGAAGAGGGCCTTGCTAGTTGAGCGGTGGCTCTGATTTATGACAAAAGATAATAAAAATGGCCCCATTGAGTTTTCCGGAGCATGGCCCTGCACTCTCCCTCATGATATGTCACAAAACGTCTGAGAGTGGGGATAAGGGAAAGCATGCCCCTGCGCTCTCCCTGGTGAGATGTCACAAAACGTCTGAGAGTGGGGATAAGGGAAAGCATGCCCCTGCACTCTCCCTGGTGAGGTGTCACAAAATGTCTGAGTGGGGAGAAGGGGAAAGCACGCCCCTGCGCTCTCCCTGGTGAGATGTCACAAAACGTCTGAGAGTGGGGAGAAGGGAAAGCATGCCCCTGCACTCTCCCTGGTGAGATGTCACAAAACTTCTGAGTGGGGAGAAGGGAAAGCACGCCCCTGCACTCTCCCTGGTGAGATGTCACAAAACGTCTTGAGTGGGGAGAAGGGAAAGCACGCCCCGCTCTCCCTGGTGAGATGTCACAAAACGTCTGAGAGTGGGGAGAAGGGAAAGCACGCCCCTGAGCTCTCCCTGGTGAGATGTCACAAAATGTCTGAGAGTGGGGATAAGGGAAAGCATGCCCCTGCACTCTCCCTGGTGAGATGTCACAAAACGTCTGAGAGTGGGGAGAAGGGAAAGCACGCCCCTGCACTCTCCCTGGTGAGATGTCACAAAACGTCTGAGAGTGGGGAGAAGGGAAAGCACGCCCCTGCGCTCTCCCTGGTGAGATGTCACAAAACGTCTGCAAGTGGGGATAAGGGAAAGCACGCCCCTGCACTCTCCCTGGTGAGATGTCACAAAACGTCTGCGAGTGGGGATAAGGGAAAGCACGCCCCTGCGCTCTCCCTGGTGAGATGTCACAAAACGGCTGAGGGGGGAATAAGGGACACAAAGAAAGATCTGGAAACTCTGGAGGTGGTTGAGGATGTGGTGACTGAAATTTAACGCATTAAAGTGCAAGATACTGTACATAGTGGCCAAGAACAGAGTGTAAAAGGAATGGGGTGGAAGTGGTGAGCGCATCAGAGGACAGGGACCTGGGTGTGTTTGGTTATAAGTTCTTAATTAAACATTCATGAGTCTAATGAGGCTTCTGGCTGGCTACTGGATCAGCCAATCACATCTTACAAATGACCGATCCAGCTGCAAACGCTGTGCGGCATGCACGGTTCATGCCACTCTGCTCAAAACCTAAAAATAAACAAACACAAGAAACAAGGTAAAAACAAAAGTTGCTATTAGTCTTATAATCCCAATAAGAACTTCAAAGCTGGTCATTTCCATGGATTAACAGCCACCTGGAGGGAGGTGGCCGAAGGCGCACCCTAACCAGTCATTAATCACTGGGACATTACTGGCTTCTCAATCGTTATGAAGGCAACAGTACAATTATAATCGGGCTGTGGGCAAGGTAAAGGGGCACAGAGGTGCATATGGAGAGGGGTCACTAGCAGGATGAAGGGGATAATTCTGCCCCTTTACAAGTCTCTTGCTCACCTTCATTTGCAGTATTGTGTGCAGTTTTGGAGCCCACACTTGAGGAAGATAGGGACAGGTTAGAGGTGGTGCAGGGCAAGCCAGCAGAGCGATACTGAGGAGCCAGAGTAGGTCTTGTGGTGCTTGGGGATCTAAACATGTGACCGCATGGGAGGACAGGAGGAAGAGGGTGACATGACTGGCGTTCAGGGTACCTCCCTGGAATAAACAAGGTGGGCAGCGATGAACTGTTCACAGTGACTGGTAACAGGGTGCAGGGGCAACTCCTGAAATCGATGAGGGAGGAGGTATAAAGGACAGATGCCTTTCACAGGTTGGGAGGGTGACGAAGTGGAACAGGCCAACAGAGAAGGTCGTTGAGGCTGAAACAGTAGGAGGGTTGAAAAGGAAATGGAATGGGCACATCAGAATAGGGCATGAGGGGGCAGACTGGGGGGTAGGGAAGACTGGCAGGGCACAGTATCAAAATTAGACAGGCTCGGGCAGACTGGATTGTCCGCTTATCGTTTTCTGTGTTTCTGCTTTACAGTTAAGGTTGTCAGAACTAGTTCTAAAAAGATTAGAATCTAGGGGTTCTAGTTCTAATTTAGAACCTAAACATCAATGGTTTCTTTTTTTGCCACAAAGGCTTTTGTCCTCCACATCCAAGGGCGGCTTATCAGCCTTGCACCTGCATCCCCGAGCCAGCCACCACCTCCCCCAGGACTCGCCTGCAGTCGAAAAGGACTTCCACAAATAACCCACTCATGGCAGGTCCAGAGGAGGGAGGCTGTCCTGTCCCTCCAGAGCCTGAATATAGTGCAGATGACAGGCATGCTCCCGGTGGCGGCACGAGCTTGGAATGTGCAGGCAAGGGTTCACAAGTCCCTGTATGTCATTTTTTCCTCTTTTTTCTTCCCACCTTGCCATAGGAATCATGCGTGGAGGTGCACATGCCTGACATACTCTCGGCCCCTCCCATTCTTGCCACTTGCACTGCACTGCCACCAGGCCTCCATCTGGTGGCAGCCATAGGCCAGGTCGACATGCCTCCCTACCCCAGGAGAGGAGAGCAGTCCCTCAGATGCTCGATCCTCTCCTGCCCTGGTCGACGCCGGTGACTCAAGTCCTTTCCCAAACCTAGTTCACCAGCATGGCAAGAGGTTAGGTGCCGGTACCTCAGCCCCCTACACCACAGCGCCAGCTCATCACCAATTGTGCTGCTATTTTCTGATGAAGGACTCTATTTTGTAGTTCAAAAGTTACATGCTTTTTCTGTAAAACTTTGTTGGTCCAATAAAAGGTATCAAATCACCTATTTTGTGCATCCAGTCAGACCTGTAGGAAGCATTTTGAAAGTGGTAAGGCCATAATGTCGACATCTGACATACGAAGGCCGGGGGTCTGGGGGCCGCTAGACCCCAGAAGCTCTAGGAGTTTAGATGCTCTAAGGTGAGTTTTGTGGCTTTTATTGAAGATAGAACACACTTTTGTTACATCTTTCCTACCCCTGAATCCTGGGAAAGAAAAAATATTTTTTTCCCCTGGAGTCAGGGGTTTGGGAGACTCTGACTGGCCTTAGAGTCTGCAGCTGCAACTGGAGGGTGGGGCCAACTGGCTGATCAACAGTGTCATCAACCCCCCCCCCCATGAGCATTATTGCTATGTCCTGTGACAGATTTGTATATAAAGGCTGGGGACGCTCTAGGGTTTTAGATGCTCTTTAATGAGTTTTGGGGCTTTAAATGTATAATTAGGTATTGTATCGTTAAGGCACTAAAGTTAACCAATGACAACTAAGACAGTATAATAACTTGTAATTGGAACATAATTACATACGTGTGCATTTTAAACCAATGAGAAATAGGTTTTTATTGGCAGGTATAAATGCACTGTTCACCTTCTGTCTTAACCTGACTGGTTTGTGCAAAGCAGGTCTTTTTTCCACGTTGGGATCAGATTGTATCCACTAGGGGCGCTTGTTTTCATCTTTTATCGCTATTGTTGGCTAATCCAAAGTGAGAGCAGGTAATATGCTGGATAGAGGAACTGCAGCGCGTCGGCACTGAAACAATTTTCCAGTGCTCTCCAGGCTAGTGCCATCTACTCCACAGTAGGTGCCCGCCACAGGTAACCGCACCTCCAATGTAAAGGTTGTGCTTTACTTTAGAGGTGAGGTTACCTGTAGCAGGCACCTATAACTATAAAAGAAGAAAACGAGTGCCCCTAGTCTGGGGTAATTAATGGAGAAAGACTGACCATCTGAATGGAAGTGGTGGACTTAGCGTGGTAACAGACATTTCTGACCACAAAAAACAGAGTGGATTAGGCAATTGAGCCACGAAGACTCACGTACATCAATGCAGTAAATTGACTGACATTGTTATATATTGCCTAAGTTCCGTTTAGAACACTAAGTTGCCTTTCTGAGTTAAAACGCTGGTTTTGGGAGTGATATGGAAAACTGTTTTTTGAAGTTTGTTGGGCTGTCATAAGAATTATCAAAGTGTGTTCAACTTGGCTGGTCACAAAGGGGCTCAGATCTAAATTTTCCATGTGCAGATAGAACTACTTCACTACGGTGCGGCTTCCGCATAATCGGTCTCAGTGTCGTCAGCTTTGCATGACGCTATCAACGAAGCCAAATGACAGTAAAGTTAAGGACATGCTTTCAGTATCAAAGGGAGTTGAGTAGGCCACTTTTCCTGGTCTGCCCAAAGCAATCCCTTTACACATGCCTTTAAAACTAAATTGTCACGGGTGGCTGCCCAGCAGCCTGCTGCAGGAGCTGCTGTCCGATCACTTCATATTTCTGTCAGAGGCTGAAGGGCTTTACCTTGCTGTCACTCTGCCGGGTGACTTTGTATAGCAGAGTGACAGACTTTACGGGCCATCTAAGTGCTTCTGGGATTTTGCTATAGCAGGGTTCACGAGGGAGCTCGGGGACAAAAAGTGGTACGGCCATGGCCGTACCGGCCATACCATTTCCAACAGCCATGCATCCAATTGCTTCTAAGTATTAATTGTTCTAAATGCTAACAAAAAAAATAAAAAATAAATGCATTTTTGTTCCACTATTTCAAAAACGGGGGGTGCCTGGAAAACAAACTATCTGGAATTACATTTTAAAATGTTTTAGTGAGACACCTGTGAGAATGTGCTGTTCATGTACCTGAATATGCAGCTGTGCCAGACTGTAACACATCAGCTGAGACTCTGGGGCTGTGCGTTTTAAATGACACACAGTGCTTCTCTTTTCTGCATGTGCAGCGAAACAGAACAGTAGTGCTGTGCTAAGAGAACAGATGTCCTTTTATTGTTGTTTTCTGCTTTCATAACTCTGTCATTCTTCCCCCAGTCCTGTATGTAAACAAGTTTGAGTTTTAAAGATTAGAACTCTAGAACTATCTGAAAAGTTCTAGACCAGCACCAGAACATCAGTGGGGTCTGACAACCCTAGTTATAGCATACTTGTAACAAGTCTTTCCCAAGAAAGGGGTGGGTTGTTGCTAATGTGCCAATCAAAGTATGGGGTGCCAGTGCACCAATTATTTTGTCCTTAACTGGAGGGGGGGGAGCTAGGGAAGGGGGTATAAATAGGAGGTTTGGCAGGAGGAGAAGAGTTTGTTCAGAGGAGTTCCCCGGTGTTCAAGGAATCAGAAATGCTCGTGGGAAGTACAGTAGGTGACACCCATACCAGTAGCTCCGCACAGAGCCCCACTGATCCTGGCTCAGTGGCAGAGTATCAGATTTGGAGTTGCATGGGTTCCTTCTGAGGACCCCAGGGCACTGTTGGGAGTCAGAGGGGGTCCACTTACTCAGTGTCAGAGTGCCAGGATTGGAGTGGAACAGAACCCCTAAGCAGGTTTTTGTTTTTTCCCGTAACATCTTAGCGGTGGAATGATCTAAGATTGGGCTGTTCTAGGGGTTCTGCTGGAGGACTTGAAAGGGATTTGGAGTTCTGTTGGAGGATTTGAGAGGGATTTGATGGCCAAGCCGTTCAGGGGTTAAATCAGTCAGAAGTCCTTTGGAGGAGGAGTGAAAGACAGTGGTTACAGGGCACGGGTGTACCTACGATGGGCATCAGGGCACTAAATTGTGGGTTTCCTGCATGTTGAGGCCACCCTCATGAGTTTATCTGGTGGATCTCTTAATGAGTTTGGAGGCCTCTGGGCAGATTGTGGATTGGGGAGGGAGTTACAGACAGTCAGGTAGTTACTTGGGACAGTAATAGTGGGTTCCTGGGTGGGAATCCCCTCAAGGAATATGAATCAATGGCTTTCGGGCCTAGTCTGGAGGGTACTGAAGATGCAGAGACATAAGTACTATGAGGAGCTGTGATCTGGTGAAAACCTAACGGGAACATCCACGAATGGGACTTCAGAGGTGGTAGCTGCTTAAGGCAGTTGCCAGACTAAGGTAACGCGTATGTATCTGTAACACCCCCAAATATGGGGGCTTACCTGTGGCCCATAGCTCCCATTAATGGAGCGTTTCCCGGCTGCCTGACATTTTCTTTGTGATGTCCCCACTCCAGCCCGAGTCCTGTTGTGCTCTGTGCACCCCCAAAAGCAGCCCAGTGCAATCTAGCCCATTTGGGGCTCAACAAACTTAAGCCATGCCTCCCCATCACTCAGTTCGGCACTCCGGTGCCACGGAGATTGCGCATGCGCAAGGCTGTGCCTTTGATCTCCCCATCGCTTGGTTTGCGGTCGGCTGGAGAGTTTTAGGTGTCCCGCCCCTGCGCTGGGCTGGGAGTGGGAACCGGTGACCAAAACAAGGGCCAAGAGAGCCCTCTTCTAAAAATAATTAAAAAGATCCATGGAGTGTTAGTGATCAGGGCTAATGAATATTAATAAGCCAGAGCCCCGATCCTTATAAATATTAATGGAGGTTCCTCTGCCCTCAAGGAACTGTATGTTTCGGTGGCTGCTGCGAGAACACGAAATATAAATAAATAAATAAATAAAGGCAGCAGCTGCCGTGGACACTGGGGACAACTGTTTTGAAGGGGAAAAGGTTTAAAATAACTAAATAAATACTTAATCCTGGCTGCACCAGATATTGTTGGGACTCGGAGAATTAGCCTGCCTGGTGCAAGAGGGGGTTACAAAATATCGGCAGCAGCGACAGGCTTAGGACTGAAAGCATGAGCTAAAGTTGGGCAGCGACTAGAAGGACACACGTGGCTATCGAACTGTGGGGCAAATGGGTAAATACATACATTATTCTGGCTGCACCAGGACTTTATTTGGGACTGTGTTAAATCTACTACAGGGACTGTTTGTTTAGCAGCTATTACAGAGCAGCAACAACCAATCGGAAAGCTAGGATTCTTAAGCCAGGACTGGTGGGACATTGGCCAAAGCTCACAGGAAACCACCAAGTGCTTCTGGGGAACTGCAGGGACTAAATTCAGGCGCCAAAACAGCAATCCAACTGTGCATCGAGGAGGGCTCATATCCTATTTCCTAAGAATGGGTTGAGGCTTCTTCTTTTTATCATTGACCATAGCAGGGCACCAAAACCCAAGCTAAGCATGGTATCTGAACCAGTATCCAAATCAGGTGGCAGTAGCTCCCAGAGCAGCAGATGTGGTGCATAGAGGTGCCAAAGTAACAGTAAGGGATGGTGGAGGCTTACGTCAGAAAAAGTAATATGTGACTGCATTTGCCAAAAGCACTCGAAACAAGAAAGGCCCAGCGCACTTATGAACTATGATACAGGGCACTGATGCCAAATCTGCCTGAAATTAATTGTAAAGTGCATGATTTGAACTACCAATGAACCCTTGTCTACTAAGTAAAAGGAATCTCATGTAAACTGTCAATCTGGTGTACCATGTGGTTATTTGATGATACTGTAACTGTTTTTAATACCTGAAGCAGCCAGAAGATGAAGGCTGTTATGTGTATTTGCAAGGGGGGCTCTGGGTGATCCATAACATTGAGACATTCCAAGACACAGGTATCATTCTGGGCCATGCCCACACACATCAGGGCAGATGGGACACTTGGCAGATCAGGCCAAGGGAGAGGGGGTTGCATACTGTATGCAATAGCAGTTTAACAATGACTCCCTGGAGCCAGGCCTACACTCGGAGGGGGGTCAACTTGCCCAGGGTCAGCGCTGCCCACATGCCTTGTGGAAGTTGTGAATTGTTACTTGGCGTGGCATTATTTATTTATTTTGGCACAAGTGCTCTGCCTGCCGTCGTGTGCACTCACGCTCCAGAGGAGTTGTCAGTGACATCATGTGACGTAAAGGGGCACAGCGAGCAAGTTGCATGACACATACTTTCCTGCCACCACAGACAAGCTACAGCTTGGCTGGTGAGGAGGTGAGCTCTTGCTTTGTGGCATCAAAAAGAATTTCAGTTTCCT
Source organism: Neoceratodus forsteri (assembly GCA_016271365.2). Lineage (NCBI taxonomy): Eukaryota > Metazoa > Chordata > Ceratodontiformes > Ceratodontidae > Neoceratodus > Neoceratodus forsteri. The sequence continues at coordinate 1,478,056,298 of CM028132.1, read as the reverse complement.
CTGTCTCACTCAGATGCTCGGTGGGTCGGCCCGCAAGCAAACACAGGACCGTTCAGGTTGTGGTCAGGAGTCGGGATGGTTCATTCTGGGAGGAAGACAGGACTCGAGGAGGCAGTGTTAACCGGTGGGCTCACTGGGCTGGTGGCAAGTGGCAGGCCACAGGTTCCAGCCAGCTGGCCAGATAAGAAGGTTATCACAATTGCTCCCCATCCACACTTGTAGGTTGTGCTTATTTACTTGAATCTTAACATGTTGTTCTGCACTTTTCACACATGCAAACAGCCGCCTGCCACCTCAAACGTGCGAGCTGTTTCAGTACAGCAGAAGTTCTGCTGTACTAAATCAGCTTGCACATTCAAGCAGGCAGGTGGCTGCTCAAATGTACGCACAGCAGTCGGTGCACAGCGCCTGTGTGTGAATGTGCGTGAGGCCTAACTGGCACCTGACCCCCCACTGGTTGCTGCCCCATGCCACCCCCCACCCTGTTGAAATCTGAAATGGTGCCCACCCCTGGTTATCACAGCTCTGAGCATTTTGGTTTCACCATTGTAATGTTGATCCTAGCTGGTAGGTCATCTGAACACTGCGCCCCCCCCCCCCATGAAATTGGGGGCCCACAAAACTTTTTGGCACTGGGCCCACAAAAAGTTAATCTACTCCTGACTGTATGCTTAATGGAATCCTATTTACTATTACTCAGAAAAGCACAGAAAAGTTGACTTGGACAGTTCCTTTAAATGAGATTAATTTCCAATATTTATATGACATCAAATGGGTTAAAAATGTACACAGCACTTGTCTGGTTTATTGGCAGTCACCCAGAGAGAGTCTAAAGTGCCTTTTGACAGCATTTTATTGCCTAACTTTATTTTGACAAATGGATTAACAGGGGACCACAAAATACTGGAAGGACAGACATTTAGGTCACAAGTTACATACTCATTACACAAGGTGTTAGAATGTCTTCTCAGCCACAAAGGATTACTTAGAGTTGTGTGTTTTGTGTTATAATAATGTGTGGATTGTGATGGGAGAATGCTGGGATACTGGAGAGGCTGATACAGCCTGAAGTTTGCTTCTTAACACAGAACAAAAAGATCTGCAACAGGGTTGATACACAAGGTGGGGTGGAAAGAATGAAAAGGGACTTGGCAAGGTTGGAGGAATGGTCAAATACGTGGCAGCTCAGATTCAGTGCAAAGAAGTGCAAGGTAATGCATCTGGGAAACAAAAGCCAAGGGGAAGACTACACAATGGGGGGTGAGTTAATAACAACAACAAAAATCGAAAGAGACCTAGGAGTAATTATATCAGATGACCTAAAGGTGGGCAAGCAATGTGAGAAGGTGGTAAGGAGGGCTGGGGGGATACTGGGATGCATAGGGAGAGGCATCAACTGTAGAAAACAGGAAGTTGTTATCCCTCTGTACAGACAGTTAGTGAGACCCCATCTGAGTACTGCGTGCAATTCTGGAGACCCCATCTCCGCAAAGACATAGAGTGGAGGCTGTTCAGAGGAGGGCACCCAAAATGGTGCAGGGTCTCACCAGAAGACATACGAGGAGAGACTAAAGCAGCTTAATATGTATACCCTTGAGGAAAAGATGGAGAGGGGGGACATGATAGAAACTTTCAAGTATCTCAAGGGAATTAACAAAGTGCAAGAGGGTAGTATCTTTCAGAAGAAGAGATGTGCAAGAACAAGCGGGCACAATTTGAAGATAGAGGAGGGACGGCTCAGAGGTAATGTTAGAAAGTATTTTTTTCACAGAGAGGGTTGTGGATGCATGGAACAGCCTTCCTGAGGAGGTTGTGGAGTCAGGAACAGTGGGAGAATTCAAGAATGTATGGGACAGGCATAAGGCAATTCTAGTCAGGGGTAGGAGGAAGTAAGCTGTTGATTAACTAGAATGTGCAGCTTATCCATCAGGTAGGGAAATAGGCAGACTAGGTGGGCCAAGCGGTCCTTATCTGCCGTCAAATTCTATGTTTTTATGTTTCTATGTTTCTTAAGTATAAAGAGTAAAATACTGTGAATTTTGCCTTAAAGCTGGATTTAAATTGTAGAATCACATTCCTTCTATTGGCAGTTAACATTCAGAGGGTAATGACGTGTAAATAAGCTTTTCTCACTGTAAAATACCATGAACATATGGGAGAGTGGTGGATGCACTTTCAGCCTTTTTGAGGTACATAAAAACTGCAACACACAGGAAATGTAGGGAGAGAAGGTGGCATCAGGTTATGGAAAACTAGTCACATGTGCATCATCAGCCTGTCAGGTTGGTATAACCCATCAGGTCATAAGGAATCGGGAATGCTGTATCGGAATGCGGTATATAAGGGATATGCCATGGCCCCATGAGAAATATCACTGATATTTTTTACAAGTGCTCTTTGACCTTTGACATCACAAGTGGGCGCAGAGCCACAAGTGATGCCACAGGTCAAACAGCACGCATGAGAAATATCAGCAGTATTTCTCCTGGGGCCAAGGCATATTCAATTTATGCAGCGCTTGTTTCTTCTATGCTGGGTCTCATTCTTTTTGTTCCCTGTTGCAGCGCGTTTTAAATGGTTTTTGCTGTGTTCTGTACTGTACTACTGACTTAAGATGGCTGAGTAGCAGGTGACGCATGACGCAGGTAAAGCTTTTGCACATGTCAATGTGTCAGTGTCTTAGGAAGCCTGACAGTACTGCGCCTCACGAGAGGGAGTGGGGGATTACTGTGAGTTGGTGAAGCCTTGTACTGGATGCCAGATATCGGGAAGAGTGTAAGGAAAGTGGCAGTCAGAGCGAGACTCAGGGACGTGGCGGGAGGTCTGAGATGCCGTTTTCACTGTGGCAGGGATGAGAGGTACACTTTTAGTGGGCAGATCAGAAAGAGTTCAGTGTTTATTTACTTTGAAAGATAAGAGTTTTGGGTATTCTTTTAGGGAAATGCCAATACAAGTGTAAAGGGCAGAAAAAATTAAAGTATTGTCAGTGAAGTTGGGATGAAATGGCAAAGCAAATTTTATTTAAAAGATGCCCAATCCCTGAGGCTCTGGGTGCCGTGCACAGATCAATAAACAATAACAGTTCAGTAAAACCAACAATACAATAAAACACAATAATAATTAAAACTAATTTAGATCACACACTTACAGAATTTAAAAATAAAATCCTAAAGGCAAAACTAGATACATAACTAAAAAGGTGAAATGAAAGTAATTGTTGGGAGCCAGCACGCAAGTGACGATTTCAGTTCTAAAATTAGAATCCTGCTGCTCGTGCCGCTGGTTCCCACCAGTCAAAAGCTGCAGTGAGGATATTTTTTGCACTGGGGACCTGGAGTGAGAATATCAAACCTACAGTGAGACTATTTCGATATTCTCACTCTAGGTCCAGAGGTCACAAACGATCACTGATTATTTGGCACAAAATATCTTCTTCTGCTGAAGCAGAATGTTCAGGAGGTTGGGACACGCCCTTCTCAGGTGTTGACGCCGCCGATGGCCTGGGGCCCAATCCGCCTGAGGCAGGATGTTATCCCAGCATAACACCCATCCCGCTGGGCATTATTCCTTTACTTCCTAATAGACATTCTGACCATACAGCACACATTTACACAGTGTCCTGGGCTTCTTAGGGAACATTTGCCTAAGTGTTCCACATATTGCCCAATTGTTCCACATTGTGTGGGGCATTGTTCCACATTAGGGGGACAGCTGGTTGAGAGGTATGCATGCATGCCACCATTCACACCCCTGCAGTGCTGTCCCACCCACTGCGAGCAGTGCCGGCCATCCACTTACCTGTCCCTGCATCCATCCACGATGTGTTGAGGTCCATTTCCCCATGTACGCTGTGCTGGCTCATAAATGCCAAAATGCCAGCACCCTCTTTTCATCTCCACTGAGGGGTCTCACCTCATGTGGCCGCCGCCTGTTCTGGGCCTCCTTGTCCTTGGCGTGGCACTTGAGATCGCTTAGCCGCTTTTGTACGTTGTGCATGGTGCACATCGCATTTGCCACGGATTTGACCTTCTTGGCCTCCTCCTCCTCTCATGCCTGCTTCCTCCTGAGGCATTGCTCCCATTCCCCTCCCTTGCCCACTAACAGTTCTGGGTGGGCCTCCAGTTCATCGAGGGGAACCTCCATCTCCTCATGTTTGAAATTCCTCTTTCATCTTTTACTAGCACTTGCTGCCTCTCCACTGCTACCTGCCGTCTTTCCCGTAGCTCCTACACCATGTCTGCGTCTTGTGCACTTTTATATGGTCTTCAGGTTGTGACATGCGTAATGCTACACTGCTATTGCGGGTTACACCATGTCTTGCGGGCGTAACTTGTGACATGCGTAATTCGTCATTCTCCATCGTATCTGGCGATTCTCTTGGAATATGGCACAGTTTGCATGTCGCAGGGGTTTTGGCGTAACTTTATGCACTGGCATACTTTGCGCCATGCTTTCCCTGCTGTCTTGGAATCAGGCCCCATGGAGCTCCAAAACGAAACGGGGGTAGGGAAACCCCTTATGCTTAATATTGCTTGTCTTTTGCTTTCCCCTACAGCCTAGACAGTGTGAAATTTTTCATGAAGTTTTCAGGGTTGAAAGGGCCTGTGCCAAAAGTGTGCCTTTGGAAGGTTTCATGAAACAGTATCATAGAGTTTCAGAGTTATAAGTATTTTTGAGTTACCCAACAAGTGCGACCAGAAAAAAAGAACCTACCATGAGTGTTTATTTTCGTGATTTATTTGTCATGTGGGAAAAAAAGATTGTGACAGCTGCCATTTCTTTTTAACTGACAGACATTGAAAATATGTAAAAAAGATAGATTTAAGAAAAAAAAACACATGAACTTAGCTAAACAGGACCCATTTAGCTAGATTTTGGTGTTTGTTTTTTCCAAAAAAATGCCAGAAATACATTTTCTGGCAGTCCAAAATGTGGGGTGCCCTGCTTACTGAGAGGAGTGTTCTCTGTATGGGAACAGCGGAACTTTCTTGAATGCTGAAGCCATAGCTGGAGTTGTGCAGCCGGCTTCAGTTCAAGTAGTGAGCAAGCGATCTTCTGCTCTCTCTATGTCTGTGTTTGTGTCTCTATCTCTATCTATCTATCTATCTATCTATCTATCTATCTATCTATCTATCTGTCTATCTAATTATTTATTAAGTGGACCAGGATGCCTACCCTTGGTACCACTTCTCCCCCCCCCAGGTCATCCACCCTTCCCATTGTTTGTTTATAATTATTATATTTTATAAGCAGACTGGGGTGCCCACCCCCAGTACCACTTCTCTTGACCCGCCTCCTCTCCTCGTAGCCCACCCCCATTTCCACTAATGTACATGGTGGCACGGAGGTGCACACCCATGGTGCCATCGAACAGTAGCCCGATACTGGGGTACCCAATCCCCAGTTTCAACTAAGACCCATGAGAAGAAGAAAACTGTCCCTCATCAATTTTTTTTTTACTTGCAAAAAAGAAAATGATCTCTTACCAATCTGACCCCCCAACCCTGATCTTCCACTCAGTGTCTACCACCCAACACATCCCCTACACTCTCCACAAACCCTTAGTCACCTGAACATGTCCTGCGGTGTAGAGCCACTCTTTGATCAAAGACACGGCTTGCTGCTGGACTGGGCAATTGTGATATGAGAAAATTAGGCAAGTCCATTACTTATCTCATCAGCGGCCTGGGTTCGGGAGCTCGAAGTGTCATAGAGGTGGGGGGAGGGGGAGTTGAACTCTGCATGAATGCCTTTAGAGGCCTGATGTCAGCATTCTAAAGGATGGAGTGTACCAGGAAGAAAAAAATCCCCAGCGCAAAGCAAGATGACACTAGCGCACTCTGGGGACCTGTGTTGCAACTGTCCACCCCACTGACAACTCTTGGGGGACTCTTGACTTGTATTCCCCACCATGGAGGAAAGAGCATGGGGGAGTGGAGTAAGTGGCAGATATGATGAGCTCAGGGCTGGAAAATGGCTCAGATTTTAGAAGAGGAAAATGCTGGTAAAAGGGTGGGTAAAACTTTGAATTATTAAAAAAAGAAACAAGAAAAAAAAAACAGTAAATTAAAATTCAAAATTATGCCGGTCTGATCCCGATCTGGACAGATGGACACATGGATGTACAACAGTGCATCCTGGAAAAAGACACTTAGGTGCAGTCTTCCTTTCTATGGTTGTTATTATTTAAATGATTATGCATTCATAGATACATACATAGATACATAGACAGTGTCGGCAGATAAGGGCCTATGGCCCACCCAGTCTGCCCATTTAAGTTTGTAAGTTCAGTTTATGTTTTCCAGGAAGTCTGTTGCCCCTTACCCCTGACCTCCAGAATTCCTTTATGTCTATCCCATGCATTCTTAAATCCCATGATTGTTTCAGCCCCCACCACTTCCTCTGGCAGGGTGTTCCACTTGTCCACCACCCGTCTCTGTGAAGAAATTCTTCCTCACGCTTCCTCTGAATCGCCCCTCCTCCAACTTCATCCCATGCCCTCTAGTCCTGGAACATCTTTTTCGCTAAAAATAGTGCATTCCTGCACCCTATTCCTCCCTGTAAGATACTTGTATGCCTCTATCATATCCCCTCTCTCCCTCCTCTCCTCCAGGGAGTACATGTTCAGTGCCTTCAACCTGTCCTCATAGGACTTGTGATGCAATCCATGCACCATCTTTGTTGCCCTCCTCTGAACCTTCTCTACCCTGTCCATGTCCTTACGTAGGTAAGGTCTCCAGAACTGCACAGTGTACTCCAGGTGTGGCCTCACTAGTGTCTTGTATAGTGGAATTATGACCTCCCTTTTCCTGCTGGTGATGCCCCCTGCCTATGCATCCCAGCATCCTATTTGCTTTACCTGCTGCCTTGTCACACTGTTTCCCTACCTTGAGGTCATCAGAGATGATAACTCCAAGATCCCTTTCCTGCTTGGTGCATGCTATATCCTCACCCCCCAACTGATATATTGTGCCAGGGTTTTTGTGCCCCATATGCATTATCTTGCACTTCTTTGCATTGAATTAAATAATTTAATTAAATAATTGAATTCATAATTCTTCCTTTCTGTAGGTCTTCGTTATTTAAATAATTATACATTCATAATCCTTCCTTTCTGTAGGGTTTTCATTATTTAAATAATTATGCCTTCATAATTCTTCCTTTCTGTAGGTTTTCATAAAACTGCTGCAGCTTGGTGTCTGTCTCAGTGATGTAGCACTGAAGTGTGAAAACCTGTCTGTAATATGTAAACGTATAATTAATGTATTTTTTCTGTATACTTTTTAAGCTCCTGGCCATGGCAGGCTTGGCTCCCAACAGCTCCAGCTCCACTGCCCCCATCGTCCAACATCACCCCAGGCTTACCTGGACAGCAGAGTACCCCCACGGATTACCTCCTATGCCCCCCCCCCAAAAGCCATAAATCCATTGCCACTGTCTGGTGCCCTGGTGATGTGGTGGATGGGGCACAGTGGGTGGGTGGGTGTCATGTACTGCTTGTCGTGCCTTCCATTTTCCCTGGCCAGCCCCAGTCACGGTGTACACAGGTGCATGCACGCACATGGAGGCACGCGTGCAGCCCGAGATCGTGACTCCCACCCCCATCCCCGCTCGGTCATCCTATGTGCTACCACCAAGCCTCCACCTGGTGACAGCCAGGAGCTGAGATGCCCTGCCACCCCAATCTGGGGGAGAGCTGCCATGTGGTCGCTGAGCCCTCCCCAGCCCACCCACCCCGGCTAACCTCTGGCAATCTGTGCTGTTTCCTGAACCCCGTCGCTGGCATGGCAGGAGGTAAGGTGCTCAACACTTCAGCCCTCCACGCCACTGGTCCAGCATAATTAATATATTTCAATGGGGTTTGAACTTTGATTCATAACGCTGTCGTTTTTACATATTTTGACTTCAAATTTTCAACATGGCCTTTTTGGACCCCCTCCATGACCCCATGGTGGTGGAATTGTGCAAATCTGGCTGCAAAAGGCAATTTTGTGATTGCTTTGTGAAATCACCTTTTGGGCGGGATTTGAACATTTTCACCACCCTTGTTCATGAGGTGGGGTCATAAGATGGCTGTGTTGAAAATTTGGGGTTAAAATAAAGTATGTAAAAATGACAAGTTATGAGCATATGTTGATATTTTTCCACGCTCGCTCATAGTTTCAATATTTTGACCCCAGATTTTTAACCTAGTCATTTTTTTCATACCACCTTGTGCACATGACAGCTATTGTTTTTCAAATCTTGGCCAAAATCTGTTTTCCCACCTATGGCACGGAATGACATTTTTGTGGGGTTTTGAACATTTTCACCTACCATCTTTATGAGGTGGAATCATAAGAAGGCTGTGCTGAAAAACAGTAAAATGCCCAGGTTATGCGTCAACATTACAAAATGTCAACGTTCACTCATAACTTTGCTAATTTTTCAATATTTTAACTACAACTTTTAACATGACCATATTTCCGCAAAACCTCGGAAACATGACAGGTGTAATTTTTTAACTCCTGGATGAGATGTGTTTTCGCACTTCTGATGCAAAATGATGTTCCGACCAATATACCATTAATGCTACCGGTCATGTTTATAAGGGGAGTCATAAAATGAGTATCTTGAAATTTTGGGGCCAAAATTAAAAAAACAAATGTATACATATATATAATTAAGACACTGTGTGTGTAGTACCAGTCTTGACCCAAGTGGGTTGTGATACCATGCCAGTGAGCTCAGTTTGAGGGTGAGCTCAATGACCCAGCTGGATGGGTTGAGGGTTGGGGGGATGGCACTGTTATGCAACCCCCCTAGCCAGGGAATAAAAGCTGTAGGGTTGTCCACACAGGCCTGGGTACCATAAAATGAAGGCAGCTGTCCTATTGGCATAGGGCCCTGCACCTCTGCACTCCTGAGTGGCAGAGGCCCTGTGCATTGCCTGACAGACAGACTCTTGACCTGTGTGTCTGTGGCCACATGGAGCGCAGGGAGCAGGAGACCCTGTACTTCTATAGCCCATCAGCAGCCCCATGAACTCTTGACATCTGTTGCTGCACTTCTGTAGGTGGACGGAGTCTTCTCTTGGTGCAGGGCCCAAAGGGCCCTGTGAATGAGCATACAATTCCACTATCTCATAAAGAAAGAAAATTATTTGATAAAAACTTCATTAATGCATCAGGGTTCAATTTAATGCCACAAAAGTAGGGAAATGTGGTGTTAGGGTTTCCAACCTTAACTCACCATCCCTGCCCCCAAGGATCCCCAAGGAAGACCCCACCACTGATACGCCAAGACTCCAAGAACCAGGAGTAGGTTTTCAGCTCATGGGCTGATTCGCCACTACTGGGCCGTGGAACTTGTGCGGGAGAAAAGACCAATTTAAATGAGAAATTAGTAGCACAGGCTAGCCTTTCCTTCAGCCAGTCATTTAGAAGTGGCTTCAATATGTTCTTACCGAATTACTAGTACTGAGTATTATGGTATGCTTTTTTCTGAACTTGAGTTGTGCCATACAGGGATAATGTATTCCAGTATGGGCTGAGGAATGGTTCATAAACTTTGATTACTGCTTTCATAGTGAGAGCTGTTGCAGGCATTATAGGACATCTTCAGTGGTTCTGCTGAGGATGAGTTCATGCATGTTGGAGACATTTGTGAGTGTCTTTAAGTTCCCTTGGCAGGTTGTCTAGGTCACTTTGCATAGCTGCCATTCAGTAGTTCTTGAAAACATTAAATGATGTTCAGTGATTCATCAGGTCCTTAAGAAAAATGGTGGTCAAGTCCTCTGTTTTCAGCATCCATTTAATCTAGTCTGTTGGTTAGAGTCTCATGCATGTTCTGATTATTGTTTGTGATCATTCGCAGGCCAAGTGTGGCTCCTTTTGGGTCTTATTTACTTTTTTCAAATTTTATTCTTTGGTAAACAGATAAGACACACTAGGCACAAACACCATTTATAGGGGTTGTGAGAATCAAACCCAGGTCTCCTGGATGTTGTTAGCTCAGTCATGGCTTGTTGCTCTAACCTCTAGACAGTATTCATTATTCACTTGGTTTTCTTCATCTATATTCTTTTTTGACTTTATTGGCCCAGGGTAATCCAAATGAAAGGTAACATTACCGTCTCAATCTCAGTAGGGTCCTGTGTTGGCCCAGTTTTACAGCTGGGAAGGGCTGAAGCTCAGAGAGGTCATGTGACCTAGCTGAAGGTCATGCAGCAAGTACGTGGCTCAGGTGGGATTTAAACCTGGAAATTTTGTGGTACCCAAGGTATTGCTTTAACTATGATGATCACACCGTCTTCCCTGATTTTGATAAGAAAACATCACTTTCAAAGCATTTGAGCTAAAATTAGACAGTTAGACATTATATTCAGTGTCAGTGGACCAGGAGGTTGCACGCAGTCCTCTGGGGTTGAAAGATCGGAAGGTCCTGGGTTCTAGTTCAACATCAGGGACTTTGGCTAATTACAGTGCTTGCTACAGTAAGGTTGATCAGTACCGCGCACTGTGATTCATTGTGCAGTAGCAGTATACATGTTATTCAAACGGTACCGCAATTGGGCACCACTCAGTATACCGTGCTACCATGCAGCTTTACTGTGGCAAGTACTGTACGTCTTACAGACATTGTTATGCAATATTATACAATGGTGTGTGAAAATCCTGTAACCTCATTGGTCAAAACATGTCACATGACCGTGGGTAAATCCAGCATGACCCATGGCTGAGGAATCGCATTTATAAAAAACATAATTAAACACATTTAACATTTATTTTACACATGGGTCCATTGTATAATTGCAATAAGGCACTCCAGGGTGTGAGTTATTGGGTGATTTACCCACTTCTTTTGTGGTTAAGTCACTCGGCTGTGCCTCGAGGACACACCACACAAAGTGGGTAAATCTATTAACCACACCCTGTTGTGCCTTATTGCTAAGTATCGACTAAAAATGTGTGTGTGAGTGTGGGGGGTTATTTAAGTGATAATGTACTACCAGTAGTTGTCTCACTATATGAGACAGTAATGGGTTTGTTGAGTGACTAAAGTGCAAGGCTGAAGGCCAAGTCCTTTATCATCATGAGACAGTCACATTATTGCCAAGGATTAGTGAGCCAACTAGCACAGTATCACTGCTATGCTCCATGTGTTTGAAAAAAGCTAGGGGTACTGTGTTTGTCCATAGCTGTGTTTTTTTAAGTTCATGGTAACTTTGCTCCTCCCCCCTCCCTGCACTGCAGTTGTGTGCATTTGTTGCTTGTGTGAAGATCAAACACAACGCAAGGTAGGATAATGATGTCACTGCTGTAATTTTATTGACAATGAATGACTCTTCAGCAGTTGTTTTAGAATAAAATGACAGCTGTTAGTCTGTTGTGGAATAGACTAACTCCGGCTTGTGACTGAAGGAGAAAGTCCTCACGAGGAATAACAAGACTAAAATATCATATCCAGATTTCATACACAGTTCATATGAAGCACGCTAATCGGTACAAATAGCAGACATCATTTCCATGTACCGAAGAGGACAATCAAACACACACACACACACACACACACACACACACACACACACACACACACACACACAAAGAAATTGACAATTGCCAGTCAAATACTGCATAGCAGCCCAACCCTGCTCTACAGTATCAAATCAGGTAATCCTTCATGACTCAATGCAAGTTTTTCCACAGGTCTAATAGTCTCAACTAATGCACCGTGACCTTTTCTTCCAGAAACAATGCACTTTAAGGATCCCTGTCCGATCATCCTTAAGATGATCTGGCTGGTGTTTGACTACACAGACCAGTCTACAGTGCTGCCCAAAGTCTACACTTGCTAGACTTGACCCCTTTTTCATTCCTTCTGCTGGTTTGCCCCTAGTGCTCCATCTCTCACCCATCACTACTCACTGTATGCTAATCCAGGTCCAGGGTCCAGGTCGTGCCTGAAAACAGTCTCTGTGGTCAGTGTACTTACTTGGTTATCAAAGTAATAAATAAATAAATAATCTGTTTGCCCTCTCTTGAGGCTCAGCGTCTCTCACACTGTTCCTCTTTCGTGGCCAGATACTGGCTTGCCACTGTTCACACTTGCCTTTCCTCTCCTTAACCCTGCCTTCCCCTCCCTCCTCCCTCCATTCATCAGCTGCTCATTCCTTTTACATTCCTCCAGTCAATCTGTAGCAGGCCAGTCTGCTTCCTCTGACTTCCTACACTTTGGAGCAACTTCCCTCTCCCCATCTGTCTCTCTTCCTCCCTCCCTCCACTCTCTCAAACCTCTCTTACTGATACACTATACTAAAGAATGCCCCTACAGACAGACTTCATGCTCCTCTACCCATATCACAATGACCCCCATGTCTTATACATCCCACTCTGCTAGTTTGACTGTTTTACCCATTTTTGCCTACTCCGTTGTATAACGTATAACTCAATGTACTCTGTAATCTGTATTTTAAGCCTCATTGGTTCTGTACAAATGTCATGCCTGACACTGGTGGCTACCCTATAACCCATATACTTGCACTCTTTTTACACCATTTGTGTTCTCTGAAATTCGTTGTTTTGTACTGTGATTTTATTGTACATGTACGTGCATCTATTGTTGTCACTCTGTTATTATGTTTCACTGCCTGCTGTATCCCCTCCCCCGGTCGCACCAGGAAAAGAGCCCTGGCTGAGTGTGCCTTTCCTGGTCACCAAATTTTTAAAAGAATACCGGTTCCAATTCTGATATTGTTCCATTTATCCAGGCTTGTTCGTTATTCCAGTGGTTGTTTCTGATTCGCATGTATCATCAGTAAAGGTTGCAGCATAAATAGACGATATTTGCATTATTTTAGAACTCCATAATTAAGTTTATGTCTCTCTAAATCACAGATTTCATACAAATGGCATTTAGGCAAAGTCTGTGAAAATAGAGTAGGGCATAGGAGATATGGAAATGGTTAAATCTCTGTACAGATGGGCAGTGTACAGGAAGGGGCAAAGATGCATCATTATATCGCAGTGTTAGTAGCACGATCTCGACCTCCAAGTACCCGCATGTTACAAAATGCCAGCTGCACCAGGAGGATTATCAAAAGTTACGATTATTAAGGCATTTAAATATTGGAATGCATGGTGTGACTGCGGGAAGGGGGGAGGGGAGGATTGGGGTACTGAAGCCCTGATCTGTGCAGCGATCACTACATTACTTTTGCCTATTTTCCTTTAAACAGGAACTGTGCACTTCAGCACATATTTTCATAAATATGATGTATCAGCTATTACTGTTTACTAGAAAATACTTTTTTTTTTCATTTCCAGTGTTTCTTTCCATGGTTTACAACACATCTTGGCAGTCTTTCTAAAAAGTCTCTATAAAAAGCATTTGCCTCTCCCCTGTTAACCTCACAGTGCTTTTGTTTGTGATGTCGTAGTGCTCACCGTGACAACAAACTGTGATGTCACAAACAGCAATTGTGAGGTAAGCCGGGGAGAGTCGTATACATTTTGAAAGACCCAGTGAAATATGTACTGTATTACTGCAATATTTATTAGACCAACTACAAGGAAAAGTAAAAAAAAACAAAAAAAAACTAGAAAATACAAGTTAAAAATATAATTGATAGCTGGCCCTGTGGCGCAGAGGGTTGAGGCGCTGGATGCCTTACCTCATGCTACGCTGGCGACCCGGGTTCGGGAACGACCTCGGGTCATCGGGGTGCCGGCATGGGGGGAGGGCAGAGCAGGATTGAGCATGCTGGCGGGCAGCTCTCCTCTTCTGAGGGTGGTGAGGGTGGGTTGACACCCCCCCCTGTAGTTCCGCTCCCACCCGGTGGAGGTCCAGTGGGTAGCATAGGTGGAGAGGGGGCAGCAAAGTGTCGGGAGGTGGAAGGGGCTGAGCTGGCACCATGGGGTGCAAAGCGTGCCTCCACTCGTTATTTATTTATTTATCGAAATGTTTCATCAGGAAGGCACGCTGAGCAACAAGCTGCTCGTCTTCCAGTGCAACCTGGGGGAAGAGAACAATGGGAGAGAATACAGAGAAATATTACAATGTTTGAAGGCAATCTGCATACTTGCATACAGTGAGAGCAGGAGAGATTACAGGTGGATCACATTGGCTAAGAATGCAACAGTTCGCTAGCACGGCCGTGTGCGGGGCCTCGAAGGGGTCAGCAGGAGAGAACCAAAAAAATATATGTGTCCCCATCGCCAGTTAGCGGGAGGAGGCGACAGGGACCGAAAAGCTAAATTTAAAAAAAAATATATATATATATATGTATAGAGAAAGAGAGAGAGAGAGAGAGATAATTGATGAAAATCTAGTGGTTCTAAGCTTTTTATTGTAGTAGAGTTACTTTTTAAGGAGAAATGGATTCATTCTGACAACAATGTAACAACTAAAGAATGACATGACCTACATTGATCCTAAAATGGTGCTTACTGCCTGTGTGTAGACCAGAAACACCTACTGTGATATATAAAATGGCTCCGTAGATGGAACGATAGCAGAGATTGGAACCAGTTAATTTCCATATACAGTCCATTCCACTTGTATGCCTTTCGCTTGTATGCCATTTCTGCTTATATGCAATTTTCTACATGGTCCTGATTCATTCACTATGTTAGCAATGCAAAAAAATCCACTTGTATACCATCTCATTTTCGGTTGTATGCCTCTTTTTGTAATGTGAATGGGCTAATTTGATTGCACGCAGCTGGTCACTAATCACCTAATTAGGTGTTAACTTGCTTGAGCGCAGCCAGAGCCTGTTGCATTAAGCCTTTAATTAGGTTTGATTCACCCACTGCTTCAGATCAGTTGCTAGTGTATGGATTGTCTTGCTCAGACTTTACTCAGAGAATGGCTGAGATTTGTCAGGATATCCTCAGCCAGAACTACCCGGAGGTCGAAGAGGACGATGAGGAGAGTGCCCCAACCACTTCCGAGGTATGGGGTATGATTGGCTCCATACGTCGGTATGTGGCTTCCAGAGAAAGCCATAACTACGAGTGGTTCTGCACTTTTGAAAAGAAGGTAGAGTCACTTGCATCCAAAGGTATGAAACAGATGCCGATCTCAGGGTGATTAAAGCAGGACTGTGCACTGACCGAAACTGACTCTGATACTGCTAACTTGGCTTACATGAATGAGATTGAGCTGGGCGACTGAACAGCATGGACACGAGGAACTGTAAACTTTTGTTTCCGATTCTTTCTTGCATTTCTTTTTAATTTAATTGTGGTTAAGTTACATAACATGATTGTCATGCTATCTCCTTCTAGAAATATGGCACAAGATGTTAGGACCATTCTAGTAAAACCACAGTTACTGTACAGTTACTGCAATGCAGAAAACTAAACAAAACTCGCTGTCCCGTTTGTATGCCATTCCACTTGTATGCCCACATTTACGTAGTCCTGGGGAGAGGCATACAAGCAGAATTGACTGTATATTCCAACGCTTTTTCAGCCTCATTAACACTGAGATCTTAGTAGGGTTGTTCTAATCCGCCAAACAGAATTGGCTTCATCAGATTCCCACCCCATTTTCAGAATTAGGATTTTTGAAATTGCAGTCTGACAATCCTAATTCCTAAATAGAAGGTAAAAACCTGTTTTTACATAGGAATTTAGGATATAGGATTTCAAATCTGAATCCAATTTTGAGATTCTTCCAGGAATTAGATAGGAATTGGATCAGGAACTAGAAATTCCTAAATTCCTAAGCAGTCCAATCAGACTGGAATTGGGCAACTCCTTGCATCCTTAATTTCGACATCACAACATCATGCCACTGGAACTCACTGATAATAAGGGTGTAAGCAGTGAGTTTGTGCGTCTCTCCAAATTCAGCCACCAAAAGGTCAGGTAAATAAGCATCTGAGCAGGCTGAGGTAGCTGGCAACTTATAATAAAATATACCTTAAGTGTGCCTTTAAGGCTGTAATGGCATCTTGGGGTTCTGGTGACGAACATAAACCAGTATTGCTTTGCACGTGTAGTTTACAAAGGCCACCTGCACCCCTCAGGGCCGTTACAGCCTTACTATCTATACTTGGATCTACTTTATTTCATTTATAATAATGCATCATTTTTTTCTGTAGAGACGACCAGTTCTTTCCTGTAATAACTGGACGGTTATTGCGGTATGCACGTGCACACTGCCTGTTCACAGTACATGAGACACTGATGTGCTGTACTTCAGCATCTCACAGAACCGCTGATAGAAACCACAGCTCTTACAAACATTTTTAACACACAATAGATCATGGTTAGCAGCATTTTTAATCCTGTTTTAAATGTTTGAACTGGGAGAGGGGAAAAAATGTTTTCCAGCAATTATATACAGTATGTAAAAAAGCATGGAATTGGGTAGCTACTCGAATTTAACAACAGATCCAGAAGCAAATGATTTGATACCTTTCATTGGACCAACATAGATGTAACAAAATGAACAAAGTGCTTTAGCTTTCGGACCAGCAAGTCCTTCGTCAGAAGCTTCCAGTGAAGGATTTGTTGGTCCGAAAGCTAAAGCACTTTGTTCTTGTTGTTACATCTATGTTGCTCCATTAAGAGGTATCAAATCATTTGCCTCTGGATCTGCTCTTACAAGGACCAATATGGCAAATACTGAATCAAATTTAAAAGACGCTTTTGGTCTGTGATGCTTAAATAAACCTCTTGGGCTTTTGTACTTGGGGATTTTGTAGCATCACACACCTTGGGTGTGTATTAAATTCTCATTATACTCTCCACCCCATGCACTATTCTCTGTATAATGTGCACTCTGGTATGTATTATTCCTTATGTAATGCTTCTGTATAATAAATGAAGGGAAACAAACACATGTGCTTCAACAGTAACTAGCCCTCAGGATGACTCTAGTCAGGAGGACACAGCAACAGCATGAATGACATAGCAACTGAAGAGTTAAACCAACTAGCAAGTTGAGTGGTCTACATACTGTACTGTCTGTACTGTACTATCCTGTCTGTATATAGTATGTCAAACTGAGGGACTACATACTGTACTGTCTGTACTGTACTATCCTGTCTGTATATAGTATGTCAAACTGAGGGACTACATACTGTACTGTCTGTACTGTACTATCCTGTCTGTATATAGTATGTCAAACTGAGGGACTACATACTGTCCTGTCCTGTCTGTGTATAGTATGTCAAGCTGATGGACTACATACTGTACTGTACTGTCTGTATATAGTATGTCAAGCTGAGGGACTACATACTGTACTGTACTGCCTGTATATAGTATGTCAAGTTGAGGGACTACATACCACAATTTCTGTATATAGTATGTCAAGCTGAGGGACTACATACTGTACTGTACTGTCGATATATAGTATGTCAAGCTGGGGACTTATATACTGTACTGTACTGTCTGTATATAGTATGTCAAACTGAGGGACTCCATACTGTACTGTACTTTCTGTATATAGTATATCAAGCTGAGGGACTACATACTGCACTGTACTGTCTGTATATAGTATGTCGAACTGAGGGACTACATACTGCACTTTACTGTCTGTATATAGTATGTTAAATTGAGGGACTACATACTGTACTGTCCTGTCTGTATATAGTATGTCAAGCTGAGGGACTACATACTGTAATGTACTGTACTGTCTGTACATAGCATGTCAAACTGAGGGACTACATACTGTACTGTCTGTATATAGTGTATCAAGCTAAGGGACTACATTCTGTACTGTACTTTCTCTATAGTATGTCAAGCTGAGAGACTACATACTGTGCTGTAATGTACTGTACTGTCTTTATACAGTATGTCAAACTGAGGGACTACACACTGTACTGTACTGTCTGTATATAGTATGTCAAGCTGAGGGACTACATACTGTACTGCACTTTCTGTATATAGTATGTCAAGCTAAGACTACATATTGTACTGTAATGTACTGTACTGTCTTTATACAGTATGTCAAACTGAGGGACTACATACTGTACTGTACTGTCTGTATATAGTATGTCAAGCTGAGGGACTACGTACTGTACTGTACTTTCTGTATGTAGTATGTCAAGCTGAGAGACTACATACTGTACTGTACTGTCTTTATACAGTATGTCAAACTGAGGGACTACATACTGTACTGTAATGTACTGTCTGTACATAGTATGTCAAGCTGAGGGACTACATACTGTACTGTACTTTCTGTATAAAGGATTTCAAGCTGAGGGATGACATTCTGTACTGTACTGTCTGTATTTAGTATGTCAAGCTGAGGGATGACATACTATACTATACTATACTATACTATACTGTCTGTATATAGTATGTCAAGCAGAGGGACTACATACTGTACTGTACTCTCTGTATATAGTATTTCAATCTGAGGGACTACATACTGTACTGTATGTATATAGTATGCCAAGCTGAGGGACTGCATACTGTACTTACTGTACTGTCTGTATATAGTATGTAAAACTGAGGGACTACATACTGTACTGTACTGTCTGTTTATAGTATGTCAAGCTGAGGGACTATATACTGTACTGTACTGTCTGTATATAGTATGTCAAACTGAGGGACTACATACTGTACTGTACTGTCTGTAAATAGTATGTCAAATGTAGTGACTACATACTGTACTGTACTGTCTGTATATAGTATGTCAAGCTGAGGGACTACATACTGTACTGCACTGTCTGTATATAGTATGTCAAGCCGAGGGACTAGAATACTGTACTGTACTGTCTATATATAGTATGTCAAACTGAGGGACTACATACTGTACTTACTGTACTGTCTGTATATAGTATGTCAAACTGAGTGACTACATACTGTACTGTACTGTCTGTTTTATAGTATGTCAAGCTGAGGGACTACATACTGCACTGTACTGTACTGTCTATATATAGTATGTCAAGCTGAGGGACTACATACTGTACTGTCAGTATATAGTACGTCAAACTGAGGGACTACATACTGTACTGTACTGTCTGTATATAGTATGTCAAGCTGAGGGACTACATACTGTACTGTACTGTCTGTATATAGAATGTCAAGCTGAGGGACTACATACTGTACTGTACTGTCTGTATATAGAATGTCAAGCTGAGAGACTACATATTGTACTGTACTGTTTGTACTGTACTATACTGCACTATCTGTATATAGCACAGTATGTCAAGCTGAAGACTACATACTGTACTGTACTTTCTGTATATAGTATGTTAAGTCGAGGGAGTACATCCTGTACTGTACTGTGTTATCTGTATATAGTATGTCAAGTTGAGGGACTACATACCGTACCATCTGTAAATAGTATATCAAGCTGAGGGACCACATACTGTACTGTACTATCTGTATATAGTATATCAAGCTGAGGGACTAAGTACTGTACTGTACTATCTGTATACAGTATGAAAAAGCTGAGGGACTACATACTGTACTGAACATAAGCAATAAGACATGATGAGGTGTGCGTTAGACAGTTCTAACACACAGCTAGGGGGCATAGTGAGGCAAGAGGCAGCAGGCCGAGTGCGTCCAGCCCCCTAGCCATGCGTTACAATTGTTTAACGCACACCTCAGAGTGTCTTTTATGCTTATAAAATGGGCATCTGTAATTTACATACATGTAAAAAAGAAAATGTTTGTTTATATGGGAAAAAAATGATTATGCATTTTGTTGTAAAATAGTTCCTCTGCCTACAACAGAGTACTGCATTTTGGTTTTCATTTGGACTTTTGTCCTTCTATGGCCACCATAGCTGTAGTGTACTTCCTCACAGTGATAAACATGGTTGCCATGGTTACCTTCACTATAGTTTTATTTTTTTTTATTGTGCAGTTACTTATAATTGTTTATGAGAGTAAGGTTGGTTGTTATGACTGCTGCGCCCTGCAGTCCCCACCCCTCAACCACAGACAGACTGAGAGGCTGCAGTTTCTGGATCTGAATCCGATCACCTGGAAGCACAGCAGCTGGCCAGCCTCCCCATGGAGAAACCGCTGTCTGCTTGGTGGTTCACGTTACATTACAGAAGGTTACTTTTTTTATTAGTTTAATGTGACCAGGCAAGGCAAATGACAGAAAGAGAAGTCAGAGTGGGTGACCAGAAGAGCGGCAGCTATTCAGGCAACAGAGCATAGGAACAGAGTTTAATGGACTACCGCAATTTCCTGAATGACCAGCACGGTTGCCTCTGACTGCTGGCGGCTTGGGAACGGGTGATCAAGTTCCAGAAATTTAAAAAGCTGTGTCCGGTTCCACAAAATAGTCTGTAGTACAGTATATAGCCACACACAAGATATGCAGTGCCATCAAAAGTTATTGTGAGGTTTCTGGGATTTCGGAAAGTTTGTGGCTACAGCTGCAAAAAACATGGAGGAGATTCAAAAAATGAACATTCTATGTGGCATCTTAATACCAGCTTTTTTAAATGTGGCTTTGGTTGCCTGAACTTGTTGCTAGCCGTGCGTTAGGCACTTCTAATGCACAGCTAACAACCAATCAAAATACAGGATTTTATCAACCCACTTTATAATGTCTGTATATAGTATGTCAAGTTGAGGGGTCTACGAACTGTACTGTCTGTATATAGTATGTCAAGCTGAGGGACCCCATCCTCTACCAACTGTATATGTCAAGCTGAGGGGTCCATGTACTGCACTTTACTGTCTGTCTGATGAGGTCTACATACTGTACTGTGTGAATATAGAATGTCTGAGGGGGTCTACGTACTGTACTGTCTGTACATAGTATGTCTGATGGGATCTGCATACTATACTGTCTGCATATAGTATGTTTGAGGTCTACATACTGTACTGTACTGTCTGTACTGTCGGTATATAGTATGCCTGATGGAGTCTACATACTGTACTGTCTGTATATAATATGTCTGATGGGGTATACATACTGTACTGTACTGTCTGTATATAGTATGTCTGGGGTCTACGTACAATACTGTACTGTCTGTATACAGTATGTCTGATGGGGTCTCTGTATGGTACTGTCTGTATATAGTATGCCTGATGTGGTCTGTGTAGTTTACGGTACTGTACTGTCTGTATATAGTAGGTCAAGCTGAGGGGTCTACATACTGTACTCTGCTGTCTGCATATAGTATGTCTGATGGGGTCTACACATGGTACTGGATTGTACTATCTATATACAGTATGTCTGATTGGGTCTACGTGCTTTACTGTACTGTCTCTATAAAGCGTGTCAAGCTGAGGGGTCTACGTAATGTACTGTCTGTATATTGTACAACTGGGGGTCTACGAGCTGTACTGTACTGTCTGTACATAGTGGGCTCAATTTACAAATGTGTCCGGAATGCCACAAGCCCTGGGTTGCCGAACATATGGTATACTGGGCTTGTGACATTGCCCAGCCTTCAGTCGGGATTCTCAATCCTGTATGCCAATTGCTGCAAGGTAGACCACCTTTTTGCTGGTCTAGTTTTTGGGCTTTTTTTATTCATTTTTTTCTCCTTTCTCCTTGGACTCCTCAGGGGATATGACTCCTCCCTCGGAGGGGTTCATCCTCTGGTCCGATCCCCAGCTCATCCGCCCCCCCCTCCGAGGTTCCCCTACGGATTCCTCCTCCATGGCAGGGCCAGGTGGGGGGTGCCGGAGTACCCCCACCACCCTGGTACATCAAATCTGGTGGCGGGGGACAGATTCGCTGGTGCAGTCCGACCATGATAGGTCTTGTGGAGCCTGAGGTATTTTCTGTTTTCTCCCACTCCTCTCTTCTGACGTGAGGATGTCTGCTTCAAGCCTCCTGACCCGTACTGCCCTCCAGTTATCACCAGAGGGCAGTCAGCATGCAGGATGACTAGTTCCCTTCCCCCGAGAGAGGAGAGCTGTCCTCCGGATGCTCAATCCTCTCTTCCCCCCTACTGACCCCCGGTGGCCCAGGCTCGTTCCCGATCCCAGGTCGCCGGCATGGCACAAGGTGTGGCATCCAGCGCCTCAACCCTCAGTGCCACCTGGCTGGCCCTTGCCGTTCTAGTTTTGTGACAATCTTAGGACCCTTTTACAGGGCTTGCGCCAAACATTTGGCACAAGCTGCCGTAAAATGGGGAAAGTGTTTGGCTCAAGCCCTGTAAAAAGGTCCCAAGATTATCACAAAGCTAGACCAGCAAAAAGGTGGTCTAACTCATGGCAATTGGCATGCAGATTTGAGAATCATGATTGAAGGCTGGGGAATGCCACAAGCCCCGTCCTCCATATGTTCAGCAAACCCAGGGCTTGTGGTATTCCTAACATGTTTGTGAATTGAGCCCACTATATACAGACAGTACAGTACGCATACCCCATAAGACATACTATATACAGACAGTACAGTACAGCATGTAGACCCCCAGAAGTACTATATACAGACAGTACAGTACGTAGATCCCTCAGCGGTACTGTACTGTCTCTGTAGAGTATATCTGATGGGGTCTATATACCTTACTATACTGTTTCCATATAATATGTCAAGCTGAGGGGTCTGCATAATGTACTGTCTGTATAGTGTGTCTGGGGTCTAAGTACTGTACTGTCTGTATATAGTATGTCTGATGGGGTCTACATACTTTACTGGTACCGTATTATCTGTATACAGTATGTCTGGAGTCTACATACTGTACTGTAGTCCATGTATAGTTTGCCTGGGGTCTGCATACTGTACTGTAGTCTGTACATAGTATGTCTGAGATCTATGTACTGTACTGTCTGTATATAGAATGTCTGATGGGATCTACGTACTGTATTCTAATCTGTACATAGTGTGTGTGGGATCTAAGTACTGTACTGTCTGTGCATAGAATCTCTGAAGGGATCTACATACAGTACTATACTGTCTGTATATAGTATGTATGAGGTCTGCATACTGTACTGTCTGTATAGAGTATGTCTGATGAGGTCTGCATACTGTACTGTCTGTATATAGTATGTCTGATGGTACTGTCTGTGTATAGTATGTTTGATGGGGTCTACATACTGTACTGTCTGTAATTGTATATAGTTTGATGGAGTATGTACTTTACTGTACTGTCTGTATATAGTATGTCAAACTGAGGGGGTCTACATACTGTGCTATACTGTCTGTATATTGTATGGTTGATGAAGTCTATGTACTGTACTGTCTGTATATAGTATGTTTGACGGGGTCTATGTACTGTACTGTACTGTGCATATAGTACGTCTGATGGAGTCTACGTACTTTACTGTACTGTCTGTATATAGTATGTCTGGGGTCTACATACTGTACTGTAGTCTATATATAGTATGTCTGGGGTCTACATACTGTACTCTACTGCCTGTATATTGTATGTGATCTATGTGCTGTACTGTAGTCTGTATATGATATGTCTGGGGTCTACATACTGTACTGTACTCTACTGTCTGTGTGTAGTATGTCTTGGGTCTACATACTATACTGTACTCTATTGTCTGTATATAGTATGTCTGTGGTCTATGTGCTGTACTGTAGTCTGTATATGGTGTGTCTGGGGTCTACATACTGTACTGGCTCTATTGTCTGTATATAGTATGTCTGTGGTCTACGTGCTGTACTGTACTGTCTTTATATAGTATGTCTGCGTTTAATAGGTCTCAACTGTATATCTAATTTTCTTTGTGCCTTATTTAATTCCTGAGGCAAGACAGAGGATTCTGAAGTTCTTACAAGTTATTCGTCCTTTTCCAGGTCCACTGTCATGGACGTATGCAGATCAGGGAGGTTTTGTGCTGTTGGCCATCAGAAACATGTGCTGGGATGCCTGATAAATTGGCATTTCCAACCCCCTGGCTTGTGCCCCCTGAGGCGGGGCTCGCCTTGTTGGCCACTCTGGATGTGATGTTGCTCCTGCAATCTGAGGACCTCTTGGTAGGGGTAGCTGGTCAGTCAGGCCAGTACCTAAGCATGCCTTGACATCCTGCCACATGCCAGGAAGTTTTTTTTTCCATGTTCTGTTGCCCTCAGCCTCTGTGGACTTCAGTATGCTAGACAGTCCAAGTGCACGAGCATGCATAGCATGGCTGTGCAGATTCCAGACAGTGTTCTCCCCTCTCTTGGCCTGCCTCCACTGCTCAACCACCTTCGGGTCACTCAGGTGACAGTATTGCAGTGCAGGCAGCCACCTTCCCTCCCTGGAGCAAGTGAGCATTCACTCCCAGCTGACTAGCCCCTGCTGACCTGGACTGTTCCTGAAACTGGGTCATTGGCATCACATGTGGTAGACCTATCAGTGCAACAATGGGCTGGCTCAAAATATCATCATTTTTTTTTTTACATAGGTTTTTCCCGCCTGCTGTGCCCTGGCTGATGCCCTTCTGCTGACACCCCTGGCCTTATCACCTACCTTTTCTGGGACTAGCCCCATTACTTTCACTGGACCAGTTTGTGGGTGGGTGTCTTGGTCTGTAGTGCGAGATCTGTGGGTTGTTAGCTTCATCCTGACTGCCAGGTGGAGTTTTTCACTAATTTATCATACGGCTCTCATAGATAGTTACAAGCAAAGAGGCCGAAGACCTATATAATGCTCACCTCTGTTTTCAAGGGGAAAATTCTGTTTCATGACTAGCATAAAAATGGTCAAGTCTGTTTTTGAATTCAAGCATATGTTTGCTTCCGACCACCTCCAATGGGAGGCCATTCCAGGTACCTATGATCCTTTGGTTGAACCAGTGTGCCCTACGCATAGTATAACATGTTTCCCCTTTAAGTTGTAGTATATGGACCCTGGTATTGTAATGTTGTTTCTTGAGCTCTAGGCCCAAACAGTCCCACAAGTCATTGTTATTAAAAGTTAAAAAAATGAGGCATAGATCCCATCTAACCTACTGTATTTTAAGGAGTATAACCCCAAGGATTTTAGACTGTCCTCCCATGCCAGGTCTTTTAGTCCAAACACTGTCTTTGTTGCAGTACCCCGCATTCTTTCCAATGTATTACTTCCAGCCTTAGTTGAGGTGGCCCACAACTGGGCACAATACTCCAGATGGGGTCTCATAAGTGAAGCATAAAGGGGCAACACCACCCTTTTATCTTTGCTTCTTATGTGCCTTTTAATACAATATAATATTTTGGTTGCAGTCTTTGCACTGGCACAAGTCTGATTTTTAAACTTAAGATCATTAGTAATTATAATACCAAGACCTTTTTTCTCTCTAATTAACCTCAAGGCTGCTCCATTGAGTTGATACTGAGCCTGTGGGTTTGCTCACGCAAAGTGCATCACTACGTATTTTCCCAAATTAAACTGGAGCTTTTCTTCCCGTGCCCAGTTTTCCAGTTTAGTTAGCTCAGCTTGCAACTTAACATCCTCCTGAGAATATATCACTCTACCAATTTTGGTATCATCTGCAACTTTTGATATGCAGATTTCCTCCCCATGGTGCATTGAAGATATGCAGAAACTGAATAATATTGGGCCCAGAACCGACAATCACCTGCTGCATTCGGTTTTCCAGCCAGGGCTTGATCCATGACACAATATTTATTCCTATGTCAGATTTTACCAAGGCATCTATCAGTTCGTAATGCGGCACAGTATCAACTTGCTGTGATCCAAATATATGACATCAGTTTTCTGTTTCCCTTGTCCAGCTCCTTGCTGACCATATCATAAAATTTTAGCAAGTTAGTTTGGCACTATCTTCCCTTAACAAAACCATGCTGAATTTCTCCCCAGTGGAGATGCCATGCATTGATGCACTCTGTCATGTGCATGACCACAACAAAGCAAACATCCATCAGCACCCCCCCCCCGTCTCCAGCCGTACTACCACCTGGCTTGAGCCATGGAGCAGCAGCCACGGAGTGGAGCACAATGTCCCCTCACCCAGAAAGAGGGCGCTGTCCCTGGACGCTTGATTCTCCTTCCCCTAGAAAGCCAATGAGAGACCCATGTCCATTCCTGAACCCGGGTTGCCGGCATAGCAATTGAAGCCCTACTGCTGCGCTACCAAACTGGCTCAAAATGTCATCCTTTTCACAAAATCTTGTTGCCCAATCCATGCCAACATCTTACACGTCCCCAAATGGCATTCTTTTTTTTTTTTTTTTTTTAGTGCTTCTTATCCCCTAAGCACTGAGTGACCCCTTCATCCCAGCCACCCTAGCACCATCACCCTGACATATCCAGGACATACCCTGCCAGTGTGTTCCTCTGGGGCTGCCCAGCCCCCAGCGAGGGTGGCAGGCTTCCTCAACCCGCTGCCTAATGGATGTGGTTTCGTAGCAGTGCCTTGTTGTCGGGGGTGGAGCCTACGGGTGGCCGGAAGTCATCCTGCTGGCTGGAAAGATTTCTTGGTTTCCTTTCTCTGCCCCTATTGGCACAATGGAGCATGCGTGCAACGATGTCAGTGACAGCACCACACACTTCCATACGTGGTGTGTCAGACACCTGCTGCTCTAACACTGTCCTCTTGCAGTTCCTGTGCCCACCCCCTCCCCCAGCCATCACTAGGGGCAGGCTAATGCAGGACTCCACACCTCCCCTTCCTGGACGAGGAGCGCAGTCTGCATACCCTCAATCCTCCCCCACCCCAGCCACCCTTCCGACTGTTCGAGTTCGCTCTGCACTGTCAGCACTGCAAGTGGTAGCACTAGTGCTGTGCTGGTGGGCTGGCTTGCAAACGGCATTCTTAAGGGTGTAAGAGTGGTCTCCCTTACAATCTTAGGTAGTCAGCTCACCATCAGATCGCAGGACTCACAAACCTGAGAATGTGGACAAGGTTACTCTCACACTTTTAAGTGTGCCATCAGGGGATGTACGAGTACATACAACCCTCTCCTAGCTTGCAAAAATCTCATACCCCATAGCTGGGATGTACTGTACCTAATGCACCCTAACACAACGAAACAGGGACACTGTAAAAACAGACATGGAATCGATAATAAATGTGGGGGTGTGGGGTCCTGACATTTTTTTTGTGTGCACTAATTGTTCAAATAAAAAGTGGCAACCCCCCCCCCCCCACATCCACCCATGGTGGGCAGATTTTGGTTCTTTTAAACAAAAGTTTAGATCCGCCCATGGCACTGAGCCATGGGGTTTGCTTGGCATGCTGACAACCTGGGTTCGCGCCGAGCCTGGGTGTCAGGAGGAAGACCAGCAGGAGGGAGTTCACAGCATCCATTGGATGCCCCTCCTGGGGGCCTTAGGCACCTGGAGGATGATGCTAGGTGGGCGTGAGGCTCAACATGCCACCAAACATCCCCACCCTTGGTTGCCATCACGATTGCCCAATGAGGATGGAAGGAGTGGGGAAGGGAGAAAATGGAAAAGCTCGCCTCCTGATCACCCAGATGATGGACGCCATTTCCCGTCACCACTGAAGCCCCAGAAGTATTCGGACTGACCCCGCAGCACCCGGATATGTAGCTGCACCTAAGGGCACTTCCCCGTGGAAGGAAGGAGCCCACCCAGCAAATGGTTCTGCCAGGTTACCTTGGGGGGCTGCAAATAGGGGCTGTGGATGACAGTGGGGTGGAGTGGTGGCAGGTGCTCCTAGGAGGCCTGAAGGAGTGGCCGGTCAGAGTGCCTAGGGAGGAGCAAAAAAATAATTTGTTTGCGGGGGGGACATCTGACTGAGTTTTCTTTTATTTATCTCTAATGCTACTGCATACTGACAGCATTGTCGTGCTCAATACATCTGAAAGAAGTAGGGGAGATCTCCGTTTTTGCATTAAAACACCATTATTGAGCCTTTGGGCTATTTCAGGTTTTATGCAAGTCTTTGTCTAGAGGGCAAACAATACCAACCACTATTACCTTTAATGATTGCTTTCCCATTGATCTTGGTGTTAATTCTCATATATATTTTATCTTTATTTTTATTTCACAATATATAGTTATATATATATATATATATATATATATATATATATATATATATATAGTGTGTGTATATATATATATATATATATATAGTATATATATATATATATATATACTGTGTGTATACAATGGGAATGGGTAAAACACTGCCAAGATAAAATGGATATCTTTATCAGTGATGACAGTAAAGGAGAAATCTTCAAAAGATTATCTTAGTTACTGATGCCACATTGCTCTCTGCTCTCTCTGTCGTCATAGAACAGAGCTTCTATGAGTGACAGGCTGAGACTACAGTAGAACCCTTTGGGCTCTAGTGCAAGCTGAGTTTAACCTGCGGCTTTGTTGTAAAGTTTTGCTTTTCTGTTCTCCCTAGTAAGCTTCAGTCAGCGGCGGTGCCAACAATAACACTTAAACAGGGCTGTCAAATTACTATATCAGCAAGCATCTGTTTACATTTTCCTACTGTGATATCACACAGTTAAAAAAACTGTATTCTTGCACCGTGATCTGGTATTGTTCCCATCATACATGGAACCTAAAGGAAAAAAAAAACAGTTTGGTTACATAAGATTAGTTCAAAATTAGTCCCGTTAGCTTTTCATGGCTCGCAGTCCACCCCATCTTGAACTGGGGCACCAAGTAATCCATAAGTAGTTTGTCCACTTTAAAAAAAAATTCCAAGTAAAAGAAAAAGACAAGTTCTAAAAGACAACAGTTTTTCAAGTGTCACTGTGATCTCCCTGATTTCGCCAAGCCAGTCAGTGCCACGAGATGCTGTCTGTCACTCACTCATGAATATGGCTAACAGTGAAGACACTGATCCAGTGCTGGATATCACAAACCCGGACATCCCAAACTACAGAACCAGTGTTAATCAGAGGCCACCAGCAAACTCCTTCTCACACAAGGTCTCTATGGCCACCAGTTACTCAGTGTCGCATTGTCACAGTCATTCGTGACCATGGAAAAACCACTGACATTACACTATGCAAATTAGCTCTATCTACATGCAGCCACGGCAACCCATATAGGAGGGACCAGTCACTTTCGTGGGAAATGGACTGTTCAGCTAGTCGGACCGAGGCAGTAGTTTTGAATGGCACCATGTTACCGTGGCAAACTCTGATAGTCAGCTTAACACGGATATTCTTTTTTTTAGTTGCTTTATTTGTGTCCGCCACCGACTGGCTCCCTTCCACCAGCCCCTCCAGCCCCATCACCCCGGCGTCCACTGGTACTTACCTCGGGCGTTGAGGTGCCAGATGACCGGGTGCAGCGTCTGTGGGGGACCAGCATCATCTGGCCAGTTGGTGTAATTTTTGCCTCCGTTTCTCCTCTCCCCGAGTGCGGAGCCATGGCATGCAATGATGCCAGTGGCAGCCATGCATGCTTCAGGCAAGTGTGCGGCATACAGGGGGTCTGCTCGATCTCCATCCCCTGTCTTGGAGCCAGTGTGCCAGCCTCCAGCTGCCACTAGGGGCCAGGCATGCACTGGTCTCCGATCCCACCCCTCCCCAGGAGAGGAGAACTGTCTTCCGGATGCTCGATCCTCTCCCTCCCTGGCTGACCCCCAGTGACCTGCTCGCATCATGAACACGGGTCAACGGCATGGCAGGAGGTGAGGCAGTGATGCCTCAACCCTCCACACCCCTGGGCCGGCCTTAACATGGATATTTAAACAACCTAGAAACAAATAGTTCACCTGCATCCCATCTTAAAAATCTTTCAACAAACACCAAAAAGTCAATGTACAGTAAACCACCGATTTTTACCCACTCCCATGTATACATCAGATATGTGATGGGCTGCTCAAACATATCATAAATATCTTTACTTGTTGCCTTTGACCCCTGTGACAGCTCACTCGAAAGCTCCACCATTCGGGAGGTCACCGGGGTCAAAGCCAACTCATAAAGATATTTATGATATGTTAAAGCAGCCCATCACATGTTCCCATATATATATAGTGTACATGCATTTAATATACAGCATCTATAAATCCATATTTATAGAATAAATAAAGGGTAGGTGTGATATACAAGGATGTATACCCAGTGAGGGGTCTAATGAGACTATAAAGGCCACAAGAGGGTGAGTGGCTTTATAGAGTCATTAGCCCCTGAGATAGGTATACTTCTGAGTGTATCAAATGTATTCATTTTTTCTTGACTAAAATACATTTGCATTGTCAACTTTTATTACCTGTAGTTAATTTTCTGGTCCGTCGTTTTGCTCTTTAGAGCACTTCCTGATTGATCCTTTTTTGACTCCTGGTGTTTTCCATAGTGTAGTGGTTTTTGGTTTGATTTTTGTTTTTTGTCCTATTTGGTTTCCCATGGGGTAGTGGCTTCCTATGTGAGAGGGCATGTCTGAAGGCACACCTCTCTTTAGTTTGGTGGTGGCATGTGACTTTCGGTTCAATGCACTGGTTCAGCTTCCGTGGTGGTCCGGAACTGTGTTTGAGGGGGTGCACCCATTCGTTAGGGGCAGCAGGAGTGGCATGGTGAAGATCGCGTCGGGAACAGTGGGAGTGGTGTGGTGGGAATAGCTTTGAAGCAGTGGGAGCAGCATCTTAACAGCATGGGGAGTATGGCATCTTTGGTAAAGGTATCTGGAGTGTGGCAGAACCAGCTGCAGGACGATGGCATCTGGTGAGCTGAATTCCGAGGGACAGATATCTTGGAGTCTGTTTTCACCACAGGATTTAAGAGTCATTTTGTTCTGCTGTATTTTTTTAACAGGTTTGGGGGGGGGGCTTTTTAGATGTGTGCATAAAGTGTGGTAAGTTTGGTTAATTGGTCTGATGGGTATTTTTATAGTTGTGCTAAATAGTTAATTGGTTTGGTAACTGGTAATCTGTGATCCACAGGGTTTAATGTACTATAGGTATATGTTATTAGTGTCAGTATATACTTTTAATTACTTATGTATATACTTTGTTTATACCTTTAATAACTTCAGGCATGCAGAGAAATAAACGATGACCTTTTGTGGGGGATATCCCCCTCCATATATCAAAAGAATAAATGATATGGGGGGATGGATCCAGCATAGTTTGGGGAGAGGAGGGGTCACCCCAATGTTGGGGGTCTGAGACAACTGCCTGGAGGATCCCTCCTTGCCCCCTACCACTTACAAGTACCATACATCACAGGGAATTCAGAGTTTATGCTGAACCCATATGGGGCTCATTGCTGTGTTGAGTCCCAGCAGGTCTAAGGCATGCTATATGGGAACATCTACAAACGCCCTTGAAATGTACTATTTCCAGGGCCACTGGTTTTAGTTTTTTACCAGAAAACCTCATACAATTCTGGAATTTGGACTGCCTGCACGTCAGTAAAATCAAGGAATTTCACAGAATTTGGCATTTTATATCAGATCAGTAAATCTCTAGAACTTGGGCTGGATTCTTAAAATGAAATGGGACTAAGTCCCACACCACAACTCCAGCTGCAGACTGAAATCTCTGCAGCTGTGGAGATTGGTATTCTCATCCGCCTCAACTGCGGAAGATGTTACGCTTGGTCCCATCAGCCGTAACATTTTTATGCAGTGGTGAGGAGAACCCATCCAAAAGCTGCAATAAGTCATGAAACCAGTCATAAACTGGCTCTACTTTTGAGAATATCGTAGCTGCGGGAGAAACTGAGGTTCCGCAAGTGGCAACCCACTTGTGCTCAGTTTTTCCCACAGTTGTGGCATTTTCACGAGCTTTGAGAATCCATCCCTTTGGATTTGTCTCATAATTGCTTCTTGTACTATTTTCAGTTTGCATCATTTAATACTCTGTGTGTTAAGCCTTCTTTTATTCGGCTTATTTATACACATGTAACCCCCTACAAATGGGGGTTCCCAAAAAGTCTCCCTTGAACTTGCCTAAATACTCACTGCCAGGCTGGTGTCCTGCGTTTTTGCAATTTAAATGTGATTACCAGAGCCTGTATAGCCCCTGTGTACTGTCTCTTTAAGAGTTGCTTCATTGCAGCATAGGTAATCTGAGATGGAGTTCTGTTGAAAGATTTAACTATTTGCTGAAAACCATTTAGAATGATAATGATAATGTAGTTTGTCTAACCTGCTTTCTTTGTAGCAAGGACTGCTTTGTTTGTCTCCATTATCTTGGTCCTGGACTGCAAATTGGACCAATCAGTTCTGGTGGGACCTAAAATGTAGCCAGACTACAGGAGCTGTCTGAATTCAAAATCTATAGGAACTGTGGTTTGAGTTTTTGTGCCTTTTTTGCAGCTGAAGGGGGAGCTCTTGCTTTGACTGACAGCCAAATTCAGCCAACCAAATCTTTTGGATCTTGGGGAAGTCCCGGACTGCTTGCAGTTTTTTGAGTTAGTGTCTGATCTGGGAAGTAAAAGGAGAGGAGCTGAAGTGATTCTTAAGTGATTCTGAGAGTAATCCTGAGTGGATTCGCATGGGAGAACTATGAAAAGGCTGAGAGTTTGGCCTCCATGTCTGCCTGCTGCTCCTGAGAGGGAGAGAAGAAGAATTATTTTGGACTAAATCCAAGTTTGTGTGACTAAAGTAAGCTACTGAAGTGGGCCAGGCTCAACCTGAAGAAGACCGAAGATTTTGCTGAATGCGATCGGCCTGTCAGGAGTGCCAGCTACCCCTAAGTTCCCGGTGTGTGCAGAGAGTTTGCGATTGTGACCGGGGAGCACTTTGCCTGGTACAGTAGAACCCCCGTACATGTAAATGTGCTATGTGCTGGACAGTGGATCGCAAGTGACCATTGTATTTAAGGACTGGTATGACAAACACTTATCTGCTGTGCCCTTACAATCCCTGTAAGGCCTACATGTGTGGGGGCTGAGCGACAAGTCTTATCACTACCTAGGATATGTCCGCCTCTGGTTGTCATTTCCTGCAGCTGTAACTGGTGTAGAGGAGCAAGTCGAGACACTGGCCTTAGTGTGTCCCCCTACTGGACTGTATGATGGGGTTCCCCTGTTAATTGGGACCAACGCCCATATGTTTGGGAGGCTGGCACAACTCTGTCACAAGAAACAAGGGCGACGGACTGGGAGGGCCCTAAGAATTCCTGCTCTGATCAAGAGGACCTATGATTTGCAACAGAACCCCAAGGGGAGTGGACCAGGATGAACCAGTAGGGGTCGTGTGGAAGAAGGATCCTGATTCAATGGTACTGGCCCCTAACGCCCAGTGTACTATTCAAGGGGAGGTCCGCCTCAGCAAAGATGTCAAGAACAAAATACTGATGTTGGACGTGCCAGGCAATGGAAAATTGCCGGAAGGATTATTGGTTAAGCCCAGTATCTTGCCAGCTCGTGCTCATGCCTATGCACGATGAGTGATGGTCCAGATTCATAATGTGTCAGATCGGGAGATCCGGGTGAACAGAGGATGCACGCTAGCTACGGTACACTGCACAGACACTGCAGTGTTGCCCAGCAACAAGCACCCTGGCAAGACAGATAGAGTAACTCCTGACTTGTTTGATTTTGGTGACTCCCTGTTGACAGCTGAATGGAAGACTAGAATTAGCCAGAAACTTGCCTAGAGAGATCAAGGTTTTTCATTGAAGGAATGGGACGTGAGATGTGTCCAGGGTGCGGAGCATAACATACTCCTGCACGATGAACTGCCATTTCGAGAGATATCTCGATGCCTAGCCCCTGCAGGCATAGATGATGTGAGAAGACACTTGCAGGAAATGCTCGCGGCTGGTGTGATACAAGAATCCAGGAGCCCATATGCTTCTCCCATTGTGGTTGTGTGTAAGAAGAATGGAACAATACAAATGTGTGTAGATTATCGGACCCTCACCAGGCGAACCATCCCTGATCAATACACCATGCCCCGTATACAAGATTCTCTGGATTGTTTGAATGGGAGCAAATGGTTCTCGGTGTTGGATCTTCGTAGTGGATATTACCAGATTCTGATGGCTCCGGAGGACCGTGAGAAGACAGCCTTCATCTGTCCTTTGGGGTTCTACAAATTCCTGAGAATGCCACAGGGGATATTTGGCGCCCCAGCCACCTACATTTTTGCAGCTTAAATGTGATTAACAGAGTCTGTATAGCCTCTGTGTACTGTCTCTTTAAGAGCTGCTTGATTGCAGCATAAGTAATCTGAGATGGAGCTCTGTTGAAAGATGTAACTATTTGCTGAAAACCATTTAGAATGATAATGATAATGTAGTTTGTCTAACCTGCTTTCTTTGTAGCAAGGACTGTTTTGTTTGTCTCCACTATCTTGGTCCTAGACTGCAAATTGGACCAATCAGTTTTGGTGGGACCTAAAATGTAGCCGGACTACAGGTGCTGTCTGAATTCAAAATCTATAGGAACTGTGGTTTGAGTTTTTGCGCCTTTTTTGCAACTGAAGGGGGAGCTCTTGCTTTGACTGACAGCCAAATTCAGCTAACCAAATCTTTTGGATCTTGGGGAAGTCCGGTGCTGCTTGCAGTTTTTGAGTTAGTTTCTGATCTGGGAAGTAAAAGGTGAGGAGCTGAAGTGATTCTGAAGTGATTCTGAGAGCAATCCTGGTGGATTCGCATGGGAGAACTATAGAAAAGGCTGAGGAGTTTGGCCTCCATGTCTGCCTGCTGCCCTGAGGAGAGAAGAGAATTATTTTGGACTAAATCCAAGTTTGTGTGACTAAAGTAAGCTACTGAAGTGGGCCAGGCTCAACCTGAAGAAGACCAAGATTTTGCTGAATGCGATCGGCCTGTCAGGAGTTCCAGCTACCCTAAGCTCCTGGTGTGTGCAGAGATTTTGCGATTGTGACCGGGGAGCGCTTTGCCTGGTACAGTAGAATTTCCGTACATGTAAATGTGCTATGAGCTGCTAGTGGGTTGTGAGTTGGTTCCCCACTGTGTGAACTGTGTTCTGCTTGCTGGAAGCTGTATCCAGCCCAGAATGGACTGTATCCGAATCTGTCTCCATGCGGTCTGGGCCTTGCCAGACTGACCCAGCCAGACTACCCACTGCACAGAGAATCCATCGACGAGAGATCTGCCTGGGGATCAGCCCCCCTGCTCCACACTTGAACAGGAACGACGCCTCTGCGACTCGTGTGGGCCCTGCTTCTCCTGGCATTCCAGATCAACCACCTGCAGTCTCGATTTTCGTCCAGCCTGTGTCCAGTCTTGGGTATCGTGAGTAAATACCGGGGTAGCTCCCTGCAACAACAGCTTAATCTGAGTGTGTCATCTGATTGTCTTGTTGTTTCGTTTCCTCTGGCTCCGGATTACAAATATTGTGTACTGTGCATGTTGTGTTTTCCATCACATGGCCCCAACCAGCTGCAACCCCAGGCAACGGTCCTGGCTAGCCCATCTCTTCTCCACCTGGGTACCCAGAGGTGGACTGCGTGGGGGGACTCAAAGCGCATGCATAACTGCTTGATTGATATGACCTTTAAGCTAATTAACCTGCTTTTGCCCCTCCCTTATTCACGTCCCCTGAATAAATCAGATCCATCTTTTTCTGCATGTAATCTGACTGTGGTTCCAGTTTGTGCTCAAAGTACAGTACTGTTGCTATTTGCTGTGCATAACCTTGTTTTACAGGGGGTCCCCAGGGTCGAGCCAGGGGAACCAGCCCTGGTGGTAAGTGCAAACAGTGTGGGTACTTGTGTGGTGTACCAGGGGTATTGTGAAAGTGATTATTGTAGTGTTCAGGCCACTAGAGAGGAAAGAAGGGGGTTACAGT
Organism: Neoceratodus forsteri; assembly: GCA_016271365.2. NCBI lineage: Eukaryota > Metazoa > Chordata > Ceratodontiformes > Ceratodontidae > Neoceratodus > Neoceratodus forsteri. The sequence continues at coordinate 1,478,020,802 of CM028132.1, read as the reverse complement.
GTCCTGGAGGGATGTGCCAAGGTTAGCTTGCCCACTACCAACCCTCACCTCCGGGTGGAGGCACCCGTTTCAGAACTCAGGCCACTTAACCTGCTATTAGCCAAGCAGACAGGGGTAGTAGTCCTTGGGATAGCACCACCTAGGGGTTACACACATACTGTATTAAAAGAATGACAGTAGGCCGGCCCGTCAGTGCAGCAGTTGGTTTTTTGCTTGTGATGCCGGCAACCCGGGTTCAGGAACGGACCTGGGCCATCGGAGGGCCGGCCGGGGGGGAGAAGGATTGAGCATCCGACGACTGCTGTCTTTCTCTTGGGGAGGGGGTATAGTGTTCGACTAAGCGGACACCTAGCGGTGGCTGGATGTACCACACATGGCGGCACCACAAGTAGGTGTGGGCAGGGCGATTGTTACTCCATTAATCTCGCCTTGCACAGTCCGGGTGGAGAAAATAATGCCGCCAGCCGCCCTACATGAAGCCCACCTTTTGCTTCACTTAGTTTTCAGGATGGCCCTTCAACTTATCTCATCATTGCGGCACCTTTGACGGAGGGGTACAACCTGCCTTGGGGGCAAGTCAGGGGGTATCAAGGGTCCGATGTGGAGGTGGGAGCGAGAGTCTGTGACCGGGCGGAGGTTCCGGGTGGCTGGTGGCAACAAAAAGCATAATAAATAAAAAAAAAAAAAAAAAAAAAAAGAAAAGAATGACAGTAGAATCTCAGTAAAACAAAGTCAGAAATTAGACTGACAATCACCAGTTCAGTTCCTGGAATTTCAAGTCTTGAAAGTGGAAGTTCCAGGACTAGAGGGCATGGGATGAAGTTGGAGGGAGGACAATTCAGAGGAAACGTGAGGAAGAATTTCTTCACAGAACGGGTGGTGGACAAGTGGAACACCCTGCCAGAGGAAGTGGCGGGGGCTGAAACAATCACAGGATTTAAGAATGCATGGGATAGACATAAAGGAATTCTGGAGGTCAGGGGTAAGGGGCAACAGACTTCCTGGAAAACATAAACTGAACTTACAAACTTAAATGGGCAGACTGGGTGGGCCATAGGCCCTTATCTGCCGACACTGTCTATGTATCTATGTATCTATGAAGTTCATAACTTTAATCACTGTAAACCAGTGGCCTTGATCTGTTTTTGATGGACAGACATACAGTACTTGCCCATTGGTCAGCTATTTAGTGCCTTTGTTATTGAAAAACTTAATAAACATACATTTACAAAAAAAAAAAAAGAAAAGAACAAGGCGCCCACATCCTGCCAGCCCAGAGGCTGCCTCATCCCACAGCAATTTCTGCATTCAGCCTTGTCTCTCTCAGAACCTCCCAACCCCCGTATTACATACACAGCACTCCTGAAACAGCATTCCAAGCACGTTGAGAGCGTGGAGCCTGGCCAGTTCCTTCCAGGCAAGTCCTGTGGGACAGGAAGCCTTTTATGGTAGTGCTTCACCGTGAAATGGTGGAATGCATGGCTGAGAAATGGCCTACCAGAATGATGTTATTACTCATTTAGGAAAACAAAATCAAGGCATAATGTAGGAATGTGTGTGCCCACGAGAAATGTAAGATGTGTTTATGTATATATGTGTGTATGTTGTGCATAAAATAGAAACACATTGGGGAATGTTTTCCTAAGTCATTTGATCAGCTACCAAGTTTAAAAAACATTCAAAGAAGGAGAAACATAAAATTCATTTCTGGCCGAGTTGCTTTGGGCAGATACTGTATGAGGCAGTTTAATTGTACTGTGGTCTGAGTTGGGATGGTGCAGCTGGAAAATCACTGTGAATGTACAGTACCATGGCCTGTGTTAGGAAGTTGAAGCTGGCATACTGAACAGACCACAATCTGTGTTGGACTTCAACCTACTGGGGGTGGATTGGAGCACCCCAACCACCATGAGTGAAAAGGAACAGGTCATATTAGAGGCATTTCTAGACAGCTTCCTGGTGCAGCTGGCCTGCGAGATGACTAGAGAAGGAAGAACTCGAGACCTGGTATTGTCAAATGGAGAGGCTGTAAAGGATCTGGTGGTGGAGGACCCTCTGGCTGGAAGTGACCACCACACGATGTGGTTCACGCTCAATATGGGAAGGGAGAAAGGAGGTTCGGGAACCAGGGTGATCAAATTTAAGGGGGCAGACTTCAAAATGATGGGAGAAATTGTGGGTAGGCATCTGGTTTGTATTAAGTTTAACATGGATGCTTCTCAAAAGTGGGAGATTATTAAAACAGGGCTGGTGTAGGCTACAGGGATATGTACAACGACACGTAGCAAGATGGGTAGGGCAAAGAAGCCCAGTTGTCTAACTCAGGGGGTCATTGAGGGGGTGAGGGCCAAGAGAATAGCATTTCAGAGACTCAAGATATTGGGAGAGGAGGGAGACAAGGAGGAGTTTATGAAGACGTCCAGGGAGGTAACCAGGCTGGTCAGAGAGGCCAAGGCTTCCAGAGAGCTGAGGCTGGCACAGGGCATCAAGGACTGAGAAAAGGACTTCTTCAGATACATTAGGGAGAGATGGAAGAACAAAGACCAGATTGTGAGGATTAAGAAGAACGGAGGGTGGGTTGGGGGTGGGGCAGAGGCACTAAATGAGTACTCTGTTCAGTATTCATGAAGGAGAAAGGGGGGAGATACCTCAGGGAAGGGTGTGGCAGCAAGGAGGAGGGTGACTGATAAAGGGATTACAGAGGATAGGGTTCTGGAGGGCTTAAGGGCACTGAGGGTGGACAAGGCATCGGGTCCGGATGGAATTCACCCTAGGGTACTGAAGAACTTGGCAGAGATCCTGGCAGGACCGCTGGCTGACCTGTTCAATACCTCCCTGGACACAGGGGGCCAGATATTCAAAAGGGTTGCGCCATGCGGAATAGGGTTGCGCCTGCGCAAGTCCGAACTTGCTCCATTCTGCGATATTCAGCAGGAGGCAGTTGCGCCACTGAAAACAGGCTGAGCAACAGCGCAATGCAAATGAATGCATGCTGAACTGGTGGGGAGGAACTATGCATAAACTGCACAGCCCGATATTCAGTCGGGTTGTGCAGAGGTTGCAGGCGCAACCCCAACCTGTGCCTGCACAACTTTGAGCCAAAAAAAGGCTAAGTTGAGGGCCACCACAGGTGAGCTGCTGCATTGCAGGGCGCAACACAGCAGCTGCCACCTGTGGCTGGCCCCCAACCCACTCCCTGTGCCCCCCTCATACCTCTCAACTGTTCCTGATTTTCAGGGACATCCCTGATTATGCCTCAGAATTTGTCTCTGTCCCTCATAACAATTGTATTGTTGTGACAGAACACTGGGGATTGTAAGCATAAAATAATGTTAAATAAACAAACTGAACTTACAAGCTCAAATGGGCAGACTAGGTGGGCCATAGGCCCTTATCTGCCAACACTGTCTATGTATATGTATCTATGTATTAAGTTACAGATTCCTTCCTATTCAGAAAATGCATCTTACATAAATCCCCCCTAATTCTATCAGCTTTCAGAGTGTATACTACCAAATCTTAAGATGTGTCCCTGATATGGGGTCTGTGTCCTTGATATTTTATTGTCTTGTCCCTGATTTATGAGAAGAGAGGTTGAGGTATGCCCCCTCCGCGCCCGATCGCGGGCATAGTTTAACCCCACCAGCCGATCGTGGGCAGCAATGTTCTCCCGAACACATCCCTGGTGGTCAGTGGACCGTAGTCCCGATCATGGGATGTAATCATTAACCCCCAAACATAGCCCTGGTGGTCCAGTGGACCAAAACTCCCGATCACGGGATGTAATTATTAAACACCCCCAACACATCCCTGGTGCCTAGTGTACCACCCACCCACCCATGAAGCCCACCACCGCCCCAGCAGCTGGCGGGCGGCAGCATCCACCGCCTGCCGCCCGCGCCCACCGACCGACTGCACGCCCATTGGTGCAGAGCAAGAAGCCAATGGGCGTGCAGCCCATACCGTACAAGAGGTCCAGTTTTGTGAATGAATATTCATTCACAAAACTGGACTGTCTTATAGGGTCGGGCTGTACGCCCATTGGCTTTGCTCTGCACCAATGGGCGCGCAGCCCTACCGTGCAGTCAGTCGGCGGGCGGCAGGCGGTGGGATGCTGCCGCCGCCGGGGAGCAGGGTGTTGGGGCTTCATGGGTGGGTGGGGTGGGGACACTAGGCACCAGGGATGTGTTGGGGGTGTTTAATAACCACATCCGTGATCGGAGCTTCGTCCACTGGACCACCAGGGCTATGTTTGGGGTTACAGATTAACCCATGATCGGGATCTACGGTCCACTGGACCACCAGGGATGTGTTTGGGGAGTTTAATGATTACATCCCGCAATCGGGATCTACGGTCCACTGGACCACCAGGGATGTGTTCGGGGAGGAGAGCACATTGCTGCCGCGATTGGGCTGGTGGGGGGTTAAACCATGCCCGCGATCAGGCTGCAGGGGTTGTTTTAAACTAATGCTGCCTGCGGTCGGGCTGGTGGGGGGTGGTGGTGGGGATTTTCACTCTTTTGCCCGCGATCGGGCTGCAGGAGGCGTCGGTCCCCGATGGCTGCTGCCTGGCAGGGCACCAGGCGCAAGTCCTCGGGGATCGGCGCACCTGCATGCTAATGGCATGCAAATGGGCCATAATCAGATGCAAATGGCCCCCACTGCGCCTTGCATGAATTATGGCCCCATTTGCATGTCATCTTTTTGAATATCAGGATTTGCGCGTAGGCGCAATGGTACTTGCACCACTGCAAGTTGAATGCTCCACTCTGACAACTTGCGGTGGCACAAGTTCCACTGCGCCATGCACAGTGGCTGTGGCCAGGGGGTGATATTCAAAGGAGTTGCTCAATAGCGCAATTCCTTTGAATATTGCCCGGGCCACACCCCCGCGCAACTATTTTGCGCAGCGCAAGGGCTTGCACCTAAGAAGAGCGCAGTTTGAATATCTGGCCCAAATGTTTACCACAGGACTGGAGGCTGGCTCACATGGTGCCCATTCACAAAAGTGGCCCTAAGGATGAGCCAGGAAACTACAGACCAGTGAGCCTCACATCGATTGTGCAAAAGCTCATGGAGGCAATCCTAAAAGAGAGGCTGGTCACATTTTTGGAGGACAGTAGACTCCAAGATGGTCAGCAGCATGGATTTGTCTCGGGAAGATCCTGCCAGACAAACCTGGTTGAGTTCTATGACTGGGTGACCAGGGAACTGGATAAGGGCCACACAGTGGATGTCCTGTACTTAGATTTCAGCAAGGTCTTTGATTCTGTGCTGCATGGGAGGCTGGGGGAAAGCTGAAGGATATAGGGGTGGGAACAAAAATGGTCACATGGATCACCAACTGGCTGAAGGGAAGGCAGCAGAGGGTAGCAGTTTGGGGGGGGGCTCTCAACACTGAGTGATGTGACAAGCGGGGTGCCACAGGGATCGGTACTGGGACCGGTGCTGTTTGGGATAGTCATAGCTGATATCTCACACGGGATCCAGAGTAAGATCAGTCTGTTCACAGATGATATTAAGATGGGAGCTGTGGTAGATGACATCAGTGGGTGGAACGGGCTGCAGGAAGACCTGACCAAACTACAGGAGTGGTCAGAAACATGGCAGATGGGGTTCAATGCCAAGAAGTGCAAAGTACTGCACTTTGGAGCTAGGAACCAGGGAGGCGCTATCAGCTGGGAGGGGTCCAGTTGGAAAACACCGAGGAGGAAAAGGATCTTGGGGTGCTTATAATGGGGAAGTTGAACAACTCAGGCAGGTGGCGGCAAAAGCCAAGAAGATGCTGGGGTGTATAGCAAGGGGTATCTCTTCCAGGAATAGGGAGGTGATTCTTCCCCTGTACAGTTCACTGATCAGGCCACACCTGGAGTACTGTGTGCAGTACTGGCACCCATTCCTGAAGAAGGACGTCAGACTATTGGAAGGGGTACAGCGCAGGGTGACAAAGATTATCCAGAGTCTGGAGGGTAAGTCCTACAAAGATAGGCTGGGCAAGTTGAACATGTATTTACTGGAGGAGAGGAGGGATGGGAGGATATGATTGAACCTTTTAAATACTTAAAGGGGATTAATAAGACTGATACAGAAGAGATATTCCAGATTAGAAGAGGGAGGGACACGAGAGGGCATATGCTAAGACTGGTGGGAGGAAGATTCAGCAGGGAAATCAGGAGGCACTTTTTCACTGAACGGGTGGTGGACAAGTGGAATGCTCTGCCTGAGGAGGTGCTATCCTGTAGTACAGTGGGAGGTTTCAAGAGAGGGTGGAACAGATAAAGGGGCAGTGAGGAGGGTGGGGCAGCTGCAAGTTGAGGGGCTAGCTGCACAATCGAGCAGACTCGATAGACCATTGGGCCTGTTTCTGCTGGTGTTTCGTATGTTCGTATGGAATGGTGAAGTTGGCATACAGCGACTATACCATGGTCTGTGCTGGGATAGTGAAGCTGGTATACTGTGAGTAGACCACAGTCTGCAATGGGATTGCAAAGCTGATATGCAGTGAATATACAGGGATGGTGAAGCTGGTATACAGTGAATACACCCTTGGGATGGTGAAGCTGGTGTACAGTGGATATACGATAGTCTGTGTTGAGGATAGTGATGCTGGCATACTGCGAATAGACCAGTCTGTGATGGGGTGGTAAAGCTGATAGTCATACCACAGTCTGGGTCGGGGTGGTGGAACTACTATATGGTGCATATACCATGGTCTGTTTTAGGACGGTGAAGCTGGTATACAGTGCACATATCATGGTCTGTATCAGGATGGTGACGCTGGTATATAGTGCATGGATCTATGTGATAATGCCGAAAGCCTAACGGTGAAAGCCGTTATCAAGAAGTCAGAATGGCGAAAATTTTATTCGGCACTCTGACACCCCGGCGCACAGCACAACGGAGCTGGGGACTTACATTTTTACTGTTTTATGCGGGGGACTGTGCCCCCTGCACTCCCCTACTAAAGGATTCTCAACTCTGGGGGTGCATGTCCGGGGGGGGTGAAAACAGTAAAAAACATAAAAGGTTTGGGCCGGGCACAACAAAAACATACCAGCGCCCAGACCCAAACCCAGTACCCTGCCAGCCAGCACCAGCAATCCACACACCACGCCACAGGTTGGATCACACCAACCGTGGCACAACCCTCACATCCCTCCTGCCCCTTGCTGTGCATGTCGCTACCCCCGCTGCAGTATGTATAGACATATCCCATCGCTATATTTGCGCATCCCCCCCAATCCGGCCAATCTACCCTACCCTAGCCCTCCAGGGATGCGCTGGGAAGTGGGTTGCCGTTATTGTCGGCACCCTTTCCCCAGCACCCTAATCACGGGTACCCATAGTGCATATACCATGGTCTGTGTTGGGATGGTGAAGCTCATATACAGTAAATATATCATGGTCTGTGTCGGGATGGTTAAGCTGGTATACAGTGCACATACCATGGTCTGTGTCAGGATGGTGAAGCTGGTATATAGTGCATATACCATGGTCTGTGTCGGGATGGTTAGCTGCTATACAGTGCACATACCATGGTCTGTGTCAGGATGGTGAAGCTGGCATATAGTACATATACCATGGTTTGTGTCAGGATGGTGAAGCTGGTATATAGTGCATATACCATGTTCTGTGTCAGGATGATGAAGCTGATATGCAGTGCATATACCATGGTCTGTGTTGGGATGGTGAAGCTGGTATATAGTGCATATACCATGGTCTGTGTCAGGATGGTGAAGCTGGTATATAATGCATATACCATGGTCTGTGTCAGGATGGTGAAGCTGGTATATAGTGCATATACCATGGTCTGTGTCGGGATGATGAAGCTGATATGCAGTGCATATACCATGGTCTGTGTCAGGATGGTGAAGCTGGTATACAGTGCATATACCATGGTCTGTGTCAGGATGATGAAGCTGGTATATAGTGCATATATCATGGTCTATGTCGGGATGGTGAAGCTGGTATATAGTGCATATACCATGGTCTATGTCGGGATGGTGAAGCTGGTATACAGTGCATATACCATGGTCTGTCTCAGGATGGTGAAGCTGGTATATAATGCATATACCACGTTTGTGTCAGGATGGTAAAGCTGGTATACAGTGCCTATATCATAACAAACCCACTCCTGGGGATCAGGCCCACTGAGCTCACAGTGCCCACCCTTAAGTGCAATCCATGATGATGGGGGCAGGGATACCCTCCTTGAGCTTTTAGAACACTTGCCGAGGTCACAACTGCACCTCTGCCACGAGGACCCAGGGCGTCCCTCTAACTCTGGATAAGGGCACAATACCAGTCTCGAGTCTTGTGGTCAAATATGAACCCTTTCCTTGGCTATTACATAAAGGAAGAAGACCCAGGCATCACACTCTCTTTGGGGTAGCAGTGTAAGCCTGATTTAGCCTTCTCCCTACAGGACATGCAACAACCTGGGTCAAAATCCCAGCAGACTCGTCCCTGAGACTTTGGTATTCTTCCTATCCTTCCAGATCCCTTACAGACCCTTTTCTGAGTTTGGTTGCTATTGGTGAGACCCCTTTGGCAATAACAGTTTTCACAGATTATTAATAAACCCACACACACAATATGGAAATCTCATGCAGACAGAATTTCTTTAGAAAAACAAATGTTTTTACTAAAATACTTAAATAAATACAGTTACAACTAAAAAGAAATTACACTAATTTGAGTTACAATATGCAGAAACAAAATGGGACAAATACAGGGACATACCAAGGGTTGAGGGTTGAACCCCCCCCCCGAATCAATTAACAGACTCACGACGGACTGCACCGTGCATGCGCAAGTGCCAATTTTTTTTATTTTCTCCGTGGCCAGCTGACCACTCTGAAACCTAGGCTGAGCGCATGTTCAACTGCTGCCTGTGTCTGTGTGTGATTCAAATCATGAGCACAGGATGGCGATATGGAGGGCTCGCTGCCAGCCTGGTCAGGGTCACAAGGTTGCCTCGGAACTGCAGACTGCAGTCACATGATGGAGAGGGGACAGACTGAAGTTGCGGCTGGAGAAGTCTAAAGAATCCGCCACTGTCCCGCCTCAAGCCCCATGACTGACAGTTCAGTCTGGTCTGTAATGCCTGCCTTAATGATCCACTGTGACCAATAGCGATTGGCAGCGCTATGAGTGACCAATCAGTGTTGATTTTTCTCGTGCTCTGTGCCCTCCTTCCAGGACCTGAATCTGCAGCATGAGACGTCTGGGTTGGGATACAGTTAGCAGTATGAGGGTGGGTTTTGGTCTTAGAGCTCGCCTGCTATTTTTTTTTTTGATCATCGTTGGTTGGCCATACAAGAAAAGCCCTTGCAAGGTCCACTCTGTACAACAAGTCTCTCAGTCTCAGTGGTGATTACCGAGCTACATACTGATAAAAAAAAAAGAAGTAAAGGAGAGAAGAGTCGGGCAGCAGGACAGAAAGAGCGTGTGTGTGTGTGTATGGGGGGCGGGGGTAGACGGGGGGGTCAGTGGACTACAGAGGGGTCTCTGGTCTCAGAGAAATTTGGTCAGAAGGAGCTGCTGGGGCTGGAACAAGTAGGGAAAGGTCAAGAAAGTAGAGAGGCTCACAGGGAAGGACCATCTGAGTCTGGGACTAGACTGTGTGAGCAGGGAAGAAGACCTGGCTGGCTGGTTTGAAAAAATATGAGGTAGAGTCAGAGACAGAGACATGTTATCTTTATTTAACTGACTGTTCACTTCAACAACTGAACTTCAAGCAGCAGGCAAAATTAAAAGTACATAACAGTGAAGTCTGTGACAGTGAGATGACTGACTCTGCTGCTGTTTTTATAAAGTTCAGGCAGGCTGCCTGCCCCTGCCTACCAGATTAATTCTGATTAAACTGAGAGCACCGTCTGCACTGTGAACTAGTGTGTAGAGAGAGACTTCAGAGAGAGAGAGAGAGTAGGACTTCAGAGAGAGAGCGAGGGAAGAGACCTTGTATAAGAGGCAGCAAGCAAAGACACAAGTTTCATTTTTGACAAAAAACAAGTTTATTAAAGTTAAAATTCAATCAAAGTTGTAACTGACGGTTCAACAAGTTAAGCAGCATGCAGAATTATAAGTACTGTGACTGACTGACTCCTGTATATAAGGCAGGCTGCCTACCCCTGCCAGAATTTTTCTGATTAAACTGAGAGCACTCAGCACTGTCTGCACCCTGCACTGTGTACAAGTGTGAGAGGCTTCTTCAGAGAGGAAGAGAGAGAGAGAGAGAGAGGGAAGACCTGGTTTTGAAAAATAAGAGGCAGCAGACAAGACAAGTGACAAGTTACTTTTTGACAAAATCAGTTTATTACAGAGAAGAAGAAGAAGAATCAGCATTTATATAGCGCTTTTCATACACAGTATCTCATAGCGCTTTACAAGCAATGCTAGACTGGTAGTGAAGTGACTGAATGTGTGGTGGTGGCCATATCGCACATCATCACCCACACACAGCCTGGATAATTGCATGAACCGGTTTATGGGAAGGGGAATGTTGGCCAGGACACCAGGAATGCTCCCTGCTCTTTGCGAAGAGTGCCCTGGGTTCTTTTACTTCCACCTGGACACCCACCAGGACAACACCAGGATGGGCAGAAGGGACCTCGGTTTAATGTCTCATCTGAAGGACAGCACACCCCAGCAGTACAGCACTCCCCAATACTGCACTCGGATGCCAGCGATTTTTAGGTGCAAGTCCAATCCCGGTGTGGGACGAGAACCCACGACCTTCTGGTCCAGAGGTGGATGTGCTACCATCTGAGCCACGCTGACACCAAGAGACAGGAGTTATAATTCAAACTTGTTGTTAGCTTTAGTTTACTCAACTGTTATTATTAGCTCCACATTGCCCTACAGAAGCTTGTTTTCCATAATATATTCCCTTCTCTCCCAGACTTTTAAAAACCCTTGTAGTGTTGGTTGGTTGTCTCACACTGGCTGGCACACCTGTGGGGCTGCTGCCTGCCTGTGAGTGACCCTGTCTAGTCTGAGTCTGCTTTCAGATTCGTAAGTCATGTGACTGCCTAATTTGCATACCCTGGCCGGGAATAAAGCCCCTCCCCAAAATGACAGTCTCGGTACGTCCCTGGACAAATATATACATGTAAATGCTCTAACACTGTTAGCAAAAAGTCTACCTTGAAATTGCAGTGAACTGAAGACCAGAAATGTGGTTGAAAGTTTTCAGTTCCTTTAGTCCTTCTAGCCACGCTGGGTTTCAGCAGTTTGGCTTCTGTGTGTCAGGTGGAGTCCAGATGAACAAGTGTGTTCAAATGCCCTGAGCTGGGTCTATTTATACCTGTCTATAACTTGCAGTGTCATCAATTTTCCCCAGTTCAGAGCAACTACTCCGTTTGGCCAGGAGATGTCACTGTTCTGCTGTTTCCAAAAATCAAATCCTGGCATTCGAAGTCTAAGCCTTTGAAGTTGGCACCGGTAAGATAACATCCACACTGTCCTGTTAGAATTGTCATTTGCTGTTTAATTCCTGGCTAAAACATCCTGGGCTTTTGAACTGGCTTAATTTAATTAGTTACAAGGAAGATCCTATAAGGTTTATGATTATACAAACTGATTTTATTACCCTGTTTCCCATGGGTAGTTAACTTAGAGGAATACTTTTTGATCAGTTATCCACAAGCTTTTGGACAAGAACTTCTCAGATTCCTGGCAAGCAAGGCTGGCCTGTACAGTAGGTTAAAATAAGGTCAAACCCTTTTTTAAAAAAAAAAATTCAGTCTTTTTCTCTAGGTGCCTTGAATTAACACTGGCATTTCTGGGGCATCTACATATAAATAGAATTACATTAAAAAAGTATATATTCAGAAGTGTATCTACAAATAAGGACTGGCAGCCGGGCAGCTCACCACACTATAGTCTGTGTCAGGATGGTGAAGCTGGTATACAGTGCATATACCATGGTCTGTGTCGGGATGGTGAAGCTGGTATACAGTGCATATACCATTGTCTGACAGGATGGTGAAGCTGGTACACAATGAATATACTACAGTCTGTGTCAGGATGGTGAAGCTGGTATGTGAGCAATAATACCCAACAGGGTGGGTAGTATTGGGAAATACCGGACCGCCCAGGGGCATAAAGAGGCCCGCCGCTGCAGGCAGAGGGCCTTATAGCCACTGGAAGGCCTGGTATTGCCCATACCGCCCACCCTGGAGGGTATTATTGCGCTTAGAAAATGGGCTTTATTTTTTTTTTTAAATAAATATTTCATTAGGAAAAAATATAATAAAATATTAATACAAATTATCAGAAAAAGCAGTTTCTGTAAATAGTCCCTTAAGTTTAGTACAGTTGAACTGCCACTAGAGGGAGCCATTGCTTATAAGAACCTGTTTTTTGCCTGTCTAGTGTCTCTCTTCATTCTGAATAGTTTTCAGTTAACCTCTTTAGCCCCATGATTTTCACCAGCAGACACACACACACGCACAGCCTGTTTGTGCTTTTTTTTTTTTGACTTGTCTCTCTTTACACCCCACCAACATGGTTTGTATGGAATTGTGATGCCTCATAGGATTATGAAGGGCAGTAAAGCGTGCAGTCAGACAACTCTAGTAGAGAAGAGGTATCCTTTTTAAACATGGATGCTATTTTTGTTAACATTTTACATTGTTTGTCAGCAGGAGAATGAGCGGGAGAATGAGAGAGTTCAAATGTAGGAGTAGCGCAAGACTAGTGCTATCTGTGACACTCAAGGCTACGGTTGCAGTAATTAATACAATGATTGCTGGTTGATTTATTTAATTAACCTGCTAAATGACTTTACTCATTTTGTGTTGCCTGTTACGTGACTGGGGCAGGTGGTGAGGTTTTTCACTCGTAACGGCAGTCAGGGAAACTGATAATGATCAGGTCAGGGGATCTAAAGGAACTGCTCAGTCAAAGTGGTCACAGTCCACTGTAAGGTAGGCACAATAAGTGATGTTGATCTGCGCAGAGAAACGGTATTGCTTGGAAAGGGGGCAGACAGAAATGTTTGTAGGTCTGTTCATATGGTAATACAGGGTGTGTGAGAGACGGCTCTTGTTTGGCGGGGGCGGGCATGCGGTTTGAATTTACATTTGGCACCGTGGACTACAGACGGCTAAGCAGTGGAGCTGGGTTGAAGTACACGGTACCGGGGATCACTGGAAATTGGCTGTTGATCACTGTGGTGTGGTGCAGTTCAGCTACAAAAGTTATTATTTTTCAAAGACAAGCTGCTGTTTCATTTTAGGAGAGTGAGTGAGTGGGTACGTGCAGGAGGGAGGAGCGAGAGCGCCATTCGCTCTTGTATAAAAAATAAAATGATGGGGCATGGGACAACAGGGCATTGTGACTAAAGAAAGAAGGAAAACATCTTTTATACACAAATATAATGTGTGGTTTTGTGGCAATTAATTATGGAGCATTTTGGGGCCAGTATGTCTTGCTTAGTAAGACAAAAAAAATGGTGGACATTTGAAAACAAAATGAGGGGGTTTTAGCCAATTAGAGACCAGGCTGGGCAGCAAGATTCTGGTGATGGGGTTGGCTGGGCTGGTACTTTTAATAGCTGGACATCTATTGTCTGGTAGATGCCCAGCTAGAGAAGTCCCTCAGCCAATCAGAAGCCTGAAATACTTTTACCCATTTTCTAAATAGTGCATATACCATGGTCTGTGTCAGGATGGTGAAGCTAGTATACTGTGAATAGATCAGTCTGTGTTGTTAGCAATAATACTTGACAGGGTGAGCGGTATTGGGCTATACCAGTCCGCACAGGGGCGTAATGAGACCCAGTGCTGCAGGCAAAGGGTCTTATAGCTCATGGAAGGTCCTGTATAGCCCAGTACCAATCACCCTTTAGGGTATTTTTGCGCTTAGAAAATGGGTCATTTCTATACATTTAAATTAAATATTAAAATAATAATATAATAAAAAAACTGTTTACAAATGAATAAAAAAATTGGGGGTAAAATATTACCTCCACTGGTACATTTGCCAATAGAGGTCACTGCTGTTTGTTTACTGTTACCTGTCTGCTTGCCCACCCGCTCTCTGACACAGACACAGTGTCTTCCTCTAAATGCCTCCCCCACACACACATAGTTTGTTTTTGCATTTTATTAGTCTCATTATTTTTGCAGGACCACGCTCAGGTGATAGTGTGATTGCAGTCCACATTGATTTTCAGCAGCACGGTTTACTGGCAAGTTGCTGTGAGGCTGTAGTCCACTGTCCACTGATACAATGCGCTGGTATCATTTTGAAAGTTCACTCGGGTAAGAAAGAGATACACTACCCACATAACTGCAGCAGACATCAACAGTTGTTGAGAGCGGAGCAAGGGTGGAGCCAGGGTGAGCCAGTAAAGCTGTCTCCATTAGCACTGAGCATGCCATGTGCTAGGGCTGGTACTTTAAAATAAAATATAAAAACTATTTACAGTCAAAAACAATGGGAGACTTGTTGCGCACTGTGTGCCAGATGATTTTTGCAGAAAACAAGTTTGTGTACTAAGCCGGCTAGCCGATAGGTTTACTGGGAGGGGGTCTCTCTCACTAAGTGAGAGAAAAAACATGACAGCAATTTAACATTAAACATTCTTTGTTGCCAGTCCAGTGGCATGGAGGGCTGAGGCACTGGGTGCCATACCTTCTGCTATACCGGCGACCCAAAGTCAGGAATGGACTCAGGTTGCTCGGAAGCTGGCAGAGAGAGGAAGGATTGAGTGTCCCATGATGGCTCTCCTTCCTTGGTGAAGGGGGGGTTAGTCTGGCGTGCTCTTTTGACTGCCGCCCAGCGATGGCTGGATGGCAGCACATGCTCGTCACCACACAAGGGAAGGGGAACCCGTGTTCAGGACGCCCGGGCCATCTCCACTGAGGTGGAGCGCCGACATCGCACCCATTGCATGTCCATGGGCCCCAAGGGAAAAAATTGGTGGAAAATACAGAGGCTAGGCTTAACAAAGTCCTCCCCAAGAGTGGTAACGGCCCACCTGGACCCAGGCAATGGAAAAGAGATCGGGATGGCCAGTGATCACGGGATGGGGGCTGATACAGCTGCCCAGCCTGCCAGAGAGCAGAGACACCTCTATGGAAAAAAAATTGAACATTCTTTGAGCCCAGTGATTCCAAGGTAAATAGGCATGCAGAGACTGTGACTTGTTATTTTCCAGTCTCTGTTGCCTGATACTGGACTGGGTGGTTAGTTGCCTAAATCAGTCAGCATCAAGTATTTCCCCAACCCATTTTCCAAAGGATGGTAAAGCTGGTATACAGTGAATATATCATGGTCTGTGTCAGGATAGTGAAGCTGGTATACTGTATGTAGACCACAGTTTGTGATGGGATGGTGAAGCTGGTATACAGTGAATATATCATGGTCTGTGTCAGGATAGTGAAGCTGGTATATAGAGCATGTATCATGGTCTGTGTCAGGATGATGAAGCTGGTATACAGTGAATATATCATGATCTATGCTGTGATAGTGAAGCTGGTATACTGTATGTAGACCACAGTTTGTGATGGGATGGTGAAGCTGGTATACAGTGAATATATCATGGTCTGTGTCAGGATAGTGAAGCTGGTATATAGAGCATGTACCATGGTCTGTGTCAGGATGATGAAGCTGGTATACAGTGAATATATCATGGTCTGTGTCAGGATAGTGAAGCTGGTATACTGTATGTAGACCACAGTTTGTGATGGGATGGTAAAGCTGGTATACAGTGAATATATCATGGTCTGTGTCAGGATAGTGAAGCTGGTATACTGTATGTAGACCACAGTTTGTGATGGGATGGTGAAGCTGGTATACAGTGAATATATCATGGTCTATGCTGTGATAGTGAAGCTGGTATATAGAGCATGTACCATGGTCTGTGTCAGCATGATGAAGCTGGTATACAGTGAATATATCATGGTCTGTGTCAGGATAGTGAAGCTGGTATACTGTATGTAGACCACAGTTTGTGATGGGATGGTGAAGCTGGTATACAGTGAATATATCATGGTCTATGCTGTGATAGTGAAGCTGGTATATAGAGCATGTACCATGGTCTGTGTCAGGATGATGAAGTTGGTATACAGTGAATATATCATGGTCTGTGTCAGGATAGTGAAGCTGGTATATAGAGCATGTACCATGGTCTGTGTCAGCATGATGAAGCAGGTATACAGTGAATATATCATGGTCTGTGTCAGGATGATGAAGCTGGTATACAGTGAATATATCATGGTCTGTGTCAGGATAGTGAAGCTGGTATACTGTATGTAGACCATAGTTTGTGATGGGATGGTGAAGCTGGTATACAGTGAATATATCATGGTCTATGCTGTGATAGTGAAGCTGGTATATAGAGCATGTACCATGGTCTGTGTCAGGATGATGAAGCTGGTATACAGTGAATATATCATGGTCTGTGTCAGGATAGTGAAGCTGGTATATAGAGCATGTACCATGGTCTGTGTCAGGATGGTGAAGCTGGTATACAGTGAATATATCATGGTCTGTGTCAGGATAGTGAAGCTGGTATATAGAGCATGTACCATGGTCTGTGTCAGCATGATGAAGCTGGTATACAGTGAATATATCATGGTCTGTGTCAGGATAGTGAAGCTGGTATATAGAGACATGTATTATGGTCTGTGTCAGGATAGTGAAGCTGGTATATTGAGCATGTACCATGGTCTGTGTCAGGATGATGAAGCTGGTATACAGTGAATATATCATGGTCTGTGTCAGGATAGTGAAGCTGGTATATAGAGCATGTACCATGGTCTGTGTCAGGATGGATGAAGCTGGTATACAGTGAATATATCATGGTCTGTGTCAGGATAGTGAAGCTGGTATATAGAGCATGTACCATGGTCTGTGTCAGGATGATGAAGTTGGTATACAATGACTATATCATGGTCTGTGTCAGGATAGTGAAGCTGGTATATAGAGCACGTACCATGGTCTGTGTCAGGATGATGAAGCTGGTATACATTGAATATATCATGGTCTGTGTCCGGATGGTGAAGTTGGTATATAGAGCATGTACCATGGTCTGTGTCAGGATAGTGAAGCTGGTATACTGTATGTAGACCACAGTTTGTGATGGGATGGTAAAGCTGGTATACAGTGAATATATCATGGTCTGTGTCAGGATAGTGAAGCTGGTATACTGTATGTAGACCACAGTTTGTGATGGGATGGTGAAGCTGGTATACAGTGAATATATCATGGTCTATGCTGTGATAGTGAAGCTGGTATATAGAGCATGTACCATGGTCTGTGTCAGGATGATGAAGCTGGTATACAGTGAATATATCATGGTCTGTGTCAGGATAGTGAAGCTGGTATACTGTATGTAGACCACAGTTTGTGATGGGATGGTGAAGCTGGTATACAGTGAATATATCATGGTCTATGCTGTGATAGTGAAGCTGGTATATAGAGCATGTACCATGGTCTGTGTCAGGATGATGAAGCTGGTATACAGTGAATATATCATGGTCTGTGTCAGGATAGTGAAGCTGGTATATAGAGCATGTACCATGGTCTGTGTCAGCATGATGAAGCTGGTATACAGTGAATATATCATGGTCTGTGTCAGGATGATGAAGCTGGTATACAGTGAATATATCATGGTCTGTGTCAGGATAGTGAAGCTGGTATACTGTATGTAGACCACAGTTTGTGATGGGATGGTGAAGCTGGTATACAGTGAATATATCATGGTCTATGCTGTGATAGTGAAGCTGGTATATAGAGCATGTACCATGGTCTGTGTCAGCATGATGAAGCTGGTATACAGTGAATATATCATGGTCTGTGTCAGGATAGTGAAGCTGGTATATAGAGCATGTACCATGGTCTGTGTCAGGATGGTGAAGCTGGTATACAGTGAATATATCATGGTCTGTGTCAGGATAGTGAAGCTGGTATATAGAGCATGTACCATGGTCTGTGTCAGCATGATGAAGCTGGTATACAGTGAATATATCATGGTCTGTGTCAGGATAGTGAAGCTGGTATATAGAACATGTATTATGGTCTGTGTCAGGATAGTGAAGCTGGTATATTGAGCATGTACCATGGTCTGTGTCAGGATGATGAAGCTGGTATACAGTGAATATATCATGGTCTGTGTCAGGATAGTGAAGCTGGTATATAGAGCATGTATCATGGTCTGTGTCAGGATGATGAAGCTGGTATACAGTGAATATATCATGGTCTATGCTGTGATAGTGAAGCTGGTATACTGTATGTAGACCACAGTTTGTGATGGGATGGTGAAGCTGGTATACAGTGAATATATCATGGTCTGTGTCAGGATAGTGAAACTGGTATATAGAGCATGTACCATGGTCTGTGTCAGGATGATGAAGTTGGTATACAATGACTATATCATGGTCTGTGTCAGGATAGTGAAGCTGGTATATAGAGCACGTACCGTGGTCTGTGTCAGGATGATGAAGCTGGTATACATTGAATATATCATGGTCTGTGTCCGGATAGTGAAGTTGGTATATAGAGCATGTGCCATGGTCTGTGTCAGGATGATGAAGCTGGTATACATTGAATATATCATGGTCTGTGTCCGGATAGTGAAGTTGGTATATAGAGCATGTGCCATGGTCTGTGTCAGGATGATGAAGCTGGTATACAGTGAATACATCATGGTCTGTGTCAGGATAGTGAAGCTGGTATATAGAGCATGTACCATGGTCTGTGTCAGGATGATGAAGCTGGTATACAGTGACTATATCTGTGTCATGGTCTATGCTGTGATAGTGAAGCTGGTATATAGAGCATGTACCATGGTCTGAGTCAGGATGATGAAGCTGGTATACAGTGAATATATCATGGTCTATGTCAGGATGGTGAAGCTGGTATATAGAGCATGTACCATGGTCTGTGTCAGGATGATGAAGCTGGTATACAGTGAATATATCATGGTCTATGTCAGAATAGTGAAGCTGGTATACTGTATGTAGACCACAGTTTGTGATGGGATGGTAAAGCTGGTATACAGTGAATATATCATGGTCTGTGTCAGGATAGTGAAGCTGGTATACTGTATGTAGACCACAGTTTGTGATGGGATGGTGAAGCTGGTATACAGTGAATATATCATGGTCTGTGTCAGGATAGTGAAGCTGGTATATAGAGCATGTACCATGGTCTGTGTCAGCATGATGAAGCTGGTATACAGTGAATATATCATGGTCTGTGTCAGGATAGTGAAGCTGGTATATAGAACATGTATTATGGTCTGTGTCAGGATAGTGAAGCTGGTATATTGAGCATGTACCATGGTCTGTGTCAGGATGATGAAGCTGGTATACAGTGAATATATCATGGTCTGTGTCAGGATAGTGAAGCTGGTATATAGAGCATGTATCATGGTCTGTGTCAGGATGATGAAGCTGGTATACAGTGAATATATCATGGTCTATGCTGTGATAGTGAAGCTGGTATACTGTATTTAGACCACAGTTTGTGATGGGATGGTGAAGCTGGTATACAGTGAATATATTATGGTCTGTGTCAGGATAGTGAAGCTGGTATATAGAGCATGTACCATGGTCTGTGTCAGGATGATGAAGTTGGTATACAGTGACTATATCATGGTCTGTGTCAGGATAGTGAAGCTGGTATATAGAGCACGTACCATGGTCTGTGTCAGGATGATGAAGCTGGTATACATTGAATATATCATGGTCTGTGTCCGGATAGTGAAGTTGGTATATAGAGCATGTACCATGGTCTGTGTCAGGATGATGAAGCTGGTATACATTGAATATATCATGGTCTGTGTCCGGATAGTGAAGTTGGTATATAGAGCATGTGCCATGGTCTGTGTCAGGATGATGAAGCTGGTATACAGTGAATACATCATGGTCTGTGTCAGGATAGTGAAGCTGGTATATAGAGCATGTACCATGGTCTGTGTCAGGATGATGAAGCTGGTATACAGTGACTATATCTGTGTCATGGTCTATGCTGTGATAGTGAAGCTGGTATATAGAGCATGTACCATGGTCTGAGTCAGGATGATGAAGCTGGTATACAGTGAATATATCATGGTCTATGTCAGGATGGTGAAGCTGGTATATAGAGCATGTACCATGGTCTGTGTCAGGATAGTGAAGCTGGTATATAGAGCATGTACCATGGTCTGTGTCAGGATGATGAAGCTACTATACAGTGAATATATCATGGTCTATGCTGTGATAGTGAAGCTGGTATACTGTGAGTAGACCACAGTTTGTGATGGGATGGTGAAGCTGGTATACAGTGAATATGCCACTGTCTGTGTTGGGATGGTGAAATTGGTATACAGGGACTATATAATGGTGAAGCTGATATACGGGGAATATGTTGTGGTCTCTACTGGGATGGTGAGGCTTTTATATTGTGAATATACCATGTCTTGGAATGGTATAACTGGTATACAGTGAACATACCACGGTCTTGGCTGGAATGGTGAAGCTCATATACAATGAATATACCACAGTCTGTGTTGGGATAGTAAAACTGGTATACAGTGCATATACCATGGTCTGTGATGGGATTGTGAAGCTGGTATACAGTGAGGAGACCATGGTCTGGGTCAGGATGGAGAAGCAGGTATACAGTGAATCTACCACCATCTATGTTGGGATTGTGAAGCTGATAAACAGTGAATCGACCAGTCTGTGATGGGATGGTGAAGCTGGCATCCAGTGAATATATCACAGCCTAGGCTGGGAGATGAAGCTGGTATGCAGTAAATATGGCTAATTAGAAAGTGTGGGCAAACTGGGTGGTCCGCTGGGGCTTTTCCTGCTGTCAAATTCCATGTAATATACCCTGGTCTGTGTTGGGATGGTGAAACTGGTATACAGTGAATATAGCAGAGTCTGTGTTGGGATCGGGTAGATGTTTTATAGTGAATACAGAGATCATAGCTTTTGTTGGGATTGTGAAGGTGGTAAACTGTGAATATTTATTTTTGTGTATTTTATTTGGTAACCATTTAGGCCGTAGAGTAGCTGGTGCCCGTTTTTAATGTCGACTCAGTACATAGGAACTTGATAAATACAGCATACACAAATCATACAGCATAAAAGATCAAGGAATACCAATGGATACAGCATTAAATTCAAGGAATGCCAATGGATACAGAATACAAGATCAAGGAATACCAATGGCTACACAGATAGGTTAAACAGCAGCATTTGGGCAATGACATTAAATAAAACTTGGGCAACCCTTTAAAGTTTGCTGGGGTGATGCAGTTTGACAAAGACACTGGCAAATGAAATCTATAACTTTACAGTTTGAAATAAGAATTATCTTTTGCCTTGCGAAGTTTTCAGCAGGACAGTGACAAAATGTGTTCTCCTGGATGCCCTAGTTTGATAAAGACCAGAGGTAGCCAGAAATATGTCCCTAAGTACAAGAGAAGGGGGGGGGGAGATTGTTTAACCAGGAAAGGCACACTAAGCTGGAGCTTGTTTTCAGGTGCGACTTGGGATCACAAGGAAGTTAAGTGACTTGCTCAGGGTCACACAGTATGAAAGTGGGGGCTGATGGGATTCAAACCCAGGTCTCCTGGTGTGCAGCTCAGTGCCCTTAACCACTACACTATACTGCCACCTTTTCTTACCTATTGATGCCGGGGTTCAACTAACAAGAGCTTAAAATCGGGAAATCACATTTGAAAAACACACTTCATTCGAGTGAATGGAGCATGCCCTCACATTCGACCCATAACGACGTCACGAAATGCCGGAGTGCGGGGGCGGATCAGAGAGTCAGGATGTGGAAATGGATTATGTGACCAGCCCCTCGGGGGCAAATTACAATCCCTTCCCTTCCTTGGGGGGGGGGGCTGCATAAAAAAATGAAAATAGCTTTGAGGAGCTCCCGATAAGGTACGGGAGCTCCCTGTTTAATGTGTTTAGGATCTAAAAATATTGAGAAAGGTGGTCTTTAAGAAAAAATTGTGAGGGTCTGTTATATAACACATGGACAGATTCATCATAGCACACTGTCCGAGGCAGTGGAGTATACAGAGATTCTGTAACTGACCAATCAAATTATTTGGCTGTGGCCAAGGTACTTTCAGCTGGGAAGTGTGAAGCTTATACAGTTAATAGAATAAGTGGTCTTACACAATATGCATTAGAGTTGATTTTACTGGGATAAATCACCATCACAGGCATAGAACCCTAGCTATCTACATGTAGGTAAGTTTTCTTATCTTGCTAGTAATTTACTTCATTCCATTTATCTTGTTAGTGGGAGATGCGTCCCACTTTGCTAGCTCTCCTACTTTTCTCTAAACTGAGTCCGCATGAGCAGTGTACTCAGAACTGAGCGCATCTACGGTTCATATAAAACCCTCATGCGGTTTTACTTTACTTTACCAGTCTCTTCTCAAAGTGCAAATTTTAAAACACAACTATGTATTGTATAAACCAGGATGTGATGTGCACCCATAAGATATGGGGCCCGATTCACGAAGGTTGACGCAGGATTTGCAACAAGCCATGCATCAAACCTGTGTTTTGGCACAGCAGCACCAAACACATTGCCGCAACTTGCACCCGATTCAAGAAGATGGGGTGCATTTGCAACACTTTTCCCACTTCATAGCAATGTTTGGCACAAGCCCCGTAAAAAGGGTACCTGAGATTGCTGCAAGCTAGATCAGAAAAAGGCGGTCTAACTTGTGGCAATTGGCGCACAGGATTGTGAATCCTGATTGCCGGCCTGGGAATGTCGCAACCCCCTACGCCATATGTTTGGAGCAACCGCAGTTTGTGACATTCTTGACATGTTTGTGAATCGGACCCATGGTATTTGTCTTCATGCATGGCCAGTGACCTCTTGTTCCGTCACTTGTGGCTTTGCCACTCATGAGGGTCAAGAGGTCACTGACCTCTCATACAGATAAATTCCATATCTTATGGATGCACATCACATATCCCCTGTTTACTGATGTTCCTACAGTCTAGCCTTTACTGTACTTCACCAATTGTCTGGTGCATTCTGGAGCCTGGGGGAGCTCACTCTCAGACACCCGCGTATGTACATGTATATGACAACTGTACTGTTACATTCATCTATCATATTTGCCAGTCAAGAGGTTTTACATAAATAGGGAGTACAAGAGGGACTGAAGGGAAAGGAGGAGGCAGGTGGGAATAATGAGTAGCAGAATGGACAGAAGGGAGGAAGGGTGCAGGATGAGTGGCAGGGGTCAAAATAAAGTTTTGCAGCCACTAGCTGGCAGGGCTAATGACTGGGAAAATCCATTGGCCCCACAGACTTTTCCACTGGCCCAGTTGCTGTACATACTGAAGTGTTGCCTTCTCTAGTACAAGCCTGCTGGACTAATTAAATGAAAATTTGACTATCCCGATGCAAAATCTACTAGCATTTGTCTAGTGGGCCGGTGCCAGATTCGACCCCTGAGTGGGGCACAATGGTGATCTTAGGGGATTAAGTTTTGAAGTGTGAGAGATGGGGGGGCAAACCATAAGAGGGTAGAATGTATGCCAGGGATGATGGCAGGAAGGGTGGGACCTCTTGTAGTGGGACAGGGAGGAGGGAAACCTCATATTGTAGTGCACCTGGGTACGAATGACCTTGCAGGATGTGAGGTGGGGGGTAGCGCAAGAGAGGTTCAAGGAGGTGGGTGGAATTTGCAGAATGGAAGGGAAGTCGGTAGCCTTCTTGAAGATGCTTCCAGTCCCGAGGGGTAGTATGGCAAGGAAGGTAAGGATTGCCGAATTTAACAAATGGCTTAGAGGGTGGTGTGAGATAGAAAGGTATTGTTGTGTTGGTGGTTGGGAGGGGGACATGGGATAATATGGACCTGTATGCACAGGTCAGGTTACACCTAAGTAGAAAGGGCACAAGGGTCCTGAAGGGAAATTTGGAGGACTTCATGAGTAAAAATCTAAGTTTAAACTGATGGAGGTGGGTGTAGCAGGGTGCATAGCTTCCTTAGTCACGTCTGATAGGCCTCCCCCCAAGCAGGACAGCAGGACAAGGCAGAGGGATGGGAGGGACCAAGGGAAGAGAGGGGTGGAAGGGAACAGATCAGGAGTAAGGGGCGGGGTCCAGAGTCGTGGTGTCTCTAAACGTCAGATGTCTGGGAGAACAAAAAAGCGGAATTACAGTCATTGTTGGCTGAAGGAGAGGTGGACACAGCGGCCATCACAGAGGCTTGGGTCACACAAAACCCTAAACGGGGCCTAGAAGTTCCCAGGTATAAAATATACAGATAGGATAGGGGGATGGGAAGAGGTGAGGAGTGACACTGTATGTGAAGGAGGGGATAATTTGCATCAGAGAGGAAGATGCGGAGGGAAAAGCCTGAAGCTTTCTGGGTACAGATCCAATCTATTAAAGGGAAGAAACTAGGGGTGGAGTGGTCTACAGATGGCCTTTCCAGGATGAAGAATTGGATAGGGTATTGGGGTCCCAGATCATGAATATGTCCAGAAGAGGGAGTAGTAATAATGGGGGACTTCATTCTGCCTGGGGTGGACCTGACAAATCCCTGCTACCTCCTTCAGTAGGGAACAAGTACCGCTGGATGCTTTCCAGAGTGCTTTTCTGACTCAAGGTGTCACGGAGCCCACTAAGGAGAGGACCATCTACTCTGCATGCAGGAAGTGACCACCATACAGTGTGGTTTCACCTGGACATGGGCAGAGGGATGGTCAGGACCAAGATGAGGGTCTTGGACCTTTGGAGGGCTGACTTTGGTAGGATGGGAGAAGTTCTGAAAGACACCTTGCTGGGATTAGAGTGGGGATGGACGGGCACCGAAATGGGCCGTATAAAGATGGGATTGATGGAGGCCACTAGTGAGCATGTCAAAATCGAAAGCAAGAAAAGTAAGGCCAAAAAATGCACCTGGTTTAGCAAGGAGGTGGCAAAAGTGGTGGGAGACAAGAGGGCAGCCTTTAGAAAGTGCAAGCATGCCCAGAAGGGGGAGGATAGGGTGGACTATGCTGCTCTATCAAGAGAGGTGAGCAGGTACAGCTAGCCCAGGGGGTAACCAGGTGAGAAGACCTTCTCCAGGTATATAAGGTGGAAAAGAAACATAAACAATGAGATTGTCAGGCTAAAAAAGGATGGGGGATGGGCAGATGATAGTGAAGCAAAGGCAGAGGTGCTGAACGGGTACTTCTGTTCAGTCTTCACTCGGGAGAAGGACAGACCAGTACGACAGGGTGCTCAAGGGCCTGAGAGTCCCAGATGTGGACAAATCACCAGGGCCAGATGGCATGCACCCAAGTGTCCTTAGGAAACTGGCAGAGGTTCTGGTGGGTCCCGTGGCAGACCTGTTTGACACCTCTTTGGAGTCCGGAAATGCACCCCAGGACTGGAGAATTGTGCATGTAGTGCCTCTGCATAAAAGTGGGCTGAGGCATGAATCAGGGAACTACAGACCAGTCAGACTGGCCTCATAGATACATAGATACATAAACACTGTTGGCAGATAAGGGCCTGTGGCCCACCCAGTCTGCCAATTTGAGCTTGTAAGTTCACGTTATGTTTTTCTAGAAGTCTGTTGCCCCTTACCCCTGACCTCCAGAATTCCCTTATGTGTATCCCATGCATTCTTAAATCCTGTGATTGTTTCAGCCCCCACCACTTCCTCTGGCAGGGTGTTCCATTTGTCCACCACCCTTTCTGTGAAGAAATCCTTCCTCACGTTTCCTCTGAATCCCCTCCCTCCAACTTCATCCAATGCTCTCTAGTCCTGGAACATCTTTTTCACTGGAAAATAGTGTATTCCTGCACCCTGTTCCCCCCCCGTATGGTACTTGCATGTCTCTGTCATATCCCCTCTCTCCCTCCTCTCCTCCAGGGAGTACATATTCAAGTCCTTCAGCCTGTCCTCATAGGACTTGTGATGCAATCTCTGTACCATCTCTTTTGCCCTCCTCTGAACCTTCTCTTCTCTATCTATGCCCTTACGTAGGTAAGGTCTCCAGAACTGTACACAGTACTCCAGATGGGGCCTCACTAGTGTCTTGTATAGTGGAGTTATGACCTCCCTTTTCCTGCTAGTGATGCCCCTGCCTAAGCATCCCAGCATTCTATTTGCTTTACCTGCTACCTTGAGGCCATCAGAGACGATATCCCCAAGGTCCCTTTCCTGCTTGGTGCATGCTATATCCTCACCCCCTAACTGATATGATGTTCCAGGGTTTTTGGGCCCCATATGCATTATCTTGCACTTCTTTGCATTGAATTTCAACTGCCAAAGCCTTGACCTTTCTTTAAGCTTTTGCAGGTCCCTTCTCATTCTGTCTACACCCTCTGGCATGTCCACTCTGTTACAGAGCTTCATGTTATCAGTGAACAGGGAAATTCTGCCTTCTAGGTCCTGTGCAATGTCACTGATGAAGACTTTGAATAGGACCGGTCCCAGCACTGATCCCTGTGGTACCCCACTGGTCACTCTTCCCCCTGTGGAGTGACAGCCATTTACCACCACCCTCTGTGTCCTGCCACCCAGCCAATTACCTACCCACCACACTACTATCCTGCCCACTCCCATATTCCCCAGTTTGTTTAATAGTCTTCTATGTGGCAAAGTGTCAAAGGCCTTGTTGAAGTCCAGATAGGCCATGTCCACTGCCCTCCCCTGATCCACCTCCCTTGTCACCCAGACGAAAAATTCAGTGAGGTTGGTCTGGCATGACCCCCCCCCCCCAAGTGAAACCATGCTGCCTTGGGTCCTGTAGTCCATTGACAACCAGATGTTCCACCAATCTCTCCTTCAGCAGTGCTTCCATGATCTTCCCCACTACCGAGGTGAGGCTGACTGGTCGGTAGTTCCCTGCGTCCTCTTTGTTGCTGCTTTTGTATAAGGGGACTGCATCTGCTGTCATCCAGTCTTTGGGTGCCTCCCCTGTTTGCAGAGATCTGCTAAACAGATTGCCAGAGGTTCAGCCACCACCTCTCTTCCTTTAGGACCCTGGGGTGCACCTCATCTGGCCCCCTTGCTTTATCGACTCTTATTCCTTTCAGTTCCTTTAGGATCCTTTCCCATGTAAAGGGACTTGTGTCCATTTCTGTGTCATTCCTACCCCTTGTACTCCCTTCAGGCCCATTACCCTCCTCTTCCTCAGTAAAGACAGAGCAGAAATACCTGTTCAATATGTCAGCTTTACTGTTGTCATCCTCCACGTGGCCCCCATCCTCCCCCTTCAGTCTCACTATCCCTCCCTTTGCCTTTCTTTTTTCACTTATGTACCTGTAAAAGGTTTTGTCCTCTCTACCCACTGAGTTTGCAATGTGTTCTTCTGTCTGAGCTTTGGCTTCCCTTACTGACCTCCCTGCCTTCCTTTGCTTCTCCTGGTACTTCTCCCCATCCCCTTCTGCCTGTGTCTTTTTGTATTTCCTAAATGCAATCTTTTTTGGCTTTCACTCTCTCTGTTACCTCCTTGGAAAACAATAATGGCCTCCTCTTCCTTTTCCCCTTGCTAATCTGCTTAATGCATAATTCTGTTGCTCTTGTAATCCCTGTTTTAAATATTGCCCACTGTTCATCAACCCCTGATTCCTTCCCCATTTCCATTAATGCGTCTTTCAAGCATCTCCCCATTTTCCCAAAGTCTACCCCCCTAAAATCCTGGATACACGTTTTTGTGCAGTTTGGTTCTGCTTCTTCTGTGATTTCAAACCACAGTGACCGGTGGTCACTGTTCTCCTGGTGCTTCCCCACTGTTACCCCCATCAGTGTGTCCCCGTTTGTGAGCATGAGGTCCAGTATTGCCTTCTGCTGAGTTGGTTCCATGACCAGTTGCTTAAGGAAGGCACCTTGAAGGGAGTCCAGGATAAATCTGCTCCTGGCTGATGCTGCTGCTGGAAGGCTCCAGTCCACATCTGGAATATTGAAGTCTCCAACCAGCACTACCTCCCCCTTGTCTGCCGTCCTTTGCATGGCTAGCATCAACTCCCTATCTGTTTCTTCCTCCTGTGCTGGTGGTCTGTACACCACCCCTGTGCAGATGGCTGACCCCATTTTCCTTTCCAGCTTAACCCACAGTATTTATCCCCCATTTTGTTTATCCTGGATCTCTGTGACTCAATAGTGGGTAAGTTGATGGAGACCATCCTGAAGGAGAGACTGATTGGCTTTCTGGAGAAAAATGGGCTCCAGGATGAGAGGCAGCTTGGGTTTGTGTAGGGGAGGTCCTGCCAAACTAACCTAACTGACTTCTTTGATTGGGTCACTAGTACAATGGACAAGGGCCAGGTAGTTGATATTCTGTAACTGGATTTCAGCAAGGCCATTGACTCAGTGCCTCATAGGAGGTAGGTCAGGAAGCTGGAGGACATGGGAGTGTGGGTTAAGCTCATGAGATGGGTCAGAAGCTGGTTGCAGGATATAAGTCAAAGGGTGATATTCGGGGGAGAATTCTCAAGCGAGGCCCATGACCAGTGGGTCCCACGGGGCTCAGTCCAGTGTTGTTTAACATCTTCGTAAGTGACATCACGGATGAGATCAAAGGTAAAATCTGTCTGTTCGCAGGTGATACCAAACTCTGTGGGAGAGTGGACATAAGGAGGGACGACAGGAACTCAGGGAGGACCGGGCAAAGCTAGAACTGTAGTCTGGCATTTGGCAGCTGGGGCTCAATGCTAAACAGTGCAAAGTTATGCACTTGGGGCCAAAGAATCCATGGACCAAATACTGCTTGTGCGGAGTGCGGGTAACCAGGTCAGAGGAAGAAAAGGACCTGGGAGTAATAATCACAAGTAACCTGAAACACTCTGCACACTGCAGAAGAACAGCTGCTTAAGGAAATCAGATTCTGGACTGCATAGCCAGGGAAATTGCCACTAGGAAGGCAGAGGGCATTCTGCTGTTGTACAGGTCACTGGTAAGACCACACCAGGAGTACAGTGTGCAGTTTTTGTGCTCGTATCTTAAGAAGGCTATCAGCTTGTTGGAGACGATCCAGAGAAGGGGAGCCATTATGATCCAGGGTCAGCAGGGCAGCGCCTACGAGGAGAGGCCCAGGGAGCTCAGCATGTACTCTCTTGAGGAAAGATGGGAGAAGGGAGACAAGACTGAGACCTTCAGTACCTTAAAGCAGCAGTACTACCAAAAAAAAATTGCGTTTTTTTTTGACAGTTTATTCCCTGTGCTCTGCTGATCATATACCTGGTTCTCTTTCCCGCCGGCATTGTACTATTGCCGAGTAATTTGCTCAGTTATCCTCTGCCTTTTTTTACATTTCTGCCACCAAGCATGTTGCAATGGAACCCCCTCTGCTGCCAACTGCACATGTGTATGTCTTGCAGGGATATCGGGAATGGTCAGTAGAGGATCCCACTTGCTTTAGTCAAAAGAAATGATGTGACCTGAAGGAAAAGTGGAGCTGAATATTAGTTAGCCGCCATATTTATTGTAGAGCCACAGCAATTCAAATAAATTGCAAATATCTAAAAAACTAAAGATGACTGAAAAAAAAAATATTTACAGGTATGGAAACTGGAACTTTGGCCGCATGCTTACAGCCAAAAAGCAGAATTTTGATAGATCACTTCCTGATTTGGTAGTACTGCTGCTTTAAGGGTATAAACATAGTGAGCACTGAGGGCCTCTTCAGCCTTAGTGGGAACAAGACCACTAGGGGCACAGCCTAAACCTGGTGGGGGATAGTTTAGGAGGGAGATGAGGACGCATTTTATTTTACTGAGAGGGTGGTGACCGAGTGGAATGAGCTGCCATAGGAGGTGGTATCCTTAAAAATGGTGAACAGCTTGAAGAGGAGCTGGGACAGGGTGAGAGGGAAAGATGCGGGTGGAAGGGGGATGGATAGGGTGAGAGGGGGAGGTTGAGGAAGATCAAAAGGGAAATGGAGAGGAGGGGCATTTCCCTTTGTAAATACATAGGGAGCTGCACAGTCGAACAGACTATAAGGCCGTTATGTGCTGGCATGTTTGTATGTAAGCTAAAAAAATGATTTGGCTTTGTACAACCAGTTTCCTAGTGTCAAACGCTGGGGTGTGTCAGATGCGATAAAGCAAACCTAGACGTATGTGTGCTGATTTTATCATAAATTCAGTGTGTTTGCTGTAGGTCAGTGCACTGTCACAGATCATTCCCAAATACTTAAACTGGGTACCGTATCAACAGATTTGTCATATAAGGTGTGGATTTTCATAGACAAACATTTATTTCTATGTCTTTTGCCCAGTAATAAGGATCGTGGACTTTTTTTTTTTTTTGCATTCAGCACTAGTTCATTAGCTTGCAACCAGGACTGTAGTTTTAACAAATCATTCTGAATCAGCCTTACAGGTGTGGGCAAGACCTTGTAATTTGGGTCTAAAGCCATGACATCTGCATGTAATAGCATCTCTGTTGATGGCAGGGTTGCGGAAAGTTACTGAGGAACATGCTGAAGAATATGGGGCCTGGGATAGACCTTGCAGTACTCCTATGTTGCTCTTCATGAAGGGAGCGTATATATAACTGACTCTCGTCCTTTGTTCTCTGTTCTTCATATAATTAGCAAGCATGTCTGTAACATTAGTCGACATTTCATGCCCCCATGCAATTAGCATAGCAGCTGAGTGTGGTTAACCAGATGAAATGCCTTTAGTTAAATCAACAAACACTGCAGCTGCACAGTCACCGGAGTCAAGTGCCCACTGGAGCTAATCAGCAAAACCCAGCAGGGCCATGGAAGTATTATGCTTGGCCCTGAAACCACGCTGAGCTGGATTAAGCAGATTATAGTTTGACTGTCAGTTGATCAAATATGATTCTCTCTAAGACTTTGGATAGTGGTGACAGCAAGGAAATGGGGCGATAGTTATTCGCTAGTGTACAGTTCGTCTCGTACTGGAATGGCGAAGCTGGTAGATTAAGAATTTGGATTTATATTAGTACTTTTTATGCATGTATCCAAAAGCACTTTGCAGTCAATGAACGATGGTTAGCAAAGGGACTGTAACCAGGTAGCGTGTGCACAGCAACACCAGCACATGTCCTTGGACAATTGCCTGAACTGGTTTCCTGGGAAGGAAATGTTGGCCAGACCGCCGGGGAAAGTCCCCTACTCATGCAAAAAGTGCCTAGAGTTGTTTAACATCCACCTGAACACACAGCAGGGCAGAACCAGAGACGGGCAAAAGGGACCTCCGTGTAATGTCTCATCCAATGGACTGCACACTAGCTTTGCTCAGATACTTTCAAATCCGAAACAAGTTACGATAGATATTAGGATAATCCATATCTGAATCTGACATCTGATCCTACCTATAGATGCCGGATTCAGATATACTTATATACGAATGTCCTAAACCCTAAATACCTCCCAACTGTAAAAGTCCCACCCAGACTACCCCATAAGCCCCAAGCTCCCTCCTCCCTCATGCCCCAAATGCACCTACTGCAATTGACAATGATGTAAATAAAATAACATTTCAATTCTTAGTATTATTTTTTTACTTTTTATCAGATTTTAAATTAATTACATAAATTGACAGAGCATATGCATAATCTCTATACTGTATTCCATAAGTACTAATACAACATACAGAAATAAGTAATGATTAAGCAATATACCACGACAGGGAGTGGATGTATGGATGAATTTCCCACGCCTGGTGTGGTTCGGTCATGAGGCGCAGCCGAGTGACTTAACCATACCAGAAGTGGTAAATCCACCCATGTACTCCCTGGAGTGGTGTATTGCTATTATACAATGAGTTTTTTTGGGGGGGAGAAAATAAAAAAGAGAGTCTTTTTGTATTTTAAATTATTTGTTTTAAATGTTATTACTCCGTGAGAAGAAAAATATTCCTTTGCTGGTAGGGAGACTGTTGTTAGCTTACCCATTTAAATGACTGTGTGAGACATCATGGGTGCTGCAGACCTGCAAAACGTGTGAAGAAGTTAAACTGTATAAAAGATGCATAATTTCACAATATTTTTTCATCCAATTCCGCTCCGTGCCCCACCACGAACTGTCTACTAGTTTGCCATGCAACTGAATGGCGCTGTAGTACCGCCCCCTTTGAAATTGCTGATTGGAGTTGCTGGGGACAATCTCATAATTTGATAGGGTGAACCACTTGTCTTTGAAAGAGCTCACATAGTGGAGAAGTGTCGAAGACACAGCCTGGCTACCAAAAGATGTGGCTACTTGTTAACAATCGCGGCTTACTGAGTTGCAGGATGATTGGGAGCGGAGGCTGAGGAGATAATAGTATGGGGGAAAGGATGTAGATATTGAAATTTAAAGTGCATTAAGTAGGTTTGGGCAGGATTTTGTTAGTGTTCGGGAGTTTACAGTTGGCTTATCGACTAAGTAATCTCCCTGTCAGTCTGTGTGCTTGCCAGTGGTGTATTTGCCATGATCGGAGTGATTTGCCTGGGGGTTCCTGATGCGGCTGAGTGGTTGCTGGCAGCTTTTCCAGTGGGTACACTGGAGGATTTATCACGGTGAAAAGGTGCCAGCCAACCAATCAGAATGCAGCATTTTGTATTTTGTTCTGTGCCCATTGTATAATGTAGGATATATCTCGTATAGCATATGTTGCATCCTTAAAGTTAGAGGGGGACATTAAGAAAGAGGAAATAGAAAAAAAAATTTCTGCAGCATAATGCATAGGGAGGTTGACAGCTTGGTAACTTCACAAGAAAGATAATATTAGAACCCTTCACGTCAACTACTAAGATTTAAACAGTTGTCAAATAGCTAAGATATACCAAGGATACATTGGGAAATAAAATTAATAAGCATTAATCTCACTTATACTGACTCTCTCCTCTCTGTGCACAATCTACATACGGTTTGTGAACTGTACTGAAATGCAAAAATATTTTGTATTGGATGACCATAACTCATTATATAAAATGTTTTATGAAAGACTGTCTATTCTAGCCATGTAATAATTTTAAGCACTAGAACAGCCATATCACACACAACATTATACAGTCATATTTGTTATTTCACGCTTGCACTTCAGCAGTAGTTTTTAAGCACAGGATAACCCTGGAAGTAAATTAAAAAAAAAAGGAAAGAAAATCCAAGCGCTTATTCATATTGGAATAAGTTTACTTATACTGGAGAGACTAAAAGTGCTTAATATGTATACCCTTGAGGAAAGGAGGGAAAGGGGGGACATGATAGAAACTTTCAAATACTTCAAGGGAATCAACAAATTCCAAGAGGGTAGCATATTTCAGAAAAAGAGATGTGTAAGAACAAGGGGGCACAATTTGAAGACAGAAGGAGGATGGTTCAAGGGCAACATGAGGAAGTATTTTTTCACAGAGAGGGTGGTGGATACATGGAACCACCTTCCTGAGGAGGTTGTGGGGTCAAAAATAGTGGGGGAATTCAAGAATGCATGGGACAGACATAAGGCAATTCTAGTGGCGGGTGGGAGGAAGTAGGCTGTTGGTTAGCTAGGACCTGCTGCTTATCCACTAGGTAGGGAAATGGGCAGACTGGGTGGGCCAAGAGGTCCTTATCTGCTGTCAAAGTCTATGTTTCTATGTTACAGAGCATATATATATGTGAAAGCTGTTCTCCAGGAAAAGACAATACACGTACTCTGGGACAAAGAATATCATCCTTAGACTTCTTTCAAAGTGCAAGACAGTTCAAACGTTTAGTTACATGGTCAGTCTTTTACATTCATTCATTGAGCCATAGGACTTTCGGCTTCTGCACCAGCTGGTTTTGGGATATCGAAATCAAAATTGTTGTCAACTTCTGAGGAAGATTTGGACTTACTGGTTGCAGGTGACGGATCTTTAACAAAAGACACCAGCTGGGCAGGGCTGAAAAATATGTACGTTATCAAATTGAGGATAATCCTAGCTCTACACAGGTACAGCAATGAAAACTATCCACTAGTGTCCATAATTTGTGATCAGAACTGTAAAATTCCCGGTCATCTCGCCTGAGTCTGTGGACCCACATCTGGGTACAGGGTAACCTTGAATTGTCAGAAAGTTAAAGTACCCTTCATGTGGGCCTTTTTTCATCACAAAATCATGGTCGCTTGTAAGGGAAAATTGAATTCAAATGATGATGGGCGTTATAGCACATGTAGAACTTGATTTTAAACCCAAAGAAACATTAGTTACAGGTACCTATTTACTTCAGGTAAATGAAAAACCCTGGCCAAATGTGATAAGTTATTTTTGGTGAAGTCCAATGCTTTCTCAAAAAGCTCGCTAATTAAATCCCACATAATTATCTCAGCTGTTTCTAAGTAAGGGAGACCCACCACATAGAGATTATTTCTTCTGGCTGCGATTTTGATATTTTCAGTTTTCTGGCTTGCTGTATATTTTCTGTTAGAATAGTCAAAAGGAGTGCAGCGTTAGATTCAATGTTTCCCGTGGGTGTGGTATAATTTTAGTACGCTCAGTCATTGCTTGTTTGTCTCAGTTGGTGTTCAGCCGATTCACATTTTGTGACAAGCTGTTCCCACTTAGCATCAAGCTTGACAATGGCGGTGAGTAGTGAATTGTATGGTGTGTTGATTGGCTCGGAGTCTCATCTAACGGGGAATTTGGGCTGTATTAGAAGCACCGTCTGACTTAGCAGTTAGTGTACACATAGCTGATTTTTTTATGGATCTGGGACTTGTGGTTTCAGCCTCGACTGATGAACCATCTCTCCTGGGGCTACCCAAGTATATAGCTCCGGTACTTGTCTTATGGCCTAGTGTGTTCTCATTTATCTGCCTATTGCTGCTGTTGATCTGAGGAGAAACACTCGGTTTCCTCCTCTTTCCCTTTCTCTCTCTTTAAAATATATATATTTTTTCAATAATTTTTAAAGATCAAGGAATGAAAGATCCACTGCCTCCAATATTACAAGTTCTTAGTACTCGAGAAGAGATATTTCTTTGTGACTTTACTTGAATTCTGCAGAGCTTCCCAATACAACTGCCTTCGGTTCTCTTGTTATTACATTTAATATGGTGTCTAGAGCAGTTGGCAGCTCCTTATAATAAAAACCTGCTTACCACCCATGCGGAGTCAGGAGCCCTTCTCCCCCACACTGGCATAAGCCACCCACACCCACCAGTTCAATTAAGCACCCCCCCACGCAACACACTCACTAGCTCCCACTTTTCTCCTCCCCCCTCATGGCACCCAAAATTATTAAGCAGGGGAGTTCACTTATCATGAATTGGTTCTCTGGTCCTGGTTCTTGGTGATGATCTATTAGTTCAGGGCTCTGTGGCAGCCATCTTTTAAGTTCAGAAGCTGAACTGATTGATGTGTGCACACTAGCCCTGTGGGGAAAAAACTTTTGCCGCAAAGCTTTTCGATCAGCTGGAATATTGCACCACCAAAAGTACAATGATGTTCCATGACTTCTGAACTGTGGTGCAACAACATTTCAGCTGAGATGGAAATCCATGCTGAACATAGATGATAATGTATAGGTAACCATACACAACAAGCCTGTTTTGGCATTGAGAGGTTTCTATAGCAACCATACAACTGGTTGCCATGGAAACCTCGAGATGTCAACATAGGTCTGTCTGTGGGTTCCATCATGTTGGTGTGACACGACAGTGCCGACATCGACCATGCTGCGCAGCAATTGTGCCACCCGATCGCCATCACGTGCAATGCTCCAGGGCACATTCTGGCTAACATTCAACCCCCCACTACCCAGAAATTATACAGTCACCTCCAGGTCAGAGGTATGGAGGGAAGACTGCAACATCCCTGGGGCGACAATGACGGCAGGCACTGCGAAATCCTGATCGTCAGAATGATGGTCGTTTGGGTTGTAGCACCCACATTGCGGTCACTGTAGGGGTTTCACTGCGCTGACGGCACACCCTTTCTGTGTATACACTTGGCCTGATTTTCAAAGGGTGACACAGGGCTTATGTCAAGCCTTGCATCAACCTTCTTTTTTTTGGCACAGCTGCACCTAACACCTTTGCTGCAACTGTGCCCGGTTTTAGTACATCGGGCGCAGTTACGACACTTTTTCCACTTTACGGCAGCTTGCGCCAGATAATTGGTACAGGCCCTGTGAAAATGATACCTGCAGCCGTCTGGCGACCCATGTTCTGGGAACGAGCACGAGCCATCAATGGCAGGAGGAGAAGGATTGAGCGCCTGATGGACTGCTCTCCTACTCCGGGAGGGTCCTGGTGGTCGGCGCTTGCTCACCCCCTGGCGGAGGCTGGAGGACAGAGCGCCGCACAAGAAGGGAGGAGTTGGGCCAGACATCTGGAGGCAGCGTATGTGGATGCGTGCGCGCTCCGCTCCGCTGATGTCATGGCACAGTTCCAACTCCTGGGAGAACAGGAGGAAAAAGATACCGCCATGCAGGAAGCAGAGGGAGCCTCGCAGGCTCCGCCCCCGTCTAGCCACGGTGCTGGCCACCTAATCCGGTCTTCGGTGGGGGAGTTCGACTCCCCGCCGACCCGCCGAGGCAAGCCCTGGGGCTAGGTCAGCGTCGACTGTGGATGCAGGGGCGGGGCTGGGACACCCTCTGATACAAGCTGACGGAAAGGAGAGAAAAAGTAACAACTACAAAAAAAAAAAATAAAAAAGGATACCCGGGACTGACGCAAGCTAGACCAGCAAAAAGCAGGTCTAACTTGCAGCAATCGGCACACAGGATAGAAAATTGCAATCGCCGGCTGGGAGAATGCCGCAAGATCCATGTGCCATATGTTCAGCACACTCAAGGCTTGCAACATTCACAAGCGTTTGAAAATCCGGCCCATTATCTTTTATAGTGGATGGTCCTCATTAATATAAGCCTGTGTAATACAGTATATAAAATTTCCCATGCTCGGCTCCCCCTCGGTCTGCTCCACTGCTGCTCACAACTCCACACAGTAATTTCTTAGTACTATAAATGCACCTCAAAAAGATGAAAGGACTTTCTGTAAACCCACGGTACTGTCAGCATAAAGCAGATATGCTGGATGCTGGCAAAGGCACTACTCGGCAAGTGACTTACATACTTAGCTAGACACTTGGAGGAGGGAAAGCAGCGAGAGTGTGGGGAAGAGACCATTCAGTGGAGCTGCAGGTGGACAGAGAAAATGGTAATGAGTCACATCCGTGCGGCTGCGAGTCACACAGTGGTAGATAGCCCACCTTCTGTAATGGTGGCCAGGCTACAAATCCTGCCTGAAGTCCTCGCCAATCAATAGTGGCCTGAAGAAGCCTCTCCTCTTGGCCTCCACAGCCATAGCTGACAGTTAGGCCCAGCTCACAGCTCGAGAGACACCGACTGCTTGGCAGCATTACAAGTCTTCTTACTTGATCAGTGGCACCGATATGACTCCAGTGACCTTGTAAAACATAGAAATATATGTTTTAAAAGAAGCTCCCATTCATAG
The DNA here is from genome assembly GCA_016271365.2 of Neoceratodus forsteri. NCBI lineage: Eukaryota > Metazoa > Chordata > Ceratodontiformes > Ceratodontidae > Neoceratodus > Neoceratodus forsteri. The sequence goes on along the minus strand of CM028132.1, from coordinate 1,477,983,431 downwards.
TAATGGAGCACGCCCCGTGCTCTACAAACTCAAGCATCACAAAACATCGGAGCGTCAGGGGAGCACTGGTCTAAACTGGGACCAGGAAGGAGAAGGGATCAGGTGGCCAGCTGTCATTTATGATACCTTGCCATTTACAAAATAAGAACCGCAACATTTTAAAAGAGGCTCTGTTAAACTCCGGTGCAAGTAAGTTACCAGTGGGGCAATGCCAGGGAAACGTTTCCCAGGACCTGGCCCTGAGTAGAAATAGGCCAGGCCAAAACATTCTAGGGAAAGTCAGCTTAAAGAGGACCTTAGAACAAATAAGGCATAGCTGTAAATCATATAAAGCTGGCCATCTAAATGATACCAGGGAATCCTTTTTCAAGGTTCTGGGTCTGATTGGAATTCACCCAGGCTGAGCACTTGTAAGGACTGCATAAAAATGGACCTGAGTTTCAGTGACAATTTACCTAGGCCAAGCATTTGCAAGAATAAAATACATGGAAATTACAGACAAGTTAGAAAAAATAAACTGCAAACTGCTTACAAGCATTACGCTTAACTGCAGAAAATTAGCCTAACCATGAGCTCCAGTGTTTAGCTTATCATGTTTACTCACCTTGGCCCAGATGCACAGAGGGACAGGTAATATGTGCAGGAGGCGCATATCCTGCCCGTGTACTTATGTGACTCTGGACAGGCTCAGGGTAAGCAATATGCACTACTGCTAGCACATGTAGGGTGCCTGTCTGTGGCCATGTCCACGCAGCGCACAGGATTGCGTGGACGGTCGGAGTGGAGCCGCTGACCCAGGAGGGCATCCAATCTGATGCCCTTACCGGGTCCCTCGGTGGATCCCTTGCACCCATGAGGCAGGCGCACAGCATCAGAGCCAGCTGCATAAAGTGGCACCAGATGGACTACCGCTGAGGACTCACCCAGGACACTGCCCCAACCCTCCATTTCAGCCTAGTGAGTTGGGGCAGCCCAAAAGTCAGATGAGTTGGTCCACTGCACATGGCGGCCATAGAACACGGGGGCACATACTGGGTTATGCCTAGTGCCAGATGGCATACCCGGTGCCCCCCTGTGCCTGGCACTACATGGCTTAGTGAATGCCAAGTAGTGCAGGTACTCCCCCGACATGCCCACAGTGCGGTGCTCCCGAAGGACTGGGACATCCGGGTGCGCCCGGGTGTCTTAATAGCCCTGTTGAATGCAGCCGGGGGTCCATGGGACCCCGGACGCATGGCCATTCCACATCTCATTCCGTTGCCTAAGCGCCTCAGTTGCGCGGCGCATAGTCAACTATTTTGTTCGTGCATAGGGCCCCTTATTAGCAGACAAAGAGTATTAGGTTCCTCCCACCTGCTAGCAGCCAAAAAATAGTAGGTTACCTTCTGACCTCTCGCAAGTTCTTACTTGCCTACCAACTTTTTGTATAAATTTACTACTTACATATTTTTACTACATAAATTTACTACTAACTTATCCTACCAATTTTTATCTGGGTCTATACCAATAGATGGTTCAACAGTCATGTGATCCCTATTACTGTATGTTTTTTCTTCCTACCAACTTTTTTGGGTCAGCACCACTTTATAGAGGGCCCAAGAGTATAAAATCCCAAAGTTCTGGTAGCTCGAGAAGACAGTCTGGAGCAAGCTCTTGGAAGAGGATGGGGTACCGAAGGCTGGACATTGCTGATAGGTCACAGAGAAAGGGTAAAAATTTGGGATAATCTCTGTGTTTCTTTTTTTTTTTTTTTTGCGCTTCCCCTTCTTCCTGGCTGCCACTCCTTCGGGTCTCTATTGCCCCTCCCGACTGCCTGCCCTGACTCCCACACCGGCTACCAAACTCATATGGCAGTCTCCCCGGGTAACCTGGCATATCCCTTCGCCGGACAGGTCCCCCTCCTCTGAGGGGGAAGGCACCAGTGGGGCAGCCAGCGCACTATTCTATTGGCCCGGGGTACTGCTGAGGTGTGTCGGTCATGGGATCGGCAGCAGCAGAGGACAGAGAGACCATCATCCGGCCAGCCAGGAAGCATTTTTCCTGGTTTTCTGTAGGGAGTGACGTCCTGATGTCAAGGCATATGCTGACATCTGTCACTCCCCCTTGAGCACCGTACCCAGGCATCACTGCTGTGCTCCCAGCCTCCGCCAGGAGTCAGCGTGCGCCGGTGTGCATCCCCACCCTCCCCCCTGAGAAGGAGAGCTGTCCCTGGATGCTCCATCCTTCTCCCCTGACGGCCCTCCGGCGCACCGAAATTCAGTCGCCCTCGAACCCAGATCGCCGGGCGTCGCAGACGGAAATCCAACCGCTGCGCCGACGGGCCGATCCCATCTCTGTGTTTCTAATATTTGACAGTCTCTCAAGTAAAACTGAATAGCCAAAGACTGCAGCTCAGTAAGGCTATTTGGGATACAGTACTTGTTTATAATATATATGCAAGCATTGTGACAGTTGTTCTGTGTGTATGCATAATGTGTATGTACTGTATGTAATTTATTTAGTGAAGGTTTTTCCGGCACCTCAGATCCAAAAGTCTGCATTGCAAAGAAAACAGCTGGGCATATGAAATGGTTATTTTGCTTACTGCTTTTAGACATATGAAAATAGTTAATGTTGCTTTTCTGGGTAAAGAGAAGAGTAATCTTGTCATGACATTCTAACGAACCTTTCTGATGAGAAATGATGACTATGTTCTTCCATACAGTTTATGCTCATCGGTGATATGAAAAATGATCTTATAAAACCACTTCAGTTATGCCAAGACGTTCCAAATCTGTTCTATAGCTATATAATTAGAGTACTCATATTGTGACACATGAACCCAGGCACTAGGCACTAATGCTGATACTGCTTCTGGTACAGGCTTTGATAAGAGGGCCAACAGATTTAAGCTAGCCCTGGCAAAAAGAAATACAGGTGAGGGGGTACAGGCAAAGTGGGCAAGCATTAAGGATGCAATACTTGAAGCAACATCCCATTGTGTTATAGAGAAAAGGAAGTGCAAAAGAAGAAGGAAACCACTTTGGTGCTCAAAAACAGTAGCAGAAAAGGTCAGAGCCAACAGGCTGGCCTTCAGGAAATATAAGGGAACGCAGCGGGATGAAGATAGGGAGGCATACCAAACTTCCCTAAGGGAAGCAGGGAAGGCAGTAAGGCAGGCAAAGGCCCAAACTGAGAAAACACTAGCACAAACAGTAAAAGAAGGTGACAAGACTTTCTATAGATACATTAGTGAAAGGAGAAAGTCCAGAGGGGGTATTGCTAAGATCAAAGGAGATAAGAGTGTGTGTGTGAGGAGGAGGACCATTTAAAAGCATCTATGCTAAATAGATACTTCTGCTCAGTATTTACTGAAGAGAAGGTAGGGCAGGGCCCACAGCTCAGCACCATGGACACAGGCGGGAGGGGGGTGAGCACTAGTCCCTTCACAAAAGAAAGGGTCCTACAAGAGCTCAATAAGCTCAGGGTGGACAAGGCAATGGGACCTGATGGCATACATTCCAGTGTACTAAAGGAGCTAAGGGTGGACCTAGCAGAGCCATTATCAGAACTGTTTAGTGAGTCTCTGAACACAGGAGAGGTCCCAGAAGACTGGAGAAGGGCTCATGTGATCCCGCTCCACAAGAGTGGTAGCGGGGAGGAGGCAGAGAACTAGAGACCAGTCAGTCTAACCTCAGTAGTGGGCAAGATTATGGAGGCAGTCCTTAAGGAAAGGATAGTGCAAAACTTGGAATCCATAGGAGCACAGTATCCAAGACAGCATGGGTTTACAAAAGGAAGGTCCTGTCAAACAAATTTCATAGATTTCTTTGACTGGGTAACCAGAGTGGTGGACCAAGGGGGAGCAGTTGATGTCGCCTACATTGACTTCAGCAAAGCTTTTGATACTGTTCCACACAGAAGATTGATTAATAAGCTAGGTAGGCTCGGGGTGGGTCAGAAGTTGGTCAACTGGGTGGCAAACTGGTTGACGGGCAGAAAACAGAGCATGGTGGTAAATGGTATACAGTCAGAAGAGATGCAAGTCACAAGTGGGGTACCTCAGGGATCAGTCCTGGGGCCAGTCCTCCTCAATATCTTCATCAGTGACATTGCACATAGACTGGAGAGTAAGGTTTATCTGTTTGCAGATGACACCAAGATCTGCAACAGAGTAGATGATCCAGATGGGGTGGGCAGAATGAGAAGAGATCTGGATAAACTATCAAAATGGTCAGAAGAGTGGCAACTGGGGTTTAATGCAAAGAAGTGCAAGATCATGCACATAGGGAAGAGAAACCCTGAAGCCACCTATAGGCTGGGAGGGGAGTTACTGGCAGTCACAAGGGAAGAAAGAGACTTCGGCATCATCATCTCCGATGACCTGAAATCATCCAAGCAGACCACTAAAGCAGTAGGTAAGGCTAGGGGATGTTAGGGTGTATTAGTAGGGGTATCACAAGTTGTAAGAGGGAGGTAATAATCCCTCTTTACAAGACACTGGTTAGGCCCCATCTGGAGTACTACGTGCAGTAATGGAGGCCATACCTTCACAAGGACATTAACCAAATTGAGGCAGTTCAGAGAAGGGCAACCAAAATGGTGCAGGGACTGCATCAGAAAACATATGAGGACAGATTAATGGAGCTCAATATGTATACCCTAGAGCAAAGGAGGGAGAGAGATGATATGATCGAAACATGCAAACACCTTAAGGGCATTAGCAAGGTGAAAGAGTCTAACATGTTTCAATGTAAGAAAAATAGCAGGACAAGAGAACACAGCATGAGATTAGAGGGAGGCCATTTAAGGGGTAATGTGAGGAAGTTCTTTTTCACAGAAAGGGTGGTGGATGCATGGAGTGGCCTTCCTCAGGAAGTGGTAGATATGATTACAGTGCAGGGCTTCAGACAGGCATGGGATAGGCATAAGGGAGCAATACAGATGAGTATGAATACACAGGCCAATGACAGAGCAGAGGCCAATGGCACATTTATAAGGTAGAAAAAGAAATGGGCAGACTGGATGGGCCTTGCGGTCCTTATCTGCCGTCAACTTCTACGTTAAGTTGTGGTACTTCTTCTGGTCCTGGTTCTAGTTCCCTAGTGGCAGTGGGCACAGAAACTGGTGCTCTGTAAGGGAGTCACTAATGGTGACTCCTGCCTTCCTTTCCTCTGATGTTGTGTCCATCGGAACCCCTTCCATCCAATACTCTGTTTTGGGTTTTTTGTTCCCTAAGTGCATCACTTTGAGCATCTTGGCACTGAATATCAGTTGCTATACTTTGGACTAATTTTCCAGCCTTTGCTGGTCCTTCTGCAACTCCCTTATCTCTTCCACATTGTCAACTGTACCAGAGTTAACTGCCGTCTGCAATAGACATAACCTGCCCTGGATTCCCTCTCCCATGTCACTGATGAACATATTAAGGAGGACTCTGGCCAGGACAGATCCCTGTGGCACTCTGCTGATGACCTCTGTTTTCAGTGATCTGATCCCATTCACCACAACTCTCTGCTGCCTCCCCTCCAACCAACTCTCTACCCATCTTACTATTTCCTTAGCTGTTCCCAGACTCCCCGTCTTCAGTTGTCTTCTGTGTGGCACCAAGCCAAATGCTTTTTTGAAGTCAAAGTACAATAAGTTTACTGCATGTCCCTTGTTGACTTCCCTGGTTACCCAGTCAAAGAATACTATCACATTGGTCTGACAAGACCTCCCTGCCACATACCTGTGCTGTTTGCTATCCTGAAGCCCATTTTTTTCAGGTATTCCACTAGGTCCTCTGTGCCTAGTGTCTCCATCAGTTTCCCTACCACAGATGTAAGGCTGATGGGTCTATAGTTTCCCAGCTGCTCTTTGCCCCCTCCCTTGTGCATAACCACATCTGTCATTCTCAGTCCTTAGGAACCACCCCTTGCTGCACAGAGCTGTTGAATAGCCCTGCCAAGGGTTCAGCTAACACCAGTGCCAGTTTCCTTAATACCCTCCGATGCATCCCAACCGGCCCATAGTCCTTCTACATCTTGAGGACTGCTAACCCTTCTCTGATTCTTTCGCTAGCACATTTCTGCAGCCTCATTTTCTGGACCTCTCTGTCAGCAGCTTTTATCCTGCTTTCTGGCAAGGGCCTGCTGTTCTCCCTAGTGAATACTCAGCAGAAGTCGTCTCTTCCTCTATTATTGTTTTGTTACTTCCTGGTCACCCATGAAAACGGGCATTTGATGCCCTGGGTTTTGACCTGGTTACCAAATTTTAAATAAATAAATAAAATGACCCTGCCCCATCCTTTAGCCTGACAAATCCTCCTCCCATCTTACTTTTTCCCTATTATATCTAAAAATCTGCTTTGCCCCTCCCTTGATCCCCTCCGTAGTACACAGTTTTGTATCTGTCTTTGCAGTCTTGACTGCCCTCATGGCCTCTCTATTTTTTTCCTGATACTCGTCACATTCTTAGTCCCCCTGTTTTAGGCTGTACCTTATAAAGGTCTTCTTTTTGCCCATCACTGTCTCCCTGACCTTTTGAGAGAGCCAGATTGGTCTCCTATACTTGTTTCGCTTGATCACTGCCCTTTCGCTTGATCACTGCTCTTTCGCTTGATCACTGCTCTTTCACCTGATCACTGCTATTTCCCTTGATCACTGCTCTTTCACTTGATCACTGCTCTTTCCCTTGATCACTGCTCTTTCACCTGATCACTGCTCTTTCCCTTGATCACTACTCTTTCCCTTGATCACTGCTCTTTCACTTGATCACTGCTCTTTCCCTTGATCACTGCTCTTTCACCTGATCACTGCTCTTTCGCTTGATCACTGCTCTTTCGCTGGATCACTACTCTTTCCCTTGATCACTGCTCTTTCCCTTGATCACTGCTCTTTTGCTTGATCACTGCTCTTTCCCTTGATCACTGCTCTTTCACCTGATCACTGCTCTTTCGCTTGATCACTGCTCTTTCCCTTGATCACTGCTCTTTTATCTGTCTTTCCTGATCACTGCTCTTTCATCTGATCACTGCTCTTTCGCCTGATCACTGATCTTTCCTTGATCACTGCTCTTTCTCTTGATCACTGCTCTTTCACCTGATCACTGCTCTTTCGCTTGATCACTGCTCTTTCCCTTGATCACTGCTCTTTTGCTTGATCACTGCTCTTTCCCTGATCACTGCTCTTTCATCTGATCACTGCTCTTTCGCCTGATCACTGATCTTTCGCTTGATCACTGCTCTTTCTCTTGATCACTGCTCTTTCCCTTGATCACTGCTCTTTCACCTGATCACTGCTCTTTCGCTTGATCACTGCTCTTTCCCTTGATCACTGCTCTTTTGCTTGATCACTGCTCTTTCCCTTGATCACTGCTCTTTCACCTGATCACTGCTCTTTCGCTTGATCACTGCTCTTTCCTTGATCACTGCTCTTTGCTTGATCACTGCTCTTTCCCTTGATCACTGCTCTTTCATCTGATCACTGCTCTTTCGCCTGATCACTGCTCTTTCGCTTGATCACTGCTCTTTCTCTTGATCACTGCTCTTTCCCTTGATCACTGCTCTTTCACCTGATCACTGCTCTTTCTCTTGATCATTGCTCTTTCGCTTGATCACTGCTCTTTCCCTTGATCACTGCTCTTCTCTTGATCACTGCCTTTCCCTTGATCACTGCTCTTTCGCTTGATCACTGCTCTTTCCCTTGATCACTGCTCTTGTGCATGTTTTTGTTGCCTCAAGAATGGTCCCTTGTATAATCCCCCCCATCTGTTTTCTACTCCCCTGATGTTATCTACCCAAGCTAACCTGCCCAGGACTGATTCCCTTGTTTGTTTGAAATCCACCCTTCTGAAGTCTAGCACCTCAGCCTTAGACAAAGGTTTACTGGTGCCCAGGGTCCACTCCAACCATATAGTATTGTGGTCGCTGGACCCCAGTGGTTCCCCAACCTGCATTCCTCCTACTCTTTCCAAGTTGGTGATTACTAAATCGAGAAGGGCGGATTGTCTAATGGGATTCCTGACCTGCTACACCAGCATGCAATCCTGACAAGCATCAAGCAGGGCCTGGATTCTGGCACTCTTGGCTGCTGGGATGTCCCAGTCATTGTTTGGCAGGTTGACATCACCTACTTCTACAGCTTCCCCTTTTGCTGATTCTTTTCTACTTCTTGGGGTACTTTTAGTGTGTTTGAAATGCTGTTTGGGAGTTTTCAAATGTTTTTGTTATAGATGCAGAAAAGGGAGAGATTGAAAAATCCTCCACCCAGTTTGTTTTGATTTTCTTGTCTGTATTTAAATAGCCATGTTTTGAGCTGTGTTTTCATGTTCTGTTTTAAAACGAATTGCAGATGCATAGAGATTTGCTCTGTGTGTCTGTCTGTCAGTCAGTATGGGTGCGGTTGGAGGGTCAGGAATTTGGTCTCTCTTTTAATCTGATCTTTTAGTTTTTATGCTGTGCTGTGGTGGGCAGGGGACTTAACCTAACCTGTTGTGAAGGCTTTTTTATGGAAATTCTGGCATTGGGGTTGAGTTAGGAAATTTAAGAAAGTTGTGATTTGACTGTGTTTTTAAGGAATGCATAGTGGTACCTGTGGCAGGTGCTGTTTCAACATTCAAACAAAACTGACTGCGCTGAGACACACACAGCCAGATACGGGGGGGGGGGGGTGAGTAACCCATCAAAAATCTCCACAGGAACAGTACGAACACCCACCCACTTCAGAGACAAAAAGAGCAAGTAAGTTTTTGCAAGTGAATTTATTAGATGCACCAAAAAAACAAAATCACAAAATAAGTCACCCGACAGACTCCACATGGAGCTACTCGTGCCTGGCATTTATTTTTATAATTGTATTTATGTGGTGCATTTGATAAAGTCACTTGCAGGCACCTATCATTTCCTTTTTGCCTCTGAAGAGTGTGGGCATTTGTGTTGTTTCTTTGCAGTTTAAGTAATTCTGTTGGCGTGTCTTAGGTGTTGATTGTGTTAACTGATGGGTAGATATACTGATATATTACTCTAGGAATGTTTAGTCAAGATACATACTGTAGCATGGTGATGTCATAATTGATGATGTCATAGATGGGCTTGTAAAACTGTATCTTTCCTGTGGGGAAGAAGGTCTACCCACATGTTTTATAAGAAATACAATACATTTTTTGGGAATCTGTTGGCGGGATTACACGTATCCCAACTGATTGGGATTAGACCCTGACGGGAAGCCCATTGTTTTGCCACAAATAGATTTACCCTCCCATATGGAGATAAATGTGATATACATACATTTGCGTGTGTGTGTATACAGAGTGTGCAGGCTTCCACAGTAGCTCAGGGAAGGCATGATCACACACAGCAGCAAACTGGTCATGGTGGGATAAATTCTTATGATGTCACAGTGCCTCTGTCCGTAAGTGAGAAATGCTGAAACTAATTAAAAAAAAAAAGTCCTGACTTGCATAATACATTATAAATCTGTTCGGTTATAGCAGTCCATCAGATTGCAGAATTTCTGGGGCCCCCCGCCCCCGTCTCTTATCCTGTGCACACTAGCTGTACTTTAATGTAGACTGTTGGACTGGTCCACCCTCAACCAGTGAAAGAGGGGGATTTTAATTTGATAGCTTATTTTAAAGGGAAAGAAAAATTTGCCTGGCCCATTAGAATTTGAAGGCTCATGCACAGATCTTTCAGACGAGGTGTTGGGCTTACCTATTGGTGTCGGCATCCCTGAGATACGAATATCCTAAATCATCCAGAAATGAAATCACGACAGCAGCCATTTCAAGGCATCTTGAGCAAAAAAGCGATGTCACTGAGGGTATAAACTGCATGTTGTTGAGCACAGTATGCCCTCTACGATGTCCAGAACTGCCAGTTACCATCCACCAATAAAGTAATCATTGCTGTACTGCAGTGGAATATAAAGGATAGCCTTAGCCCCTCTGCAAAAAATTACAACTGTATATACAGTAACAGGGTGTGCAGATTAGTGCTGGGCTGTGACAGAAGAACTCATCTTTGTTTGCTTTATAGCAGTCTTGGCCTGCTTTCTCCAGAGAAGGGAACGCAAAGTCATGTGGGCTGCTATAATATACAGAGTACATGGGCAGTATCAAGTATAGACCCCCTTCCTATCACACTGGAATTTTCTTCCAACTCGTGGCTGCTGCATATGTGTACTGAGAGGCAACCCCACAACCTTGACACTGGCCACATCCAGTGCAGCTACTGGCCCATGACAATGCATGGGGAGGTCACTCACAGATGCAAAGGGTGAGCAGGTGCTTGCCAAGGAGGTCAGTTCTCTGACTTCTCCCTCCCGCAGCTTATTATGCGTGCCCTACCTAGTGGCAGTAGTGAAAGTGGTGCTGGCAGTGCTGTAGTCACCGACAGTGTCTGTTCTTACCCCTCAAGCCAGCGAGTCTCACAACAACCAGTGCACGGTATTGTGTGTGTGTGCGCGTGTCGGGGGTATTATTCCTCTGCACATCGGAAATCTGGACCAACACCAGTTCAGTGCAGAACCTACCCCACCATCACCATGCACTGATCTGTGTTTATGTGTATATATACAATGTACATGGTGCTACCACATGCAGAGCAAGCTAAATGAGCTCTCTCTGCACCCGGACCCACACTATGGAACAACATCCCTTCTTCCCTACGTGCCCCCGACCCACCTCTAAATCTAAATTCCCTGTTAAGAATGCACTTTCTGCCCACTACGACCTGTGTCTGCCCACAGGCCTCGAGCATGACTCCATCTCCCTTGCAGCTCACCCTTACCCCCTCCCCCTCTAGTGCTTCGCTCTCCCGCTCGGAATGCTATTGTTATTCCTTTTGCTGAATGATGGAGCAATCGTACTCTGTTGACCTAAATGTTATCTTGTTTGCTCAGTTGCTGATGTACCTGGTACTGTTTACGGTATAGAGTATTTTCTCTATTAGCTTGACCTCCACTGTTATGTTCCCTGTATGATACACGCTGCTCTCTCACTGGATTTTTACGTTGTACATGCCGGTTTCTGGCCCAGGCCGTGACTGAAAAACTTTTTCGGATCTGTGCACCAACCCGGTTACCAAATAAATAAATAAGTAAACAAATAAACAGCAGGGATGACATTTAGTGGGTTTTGCCAGTTGTGCAGAGGACAAGAGGCTGTGATTGGGATGTCCTCAGTATCAGCAGGCACTGAGGAGAGAGAGTGGAGCAGAGCTCAGCTTGCAGCTCCATGCTCAAAGAACAACACAAGCGAACAGAGCCACAGGCACTGTTTCAATATAGCATCTGCTGTACGGTTATTTTGTAGTGGCTCTTGAGCCTTTTCCACTATACCTGCTTTGCTTCTTACTGGTTTCGGATGATTAACACCTCATTATATTGGCACAATGTGCAAATAGTACATCAGTTGCCTCACTACCATTGTGCTCTCTGAGAGCATATTGTATTTGCCACCTATAGGATTCACAATGGGGTCTGTGCACTACAGGGTACAGGATATGCACAGCTCAGCACCTGTGGACAAGTGCATGGGATCAGCATGCACTGTCGCTGGCCACCGCAGGTCGCCTGCCCATGGTTCTCTCCCAGCATGCTGGGTTGGGGGGGGCTAGATTGGTGGACATCCAATTGAATGACCATCCTGGTTCGCTAGTGGGTCATCTGCTCTATGCTGAGCAGGGGATTGTGCGACAGTGTGAGTCACAAGAAATTAAGTTTGTCACGTGAGTGCCTGAATGGCTGCCACCAGTCCTCTGCTTCTGACTGGAGGGCTGGGGGCTGGCATGGCAGGCGGTGTTGTGTTACCCTCAGAGGCCAGTGGGTGTACATTGTGAGGGTGCACAGTGGCTATGGCAGTGTCTCTGTCTGCGTAGCCTGTGCCCCCCTCACCAGGCACTTCTTGCCTTCGTGAATGGCACAGAGTCTGGGCACACCCTCTGACACTCCCCTGGACCCTCTGCATGTGTAGCAGCATGAACAGCCGGAGGATCAAGCATGAATTGGTGGACACAGTCGAGCATCCATTTGGATGCCCATCCTGGTCCACTGATGGGTCCCCTGCTCCACGTGGTGCAGGGGATTTTGGGACAGTCTGAGTCCCGAGAAATTATATGTGTTAGGTGAGTTCCTGAATGGCCATACACAACTCTCTCTGCCTCATTGAAGGGCTTGGGTTGGCGTGGCAGGAGGTATTATGTTTCCCGCAGAAGTCTGGCAGATGTACGTTGTGGGAAGGGGACACACAGCGGCAATGGTAGGGTCCTTCCCAGTGCAGCCTGCACCTTCCCCCCATCACTAGCACTTCGCACCCTTGTGAATGGCATGAGTGCAGGCATGCCCACTGACACTCCCCTGATCATCTGCATGCATAGTGGCATGAATGGCTGGGGGATTGAGAGCAGAACTGGTGCACACCCCTATAGTGCATGCTGCGGGAGTCTGCAGGACCCCTGACGTACAGCTCTTGGTAGTAGGGTTGCCTTCACGCCAGATATCAGCATTTAGATTATTCTTGCCTAGCCCACAATATGATTTCTTAATACTGTGGGTTGTAGTGTGCGCCTCTCTGATGCCCGCTCTTTCACCTGGTAACATATGTACTGTATCTTGCTGAACTGTGCGCTTTTTTCAATGAGGACAGGAAATTATTTCTGATTGGCGGCTGTTTATAATGTTCCCATTTACAAAAATTATATTCATACTCCTAAATGAGACATATGTAACTAAAGCCGGATAAAAAGTGATGCAAAAAAAAGCTAATTGCATTGTTTTGTTTAATTTCTGTTGCAGTTCTCTTTAGGAACCAGTGACCTCGACCTGATTTTCAAAGGTCCAAAGACCGCCCAGAGACTAAATCTCAGTCCCCAACCTGCTGTTGTGGAGAAAAAAGCTCCACACTGGCCAACATTGTATTTTCAGTCTTTTGGATGATAGGCACAGCTGGAGAGGAATGTTACTCTTGGTATACCAGACGTACCATTTCTGCGCAGCTGCGCACAAAAAAACGGTCTCAAGCTGCTGTAAATCGTGAAGCCGATTGCAAACCGGCCTTACAATCAAAAATACTGTGCATGTGACAAAACCTACAGGTGTGCAAGGAAAGCCCCCCCATTACACATGTTTTTGCTGCCCGTGTAAGGATTTTCATGTCTTTGAAAATCCAGCCCCTGGAGCTGTGAGTACATCACAGTTTGTGTACAGAACTCTGAACATGATTCGGATAGGTCAGCAGCTCACTCTTAGCATTCTGTACACAAATTTATTTATTTTATTTATTTATTTAAAAGTTTTACCAGGAAGACATACTGAGCAGACTACCGCTCGACTCCAGATGCGTCCTGGGGGTAGAGGGAACGGGATAGTACATACAAGTAAACATACAGAAGTTTTCGAACAGCAAAATTTACATAGGTTACATACAATATGTACAGGTTTTAATAAATTCAGTGATAAATGATCTAGAAGTAGTTAGTACAAGAGGCAGAAAACAGAGAGATAATCGCATAAAAGTAGGCTAACTAAGTAGAATAGGTAGTGAACAATCAAAAATGTGATAGTTAAAGTCGTAACATGGTGAAAATTCCAGATTATTGGCTTCAGGAAGGAAACTGCAGAATGTTGTCCATAAAAAGATAACAATTGAAGACACAGTTTTTCATGTCAGTGTTTAGTCAGGTACAGTTAGTTCTGGATCATTTGGAGGTATGAATTTCATTTCTGTTATCAGGGGCTAGATTCACAAAAGATTCGCAAAGGCAATGCAAAATTTTGCATTGCACTTTGTGATTGGTCAGGTGTTAAAAAATGCTATTCACAGACGGATAGCGTACTGTGCTATCTGATTGTGAATAGGGCTAGGTTAAGTCAGCGGTAACCCCATTACCACAACCTCTTACCCCACACGCACTGCTCTGGTCAGCATCCAGGGGAATGGCCCCACAATGATTAGTGCAGGTGCGCTATTTGGTATTCACAAAAGCAGCCATGTAAATGAGCCCATTGGGCACGCAAGGCGTTAGGTGGCTATTTGCATGCCCATTATGGGCCCATTTACATGGGCCGCAATGGAGTTTAGCGTGCCCCCCCCCCACCGATCACTGGCCTGACAGTAATATAGTTTATTGTCCCTGTTTGCTGGTGGTCACTCCACCACCCGATCCCTGTATCAAGCAAAGAAACACAGTTATTTATACATTCCCTGGTGACTAGTGGTTGCCCCCTCCCCACCGATCACCAGCATGAGAAAAAAAAAAAAGAAGAGTCCCTGGTGCCAGTGGTCCCTCCTGTGATTGCCGGCCCAAGTATAAATGAAAAAGTTTGCCTGGTGTTTAGCGATCACTCTCCTCACCCGATCCCTTGCCTGACATAGAAACATCCGTGCCCTGAAGGCTGGCGGTCCCTCCCTCCAACCGATCACCCACTCAGTGTTTTCACAGGGTGTGGGAAAGATAACACAACACAGGATTTTCAGGTGCAGAACACACTAGAGTGTGATATTTATTTTTCTTTATGAGACCTAGAAATAAGCTACGTATTTCACATGATATTATTATTGTGTTAAACACTGCACCGTGATTTTTTTCTTTTTGTATCCTATACTCTTGGAAACTAATAAAAATTTTTAAAGCCAAAAAAAAAAAAAAGTTCAAAATAATAAACTAAAATATGAAAAGGCAAACAAAATGTGGCTACTTCAGGTAGCTCTCACGGAGTCCTGGATCTGCTCAATTTCTTAGATCTCTTACTTCTGCGTTTGTACTGGACCTACTCCCTTCGTAGGACCTCCTTGTACCAATGTTAAGGCTCATCTGATCTGTCTCTCCACAAGGGGAGGTTTTTATACTCTCTGACTGGGTCACCTGACCTGACCTTTAACTAATACAAAAGATATCTATCTCTAATTTTAACAACTAAATCAGAATGACCCACTATAATAAGAAGGACTTTATTATGCTTTAGATCCTGCAGAAGAATGGACTACATTTGTCCTTTCTAGAAGTATAACTAGACATGCATACATAATAGGGCCTTAATCAGGGCAAAGCCCCTCCCATGTTCCTGTGAGTGACATATACTGTACATTAATACAAAAATGGACTGCAGAGGGTGCGGCCCCCATAGAGAAAGCTTAGACGTCGCCTGGATTCAGGTAAGCTCAGTCCATACTACCATTTGGTCAGAGTTATTTTCTTTCTAACGAGGAAAATACATTCACTACCCTTTTTATTATAAAACCCATTTTAAGAGCTTCTTTTTATTGTGCCAGGGTTCATATTGGCCTCTTTTTGTGAGCTGTTTCATTTTCTTTTCATTCTTCCATACATATTTAAATAGCAACTTAGTTACTAATTCCTCACTATGTATTATCAAATTGGAGGGTTATACAGAAAAAGGGTCGCTTCAGTCCCAGTGCAATCTTCTGTTCATTAAGAGCAGCATTAGCGAGTGGAGCGGCAGCTGAAATCTACAAAGTGAATTTGCTAGCCGCCCACTCCGAGTACTGCTGCATCATAGATTCTGAGAGAGAGAGCGAGGAGCAGACACGCTCTGTGGTCGAGGCACAGATCAGGAAGCATAGGAAAACCAAGAGCAGTTTCAAAACTCTCAAATAGCATTTTATTTTTCTTAACAACAGTAAAATAAAAACTAAAAATTATTAAGTATAACTATTTACAAAGGCAGTACAAACAGAGAAAACTAAGTCCTTCTTCTGAGGGTATCTCTTAATTCCAAGTTTCAGTCTTGTTCTCTCTGTCTCTCTAACAGAAGTAGGCACGGGGTCATAATGTCGCAAGACAGAATGCTGCCACAATGTACTGCGCTGTCCATATAGCACGATATAGTGCCAGCGACATTTCTCTATGTTTTTCGGGGGGCTCTGGCTGTACCCCCCCAACTAAAATACTCAACACGGGGGGGATGTTCTACACTTACATTGCACAAAGTGTGAGAAAAAGAAAAATTCCATGCATCTGGGACCGGGATTCGATACACAGTACGCAGACGCACTGCCTCCATTGCTGCTTGTGGCTCATCCTGTCAAGCCACGGCAGCTGCTCAGCAGACCCTCCTTCTAGCAGAGGACTTATCCTCTGCCAGAGAACAGTGACAGGGTGCACAACTGCGCATAGACCATTTTTGCACCCTGTCGCTATTCTTACCTGCGCAGTGCGTGGTTTTGACATACACCATCGTACATATGACAGAGTGACCTGGTAGGACAGAAGCATTACTGCTCTTTTTATAAGTCTTTGTCTGGGAACTTGTTAAGAGAGCCTGCTTCTCATAGAATGTTCTTGTAAGTTTACATAATGTTCTTGTCAGTTTTGATGCAGGTGCAGCAAAAAGAACATGGTGACCCAGAACTGACCTCTTGTTTACAGCTCTGCAAAAGACTTGAAAACTGCATCTCAGGTTAACCCCTTGAGTTCCAAATAGCTTTCTGCAATCATTTCAACGGTATAACTATTGTACATACAGTTTTAAATAAAGGGATCCCAGTTTCAGTGACATTTCCACATAAGATTCACATATATTTTTATACTTGCAGATATGCAAGGGGGGAGAAAAGACAAAAATATCAAGGGAAGGCAGAGAGAAAGCGAGGGGCGGAGAACTGCGAAACTGTCAGAGTGATCAGTTCCTGGATCTCACAAGAAAATTTGTTTGTGCAACCAGACAGACAAGAGACAGAAAAGGAGAGGATAGAACAGATCCTTGCATTTAAACTGTTTCTAAATAACAAATGGGACAGGGCCTTATTCAACCCTGTCACGTGCTCCTACTTCATAGCTTAAGCTCTCACTCTCTCTCTACTATAGTCATAGAATAAAATGCTTTCTTGCAGCTTATTTTAATAAAATTTCCTTTTAGGGAGGTGATCAGTCTGTTTCTGGCCATGGCACAGTGACTGCTTGTAGAACAAATGAAATAGTTTTGCTACTCCGTCCTAACCAGGCTCCCTTTTGTATCATCCATTGGATATTTTATATGGGCTTAAAAAGGGGTTCTTTTAACTATTGGGAGCGGCAGCTGACAATGTAAATGGCTCTCACAGCAAGCTGCTCCCTTTTTCCATACAATTTCAAGAGATGCCTCTATGAAGACACGCTCGAAGGTATGCAGAAAGTATACTGTTTTGGGGGTGCATTTCTGCTCTCAGTAGCCACGCATTAATTTATACTGTTAAAATCACGCTCATACAGGGGTATTTATACTCTGCTGTTAAGCACATTGCATGCAAATTGTTTTATTCCCTATTTGTTTATGTTTTTAAACATGTTGTCTTATGAATTTCTTTATTTCTTTCATTCGCACCTCTGCTCTTTAATAGACACTACTGCACTTTAAGTATTCGGTTAACCCCCGTGGATATTACTATAGTGCATATGTTATGTTTCTGTGCTTCTGGCACACTTTTACTGAGAACACAAAGGACGGAAAAGGAAGAAAGAGGAAGTAACAGAAAAGAATGATTAGTAGAGGGGCTAGGAAAGGACTGCCGTAGGTGGCTGACCTACTGTAGTCTGAGAATCAGTGAGACAGCACAGAAGATACCACTGCTCAACAGATTTTAAGGGTGAAACAGTGATAGAAGATAAAAAAGCTGTCCCGCTGTCCAGTGACAGTATCCTTGTGGAACACAGGTCCACCACAAATGTATGAAAAATATTCCCCTGGTGGTTAGTGGTTCCTCCCCCGATCCCTTGCCCTACATAGAAACATCCATATCCTGGTTGCCAGCAGTCCCTTCCCCACACAATCACCTGCCCGACGTTGACATCATAGTCCCCGGTGTCCAGTGTAACCCCCCCATCTTGATCTCCTGTATAGCAAATATAAACATTTCCCTGGTGGTCTAGCAGGCCCCCCCTCCCTATCCCATGTATAGTGCATCGAAACTGTGCCCTAGTGGACCCCCCACTCTCACACCCCGGCAGGTAGTGCCCCACACCACTGCTCCATCACCTTCCCGAAACACAGCCCTTCTCTCTCCATCATGGCTGGCCACTGACCGAGCTATCAATAAGCGCGTACTGTATACCACATGCACTTATTGACATTGATTGACAATTCAGAGTGAGCTGTCATTCAGTGAGCACGTACTGTATACCGCATGCACTTACTGACATTGATTGACAATTCAGAGTGAGCTGTCATTTAGTGAGTGCGTACTGTATACAGTATGCACTCATTGATAACTCAGTTGGCCACCAGCCACAGTGGAGACAGTAGCCAGCTCAGTTTCAGGATGGGAGAGTGGGGTGGTGGGGCACTACCTGCCAGTGGGGTGGGGTTCCACTAGACCACCAGAGCACAGTTTCGATGCACTATACAGGAGATCAGGGATAGGGAGGGGGGTCCGCTAGTCTACCAGGGAAATGTTTATACTTGCTATAAAGGGGATTAGGATTGGGGGGGGGTTACACTGGACACCAGGAACTAGGGATGTCAACATCAGGTTGGTGATCAGGTAGGGGATGGACCACTGGACACCAGGTCAAGGATGTTTCTATGTCAGGCAGTTAAGGCGGTGGGAGGAGGGATCACTGGACACCAAGGAAATATTTGTCATACATCAGGCAGGTGGGGGGGGGGGAATCGGGTGGGGGAAGGGGCCACTAGCCACCAGGGACAACTGATATGTTTAATATCGGGTGGCAGGGAGGCCACCACAGTACCTCCGCCAACCACTAGGGTTGTGCGGGATTAAATCAAGGTCTCGGTTGGCAGTGTTTGCTCCATGCAAGGGAACCCCACAAAAGGCCCTTTCATGGAGCAAAGGTTTTGTGTATTGGACTTCGCTGATATGCAGGTCTCCTCCCCCTCACTTGCATTGCACCCCCCCTCCACACTTTGCTCTGGTGTAAACCTGGTTTGCGCCCGTAAACAGGACTTTTGTGAATACTACTTTGGCGCAAAACCGGTTTGTGCCAGGGCAAAGTTGTGTGATTTTGGCCCCAGGAATGTTACCAGCTGCTGCCAGTTAACACAAATTTTCTGTCCCCTTTAAGCATGGCTGACTGGGAGAAAGAGAGGCAGCCAGCTGCCCCCCTTGATTACAGAGGGAAGGCTAGAGCCCAAGAAAAAGGCAGACTACTCCCACAAATATCACACTTCTGATTCTGACTCCTTAAAAGGTGTCAAACAAATGTTTCACCAAAAAATAACTTGAAAATACCCTGCCAAAACTCTAAAAATGTACTACCTCTTAACATGAACAGTATGTGCACAAAATGTCCTGAGTACACCTATTTTTAGACACCATTTATCAGCACATCGGTCTCGGAGTGAAAACACACACAACAGAAACAGATCAAAGTCTGAAAAAAAATAAAAACCCTGTCAGGAAACTTACAAATCTGCACTTTAACGTGCACAAATAGTTACTACATTCCGTGTATGCTGGCAGTGTTTCACACATGTAGATAGCTCACACAGCAACAGAAACAGAATAGATAACATTGTGGAACAAAACCCTGTCACAACACCTAAATTCTGCACTTTAACCTGCACAGATAGTTATTAAATTAAATGTTGTTTTTTTTTACTTATGTTTCATAGCATGTAGGTATCACACAGTGGCAGAAATAGAACAGATAAAGTCTGGAACAAAACCTGGTCACAAAACCTAACAATCTACCCATTGATATCCACAAATAGTTGCTAAATTCTAGTCGACCAATTCTTAGTCACAGGACTGTTGATTTATCATTGCAACATGATTTAGGACAGTCCTTTGCCTGTGACCCTCTCGATCTGTGCTTTGAGGGGATCAGACAATCGTTCCTTACCAGTGCTACAGATTAGAGTTTGCTGACTTGTAGAAGCTGATGGGGTTGAGATGTAAACAGCACGCTGTGCCGTTAACATCTATTACTGCCAGTGCAGTGGGTGCAGCAGTTTTGCAACCCCCCCGAGCAAGTTTCTCTGGTGGAAGGGGTGTCTGACTGCTGAGCCCACTGCACAGTCAAGTCAGAGGATCGAGATCAGTTGGGACTGGAAGGGCGAAGAGTGCGAGCAGGGAAATGAGGGCTAGAGAGGGTGGGAGCCACTTGATTAACAGGGGACTTTAAGGATGTGGGTTTTGGGTTGGGGACCCACTGAATTATCAGGAAAGTCAGTGAGGGACTCAGGAACAGACCTTGCCAGTGGACTATATGCACCCCTGAGGTATGTGTCAGGCAGTTGGGTGGAGAGATGTGTATTTGCCATAGACAAGCTCACGCAGGCACTGTATGTGCATGTCACTGAACCATGTGTATACAGTGCAGGCACGAGCTGGCATTGTGCACAGACCCAGTTTGCACATGGTAACAGCTGAAATGCCTCTTTACATTCCAAGATTTGTGCTGGGGGGGTCTCTGCCCCCAGTTCAGATCTCATGTTCTCAGTATTGCAATTGCATGGGAGACTCTGTGCTCCATTTGCAGACCATGAAATTGCAGCTCAGAATTGGGGCCAGTGGTTTGAGCCAATATGTCTTAGTATGAAATGGATGGCTAAAATCCTCATGTCTGATTGGCAGAGACCAATTTCAGAGGGGATGATAGCTCAGTACATAATCCTGGGCTCGAAAGTAGGTCATGCTATCAGTCAACAAAATCGAAAAGGATCCATTTCATAATCACAATAATACACTCCAGGGTGTGGGATATCAGGGGGATATTATCCCTTTTTAGGTGATTGAAGTCACGGGGCCTATGGCTTCATGCCTCATAATGCACCTGAGGCAGGACAGTATCCCATAATATCACATCTTGCGTATTATTGCTTAAGTATGTAGGACTCCAATTGAAAACATGCACCAGAAACAGGACAAGTATCACTCTGTCACAAATCCTACTTGTGCACTTTAAAATGCTTAATATCTGCAGATACTATCACAGTTTGAATGTTTTTAGATAAGACACATGTTGGATTTAACACTGGTTGCAAGCATAGAGCCCATCTGTGTGCCTTGCCTCTTCTAGAGCAAGTGTCAGGATAAGTTTGACTCAGTGGGAATACTGCCTAACAATGAAAGACTCAGTTTTCTAATCTTAAACAAACGGGCGATGTTTAATGTAATGTGGGACCCTTTATGGAATTATAAAGGTAAAAAATAGTAACATTCACGGTAACACTTGTTCACTTATTACCATTGCAGTTATTAATTGTTCTCACAAATTACCTATGTATGCAACACTGTTTAATTGTAAGCTATGTTGATCTTTGTAACTTGAATGTAAAATGTCTCATCCCTATTGTGCCCCTTCCCCCAGGTCGCATCGAGAGACGAGCAACCTGTTGTTCAGTGTGCCTTCCTGGTGAAACATTTCAGTAAATAAATACATAAAAATACATGGTCCTGTAGCTGTTGGAATGCTATGTTACATTCTTGACCTAATGTCACTCATGTACTTTTATGAATGCTTATACGTATTTGTATAATAGTAACGTCAGGAAATGTTCCGAATATCTTCATGTCAAGTATTTTATTTTATGCATTGTACTATCCTTATTAACGCCAGGTTCATGTAGGAAACGTTGAAATAATCTTAGTTTCTAAACTGGGGAGTGGACGACTGGCTAGGAGCCGCGAGCCGTTTGACTTTAAATAAAAATGTGGGCAGGCATGACGCAAGCCACCTATGCTGCTTGCGAGGGACCCCCAGCTCTTGACAGTTTCTGGGGAGGTCTGAAGCTGCCTTTATTCATGATTACAGAAAAGTGTACTCTGCATCTGTAGTGCTGTCATAGAAGGGACAGAGATTAGGAAAACAAAAATTTGTTTGACACAATTTCCCTCAGCTGTGCTTAAGCGCGATTCAGTGTGTCAGGAAACACCATAATAACTGGGTGTGATGTCGCACCCAGTTATTGCAGCGTTTGAAAGCAACTGAATTCAGGTTGATATAGGGGGTCACCAGTTATTACGCATCCATAGTATATGGGTAGGGCTTACTGTGTATGGAAAGCAGCACCTTTTAAAATGTTGCTGCACACATTCAAAGCTGTGCACATTCTAAAAAAGCTGTGCATGTTCTTCCATTAAGTGCACCTGTGTTCCTGCTTGTGCCGAGTTTCCCCTCAGATGCTGCAGCTGTGAACAGAGCCAGCAGGGACATCTGGTCAGCTAGGCCCAGTAGCTCACCCACTGAGACAGCCATTTCCAGCAGCTGGAGGAAAATACCTGGTTGGGGCTGTGAGTCACGGCAGCACCATTAGATGCTGACTGCCTAAGAGTTTAAAAAATAAGCATCAGCCTTAGCCAAGGCTGCAAGAGCAAGAGGGGCCACAGGCCAACACTTGTCATGCTTATTTAAAACCCTACGCTATAAAAAAATGAAATATGGTCGGCCATACACAACTTGCCCTGTGCTGCCGTCTCAGGGCTGAGGTAACCGCATTGACCTTTCAAGCTTCGCTCTTGAGGTCCATATGCAGTTATCTCAATCCTTCAATGGAAACACAGGCTTGCTGTGAGTGTTTACCCATATGCTGTTCCTTATATCTGGTTTGCTGCAGGACAGTGTAACTGTAATTACGGTTTGCTGTAGGATCGTGTGGTTACAGCACGTAATTAAGTACTGTGGCATATACTCAGGATACTGTGTTTGCAACACCTACGGTACTATACTGTGGTAGGAGATACATAGAATAATGCATGGACAGTCATGCACAGCAAGGCAGTGTTTCCATCGAGGGGTTCTGATGACATCATGGACTTGGACAGTAAAGATTGAGAGGTCCCAGAGTCATCAGAAACCAGAGATGGAAACGGTTGTCTGCATGTGGTTAGCCACACATTCTTTCTTTTTTTTTCACAAAGGTTTTTATCTTTCCTAACAGACCCGGGAGACTGTCAGCCCTGCCCCCTTGCTGGGCAGTTGTCCTTTACCTTACTGCTCGTCCAAAGAGCAAGTTCCCTCATGGATTTCTCCCCACGACATGGCGGGAAAGCTGTCTCCCTTCCACCCCCGACACACACAAGCAGATCACTCTGGGACCAGAGCAGTAAGGTAGACAGCTGAGATACAGGCAGGGCTTCATACAGCCCTGGCCCTTAGATTTTCCTCCTGGTTTTTCCTCCCTCCCCATTGCTGGGGTATGCACACATTGCCGAAGTCTCACAGTTTCATCCCGTTCTTTCTGCTCCCTAACCGTCCTACCAGCCCTAACAGTCGCACAGCAGAGCTGGCAGCCTCCCCTCCTCCTTTTTTATAGTATATGGGTTTATGTGCTTTTATGAGCATTGGGTGCTACTCTATACACATTCATAGGGACACTGCCTTTCTTAAATAAAGTAAGCACACGTCATGCCCATCTGCTAAGTAACAAACCTGCCTCTAATCCAGTATGCTCAGAAAGTTTACTTTAGAAGGACGTCCAATTTTGAACACCAAGTCCTCGCTGTTTTTGTTTTTATTGGAATGTGCATTGAAGTTCATATGCTGCGCTGACAACGTACTGCACATTCAAACAGAAAAACAGAAATAGCGAAGACTCCGTGCTCAGCACTGAATGTCTGCCTTTTTTATTTTTAAACTTTCTTTTTACGGAAACCACAGTGAGGGCTCAAAAATGCACAGATGGCTATGCAGCGATCATCATAACAATACAAGACATCACAGTAGAAGTGGAGTTCCGACAGGTATCATGAAACAGTTTATTACGTAAGTAATAAGCCAAGTCAGGGTGTACATTAATGGATTTTAATTAATGGGTCACGTTTTTTTCCCATACAAATAGCCGTGTACCAAATGCCATAATACACAAGTGTTAATTATGGCATTTAATCCAGGGTGAAGATCCGGAATTAGTATAATGGTGGTGGGGAGCAGGGGGAGGATGTAAAGGGCAGACAAGATGGGCTGGTGTGGTCCTTTTCTGCCGTCAAATTTCTGTGTAATCTGTGTAATACATGGCTCTTTGTGTGAGAGAATGTGGTGAACAACGTGACCCCTCAATTAAATAAAACTAAGTATGGGGTGCAGTGTGTAAACTTGAATTTTATACGTGCCCTCATTGTTGGATGGTTGCATAAACCCCGAGGGCGAAGGTGCCATCCGACAACCCGGGTGTATGTAAAATTCTCATTACACACTGCACCCCATACTTTATCCTATATTTAATGCATGCCCAAGGGGGCAGAGGCACGAGGCCCAAGGCTGGGAGTCCTTATGCCACTGTGGCATCGGGTCACTATGTGCCCCTGGGTGGGCGGTTATCTCACCCTAACCCACAGCCTGTCTTGTCTTACTAATGCTTAATGCATGCCCCAAGGGAGTAAGACATGAGGCCAAAGGCCAGGAGCCCTTATGCCCCCTGAGAAGTGCATTCAAATACTTTAATGAACACCCTGTCATGCCTTATTGTGCTTAAAAAATGTCTTGTTGCTTATATGCAGGTGAAATCCACAGCACCCCCAGGAGTCAGCTGCTAGGGACCAGTATGGACATGAGGGACAGGTGAAGGCTTCATCTGCCTATGCCATCCTCTTTTTCCCTTTTACTCACTGCTCACCCCCTGGAACATGGTGAAGTCACTAGATGCTGGCATGCCTGATGCATCCCAAGACAGCCCCGCTCCAGCTTCCTCTTCTGCCACCGTTGTCCTGCACCTCCACCTGTGGTCACCCAGGTGGTGGTATAGCAACAGGATGCAGGTCCCTCCTCCAGAGCAGGAGAGCGTCCACTGATCAGCTGGTTTTACTATGAGCACGTTCGCTAGAGCTTTCATTCAGAAGAAGGTGGTCGGCCGTGGAGGAGTGTGGGTTGCATCGGTTGCCTTCATCCACCTTAGACTCACCACTTGCTGGCAGATGAGTAATGGAGGGGTGCTGCCTGGGTTGTAGGGGTGGGAGTCATAGTTCTTTCAGTGCAGATAAGAGCGGAAAGATGGAAGCCAGCCATGGAGGTGAGTGAGTTGCGCCAACCACCCATTGTGGGAGTTCTTTTTTTTTACATTGCTAATTTTATATTAAAAATTGTGGTGCTGGAGGGAGGATGATAGTGGCACGGATTCTGCCAGAAGGTGGGGGGATGGGGGGTTGTATATTTTACAGGGTATAGGGTAGGGGCTGTTTTGTTTGCCTTTTTACCCTATAATTTTACTGAATAATTAATATGAATACTGAATATTTGAGGCCCCAGATAGAATATTCGGCCTGAATATTTGGAATAAGGTATTCACACTCCTCTAGTTTGTTGCAGGATTTTCCATTTATATCATAGAGTGTACTGGTCTGTGGTAGGATTATCTGCTTATATCAGAACACTGGTTTGTGGTAGGATTAGCCATTTATGTTATACAGCACAGTGGTTTGCGATAGGATTTCGATGCGCTTACGCAACCTGGTGAGATGATGCTTGTGTAACTTGATTTGCTTTGTGGCTTTCCACCTCTCCATACATGGAATATACCACCCTGTAGGCGTACAACACAAGGAAACCTAGAGGAGGGTTCCCCCTTACAGGTGCCGTGGGAATGATTGCGTTGGCAAAAGGTAGGTTAGGAAGAAACCACGGTAAGAGAGACAAGCTGCTGGAGGAGGAGGGGTGGATGGTGGGCAATGAAAAACGAATCCTGGATGGGCTCCAGGATGCGTGACCTTTTAAGCCCGATGGGGGAGTGACGTTATTGCTCCGCCCATCGAACCTCGAGCTTAAAGCCCTCCCATTCGATGTGCTTATGCAACCTGATGAGATGATGCTTGTGTAACTTGATTTGCTTTGTGGCTTACCACCTCTCTATCCATGGGATATACCACCCTGTAGGGGTATGACGCTAGGAACCCTAGAGGAGGGTTTCCCCCATACAGGTGCCACGGGAGTAACTGCGTCGGCTAAAGGTAGGTTAGGAAGAAGCCCAAAAAGAATACCTAACGGTTTCGAACATCGAAGAGGTGAGGATGATGAATGAATAAATTCTGAGGGCTGACTTCCTAATGAGAGAGGGGAAAGCCGGAGCCACCATCTGCCTCCATCCAGCAGCGGAACCTAACTAACTAACCTAAGAAAGCATTAACTCTAACTAATATCATGACCACTGGCACGGAGGAGAGGAAAAACCCCCTTTGAGGAAGAAACCTCTGGGGATTCAAGGCCTAAGTTGCCTTCCCTCCAGGCTGACGACGTTTGATTTGAGGACGACGTTTCATCGGAGGACGTGTGTTGGTAAAGAGAAGGATTTGTTAAAGAGAAGGATATGAGTAGGGAAGAAGATGATGATGGGATGGGGAAAAACCCCAAAAGAAGGCACAGATCGAAGAAGGAACATGAAGCAGCGAGGAAGACTGATGATGATGATTGCCACAGGAGGGCGGCAGGTCGATGAGGTAGCAGAAGACCTAATGAGAATTAAAGAAGGAACATGAGGCAGCAAGGACCCACGGAGGGTATGCTCGATTAGTTGATGAGAGATAGTAGTTCCATGTAGAAGTCAGAGGAGCGAGGTGTATCCATATGTGCTCATGAGGAGATTCCAGATGTGCTGATGAGAAGACCGAGGATAATGCATACTGGCATGATTGAGCGATGCAAGTGAGCAGACACTGAGGTTGAAGAGGCATGCTTGATTATGCAATGTGAACAATTAGACCCCGAATGAAACCAGAGGTTGTAGTCAATGGGGTAGCATAGGATTCAATGATAGGACTGTTCGAGTAAGTGATGTAAATAGATTGCTGAGTGAATGATGACTGGATTCATGAACTCGATACATGCAGCAAGATGGCTGTGGTTGATAAGGTGGTATAGGAGTCATGATAGGTATGCCCAAAAAGAAATATCGATAGTAGGCCACGAGTGGAGTGAATCCTGGAGGGCCGGTACAGAATTGGAAGAGGAGGAGACAGGAATGATGCAATTATAATGATGACTGCCGCAGGAATGCAGCGGTTCGACATAAGACGATTGTGGAAAAAGAGACTAGAAATTAACTTGAAATGGAACTTGAACGATGGTGGAGAGCAGCCAGCTGGCCAATAGTAAAGCTGACAGACAGGAAGGCATGGCCAGGAGTGGAGAAAGAGCTGAATCGAGGTGACTAAGAAAGATGAATATGGACGATGATGATGGCTGTAGGAACACAAGAGATAGATTAAGTAGCATGAGACTGAATGGGAGGTAGCCCAAAGAAATATCGCGTGCAGGCCAGATGGAGACAGCCTATGCATACTGATGGAGTCAGCCATCAAATCAAATCAAAATCAGATCGCTCTTTATTTATATAAGGCACCTTTCTTAAACCAAGGGGCCTGTACAATATAACATAAAACAATAAAAAGTTAAGACAACATTAAAATATTCAAAATCATTATAAGCTTTACTAAAAAGATAGGTTTTCAAAGCTCCTTTAAAACTCTGGACAGTCGGGCAGTTTCGCACCTGATGAGGTAGAGAATTCCACAGGGTTGGGGCCATGAAACTAAAAGATCTGGCCCCTGAAGTTTTTAAGCGAACTCTGGGAATCTCTAGCAATCCCTCGTCAGTGGATCGGAGAGAGCGGGGGACGGTAGGGACAATAGAGATCTTTCAGGTAAGCAGGTCCCTGATCGTGTAGGGCCTTATAGGTCAGCAAACCGACCTTGAAGATGATTTGCCAGCAAACTGGCAGCCAGTGCAGTCCGTGGAGCACAGGCGTTATATGACTGGACCTAGAAGAACCAGTCAACAGCCTGGCTGCAGCATTCTGCACTAGCTGCAGGCGATGAATCTCAACCCCTGGTAGCCCAAGGTAAAGGGCATTGCAGTAGTCAAGACGGAAGGTAACGAAAGCGTGGACCAAAGTAGGAAGATCGTCTGGAGGAACCAGGTGCTTCACCCGGGCGATGTTCCTCAGATGGTAAAAAGAGGTTTTGACAACCTCTGACACCTGAGATTTAAATGTCAGACAGTCATCAAACACAATGCCCAGGTTCCGCACCTGGTTTGAGGTAGTCAGCTGGCCATCCTAAGCCATAAACCCGAGGGCAATCCACTTAACAAACCCACCTCCCAGCGACCGTGGTCCACAACCAACACCTCATTTTTTCTGGGTTCAACCGCAGCCAACTCACGTTCATCCAGTCTTGGATTTCGGCAAGACAGTTGTTAAAGACCAAAATGGCAGCATCCTGACTGGGCACAAAGGACATGTACAGCTGGGTGTCATCTGCATAGCAGTGAAAACCCAGACCGTACCGCCTAATAATCGCTTCTAACGGCAGCATATACACTGCAAACAACATGGGTGCCAAATTGGAACCCTGCGGTACCCCGCAGGACAGGGAGACTGATGCCGAGGAGAAAATTCCGGACACCACCCTCTGAGTCCTACCCTCGAGGTAAGATCAAAACCAGCTGAGGACTATGCCAGACAGTCCACAGACAGATCACAATCGTTCCAATAGCACACCGTGGTCCACAGTGTCAAATGCTGCAGAGAGATCAAGAAGGACCAAAATGGAACAGGTCCTTTGATCTCTCGCTATTAGGAGGTCATTTAGTACCTGAACCAAGCTGTCTCGGTACTATACCTTTTCCTAAATCCAGACTGGAAAGAATCATAGACATTGTGGCTGGTCAAATGTTCATCCAACTGCGATGTGACCACCTTCTCAATAACTTTACCCACAAAGGGTAAGTTAGAGACAGGCCTGTAGTTTGCCAGACAGTCCGGGTCTAAGGAGGACTTCTTAAGAAGGGGCTGAACCACAACCTCCTTAAGAGGATTTGGAAAAATCCCCCTCTCCAAGGACCTCCAGACTATCTCAGCAAGGACAAGGCTGATTTTATCCACACAACCCACTAAGAGACGTGTGGGGCCCGGGTCCAAACCACAGTTGGTCGGATGCAGTGATTGGATGATCATCACAATGTCATTGATTGTGGGGAGGCTGAAGTCAGACCACACAAACTGGGTGTCCGACATCTCCTGCCGACCATCACAGCTCCCATTGGAGAGGGTCAAGCGGACATCAGATCTGATTTTGGCAACCTTATCTGAAAAGAATACAGCAAACTCCTCACACCGTTCTTGAGAAAAAGCTCTACTGGGCTGAAGACAGATTGGACTGCACAATCTGTCCACAGTCCGGAAGAGCTGAGCTGGTCTATTCTGTGCAGCCGCTCTCTCTCTGGACAGGAATTCTGCCTTCTTACGAGAGATTGCGGATTGATAGACCACGTAATCGTCCATCAAACTAAGCTTGTCACAATCCAGACCCAACCTCCGCCAGCACCTCTCCAACCTTCATCCAACTCTCCTCAGCTCCCTCAGGGTCTCATCAAACCAAGGAGACCTGGGGTGAAGAGTGAGAGGACGAACACGAACAGGAGCAATGGAATCCAGGGCCCCTGCCACCGCCTTATTATAGGCAAGTACCAGCTTTCCTGGATCCATGCAATCTCTCGGTAAGCCCGATAGGTCCAGCACCGCCATCAGGTCATCCGGGGAAACACCCCTTAAAGGGCGGTACAGGACCATTTCCATAGGGGCTGACCTACTAGGGGTGGCCTCAAAACTGAACCCAATGGAGTGATGGTCCGACCATCCGACTGGTTCAACCACCAAGTCGGATATCTCCATCCCCAGAAGGAACACCAAATCCAATGAATGACCACCAGTATGGGTCGAGGAGGAAATAACCTGTGTGAAGCCCAGTGAAATCATTAACTAGAGAAAGTCTTGACCAAAATGTGAGAGTTCGTCATCGACCCAGGCATTGAAGTCCCCCAGAACCAACCAACTGGGGGGACCCCAATGTCAGGTCGACAATGATGTCTGCGACTTCACGCAGGAAAACATTCTCATCACCTGGTGGACGGTATACGAGAAGTATCCTGCACCCCACACCCTCGCCTATGATACATTCAAAGGATTTAGTAGTTCCCACTGGGACCTCCACTAGGCCCAGTTCTGATCTAAAACAGATAGCAACACCCCCGCCCCTATGATCCACCCTCGGGCTTGTGTATCACTGAGTACCCGGCTGGAACTGCTGCCGCCAAAACTGGTCCAGCATTCTCATCCAGCCAGGTCTCAGTGATGCACGCCAGGTCAGATGACCCAACAAAATCAGCTATAATAGCCGTCTTGTTTTTAATAGACCTGGCGTTGCACAACACTGCCAGAGTAGGATGAGCCTCCGAGGATGACCATGCTACCTGCTGACTATAATCAGAACCCTTGGGTATGGGCACCAGACAGGGAGGACCCCTTTCTTGGGCCCATTTCGCCGCAGGGCATCTCCTTGTCTCCACTATCCCTATCCGCCCACTCCTTTCCGTTCCTCCAGACCCAGCCCTCATCCTCCTTCTTCTTCTTCTTCTTCCAACAATTCCCAGAGCCCTACACCGTCTACAGACTTCTGGCGGTAGTGGGGGACAAGAAAAAGGACGAAGGTCCTTGAGCCTGGAGGGGGAATAATACCCGACTGTCCTTGTGTTATCCCAACACATAATTAACACAACAAAACACTACACAATCCTAATTAAAAAAAATTAACCCACCTCTTAAAGCTTAAATAAATACAAAGCCCTTTATAATGAAAAATAAAATACAATTAAAAAAAAAAAAACATACAAACCTCAAACTATTGATTTAAGGACTCTCACCCCTAAACCCAAACAAAGAAAAATAATCAAATACAACAAAACACTAATTAAATTCCCCCTCCCCACCCAGTCCTCTCACCACTGAGGAGAGAGGAAAATATTCCCAATATCAAACAAAAAATAACATAAACTATAAATCTAATAAACAAATAAATAATTGGATACAGAGTCCTCTCACCACCCAAATATCCCAACAATAAAAAAAAATATTACAAACCAATTTCTTTAGTCCTAAACTAAATATCTATAACTTATAACTTGCGCAACTCGGTCCTCGGGCTCACACTCCCCAATCCTGAGCTAAACCATGGGGCGCAAGCTATCACCTTAAAAGTCACACCCTACCCTGGACGTGGTCCGCTCTATCTAACTGCGGCTTATCTACCCCCGGGGTCTCACAAAGACTCTGCGGCCACCTCTCTCCTTGACTACCTGGCTACCTTACCCCCGAAAGACGAACAGTTAATTATGGGTGACTTAAATTCAATTGGCTCAGCCCGTCGGCTGATAATTTGAAGAATGAGCTTGCAGCCCTTGACCTGTCCCAAATGGTCACTCAGCCCACTAGACTTAACAAAGTCACAGGAACTAGCTCCCTCCTGGATGTCATCCTCTAACCGCCTCATAAAATAGTCTCGTTGAAGTCCTTGCGGACTCACTCAGTGACCACTCCCTGTCATCTGCTTCTGGTCCTCCCCACCCTCTGCCCTGGGTACAGCAGGACCCCTCGCCCGTTTTCTCCCGGAGGTCTCGCCAACCTCAAACGCCACCTCACCCATATCGACTGGTCCCCATTGGCCAGCGCCCTGACGTTAACTCTGCCCTAACCTACCTCTCCACGGCCTTCAACCACGCCTGTGACCTGTATGCACCCTCAACTCTCCTAGGATAAAAAAACGGACTGCTGCATGGATAACTCCTGCACTGATCCAACAACTAAAAAAGAGAGATAACCTCTGGCACTTAGCTAATGACTCCGGTAGGCTTGCTGACAGACTAGCCTACAGGACAGCCCGCAATCAATGCACCTGGTCAATCAAGCAGGCTAAAGCTAAATTCTACCAGGCTGCGTTGACATCCTCCTGGGGCTTGTCCAGAGCCTTCTGGGACAACATTAAAGATTTAAATGGTAAGACCCGTTCCCCCATCCCAGATTGTCATAAATGGGACTGTCTCGACTGACCCCACCTGTATCGCTGACTGCCTTAACAAAACCTTCACTGACTTAAGTGCCGTCCTCCCGGCCCACTTTTCAGACCCGGTTGCAAAACCCACCCACGCTCCCATTTCCAGGCCACAATTCCACTTCCGTGATGATCTCACCCACGATGCCAAACCTTTCTTAATAAAATCCTCGCTCTCAGAACCCTATCAATGACCCTCTTGACTCCAGGATACTTAGCCCGTGCTGGATGTCATGCTTACCCGCTGGCGCTATCATTAACAAATCCGTGCCTCGGCCAATTCCCTAAGGCCTGGAAGCAAGCTGAAGTAACCCCCATCCACAAGTCTGGGGACCGCACTCTGCCTAATAACTACAGGCCCATCTCCATCCTTCCCTATCCAAAGCCTTAGAAAAAATAGTGAACACACAGCTCTCGGAATATCTTACTAACTACAACCTTCTTTGTCCAGAGCAACATGGTTTCCGCCCTGGCCATAGCACGTCTACTGCCCTTCTGGAATTCTCCCACCACATTCACTCAGCACTTGACAAAGGTCATCTCACAAGGGCGGTCTTTATAGACCTGTCCAAGGCCTTCACACGGTGTGCCACCCCTGCTACTAAACTCCTTAGCGTATTGGGTCCGTAGCGGCCCCTGAAGTGGTTCACAAGCTACCTTCACGACAGGTCCCAAAGAGTCAAGCTAAATGGGACCCTCTCCCCCTACCTTCCTGTACACTCGGGGTTCCCCCAAGGCTCCATCCTTGGCCCGACCCTTTTCAGCCTATTCCTGAACACCTTCCCCAGCTCCTGTTCCAGTAAAATTTTACTCAATGCTGATGATGCTGTTATCCTTGCATCACACCCTGACCCACTCCCACTCCAAGTCATGCTGCAAAGCGCCTTCCTCCAAACCGAAAAGTGGTTCAATAATCACCGCTTAGTCCTAAACCTAAAGAAAACTAAGTCCATGCTATTCTCTCATCGGCAAAACAATGCCAGGGACTTTCCCCTCCACATCACCACCAGCATGCCCCTCCCTCTGGAGCAGGTCTCGTCCTACAAGTACCTGGGCATCACCTTTGACTCCGGCCTTACTTTCCACGCCCACCTTAAAGCTTTGGCATCTGCAATGAACTCCAGGATCGGTCTTCTCTACCGCCACAAAGACTGTCTCCCCGAACCCGCCTTAAAACTTGCCATCACCTCATCGGTATTATCACTGGCTGACTACGGACTCCCGGTTTACGCAGCTGCTGATGCCTCTGCCTTATCCAAAGTCCAGACCTCCATCAACAAAGCCTGTAGGCTCCTACCGTGCCCACAGCAGAACCCACACCTGTCTGCTATACTCCGCCACAAAATACTCACTCTTGAGGAAAGACTGAAATATCAAACCTGCCTACTGGCCAAAAATCCATGTCAGGTCTCTGCCTCCTGGGTCTCTGGACCTTTGCAGCGGGCTGCTAGATCCCTGCCAACCCGATGCCTGCCGCAGCCACCTTCAACGTTCCCAGAGCAAGGACCTCCCGTTGCCAAAGATCTTTCCATCACCTAGCCCGTCCTGGTTTAACTCCTTCCTGAAACCATCTCCAAGATCCCAGGCATTGGCGCTTCAAATTGCCCTCCGCCAGCATATATTGACAACCGATGCTGTAAATATTTGTAGCTGCCCTGTGCCGGTCCTTTCTAACCTTTTCAAGCCCCTCGCCGTCCGGTCCTTTTAACTCTACATATTAGTTGTGACATGTTGTTAATTGAATAACGTATCTCCTGTTGTTTTACCAATGTTAGCACCTTACACGAGTTTGCTCCAGTACAGCTTCGCTGTCTGCACTCTCCAAATGTATATTTTATGTATCTAACCTGTCTGTCATCCCTGTCCTAACACCACTCTATTTGTCGTCTCCCCCACCTTTCTTGACGAGGTACCTTTGTAAACGAGTCTTTGACTCAAAGGTTGTAAAACTGATCTTACAATAAAATAAAAAATAAATAAAAAAAAAAGGGCTAGAGTCTGAAATCAAATGTTCAACACAGTTTCACCAAGCCCTAGGTTGGCCAGTAACCAATTCACCCCTCTCACAGGTGAAAACCAGTTCAATACTGCAGACCGCTCTTATTAAACTCAAAATAAGTCAAAAACTTGTCTCTCCAAAAGATGATAACAATAGTTCAGGTTTTCAAATGAGCTCTCACTTTCACTTGAAAAGCAGCAGACCTCAAACAGAAGTCTCATATTCTGAAGTACATAGGAGCAATCTGTAATTAAAGTTCACTGTGCAAACCCACAGAGCAGGGAAAGATCCAAAAATCGGATATCCAAACTAAAATTAAAACTCACAATAGGGGACCAGAAACAACGGAGCAGAGGAAATCAGTCCAGGATACCCAGAGGACGAAAATTCAATTCCTTCGCAGAGTCAGAAGACGAAAGTTCGATTCCTTCATACAGCCAGCTAGTTAATAACAGACAACGCTTCCAGTACCAGGTAGCTTTCAGATGTTACATGGCTTCAGGCAGATCCCCACCCTGAACCCGATCCCTCTTTCCAAATCCGCTCACCGCAACGGCTGCTCACCAGCTACCAAGCGGTGAAAGCGGAAGAGCTGAAAATACAGCCGCCCTACGGCAGCGGCACCACGGCTCACCACTGACTCGAGGTCAGGGTCAGGGAAGGAGTTCCCCCTCAGTCCTCCAAAACTCTTTCAAATTCAGTGCAGCAAAAAACACTCCACACTTCTGGCTGCTCACCCAAATCTCTTCTAAGTTCAGTGCAGCAAAGAAAGCACTCCTTACTCCTCACTGCTCCTCACTGCTCACCCAGGCAATCCAGGTTATATCGCGTTACTCCTTAGTCCACCTCAGTCCGCCTTCTCAATCCGACTCTTGGGCTCCACTCTCTGCTCCAGTTCCTGGTTCGATTCCAGGTTCCTAACACCCTCGATCCTCGAACGCGTTATTCAAACAGGACAAACACAGTTCCAAATCCCAAAAAACAAACGATAAAATCAACCAAACAAAATAAAACAAAACTAATTAAATGAACAAATTAAACAAACGAATTAAATGAATTGAATGAACGAAATAACAACTGAAATAAACTTAAAGAAAACAAAGCTCTAACTCCTGCTCCTGATGGCTAGCCCAGCGTGCCATAGATAGCCCAATGGTGAAAATGGGAGAGCAAGCGAATAGATAAACTGTAGCATGATGAGAGAAGGAGTCAATGACTGGAGTGAATCCTTGACAGCTGATGATGGATGGAATTAGAAACTCGATACATGCAGCATAAGGGCAGTGGATTGATGAGGTGGGCATATGAATAATGGTAGGTATGCCCAAAAGAAATATTGGCAGGAGATCGAGACGGACGAGGCAGCGGAAGAGACATGCCATAGACCAGCATGGAAAAGGCCCCTTGACAGAAGAGTAGCACCCTCAGGGTTTCAAAAAGCAGCACATAGGAAGCATTAGGAATACATTGGGGAGCAGCTAAACCCTAAAATACCCCCATCATGTCCGAAGCTGGCCACCCATGCTACACAGCAGAATAGGGGGAGGTGAGGATGGGGTGCAGAAGGCCAGCACGGGAGGTAGGTGAAATGATGGGGGCGGGTCCCGGCACAGCAATGAGGTATGCAGCAATAATAAGGTACCCAGGTCATAAACATCAGGATTGAAACCGTGACAGGATGGAGACTGGAAGAAAGTAATAATACTGCAGAAAGCATACACCGGCAGTGTAGATAAGCACAGAACTGAAGAACAGTACTGCAGAAAGCAAACACAAGTGCGGTATATGAGTACAGAACCAAGGAACAATACTGGAGAAAGCAGACGCAGTCAGGTTAGAGAAGCACAGAGACAGCCATTTTTTTTTTTTTATATGCTACCAACTGAGTCACAAAGACGACCTTAAGGGACTCAAGGTCTCTCAGTGCCAGGAAGTGGGGATGTGGAAATCCAACCTGAGAGCACAGGATTGTACTTCTGTGCTGGATGCTAAATAGCAGCTAGGAGATCGACAGTGAGAGTAATATCATGAAGTTACCGCAGGTGGCGATCTCCTTGTGCAGTATGGTTGGCATGGTTACGAGTTCCGCACATTTGTAAGGGTTAGCAAACATGGGCTCATGAGAAGTGCAGCAAGGGTAGCACACCAGCAACAGTTGAGCAAGGGATGGATTGCTACAAACATCCAGTGAAACATAAGAATTCCTCAAAAGAAAATAAATAGGCAAGCCTGCTAGTATTCACCTCCAGGGATGAACAGGATATACGCTGAATATAGGATGACCTACATTGCAGAAAGCATTGGTCGGCAAAATCCAGCTGTAAGGTGTGTCAAGCACAATACAGTGGCACAAAAAGACAATGGTAGTATGGACGGTGGAGAAATGAAGAGCAGGAGTAGACTGAGATGCAGCACAGGACGGAGCCCCAAGTGACTCTTGGTAAGGCGATGGGTTGGAGACGAGTGGGAGTGGGGATGACACCCCAGAAGCACCGGCACAGAATGAGGGAAATGAATGCCCCAATAGAAAGAAACCAGATGGAGGACAGGCAGAAAAGCGGTAGGTGGGGTGGAGTGCGCGAAGCCGAAGGCAGAGAGCAGGAGGTGTAGAGTAAGAGAGAAAGGGAGTGAAGGCGAACGTAAAC
The DNA here is from genome assembly GCA_016271365.2 of Neoceratodus forsteri. Lineage (NCBI taxonomy): Eukaryota > Metazoa > Chordata > Ceratodontiformes > Ceratodontidae > Neoceratodus > Neoceratodus forsteri. The sequence goes on along the minus strand of CM028132.1, from coordinate 1,477,947,056 downwards.
AATGGCAGGAAAACTAGCACAAACAATGGGGGAACAGGCACCAACTACCAGAGCACTCGAGGTGAGGGGAATGTGAGGGAGGAGAGAAAGAGAGCCGGAGCACAAGTGGCAACAAAACGAAGGGGTGGGCTGGATGGGCGGCAGAGACACACCCACTAGGCAGAAGGACGGAGATGCAGGAAGGCACTGGAAAACACAATGAACAGAGGATGGAGGACCGGAGGAGGAGCGAGGGAGATGCGGCGCCTCCGACCGCAATGAAAAACGAATCCTGGATGGGCTCCAGGATGTGTGACCTTTTAAGCCCGATGGGGGAGTGATGTTGCTCCGCCCATCGAACCTCGGGCTTAAAGCTCTCCCATTTCCACTTATAAAGTACAGTACACTGGTAGGATTTTCTGTTTATATCATACAGTACTGTGGCTTGCGATAGGATTTTCGTTTATAACATACAGTACACTGGTTTGTGTTAGGATTTTCCATTTATATCATATGGTACAGTGGTGTGTGGTAGCACTTTCAATTTGTAAAATGAAGTACAATGGTTTGTGGTAGGAATTTCCATTTATATAATACAGTACCGTGGTTACTGGTGGGAGGTTCCATTTGTAACATACTGCTCTGTGGTTTGTGGAAGGAGTTTGCCTTTTATAACACACAGAACTGTGGTTTGTGGCGGTGGGGGGGTTCCATTTATAACATACTGCACTGTGGTGTGCGGTAGGAGTTTTCATTTATAAGATACTGCACTGTGGTTTGTAGCGGGGGTTCTATTTATAATATACTGTACTGTGGTTTGTGGTGGGAAGTTCTGTTTGTAACATACTGCACTGTGGTGTGTGGTGGAAAGTTCCATTTATAACGTACTACTCTGTGGTTTGTGGTAAGAGTTTCCATTTATAACATATTGCACTGTAGTGTGTGATGGGAGTTTCCATTTATAACATACAGCACTGTGGTTTGTGGTGAGAGTTTCCATTTATAACACACAGCACTGTGGTTTGTGGTGGGAGTTTCCATTTATAACACACAGCACTGTGGTTTGTGGTGTGAGTTTCCATTTATAACATACAGCACTGTGGTTTGTGGTGAGAGTTTCCATTTATAATATATTTCACTGTGGTTTGCAGTGGGAGTTTGCACTTTGGTTTGTGGTGGGAGTTTCCATTTCTAACATATAGCACTGTGGTTTGTGGTGGTAGCGGGTTCCGTTTATAACATACTGCACTGTGGTTTATGTTGGGAGTTTTCATTTATAACATACTGCACTGTAGTTTATGGTGGGAGTGTCCATGTATAACATACTGCACTGTGTTCTGTGGTGGGAGTTTCCATTTATAACATACTGCACTGTAGTTTATGGTGGGAGTGTCCATGTATAACATACAGCACTGTGGTCTGTGGTGGGAGTTTCCATTTATAACATACTGCTCTGTAGTTTGTGGTGTCAAGTTTCATTTATAACATACAGCACTGTGGTCTGCGGTGGGAGTTTCCATTTATAACATACTGCTCTGTAGTTTGCGGTGTCAATTTTCATTTATAACATACAGCACCATGGTTTGTGGTGGGAAGTTCCATATATAACATACTGCACTGTGGTTTACAGTCAAGTTTCCATTATAACATACTGCAGTATGGTTTAAGGTGTGGGTTTCCATTTATAACATACAGCACCATGGTTTGTGGTGGGAAGTTCCATATATAACACACTGCACTGTGGTTTACAGTGTGGGTTTCCATTTATAACATACAGCACTGTGGTTTGTAGTGGGAGTTCCCATTTATAATGTAACCCCTCTCTCCCCCCCTTATCTAGTGGCAGCCCAAGCCATTCTTTCACATAGATACATAACATAGCTACATAGACAGTGTCGGCAGATAAGGGCCTATGGCCCACCCAGTCTGCCCATTTGAGCTTGTAAGTTCAGTTTGTTTTCCTAGAAGTCTGTTGCCCTTACCCCTGACCTCCAGAATTCCTTTATGTCTATCCCATGCATTCTTAAATCCCATGATTGTTTCAGCCCCCACCACTTCCTCTGGCAGGGTGTTCCACTTGTCCACCACCTGTTCTGTGAAGAAATTCTTTCTCATGTTTCCTCTGAATCGTCCTCCCTCCAACTTCATCCCATGCCCTCTTGTCCTGAACATCTTTTTCGCTTAAAAATAGTGTTTTCCTGCACCCTGTTCCTCCCTGTAAGATACTTGTATGTCTCTATCATATCCCCTCTCTCCCTCCTCTCCTCCAGGGAGTACATGTTCAGTTCCTTCAACATCTTCATAGGACTTGTGATGCAATCCATGCACCATCTTTGTTGCCCTCCTCTGAACCTTCTCTACCCTGTCTATGTCCTTACGTAGGTATGGTCTCCAGAACTGTACACTGTACTCCAGGTGGGGCCTCACTAGTGTTTTGTATAGCGGAATTATGACCTCCTTTCCTGCTGGTGATGCCCTGCTCATACATCCCAGCATCCTATTTGCTTTACCTGCTGCCTTGTCACACTGTTTCCTACCTTGAGGTCATCAGAGATGACAACCCCAAGATCCTTTCCTGCTTGGTGCATGCTATATCCTCACCCCCAACTGATATATTGTGCCAGGGTTTTGTGCCCCATATGCATTATCTTGCACTCTTTGCATTGAATTTCAACTGCCAAACCCTGACCATTCTTCAAGTTTCTGCAGGTCGCTTCTCATTCTGTCTACACCCTCTGGTGTGTCTACTCTGTTACAGAGCTTTGTGTCATTAGCGAACAGTGAAATTCTGTCTTCTAGGTCCTGCCAATGTCACTGATGAAGATGTTGAATAGGACCGGTCCCAGCACTGATCCCTGTGGTACCCCACTGGTCACTCTTCCCTCTGTGGAGTGACAGCCATTTACCACCACCCTCTGTGTCCTGCCACCCAGCCAGTTACCTACCCACCACACTACTGTCCTGCCCACACCATATTCCCCAGTTTGTGTAATAGTCTTCTATGTGGTACAGTGTCAAAGGCCTTGCTGAAGTCCAGATAGGCCATGTCCACTCTGCCTCCCTGATCCACCTCCCTAGTCACCCAGTCAAAAATTCAATGAGGTTGGTCTGACATGAGCCTCCCTTGGTGAAACCATGCTGCCTTGGGTCCTGTAGTCCATTGACAACCAGATGTTCCACCAATCTCTCCTTCAGTAGTGCTTCCATGATCTTCCCCACTACCGTGGTGAGGCTCACTGGTCTGTAGTTCCCTGCTTCCTCTTTGTTCCCACTTTTGTATAAGGGGACTACATCTGCTGTCCTCCAGTCTTTGGGTACCTCCCCTGTTTCCAGGGATCGGCTAAACAGGATAGCCAGAGGTTCAGCCACCACCTCTCTTAGTTCTTTAAGGACCCTGGGGTGCACCCCATCTGGCCCCATTGCATTATCAACTCTTATTACTTCCAGTTCCTTCAGGACCCTTTCTCGTGTAAAGGGACTTGTGTCCATTTCTGCACCATTCTCACCCCTTGTACTCCCTTCAGACCCATTAACCTCCTCTTCCTCAGTAAAGACTGAGCAGAAATACCTGTTCAATATGTCAGCTTTCTGTTGTCATCCTCCATGCGGCCCCCATCCTCCCCTTCAGTCTCACTATCCCTCCCTTTGTCTTCTTTTTTTCACTTATGTACCTGTAAAGGTTTTGTCCCTCTACCCACTGATTTTTGCAATGTGTTCTTCTGTCTGAGCTTTGGCTTCCTTACTGACCTCCCTGCCTCCTTTGCTTCTCCTGGTACTTCTCCCTATCCCCTTCTGCCTGTGTCTTTTTGTATTGCCTGAATGCAATCTTTTGGCTTTCACTTTCTTTGCTACCTCTTTGGAAAACCATAGTGGTCTCCTCTTCCTTTTCCTCTTGCTAACCTGCTTAATGCATAATTCTGTTGTTCTTGTAATCCCCATTTTAAATACTGCCCACTGTTCCTCAACCCCTGATTCCTGTCATTCCCTTTAATGCCTCTTTCAAGTGTCTCCCCATTTTCCCAAAGTCTGCCCCCCTAAAATCCAGGATACGTGTTTTTGTGTGGTTTGGTTCTGCTCTTTGTGATTTCAAACCACAATGACTGGTGGTCACTGTTTCCCAGGTGCTCCCCACTGTTACCCCCATCACACTGTCCCTGTTTGTGAGCACAAGGTCCAGTATTGCCTTCTGCCGAGTTGGTTCCATGACCAGTTGCTTGAGGATGGCACCTGAAGGGAGTCCAGGATAAATCTGCCCTAGTTGATGCTGCTGCTGGATGCTCCAGTCCACGTGTGGAATATTGAAGTCTCCAGCCAGTACTACCTCACCCTTGTCTGCCATCCTTTGGATGGCTAGCATCAACTCCTATCTGTTTCTTCCTCCTGGGCTGGTGGTCTATAGACCACACACCTGTGCGGATGGCTGTCCCCATTTTCCTTTCCAGCTAACCCACGGTATCTCTTCCCATTTTGTTCCTCCTGGATCTCTGTGGCCCTTATGTCATTTTCACATACAGTGCCACTCCTCCTCCCTTCCTGCCTGCTCTGTCTCTTCTGAATATGTTGCAGCCAGGTATGGCCATCTCCCAGTCGTGGTTATCATTACACCAGGTTTCAGTGATGGCCACAATGTCCAGTCTGACTGTACCATGACAGCCTCCAGATCTTCCATCTTGCTGCTAAGGCTCCTGGCATTTGCACACATGGCTTTCCATGATTTGACCTCCTAGACTGTTTCACTGTTCTACTCCAGCCCCTTCCTTGGTTGTCATTTATCCCTGGTTCTCCTTGCTGTCTGCCCTTCTGCTGAATTTTGCCCCTTTTCTGCTTATCCACCTCTTGGGCACTAATCTCCATCTTTTGCACACTGCTTTGTAGAGATAGCCACTCCTCTGGTTCACTGGTTCCACTGCTAGCTGTGGGGGGTGAGCAAGTAGGTACCCTCCTTGCTCGCCTGCCACCCCCCCTTTGCTAGTTTAAATGCTTTTCAATGTAGCATTTAAACTTATCATTGAGTGCTTGGATTCCCCTCCAGGGTGGATGCAGGCCATCAGGCTTGAACAAACCTCCATCCCTCCAGGTGGGTCCCCAGTCACCAATGAATCAAACCCTTCCTCACAGCACCAGTTCTTTAACCATGAGTTAAAGTTCCTGGTGCATGCACTCTCTCTCCCTTGCCTCTCACAGGTAGTACTTCTGAGAAGTGACAGAAGTAGCTACTTGCTTGAGACCCTCCCAGTTTCCTAAACTCTTCCTGAACTTCCTTTGGCTCCCCATTTGCCAGGTCATTAGTACCTAGGTGGATAATGACATCCAGCTCACTATCTCGTCTTGCCTTCCCAGTGATCCCCAGGATCTTCCTTCCATCCCTCCATGCCGTGGCACCTGGTAGACACCTCACCTCCCTGTCCTCCCCCTCCTGTGTTCCTAGCTGGATCCCTCTTATGATGGAGTCCCCCACCAGGATTCACTTCCTCCTCCTCTGGGGTCCACTGCTTTCCCCGCTGAGGTCACCTCCTTGGCTAACCTCCACATCCTTTCCTTCCACTTCTCTGGGTACCTCTATTTGGTTGTCCTCATTTGCCAGTGTGGCATATGAGTTCTTGAGTGGAATAGGATCTGGGATGTGCCTCTGCCTGACTGCTCTAACCCTCCCTGAGCCCACTGTCATCCAAGTGCTCCTCGTTCTCGGCATCCTTTGAGGCAGTTGCATTGGACTGGGTGGTCCCTGGATAGGGGTGATGGTACTCCTGACCCAGTTTACTTCTGCTCTGAGTCTGGCTACCTCATCCCGCAGTCCAGAGAGATGCATGCAGATAGGGCAGCACCTCAGTGTCCAGAAGGTCTGCCTGAATATGGCTGCCCCACTGCCACTGCATTGCACCACCCCCACATTATACTGCAATTCCACTACTTGTCTGCTACTGAAGCTCTCCTAGTTCCCTTTTTATTAATTTACTATACTAAAAATACTGCCACTGATCCTCAGATTTTTTTTTTAAAGAAAAAGAAACCAATAAATAAATAAATGAGTCAAAACACTTGTGCTGAGGGTGGGCTTCTTCCCCCTTATGCCCCTCCTACTTCACACCCCTTACTATACCCTGTGTTTAGCTCCTGTCAATCAGATTTAACAGGGCATATAATTAAGAGTTGGGGAAGGGGAGGGGGAGCAAAATTTGCAGCAATTAAAGACAGCACAGAATTACACCACCACTATGTTTTAAATTTTCAACAGCCCAAAAACAATTATAAGTAAAGACAACAAAGAAAGTATAGTGTCACTAAAAGCCCACAATCTAAGTTTAAAAGAAAAATTGCAATTACCAGTTCCTCTAAAGCACTGAATTGAATATGTTTCCTTCCTTCCCCTTCTGCCTTCTTCTGAGAAAATAAAACTTTGCTTGCTACTTTAACTCTGACTAAGCCCCACCTCCAGTTATCACGTAGCTGAGGTCAGAGGCCAGACAATTAACACCCTTCACCCAACTACAGGGCAGTCAGACAAGCCAAGATAAAATTTGCAGCAATTAAAGACAGCACAGAATTACACCACCACTATGTTTTAAATTTTCAACAGCCCAAAAACAATTATAAGTAAAGACAACAAAGAAAGTATAGTGTCACTAAAAGCCCACAATCTAAGTTTAAAAGAAAAATAGCAATTACCAGTTCCTCTAACACACTGAATTGAATATGTTTCCTTCCTTCCCCTTCTGGCTTCTTCACGGGATCACATGGGCTTCTGCCTATCCTGGCATTCTCCTACCACCTAAACCCCCCTATTCCTGATGACACAGGTACCTGACTGACCATCCTCCTGCTCAGAGCTCCCTTCCTGGATCTTCAACGCCACACTGCTGCAGAGGCCATCCCTGTCTGCCACTTTGGGGGGGTGTCCCCCCACAGGCCCAACCTGGACCGATGAGCTCCAGCCGCTCCCTCCAGCCTCAGGCATAATGCCCAGACTTGAAAGGACCCTGAAACTTCCTGTCTCCAGCCTTATATATCTTCCCTAACCTGCCCTCTGCTGCCACTTTGAGGCATCCAGAAGGGATTCCCCCCCAGAGCACTAATAAATTCCCTAGCTCTGGGGGGTAGGAAGGGGAAATGGGTTCCTAATGGGAACATAAGCCCCTCCTGCAAGGGGGGCTTACCTTAATGTACTGCACTGTGGTTTGTGGTGGGACATTCTGTATACCGCACTGTGGTCTATGATGACAGTTTCCATTTATAACATACTGCACTGTGGTTTATGGTTTGAGTTTCCATTTATAACATACTGCACTGTGGTCTATGATGACAGATTCCATTTATAACATACTGCACTGTGGTTTGTGGTTGGAGTTTCCATTCATGATGTACAGTACCGTGGTTTCTGGTGGGAGTTTCCATTTATAATGTACAGCTCTGTGGTTTGTGGAGGGGGGGCATTTATAATTATAACATACTGTACTGTGGTTTGTGGTGGGAAGTTACATTTATAACATTAAGCATTGTGGTTTCTGGAGAGAGTTTTCATTTATAATGTACAGTATTGTGGTTTGTGGAGGGAGTTTCCATTTATGACGTATGGCACCGTGGCTTGTGGTGACAGTTTCCATTTATAACATACTACATTGTGGTTTGTGGTGTGAGTTTCTATTTATAACACACTACACTGTGGTGTGAGTTTCCATTTATAACATACAGGTACTGCACTGTGGTTTGTGATGGGGGGTTTCTATTTATAGCATACTGCATTGTGGTTTGTGGTGGGAGTTTGCATTTATGGTGAACGTCACTGTGGTTTGTGTTGACAGTTTCAATTTATAACAATCTGCACTGTGATTTATGATGTGTTTCCTTTTGTGACATACTGCTCCGTGGTTTGTGGTGGAAGTTTCCATTTATAACGTACATCATTGTGGTTTGTGGAGGGAGTTTCCATTTATGACGTATGGCACTGTGGTTTGTGGTGACAGTGAAGGAATTAACCCATGACAGAGTATGGGTTTACTGAGCATTAATCCACAGCTGCGTTGGGGGTTGGAGTCATGAGGTGAAGCCGAGTGACTTCAGCCATCCAGGCGTGGATTAATGCTCAGTAAACCCATACCCTGGAGTGGGTTAATCCTCTTATAACATGGGCAATGTTATGTTAGAGGTTTACCTAAAGAAATAGTAAAATAAAACCCTGTGAACATGAAACTGTGGCTATATCAGGGATTAATTAGTGGTCAGGTGACCTGTTTGGACAAATCAGAAGACAGTATTTTCAGAACCTATGTTAAGTTCACTAGAAACTGGAAAATGTTCCACTGCCTTTTGATTAACAGCAGACATAACATAAAACTATCTACTAGGGGCCACTGTTGCTCCACAGAGAACAGTTACTGTATTTGGCAGTCACCTGGTGCACAAACATAACTTGTTTACAACATTGGGAAAGATCAGAACATTCTGTGCTCTCCTGAACTCTCCTGCAGGATCAAATGACCTCATGCTGTCTGCTGCAAAATATATCTTAGAAGGGGGCTGCTTACATCTAGAAAAAGCAGACACAAGTTTTTGTTATTCTGATATTAAGACAGCCCTCTCATTTTGTAACTGAACTCTTAGTTTTGTTTTAGATTAATATGCACAGAAAGCTTTAAAGGCACTTCAGCACTTAATTTATAACCAGCCAACCAGCATGGTGGACATTATACAAAACATACAAACTGCTTGGGAAGGGGTTTCAATTTATCCCAGGAGTGTCCATTATGACAGCGGTCACCCTGTCACATATATATGTGACGGCAGATAAGGACCGCTTGGCCCACCCAGTCTGCCCATTTTACCTACTTACTGCAAAACCGCAGACCCTTCTTGATCTCCTGCTTTACCCTGTCTTATCCCATGCATTCCTGAATTCCCCCACCATTTTTGTCCCCCCAACTCTGCTGGGAGGCTGTTCCATGCATCCACCACCTTTTCCGTGAAAAATACTCCCTCACGTTACCCCTGAGTCTACCCCCCCAGCCCAATGTCATGTCCCCTTGTTCTTGAACCTCTTTTTTTCTGAAAGATGCTACCCTCTTGTACCTTTTTGTATCCTTGAGGTATTTGATGATCATATCCTCCCTCTTTCTCCTTTCTTCCAGAGTATACATGTTGAGGTGCTCTAGTTTCTCCTCATTTGACTTTTGGTGCAGGCCCTGCACCATTTCTGTTGCCCTTCTTTGCACTGCCTCTGCTCTGTGTATGTCCTTCTGGAGATGCGGTGACCAGAACTTGACACAGTACTCCAGATGAAGTCTCACCAATGATTTGTACAGTGGCATCACCACCTATTTTATTCTGCTGTTGATAGCTCTCCCATTGCACTCCAGCATCCCACTGGCTCTCCCCACAGTCTTGTCACATTGTTGGCCACCTTTAAGTCATCAGATATGATTGCCCCAGGTCCCTTTCCTGTTTGGTGACTGTCAGTGCCTCTCCCCCCCATCATGTAGTCCTCCCCTGTGTTTCTGTGCCCCAAATGCATAATTCTGCACTTCTTTGTGTTGAATCTTAGCTGCCACACTCTTGACCATTCCTCTAGTTTATCTAGTTCCCTTCTTATTTTTTCCACCCCTCCTGAAGTGTCAACACTGTTGCAGATCTAAGTGTCATCTGCAAAGAGGCATACCTTCCATTGCAGCCCCTCTGCAATGTCACTTGTGAAGACATTAAAGAGGACTGGCCCCTGAACTGATCCTTGTGGCAAAACATATGTTGTGACATAACATACTAAGCTGGCCTAGTGGTACTGGAGGTTGAGGTGCTGGTCGCTGCACCTCTTGACATGCCGGCGACATGGGTTTGGGAATGAACCTGAGCTGCCGGGGGTTGGCAGGGGGGAGAGAGGATTGAGCATCCGGAGGACTGCTCTTTTCTCTCGGGGGAAGGGAGACCTGTCGTCCCACTTATTGACTGCCCTCTGGTGGCGGCTGGAGTGCAATATGGGCAGGGAGGCATGTACCGACTTCACTACATCAGTGGGGAGAGGGGAATGGGAGAAAATGGAAAAGGAGCCTGGCAGGGTTCCATGATAGCCCCATGTCCCCGAGGGCCAACCCCAGTGTCTGGAATGGGTCACGGGGGGGGGAGCCAGCACCCTCCTCCCTGGCCCCGCCATAGGGGGCAATCAGCAGGGGAATTTCTGAATTTCCGGGGTCGGTAAGAGTGGGGACACATGGGACTGCAGAAGTAAGCTCCTCTGAGGACCACAGCCCCCTGCCAGGGATCACAGAGGAAAAACATCTATATAGAAAAAAAGACATAACACATTGTGGTTTATGGTGGGAGTTTCCATTTAGAACAACCAGCACTGTGGTTTGTGGTGGGCGTTTCCATTTATAACATACCACACTGTGTTTTGTTGTGGGAGTTTCCATTTATAACATACTACACTGTGGTTTGTGGTGGGAATATCTATTTATAACATATAGTAGTGTGGTTCTTGGTGGGGGTTTCCACTGATAACATACTACACTGCGGTTTGTGATGGGATTTTCCATTTATATCATGCAGCACTGTGGTTTCTGGTGGGAATTTCCATTTATAACATACTGCACTGTGGTTTGTGGTGTGAGTTTCCATTTATAACATATTGCACTGTAGTTTGTGGTGGGAGTTTCCATTTATATCATACAGTACTATGGTTTGAGGTGGGAGTTTCTGTTTATAACGTACTGCACTGTGGTCTGTGGTGGGAGTTTCTGTTAATAACACGCTGCACTATGGTTTGTAGTATGAGTTTCCATTTATAACATATTGCACTGTAGTTTGTGGTGGGAGTTTCTATTTATATCATGCAGCACTGTGGTTTCTGGTGGGAATTTCCATTTATAACATACTGCACTGTGGTTTGTGGTTTGAGTTTCCATTTATAACATACAGCACTGTGGTTTGGGGTGGGAAGTTACATTTATAACATACAGCACTGTTGTCTGTGGTGGGAGTTTCCATTTATAACATATTGCACTGTAGTTTGTGGTGGGAGTTTCCATTTATATAATGCAGCACCGTGGTTTCTGGCGGGAATTTCCATTTATAACATACTGCACTGTGGTTTGTGATGGGAGTTTCCATTTATAACATACTGCACTGTGGTTTGTGGTGGGAGTTTCCATTTATAACATAATGCACTGTGGTTGTGATAGGAGTGTCCATTTATAGCATACAGCACTGTGGTTTGTGGTTGGAGTTTCCATGTGTAACATACTGCACTGTGGTTTGTGATAGGAGTGTCCATTTATAGCATACAGCACTGTGGTTTGTGGTGGCAGTTTCCATGTGTAACATACTGCACTGTGGTTTGTGATGGGAGTGTCTATTTGTAACATACAGCACTGTGGTTTGTGGTAGGAGTTTCCATTTATAACATACTGCACTGCAGTGTGTGGTGGGAGTTTCCATTTATAGCATACTGCATTGAGGTTTGTGGTAGAATTTCCATTTATAACATGTATCACTGTGGTTTGTAGTGCGAGTTTCCATTTATAACATACTGCACTGTTGTTTGTGGTGGGAGTTTCCATTTATAACATACAGCACTATGGTTTGAGGTGGGAGTTTCCATTTATAATATGCAGTACTGTAGTCTGTGGTGGGAGTTTCAGTTAATACCACACTGCACTGTGGTTTGTGGTGGGAGTTTCCATTTATAACATACTGCTCTGTAGTTTGTGGTGAGAGTTTCTATTTATAACATACAGCACTGTTGTCTGTGGTGGGATTTTCTATTTATAACATATTGCGATGTAGTTTGAGGTGGGAGTTTCCATTTATAACATATTGCACTGTGGTTTGTGGTGGGAGTTTCCATATATAACATACTGCATTGAGGTTTGTGGTGGAGTTTTCATTTATAACATGTAGCACTGTGGTTTGTGGTGGGAGTTTCCATTTATAACATACTGCTCTGTGGTTTGTAGTGGGAGTTTCCATTCATGACATACAGCACTATGGTTTGAGGTGGGAGTTTCTGTTTATAACATACTGCACTGTGGTCTGTGGTGGGAGTTTCTGTTAATAACACGCTGCACTATGGTTTGTAGTATGAGTTTCCATTTATAACATACTGCACTGTGGTTTGTGGTGGGAGTTTCCATTTATAACATACTGCACTGTGGTTTGTAGTGGGAGTTTCCATTTATAACATACTGCTCTGATTTTTGGTAGGAGTTTCTGTTTATAATATACTGCTCTGTGGTATGTGGTGGGAGGTTCCATTTATAACATACTGCACTGTGGTTTGTGGTGGGAGTTTCCATTTATATCACAGAGTACTACGGTTTGCAGTGGGAGTTTCCATTTATAACATACTGCTCTGTGGTGTGTGGTGGGAGCTTCCATTTATAACATACTTCACAGTGGTTTATGGTTGGAATTTCCATTTGTAAGATACAGTAGTACTGTGGTCTGTGGTGGGAGTTTCCATTTATAACATACAGCACTGTGGTCTGTGGTGGTAATTTCCATTTATGACATGCTGCTCTGTGGTGTGTTGTGGGTGTTTCCATTTATAACATACAGCACTGTGGTCTGTAGGGGGAGTTGCCATTTATAACATACAGCACTGTGGTTTGTGGTGGGATTTTCCGTTTATAACATACAGCACTGTAGTTTATGGTGGGAGTTTCCATTTATAACATACTGCACTGTGGTTTGTGGTGCGAGTTTCCATGTATAACGTACAGCACTGTGGTTCTTTGCAGGAGTGTCCGTGTACAACATACTGTACTGTAATTTGTGGTGGGTGTGTCCATTTATAACATAGAACACTGTGGTTTTGGGTGGAAAGTTACATGTATAACATACAACACTGTGGTTTATGGTGGGAGTTTCCATTTCTAACATACTGCACTGTAGTTTATGGTGGGAGTTTCCATTTATAACGTACAGCACTGTGGTTTGTTGCAGGAGTGTCCATGTATAACATACTGCATTGTAATTTGTGGTGGGTGTGTCCATTTATAACATACAACACTGTGGTTTGGGGTTGGAAGTTACATGTATAACATACAGTACTGTGATTTGTGGTGGGAGTTTCCATTTATAACATACTGCACTGTAGTTTATGGTGGGAGTTTCCATTTATAACATACAGCACTGTGGTTTGTGGTGGGAGTTTCCATTTATAGCATACAGTACTGTGGTTTGTTGCAGGAGTGTCCATGTGTAACATACTGCATTGTAGTTTGTGGTGGGTGTGTCCATTTATAACATACAACACTGTGGTTTGGGGTTGGAAGTTACATGTATAACATACAGTACTGTGATTTGTGGTGGGAGTTTCCATTTATATCATGCAGCACTGTGGTTTGTGATGGGAGTTTCCATTGATAACATACTGCACTGTAGATTGTGGTGTGAGTTTCCGTTTATAACATAATGCTCTGTGCTGTGTGGTGGGAGTTTCCATTTATAATGTACTGCGCTGTGGTTTGTGGTGGGATTTTACATTTATAACATACTGCACTGTAGTTTCTGGTGCTGTTTTCTGTGTCCCACTGCAGTGACTATAAAGGTACCTTTAAGTATTTTAGCATTATGGGATAATGAAATTAATGTTGTACAGTATCAACAGCTATTTTGAAATATCCCTCTGATGATGTGGATATCATAATTCTAGTCCATGTAGACTAGCTGTAAGTATTTCACCTGTTTTTAATTATTTGCTAGAATCCGTACTTTATGATTCTGGTGTTGATAAAGTTTTCATCACATTGTTTTGTGTGGTGTACTTCTATTTTTTTTTTTTTTAATCAGTTTTATTCATTGGTTCTCAATACAATGCATTTAAGAACAAGACACATACAGGTTACACTCCTTGTTAGCCCACACAGGAACCATTGAAAATGTTCGCGCCTACATAATAAGATTTCAGCTTCAAGGTCCTGCACCTTTCATCTGTATAAATGACTCACTCCTTCCTGGTCCCAGCATCCTTTGGGAAACTACACACTGTGTGCAGAATGTGTCAGTGATTATAGGGACCCAGCCTTCCTGATACTGAGTATGTTGCTTTATGTTCACTATAGTTGCCTGTTACTCGCACATAATAAATTATTTTTGTACAGATGAAAGTTACATCTGTATCTTCTGTCCCTGTGTGTGATGAGCAGTTTATTGCTGTAAAAAGACAAACTGCTGGTGCTTTGCATTCTGAGCTGTACGAATACTTGATTCAAGCCCTGTCGTTTCCTGGTGCAGGCCCCCTTTTTGACTGCTCCTTTTCACTGAGGTCTGGTCATGCCAACACCCCCAATCCAATATTTGGATTTGTGGTCCATTGTGCATCTGACTCAGTCGTCTCTGAGTAACCCATTTTTCCCTTTCTCATAGAGGTGTCCCCCCTACCTGCTCACTATGCATAAGTATGGTATATTCCTAATGTAATGCCTTTGTTTTAATGTACCCAAGATAGAGATTTACTATAACACTACTGTAATACCCTTTCTTTGAGATACCCCAGACAGGGCTATGCTAGTAACACTCTATCCTCAGACCTAGCAAGCATGTTCCTAGCAGAGCAGGGATGTAGCACAGTCCTAGAACCCTACTACTTCCCTATTACAGTACCTTTACTCCAAAGCAGGGCCACTGGAAAATTGCACCTGCAATTTTTTTGCGGAATCCGCAATTTTCACCATTCTCCGCAAAAACTGACATGTTCCGCAACTTCTTGCAATTTTTGAGTTTTTATATTGAACTGTGTAAAAAGTATTAACATTTTTAATAAAATACTCTGAAATATATTGACAATTTTGCATGCGGACTTGGGTTTGGCTGAAACAATGCAGTGCAAGGTAGGGCAAGGGTTTTATGTGACATTGATTTCTTTTGAATCCTTGTCTTGTTTGGTTTCAAAATCCACTGGCCAAGCATAAGTACACTTAAACACTTAACATTTGTTTTGTGTTGAAGTAGTCTATCATAAAACTTTTTTTGCCACACAGACTGAAACAAAATATGGGAGAAAAGGTGCAAATTATCCCATTCACTTAAATGGGGTGCTAACTATGAAGCTTTTTTGTAAGTGGCATGGTAAGTTTTTCCTTCTGAGCATACTTTCATTCAGACTAGTTTTGATTCAAACAGCTGAAGATTTTTGGATGGCCCTGCCAATTTTAAACTTGAATAAGCTAGTTGCTAACAGTGATCTCACTCGTAGCAACTACCCCCTAGATGCTCACATGCAAAGACTACAATAAAAACCTAACTAAAGTCTAAAAACAAGCTTATAAAACTCAAAATGTACCTGAACATGTATCTTTAGCTAAACAAAATCATTTCAGCCAGAGTAAAACAAAGGTAAATTACAGGGTACCCTGACTACTGTATGATACAGTAAAAATATATTGGTATTCTTTTTACATTTTTTGGTAACCGCGTAAGGTCCACTAGGCACAAGTGCCTGTTTTCAGGTGCAACCCAGGAGCCCTGAGGAGGTTAAGTGACTTGCTCAAAATCACACAGTATGCAAGTGGAGGTTGTGGGAATCAAACCCAGGTCTTCTAGATGTTGTCAGCTCATTCACAGTTTGTTACGCTAATCCCTAGATTGTAGTGCCAGCCCCAATAACCCCCAGATTTAATATTTAAATATATGATTTCAAAAATAGTGTACTGTACCTACAGCACAAATTATGACCATTAAACACTTTAACAACATTTTACTAAAACTCAATTATTCACCACTCTATCTGCTTATTTTTCTTGTACCAAAGTGGGTGAATAGCTGGCAGAGCACTGTAAACAGCTGTTGATTAGGCTTCATTAGTCTACAGCCAGAAACAAAAAAAACACATTTCTTCTGGCTTTATGTAATATTGATTTGCTGTGGCTCACTTTATAGAATCTATTTAGCACTGTATGAGGCAGATGCTTTTAAATTTTGGAAGATAGGCAACGCTTACGATAGCTTATCAGTTTAGCATTCTTTTTAGGAACATAAACTTTCCTTTATGTTTTAAACATATTCAGGTGTCAGTGTATTCATTTAGCTATTTATACTGACTAATATATACTGCAGAAAACAATAAAAGATTTATTGTGAAGCACTCAGGGTCTATAGTAGAACCCCCACAATTTCCCGCAATTTTTGCAAAATGCTTCGTAATTTTGGATAACCTTTTCCGCAATTTTCCAGTGACCCTGCTACAAAGTACTCTAGTTTTGGATTTACTGTACTACCCTCTTATAACACTACTGTAATACCTTAGCTTCGAGGTACCCCACACAGGACCATGCTAATACCACTCTGTCCTCAGACCAAACAAGTATGTCCCTAGCAGAGTAGGGATTACTACAGTCCTAGAACCCTACTACAATACCTTTACTTGGAGGTACCCTACATTGGGATTTGCTACCCTCATGAAACACTACTGCGGTATCTTTGCTCTGAGATACTTCACATAGGGCTGTGCCAGCACCTCTCTATCCTCATATGAAACAAGTATGTCCGTAGCAGAGCAGGGATTTACTACAGTCCAAGAACCATACTAGAACCCTATTACAGTATATTTACTCCGAGGAGGAAGACAGTGTGGCATACTGGATAAAGCGTAGACTTGCAAACCGAGATACTCAGTAGTAGCATTTATTTGTTGAGTGCCCTTTTGTTGAGGCTCTGAGTGCTTTACATAATTACGCATAAAACAAGGCAGACATAGCATAACTTAAAATAATACAAAATACCTTAATAAATAAGCTGGCACAGTTAAAATAGTACAACTGTAAAAAAATAGTAAAAGACTGGTTAGTGGCAGCTAAAAGACTTTAGAGACTAACTTATGACAAACACCTATTGAAACTAAAGAGTTTTCAGTCCCATTTTATAAACATACGAACATACAAAAATACCAGCAGAAATAGGCCTCATGGTCTATCGAATCTGCTTGAGTGCGCAGCTAGCACCTTATAATGCTGCTGCCCCTCCCCCATCCTATTACCCCTTCCCCTATCCCAACCCCTTTTGAAGCTGTCTACCATCTTGCAGGCCACTACCTCACCCGGCAAGGAGTTCCACTTGTCCACCACTCTTTCTGTGAAAAAAATGTCTTCTCGTCTCTCTCCTTAATCTACCCCCCTCCAATCTCAGTTAGTGTCCTCGCGTGTCCCTCCCCTTTCTCCTCTGGAAAATCCTCTCTGTATTTGTCTTGTTTATTCCCTTCAGGTACTTAAAGGTCTCAATCATATCTCCCCTGTCCCTCCTCTCTTTCAGAGAGTACATATTCAACTCCTCCAGTCCTTTTCTCATATGGCTTGCCCTCCAATCCCTGGATCATCTTTGTAGCTCTACGCTGTACCCCTTCCAACAATTTGATATCCTTCTTCAGGAATGGGTGCCAGTATTGCACACAGTACTCCAGGTGGGGCCTGACCAGCGACCTATGCAGGGGGCAGGATAACCTCCCTGGAGAAGATTCCTCTAGCTATACACCCCAGCATTTTGTTGTTTTTTGCTGCCACCCTTCTGCATTGAACAGAGTTGTTCATGCTCCCTGTTATGATCACCCTAGGTCCTTCTCTTCTGTGGAGCAATCCAGCTGAACCCCATTTAAGTGATAATCCCTCCTCTGGTTGGGGGCTCCAAAGTGCAGAACCTTGCACTTCTTGGCGTTGAACCCCAGCTACCATTTATCTGCCCACTCCTGCAGCTTTTTCAGGTCTTCCTGCAACACCTTCCCCCCCCCTCCGTGTCATCTACTACAACTACCATCTTGGTATCGTCTGCAAACAGACTGATTTTGCTCCAGATCCCATTTGAGACATCTGCAATCAAAATCCCAAACAGTACTGGTCCCAGCACAGATCCCTGTGGTACCCCGCTCGTCGCCGCTCTCAGTGATGAGAGTTCCCCCGCTACCACCACCCTTTGCTGTCTCCCCTTCAGCCAGTTCCTGATCCAGGTCACCGTTTTTGGTCCTGCCCCCACATACTCCAGCATCCCCCCCAATCTCCCATGCGGAACTAAATCAAAGGCCTTACTGAAGTCCAAGTACATGATGTCCACAGCATGGCCCTTGTCCAGTTCCCATGTCACCCAGTCATAGAACGCTACCAGGTTTGTCTGGCACGATCTGCCCGCGATAAACCTGTGTTGCTGGTCATCATGGATACCATTTGCCTCCAAGAAGCTCACAAGCCTCTCTTTTAGGATGGTCTCCATGAGTTTGGCCACGATCGAGGTGAGGCTCACTGGCCTGTAGTTTCCTGGTTCATTCTTTGGCCCACTTTTGTGGATGGGCACCACGTGGGCCATCCTCCAGTCCTGTGGCACACATTCTGTGTACAGGGAGGTATTGAACAGGTCTGCCAGTGGCACTGCATTGACCTCTGCCAGCTCCCTTAGTACTCTAGGGTGAATGCCATCCGGCCCAGGTGCTTTGTCCACTCTTAATGCCATCAACCCCTATAGCACCCTGCTCTCTGTAATCCTTACCTCAGTCGTCCTCTCCCCTCTAACCCCCCCACTTGCCTGAGGTATTTGCCCCACCTTCTCTTGCATGAACACAGAGCAGAAGTACTCATTCAGTGCCTCTGCCTGCTCTGCCCCCTTCTCCACCCACCCTCCATCTTTCTTGATACTCACAAGCTGGTCTTTACTCCTCCTTTTCTCGCCTAGGTAATGGAAGAAGTATTTTTCTCCTCTTTTGATCCCCTGTGCCAGTCTCAGCTCTCTAGACACTTTGGCACCCCTGGCCAGTTTGGTGACCTCCCTAGACTTTTCCCTGTATACATCTTTATCTTCTCCCCTTCCTGTTTTCCTATGCTTCTGAAATGCCACCCTCTTGGCTCTCACTCCTTCCCTGACCTCTGGTGACAGCCAGCTGGGTTTCTTTGCCCTGCCCTTCTTGTTTTTTTTTCCTAGAACAGGTCTCTGTTGCCTCCGCCAGCCCTCCCCTTATTGTATTCCATTTCTGATCTGCACCCTTGTGTTGTTGGATGTCTGCCAGGTGCTTGCTCAGAATTTCCCCCATCATCCTAAAGTCCGCCCCCCTAAAGTCAACCACCCTTATACCCATGCCCTCTGTGTCCCTCCCCATGTTTAGCGAGAACCACACCAAGTAGTGGTCACTCCCAGCAAGTGGTTCCCCCACTTTTAGGTTCCTTACAGCTTCCCCATTATCCAGTACAAGGTCTAAAGTCCTTTCCAGCTGTGTTGGCCCCTGTACCAGCTGTGTCAAGAAGCTGTCCTGAAAAGTGTCCAACAGGACCCCCGCTCTTGCACTCATGATGGCCCGTGTGCTCCAATCCACCCCCAGTAGGTTGAAATCCCCACCACCACCATGCTTCCCTTCCTGCGTACCCTTTGAATTTGATCTGCCTGTTCCCGGTCCAGGTCACAACCCTGTGATGGTGGCCTGTACACTACCCCCATCCTCAGTGTTTTATTCCTTGCATCCAGGAACTACATCCACAGAGTTTCTGTGCTCCCCTCCTTCCCTTCCTCCCTTACGCACTTAATCCCCTCCCTCACATAGATCACCACTCCCCCATTCCCCTTTGCCCTAATCTTTCTGGATAGCCTGTACCCTGGGATCATCATATCCCAATCCTGGTACTGAGTGGCCCATGTTTCTGTGATGGCCGCTACATCCACCAATTCCACCGCCAAGAGAGCCTGTAACTCCACAGTTCTGTATCTTAGGCTTCTTGTGTTCAGTGAGACCACCTTCCAGCCTGTTGCCTCCCCAACCTTACCATTCCTCTCCCCCCCCCCTTTGGTCCTCTCTGCACCCCCTCCTCACTGCTTTCACCTCTAATTGGGGGGGTGAGCACCCAAAGCTTCCCTTTCCGGACATTGTTTCTAACACAGTCCCCTCGCCATCCCCCTTCCTAGTTTAAATCCACCTTTGTTGAAATATACCCCTCCGTTCCCTGTTTGAGTATGCTGTTCCCCTCCTTGCTCAAATGTAACCTGTCCCCTGCATATAGGTTGCTGTTTTAAAGGCCTTAATGAGGGGGCCTCCCTCAAGGATGTTGGTAATGTGTTCCATAGGGCTGGACCAGTTGACTCAAAAGTCCGCTCCCCCGACAATTTCAGTCTAGCCCGAGGAACAGCGAGGAGGCCCATCTGGGAGGAGAGGAGGGGAGAGGAGAGGGGATGGGAGGTGTGATATAGAGTTAAGAGGTCTCTCAGTTTACCTGGACCCAGTCCATATAGGGCCTTGTAGGTCAGCAAACTGACCTTGAAGGTGATTTGTTACTTCACTGGCAGCCAGTATATCTCACAGAGGACCATGGTTATATGACAAGACCTGACGAAGCCCGTCAGCACTGATCCGCTGCATTCTGCACCAGTTGTAGTAAGACACCTCCATTTGCCCTGAGGCACAGAGTATTACAGTTATCTAGTCTAGAAGTGGTGAGTGCATGCGCTAATGATGGTAAGTCTTCAGGTCGGATTCAAGCTTTTCTACAGGCGTTGTTTCTGAAATGGTAAAAGTCACCCCAGACTGCAATTGACAGCAGAGCCTCAAGTGTCATCCTGCTATCCCGAATGACTCCCAGATTCTTCACCTTAGCACAGGCCATTAGTCTGAAGTAGCCAAGCACAAGATTGGTCAAGCTCTCTAAGGCCTCTGTACCCCTTATCTGACCAGGCTGAATCACCATTACCTTCATCTTATGTGGATTAAGTCTCAACCAGCTCGAGGACATCAAGTCCTGGATCTTGGCCAAACATAAATTTAGTACATTAACTGCACCAGGTATCCTGGGTGCAAACACCATTTACAGCTGGGTGTCATCTGCATAGCAGTGAAAACCCAACCCGTATCTTCTAATGATTCCTCCCAGGGGTAGAACATACATTGCAAACAGCATGGAAAACAGAATCGACTGTGAGGTGTACCGCAGTGTAGGGGCTTCAGGAGTGAGGAGAAATTCCTTAACACCACCCTCTGTGTCCTGTCACTGAGGAAGGACTCAAAACAGCGGATAACTGTGCCAGTGGGCCCACAGTACTCTCTGAGATGCTCTAACAACAGCCCATGGTCCAGGGTGTCAGATGCTGATGAGAGATGGAAGAGGACAAAAAATGACTGCTGTCCTTCATCTCTCATCCTGAGAAGGTGATTGTGCACACTGCTTCGGTCTCTGTGCTGTGCTTAGAACTAAATCTGGACTGGAGAGGCTCATAGATGTCAAAGAGCATGAGGTGTCCCTTGAATTACAGAGCCACTGTATTCTCAATAACCTTCCAAAAAAGGGGAGATCAGAGACTGGCCTAAATTCAACAAGCAGTTGTGGTCCAGAGATATCTTTTCTCACCAGTGCATCTTTCAATGTGCATGGAAAGGACCCCTCTGAAAGGGAGCACCGGCCTAATTCGGCAAACACTGGCCCCAAGAATCCCACACAACCCCCTAGGAGGTGTATTGGACTAGGGTCTGTCATCGAGGCACAGGTCAGGAAGAATAGGGAAAACCAGGAGCAGTTGTAGAATTCAACAGAACTATTTATTTGCAGTTACAGCAACATAAATAAACAAACGTTCAGAATAACTATGTACAGAGAAATAACATCTTTCTTCAGTTTCTGTGTCCCTTATTCTTCTAATCTCTTGAAATTCCAGCTCAGCTCTTTTATAAATCCTTTCCAACCCCCCCAATCTAAACAAACATCCTGTCCTTGTATATTTCAGGTAGGTGCAAGGCAGGAACACATTATGCTTGCTGAGGCCCCCCAGCTTTTGCAAAAGGCTCAACATTTGCACTCAAGTAACCTTTAGAGTTTATGCAGTCATCTCAAAATATACATATATATTTCAATAGTAATACTATATATTTTCCAAACAAAAGTGATCCCATTATTGGTTACATTTTCATACAGTGATTTGCACATATTTTTATATTAGCAGATCTAGATATGCAAGGGAGAAAAAACAGACAGCAAGAGAAAACTGAGAGACAGTGAGAGGCAAAGAATTGTGAGACTGTTTGGGCTGATCAATTCCGAGGTCTCACAGGAAAACCAAACAGAGAAGAGACAGAAAAGGAAAGACCATGGCATTTAAACACTTTGTCCATAACAACTGGGACAGGGTCCTGTTCTACCCTGTCACAGGGTCCAGTTACCAAAAAGTGGGCTGCAATTCAGAGATCACCTCATGAACCTTTTGCACTGAAATTAACCTAAACTCATTCCAGGCCTGGGGGAGTGAACCAGTTCACAACTGGCTGAACCCTACCAGGTTGCAAGGACCTGGATGGGGAAATCTTAGATCGACTAGAGGCCACACTGTCAGAGAAAAAACGAGCATGCTTTAGAGTGTGTAGATGAAAAGACTTTCACTGGTTGTAGACAGACCGGGTTTAGTGGTCAGTCTACAGTCCAGAAGAGCTGAGCTGGTCGGTTTCTTCCCTGCTGCAGTTTTGCTGGACAGGAACACTGCCTTCTTGTGGAAAATGGCCCTTTGCTACTCACCATAGTGAACACTTAATTCCAGCTTGTCCTTGTTCGATCCCAGGTTCAAACTCTCTCTGGAGACACCTACTTGTGTGACCTTGAGCAAGTGACTTAACCTCCATGTTCACAGATGGCTTTAAAATTGGAGTAAGAGCAGAACCACACTGAAAACAAGTTGCCACATCATAGCATTGGGGTGGCTCGGGGTGCACGGCAGGCTGAGATCCTTCTTAAATTCTTTTTTCCCCCCGTCAAAAAGTAACCCATTGTTCTTGATGAATATTGATTTTTTACAAACTAAGTCTCCCCCACCTCACCCCAAGCTGTTTCAGTCTGCTGCCTCCCCTGTGTAGCTAAGCTGTCCATGTTAGAGAAACTGTAAAATAAAACAGGGACAGTAGTGAGTCTGGAGGCTGAAGTGAGAAAGCAAGATCTGACAAAGCAGTGAGATGTGGTTTCTGAAAATAGTACGATTTAGTGTAAACAATGATTTAAGGAGCCTGGAACAGTGAACTGCTAATGAGGTGTTCATTACACATGAACTGTGATCGAAGAACCAGTCATCAGCCAGAACTGGAGTCATGGGATCTACGGATCTGGAATAAGGCAAGCGGAGGAAATGTATGACAGATGGTGTTAATTTGGGAACCAGCAACACGAGTGGTGATAAAGCTATGACATTGGCCAGGGTGATGTCAGAAGGTAAATTCACAGCAGAGCTAAGAGATTGCTGCCTGTGTATATGTAAGTCAGTGTCTAATCAGAGACTGCATGGGAATGTATAAACACGCTAGACAGTATATGTCTCCCTGTGTGCAAGTGTGACATTTACAGAAGGTTTTTTTTAGTCAGCTGGGCATTTCTTTAATTTCACGATCATGCGATCATGGACTCATGGAAGACTACAATGGTATATTTATTTAGTTAGTTATTTATTGAAAACTTCAGAGATTACCTTTGAGCACAAATGATTATTTACAAAGGTTCCATGTCAAATACATAGTCACAAAAACATTGCAAGTACAGTAAGCAGTTCCAGAGGAATTGAGTCAGTACCAAAGCACTTAAGACAGAAAAATCACACACAATTTTGAAAAACTCCACTCAGATAATTGTATAAAAAGTCGCAGGAAATGCACAGAGAGAAACCGAATAAAAGTTTAACAGGTACAATTGCACTGGATTGCAAGGGCACATTGTAAGGATCTCTTAAACTGATTAAAATTGGGGAGATTCAACAGTGTATCAGGCAGTTTGTTTAACCAGTTAGCGGCCCTGATAGCAAATTATTGCTTGCCCAGTTCAGTATGTGGGAAAGGAGGCTTTAGGGCATTCCAGGCCACGTACCTGGAGTTGTATTGGTTGGAAACAGTGCGGAAACAGTTTGTTAAAGCAGGGGATGTTAGGCCCAGGAGCGTGTTTTTGGCTAGCAAACAGGTCCGGAGCTTTATTCTGCAGGGTTAAGGTAGCCAGTTAGTGAGTGCGTAAAGGGTACGACTATGAGTGCGATTATCTGCACCAAGTACAAAGCACCACGCCTTATTACAGATCAGCTTTACTCTGATTAGAACTGTGTTACAGGCAGCTGCATAGACAGGGAGCCCATAATCTATAAATGACAGAATGGAGCCGGCCACATTAGGGCATGTAGCATCCCCAGTGAGTATGTTCCAGGTATGGTACAGGGCATCCAGTCTTCTGTTAACTATAGCCACCAGAATGTCAACATGGGGGCAAAAGGTAAGGTGGCATCTAAAGGTATTCCAAGGCATTTGAAGGTCTCCACCTGTTCATGGTTTTGTTCCTGGCCATTTCAGATGACAAATGGTGGGATTGTCCTCTTCTGCGGGAGGCTAGAGAAGAGAATGGTCTTTGTTTTTTTGGTTTTTGTAATTGATGACAGTCTGTTCTTGTCGAACCAGCTTTCTAATGACCTGAATTTACTTTGGAGAGCAGTGATGAGGCTGTCAATGTCAGGGTTTTTGGAACAGATGACAGCATCAATGGCTGTCTGACAGGCATTGGGCAGTTGAATTATGAAGAGGCCAAATAAGGGTGTGCCCAAGATGGAGCCCTGAGGGACACCAACAGATACTCCCCTAGTGTTGTACAAAGATTTATCGATCTTCTCACACTGGGGACGATAGTTGTGATAGCCGTGGAACCAGTTAACTGTGTTCCGTGACAAACCTAGGCCAAGGAGTTTGTTAAGTTGGAGCTTATATTTTTTTATTTTATTTTTATTTACCTTATTATACTGAGAAATCTTAATAGGCAAGGCCCTTTTTCATAAGTGCCCAGTGAGAGCAACAGTCAGCTGGTTACAGATGAACATAGTGGCATCTGAAGAAAGCAAGATACAACCAGGGTGTGTTGAAACAGTTACAGAAGTGCACGTGAAAAACATTTACAGTGTGACTCAGTAACAGTTGCAAGTAGCTTCAGAAGATAGAAGCTGGACAGAGGCTTTTTTAAAACAGGAAATGGGTGTCATTTCACTATATTCTTATTGTTAATTGTACTGTCTCCAGCTTAATTTTGCATTGGCTGGTACTGCTGTAATCTCTGTGTTCTACAATTAAGCAATAATGCCCAACAGGGTGTGTGTCATGCTGGGATAACGTCACGCCTCAGGTGGTTGGGCACGAGGCCGCAGGCTGAGTACGTCCAACAACTGAGGCGTGACGTTATCCCAAATGACACACACTCTAGAGGGCATTATTGCTTTTATACAATGGCTTGTTGTTATACATAAAATAAAAAAATAATTTTAAAGAATGTTTTTATTAGTGTGGAAAAATATTTTTGTTTCTTAAGAGGAGCAGCAAAAAAAGAGAGCATGGCAGCCATAATGTCATCCATATTGGTTCACAGTGAGGCTGAGAGTAGAGCTGTGGTGTTGTAATGGGATAACATCATGAGTCCAGCCCAAGACTGACCAATCAGAGTCCAGGATTTTTTCTTGCCATTGTATAATGTATTCTGTTTAATGTCCAGGTCCATCTTGAAAATGAACTTGCTCAATGATGCTCGCTTGGTTAAATAAAGATTTTGATTGATTGATATGACGAGCACAGCTTGTTGTATCAGGAAGTGGCACTGTCGGTAAGAGATCTCTGACCCAGGCTACTGTTCATTCTAGGGTTATGAAAAGAACGTTCCACCACTGATCTTGTGACTTTGTTCTTTACTATACTTTCTATATAGTGCTTTTAATTGACAGGTATACAGGGGAATAACTGATGGCCTCTTCTATGGAGAAGAAGTCCTATTCAGGTATTTGTAAGCCGTAAGACATGGCAGAGTGTACAATTATAGGTGATTATAACACTTTTGACCACTTAATGACTTTAAGTGTAATAATTAATTCCAGGTGTGCGTCAGAGCTGTCATAGCCTCACTTCTTGAGTTGGTGAAGGCCATTTGATTATTACAGTATTGCTGCCAACCTGACCACGGATCACTGTATTTCTTACATAATGGGTCTGAAAAGCCTGAGGAATCCTAGAAACATTGGTTAAAACGTATCACATGACTGTACATTAATTCCCTAGAAATGTTCAGTTGGTAATTAAGGAAACTGTTCTTCCTAGCAGCAGCCTACTCACATCACAAGAAGCCTTCAATCTACTCCCATTTTAACACAATTTCTATATATTTTTTAATGAATCACTATTTACTCATTTTATAGGTACTGTTACCTATGACAGGGCATGTGTTTCTTTGGAAATTAATGAAATTCCTCAGGGGTTGAAGAAAATTGTTCTTTGAGCCTTGTGCCTTAGAATGAAAACAGGGTATGCATTAATTTCCAAGAAACACATACCCTCAGGGGTTATTGGAACACTGGTCTTTTCCTCTCAAGGCTGGGGCCAGCATTGCTTGACACAACACTGCCCGCCCCAACCTTGGCCCATTCAGCCGCTCACTGAGCTTGCACCCGAACCCAGGTCACTGGCATGGGAAGGCAGTGTGGTCACACTGTGGCAATTGATGTCCCTGCAAACGTCACATCATAACTTTTTCATATGTGACATTTTGACCTCAGATTTTCAGCATAGTCTTTTTATTACCCCCACTTCTGAACATAACAGGTGTCATTTATTTTGTATTTATTTATTTATTTTTGGCTATACCTGATCAGCTCCTATGTCACCGCATCGTAGTGGGACTGCAGCCACCATCCGTCTCTGCCGCACTTCAGACTTTCCCCCTGAGAACTCCTGCGGCTTGCCCCCTGCAACAGGGTGGTGGGGAGCTCCCCTCCCTGTACGGATCCAGTCCGGGAGAAGCGTCAGTACTGTCGAATGTGCGGATGGCCATCAAGCTGCGCGATCAGGGTGCCATCTTTTTCCCATTTTTCTTTCCCTGGAGCTGGGGGCATGCAATGACACCAGTGGAGGGGAGCACGCATGCTTTCACATGTGCTCCCTACAGGCATCTGCCCCAACTCCTCCCCGAAATTGCTGTGCAGCATCCTGTCCCCCAGCCTCTGCCAGGAGGCGAACAAGCGCCGACTGCTGCAGATCTCCCTCACTGGAGAAGGAGAGCAGTCCATCGGGCGCTTGATCCTTCACCTCCCCTGCCAACCCTCGGTGGCCCATGCTGGTTCCCGAACACGGGTTACTGGAGTAGCATGGGGTAAGGCGTCCGGTGCCTCAGCCTTTAGCGTTACTGGGCCAGCCAACAGGTGTCATTTATAAAATACTGGACAAAATGTCATTTTGGACCACAGGTACAAAAGACATTTTGGCCAGGATCTGGAAAACGACACCCGTTAGGTTCATGAAGTGGTGTGAAGAATGGGTATGCTGAAAATTTGCTATCAAAATTCTGAACATCACCAAAGTTACGAGCGAGTGTTGAAAAATGACAACATATGGTGTACATTCTAATCTTTTTTGACCCCAGATTTTCAACATAGTCTTCTTATGACACCACCTCATGAACCCTGTAGGTAAAAATGTTCAAATCCCCGTCAAAATGTCATTTTGCGTTACAAGTGTAAAAATTTAGCTGGCACCGGGATTGGGAATCACAGTGTCCTGTTCACATAAATTGGGCTGCTGATGGGGGATGGGGGATGGTCAAGCAAGAAAAGGAATTCTCATGCACAGTTCTGCTCAGCAAGGGCTTAGCTACATACTGATGTGTAGATCTTCCCCTTCTGAATGAACACAAGCAGAAGTGAAAAGGATACCTCCAAATAACCCTGCCACCTGAAACACTATTGCATTCTCGTAAAACGAGCACATTGAACAGTATGGTTGTAAAGTTAAATTACTTTTACATACTGATTTTTCTAACTGTGCGTGCTCAGTAACTGAGGTGTTTTCTTAAATTATTTGAAAAACTACAAAACTTTGGGAGATAGAAAACACAAAAGCACAAACCTTGTGGTATGTTTTAGGTTTGAAATCATCTTTTTTTTTGCCTTGTTATTTTTGGTGGGCAGAAAAAAGATCTTAATTGTAGTCTTTTTAATTTTTTTTTTTTTTGCACCTCTATAATGTTTTCCCCAGTAAACCGATTACCACAACATTTTTAAGATCCAGAAGTCCTGGCACCAGCTATGTGCCTTCCAAATTTCAAGTAAATTGATTAAATGAGGGCAGCATCATTAAGGTACAAAAAATGGTGTTTAACATTAAAGTGCTTACTCAACCCTAATATATCATATTTCATCGAATAGAAGTCGCATTCAAATAGAAGATGCCATCATACAGAAGCCGCCATCATAAAGAAGCTGCCGGTCATAGTGAATACTTTTAATAAAAGACTCCCTCAAGTAGAAGCCATGGCTTCTTTGTTTTCTTTTTTGCTCCTTCCCGGTCCCCCACAGCCCAACTCCTTCGGGCTCTCACATACTGGCACCCCTCTGCTCAGCAGACTTGACCCACACTGCTGCACCTGTCTCGGCTTCCTCCAGGGCTCTGCCAATGTTCCCCATTGGTGGTCTGGTTTATACCCTGGCAGGGCCCCCCGGGGAAGCAGCAGGGGAGAGAAAGCATCTGTTGCACCAGGGATGTTGGTCGGGGGCAGACGCAGTGCACTGGGAAGTCGCGGCAGGAGGTGTCCTACTGAAGGCCACCATCTTGTACTGCATGCATCCATTTTACAATTTTCAGGCCCCACCCACTTCCCACGTGTTTGGCTGGGGTGGCGTCCTGGCATGGGGATGCTTAGCTGCATGCGGTTACCCACGCAGTATTGAGCATCTCCACAAGCTACCACCAGCAGCTGCTCCAAGACCAGTTCACATCAATCCATCCCCCGGGAGGGAACTATCCAAGGGCACCCTTAAATCCCTCTCTGCTGGCCTCCGCTCCGGACACCCCCGCTCGGGACACGAACCCTGGTGACCAGCGTGCCAGAACTATGCCCCATTGCTAGGCGCCATTGAGCTGTGGCTTCTAATTAGAGTTGAAATCATTTTAGATAAAGCACTGTAACTGGGACTCTCTGAGATTTCTGTCTCTGTAAATATGATTATTATTTTATTTCTTTTTAAATTTTTGATCTTAGTTTATGTTTGTTGTGCTTGTTTTGCTATGACGTAGACTAGTAACAATATACTTAATCATTTTTCAGGATATGAAATATTTTCTTTTTCACACTTAAAAGTTTGATTTTGCAGTACAAGCTGCCCTCAAATACAAACCACCTTAAATACAAGCTGCAGATCAAAATACAAAACTTACATTTTAATAGAAGCTGCAGCTTCTATTTGATGAAATACGTATATATATATATATATATATATATATATACACACACACACACACACACACGCACATACACTAAAAATACCACCAACAGCTTAATCTGGTTCAAGGTCAGTTGGCATTCATCTGTATCCCCTTCCCCCGGGTCGTTCCTGAAAATAGGCAGGATTTGCGTAGTGCACTTACCTGGTCAACAAAAACTAAAATAAAAAAAAATAAAAATAAAAAAAATATATACACACACGCAGTAATGCATCAGTTTTGGTTAAAGCACACAAAGTAGGAAAATGAAAAGTCAGGGGAAGACTTTGTGAATCCGTGCTGTGTTATGCTGTTCTTGTTCCTTGGGGTGTGAATGATCATGTGATATATCATTGGCTCACTAGCCAAGCATTACTATGTCAGTATTTTACTTTGCCTGACAAGACAGTGCAGAAATTTGAGCAACATTGACACTGACTATTTTGCAGTTTATTTCCTTCCTTCCTTCCTTTCTGAAAAAGATGTATGACAACTGATATCTTAGATTTCTTCATATAGGCCTGCTGGGCACAGCACTGGACTTTTAGCTTTCTTCTCACAGGACCCTGCATGCCGTAAATGAAGCAGGAGACTATCAGACATTGTGCCAGGCTTGTAGCTTGCTCCTCACAAGGTCCTGCAGGCCCTAAATGAAGCAGAACACTGTTGGGCACTGTGCCAGACTTGTAGCTTGGTTCTCATAAGACCCTGCAGGCCCTAAATGAAGCAGGAGACTGTTGGGCACTGTGCCAGGTGTGTAGCTTGGTTCTCACAAGGCCCTGCAGGCCCTAAATGAAGCAGGAGACTGTCAGACATTGTGCCAGGGTTGTAGTTTGCTTCTCACGAGGCCCTGAATGCCCTAAATGAAGCAGGAGACGGTCAGACACTGTGCCAGGGTTGTAGTTTTCTTTTCACAAGGCCCTGCATGCCATAAATGAAGCAGGAGACTATTGAGCACTGTGCCAGACTTGTAGCTTGCTTCTCACAAGGTTCTGAATGCCCTAAACGAAGCAGGAGACTGTTGGGCACTGTGCCAGACTTGTAGCTTGCTTTTTGCATGGCCCTACATGTCCTAATTGAAGCAGGAGACTGTCGGACACTGTGCCAGACTTGTAGCTTACTTTTCACATCACCATGCAGGCCCTAATTGAAGCAGGAGACCTGGTGGGCATTGTGCCAGACTTGTAGCTTACTTCTCACAAAACCCAACAGGCACTACACGAAGCAAGAGACTGTTGGGCACTGTGCCAGACTTGTAGCTTGCTTTTCACATGGCCTTGCAGGCCCTAAGTGAAGCAGGAGACCTGTTGGGCACTGTACCAGGCTTGTAACTTGCTTCTCACAAGGCCCTGCAGGCGCTAAATGAAACAGGAGGTTGTTGCGCAGTATGCCAGGCTTGTAGCTTGCTTCTCACAAGACCCTACATACTTTAAACAAAGCAGGAGACCTATCAGGCACTGTGACAGACTTGTAGCTTGATTTTCATATAGCCATATCTGTAGCTTGGGCCCTACCCAAATCAGCAGACCTGTTGGGCATGGTGCTGGACATTTAGCTTGCTTTTTTGAAGGGCCCTGTGGGGCATCCATGAAGCAGCTGACCCATCAGGTACAGCACTAGACATATATCTTGTTTTTTGTTCAGGGCCCTGTATGCCGTACGTGAAGCAGCAGACCATTTTGAATGGCACAGAACCTGTAGCTTGCTTTGTTCAGGGTCCTGTATGCCCTATGCGAAGCCCATTTGGAGTGGCACAGGACCTGTAGCTTGCTTTGTGCAGGGCCCTGTGGGCAATATGTGAAGTAGCAGACCCATTCAGAATGGCACAGGACCTGTTGCTTGCTTTTGTGCAGGGCCCTGTGGGCAATACGTGAAGCAGCAGACCCATTTGGAATGGCACTGGACATACAACTTGTTTTATGCAGGGTCCTGGGGACCAGATCTGTAGCTTGCTTTGTACAGGGCCCTGTGGACCCTATAGGAAGCAGTAGACCTATTTGGAATGGGACCGCACCTGTAGCTTGCTTTGTGCAGGGTCCTGTGGGCAATATGTGAAGTAGCACACCCATTCAGAATGGCACAAGATCTGTTGCTTGCTTTGTGCAGTGTCCTGTGGGCAATATGTGAAGCAGCAGATCCATTTGGAACAGCACAGACCTGTAACTTGCTTTGTGCAGGGTCCTATGGGCAATATGTGAAGCAGCAGATCCATTTGGAATGGCACAGGACCTGTAACTTGTTTTGTGCAGGGTCCTATGGGCAGTATGTGAAGCAACAGATCCATTTGGAATGGCACAGGACCTGAAGCTTGTTTTGTGCAGGGTCCTGCGGGTGATATATGAAGCAGCAGATCCATTGAGCACAGTGATTTAAGACTCTGAGCTGCAAATCTGGTGGCATCCGGCAGACCAGACCTAGGTTTGAATCCCACAGCTTCCACTTGCATACTGTGTGACCCTGAGCAAGTCACTTAACCTCCTTGTGCTCCCAGGTTGCTCCTGTAAAAAAGCTATCAGCTTAGTGTGCTACTCCTGGTTAAACAACTAAATAAAAATAAAGCATTTGGAATGGCACTGGACCTGTATCTTTCTTTGTGCAAGGCTCTGTGGGAGATATGTGAAGCAGCAGACCCATTCCGAATGGCACAGGACCTGTAGCTTGCTTTGTGCAAGGTCCTGTGGAAGGTATGTGAAGCAACAGACCACTTCTGAATGGCACAGAACCTGTAGCTTGCTTTGTGCAGGGCCCTGTGGGCAATATGTGAAGCAGCAGACCCATTTGGAATGGCACAGGACCTGTAGGTTGCTTTTGTGCAGCACCCTGTGGGAAGCAGCAGACCCTTCAAGCAGAATACCACACATGTAGCTTGAGTCCTGTGCGAAGGACATGGTACCAGACCTGTAGCTTGCTTTGTGTGGGGCCAT
The DNA here is from genome assembly GCA_016271365.2 of Neoceratodus forsteri. Classification (NCBI taxonomy): domain Eukaryota; kingdom Metazoa; phylum Chordata; order Ceratodontiformes; family Ceratodontidae; genus Neoceratodus; species Neoceratodus forsteri. The sequence continues at coordinate 1,477,914,983 of CM028132.1, read as the reverse complement.
GTGGTCATATGTGAAGCAGCAGATTCATTCAGAAAGGAGCAGGACCAGTAGCTTGCTTCACGCAGTGCCCTGCATTTCTTTCAAGAAGCAGAAGATCTATTGGGAATGGCCCCAGACCTGTATCTTGGTTCACACAGGGCCATACTTGCCCCATGCAAAGCAGCAGACTCATTCAGAATGGCACAGGACCTGTAGCTTGCTTCACGCAGTGCCCTGCATTCCCTTCAAGAAGCAGCAGATCCATTGGGAATGGTCCCGAATCTGTATCTTGCTTCCCAAAAAGGCCCTGCTTGCTATGCATATCAGCAGACCTATCAGGCATGGCATTGGACTTGCAGCTTTTGTTCATGCAGGGCCCAGCAGGCACTACGTGATACAGTAGACATGACAGGCAGGGCATCTTCAGCATTAAACTTGGTTTGTGCAGGGTCCTCCAGCACTATGTGAAGCAGCAGACTGGTTAAGCATGGCACTGCACCTGCATCTTACCTCGTGCAGGACCCTACAGTTCCTACATGAAGAAGCAGACAAGTCAGGCATAGTGCCAGACCTGTAGCTTGCTTTGTGCATGGCCCTGTGGGCCCTATGTTTTTCAACAGACCCACTGGGCACAGCGGTGGACTTGTACCTTGCTTCATGTTGTTGCAGACCCATGGGGCATGGTGCTGGATCTGCGGACCCTACACAAACCAGCACACTTATCATCATGCATGGCATCAGACTTGTAGCTTGCTTCACTGCGGACCCATCGGGCATGGTGCTGGATCTGCGGACCCTACACAAACCAGCACACGTATCATCATGCATGGCACCAGACTTGTAGCTTGCTTCATTGTGGACCCATCGGGCATGGTGCTGGATCTGCGGACCCTGCACAAACCAGCAAACCCATTGTCATGCATGGCGTTAAACCTGTAGCTTGCTTCGCTTAGGGCCCCGCAGGTTCTCTGCAAAGCAGCAGACTCATCTAGGTAAGTCTGAAAGTTGCCACTTGGGTGGTCGTTTCGGGGGGTAGGTAGCCCATCCACTATAGTTAAGTTATGGGTGATAGAAAAAACCCTGAGTTCAGAAAAAAACAAACCTGAGTCCTTTTACATGCACAATTCGTTGTTTTGGGACTTAGGCTTTTTTTGGCAGTGATGCGTCAATCACATATAATTTTTTGTTTGTTTTTTAACTTTTTCTCCCAAATTTTAGTGTCGTGGACAAGGTGCTTACCACCCTCCTTCATGACCGTGTAATTACGGGGTTTGAATTTGACCTCGAAATACATTACATATACAGTTTATGCAATGAATGTGGGTATATCGTGACCAGAATATCAGTGATATTTTTCTTGTTATGTGGCCTACAGATATCTCTCATACTAGGATGAGTCTAGGTCACATGACAAGTAGAGCAACTCTGAACTAGTTGATTCTGGTCCAATAGCATTTTATCAGAATTTTGCAATATTCTTTTACAGTCTGATTTAATTCCAGTTCCAGTAAGGACCTCAGAACTAGAATCATCAGAATCATAAATCTTAATTTCTGATATAAAAGCATTTCTTTAACCTTTAATTTGGGAATCAGGATTTTCAGATGGCAATTCCACAAAAATTCCAGTTCCGAAAAAAAGGCTCAGAATCTACAGATTCTAAGTTTGCAGTTCTGAGCATCCTTAATCACAAGCAAAATTTCTCACTGTAGGTTCATATCAGGTTCCATAGGGATGGAAGAAGGCCATGTGAACCATCGAGACCACACACCCCAACTGCTGAGTGGCAGTAGTTCATTACACGCAAGTTCCCCACGAACTGCACTGGCTACCGATAAGATGGAGGACTGCCTTCAAGGTTGGATTACTGACCTACAAAGCCCTGCATGACCAGGGACCAGACTATCTGCAAGACCTCCTGGTTGCTCACTGCCCAGCCCGTGCTCTCCGTTCCTCTGAGGGTTGCCTCCTGCTGGTTCCCAGGGTGGGACTGTGGCAATCTGGGGATCATGCTATCTCTGTTGCCACACCAGTCCTGTATAATTCACTGCCAGCCTATCTAAGGGAGGCACCCTCGGTGGAAACCTTTAAAAAAGGGCTAAAAACTTTCTCATGTAATGTAGCCTATGCTTTAGAATGCTGACTGTCATGTTTTTAAGTTGTATGTGACAGATAGATTTTAAATGCTGTTAGTAACTCTGCAGGGTGTTGCTGTAAAGTTTTGTTTTTTTTTTCTATTTATTCCCCCTCTCCCCCCTCAGCTCTGGTCTCCTTGAGAGCACCAAGGAGTCATCCCCCTGCGGTCCGCAACTACCTGGGCAGTCCTCCGTCTCCCATGTAGCCTCAGTTTACCCCCCAGTCAGGGACAAGTTGGGCCCCAACACCCTGACAATTCAGTAAAGTCGGTCGGGAGGGTGCCAGGAAGGCGGCCGCAAATTGGGGGCAAGCTCCGGCGCTGCATCTCCGTCGGAGCTGAGAGGCATTTTCCTTTGTTCTGGGAAGTGGCTGGCACCCTGACAGCAAGGTGTTAATTCCGACGTCTGCCACTCCCCCACTCCTTCTTCTACTCCTTAGTGCTTGCTATGTCTCCGGCTTCCGCCAGAGATCAGCCGAGCGCCGTACAGGGACCCCATCCCTCCCCAGGAGAGGAGAGCAGTCCTCCGGACGCTCAGTTCTCTCCCTCCCCTGCTGACCCCCAGCAACCTGGGCTAGTTCCCAAACCTGGGTCCCCAGCGTGGCGTGAGGTGTGGTGTCCCGTGCCTTAACCCTCAGTGCCACGGGGCCGGCCGTTGCTGTAAAGTCTGATTTCAGTTTTAAATATGTTGTACAGTGCTCCGAGCTTAGAGGAAGGGGGCTCTTTATAAATAAAGTTTCTATCTGTCTGTCTGTCTATCTATCTGTCTGTAACCCTGGCACCATTATACCAAGGGCTACTACCTCTGCCTGCTTCCCTGAGTGCAGGTTGAGGGGCCTGGGTTCGTTATCAGGGGTCACTATGGTGTCACTACCAATAGTAAAACTACAATTATGGTGCTTCACCCAGAGCAATGATTTAGTGGGTTAGATCTTAAACTGATACAGCTCTCTGGGAAGCTATACCTACCCACAACCCCATCTAGTGGCCGTACACTTGAAATTACAATAACCACCTTGCTTTGCATTCAATTCACAGTTAATGGAGAGTGGTAATAATATACTCACAGTGACCACTTACCAACAGGGCCTGGAACTCTGCATTCACCCCTTGCACCTGTAAAGAGCAGTTACCAGCAATAACACAAAACCTTTCAGTTGTTTGCATTAAACAGCACTCAGTAATAATATGCTCATGGACCAGATTAACATTTAAATAACAAAGAGATTTATTTAAGGGTTTAAATAAAGGGTAGGAGATGCAAATTAAAACTTGATCAATTGGCACTTTTGTTTTTAGCAGTATTTTGACTTTGTATAAACATTCAACCAACTGCATTAACCCATTTGGACTGTACAGTTAACCTCACTGGGTACCCAGGATAAGCTACGTTGCAGGCCTAAGGAAGCGTCGTGGGTTTGCTGGCTTCGTAGCTGGTTGGGACCCTTAAATAAAGAAATGGGTAAGGCTTTAATTTGTACTTGGCTGTAGCAATCATAAAACACCTTTGTGAAACCCAGAAATTGTAATCCCCAGGCCTGATGGCCTGCAAAGACAGTCTAAACGAAAGTGCAGTCTTGAAAGGCACATCAGTTGGAACAAACAGGTTAATTGGTGTTGCAGGGTAAAACCCTGAGGTACTCACTGAACCGTGGACCTTGAGGATCGGGGCTGATTTCCAGGATGGCTATCCTTGAGGCAGGATGTGGCTGCAGGCTGCAGGACTTTGTTCTTTCTGGCAAGGACCAGGATACAGGGACTGGAGCTAGCACAACTCACCCCTTCATCAAGGCATAGCCCCTAAGGGTGGCTGTAGCCTGCGATGAACTTCTCTGCAGGAGCTGATTCTCTTCTGTGGTCATCTGGCAGCAACAGTCTTTTAGGCACATTACGTGGCATCACCAGTTCAGCTTGGATATAGTTTGCTAACAGGCCTCACAGCTTACTCACTTGCAAGTTGCAGTCCTGTAAATGTAAGCTGGCACACAGCAATTCAGATCTCCTTCTGGCAAATCGGCTGGAGACGATTCCGGTGACCACAGGCATTTACTTTAGATGAAGTCCCTGAGGCAAAAGATTCTCTCACTGGATTGCAAATTTGGGATCTTTCAGCAACTCTGACCCCAGTTTCAATCTGGCAATTTACTCTTGGCAGTCCCAACACTTACTCAGCAGTGGTTTTCGCTGAGAAGAGGCAAAGCAGGCCTCTCCCCACATTCCCCGAGCTGCAGGGAGCCTCCTTTCCCTTCAGGAGCTCCAGACAGACACCTGGAACTGCTGCTCGAATTCCCTCTGGACTGACTTGAACTGCCTAGACTGACTAGATTCAAACAGTCCCTCCTTTAATAAAGGGCAAATTTCCTGTCATCCGATTGGCTGTCCAGGCTGAAAATCACAGTCCCAGTCCTTTAATTGGACAATATTTTGGCACCTAGATTTTTCCCCACAAGTCTCTGGCACTGTCCCAGGAGTCCCTTATTTTAACCCTGACCTCCGATTGGCTGATAGTCACAAAGATGATGGCTACAGTTTAATTTCTGTGCAGACTATTTAGTGTCTCCACACATAAAGTTCTGGTGCAGCCTGAAAGATTACTCTGTTTTAATAATGGCCCCACAGACACACAGCCCCAACAGCGCTCTCTTAAACACTTTTATTTATTTATATACACTTTGCCCCCCCCCACGCTGTCGCTGCCACCGAAATACTGACCCCCTAGGTGGCAGGCAGCTGCTCATTAATATTCATATGGGCATTCCTTGCCCTGATCTTTGCCCTTTAGCTTCTGTGCCCCAGAGGCAGCGCTTCAGGTGTCTGCCTATTTATTTAAAATATTCTGCACTTGCTTTTGTTGTGTCCCCGGTGCCTTTTAAACTTAACCTGGCAGCGGGAACACCTCCTGACTTTGATCACAACCGGTGGTCGGACGAAGGCCCCTCCTTTGGTGGTAGACACATGCAGCAGCGTCCTAAGTAAACATGTCGACTGCTTGCAATTAGACTGCAAGCTCCCGTGGGGCTCATCAACACAGGGGAACACTTGGGGGTTAAGCTGCAGGAGGTGCCATGAAGAGGTGGGGACGCCAGCGGCAGTGGGAGAACCCCCAGAGGCATTAAGGCAAGCCCCCCAAATGGGGGGGTATTACATATCTATCTGTCTATCTATCTACCATACACTGTAACTGTCCAATGCGGCCATAAACAATGACTTATTATCACACGTAGATAGTTCTGATGGCAAAGAATTACAAATGTTGACCACCACCTTCTGAGTGAAAAATGAATATGTCTTCATTGTACTAAAACAATGTCTCTTACTTTGCCTGTCATTGATTGCTTGAATGATTGATGTTTTGGTTACTGGGTAGGTAAGGTGCATTGGACTAAAAGGACTGTTTACTGGTACAGCCCAGGTACATCACACAGAGGCTAAAATTAACAAATACCTAAAATACAAATTATACATGCTGTTTATATACAGAGTATATTATAAATAAGCAAACTAATGTTAATAGCAGTTACCTGCAGCATTGTGCAACACATATTTAGTTTGCTGCTGTTTAAAAACATTGCAAGAACAGGGTTGCTGAATCTGTGATGGGGTGTGGTTTCATAGATTAGGAGCTGTATATGAAAAGGCTTTCTGCCCAGTCACCGATTTTAGAGCCAAGACAACCAGAAGATGTTGGTTAGATGACATCAAGTCCTATAAAATTTCAATAAATCAGATAGGGGACTTCCTTCAGCGCCTTGCATCATGCAACAGCCCTTTGCCCCTTCGAGAAGCAGCAGATCCATTGGACGTGATTGGCAGTGCCCCTTAAATGGCAAATTAAGACTTGCCATGACATCACTGTCCCTTATGATTTCAAATAAAAGGAAGCGATCACCTCTCTTCTTATTTCCAAACATAACATATTCCTCAGTTTAGGAGTCTTGCATCACTACATTCTGGGACATGATTATGTAAGCAATAACACCATGGCAGAGTGTGCATCGGACTATATTGGCGCATGCCCCAGGTGCATTATGAGGCATGAGGCCACAGGCTAAGAGCCTTCAGCCACCAGAATGTGCATCAGTATAGCCCGGCACGCAACCTGGAGTGTGTCATTGTGCTTATAAAATGATTTTATGTTTTTATAATTGGTGTAGAATTTAAAATATGTTCAAATGTTTAAAACTGTAAAAGTTTTCAAGTACTGGTGGGGGGGGGTTGCAGTCTGTTTTAAGACTGAATTGGGCCTCTTGAATGTGGTAGTGGGTGAGGCTGAGTCCTTTGAGTGCACAGGGGCCAGTGACCATCACATGGTATGGTTCAATTTGGCTACTACATCTAAATCATCCCATTCCAAGGCAAAAATATGGGACTTCAGAGGAGCTGACTTTGATAAGATGGCCAACAGAGTTAAGCTAGCCCTGGCAAAAAAGAAACACAGTGAGGGGTACAGGCAAAGTGGGCAAGCATTGTAGATGCAATACTTGGAAGCAACATCCCATTGTGTTAGACAGAAAAGGAAGTGCAAAAGAAGGAAACCACTTTGGTTCTCAAATACAGTAGCAGAAAAGGTCAGAGCCAAAGGCTGGCCTTCAGGAAATATAAGGGAACACAGCGGGATGAAGATAGGAGGCATACCAAACTGCCCTAAGGGAAGCAGGTAAAGCAGTAAGGCAGGCAAAGTCCCAAACTGAGGAAACACTAGCACAACAGTAAAGAAGGTGACAAGACTTTCTATAGATACATTAGTGAAAGAAGAAAGTCCAGAGGGGGTATTGCTAAGCTTAATGGAGAAAGGGAGCATGTGAGGAGGAGGACCTGTAAAGGCATCTATCCTAAATAGATACTTTTGCTCAGTATTTACTGAAGAGAAGGTAGGGCAGGGCCCACAGCTCAAGCATCGTGGACACAGGGAGGAGGAGGTGAGCACTACTCCCTTCACAAAGAAAGGGTCCTACAAGAGCTGCTAAGCTCAGGGTGGATAAGGCAATGGTACCTAATGGCATACATCCCAGGGTACTAAGGAGCTAAAGGAGGAACTAGCAGAGCCATTAGCAGAATTGTTTAGTGAGTCTCTGAGCACAGGAGAGGTCCCAGAAGACTGGAGAAGGGCTCATGTGATCCCGCTCCACAAGAGTGGTAGCAGGGAGGAGGCGGGGAACTACAGGCCGGTCAGTCTTACCTCAGTAGTGGGCAAGATATGGAGGCACTCCTTAAGGAAAGGATAGTGCAACACCTGGAATCCATAGGGGCACAGGATCCAAGACAGCATGGGTTTACAAAAGGAAGGTCCTGTCAAACTAATCTCATAGATTTCTTTGACTGGGTAACCAGAGTGGTGGACCAAGGGGGAGCAGTTGATGTCGCCTACCTTGACTTCAGCAAAGCTTTTGACACGGTTCCACATAGAAGATTGATAAATAAGCTGGGTAAGGCATGTGGGTCAGAAGTTGGTCAACTGGGTGGCAAACTGGTTGACGGGCAGAAAACAGAGAGTGATGGTAAATGGTATACAGTCAGAAGAGATGCAAGTCACAATGGGTACCTCAGGGATCAGTCCTGGGGCCAGTCCTTTCAACATCCTCATTAGTGACCCCTGCAGATGGACTAGAGGGTAAGGCTTGTCTGTTTGCAGATGACACCAAGATCTGCAACAGAGTAGATGATCCAGATGGTGGGCAGAATGAGAAGAGATCTGGATAAATTAGCAGAATGGCCAGAACAGTGGCAACTGGGATTTAATGCAAAGAAGTGCAAAATCATGCACATAGGGAAGAGAAACCCTGAAGCCACCTATAGGCTGGGAGGGGAGTTGCTAGCGTCACAAAGGAAGAAAGAGACTTGGGCATCATCATCACTGATGACCTGAAATCATCCAAGCAGACCTCTAAAGCAGTAGGTAAGGCTAGGGGGGTGTTAGGGTGTATTAGTAGGGGTATCACAAGTCGTAAGAGGGAGGTAATAATCCCTCTGTACAAGACACTGGTTAGGCCCCATCTGGAGTACTGCGTGGCAGTATTGGAGGCCACACCTTCACAAGGACATTAACCAAATTGAGGCAGTCCAGAGAAGGGCAACAAAATGGTGCAGGAACTGCATCCGAAGACATATGAGGACAGATTAACGGAGCTCAATATGTATATCCTTGAGCAAAGGAGGGAGAGGTGATATGATCGAGGCATTCAAACACCTTAAGGGCATAAACAAGGTGAAAGAGTCTAACATGTTTAAATATAAGAAAAATAGCAGGACAAGAGGACACAGCATGAGATTAGGGAGGCCGATTAAGGGAATTGAGAAATTCTTTTCACAGAAAGGGTGGTGGATGCATGGAATGGCTTACCACAAGAAGTGGTGGCTATGAATTCAGTGCAGGGCTTCAAACAGGCATGGGATAGGCATAAGGGAAAACATAAATGACTATGAATAGATAGGCCACTGACAGAGCAAAGGCCAATGGCACATTTATAAGGTAGAAAAGAACGGCAGACTGGATGGGCCTTGACTGTCCTATTCTGCCGCCAACTTCTATGTTTCTATGTTTCACAGTTGTAGCAGGTGAAGGCTCGAATCGCTCTCATCTACCGCCCGACCCGGAGATGGGAACGCTTACAGGAAGTGGCAGACTTCCTCGCCGACGCAGATGCTTGAGTCACCCAGATTGATGGTGCTGGGTGACTTCAATGCCTGGGTGGACGATGAACTCTCACAATTTGTAAACACTTCCTCCAACTAATGTCTTTGGCCTCACACAGGTAGTTTCACTGCTACACACAAATCTGGACACTCTCTCGACTTGGTCTTCCTTCTTGGGATTGATGCATCTGATATGGGTGGAACCAGTCATTTGGTCTGACACGACGCCATCGTGAGGTTCAATTTTGCACCCCGAGAAGGCCAGCCCCCTGTGAAGATGGTCGAAATGCCTATTACGGAATGTTATTCCACAAGGCCCAGCAGCGGTCCTGACCTATCATCGGGTTGGTGGGCAGTAGTCCAGAGGCACTGGTGCTGGCCTATAATGAGGCCATCACGGTTGCCCTGGATTCTATTGCTCCTGTTCGCGAGCGCCCTCACCCCAGGGCCCCTTGGTTTGATGGGACTCTGAGGGAGATGCGGAGACAAGGGCGAAGGTTAGAGCGCAGCTGGTGCAAGTCCGCCCTTGAAGCTGACTGTCTTAGATTGATTGAGCATTATACCAGCTATCAATCTGCAATCACCCATAAGAAGGCAGAATTCCTGTCCAGGGAGATTGCAGTTGCTCAGAATCAACCGGCTCAGCTGTTCCGAACTGTAGATAGACTGTGCAATCCAGCCTGTCTGCAAGTTCGGAAAGCCTGTTCGCAAATTGAGTGCGATGAGCTCGCTCGATACTTTGCAACTAAGGTGGCTGACAGGGCGGACTTGTGTCCAACAACCTCTAAGGGTGACATGGTAGGAGTGTGTGAGAGCACAGGACCTCGCTTCTCCTGGAGTTCCCTTTGTCGACCGGAGTGCATGGATATTATGAGGATCATCCACAGTGTGCACCCTACAAGCTATGGCTTGGACCCTGGGCTGACTCCCCTAATTTTGGGTTGTGTTGACATCATTAGTCCAGTTCTGGCGCAAATTGTCTGGTGCTCCTTGGAGTTGGGTGAGTTTCCTAGCTCCCTGGAAGAGGCGGTGGTGACACCTCTCTTGAAGAAAGCTTCCTTGGACCCAGACTGTTTTTCCAGCTGCAGACCCATCTCTAACCTTCCCTTTATTGGGAAGGTTATTGAAAAGGTCATAGCTGCTCAATTGGATGACCATTTAACCATCCATAGTATCTACGAATCCTTCCAGTCTGGTTTCTGTAAAAGACACAGCACCGAGACTGCGCTGGTTCGGGTGCTAAATGATCTTCTGAGGGCGAGGGATCAAAGGAGACGTTCTGTCTTGGTCCTCCTTGATCTTTCTTCAGCTTTTGACACTGTGGATCACGTGTTGCTAGCACACCTGGGGCAAATTTGTGGAATGCCTGGAACCGTTTTTAAATGGTTCAATTCATTCCTCACTGGGAGATCACAAAGAGTTGTGTCGGGAATTTTTTCCTCCGGCCCAGTCTCTTTGTTGTGTGGAGTGCCTCAGGGTTCTGTGCTGTCGCCCATGTTATTTGCAGTGTATATGCTGCCGCTTGGAAACATTATAAGATGGTATGGGCTGAGGTTTCACTGCTATGCAGATGATACCCAGCTATACCTGTCTTTTGCACCCGACCAGGATGGAGCTCTCTCGGTGTTTAATAACTGTCTGGGGGAAATCCAAGACTGGATGGATTCTAGTTGGCTAAAGTTGAACTCGGAGAAAACTGAGGTTTTGGTTGTGGACCCGGGTGGTCAGATTGAGAGGTCGTGTGCTGGCGCACGTTCTGGAATTTTTCTTGGCGGCGTGTCACTACCGGCCTCTGAACGGGTGCGCAACCTTGGGGTGATTCTTGACGATAGGCTGACTTTGCAATCCCAAGTGTCAGCCGTCGTCAGGACTTCCTTTTACCATCTTAGGAATATTGCCCAGGTTAAGCACCTTGTTCCGTCTGACTCTCTGTCAATATTGGTCCGCCGCTGTGTCCTGCGCCTCGACTACTGCAACTCCCTTTACTTTGGGCTTTCTGGGGTTGAAATCACCACCTCACAGCTAGTGCAGAACGCTGGCAGCCCGGTTTTGACTGGGACAAGCAGGTCCCTGATCTACATTACCTGGTGCGCCGGCTGCACTGGCTCCCAATATGGTGGGGATCACCTTAAAGTCATTTTATTGACTTTTAAAGCCCTTCGTGACCAGGGTCCATCCTATCTGAAAGACCTGCTGGTTCCTTACTGCCCCCGCTGATCACTCCGCTCGGTCGACATGGGGTTGTTAGAGATTCCAAGAGTGAGCTTGAAATCTTCCTGCAGCAGAGCTTTTTCTCATGCTGCACCCACTCTTTGGAATTCTCTACCATGCCGGTTATGGGAATGCTCCTCCGTGGAGATATTTAAGAAGGAATTGAAAACACACTTACAGAGAATGGCCTTCTTGGAAAGTTAAATGTATTGTAAAATGTGTGAAATTTTATTGTAATTTATTAGTTTTTATGATATATTTTATAATGTTCATGTTTTTTGATGCTTTGTATTGTATGTTGAAGCTTTTGTTAACTTGTTCAGTGCCTTGATACAGTGAAAGGCACTAATTAAATAAAATTATTATTATTATTATTACTGTTCATTAAGGAGCCCCTCCAACTTCTGGAATGACAGGATTTTCAGCTTTGCATTATTTTTATTTATTTAGTTTTTGTTGACCGGGTAAGTGCACTAGGCAAATCCTGCCTATTTTCAGGCACGACCCGGGGGAGGAGGATACAGATGAATGCCAACTGACCTTGAACCAGATTAAGCTGTTGGTGGTATTTTTAGTGAATGAGGATTTGGCCAGGACACCGGGAAATTGCCTACTAGGTTGCTGGTTTGTTGCTAGTAGGGGCCCGCCATTGCAAGCAGACACACCAAGTGAACCAGCAAAGGAGGAGGACGTCAGTGGAGTGGGAGAGCTTGCCTCAGCTCCTGCTCATGGTATTGTGGAGGCTCTACCTTTGACAATGGAGGATATTGATTCAGACGTAGAATTTCATGATGCTGCAGTGCGCTGGGAAGACGCGGTGCAAACCGCTGTTTTAAACAAGGAAATTTCACCTCTTACCTTGGATCTTGCGAGGTCTGACTGGGCACTTCAATCGGAGAATACAGGCTTTCTATCCTACGACACTATGGTGAATAATAGTAGGAGTTCTCGACGCCTGAGCACTGTTAGTGCTGGTGATGTTTTTACCGAACCGAGAGAGTTTTCAGGAGATCTGGTGGGATGTGAGCAAGCACCCCAGGCGGTTGATGCAGCGAAGGGACAAACGAATATGGCAAAGGAGGAAATGTTGAATACGGGGGCTCAGGAACTGGAGAATCCAAGGCTTTCAGGTATGCTGTCTTCAGTTAATACTCAACCGAGCTCGGTAAGCAAAAACGATACTGAGGCACTTCACATCCCGGTAATTGCAAGGCAACAGTATGCGGTTGCGCAGCCTTGCATAGCGCCTCTATCTCGCAGCTCTCCTAACGATGACAGAGGTAGAAGGATTTCAGATATTTCTCCTAAAGACATTTCTATGCCTGCATGTCCCGAGGGGAGCAGCTCTACACTGGATAACATGACAAGAAATTCGGGGAAAGCTCTACAGGTTGGTGAGAATCAATTTCATTTCAAAGATATACGGTGTAACCCTGCAACTGAAACAATTGTGCAGGAGGGTTTTTTGCTGGCTAGTAACTCCACTGTTCTTTTGAAGTCCCCATTGTCACGCTTTGCTCAGGCTGAGACATACTTTAAGTAAAACTTCAGGGTTTGTTCTTAAAAAGGCTTAAATAAAGAGCCTTTAGGGCAAACAGATGTGACTTACCAGTCCTCAGCAAATTCTCAAGAGGGTTACTGATTTTTTTCTGGTAAACTGGCTTCAAAACAGACTACCTCAGAAGTTAAGCATTCTGGAGGGGACAGGACACTCTCGTTTGTTGGAGGAGACACCGGGGTTGACTGGTCCCTCAGCAAGCCCTCGGGATGCGGGCTGGCGCAAGCTGTATCAGGAGTTTGAAACCAGACCTCTCTGGGAACTACAGTCAACGCTTTCACAGCACTCACCTGAGTGGACACCAGCGTTGCAGTTGTTGGAGGTAAAGCGAATTGAGCAAGGTAGAGGTGGTACCAAGGATATACAGCATCCTTAGAAACTTTGGTACCGGAGAACTTACCAACTGGACCTATATTACCCCAAGTAATCTTGGAACAATCAGCACAGGGGCCTTCCTGTCCGGGGTCAAGATTCAGTATGTCTGAACCCAACAAAGAAACCGCTGATGTCAGAACTTTCTCCACCTCAATAAGGGAAGCTGCCTCGTCGAATGCGGTGTGGCTGCGTTACAAGGAGGGTTGGAAGTCAGACCTGACAGATATTATGTTGAAAACTTTACTTAAAGACTCTTTGCACTTTACCCCATGATGTTTTGCTTTTATTAATATTTCTGGAAGACAATTTCGATATTAGTTTTCGAACACAACATGCCTTAGATTTATTTTGGAGAGAATACGGTCAGGTCAAGTTCTCTCCTGCGTGGACCCCTTTTTGGTTATTCCTTTATCTAAACCTTTGATTAAATTTGTCGCGGTCATGTTCAGGAATGAAGGGTTCACATGGAGGACATTACCTTTTGGTTTCACAAAATGTGAGATTTTGAGTGAGCCAGAACCTATTCTGGACTCAGAACAATTCTGGACTGGGGGGTGGAAGTACAAAATTAAACCGAAACAATCAGCGGCAGGGATAGAGCACATTCCTAATTCCTTTATGCTTGGTAGGGATAGGGGTGTGTGCTTTTACAGTGGACAGCCGCGTGCTTGTTACAAATGTGGAGCTAGGACGCATCTATCTAGTGTCTGTGATCAACCTCACTGCGACAATTGTGGGGAAGTGGGGCATTTAATAATGTTTTGTACTAGCCAGTCTCGCTGTGATTTGTGTTTAGGGTATGCCCTTGGGCAACCAAAAAATAAGCTTCTGGTTCAAAAGCTGACCTTCTCATCCAGAAAGCTCAGAAGGCTGTATATCTGGCTCCCCTCCCTTCCCACCCTCCTCCTCCCCCCTCCAGTAGGCAGTCAAGTGGTTCTTTAGCTGGTATAATCAAAGTAAAATAACTGGAGCGGCACATGATAAGAGTTCTGCCTATCGGTAGGCCTTTACAAACAGTTGAAAATATCGAGTTAGGATCTGTTCCAGGTATGGCGTTACCCTTAAAAGGCTAGTATGGGCCCTCCGGACCCCTACAAATTCCCCGGTATGTTATTGGAAGTAGTCACAGCAGGGGTAGGGAGGGAGCCTACGTTGATAGCCCTGAATTAGCTTTACCACAAAGACGGTCATCGAGGAATTTGCACCCCAAAAAACCCCCTCCTGTGGCTATGACTGAAACTAGTAATTCTTATGCTGCCCTTTTTACCCCTTGGGGGGATACTGAGATGGAGTTTGGAGACTCGGACTCACAAACATCAACGCTATCCACCAGGTCACAACCAGTGGATATCTATAAGGAGAAAAAAAAGAAAAAGAGAAAAAAATTGAGGGCCATTAACATAAACTGGTATGAGTTTGATTTGGGGCTCTTTAAATACACACAGTTTATTGAATGGGATTAAGAGACATGCCCTTTTTCATTACATTCATGACCAACGTTTATCGGTTTGTTTTCTGCAGGAAACATGGATGCATTCTATAGAGCAACGGGTGTCTTTTAAAAGGGATTGGGTTTGGGGCCCTTCCTTTTGGTCATTTGGGGAGGACACGGCTGATGGGGTTGGGATAGTGTTTAACTCATATTCTTTTCAGTTACATAACCTGATTGACCTTATACCGGGTAGGGTGTTGATAGTGGATGGGAAATGGCAGGATTTATGTTACCAATTTATTACTATATGTAATCCTCAAACTAAAGCGGATAGGGTAACTTGCTTAAATTCTATTAAACCCTTTTTATTGACGACTGTTAGGGTTTTGTGGGGAGGAGACTTTAACTGTTCTTTGCAGAACTTCCCTCAAAAGAAAAAAATATATTGTGATTCCAATGCTTTGGTTAATATCATTAAAATGGCTAGCCTTGTGAATTGCAATACTTATTTGTCCGTAGGACCTAGATTTTCCTTTAATAAAGGGAAAAGTTTTATTGATAGACTACATGCTAGTCTCTCCAAATATGCAGGTAGCCTCCTTTAAAATGTTTCCATGTGAGTTTCAGACCATTCTTTCTTAATTAGTAAATTTGTGCTGGTAAACTCTCCAAAATGCAGACAAATCCAGGTGGAAATTGAACAATTCTATGTTAAGCGTGCCTTATATACAAGCTGGGGTTAAAATCTGTTAAGAGCCAGGCTATGGTGGCTTTCTCTGTTTTCGGACTTGGGGGAATGGTGGTTGGAATCAAAGGCAGATTTAAGGAATTGGTTCAAGACACAGGGGTTTAGAAAAAAATTATAATTTTCTACGTTATTTGGGACTTAGGCAGCAATTGCAGAGACTCACATCTATTGCTTATACTTCTAGATTGGATTACTCTACACAAATTTCTATACTAAAAGAACAAATGAGAGTGTTTTAATACGATAGAGGTATTACTATGCAAGCTATTCTTTCCAATGGTATAAATAAATCTCCTATAGGTGATCCCTTTGAGATGTGTACAAAGCTCAGAGATTCTTCAAATATGGAGGTATTGCTAAAATCGGATAATACGTTGGCTACCTCTATTGAGCAACTTAGAGGGTAATTATAGAACATTTTCGATCTCTGGAACCTCCCTCTGCAATTTCTGAAAAATCAATGCTCGCATATTTGAGTTCGATCTCAGTTCCTGTTAAATCAGCAGAGGCTTCAGATTTATGGAGCCCTATTACTCAAAAAGAAATTATAAGTACAATTGGGACTCTAAAATTGAACATTTCCCCTGGAACGGACGGACTATCTAATAATTTATATAAACAGTTTTCTGAAGAACTGAGTCACTGTTTGTATATTTTATTTCAGTTTTTCATGACGAAAGCTGTTATTTTTCCCACCTTTACTGAGGGGCTGTTAATTTATATATTCAAAAAGGGGGACAGGAAAAATATCACCAATTGGCGGCCTATTACCTTATTGAATTCTGATTATAAGATCTTCACTAGTATACTAAATAATCGCTTAAAATCCTATGCTAGATGGGTTATTTCACCTTATCAATTTTGTGGCTTACCTGATAGAAGGGTTCAGTCAGCTCTCATGTTGGTAAGAGATGTCATTGAACATCTTACGGACATTGGTGCATCGCATTGTTTGATAGCAGCAGATTTGGATAAAGCCTTTGATAGAGTACATTTGCCCTTTCTTTTTTTGACTTTGGTACATTATGGTGTTCCTCTTCAAATGGTGAAACTGATGGAGAGGTTATACGATAATCATGAAGTTTTTCCTTTCTTGAAGGGTATAGAAGGAGGGTTTTCAGTTATTCTCAGGTATTCGAGTGTCCTCTTAGTCCGCTTCTTTACAACTTTTCCTAGACCCTTTATTACAAACCTTAATTTCCGCATAGAAATAGAAGGGTATTGCAGTAACAGCACTCAAAATTCCTCTTTGGTGCAAGCCTATGCTGATGACTTAGTATTGTATTTTAAAGATAGGGTTTGGTTCCTATTTTCTTACAGGCCTTTGAGGCTTTTTCTATGGTCTCAAATGCAAGTTTGAATCTCTCAAAAACTAAGGGTTTATTTCTAGGAGCGGTAGGCCCAAAGGAGGTATGGCAAGAGGGTATTCATATCTCTAGGAATCCACTGAAAATTCTGGGTATACTATTTGGTCCTTGGAATTTGCCAGTGGAAAACTGGGATTCTGTACTTCAACTAATAGAGTACAAGGTAAACAGATGGAAACAGTGGAAGTTGTCAAAACTGAAGCGTATACAGGTCATTAAACAGTTTCTCATTCCTGGAGTGCAGTACGTTGCTATGATTTTCCCTCTACCGGTGCACCTAGAAACAAAAATGTACAGCTTGTTTTTTCAAATGCTTTGGGGAAATCGGTTAAATCCCGTTAAGAGGGGTTATACGTATTTACAGAAGAAAGCAGGAGGTTTGGGCATGATAGACCCCGTTGTTTTTGTGCACTCATTATTTATTATGAATTCTGTTAAAAATGGTTTAGTAGCTGAATTAAGAGCAGAAGACTCCTGGACTTTAAGGTCTATGGGTCATTATTTTAAGAATTGGAAAATGTTTTCCCCTAAAATAAATTGTAATACTTATCTTGCACAATATTTTAGGCCTACAGCACAAAAATTATTTAAGTGGAAAATTCAGAAGCAGACAATACTGAACAACAACATGAAGAAATTTTATCAGTATGTGATGCTTCAGCTGCTCCCTCCTGAGCCGTGCTTTAAAATTGTCGATGGCTCTAAATAAAAATGTTTGGCGCAGTTAAATAATATTAGGTTGCCTCAATCGCAATGGGAAACTCAATGGTTGATCTTTTACGGTCGCCTGAATGTTAGAGGTAACGCCAAGTATAAGGCTTTAGAAGAAAGGAAGTGTCTGTACTTAGAGTGTATAAATTTAGAAGAGTCAATGGATCATTTTTTTCTTAAGTGTTCTTATACTGTGGGTTTATGGGCTTACTTGGCAGACTTATGGGGTTTTCCGTGGCTGAATTGTATGTCATATGAAATTTTGATTTTAGGCTGCTATCCTGTGGCTTTAGCTGGCTTTCATGAAGGAACGCTATCTTTATTCTTAGGCTGCTTAAGATTTTATTTATGGCAAGCTCAATGTCAATGGGTTATTTATCGAAAGAAAATGCCCTTTTCCCGTGTAAGCATTTTGGTTACTAAGGAGCTTTCAAGTCTGTTTTTTCAGGACGCTAAAAGGGTAAATCATGACACAGTATTAAAATGGTGGAAAGGTTTTCTTCACTTTATCAAGTTTAAATGAGGTAATAATACCTGTTAGGTATGAGAATTGTGTTTCTTTTTTTTTCTTTTGCTTATTTTTGTATTATGTTTCTTTTCCCTGTGTATGGTTGATTGTTAGACAAGCAGATCATTGTTTATTATTAGATTATGTGGATAGAAGATGATTTCTTGTGTTTTGTTTTCTATGTTGATTATTTCAATAAAAACTCCCCTACTCTTTTCGATAAGTGCCATGGGATCTTTAACATCCACCTGAACTACCACCAATCCAGGCAGATGGGACCTCGGTTTAATGTCTCATCTGAAAGACGGCACCTCAGAAGTGCAGCACCCCTCTCATGCTGCACTACAGTGTCAGTACTGGGATATTAACCCAAGTGCCAGATGTGGGAACTGAACCCACAGCCCTCTGATCTCCCAGCCTCAGAGGCGAGTGTGCTACCTACTGAGCCACTGACACTGCTGATTATGACTTTTGTTCTGATAGGGCTACCACTCTTGTAGGTCCAGTAGTTTGTTGCTTTACTGTGCAACTCCCTGCCCCCCCACCCCCACACACACATAGCACTCATTCTCCAGTTGTATAGCACACAGAGGAGAGAAACAATAAAATAACCTACACAATCTTTGTTTCGGTGAGGAAAACAAAGCCTGTTTTGAGACAATATGTCAGTTTTGTTATTGCTAACATAGGTGGTTGCTTTTGAACAGTAGTAAAACTGTTCATGGCACACTGCACACCGGTTAGTGAGGGAACAGACATGGCTACCAAACCACTTCTTTCACAAAGCTGATTAGCTTGGGGATATGTAAAGAGACTAGAGTGCAGGATGACTGTGCATTAAGCAAGAGCATTGCATGGCCATGTGACATGTTTCAGGCAATCAAGATTCTGTGTTTTCCTTTGCCATTTTATAAACTCACTGAATTCTCTTTCTAGAACTGTGTAACATTGGTAAATCAGCAGCATATCCAGCTGTTTTAACATGCAAACCTATGTCACTGCATGAATCAAATATGGCACTGAGAAAATAAAAATGTGTGTAATATTTGACTTGCGATTTGTGTCCCCTGTGATATCACTTGTGGCTTCAACACCCGGGATATCATAGGGTCACTAACCACTTGTAAACCATCAGGCATAATTCTTTGAGGCCCATGTCATATCATTTAACATATTTTTCAACTTTTGGCACCATGCAATTCCGCTTAAAGCAGAGCCAGTCCAAATTCTCTCATGCGGATTTGCATATGTTTCCCTTGATGCTTTGCGTTATTGGGGTATGTGCAATTGCGTTTTCTTTAAAATTTGGCTGTATGGCAGTATCCTCTGGGATAACCCATGCTTCAGAGCATTAGCTCTGGTGCTCTTTTGTAGTTCTTTTCCTTCTCTATTTTGGGCTCCCCATGACCCACACAAATAACATCCCACTTATGGGGTGGCAGGCTCCCTCTCCCTAGGATAAGACACAGATATCGTACACTGAGGAGTCCAAATGAGGACGAAAACACGTGTATTTGTCTGCTGTTCTTAGCCTTTGCTGATTGCACTGTGAGGCCTTCTGGCACCATGCCATTCTGCTTAAAGTTGAGCCAGTCCAAATTCTCTCATGGGGATCTGCATATGTTTCCCATGATGCTTTGCACTATTGGGGTATGTGCAATTGTGGTTTCTTTAAAATTGGCTGTATGGCCAGTATCCTCCGGGATAAACCATGCTTCAGAGCATTTGCTGTGGTGCTCTTTTGTAGTATATTTTTTAAAAGATATTTTTAAAGATTGCAAGAGGTAAATCTGTTCAAGCTACATCTTCCTTTTATGACCAGAGGCAACCATTGTTGCGATCAAATTGGCCAGGAAATGGAAGGACAAGGTACTGTATGTGCGCAGCAGGGTTTAAAGGGAAGCTCTGTTAAATGGCAGAAAAGGCAGCTGTCATCAACAGAACTTGATCACAAAAAGATTTAAAACTTGTTTTGAATTTGAATCCATTGTTAGGGACTGAAGGGGTGGGGGTGGGGGTAGTATATGTAGAAGTCAGACATCACCAGATGCAACCCTTTTACAAAATTTTGGATGCCTTTGTATATTGATGGCTTCTGACCATGGATATTATCACCTCAGATCCTGTGGATCTGATTACAACCATAGGATCTAATCCAAGGGATCTGATAGATCCCATCGGATCCCAACTATCCAAGGATTAGATTAAAAAAATCTGACCCTCAGATTCAAATGTCTGACCTTGGATACCCAAAATCCTACTGGGTATCCAAAATCTTATTTTGGCTGGATTTAGGCTGGATTCAAAGATGAATAGTTTTATCTCTTCACACATAGAAGCATAGATAATGATGACAGAAGAAGAGCGATGGGCCATGCAGTGTGCCCATGGTTCTGTATCTAACCCTGGGACCTATTATCCATGCAGGGTTCTAGCCCTCCCTATCCACCCCACATTCCCCTCACTGTTACTGTCGCCTGAGTAACCACCATACTTTCAGTCTGTTCCAACCATGTTTGAAACCATTAATGATTTTGGCACACACCACCTCTGCTGGTAGACTGTTTCATGGTTCCACCACCCTTTCTGTAAAATAATGCTTTCTTATACTCCTTTTGAATCTTTCTCCTGTCAGTTTCCACTCATGCCATCATAACTTTGACTGTTATTCATGCTAAATAATTCCACGCATGTTCAACTTGTTTATTCCTTTCAGGAACTTGAGGTCTCTGTCATATCTCCCGTCTCCCGTCTGGTCTTCAGTAGGTACATGTTCAGTACCTTGAGACACTCCTCATAAGACCTGCCCTGTTGAACCCGAATCATCTTGTTCACCCTTCACTGCACTGCCCCCAGCCTGTCCATTTTTTTCCTGAGGTGAAGACTCCAGAACTGGGTACAGTATTCCAGGTGTGACCTCACCAAAGATCTCTAAAGAGGTAATATCACCTCTTTTCTTCTGCTGTCAGTACCCCTCCTGATACATCCCAGCATCCTGTTAGCCTTACTATAGGCCTTGTTACACTGGCTTCATAGTTGAGGGAGTCACTTGTGCTGCACATGCACAAGGCTGACATAGACTGTGCTTACATCAGAGGTGGGAGGGTCAGGAAAAAAGGGAAATACCCACGGCAGTCTAAATGACAGTCTGAGCCCAGTATCTTCCCAGGTCCTAGTGCCTGCTGGCACTGGATTCTAGTCAACATAGTGAACTACCTCAGGGAGGGGGCAGTACTCTTCCCAGTGCCCCTGCCATGGAGGTAAAAAGCAGAAGGAAGGGGGAAAGTTATGATGTAGTCCTGAACGGTGTGCATCCCTGGAACTAGGATATATATACTGAGGATAACACTGAGCATTCAGAGGCTGGATAAGACAATGGGCTTGATTCTCAAAACTCCAAAGTGGATTCAAGGTGCTTGCATCACACAGCAGTGACGCAAAGGGCACCTTGCATTAAACCTTGCAGAGTTCCCAATTCTGGAAGGCCCCCTGCACCAAACTGGGACCCA
Source organism: Neoceratodus forsteri (assembly GCA_016271365.2). Lineage (NCBI taxonomy): Eukaryota > Metazoa > Chordata > Ceratodontiformes > Ceratodontidae > Neoceratodus > Neoceratodus forsteri. The sequence goes on along the minus strand of CM028132.1, from coordinate 1,477,893,818 downwards.
GTGTGCCAGACTGGCCCTGCGCCAGGTCTGTGCCAAACTGCTGGGTGCACCAGGACCCTTATGGGCTTGTGGCAGACACAAGCTGCCATATTCCCAATATTGAGGTTCAGGAAACCCTCTGAGAGGGCACATATTTAAGTATCATTAGACTAGCCTGGACTGATCTAAAGATCTGTGTGCCACCCCCCGGAGCCCCCCGGGTGGGAGGGAACATGTGCTGTCACCCGCCCGTGGTCTTCCATGTCCCCATGACAGCCTAGTATGTGCACTGGCATTGTATCTGTCTAGTACATCAACCTGGAAAACAAAACAAACTAAAACAGTACATCTGGAGCCCTGTGTGGTGTGGTGCCCACAGCGGCTCCCCCATGGTGCCCAGCACTGTGCCACGACAGCAGCCTCTCTGATGCCCCATTGGGGTGCTGGTGCCATCACTCCAACTACTCATCTGTGTGCCACCAGCCCTCCCCGTGCACTGCTCCATCCCCCACAACCCCTGCAGCCTCCTGGTGGGTCTCTTTTCCTGGGCACAGATACTGCCTGACTGCCCCACAGATCGCTGCAAACCTCTTAGGTGTGCCATCATTTCGCTGCATGGCCCGTTTGCCTGAAGCTGTGGAGCTTTGTGGTTCCAGGACCCTTCCGATAGTGAATTGAAAGCAGGGTCCTGGCATGAAGCAATTGGCGCTAAGCCGCTGTTGGCACGGCTTGCGCCAATCTTTGAGAACTGAGCCCTACGAGTTTAAATAACTTTTCCGACTTCTTTAATCACTTGTCTAATTCTATTTTAAATGTTTCCTGATTTTTACAATTTACAGTATCTGATGGTAATCTTTTTAATGTGTTCACTGCCAATTGTGAACAAGTAGTTTTCTGATATTTAATTGTGAAGTATAACGGTTCTAGTTCTTTCTTTTTATGTCCTCTCAAACTGTATTTGTTCTGCCTCTACTTAAAATTTAAGATCATTGAAAAATCCCTTGTCCAGGTAGACACTGAGCGACATTCTAAACTATGTAGCCCCAAGCGTTCGTCTTTTTGTTTTTCCAACACTCGGCCTTTTCAAGTCCAAGCTGCGCCTCTCACTGCTTGTATCCTGCGATTGCCCATCTTAACATTTCCACCATTCCAGCTGCACATGCCCCAGCACCCAGCACTTACAATCAGTCTTTGCACCCTTAGCACCTTACCTGTCATATTCCCTCGACAAGGCCCCCTGGCTGCACTGTCTCCCGCCTCACCCACCTCCCCCATCTCCACTCCTGCCCTCCCCAACCACCTGTACTCCCCCTTACCTCCTGCACCTCCTACCCCTCTCGATCTCCTACCCTCACTTCCCCCACCCACCCCCTTCCCTTGTCTTGCTCATAGCTTAAGTCTTTGTACTGGTTATTACATGTCTGTAAGTCAATGACTATATGTTTGTAACTAAAATGATGACTGTTGCACACGCTGACTTGAAACCTTTGTAAAAGAGCCATGGCTCAAAGGTATTGTAATCCTAGATTGAAATAAGTAAATAAATAAATATGTTAGATTCTCTATGCCTTTTATCATTTTAGTTGCACTATTCTGCTGTGTTTTTTCTAATTTAATATTATCCCCTAATGATAGCCTTCCTCATACCTGTGATCCATAAGTCACTAGTGGTCTGATGTACGTACGGTACAGAGGTAAAATAATCTGCTCTGACCTATGTGAAAAATGTCTCCTTATTGTGTTTGATAAGTCATTTGCTTTCTGGAATATTCTCTTAATGTTTTTCCAGCTGCTGAAGTCATTTGTTATGTAAAGGCCTACATCCTTCTCACACTCTGTTTCTGTTACTTTGATATTATAGTGTCAGTGGCTCAGCAAGTAGCACACTCGCCTCTGAGGCTGGGAGATCAGAAGGCTGTGGGTTAAATCCCAATTCTGATACTGTAGTGCAGCATGAGGAGGGTGCTGCATTCCTGAGGTGCTGTCTTTTGGATGAGACGTTAAACCGAGGTCCCATCTGCCTGTTCTGGTGTTAGTTTAGGTGGATGCTAAAGATACCATAGCACTTCTCGAAAAGAGTAGGGGAAATATTTCAACTCAAAACTCCACAGAAAATATACAAGAATTGTATTACATCATACAAAAACAAAAAATTCTAAAAAACATGACAGAACATGGTATTAAACCAAAATGAGTAAGAAAAATAAAATAACCAATGGAAATATACACAAAACAATCCAGCACACAAAAAACATAAAAAGGGTTAACGAAAAATAGTTTGTTAACAGAAAAACAGAAACACTGTACAATCAAAAGGCTAGAATCCCCTTACCCGTGCGTAGGGAGTAGGAAAGCATAATCAACCTAAAGCAAAAAGAGGGAAATAAAACATTTTTGGTGAATACAAATTCATGATACTACAGTCAAGAAATGTAAGAGACTCATGAACAAGCCCAGTTATCCAAAATCCCTGATGAAAGAAGAACCCCTCTCCCTCTCTTCTGTAGAGAACCATATAAATATAGCAATCAAAAATGTACAAGGAAACATGACAGCATATGAAAAAATAGACAGAAAAATACTTCATATAGGTACTGTAGGCTTGAGGAAGCTGCATTGAAAAGGAAATCCCTTTCCCAACCAAATCCCACCCCCAAAAAAATAAGGGGGGGGGGACGAGTTTCACAAAAGAAAAGCAAAACCCATAATTCAAAAAAATAATACAGCTTATCCAACATAAGGCCAAAAAGGAAAGCATAAAATCAACGACAATCACAGCTATGAAGGACCCTCTCCCTCTAAAAAGGGACTACGGGGGAATTATAGCTGTGCAAAAAATTGTGATAAAAATTATGTTAATATACAGAAACTGAACACAAGCGAAAACTTCTCCTCAACCACAAACGATACCCAAATTCTCCATTATCCCATGTCAAGCCAGGACATATTCCTCCACCATAATTTATATAAGTCCAAGGACTCTCGTTTCCTCTCCAGGGTTTGCCAACTAGTAATGTCATTATGAAGCAGTAAAAGTACCCGATCACTCGTTTTTAATTGTTTCCTAAGGGTCAGGCTACAGCGAGCTTGCCATATTTGAAAACAAATGAAACCCATCAAAATTCTCATGGTGCAGGCATCATATTAAACCCTGGAGCCAGGCAAAACCCACGCTACCCATATGTCAGTGGATCGAATACAAAAAGGACTCGAGGGCTAGGTAGCATGAAAACTATTCCAAAATGAGATAGCAAAGGGACATTCAACATAAAGATGGGACAAAGTTTCAACAGCTCCCACACATACCCAACCCCTGGGACATTCTCTGTCCTTGAGTTCTTTATGTTTCAAATTCCCACGTACCCCTAACTTTTTGTGTGTGCATAGCCATAAGAAATCCCGCATATAATGAGGAACCCGCTTACTATTTAAAAGTTGGGTACTAGAGTTCTGGTCTCCACAAGGCAACTCTATAAACCAAGGAGACTGAAAAAAATGGGACTCCATAATCCAGCCATACAAGGCTTTCCTGGTAGAGGAGCACAATAGGCTCCTAACAGTTTTCCAAACTTTTCATTTCCCTACTACATCCTTAAAATAAATAGGCAGCAGTGCCATCCTAGTTTGTCTGGAAATAGATTTAGAGGGTTCCCAAACCTCCAACAAAGGTCCCATGTTATCCAAAACCCAAGGAGTCCATAGTTTCTTAACCTGTGTCAAAAGAGGTACCAAATTATAATAAAAAAAATGTAACAAAAAAAAACAAAAAACAACTGGGTTAATTATGCCTAAACCTCCCATGCTTTTTGGGAGGTAAGTAACCGCACGTTTTTCTGGATTCAGTCTATTTCCCCACAAACACTGGAAGAAAATGCTAGATACTGAAGTTTCTGGTGCCCATGGGGGAGGGAAAACCACAGCTAAAAACAGAAAATAGGGCAACAAATATGTCTTTATCAGATACAGTCTTTTTGCTTTAGTCATGCGCCATTTATTCCAGCCCAACACCTGCTCCCTTGCCGCTATCAATTTTTGTTCCAGTTATACATTTGGAGATCTGTACCTCCAAAATAAATACCCAGTATCCTATGATAGCCAGTATCCACCAGTATACCCCATACTGCGGAGACATCAGCTGCGTCATACCCTATGGGTAATATACTACTCTTCTGTTGATTAACCAGTCAGATTTGAAAAGGTTTGTAAAATATGTTTCAATTCCCAGCCAAAAAAAGACCCAAATCATCTGCATATGCCATCGTAATTATCGGCTTATCCTCACCAGCCACTGAGAGACCAATAAATTAATCCATACCTTTCAGAGTATGCAGAAGCGGATCCAGAGATATGATATATAATAAAGGGCTGAGAGGGCAACCTTGTCTCACCCCCACCATTTGACAGCCACAGTCTGACCCACCCAACCATTGATACTAGGCAGAATACTAATCCCACGATAACAAGTCTGTAGCCAAGCAATAAAGGATTCCGGAAACCCATAACACTGAAGAGTTTCCCAAAGATAATCATACTCCACTCGATCAAAAGCTTTGGGCTGATCTAAACATACCAGATGACCCATCAATTTCTGTGTGTCTCCTTTGTGGAGGATTTCACAGAGGAAAACAAGAGCATCCAGTAAGCACCTCGATGGAACTCCACTAAATTGCGAGCGGTGAATAACTGTATCTAAAACACCGAGAATACGATTACCCAAGATTTTCATTAAAATCTTGATATCAGTGTTAAGGAGGGAAATTGATCTCCAATTGTTTAAAGTGCCCCACTCCCCACCTTTAAACAACAAAATCAAAAGCCCTTCTAACATACTATCTGGTAAGCGTCCTAAAGTCAGACCCATTATAGCATTCGCCCAGCTCGGGCGCTAAATATTCCCAAATAAATTTGTACATTTCGTGAGGGAGACCATCTGACCCTGGTGTCGTCCCCGCCTTCAGGGATCAGATAACATCCTTTAATTCAACCTGTGAAATGGGCTCAGTTAATAATGCCCCTGAGTCAACTGGAATTCGTGGTAATGCACTGGAGGCCAGCCACCGCTTCACATCCCCAGTGGGTAGGGACTGGCTAGTAAAAGTTTTTGAAAAATGGTTATGAATCTCTTCTAATATATCCATATTAGCAGTCACCGTTGTACCTGCTGATGACAACAGATAAACCATATTCCTCTGTTCTTTTAGAGAACAAGCCGAGTCAAATGGCAAAGTCTCCACTTTTTTCCCTTGTAGCCCATACTTCTGTTTCTTTTCCTTGTTTCTCATAACTTCTAGTTGTAGGAAAGCTAATTCTGCCTTAAATTCCTGAATTTTCCGATGACAATCCCAGCCCGGCTGCTGACGTAAGCCCGTCCAAAATTGAATTTGATCCCTTAAATAACTAAATTTATCCTGTTTAAGTTTACCATTAATGCGTCCCATCTTCTGAAAGTAGCTTCTGATCTCCAATTTAGTGTCCTCCTACCATAGATTTTTATCCTCGTAAGGAAAAAACACAGATTTCCTTGCTTTTAAAACCAAAATAAATCCCTCCTGTGTCTGAGGAATGTCCAAAATAAAGTTTAATTTCCAAATGCCCGGGCCACGTCTCTGTTCAGGGTGGCTACCAATCACGAGCTCCAGTAGCTTGTGATCGGAAGTTGCAACATCCAGAACTCTGGCAGATTGTAACACTAAAGATGGTGAAGCAAAAAACTAATCAATTCTAAATACCCTCGGGCCACAAAAATAAGTGTAAGGGGCTACAGGGGATAGTGTGGCAAACACATCTATGAGGCCTACCTCCTCAGTTAGTTGCTGAAGACAGTGTGTATCACAGTAAATTTTCTTAACTGATGTTACAGGGGCCTGTGTAGGCAGGGTGCACTTAAAATCACCCCCCACAAAAGGACGGGATGATTCGTAAGCAAAAAGGGTTTAAGGGACTGAAACAAAACCACCCTATCATGTTTAAGTTGTGGGGTATAGATGTTAAGTAAACGTATTACCATCCCTTCCCATTGAACGTCCAGCAAAAGGGCCCTCCCTTCCAACAGCTCCAAATGTTGGAGCACCTGTACTTTAGTAAAGAAACAGATTCCAACTCCAGAACACATATCAACCCCTTTTGACCAAAAACAATCCCCCCAAAGCCAGCCGTCTGAAGCCACGGTTAAAACCTCAGGGGAGTGAAGTCTAACATCTTGCAAGAATACGCAATCTAAATTGCTCATAAGAAAGTGGACATCCGGGGGATGGTCTAGTGGGCCCACATACCGCAATTGTATTGCATTGTGTCGTTTTAGCTAGCTCAGTGGGTTTATGAAAGTGGCTTGCATAAGTGGGTTTATGAGGCCCTGTAGTAGTAGAATTGGGGTCAAGATCGAGTAAAAGGGCCGTAACAGGTTTTCCAACCATGTCAGTATTTTGCAAGTCCTCTTTCCCTGAGCCAAGATCAGGGAGAACTTCTGAAGGACTCTCATGGCTTGCATTACGCATAGAATTAGCAAAAAAGTGATTGTCACTTATCTGCGGGTGCGGGGAGCCACCCGGTAAAGGTATCTCTGGATCCGGTCTCCAGTGTCCATTCTGCTTAGGGATCCAACCGGCCTCATGTAAGGCCCTGTCAGGCGACCAAGAGCTTTCAACCTCCGCACTCCAGTCTCACCGGGAGGACGGCTCTGTTCCAACCAGAGGTGATCCAGGTCTTTCATCTGCCGCAAGCAGCTTCGTAGGACTGGCAGACCTTTCAGTGCTCGGCGATGTCACCGAACGCTTCCTTTTACGATCTTCTTCTTGCCTGAGCCTTTCCTTGGTAAGCTGTTCACTAACTTGTAGCAATTCTGCCTCCAAACGTTGCTTTTGTTCAAGACTTAATTGAGCTGTGTTTACTCCTTGTAAGGGACTGGCATCTCTGGCAATATGCTGGCCACCCAAAGGGTGCCTCCCAGCTGCCTCCACAGCGGATCCCTCGACCTGAGACATCGCAAGAGGTCTATGGTGCTCTTGAATCACAGCATTCTGTTCCATCCGTTCTCTACCAAGACCTGCTGCAAAATGAGATCACTCAACAATGTTAAGGGTCCCCCTACTGGCAGAGTAGGGGTGATTTTATTTCAATAGAAACATAGGTACAAATCAAACATATACAAAATTACATAACATCACCAGCCAATAAACATCCTAAATTATACATCCTAAATCATCAACCCACCAAAGATCCTTAAATTACCCTTCTATCCACTCAGGACCTCCAACAAACAGAGGGGAAGGAAATAAACAACATCACTGAACCTCTAAACTTCTATTTATATTTGATTATGTGTGAAAATCCTTTCCACCATTTCCTAACTTTATCCACATTATACAATTGTGTATCTGTTAAAAAATTTTCCTCAATTCGGTTACTACATACAAACTGAACCCCTCTAAAGAAGTTCTTTTTTGATATAAGACCCATTGGCATCTTACTTGCCAAAGGCAATACCTTAAACATGCCAGAAATACTCTCAAAGTCCCCTTCTCATACTTTCTCAAATTAGTAGGGAAAATGCCAATCACTAATATATCATAATTTAAAAAAGCCAACCAATTCAACTCCCATTTTTTTGCCAAAAAGGCCCACAATTTTAATGGAAAAGAGCACTGTAGAAAAAAATGTTCCATGGTTTCCTCCTGATTTACACATTCCTCATATGGACAATTCCTCTCTTCCCTGGCTTTATATTTAGCTGTTCCTCTAACATTTAACCTCCCATACATTATAAGCCATTGGACCTCCCATATGAATTGGTAACAGGGATTATTAAGCTGATCTAAAATGCTAGGAATCAGTCCTGTAGGGCAATTTTAAAGCTTGGTTGTAAGGGATAGATGACTGATACAATTTCTTTATATAATTTCCAGACGAACTCTCTGTGATCAGATTTTTTTTAACCTGCCATTTATAAAACTTTTGTGCCGCTGGCCTAAAATATTCCAGCAAAGAAAAATGAGGGGATAATTTAGGAACACACTGTAGCCAAGCTGTTAAATAACGTCCCAACTGAGCTCTAAAAAAACAACTTCCCTGATTATCTAAAGTTCCTAGGCACTGCTTCAATGAGAAAGAAAAAAATAATGAAAACCAAAAAACTACCGGATCCACCATACCTAAACCACCTTTATCTTTCCCCAGATAAGTTTAACTCCTTTTTACAGGATTTAACCTATTACCCCATAATAATTGAAAACAAATACTGTATAATCTTGTCTCAAATTGAGCAGGCAGGGGGTAAATAATCGCTAAGTACTGCAAACAAGGTAAAATAAATTGTTTTAAAACCTGAATTCTCTTATGTTTTGAAAATCTAAACTTCTTCCATCTATCCACTTTTAGTTCCACTTTATCCAATACTGCCAACCAATTCACCTCCGGGAGGTTTTGGGTCCAAATACCACCCCTAAAATTTTAAGGGAATCTGTAGAAACTTTTATCGCCTGATATTGTAAGGGGGTCTGATAGTTCCCTCCCATTAATAAACCTCTGGTTTTAGACAGATTAATTTTCGCATTAGATAATGCAGCATATAATTGAAAGAGATGCAAAAATATTCCCATTTGTGCTCTTTCAGAAAAAAAAAAAAAGGCAGACATCATCTGCATATGCCTGTATGGTTAAGCAAGAATTTGTTAAAGGGATATGCACCCCTGCCCACATAGGAGTAATACTTACAGCTCTAATAAGAGGCTCCAAAGAAAAAATGTATAGCAGAGGGCTCAAGGGGCAATCCTGTCTTACTCCACTTCTCATGACAAAACCTTTCCCTAAATCTCCTCTAATTACTGGGTATACCAATGCTGAGTCATACAACCCTTTCATTAAATGGAGCAATCCCGTGGGCACCCCAAAAAACTGTAAAGTTGAAAACAAAAAGGGGTGACTAACTCTATCAAAGGCCTTTTCCAGATCCAAGGATAGTAAAACCCCTGACACTCCCGTGTCATTCAAATGTTCAATAACCTCTCTGATCGTACACAATACCGACTGAATTCTCCTACTCGGAAGTCCACAATGCTGGGCTGGAGAAATCACTATACTAGCCAATTGTTTTAGTCTATTATTAATCAAAGATGCCAATATCTTATCATCAGAATTCAGTAAAGTGATTGGTCTCCAATTCCCAAAATCCTCCTTCTCCCCTGCCTTAAAAATATATGTCTGTAGGCCTTCTGAGATTTCACCCAGAATCAAATCCCCCTCTAAGAATTTATTAAAAACTAAAGCCAATCCAGGAACCAACTCCGAACAGAACGTTTTATAAAAAGAATTAGGAAGACCGTCCAAACCCGGTGAAACATCAGATTTTAACTGATTTATTACAGTCTCAATCTCCACAAGAGAAAAAGGCTTTTGAAGTCCCTCCAGTACTTCTTTGAATAAACTTGTATCGGGGGCTAAAAACTGAGCCATCTTTTGTAAAGAAAGTGAATGTAGATTGTAGTTCCTGAAAATGAGCTATGATCGCCTGACCTATAGATGCACTGAATCCACTCTACACCCTTGTGGACCAAAAAATCTAAAGAAGAATGATCCCTGATTGATTTGCATAATTCAAACAGATCACCAACTACCGATTTCCTCATATGATTGGTTAAAACAGCTTGCAGAGTTTTTGCCCTATCATATTGGAAGCTCCTCATTTGTAACTTCAGAGCCTCGATTTGTGCAGAAAAATCCTTTCTGGAAGAATTTGCCATTGTAAACAGGTTTTGTAATTGGGATCTTAATTTCAAATAAGCCAAAAACTCTTGAGTCCCTTCTACGGGTCTCATATTTTTTAAACCATAAACTACAATCCCTTTTTGTTTCTTGCCACCATACTCCCATATCAGTGTACAAAAATGCCACCAATAATCTGGCTTTTAGAATTACTCTAATAGAATTCAGAACCAGCTGATTTTGTAAAGTAGAAGTGTTTAGCTTCCATCTTGTCCTTTGCTTTTCTAGACCTGTAACCAATCCTATCTCTATCTGCAAAAGCACATGATCAGAGAACTCTACTGGTACCGTAATTAAATGTTTTGCTGGGATTGTTTTAGAAAGAAAAAGATAATCTATTGTGAACCCCCTTTTCCCCTTAAAAAGGTGCCCTCAAAACTATCAGACCCAAAAGTTTTACCAGACACTAAATTTGCTGTTCCAACAATGTCTTTTAAACAGTTGGAATCACAATAGGTTTTCTGATTTGACCCCTTCTTGTGTGCTCCTAAACTTCAATTGACCCCCCCCCCCCCAAGTATGGGTAAGGATATAACTAAAAAAAGGCTGAATCCCTTTCAAACAAGCTACCCAGGTTGTTTTTGTTTGGGGGTTATAGATATTAATCAATCTAAAGGTGCTAGATTCCCACTTCCCATCTATGATTAATACCCTACCTGGAACTAAATCAATCAATTTATACAAAACCCAATTATAAGCATTAAAGAGAATCCCAACGCCGTCAGCCCTGTCCACCCCAAAGGACCAATATGATGGTCACCGTGGCCAATCCCTTTTAAAGGAAACAATTTGATCTGTAGAAAACATCCAGGTTTCTTGTAGAAAGCAAATTGCAATCTGAGAATCGTGCAAATACTGAAACACAGCCGTCTTTTCTGAGTATTTAAAATACTATGTATATTTAAAGGCCCATAAAAAAAACATTTAATAATTTTGTAATGAACCACTCAACAACACCACAACTTCAATCTCATTTTTTGCCTTTTTTTTCTTCTTTCTTTATAATCATCTCAAGGCGTAAAGAATCCTGTACTGACTTCTGAGAGTCTGTATCCCCAAGATCCATTTCAGAATCCCCCCCAAAATAAAGCTGCATAGGAATTTTTAGTTTCCAAAGGCTCCGGTTCAGGGGGCTGGATGGTTTTAAAATTTCTCCCCAATCTGCTGGGAGGTAAAGGAAGCTGGGGAGTCTTATCAGCTATCGAATCCACCTCAGGGTCCTTATAGCACACAGGCTGCAAGAGACCAGACACTTCTACTGACCCCTCCTCTTTCACGGCAACTTCAGCTAAGGCCAGAGGCCTAGTACGGTTGTCTACTACATGGGAGTCTACAGTGCTCTGTGGCTGAGCAAGGGGCTTTAAGGTACTCCCATCCACTTTCTGCCTTTCTTTAGCATCCTGGGCCTTTGAAATAATCAAATCTAGGTTACCACACCCCACCTTATTCTGTGTTGCACATGGACAATCTCTGAAGGCATGGTTTAGTTCTTCACACAGATCACATCTGGTAACATTATTACATAGCATAGTGACATGACCCACTTCACCACAATTATCACATCTTGGCTGGTCGCATATATTAGAAAGGTGAGTTCTGGCACCACATCTATAACATGCCCTGGGCTGACCACTATAAAAACATACCCTCCTATCCATTCCCAACAAAAAAGAATTCGGGATATGCTCTACCCCCCCGTGAGACTGCCTCAATTTTACCTTAAATTTCCACCCCCCTGTCCAGAAATGCTCGGAATCCAAAATAGGATCAGGGTCACTCTGAATCTCGCATTTCTGGGCTAGCCAATAAGTAATGTCCTCCACATGCACACCCTCATTTCGAAACATCACCGTGACATATTTAATCAATGGTTTTGTGAGAGGAATAACAACAAAGGGGGCCCATAAGGGTGAGAACTTAACCTGATTATACCATTCCCAAAATAATTCCCATAAAAAGGGAGGACGAAAGCTAATATCAACGTTATCCTCACCCGAGATGTTAATAAATGCAAAAACATCTCTCGGGGAGAAGGACAAAGATTCTTTTATCAGGGATTTCCCCACATAAAACCTATCTGGTCTCTCTGTTAGTCCCCCCTTTATATCTTATCCGAACTGCATTACGTCTAGGTGCAGCTTCCCATTTGCTTTGTGAAAATAAAATAGACATCAAAGGTTTTACAAGCATAGGAGCACCCCCAGACTTCACTCCCTCAACCCCCGGTCGGTTTCCCCGAAGTTCAGTTAATGCAGGTATAGAGTCAATAACTACTCTTGCTTTGTAGTTTTCTGAACATCCCCCTCGATATTCTTCACAGCGCTCTGCTCCATACTTGGTTTCCACATAGGAGAGTTTTCATTGAAGTCTAACGAAGAATCCCATACAGGATCGGGAGTCCAAACCCCTGTACCCAATTTTTTTCCACCCAGCCGCTTCCAAAACCACCTGAGGAAACCAATTTTCATCATGACAAACTGTATTCAGCGAAGTAGCCGGCAAACCTTCAGGAATCACCAGGCCACCTGTATTCACATTGCTTTGTGGATTAGGGGCAATCTCAGTTTTAGATACCACATTTTCTTTTTATGGTATTAAAGCTAAACTCAGTTACCCCCTGTTGTACATTGACCTCGGATTGATAAACAATATGCGTTTCCAAATTTAAACCCTCCAGTTCCCCTCTCCTTGGGTTAAACACGAACCCAGTCTCTTTCTGCAGAATAATCATTGTAAAAGCCACCTTCGTCTTAACAGTACTCACAACATCTGCTCCATTTTGCGAAACCATCGGTAAATCCACTTTGTCGACCTCCTCTTTCGATCGCCCCTTCTGAGACAAAACTGCACTTGATTTCTCCACCACTGCCTCCAGGGCAGAAAGATTTGGGACCCCCACACCATCTCCACTTCCAACACACGCACAGAAAAACGGCTCCCTGGGCCGAGCTGAAGACATCAAAACGCCACCTCTGTTCGCAACCACTTCCGCATTCTCCAACACCAGCGATGCCTCTGAAGCCAGTTTTAAAGCCGTAGTAACAGATGAATTGTCCAAAACACCTCCTGGAGCCTCCGCTAAAACAGCCTTCCAAGGACTCCCATCATCCAAGCTTGAGCCTCCGTCGATGAAACAGCATCGTGAAAACATTCCATATTAGCCACCTCCGATCCCGTACGAGCATCCAAATCTGTATCGCCATTCTACACAGCGCACTCGCCAGCAGCCGACACAATCTCCACCTCCAAACTCCCTGCCGAAGTGGCCATCACACAAACAAGGCCAGCTCCCCTACTGGCCACCGAACGCCAGCAGAGCAGGGGAATTTCCCTGGTGTCCTGGCCAAATTTCCCCCATTCACTAAAAATACCACCAACAGCTTAATCTGGTTCAAAGTCATTTGGCATTCATCTGTATCCCCCTCCCCTGGGTCGTGCCTGAAAATAGGCAGAATTTGTCTAGTGCACTTACTCGGTCAACAAAAACTAAATAAAATTATTTATGTAGTATTCACTTTTTAGATTATTTGTACCAAAATGCATTTCTGTGCATTCTTCCTTGTTAAGAGTAATAGTCCACTTGTTTGTCTAGTCGACTAGTTTTTTTTAAGTCTTGTAAGTTATTCCTCTCTAGCATTGTGTTCACTGTTCCTCCGACATTGTTACCCAAATCACTGATGTATACTCCAAAAAGCAGTGGACCAGGGACAGATCCCTGGGGCACCCCACTCATTACCTCTCCCTCACCTGAAAGATGCCGTTTGATTTTAACTCTTTGCATATGTTCACCCAGCTTTTTAGATATCCACTGTATCAGTCCCATGCTTATTAATTTTTCTTTTAATTTATATTGAGAAACATCAAATGCTTTCCTGAAGTCCAGAAAAAGCACATCCACTAACTTCCCATTGCCCTGCTCCTTAGTAACAAATTCATCAAAAGTTAGAAGTTTTTATTGTACAGGATCTACTTGCCTTAAAGCTGTGTTGTAGTTTTCCACTATGTTTTTGTTCTACAGTCATCTTCTAATCTTGTTTCAACACACCTTTCCATGATCTTTCCTGAAACAAATGTTACACTTATCACATGGTAATTGTTTGGGTTGTCCTTATTAACTTTTTGAATATTGTGCTAACCTCTGCCACCCTCCAGTCCAGTGGAACCTCTCCCCCAAGTATAGAAGTATTAAATATATTTTGATTTATTTATTTTTGTGAACTCTATTTATGCACCCTGGGCATCCTTCCATGGGGCTCACTCAGCATAGGTTTCTACTCCCTACCTAAACCCTGTGACCCCACAGATCACCCCCCTGAGGGGGGCCTGCCCTCCCATGGTGGCCATTCTGAAATTAGAGGAACCTACCTGGGCATCGGGTCAACCATGGTAGTCCCCTGGTGCACTGGGCTGGTGATGGGATGTGGGTCTGCCCTGGAGCCCCCTTCATCTCCACGGTGGCACAGAGGGGTTTTTCTCTTCTGTATTGCTGCCCCTGTGGAGTGTGGATGTGCAGTGGCATCCATGGTGTTCAGCACCGATGCCTGCTGACGCTTGCCCTCCAGCATCCACTTTGTGCCACGTGTTCCATGCTGCCCCTGTGGAGCGTGGATGTGCAGTGGCATCCATGGTGTTCAGCACCGATGCCTGCTGACGCTTGCCCTCCAGCATCCACTTTGTGCCACGTGTTCCATGCTGCCCTTGTGGAGCGTGGATTTGCAGTGGCATCCATGGTGTTCAGCACCGACGCCTGCTGGCCTTGCCCCCAGCATTCACTTTGTGCATGTTCCATGCTGCCCCGAGCCACCATCAGGAGCCGCCGTGGAGCGGCACAACCCCAAATCTCTCCCTGGGAAGGGAGAGCAGTCCTCCAGATGCTTGATACCTTCCCTCCCCTGCCAACCTCTGGTGGCCCGAGTCCGTTCCCATACCTGGGTCGCTGGTATAGCACGAGGTGTGGCGTCCAGCGCCTCAACCCTCAGTGCCACCAGGCTGGCATATTTATTTATTTATTTAAAATTAGTAACCGGAAGAGGCACACTGAGACAAAGCTCATTTTCAGGTGCTACTCAGGGGAAGGGGGAAGTACAATTGTCACAATCTCGCTCAGCCCTCTACTCCCAAAGTGCCCACCTCTGAGCATATGATTTGCGTACAGTGAACAGACAAGGTAACACTCTTGTCTGTTTTGTGGGTTCAAGTCACCTTAGTCTCAAGCTCTGCAGGGATTCAAACTGATAACCTCTTGTTAGCGTACCCAATTATCAGGCTCAGATAATTCTGTCTTCGGGGGCCAGATACCTTTGCCTACGGGCACCCAACCAAGTCTTTCAAATGAACCCTTAGAACTCAATGCAAGACTTTTAGAGAACTTTATCCATTTCCCAGTTTGGTATACAATAAGCCCATACACAGTGTACTTATAACCTTTAAAAGCTCCACTTAAAATAAAAAGAATTGTCAAGGCACTCCAGCAGTTTTGTTTGTAAATAAATATCTTTACTTTAAAAATATCAAAACAGAACAATAATTACAGAACAAATTATATACTTCCCAACACATACAGCCTTGAAACAAACAGGAAAAAGTACAGTTCCTACAATACATACATTTAGACTGGTCTAATCTTACTCTTTTTCAGTGTTGTGATGATTCTCCCTCAGTCAGACAATATTCTCTTGTGTCAGTCAGAAATATTTTCTTGTGTCCCTCTGTCAGATTCTTTCAGCACTTAAACACACTTCTGAGCCAGCCTTCTCATGAGGTCACTAACTCTGCCTCGGTGTATCAAACTCTGTATTTTACAATACAGGGTCTCCAAATAAAATATTTAAAAAACATATGAGATGACCTCACTGACTTTCCTCTCCACAGGTTAACTGGTCAGAACTGGTTTTTGTTCTGCTACACATACATCTCAAAAGTTTCTTTGATCTAAGTCACTGTATTCAAAGAAAAAGTGTATTGGCCTCTTTAATCCCATATGGACCTTGGAATCTACACCTCAGGTCTTTCTGATGTAATTCAAGGGTTCCCCGGGAACATATTCTGAACTTTCCAAATTCCTCTGGGTCCTCCCTGGCTCAGACATCAAACATCTTTAATGTCCATTCTGGCCTCTCTCGACACTCCTCCTCACAAGTCCTTCCTGGCAAATATGCAAGTCAAAGGATCTCCCTGAGGGCATTATGAATGGCTAATCTTATTTCCTGGGATGAAAGCAAATTGACAAGGTAATTGCACCCCAGATCTCTGCAGTTTAAAATACCTCCTGTCCTTTGAACTTTTCCCTTGGGGGGTCTTGATGTGTCAGTTCCAGTAAGTCAGCCTTTTCCTTGAACTGGCCCTTTCCTTCACATTTTTTATATGTAATAAAAAAATTAATACAGCACTCGAGCACTCAGAGCTGGCTGTCTATGTCACAACAATTAAAAAAAAAAAAATACAACCAGTCAGGTGATGTGGTTACAGTGAGGGTGACATAAAAAGCATAAGTTGTGTGCAGTACAGAAAAATGGCAAAACATTGCATATGGAAGACAAATACATTAGCATACAAATCATCTGTGGAAACTGGGGCAAAGTCAAAGTGCATAGTGCCGAAGTGAAGGGACGCTGAGCTAGTGCTGAAAGTAGGGTTGCCACCTATCTGGTTTTTGACCGGATAATCCGTATTTTAGGG
The DNA here is from genome assembly GCA_016271365.2 of Neoceratodus forsteri. NCBI lineage: Eukaryota > Metazoa > Chordata > Ceratodontiformes > Ceratodontidae > Neoceratodus > Neoceratodus forsteri. Next base: position 1,477,877,405 of record CM028132.1, on the reverse strand, counting down.
TCCTCATCCAGTCATCCGGTTTTGATTAAATGCAGTCTGGGTTTTGGGCCATTTGAACTGCTCATGTATTCTTAAAACTGATGTATCAAATCATCACTGTTTTGGCTGCATTACATGTCCAGGTTACAAAGAAGTTCTGAAGTCACAGTCATTCAGACCTGCCTTTGTTTGTAAAACCAGTCTGTCTAGGAGGTGTAAAGTATGGCCATTAAGATCACTAGCAGTAAATGAACCTAATCTTTTCCACTCTGAATTTTAAGTATGGTCTTTTACTGCTATGACAGGTAACAGCATTTACACCTGTATGTGCTCTCATGTGTTTCCTTTTGTTTGTCCTATAGTCTGGTGTGTTTTAGACCCATTTTATTAAACTAACGACCTAACATTTATTGCCGTTAGCACATTTGCTCTCATTTTTTGTATTACCTGAACATTCCATGATATTAGTTACACTTTGACAGGTCATTCCGATAAACAGCATGGAATGGTGTGTTGGAAATTGTGGAATATCTTAGAAATATGAAAAGAAACAGCAGTAGGTGCTGAGGTAAAGGGGAACACAGTGCAGTATTAAGGGTACCATAAGCACTGATAATTAAGTTATCAAAAATTGGTCAAAACATCAGAATACATGACTGAGATGGAAAGGAAAACAGCAGAGTGTTTGGCAGAAGGCTGAGCAATAAGCTGTGGATGAGCTTGGCACATCCATAAGACATGAGTTTGATTCCCACAAGCTCCACTTACATACTGTGTGACCCTAAGCAAGTCACTTAACCTTCCTGTTCTCCTAGGTCACTCCTGTAAAAGGGGCTATGTGACCTACAGCAGTTAACCTGGTTGCCAAAGAACAAAAATAAATAACTGAATAAATAAATCAAATAAATAACAGTATAAAATTGATTTCCTATCACTAGTAATGTCTATTTCAACATTACAAATGGCTTTAGATGAGGCGCGATATACTCGCCAGTCATAAAAGGGGGTGGAGCCAGAGGTGGAGTTTGGGGTGTAGTCTTGCATCCAGTTTTTACCTCATTCAAAGGTGGTGACCCAAGCTGAAAGTAGGAGTCAAAACAGGTTGATAAACTTTAGCAAGGTTGCTGGAACTATGAGGTTAAGGGGGGGGGGGCGGATGGGTGGGTCAAATGTTGGGCAGGGATAAGAAAGGGTTCAGCAAGAGGGTTAGCAGGAGTGGGGGGGGAGGAGTTGTAGCTGATGCCTAATGTAGGGAAGGGAGGGGGAGAGACAGATGTAGGAGAGTAACTGGTTCCAGAGGGAGAGAGGGAAATATATGTGCCAGTACTGGGGCCAGTTCCGTGGACATTTCCATTAACAACATTGCTGATATCCATGTGGTCCTATTACCTTATTTTCTTTCAGGGTCTGCATGTTCCTTATTATTTCATCCATCTTCATTTCACTCTGTACTCTTTTGAACTATGATATGTTTGTCTTCACTTTCCTCCCTGAAAACTGAGCAAAAATATTTATTGACCTGGTCAGCCATTTCCCCCTCAGTAGTTTTTATTTTGTTGTTAGTCTTCTGTGGTCCTATGTTGGCATCGATTTTCTTTTTTGCATTTATATAACTGTGAAAAGCTTCAGGATTTTTTTTATCATGAGCTAATTTAATTTCAAATCTAAATTTAGCCTTCCTAATTTCTTGTCAATCCTGTTTCATCCATATTTTAACCCTTAATTTAATGCCTAATTTAACTTCAAACCTCAGTTTATGTATGTATATACTGTATTTATTTTTTACCAGGAGAGACACACTAAGCTGAAAGCTTGTTTACAGATGTGACTTGGGATCACAAGGAAGTTAAATGACTTGTTTAGGGTCACACAGTGTGCAAGTGGGGGCTGTGGGATTCAAACCCAGGTCTCCAGGTTTGCAGCTCAGAGCCTTAAACCACTGCGTTATACTGCCTCATAAGGAATTTAGCCTCCCTAATTTTTTGTTTAAGCTGTTTCATCCACATTTTAACCCTTAGTTTATTACCCGAACATGGGACTCTCTTCATATTTCTGTTTGCTCTCCTTTTTTTATTTATCATTGTTTAAATTTTTCATTTATTTTTGTATACCATAGCAGAATCTTCTCAGCCCTGGCAGAAGTATATATGTGTCTCTTAATTGTATCAATTTATCTTTAAATATCTTCCAGTGTTCTTCCCTGAAAAGATGCACATGGAAGGGAGAAAACACGTTATAGAAAGAAAAAGAAATGCATTTGTTTTGAACTTCCCATTATTTTATTTGTGTAAATCTAATAAAAATATCAGGAAAAGGCTGTGGTTCTCTTGGATGGAATGCCACCAGTATCTTCTGACATGTGACTGTCAGTTGAACAGATTTATCGTTTGTATCTCACAAAAACATTGCACATGCATACTAAGTTACCATTTATAAAAGCATTTCATACAATATCCACCAACATCCATGATTTATGTAAAAAGGTAGCAACCGTTTGTATTCCTTCATCCCAAACATTTTCAATTGTTTAATTTCTTTGCTTAAAGTAGGAATGAGGTCAATGTATGTGTTTATGTATTTATTTATTTAAATGTTTCACCAGGGAGGCACGCTGAGCAACAAGTTGCTCGTCTCCCGGTGAGACCTGGGGTCTAGGGGAACATAAGGATAGTTTACAGAGATTTGGTACACAGTATAAATGTACAGTACATTATATTCCAATAATTTGAGCAGACTGTACAGGAGTAATGAAATAGCAGGATGCTAACAGTTTTGAACTAGATACTATGCCAACACTTTTGGACTAGATGGATACAACAACACTAAATAACATGTAGGCATACACCAAATGACACATAACTGTGTAGCTAGAAAATGGTTGAACAGAATTGTTGTAGTTTGATCTAGGGAAGTTAGTGAGGAGTAAACACAGGCAGAACAGGTTGGCTAAGGTATAACAGACGTGAACGTTAACTACAAGTGCAGTAGAGATTAGGGGTCAGCCAGGGGTGTAGCCAGGGATTTCAGATCTGCACACCAAGTGGACTCACTGTTGGGCAGCCATAGCTAGGGCTACGTTATGGGAAGAGGGACGGTGAGAGGTAGGTATGTCGGTAGGCAGAGAAGCGGGGAGGGGGGTGGAAGGGAATGGAAGGAGGAGGTGAAGGAAGAGGTAGGAGGAGAAAGGTCTGCTGGGGGCCTGCCCCCATTCAGTATGCTGAGGACCTAGGGGTCAAGCACGACAGGGAGAGAGCAGGTTGTGGCAGCAAACGGTAGAGTACGGTAGGAGGGAAGCAGGTTGTAGGCAGTGAGGGGGAATAGGCTTCAGAAGACCAGAAGAGAGGGTGAAGGTGAGAGAGAAGAGAAGCCGAATCCCAGTCCTTCAGGATGTAGAGAAGTGGAGGGAAGAGTTGGGTTAATGGTTTATATGAAGTGTCACATTGCATACTATTAAAAATTCAACAGTTCCATAATGCTTGTTTTGGTTTTTAACTCACTGTATATTTTATAATTGTCACTGATGTAACTCACATTCCCCCACATCCCTAGCACTTACCTCTCTGCCTATCAATAACCCCATGGGCTTGCACCTCATGTTAGGGTCAGACCATGCCAGATGCACACCTCTGGAGGGAGAGTGGTGGCAGGAGAACTTTGGGTGGAGAGAGTGGCAGGGGGAAGGGACCAAGCATGTTTGGCAGCCTCGTGCTCACTCTGGAGCTTATCCATTTTTCTGTTCCTTCTCACTCCCTCAGGATGTTGGCATGCAAGAAGCACTAAGCATGCGAACAAAGCATGCCATGTGGATCCAGGCCCATGACACCCGCCAAAGGGCCACTTCAGCTCTGCCACCTGTGGACACCCAGGTGGCAGTATTGTTTTTATTTAGTATGCTTTTTCCTCCCTACAGCAGCCTGCCCCATTCAGCCTATCCACTTCCCCAGCCCCGACAACCCGCCGTCCCCAAGATTTACCTGCCGGTCTACAGTGCCCCATGGTTTAGCACCCATAGCGGAGTCCCCTGAGACCCAGCCTTATCTTGGGAGGAGTCTAGTTCAGATGTGACTGGAGAGCCCAGTAGGCGGGTGTGGGGTCTGTGAGGATGGAAGTTGTCATCCTGCAAGCTGGGGATTGTCCTGTTGTTGTTCTCCCTGAGGTGTGGCATGCACTAATGTATGTGGCACGTATGCCGAATGTCTGGCATGTCTCCCCCCAACTAGAGCCAGCCCTGGTAGTCAGACCCCCAGCTGCCACAAGGGGTCAGTACCATGGCGGTGACATCCTCACCCCCCCCCGTAGGAGGAGAGCAGCCCAGGGGACACTCGATCCTCCTCTCCCCTGCTGGCCCTCTGATTCCTGAGATCGTTACCAATCCCGGGTCACAAGTGGTAGCGCTACCTCTGTGCTGGTAGCTTGGCACACCCAGGTGGCAGTACAGCAGTGGGTATCATATTTCTTCCTCCCCAAAGGAGACAAGTGACCTCTGGGATGTGAAATCCTTCTTCCCCCAGCTGGCCCTGATGACTTGAGCTTGTTCATGATCTGAGGTTGTCATCGTCACCTGTGGTAGTGCTACCACTGCATCGATGATCTGGCATCCGTGTTGCTTTACAAAAAAGACTGCGAGCCATATAGTTTATTTTTAAACTTTGTTAGCTCTCTAGCTAGGTTGGGATTTACCCCTTATACAAACCCAGGCTACTACAAGTGCCCCACCACCCCTGCAAACCCCTTCCCACTGCCGAGTCTGGAAGGACCATGACTTACCCCTCGTCATGGTGGATACCCAAAGGGAAAGACCATATCAACGTTGAATCCTAGTCAAACCTTAGGCTGTGGCATCATTTCAGGAAGTGGTTTCTCCTGGTTGCCCAGGTGTCATTATGCTGCCAGCTGCAGGAGGTTTTCTTGTATGCTCCCCCTGCCTCCCCATGCTCGGACGAGCAGTGACATCCAAGGCACCATAGCCACGCCAGTGCCAACCGAGCTCCAGACTCAGTATTCACAGGAGGTGTCAGTTCCACTGCCTCCCAGCCACTCTGCGGTGTCAGTCTGTTGTTGACCTTCTCATCCACCCACAGCAGAGGAGGAGGAAAGTAGTCCACTGAACTTCCATTCTTCTCCTGGCTGACCCTTTGGCCCCATCCACACTACACCGTTTAAACGCTGTAACTGTTCCAAACCATTACAGACAGTAACCGTTACAGTGTGTCTGCACTGCCGGCAAACAGTCTCGGTAACGGTGTGGAACTGTGACAGCCCATCCACATTGTGGGTGCCATGGGACTGTTATGGACGGCACCCTATCCCACAATGCAGTGTGTTCTGCACTGGGGGACAGCTGGAGCAACACGCTTACGCGTCCACACTACAGCTGGTAACATTACAGAGGCAGAACCGGTTTTATAACCATTGTTGAAACCACCTCATATGTGGTTTCACCAACGGTTACAAAAACGCTTTCTATAATGTTACAGGTGTAAATGCAAACTGTTGCGGTAATGGTTTGGACCCACTGTAAATTTACAGAGGGGTTTTTGGGGTGTAGTGTGGACAGGGCCTTTGATGCTGCGGGCTTGTTCCTGAACCTGGGGCATTGGCGCCGCAAGCAGTAGTGCTACTGCTTGTGTCAGCAGGATGCCATGGAGCTGTATAGCTCTTATACCTTGGTACCTAATGCAAAAAAATAATATATGTAGAAGATCTTTCATATCGCCCATCCCTATAGCCCCTTAGACAAAGACGTTTCTTATTCCATATATTTGAATCAATTTTTTGTACTTAATATCCAGTAATTTACTTTAGCTAGCATTAACTCTGTACTATGTCAACACTTTTATCATTACAGATATAGGCATCAATTCTAGGTATGGTTCTACTTGAAAAATAGTTTTAAATTTAGCCAAAATTGGGCTGAATTTATTATTGCTAATGTTAGGCATCTTTAGGCTTTTCTGTATGAGGAACTTTGTTGAGATTATAATAGTTTGCGCCCACTTCAATCAAAATCCCAAACCTGTTTCATTTAGCATTCTTTTTACTTTCTAAATCCTTGCTGTATTACAATTCTTTCTCATCCGATCTCTTTTCTGTCTCTCTCTCTCTCTCTCTCTCTCTAGTTAACTGCAGAGAGCCTATAATGTGACATATTCAAGATTCTAATCCAGTAGACAGCATTCTGTACAATGCATTAACCTTCATGTTATCCGCCCTTCCTGCTGAACTAGCTAGCTACCTATCTGCACTGGAAGGCCCACCAGTTGCTTACAGACCCTCACAACCACATTTTCTAATGAATTCATATTTCCGTACACCCAAACCTGCAGCATACAATGCCAGTGCATATATTTTATTATTACTTGCAGTAAGGGGAGCTTTTGCCTTATTGCCACCACATTTCCTATTAAATCTTAAAAATACATTCAGTATACAATTAAATTTAACTTGTATGCTGTCCATATTTTTGTACTGTCTCAATCTGATTGTATGCATTCAACCGAAGTCATTATAGCCCTTCACAGAGAATTTGTTTCTTCCTAAATACCATTTAAGACCCAGTCTTAATGCCGCTTTACATATGGCCAGAGTTGTTGTTATCCTAACATTAATTTCAAGCTTTAACTCACCACACTGTTTTCTAAGAAGCTTATTTGTCCTTGTAACCCTTTTATGGTGAGAGCAGTAAGCATTATGTCATCCACAGTGGCAAGAAACAGGAGTGTTTTATTACCAATTTTATGCAGAAAGTAGTTTTCTACAAAAGGTGCCCCATGCCATGTGTGTGCCAGCACCCACATGGGCACCTTTTGTAAAAATAACACCGGGCATAGAAAATACAGAGAGTTTAATATCTCCGTACATTAGGGCGATGGATAAGAAGAGGCATAACTGCGTCATCATATTGCAGTTTGTGCTATCACGATCTCCCAGTGGGCTGCACTCCATTTACGAATATGCCGGCTGCACCATGTTAGCAATAAAATTTTATGAGCATTGAGGTACTTGAATAAGCAACTATATATTGGGACTCCAGGAGGGGACTGGGGTGCTTGAGCCATGATCTATGCACCAGTGGCTCGAGCACCCTTGCCAGTACATCTCCTTTAAGTTAACACTTGGAGTCAGAGGAAGTACATCAGATCTGTCAATATAGTTTCAAATACAGTAAAATAATAATTTATTTTTACTTATTCTGATTTTTGTTTCACGTTGAGACCCAGAAAGTAACATTGTCAGTTTTTACATCTCGAATCTAACCCATTTGCAAAGCTCCACAATTATATCCCCAAAATTGAAAATGTTTCTGTTTAATGTTATGTAATCCCATATCTTCCTTACTTTCACTGGCTTTCTTAGCAAAAACTTCAGAACATAACTTCAGAAGATAATAATAATGAAAATCTTACCCTCACCCTATCAGCTCCACTATCTTCCCCACCCATACCCATTTACCCTTGGTACCGAACTCACCTTCAGGTAATGTTAAAGAAATAAAATAAAGATCTAATGTAGCACACCAGACCTTATCCTGACAGTCTCAGTACTCAGCCAGATACAGGCAGTCTCTCCCAGTAGTGCTTTGCAGTATCACATCTGGGAGGTTTATATTCAGGCATGTGATGACGGTCAGGACAAAAGTGAGCCATTGCATTGGACTTTTTCAGTTTTTTAGAATTACTTGTGGGCGAGTTTTGTACTGAGGAGACATGGGTGGGAGGGTGGCAGGGCAGAGATGGGCGTGGGGAGGGTTTTACTACTGAAGGGATGGGTGTGAGTAAAGATGAGGACATGGGCAGGGATGATGGTAGGGCTGAGATGGGCGTGGGGAGGTTTACTACTGAAGGGGTGGGTGTGGTGAAGATGAGGACATGGGCAGGGATGGTGGTAGGGCTGAGATGGGCGTGGGGAGGGTTTTACTACTGAAGGGGTGGGTGTGAGTGAAGATGAGGACATGGGCAGGGATGGTGGTAGGGCTGAGATGGGCGTGGGGAGGGTTTTACTACTGAAGGGGTGGGTGTGAGTGAAGATGAGGACATGGGCAGGGATGGTGGTAGGGCTGAGATGGGCGTGGGGAGGGTTTTACTACTGAAGGGATGGGTGTGAGTGAGAATGAGGACGTGGGCAGGGATGGTGGTAGGGCTGGGATGGGCGTGGGGAGGGTTTTACTACTAAAGGATGGGTGTGAGTGAGAATGAGGACGTGGGCAGGGATGGTGGTAGGGCTGGGATGGGCGTGGGGAGGGTTTTACTACTGAAGGGGTGGGTGTGAGTAAAGATGAGGACATGGGCAGGGATGGTGGTAGGGCTGAGATGGGCGTGGGAGGGTTTACTACTGAAGGGATGGGTGTGAGTGAGAATGAGGACGTGGGCAGGGATGGTGGTAGGGCTGGGATGGGCGTGGGAAGGGTTTTACTACTGAAGGGATGGATGTGAGTGAGAATGAGGACATGGGCAGGGATGATGGTAGGGCTGAGATGGGCGTGGGGAGGGTTTTACTACTGAAGGGGTGGGTGTGAGTGAGAATGAGGACATGGGCAGGGATGATGGTAGGGCTGAGATGGGTGTGGGGAGGGTTTTACTACTGAAGGGATGGGTGCGAGTGAGAATGAGGACGTGGGCAGGGATGTGATAGGGTTAAGATGGGCGTGGGGAAGGTTTTACTACTGAAGGGATGGGTGCGAGTGAGAATGAGGACATGGGCAGAGATGGTAGGGCAGAGATGGGCGTGGGGAGGGTTTTATTACTGAAGGGATGGGTGTGAGTGAGAATGAGGACGTGGGCAGGGATGTGATAGGGTTAAGATGGGCGTGGGGAAGGTTTTACTACTGAAGGGATGGGTGCGAGTGAGAATGAGGACATGGGCAGAGATGGTAGGGCAGAGATGGGCGTGGGGAGGGTTTTATTACTGAAGGGATGGGTGTGAGTGAGAATGAGGACGTGGGCAGGGATGCTGGTAGGGCTGAGATGGGCGTGGGGAGGGTTTTACTACTGAAGGGATGGGTGTGAGTGAAGATGAGGACATGGGCAGGGATGTGATAGGGTTAAGATGGGCGTGGGGAAGGTTTTACTACTGAAGGGATGGGTGTGAGTGAAGATGAGGACATGGGCAGAGATGGTAGGGCAGAGATGGGCGTGGGGAGGGTTTTATTACTGAAGGGATGGGTGTGAGTGAGAATGAGGACGTGGGCAGGGATGGTGGCAGGGCTGAGATGGGCGTGGGGAGGGTTTTACTACTGAAAGGATGGGTGCGAGTGAGAATGAGGATGTGGGCAGGGATGCTGGTAGGGCTGAGATGGGCGTGGGGAGGGTTTTACTACTGAAGGGATGGGTGTGAGTGAAGATGAGGACATGGGCAGGGATGTGATAGGGTTAAGATGGGCGTGGGGAAGGTTTTACTACTGAAGGGATGGGTGTGAGTGAAGATGAGGACATGGGCAGAGATGGTAGGGCAGAGATGGGCGTGGGGAGGGTTTTTACTACTGAAGGGATGAGTGTGAGTGAAGATGAGGATGTGGGCAGGGATGGTGGTAGGGCTGATATGGGCGTGGGGAGGGTTTTTACTACTGAAGGGATGGGTGTGAGTGAAGATGAGGACATGGGCAGGGATGGTGGTAGGGCAGAGATAGGTGTCGGGAGGGTTTTACTACTGTTATTTCATAAATATAAACTTCCAGGGAGTGTGGTGGGGGTCAGCTTGTTTCATAAAACACTCTTATAAATGGTCCAGTGGAAATCTCCTGAGTGGGGGGGAGGGTGCAAATTGAGTGTCACTTTCATAGTAAGACCGGTGCAAAAAAAGAAAAAAAGTTAAGCAGGAACCTTTTGCAGGGCATTCTGACATCAGCGGCAGAATAAACCTTGAGCTCTAGATGGACTGTAAGGGGAAAACTGCAGTTTCCACATGAATACCCTCTGTATAGAGGAATGGATGGTTCAAAATGCAAGTTTGTTTTTGATGCAGTTCTGCTGAATTTGTCTGATGCCAGTTTAGACTTTCTGGTGGTGGGTGGACTCAGATTGCATGTTGCAGCTTTATTCTGCGTATCTGAAAAGTCAGCACGCAGAGTATGTGCCCCCTATGAAACCTTTCTCTCCCATCTGCTGGCAGGCAAAGAGACATTTGACTGTTTTGGGGACTGAAGAATAAATGTCAGAGTTCTCTCAGAGCACTGGTTTTGTTAGTCGAGCGGTGGCTTTGATTTTCAACAAAAAATATGAGAAATGTAGGTAAACATTTTCTATTTACTTCAATGGCGTACAGCCTTGCGCTCTTCAAATGTAGATACCTCAGAACATCTGCGAGTGGGGGGTTGGGGATGGAACTATGGGAAGTGGAAAGGATTGGGTCATGGGCTTCACCGAGTCCAAGTAAAATCCCTTGCCTCTTACTATTGCTGGACTGATATACCTTCATGTGTCTGATACCTTATTGGAATACTGGAAGACAATTAGCTGATTTTTTTTGTGCAGTATTTGGCCACCACTACACAATTTAAATCACAAATTGTAGTGAGAAAGAAATAATGTGATCTACTAGGAACTGAACCCAGCCCCTGGATTCTGGGAATAAAGTCCCAGTGCTCTAATTGGTTAGAGCACTGGGACGGTATTCCAGGGGCCTGGGTTCAATTCCCAGTAGGTCACATTATTTCTATGTCATTACAGTTTGGAATACTGGAAGGTAAGGCTCCTGTCTATTTGGAAGTGTTTACAGTGAGCACAGCTAGTACTCTTAAAATGAACTGCATTCTTCCAGAGTGAGGGAGTTACAGTACAAGTGGATGGGGGAGGTAGTCTGTCCTTGTCAAGCACAGGACTAATCTTTCTGATTTCATTTCTGTGATCATTACACCTTGTGGTGTTTTTATTTCAGGGGAACGTAAATCTTGGCTCTTTCCAAAACAAGTGTCTGTACCTGCTTGTTCATGGCCTCATGAATCTGTTACCAGGACCTGTGATTGGATTCCCCTTCCCTCTCGTACACACACACACAAAAAAAGCTGAAATATTGCAGTGTGCCTGGCAAACCTTCAGAGGGAAGCACGTGCCTGGCAACGCAGCTTTGGAAACACAGCCTTGGCCCAGCTTGTGATAGGGAACCAAGAAAAAGCGGAGGCTAGAATGTTTCCATGACTTAATTCCTGTAAACTATCTTTTTCATTTCATGCATGTGAGTTACAGGGATCCCAGATCTATAGGGATTTCTGTAATTTACAGGAAAATGTAGCTATTTACAGGGAATTTTTTCCTGTACACTTGCATTGGTTATACAGGAAACCAGAGCAATTTGGCTTCCATGGGAAATAATGTAATCTACAGGAAAACACAGGAAAATTACCGTGGTGTTACACGGAAAACGCCAGCTCAATCTGGGAGCACTGGATCTACTTGTCTTTTGTTCTTTACTGTTATTTCTGGCACCCAGTATTCATGGGGGGGGGGTCTCCCTTTCAACCTGTCTTCTGCTTTTGTCTTTCTGGAGTGGGCCAGTGCCTCGAGTAAAGTCAAATCACAGCATTCACTGACACTAAACTGCCCCTTTGCTTCGTGGTGTGCTGTTTTCTGTATTGTTCCACGTTGTCAATGGGAATACATATGGGGGAGACTGTATAACGTTTCTTAGCTATGGGCCCAAAGGGCATCAGACGTGTGGGTACAGGAAATCCTGGCTCTAGGGTGCACAATCAAGTTTGCAACATTACCCATGAGAGGCTGTTTCCTGCAATTCCCTGTGCCCCAAAACCCAGTGAAAATCCAGTCGGTGGCCCAGACCTTGGATCACTTGTTACAGATTGAGGCATTTGTCCCAGTGCCCCCCCCCCCAGGCAGGAGGGTCTGGGATACTGCTCAGTTTACTTTGTGGTCCTCAAGAAATTGGGTTGGGGGGGGCTGACCAATTTTGGATCTGAAACACCTGAACAAGTTTGTTTGCCACACGATCTTCAAAATAGAGTCCTTACGGTCAATCATCTGGGCTGTCCATCCAGGGGATTATCTGGCATCCATAGATCTGAAGGATGCCTATTGGTTATGGCGTGAAGACGTTCTGCAATAGCTGGTGAGGGTTTACTAAAATTGCTATCTCTTAGAGCTTAGTGCTGTAAATGATTATTTAAATGAAGGTATTTGCACACTCCCAATTACCCTTGGTGTAGTAAATCTGTTGAATGGCACCTATAAACTGGGTGTAAAAATAAGGTGATATTTGTCCTGCAGCACCATAACACAGATTAGAGCTACCTCTGTGCTCGCTGTCTCTCTTGAATATAACCATATGGTATGTAACAGTTACATGCAGCAATATAATGAAATGTACTCTGTAGTGAACGGCTTACATCTCTCTCTCTCTCTCTCTCTCTCTCTCTCTCTCTTTTGTTTGCAAATAGGGATTACATTTTAAAGCATTTCTAGGAAATAACAAAGCGACAAATCATGACTGAAAGGCCTTAATCTTGCATTTCTAGGAAATAACAAAGCGACAAATCATGACTGAAAGGCCTTAATCTTCATCTCTTTGTAGTTTCTGTATCTTTGAATGATACAATAGTTTCATTTCTACTAGGTGACAGAGCCCTCCCGCCCACAAGCACTTAAAGTCTCAAAAAGATGTCCTTCCATTTTGCACTTGCAGCTGAACTCATTTGAGGAAGGAAATACCCAACTATTCCGACAGGGATTTATCAAATTTTAGGGCGTTGCTGGACTTGGTGCCCTCTAGAGAATGTGCTGGCTTTTGCCAGCGCTGTCCTTATGACTGCTGTGATCAATGTCATCCAGTAATTAGCTGCTTAATGTACAAAACACTGAAAGATGAAGCGTGTCTATTGCCCTCCCACCATGGAAAATCTTTCCCACCTTATCAAATTAATTCAGTGTATTAAAGATATTTTCTGTTTTTCAGCAACAACAACCACAAAAAAACTTTCCAGTTGACATCAGCAGATAGACAATGCTGCACCAGCATTAGAATTTCAGGACTTTCTGTTTTTAGTATGGAAGACATTTTTATTAAAACCGATTTTCTTCCCTCAGACTGTCCCAGACTGTCATCTGTCCCTGCTGCTTACTTACTATTTCCTTAGAATCATAATCCTCTGTGCATGACATCTTCAACAGGTTGCCATGGATATTATCTTGATGTCACACGCAGAAGACTAAGGGCAGGATTCACGAAGCAAAATGGGACTAAGTCCCACTCCGCAACCCCAATTACGTGCCGAAATCGGCGCAGCTGCGGAAGCGGCTGATCTCGCGCAGCAGTTGTAGAGGAGTACTCTGGCCGGGTCCTGCCTGACAGTAGTAGCCTTCCGCAGCTGCAGTGCTGTCTAACAGACAACACCCATAGCTGCCATATTCAGTGGAGCTGATCTTACTCTAGCTCCACTTTAGGAATACCCGCGCGCGGGCGACCTGCGGCTTCGCAAGTGGAAACCCACTAACGCCGAGGTTTTTCCGCAGCTGCGGGTCCTTCCCCCACATTTGTGAATCCTGCCCTATGTCTTCAGAAGAGGGAGAGCAGCTGGGACAGATGAAGTCTAAGGGGCAAAAGCCTGATGTTCTGCAGACATCTTTATTGACTACAGAAACGATAGTCGTGAAATTCCAAGTTGCAGGAAATGTTTCGAGATTTGAGGCCCATTGATGCCAGCTGTGACTGGTTCCATAGACAGCAGGAATGTCACTGTACATGAGGTTTCTGTCCTGGTGGAGAAGGACTGGTGGACTCTCATCTCCACCAGAATCAGAATGTCTTGGCAGACCAAGTCGTTGTCCAAACCACCAATAGTAGCCAGCTACCTCAGTTTTATTGAGGTGAGAATGTGGTGGGCGGTCTTGGTAGCATGGTTTCATTGTATATGGCAGTTATCGTGAGTCATTGTGTTAATACTGTGACCAGATTTAGATACTGGGATGCCCGTGGGTCACCCATATACTGCAGTTTTCAGGCCTTCAACTAATTCCAATTAGGTGCTTTAGGCACTGTCCCTTCTGAATCAACACTCCACGACACAGAAGTTTGCCGAGACTTGTCTTGTACAAAATGAGTACTTCCATAAATGCAGTGTTCATGATAAGCACGGTATGACATGACATGGTTAGCTTGCCATTATAATTTGATGCCATGACATCCCTAGAATGTGGTGCTGTTCTCATTATGGAGGATGAAGATAAAGAATACATTAAAATGTAATGCACAGAGAGGGAACCCTGATGGGAAAGCTGTCTTATAGAACGGATCATCGAATGTTAACACTTCTTCATTCGGACACTGGCACTGGGCTGGAAATGCATGAATTGTTGACAGGGTTGAGTAGGCACTTTAATGTGAAAACTCAAATTTTGCACTTTAATAACTTTACAACTGTCCAATGGATTTGCACAAAATTTGGCATACACTGTCTCGTGGGGTAGGCCTCTTGACTTGCCAAGTTTTGTTCCAGTTGGATGCGCACATTTTGAGATCCAGATAGTGCAAAACCCTTAAAATTCACCCTTTTTTTGCAGGGTTTTGTTTTCCTCATCGCCTTGTGCCTGAGCGGTGTGGAATTTTGGTGTGAATTTTTTATGGTAGAAAGAGCTTGGGTCACAAAACTGCCTTGTATTGGTTTGGTGAAAAAATATTAATCTGTTGCAAAATTATTTAATTTTTAAGTTACTATTATTTTCAGTGGGAATATCACTCTCCAGGATAGCTTCCTGGAACAAGAAAGGAATTTGGCCTCATGAAACAGGATTCCTTTTTTTTTTTTTTTTGAGGTGCAATACTTTTTCGTGAGAAAAAAAATTCCTTTTTCAGGAGCCGCCATCTTGTTTTCTATTTCTTCAAATAAAACACTTGAATAACTCAGTCAAGTAACTCAGGCCGGGGGTATACTGGGATGTATAGGGAGAGGCATCAGCAGCAGAAAACAGGAAGTTGTTATCCCTCTGTACAGACTGTTGGTGAGACCCCATCTGGAATACTGTGTCCAGTTCTGGAGACCCCATCTCCGCAAGGACATAGACAGGATAGAGGCAGTCCAGAGGAGGGCAACTAAAATGGTGCAGGGTCTGCAAGAGAAGCGGTATGAGGAGAGACTAAAGGAGCTTAATATGTATACCCTTGAGGAAAGAAGGGAGAGGGGGGACATGATAGAAACTTTCAAGTACCTCAATGGAATCAACAAAGTCCAAGAGGGTAGCATCTTTCAGAAAAAGAGACTTGCAAGAACAAGGGGACACAATTTAAAGATAGAAGGAGGGCGTTCAGGGGCAATGTGAGGAAGTATTATTTCACAGAGAGGGTAGTGGATGCATGGAACAGCCTTCCTGAGGAAGTTGGGTCTAAAACTGTGGAGAATTCAAGAATGCATGGGACAGACATAAGGCAATTCTTGTGGGGGGCAGGAAGATAAAGGCTGTTGGTTAACTAGGATCTGCGGCCTATCCTGTAGGTAGGGAAATGGGCAGACTAGATGGGCCTAGCGGTCCTTATCTGCCGTCAAAGTCTATGTTTCTATGTAAGTGGTGCCTTGCACAGACACCAAAACATGTATTGTGCTCATGGGGACTTCATGATGTTTCTTTTTTATTTATTTATTTTTTTTATAATATGGCCCAGGAATGTTTTTCTTTACCGCTTTTAAATAATTTTTCACAACTTGTTAATTTCCTTTTTCACAAATCCTTTTTTGTTCTCGCGAAAAAGGAAATTGGTTCACGAAAAAGGATTTTGAAAAATAAAAAGTAAGTCTGAAATCATTTTTCATGAGACGGAATCCTTTTCCACGACCACGAGAAAGGATATGTGCAAAGGAATCGTCTCGTGAAAAAGGATAAAAAAAACCCTAAGTTAGCCATCTCAGTAGTGTGGAGGGCTGTGGCATCTGTGCTGTACCACCTGCCATACCGGTGACCTGTGTTTGCGGTGCGAGCGGGCCACCGGGGGTTGGCTGGGAGGGAGAGCATAGAGCATCTGGAGGACTGCTCTCCTCTCTCAGGGAGGGAGGACTGGCGCGCTCCCGCCGAATGACTACCCAAAGGTGGAGGCCCGAGGGTAGTATAGGACTGTTAGGTGCCTGAGAAGGGAGGGTGCTGCAGGACTTCTGAGGGTATGTGCACGCCTTCACACACTCACATATCTGGCATATGCGCCCCAGCAACAGGGATGGGAAGGGAAACAAATAATGGAGGAAAATATCCCAGGCTGTGAGTGACGACCAACCCTCTGCAGGTTCCACACCTGGTGACCGGGCACCACCACGACCTGTGGCAGAGGGCGTAGGCTAAGGTAAGTCCTGAGGACGCCAATGTGATGGAGCTGGTGCAGTCTGAAGGGGGCATCCAGGGAAGAACGGTGTTAAAAACCTATATAGGAAAAAAAAAAAATGAAGTCCCAAATCCTTTTTCATTAGATGGAATCCTTTTCCATGACCACGGTAAAGGATTCATGGAAAAGGATCCTTTTCCATGAACACGACAAAGCATTTATGGAAAAGGATTCCTGCTCACAAAAGGATTTATCTGCCTTCATATGTGTGTTACATTGGTGTTCAGTGGCACCCCCCCATGTTAATATATTCTATATCCCTGGTGTCTAGTGGTACCCCCCACCCTATCTCCATATTTATAATATTTTTAATCCCCGTTGGTGGTTAGTGGCACCCCCAACCCTTCATGCAATTATTGTTTATCCCTGGTGTCTACTGACACCCCCCAACCTCTGATCCCCATAATGTAGACCCTCATTGGTGGTTAGTGGCACCCCCACCCTCCCATGTCCCTGTCAACCTGAAAATAAGAAAAACATCCTTCGATGTATTTGTTTCAACCTGTAAAAAAAAAAAAAAGTCCACCGCTGGTCACACCTGCACCACCCACTCGACCTCCCACTGTGCACCCACCTCCCCACACCCCCTTGACCCCCCCACACACCCTCACTCACCTGAACTGCCAACAGACTGAAGATCCACTCTCCGATCAAAGACGCGTCTTGCTGCTGGAACTGGTGACTGCTGTCTGACAAGTAAGTAACTGCAGTCAGAATGTTTCCTCTGTCATCTTGACAATTGAAGTTACTGTAGGTGGATCAGTCTAGAGTGTCCTGACATTTCTGATGCCCTTTATTTAAATATGGGTATAACGTGGGCCACTCTCAAATCTCTTGGTACTAGGTGTGTGCAGAATGTTTTATTTCCACCTGTGAATTCCCATGGAACTTCCATTCTGCCCCAGAAATTCAGTGGAATTTCTACCATGCAAAAGGCTACAAATATCCCTTGGAAACACTGGACTCTGTGGAGTCATGTGAGATTTTTACTTCATAGAAGTTTTTTGAAAAATTCTGCAAAAAATGGAATTGAACAATTTTTCTGCCACCCTCCCATGCACCTCCTCAATTTTCCGTGATTTTTTGGAAGTTCTCTGTGAAGGAACACTTATGTCTCTCACCACCTTGCTGAGGATTCTGGGACTGACCAACTCAATGATGATGTGATATCTGTTGCTCCCTGTGTGCCTGATGCCTTTACCCCATTAATGTCCTCTCCTCGGACAGCCAGTCTGCTGGTACTGTACATGGAGACACCCCTCATTAGCCCTTGAGGACTCCTGGAAAACAAGTAGCAGTCTGGTAGAAAGGCGGGAAACACGGTAGGGCTAAGAATGTAAGGGATATTTTGCTTTTAATAAAATTTGCTATTTATGCAGGGGTTAAAGTTACATTTTGCAGCCACTAGCCAGCAGGGCTAGTTACAGAAAATCCATTAGCTCCACAAACTTTTCCACTGGCCCAGCTGGTGTACTTATTAAAATGGTACCTTCTGCAGTACAAGCCCACAGTGCTCGTTAAAAGTAAGTTTTACTAGCCCAATACGAAATCTACCAGCATTTGACTAGTGGGCCACTGTCATTTTCAACCTCTGTTTATAGAATAACTTTCTTGCCCCACTCTGATTGTCAGCAGCTCCCTGTGCTTAGCTCCTTGGCCACACCTTTCCAGATGACAGCAGGTCCACATCAAGGCTTTGTTTTGTGACACCCCCTCACCCACTAATCCACCAGTTGACAGGAGCTTCGCTCCCTGGGCAAGTTTATTTCAGTGTACAGAGCCCCTCTGGGTCGGCAGGAGCTCTTTGATACAACATCTGAAACCCTGCCTGCACTGCTGAGCCTCCTCAGTGGTGCCATAGATGTTGATTCTCCTCACTGTGATCAGACAATGAAAGTACAGTAACGAGGGGCTAAATGATTCATGTTGAGTCTTTAGACTCTTTCAAGACATGTTCTTGCTCAAACATACGAAAGTTTTTTTTTTTTTTTTTTTTTATGGAATGAAGCTAGATGTCCTTTTCTCCCTATAAACCTTATAGTTCAATTGAGTTGTAATCCCTGTTCATATTTTTAGGAATAAAGTTTTACTGTTACTACTACTACTGCGCAACAGGTACATAGATGGAGATGATGGTGTGTCATCATTTGAGGGCTCCCGTGGTGGACAGTGCTTTGCAGCATGTAAACAAGCCACTGAAAATGGAATGCCTGCGTGCTAACAGTACATGTATGTTATAGCACTTTTAAGAGAAGGTAGATTTATCTGCAGTTATACAATGGCAAGGAAATTTCCTGGTTTCTGATTGGTCAGTGTGTCCCTGGCACAGTACGGTTATCTCAGCACAACCGCACTGTGTTGCTTTGGCTGCCTTGGATGATGATTTGGATGACAAGATGGCTGCCATCCTCTTAAGAAACAGAGATATACTGCCACACTAAAAATCTACTAAAAGCATTTTTTTCCCCCTAACAACGACCCATTGTATAATAGCAATAATGCTTTCCAGGGTGTGGGTTGTGCTGGAATAACCTCACTTCTGGGACATTGGACGCACTCGGCTCCCAACCACCCAGGTGTGAGGTTATCCCAGCACAATCCACACCCTATCATGCATTATTGCTTAAATCACTAATATTAGCGATTGCACGTACTGCAAGACTCCCTGCACTTATTTCTTGAACTTTTCTCCCCCCCTCTCTGGCTGGCTATTATTGCTCATGCCTCCTCCCCCACCTCCATCATCCACAATCCCCTGGGCTTACCCGGGCAGCATGTTTTCTACCTGCCTTTCCTCCAAGGATGGGGCCACCAGAGGGGACCCCAATTCCTCTTGCAGAGTTCAAGCTCAGTTCTGGCTCTGAAGGCTGGTCAGCTTTGTGGATCCTGCAGGGAGGGGCAGGACAGCATGCTGCAAGTGGCCGGTATTTTTCCTTTCTCTGCTTTGCCCACAGATGTCCAAGGAAGCCCTTGACTGGTGCATGCATGCACAACATGCAGTGCGCGCCGAAGCACATCATAGACATCCTCATCCCTAATTGTTTGTCTCCAGCTTGCACCGTTAACTGTGGATACCCAGGTGACAGTACTGAAGCGGAGGTCGAGAGCCCTCCCTCCCTCCCTCAAGAAGGCAAGCACCCTATGGGATGCTCCACCATCCTTCCCTGGTCAACCTTCCCATGACCCAGGCTTGTTCCCGAACCCAAGTTGCCGGCGTCACAAGCTGTAGCACTACCACAGGACAGGCTGGCAAATGCTGCCTACTCTTTACAGCAGGGTAACAAGAGAGATGTGGGGTAGGGTCCATTTCTTCAATCATAAAACTCAATGTTATGGTGCACAGTGATGGTGTAGCCACAGCAGATCTGGAATTGAATTATGACAAGTTCACTGATCTCAGTGCTGTTTGAAATAGGGGGAATCTTTACAGTGGAATACTGCGGCGAGTTGCTGAACTAGTGGGGCTGGACTCTGATGAATTTCTTCTCAGCAATGACACAGCTAATGAGTTATCTTAGTGCACTGGGTAGTGGTATCAGAATTAGGAGTGGGTATGAAGCGACACTTGAGAAAAATATGTTTCAAAAGTTATGTGAGATGTGATTTTTTTTTTGCTTTGAATTATGGTACTGTATACTGATGTTTGTGGAGTCAGTTTTATCTGTGTTTTTCCTTAACAGTTCTTGCTTTTTGTGTTTTCTAGGTCGTGACTGCCTGCTCCCCTCCTGTCAACTATGAGTTGGTGAGTAATGCAGCTTTTATTGTCAATGAAAATTCTGATCAAGGAGAAAACTTGATACACTTTACTGTGGTTATACTGTAATAGCAATGTAACTACACTATAAATGTAGTAATTATGGTGTTTTTATTTTATTTTTGTATTGTTTATACTCCAGCCCTGCAGCCCTCTCGCTCTGGAGTAACTCCAGCCCTGTCACCCCGGCATTTACCACCCAGAACAGCAGTCGCCCCCCCAGGGCTTACCCCTTCTGGTGGGGTTGGAGAGGGGGCCCTCTCCTCCAAAACCAGATCCAGTGATGCCGTGATATGGCTAGCTGGGTGCAAGGCCTATGGATTCCCCCCATCATCATCTGCAGGATATTATTCGACTTTTTCTTCCCTATGCGGGAGTGCAGCATGCAGTGCCGCCAGCAACTGGGACAGCGCATGCTCCCATGCATGCCCCCTGTCAAGCAGCTGCTGCATCCCAACCCCCTATTGTGCAGCTCCGTGCTGTCGAGTCCCAGCCTTTGCTAGGGGTCAGATGAGCACCAGTCTCTGATTCTCCCTTCCCCGAGATGGAGATCAGTCCATTGGACACTCAATCCATCTCCTCCCTGCCGACCCCCAGTGACCTGTGCTCGTTCCCGAACATGGGTCGCCGGCGTGGCATGAGGTGTGGCGTCCAGTGCCTCAACCCTCAGTGCCACCGGGCCAGCAATTATGGTGTTTTTACATGCAGCAGTTGTACCTCTGTTGCATGTAATTAATGATTACCTACCCCAAGGTTACATAGTAATTGACACACTTAGAATAACGTGTAACCAAAAATGGTAACACTTCACTGTAGGTTCCTGTAACTATACAACATCAAATTGAAAAAGGTGCCTGCATGCCTTTTGTGACTGTTGCTGTACTTATCTTTTTTTGCAACAAAGAGGTCACACTTGATAGACCAGGGTTCCCTTCCAACCTCAAATTACCATGTTACTACAGTATGTAATGTTACTATGTTATGCCACACTTGCCTGGTTTTCAGACTAGATGAGTGTGTGTGACCCATTACCTGTGGTGAAGATCTGCATACAAAGCCTGCTGTGAAGTGTTAAAGATGCTAACCTGCATATGCAAATGATTGGGACTAGAGCGGAGGCAATCCTGTTGCAGTATGAAAAATAAGAAATAGACTGAGAAACAAAATCCAGTATTACCAATTTAAAGGTAAGTCCAAATCCCAAATGAGCCACTGTTTATCTGAGGGACTGAATGGGTTTTAAAATGAAGTGTCCTATTCACACTGCCTTGCACGTTGTCACGTTATGCATTCCATATGCATGTTGGGGCTGTGGAACCTCCCCACAAAAACACATGTATGGTGGGGCTGTGGAGCCTTTCCAGTATAAACTCATATGTTGGGGGGGTGCTATTGAATCTTTCTAAGATACACTTGTGTGTGTGTGTGTGGGGGGTGGGGGGTGGCTGTGAAGCCTTCACAAGATACACTCATGTATCCACAGAGTATTATAACTTTAGGCAGGTATTACTATTAGCAGCAGGAACAGACAAATTCTCTGGGAAAAATCATGTTTTCATGAAGATGTCTTTAATATAAAAGATATAAAAGAACACACTGTCACCAGACTGTCAGTGCAGTAGTAGTGTTATTGCTCGTGACATTGGTGACGCAGGTTTTGGGAATGAGCCAGGGATGTTGGGGACCAGCCAGGGGAAGGAGAATGGAACATCCCAGAGGATAGTCTCCTCCTCCAGAGTGGGAGGGTTCTTGCCTCTGCTGCTCTACTCTCACCAGAATGATCATGGGTGCAAGGGCAGAGTGGATACTGCAGGAAGGGAAGACACTCAGCTGGGCTCTGCACAGCGTGCACTGTCATGTGCACATGCTTGAGGTTGTGTTTCTGCTGGTGTCCCCGGGGATGGATTTGAAAGTGGAAGCCCAGGGGCGCAAAGGATGATCTGAGCAAGCTTGAGCCCCACTTCTCTCTCCTAGCAGCCAATCTGTCCGAGGTTTCCCCTGTCCCCATACCCATTATGGGAGACAGTATAGCATAATGGTTAAGAGCACTGAACTGCAAACCTGGAGAACTAGATTAGAATCCCAAAGCCACTACTTGCATACTGGGTGACCATGAGCAAGTTACTTAACTTCTCTGTGCTCACAGGACACACCTGGAGATAAGCCTGGGTTTAGTGTGTCTTTCCTGGCCCAAAATCTTAAAATAAAAATAAATAGAATGAAAAAATGTTGGTGGCAGGGTTGTGGAGCCTTCCAAAAACATGTATATGGTGGGGCTGTGTAACATTATCAGGATACACTTGTGTGGTAGTGGTGGTGGTGGTGGGGGTCCTGTGGAGTCTCCTCAAAATACACTCATGTATAGTTGGGCTGTGGAACCTTCCCGAAATATACTCATGTGTAGTGGCTCTGTGGAACCTTCCCAAGATACATTCATGTGTGTGTGTGGGGTGCTGTGAATCCTTCCCAAGATGCACTTGTGTGGTGGTAGTGGGGGAGCTGTGGAGCCTCCTCAATATACACTAAGGTCTGGTGGGGTTGTGCAGCTTCTTGTGGAACAACCTCAAGATACACTTGTACAGTGTGGGGCTGTGGAACCTCCCCAAGATACACTTGTGCAGTGTGGAGCTGTGGAACCTCCTAAAGACACACACATGTGAGGTGGGGCTGTAGAACCTCCAAAGACAAATATATACAAGGTGGGTCAGTGGAAGCCCCCAAGGCAAACTCATGCAAGGTGGGGCTGTGCAACCTCCACAAGACAAATGTATACATGGTAAGGCTGTGGAACTTCCCCATGACAAATGCATGCAAGGTGGGGATATGGACCCTCCTCAAAACACACTCATGCAAGGTGTGGAACCTTTCCAAAATACACTTGCACAATATGGGGTTGTGGAACCTCCCCAAGATACACTTGTGCAACATGGGGCAGTAGAACCTCTCCATGACACAGTCATATGGGAGGGTGTCTGTGGAACCTCCCCAAGATATACTTGTGAAATATGGGGCTGTGGACCTTCCCCAAGACACACTCATGTAAGGTGGGGCTGTGGAACCTCCCCAAGACGCACTTGCGCAGTATGGGGCTGTGGCACCTCCCCAAGATAATCTTGTGCAATATGGGTCTGTGGAACCTCCCAAAGATACACTTATGCAATGTGAAGCTGTGGAAATTCCCCAAGATACACTTGTGCAATATGGGACTATGGGACCTCCCCAAGATACACTTGTGCAATATAGGGCTGTGGAACCTCCCCAAGATACACTGCAGTATGGGGCTGTGGAACCTCCCCAGAATACACTGATGCAGTATGGGTCCGTGGAACCTCCCCAAGATACACTTGTGCAGTATGGGGTGGTGGAACCTCCCCAAGACACTCTTGTGCAATATGGGGCTGTGGAACCTCCCCAAGATACACTTGTGCAATATAGGGCTGTGGAACCTCCCCAAGATACAGTTGTACAATATGGGGCTGTGGAACCTCCCCAAGATACACTTGTGTGATATAGGGCTGTGGAACCTCCCCAAGATGCACCGCAATGTGGGACTGTGGAACCCCCCCCAGGATACACCTCTGCAGTATGGATCCATGGAACCTCCCCAAGACACACTTGTGCAATGTAGGGCTGTGGAACCTCCCCAAGATACACTTGTGCAATGTGAGGCTGTGGAACCTCCTCAAGATACACTTGTGCAATATGGGACTATGGAACCTCCCCAAGATACACTTGTGCAATATAGGGCTGTGGAACCTCCCCAAGATACACTGCAGTGTGGGGCTGTGGAACCTCCCCAGAATACACTGATGCAGTATGGGTCAGTGGAACCTCCCCAAGATACACTTGTGCAGTGTGGGGCGGTGGAACCTCCCCAAGACACTCTTGTGCAATATGGGGCTGTGGAACCTCCCCAAGATACACTTGTGCAATGTGGGACTGTGGAACCTCCCCAAGATACAGTTGTGCAATATGGGGCTGTGGAACCTCCCCAAGATACAGTTGTGCAATATAGGGCTGTGGAACCTCCCCAAGATGCACTGCAATGTGGGACTGTGGAACCCCCCCTAGGATACACCTCTGCAATATGGACCCATGGAACCTCCCCAAGACACACTTGTGGAATGTAGGGCTGTGGAACCTCCCCAAGATACACTTGTGCAATGTGAGGCTGTGGAACCTCCCTTAGATACACTTGTGCACTGCGGGGCTGTTAAACCCCCTACCTCCAGCTTACTCATGCAAGGTGAGGCTTGTAATCTCCACAAGATACACTTGTGTGATGCAGGGCTGTGGAACATCCTCAAGACATACTCATACAAGGTGGGTCTATGGAACCTTTCCAAGGCACATTCATGCAAGGTGGCGCTGTAGAACCTCCTCAAGGCACACTCATGCAAGGTGAGGCTGTGCCCCCTCAAGCACACTCATGCAGGGTGAGGTTTTATAATCTCCACAAGATACACTTGTACAGTGTGGGGCTGTGGAACCTTCTCAAGACACACTCATACAAGGTGGGTCTGTGGATCCTTCCCAAGGCACATTCATTTTTTTAAATTTTTTTTATTTTAGCCGTTGGTAACCGGGCAAGGCCCACTAGGCACAAGTGCCTGTTTTCAGGGGTGACCTGGGAGCACTGGGCGGTTAAGTGACTTGCTCAGAGTCACACAGTATGCAAGTGGAGGTTGTGAGAATAAAACTCAGGTCTGGGTTGCTGGATGTACCAAACTCATTCACACCTCACGCAAGGTGTGGCTTTGTAATCTCCCCAAAATACACTTGTGCGATGTGGAGCTGTGGAACCTTCTGAACATACTAATACATGGTGGGGCTGTAGAACCTCCCCAAGGCATACTCATGCTAGGTGGGGCTGTAGAACCTCCCCAAGGCAAACTCGTGTATGGTGGGGCTGTGGAACCACCCAAGATATATTCATGTTTGGTGGGGCTGTGGAACTTCACCAAGGCAAACTCATGCAAGGTGGGCCTGTGGAACCTCCCCAGGATACACATGTGCAGTGTGGGGCTGTGGAACCTCCCCAAGATACACTTGTGCAGTATGGGGCTGTGGAACCTTCTCAAGACACACTCATATAAGGTGGGTCTTTGGAACCTTCCCCATGGCACATTCATGCAAGGTGGGGTTTTGTAATCTCCCCAAAATACACTTGTGTGATGTGACGCTGTGGAACCTTCTCAAGACACACTCATGCAAGATGGGGCTGTGGAACCTTCCCAAGGCAAACTCATACAAGGTGGGACTGTGGAACCTTCCCCAAGCACTTTTATACAAGGTGGGGCTGTGGAACATCCCCAAGAGACACTTGTGCTGTGTGGGGCTGTGAAACCTTCTCAAGACACACACATGCAAGGTGGGGCTGTGGAATGTCCCCAAGAGACACTCATGCATGGTGGTGCTGTGTAACTTCCCCACGATACACTTGTGCAGTATGGGGCTATGGAACCTCCCCAAGATACAGACATGCACAGTGGGATGGTGGGACCTCCCCAAACACTCATGCAAGGTGAGGCTGTGGTACCTCCCCAAGATAAATTCATGAACAGTGGGGAAGTTGGACCTCCCCAAGAAACACTCATGCATGGTGGGGCTCAGTAACCTCCCCAAGGGAGACTCAGGCAAGGTGGGGCTATGGAACCTTCCCAAGACAAATTTATGCATGATGGATCTGTGGAACCACCCCAAGAGACATTTAACTATCGTGGGCCTGTGGAACCTCCCTGAGAAACACTGATGCATGGTGGGGCCCGTTATGTACTTGGTCTGGTGGATCTGTAGAGGATAGCTGTTGATTATTAATCGATTAATGAAAATTTTGAGGTTAAAGGAAACAATCTCCAGGGCACAAGTTCTTTTATAGGCTACCACTTACCCTTCACTTCTTTCTTGTCATTGTTTAACAACTCCAGCATTCCATCAGGTGCCAGTTCTACTTCCTGTCCACACTGCAGTAGCTGCAGCTCAGCTTTCTGGTGGAAAAATGCAGGTGTCCTCCATGGCATGAGCAGTTAATGAGGGTAAACCTTTTCAGGGCTTGATGTGTATATATGGTGCCTTTAGTCGGTGCCACGAGTTTAATACTGACATGTTTGGTAAAGTCCAGGCTCATGAATTATGTTTGATCTGAAACAAAGGCAAGGATAAAGACCTTTTAATGCAAATATTTCACAGGGAAGTAGCAGACAGCAGAGGTCCCTGGTTATTTTCCCGAGTGATGGATAATATTTTTCTTATTACCTGTCAACACTTGTCAAAAATGTTATCATTTTTAAATACCAGACTGTAAAACTAGGCTGTAAAACAGAGACATTTTGCTGCTGTTACTTGACTGATGATTATCTAATTCCCACGTCTGATTTTCCTTTTTCTCCCAGCAATCAGGAGAGAGTGGATGTGGTGGGGAATGAGTAGCTCCTACAGACAGCGGCCCACATTCTTGCCGTAGTCAGACCCTTGCTTCTGCAGCATGTTTAGAGTTCGGAATGTCACTGATTTCCCCACCCCAGCCGATATGCTACATCATGTTTACAGTGTGGGAATTCTGATTTGTCCTGTCCAGTTGTACAGCTGGGGGGGGGGGGTTGACACATCGGCTGGGTATGTTAATTGTGACTTGCTTAGGGAGACACAGTCAGTCTATAGCTGCAAAGGGATTTGAATCTGGGTGTCCTGGTGTACTGCTCGGCAACCTTACCAAATGGCTCGACTGTCCATGCAGATCATGGCAAGTGCCCCCCTTCCCCCCGAGAAGCAGATGGTGGCCAAGGGGTTAAAAAGAAAACACCATAGTCTGATACCTTGTTCCTTACCACAACTGGATCTGGAGTTATGCACGATGTCTGTGGTTCCAAATAAAATGCAGTATCCTAGGATACATAGAACATAGAAACATAGACTTTGATGGCAGATAAGGACTGCTTGGCCCATCTGGTCTGCCCATTTCCCTACCTACAGAATAGGCCGCAGATCCTAGTTAACCAATAGCCTATTTCTTCGTACCCCCCATAAGAATTGCCTTATGTCTGTCCCATGCATTCTTGAATTCTCCCACAGTTTTAGGCCGCACAACCTCCTCAAGAAGGCTAATCCATGCATCCACTACCCCTGGTCTGACTTCATGTTGCAATGAAAATTATTCACTTAACTGCAGCCTTTCTTACCTTTCATGCTTTGTCTTAGTGTTGTTTAACTACCTACCTGTATTGTGATACACATTTCTTGTATTATTTTGCTGTGACTGCATATATAATTCGCTAGTCACTCGTTTGCACTGTAATTGTACATAGTTGTTACTCTTATTTGCAATGTTTCCAAATGTTTTTACCTATATATCTGTATTTTCTGTATAATCTGTTTATTTACTAAGACCCCCGGTCACACCTGGAAATGAGTCTCAGCTCAGTGTGCCTTTCCCGGTTACCAATTTTTAAATAAATAAATAAATAAATTTTAAAAATAAATAAATATTTCTGCAGTGCCCCAAGTGCACAAACATTTAGTTTGAAGGGAGTTGAATAATGAGGAGTCTGTTCCTAATTATCATGGTTACGAGCCAGTAGGACCTAGGTATGGGCAATAATGTGGAAGTATAGTATCAGCTTTCTGAGGCTTTTCAGACCACAGACCCCAGTGCTGGGATAATTGCTTCCAAATAGTTCTGAGAACAGTCTTTTATCTTGGAGAGTTGTACAAAGGAGAGCTCTGACTAGAGCAGCAGACATGAGAGGCGGCAGGCAGGCACGTTGCTTTTGTCTGGGGAGGGAGAGTGTTGGATCAGGCTGCCTGCCAACACCAAGATTAGCCCTGACAGCTCGGAGACTGCTGATAGAAAGCAATGCACGTGTGAGTGTGATCAACCCTTTAGGCATGGCAGATGGATCAATCACAGCTCAAAAATGCTAGCAATGTTGTTGCTTTATTTTTTTCTTCAGAAAAAAAAAAACATTTTTATGATTGAGGACGGTGCTGGTGAAAGGTGAGAGACTGTCAGGACTCAAGACCAAAGTGCTCGATTAATCCACAGGACAGGTACTATATTATAGGGCAGGTATAGTGTAGCTGTTCCCACTCTGTGATGTATTTAGTAATGGTGACAGGTAAGGGACTGACAGCACTGGGGACTGAAGAGCTCTGTTTATCCACAGGGACGGAGACAATGTGGACAGGTACAGTGCAGGATTCCCACACTGTGAAATATTTAGTGTTGGTGAAGAGTGAGGTACTGGCAGCACTGGAGTCTGAAGCCCTTTATTTATCCACTGGGCAAGGTACAGTGTGGTCAGGTACAGGGCGAGTTTCCATGCACAGTAATCTATTATGTGCTGGTGAAATGTGAAGGACTCTGAGGGCGCTGTTGAGCCACGCTGTGTATACATGCATCTGTTTGGGGCGCTGCTGTTTCAACCAGATATGCTAAAAGCGTATACAGTCTGGTGAAATATTTACCTGTTTGTTGATGGATTCTTTGGCAAATGTAATGGGCAAATTATTTTCCCCAGAAGTAACAGGGTGAGGATCTCAAACCCAGGGGCCTATTGGCTTCCTTGGAGTGGTTGGAGCAGTAGGCTGTCCTGTGATTTCAACACGCTCAGATGGAAGCGTGAAGCCCAAGGTGCTGGCTAAACCTATGCTTGTATCCATGTATTCAAGCCCATGTAACAGAGTTCCAAGCCAAAATTAGGTAATCAAATTAAAGAATTGAAACTATGCTAGCTGAGCTCTCTTCTTGTTGTGCTGCAATAGAAGTACAGCTGGAGAGTATGGAAAAGGCACAGAATCGAAGGAGGCTACAATTAAAGCCATCCCAGCCAGGACTTTAACTTTGGAAGTGGCCATGAATGCAGCACTACACAGACTGCTGACCCAAGCCTCAAGACTGGAGTGTCTCGAAAATAATATGTTAAAAGAGAACCTACGGCTAATCGGGTTCCCTGGAAATGTGCCCAACAGAAAGTTAAAAGACTCGGTTCAAAATGCACTGTCAGTTGTTTTTTCGATTGAACCCTCTTTAACCCTGAAGTCATATTTTGTTAGCCCATATCTCACCAAATAAGAGAGTGTCACTATGAACATTGACTCGCTTTCTACATAGCTGCGAGAAGCAAGGTAAATCGTAATAACTTACCATACTGTAGTCAAGAGGCGTAAGCTGCTCCAGTTGGTGCGGCAAAAAATAATTGCACCTGGTAAGACAGCACAATTTGTGTATACCCTGACTTTGGTTTGCAAACCCAACACAGGAGTAAACAATTCTTAGCTGTTTTGTCAGAATTTAAAGAGGCTGGTATAGTGACTGGGTTACTTGCTCCAGCTTGGCTGAGGGTATATATTAATACATCCCTACCCATGTGCCGGGGATGAGAACAGTTTCTCATAAGTTTTCAAGGAGAACAGCGAAGTGAGGCTGAGCTGTTCTGACTCGAGCAGCACGCAAGTAAAACCACTCTTACCCACAACGAGTGGCAACGGGGGATGTATTAATATATCATAGATTGAGGGAGCGCGCAATGTTTTTTTTTAAACCGTCCTGGAATGTGCCCAATTCCTGGGCATTTGTGTGAGACGCCCTTCACAGAATAAGAGTGTCTCATGCGAAGGGGAAAGGAGCACTCCGACTGATCGGGAGTGCTCCCTTAATCTATAATGACTTTCCAAGGAAAGGTTCAATACTTTGAAGAACCAGATGCAGCTAGACCGTTTTTTGAATCTAATCTAAGGATACCAGAGGACACGGGATCTGATTTTGGGGATGCAGAGATGACCAAGTGGCTTCCTGTACAAATATCTGGACTGTAGTTGTTTTTCCCTGTACTATAATATAACTATGGCCAAAGGCTGAGGTCTTT
This sequence comes from Neoceratodus forsteri, assembly GCA_016271365.2. Taxonomy (NCBI): domain Eukaryota; kingdom Metazoa; phylum Chordata; order Ceratodontiformes; family Ceratodontidae; genus Neoceratodus; species Neoceratodus forsteri. Next base: position 1,477,847,501 of record CM028132.1, on the reverse strand, counting down.
CTAACTGAACTTGAATCCTTATTTTCCTCCTTTTAGTTTCCTTATTTTGTGATAGAATTCCGAGGGGGGGGTTATAAAGAGAGGTGCACTTGTCTTGAGCGTAAATAGTATCACATTTTTCCTTATCATTGGGGCTAAAGCTTGGAGCACAACAATTAACTTTACAGTGTTCTTGCAATTGCTTGCATTGTATTACTCTTAAACCTCCCTAAAGGAACAAAAAGGGTTTTTATGTGCTTCATGTAGTTATGGTTTAGCTTTATACAATATAGTAGTATAATTAAAAAAAAAAATTCTTATTTGTTATTAATTGTAATGCAGATTTGTCTCTACGAATAAAAATATGTTTAAAAATAAAAAAAAAATGTGAGGGACTGACAGCATTGAAGACTGAAGCCCTTTATCCGCAGGGCCAGGTACGGTGTGGATTCGCAGACAGTTTGAGCATCCCCACGCTGTGATTCGTGTAGTGCTGGTGAATGGGGAGGGATTGAGAGCATTGAAGACTGAAGCTCTCTATTTATCCACAGGGTCAGGTACAGTGTGGCGGCACAGATAGTGTAGGCAGCCCCACACTGTGATTTATTTAGAGCTGGTGAAGGTGAGGGACTGACGGCATTGGAGACTGATGACCTCTGTTTACACACTGGGCCAGGAATAATACGGACAGGTACTGTGCAGGCTAGTACTTCTCTAGTGTAGCTTTGCCTCAGTTTAAAAGAGCCATCCTTCTCCACTGGAAAGAATGTATCCCTGTTTTCATAGTACACCCAATCAGTCCACGAGCCCAAGCAGCTTTCACTGATAGGTGTGTCTATTAAGATGCATGCAGTACTTCTGGGACGTGCCTGCTATCCTCTAAGTAGTCAGCAGAGAGTAGCAAGCTTGTTTCTTTTGTCATTAGCCCCTGGACTCACAGCAAGGTCTCTGCATTGCATATTCTGGTCCCTTTTGTATCTACACATTCTTAGGACTGCATGTGCTGCTAATTGAGGAGTACTGAATATTATGGAATATATGTGATAAAGAGCCTCATACTCGGTGCCAACTGGTGTGCCCATTCATTGCAACAGTTTGCAGTAGCAGTATTTTACCAGAATCATAGGGGATACAAAAGCCCATTGCAGTAGAATCATATGGGATCTTCCTGGGGGGTATCTCAGTCATCAGGTCACACTGTAGGAACTTCTCCGTTGGTGAAGCAAGATCCACATGGAAGACTTTCCAGCAGTACAACTGGGGCTGCCCATGCTGATGTCACCTGCCAATGTCATCAACCCTATAAAGGTGTGAGTGGCCCCACTCCCTCCTCAGTTCTTTCCCCCGTCAACTCTTATCACATCGGTCTCCATGGAAGCTCAGTCGCAGTTCATGCCATTTTTGCCTGTGCTTTTTTCTTTTACATTAACTTTTAGAATCTCTTTTAAAAAAAGAGATTCCTTTACCTCGTTTATGTCAAGAGTTACTCCTTCCACAGCTCTCTTCCATTGCTGCCACTGTGGAAAGAAGATTGCTTTTTCAGACAACCACAACCTCTGTGTCTGCTGTCTTGGGCCTGACCATGAGGTCTGTGACTGTGAGCTCTTCTAAAAATTCTACCTCACAACCCATAGGCAATGCACAAAGGATTTGAAGAAAATTCTCATGGAATAGCAAGTATCTAGTTCTGAGCAGTAGTCCTCTGGGGTCCCTCCTTTCCAGTCACTGGTGGGTTCATGGAGCTCCAAGGCGTCGAAGGCCCAAGATAAGTCCTGGGGGGGAGGTCACAAAAAAGACCAAGACCACTCCCCCCCCCCGGTGGAACTCCTGATCCCCGATGGCTTCTTCGTCCTCCTCTGGGGGCACTCCGTCAGCTGCGGCAGCACCGACACCTTCTGCTGTCCAGGCCCCTGCTTCTCTCAGGCCCCTACCAACAGCTCCTACTCCCACTTCTCAGGGAGGCCAGCTGTCAACCCTTGGGTCGTCAGCCCCCTCAGTCGTCGACCCTTGGGTCATCAACATCAGCCCCTCCATCACGGCCTGACACATCCCCAGGCCCTTGGACGTTGGGGCCCATGGGCTCTCAAGACCCAATGTATGGCTCATCGTGCCATGTGCCAGTGACCCCTCTGCCATTGATGCATCCTTCTCCTGCCATCAACCTCAACAGTATTCTGACCCAGCTGACTATGGACCTGGTATACCAGTTGGGCCCATGCCGACCTGGGTCCCCTGTGCCATTGACTGCTTCATCATCAACACCACTTCGACCTTCTCAGTCTGTGCCCTGTAGGGTGGTGTTGGTCCCTTGCTCATTGGACCTTGAATTAGAACAGGCCGACATCGAAGAGGAGTACCATCCTGACCTTATCCTCCCTGAGGAAGAGGAGGAGGAGGAACTTCTTTCCTCAGATAGGTCCACTGCTTCTTCAGTGAGCGAGGACTCTGTTAAACATACTCTCAGGTCCCCTCCCGAAGATCCTTCCTTTTTCAATGTTGTGAAGCAGCTGTCAACAGCTATGGGCATCCACACTGAGGAAGAGGATGTCACCAGGAGAGACCTGGTTGACTTCTCGGAGATCCCAGCATCTCTTCCTGTGGGGTTATTCCTCCTATTCCACTAGCTCTGAGGAATGCCCCACACTACAGTGTGGCACCACCCAGACATGGTCCCTGCCATGCCTTGCAGGGCAGATAAACTCTATCATGCCCCTCAGGTCCTGTCTTATTATGCTGCCCAGCCTGAGATTGGCTGTATGGTCATCAAAACAGTGCATGATAGGTCCAAGGTGCCCAAACACCTTAGCTCCCTCCCCCCTGACAAGGAATCCAAATGGATCGACCTTTGGGGTAAGAGGGTTTATGCCTCTTCCATCTTGGGACTTCGGATTGCTAATTATTTATCCCACATGGTCAGGTACCAGAACACCATCTGGCAGAAAAGTAAAGTGGTTGCCCAAGCCATCCCAGGGGATTCCTAGAAACAGGAAGTTTTGACACCCTTAACTACTCCCTTCCTTCCCACACCCGCTTCTAACCCTGCCTACCTCTACCTCCCCTACCTCTCTCCCACTCTTTGACAATGTCAATCCAATGACTGCTTCCTTATTGCATGTTAAGCTTGTATTTTGTTTGTTTTTTTAAAATCTGGAAAAGTCCATGGGCCAAAGACCCGTTTACATGGGCGACCAGATAACAGTACAGAAAAGAGATATACAGGTATAAACATACAAATCAGTAAATAAAACATCATACAAAAGTACATTCGCAAACATTTGTAGTAGCTAACAATTTCTACAAATCATTCAATAAATAAAAGACATCAAACATGATTGCATTCACAAACACTTGTAGTAGCTAACCATTTCTTCAAGTTAGACTTGAAAACAGCCAAGGAATAGAGTGAGCTTTTCAGATCAATTGGGAGATCATTAAAAACAGATGGACATCTATATAACAGAGACCTCTGACCTAGTGACGTTTTCATAGTTGGCACAACAAAACTAAAATGGTATGAAGATCTGGTATGTACCTGAACTGATGTTGGATGTTTGTGAAAATAAATACGAAAGCATGTTGGAACCCTGTCAAGAACAATCTTTTTAACCATAATCCCCACCTGAAGTTAAAATCTCTGTTTCAATTGTAACCATCCAAACCTGTTATAGAGATTACAATGATCTGTTGATTTTGGTAGTTGGGAGGCAAATCTTGCTATTTGATTGATCAATACCCTAATCTTGTTCAAAAGCCTCTGATTAGCAGAGTAATAGAAAAATAGACCATAGTCTACTGTAGGTAATAAAAAGCTCTGGGACAGTTTCAATCAGGTGGTGGGACCAGTAGTGAGTTCATTCTATATAAAGCACCAAGCCTTTGATGAACCTGTTTTACAATAGAATCAATGTGAAACTCATAGGGTTAAACTTTCATCAAGAATAAGCCTGAAATATTTAAAGCTAGTTAATTGTTCAGTGCAATCGCCCTCCAAGGTCTGTAACATTAGCTTGGGAGCAGCATTTAGTTTTTTTTCTCGGATTCAAAAATATCATAGTTTTAGTTATTTGTGACCAATAAACCAATTCTGAATTGCAGCAAAGTCACATGATAGTTGATTACTTATGTCTTCGAGACTGGATCCGCCTCTCGTGAGGATCACCGCATCATCAGCATAAAGAAAGATTTGAGTATTAACATAAATTAAAGGAAGTGTATTCAAAAATAAAGAAAATAGTAAAGGCCCCAGAATTGAACCCTGAGGAACACCCAGTGGAACAGCCGCAGTTAAAGAATGAGTATTCATTTTTTTCGTAAGTTGAGATTGATCTCTGAGGTAACTCCTGGTGTACCCCAAGACCTCAGAACACCAGCCCATGTTAGATAATACTGTTAGTATCGTATTGTGGTCAACCAGATCAAAAGTCTTGGTCAGGTCCACAAAGGTAGCCACAGAAAAATGGCCATAGTCTAAGGCCTGATGAACTGCCTGTGTGAACCCAACAAAGGATATCATTGTACTATGTTCCAGCTGAAAACCATGCTGAGCCGGTGTCAAAAGATCGTATTTCAGTAAGTATTCAGTCATCTGATCAGATACACTACGCTCCAAAATCTTAGGCAGAGTAGAAAGCAAAGAAACAGGACAATAGTTTTTCACACTGGCCGCATCCCCGGACATGAAAACAGGAACAACAGTAGCCTGCTTCCAAGGCTCAGGGAAGCGGCCTGAGCAAAGAGAAATATTGAAAATGATAGAATATGGGAAGCAAAGGATGCCTCCGGCGATCCTCATGAGCCTATGATCCATTTACCAGGATGTTTAATACATTGTGTTTGTTTACTGTATATTTATATTGTCTGTACTGTCTGTAATGTGCTTGTATGATATGGAACCTTTGTAAACGTGTTTCTAGCTCAAAGGTATAACTCCAAGAATTTAAGGAGCTTCTCAAATCCTTACAGGCCGCCAAGGATAAAACACCTCCTCTGGACCTTGCATGTCATTTTGGACACAGGTGCCAGGGCTGCTGCCACAGGTATTTACCTTCGCAGGCATGCCTGGCTGAGGGTGTTGGGCTTTGCTGCAGATGTCCAACAGAAGGTGGTGAAGCCCCCTTCAATGACTCAAAGCTGTTTGGCCCAGATGTTCAGGATATCATTAATGACTTACAGGCCTCTGGTGGGGCTATTGTTCGTCCATTTGCTCTACCATACCCAGCTCAGGAGCAGACAGTGCCCGTCCTTTCATAAGGTGTCCCACAAGTCCGGTGCAGACTCCCATTCCCAGGGCAAATGGAAGGCAACTTCTGCCTTGCCTACCCCCTTTTCCATGGGCCCTGCTGTGAAACAGCCCAGCGGTGATGGATCAACCCCAACAGCTGAATCCACCTCTGCCTGACTCCTTGCTAGATCCTGCTCTTCTGGTCCCTGACCAAGAGGTGGTGGTCGGAGGTCATTTTTTTTCCTCCATCTCAACCAATATAAAATCATAACTTCAGATGCCTGGATTCTTCAGATTATAGAAAGGGGTCACACTCTGGAGCTTGTAGAACAGCCCCCTGAGACTCCTCCTATACCCTCCACCTACCCTATGGCCCATATAATGGTTCTTTGGGAGGAGGTACAGTCCCTTCTGTGGAAAAAGGCCATTGAGTCAGTGCCCAGGCGGTAACAGAACAGGGGATTCTATTCCAGGTTCTTTTAGGTCCCTGAAAGAACCAGAGATCTGAGGCCTATTCTAGATCTCAAAGACTTCAATCTTTATATTCAGTACAAAACATTCTGCATGGTCACTCTTCCGGGCCTGCTGCCCCTACTCAAGCAGGGTGACTGGCTGTGCTGCCTGGACCTGCAAGATGCCTACCTGCATATCTGAGTTTGTCCTCCACGCAGGCAGTTTTTTCCGGTTTCTTTTTCAGGGTGAACATTACCAATTCAGAGTCTTGCCCTTTGGCTTTTCCTCTGTACTGTGGGTTTTTACAAAATGTTAAGCAGCAATAGCTGCTGCCCTTCAAAGAGAAGGCCTGTACATCTTCCCCTACCTAGACAACTGGCTTCTCAAAGCTCCATCCTGAGATCAACTCCTCTGGACCTTGGGAGAAGACCCTCCAGCTCTTTCACTTCCTGGGCATAACTGTCAGTCTACCCAAGTCCGTTTTGATCCTGTCCCAGAGGCTGCAGTATATAGGAGTGATCCTGGACTTGGCACAGGCAGGGCCTTCCTGCCCCAAGACAGGGTGGAGTGCCTCATTTCCCAGGCTCAGGAGGTGGCCCAGAGCCATTATGTTTCTTCAAGGGTGTACTTGAGGCTACTAGGTCTCATGGCTGTGGCCATTGCCATGGTCCCCTTGGCCATACTGCACATACAGGTGCTCCAGTGGACCATCCAGGTACAGTGGGACCAATGCATGGATGATCTGAAGCAGTAAATGCAGGTCTCCTCTCCAGTCCGCAAGGTGCTCCAGTGGTAGATGGACACCTAAAACCTGTTGTGAATGGTTCCTATTCCTGATCTCCTCTCCCCAGCAGATTCTCACTATGGATGCCTCCAGCTTGGGCTGGGGTGCACACCTGGGTTCCTTTCAAACTCAGGGGACAGGGTCCCAGATAGAGACATCCCTCCATATGAACATCCTCGAGATGCGGGCGGTTCTGTATGCCATGCGAGCTTTTCAGAACCACCTCTTTCCGTGTCAGTTGTTGATCCAGTCAGACAATCTCAGTGTTGTCTACTACATCAACAAGCAGGGGAGAATGCATTCATACCCCTATGCAGGGAGGCCATGAGAGTCTGGTACTTGGCAATGGACCACAGCCTGGACCTCTCGGCAGTCCATGTCCCAGGTGTACTGAACATCCTGGTAGACAGTCTCAGCCAGACTCAGTCCAGGATGCATGAATGGTAACTTCTGTCATTCATCACAGAAGACCAGTGCGACAGATGGGGGTCATCCAGGCGGACCTGTTTGTGTTCCCACTCAATGCAAAACTGTCAAATTTCTGCTCTCAAAATCCAGGGCCTGGAGTTTTCTGGTGAGACATGTTGTCCCTCTCCTGGAGTGGGAGGTTCCTTTATGCCTTCCCTCCATTCCCTCTGCTTTAGAGGGGACTAATCAAGCTACAGATGGAGGGGGACAGCTTTGATCCTGGTCGCACCCTACTGGCCACGGCAGATATGATTTCCATTATTGCAGCAGTTAGCGAAGGAACCTCCGGTACCTCTGCCCCTTTGCAGGGATCTGCTGACGCGGGCTCAGGGGACCTTGGTCCATCCAAACCTCAAGTCCCCTCGTCTGCATTTTTGGCTCCTGAGGACATAGCCATTACCCGGTTTGGAGTATCTCAGAGGGTAGTGGGCATCCTTGTGGCAGCTTGGAGGCCCACCACTAGAGCCACATATGTCATGAAGTGGAAGAGGTTTGCCATCTTTTTATTTATTTAGTTATTTATTTCATTCTTGGAATAACACCTTTGAGCTGGAAGCTCATTTACAAAGATTTCACATCAAGTGAGGCAAAAGAGACACATTACAATTGCCAAGGAACACTGTAAAAAAACAGGAAATGCATTGTTATAGAATATTATATAATCATACAGATGGATACATAGATTAATCATACAGTTGGATGCATAGCTGACAAACAATGAAGCAGCCAGAGACTGAGCTTTGTCAGGAGTCCTAGTAGGAGGTGGTTGGGGAAGAGATGGCTGATAGTAAATGAAGTGCTATGTAAAGGGGGGGAGGGGCAAAATAGGTGAAGGAGGTTGGGACAGGGAATGATGAGGTATGGTTGTTCAAGCAGGTAGGGGGGTGATAAGAGGGTGGGGGGGGGAGTAGAGCTGCCAAACATCATCTGGACCCTTTTACCTGTTCTATGAGCCAGTTTCTGGACTAACTGATCTCCCTGTTGGACTCAGGCCTCCAGCACGTCTCCCTTAAGGTGCACCTTTCAGCTATTTCTGCCTTTCACGAGCCCTTGGGTGGTCATACAAGGCTTAGTTAGATGTGTCCCGTACTCTGCCCCTGAAACCTCCAGCCTGTTCCCCTGTCCCGGCTTGGGATTTAAATTTTGTTCTGGAGAAACTGACCCTGTCTCCATTTGAGCCATCCGTGACTTGCAAGTTTTGATTGTCAGCCCAGGCCATGGTCCATTCTTGGAAAGCTTTATTTTGGGAGTCAGACAACTGCAGCAGGACCTTAAGAAGTTGGAAAGGTGGTCACAAATATGGCAATTAAACTTCAGTGCTAAGAAGTGTAAGGTGATGCACCTGGGTAGGACCATCTCCAAGGAAGAATACTGGCTAAACGGAGTCCAGCTGAGCTCCTCTGCTGAGGAACGTGATCTGGGAGTCATCATTAGGGACAAACTCAATCAGCAAAGTCAGTGCAATAAGGCTTACAGCAGGGCTAGCGGGTGTTATGGATGCATTGGCGGGGGGGATAGACAGCAGGGACAGGGAGGTGATACTGCCGCTTTACCAGTCATTAGTGAGGCCTCATCTGGAGTACTGTGTACAGTTCTGGAGGCCTCACCTAAGAAAGGACAATGATAAATTGGAAGTGGTCCAGAGAAGGGCAACAAAAATGATACATAGCCTCTGGGAAATTACCCATGAAGAGAGGCTTGGGGCTCTGAAATTGTACTCACTAGAGACTAGGAGGGAGAGGGGGGATATGATTGAGACCTTCAAGTTCCTTCAAGGTATCAACAAGGTGCCAGAAGTGTAGCTTTTTACCAGGAACATCAATTCTACCGCAACAGGGCACGGGTGGAGCCAGCCCGGTGGTGTAGAGGGCTGAGGTGTTGGCGCCTTACCTCTTACCATGCTGGTGACCCGGGGTCAGGAGCGAGCTTGGGTTGCCAGGGTTGGTTGGGGGAGAGAGGATTGAGTGTTCGATGGATAGCTCTCCTCTCTCGGAGAGGGTTGGGTTGTGGATTCCTGGCAGCAGCGACACCACACGGAGGTGTGCTGTACAACAGCCTGGGTCACATAAGGTATCGGGGAGGTGACAGCGGACATCCGTGGGAGTAGTGTGGGAGCATGCTCATGCCCACACTGGATGTCATTGCACATCCGCACCTCCTGGGGGGGACACGTAAACTGGAAACACCCCTCTCACTGGGAGGGAGATGTCAGTCCCACCACCACACCCACATTGGATTCTCCTCTCCATGTCCTGACCACCTCCCTCCTTCACCTCCACCCACCTTGGCACTAAATTAATGGAAGGAAGATCGCCGCGGTGCAGAATGGCGATCCCGCCTCGGGGGAAGGGGGGACTGAGGGATGCCAGGTAGGTGTGTCACGGGTGGGTTGGAGGAACAGGATCTCCGGTTGAGGGGATCACAGCATGGCAAGATAAGGTGGGGTGACTGACGGGGCCCCTGTGAGAGGCAATGGGAGGGAGATAAAAGTGGAACAAAAAGAAGGCATGAGTGGAAATTGGAGGGTGGAGTGTTCAAGAAGGACAACAGAAAGCATTACTTTTTAGGCAGGGTGGTGAAACCTTGGAATAGATTACCTTCCACAGTGGTGACTGCAAAGTCAGTATCAAGCTTTAAGCATGGGTGGGACAAGTATTGGGAACAAACACATGGCACTGGCAAGGACTACGCTGGGTGTCTAGTAGGGCAGAACACCGATGCACAATAGGTCCCTGGATACCTCACTTGAGTTTACCCTGAACCAATCTATCCACCTGCCTATTTATTTTCCAAAGCATGCCAATTCAAGGGAAGCACTGCTTCATACACAAGACGAGTGCAGAATTCTGAAATATTATCTGCTCTGAACTAAGGACTGCAGAAAAACGAAGCAGCTTTTTGTTTCTTTCGCCCCAGGAAAAGAGGGTCTTCAGGTTTCCAAACAACATTTGTCCAAAAGGTTGGCCCATCATATTGTGTTCTACTGCAACAAGCATGGCAAGGAGTGGGGAGAGACACTAGGGGCCATGACATGAGATTGAAGGGGCGTAGATTCAGGAGAGAGGTGAGGAGACATTTCTTTACGGAGAAGATGGTGGCAAGGTGGAACGCACTACCAGCTGAAGTGGTGGCATGTACCACAGTGGAATGCTTCAAGATGGGGTGTGACAGGGAAAAGGTGAGGGTAAAGGGAGGTAAGGGGGGGGTGGGGCAGCTGCTGAATCGGGAGCTAGCTGCATTCACAAGCAGCCTAGATAGACCATGATGGCCTTTTGTTGCTAGCAATTTGTGTATGTTCATAAGGAGTTGCCAGAGGTGGTGAAAGCCCACTCCACAAGGGGCATGGCTACCTCTGTGTCCTGTTTTGAGGGGATCTCAGCTGCTGACATTTATGCTGCTGTCGCGTGGAGTACCGTCCATACTTTCACCAAACATTGCAGTCTGGACGTTGCTTCTAGAGCCCTAGCAGGCTTTAGCCTGGCTGTTCTGCAGGTCCTCCTGTCTTAGGCTTTATTTGGCTTTCCTCCTAGACTGTTCTGCTACACCTGTAACTGCTTGGGACTCATTCCTACAGTGTGACCTGATGACGGAGATACCCCCCCCCCCAAGAAGACTGTACAGTTACGCAAGAACTTACTGTAACAGTAGCTCTTTGAGGGGATCTCAGTCATCAGCTCTGCCTTCCCTTCCACCATCCCCCTTGAGGTTCTCTGCTCAAACTGGCTATATAGGGTGTATCCAGCCTTTCATTTAGGCATGGGCACCTCTCTCTCTCTCTGTCTCTCTCTGTCTGTCTGTCTCTCTCTCCTAGGTCCCCCATGGCATGGGCTTGCTCACTTAGTCTCTGGGGGAAATAACTGAGAGGGGGCAGGGCTGCTCGCGCCTTGATAGGGTTGATGATGTCCGCAGGTGACATTGGCGTGGGTGGCCCCAGTTCTACTGCTGGAAAATCTTCCATCTGGATCCTGCTTAACTGATGGTGAAGTTCCTACGGTGTGACCTGATGACTGTGAGCCCCTCGGAGATGTACTGTTACGGTAAGTTCTTACATACCTGTCCTTTGTGAAGTTCCTTCACCCACTACATTTTATATAAGAAAGTGCTAGGAAAACATTATTTTAGCAGTTGCAGTGGACATCATAGGGGTTGCAAAGAAATCACAGTGGTCTCGACCCCAACCTCTTGCTACCCTTAAATGATGTCCCTGGCAGTTGCATGCTAAAAGCAAAGCAGACAATAGTGTTTCCACATGGTAGAACTGACTCTGTAACCAGTAGGGTTGGGGTAGGGGGTGGGGAGAACCTAACAGCAGTGGCAGGACCACTTGGGCACCAGTGTGAGTGCAGGTGTAAAAAAGGATGTGCTGGAAATCACATATGTTACAGAACTGAAAGTGGAGCCTTAGTTCTACCAGACGAGTTTAGCAAACACATGATGACATCTTTTTATAAACAGCGGGGGCGGCATCCCTGTAGAACATCCAAAATCGAGCCATAAAAGTCACTTTCAGAGAGGGGAAGGAGATGCGTATAGTTTGCCTAGAATGTGTATTTTGACCCTTCTGTTTCTTTTTCTTTGCCGGGTGATTGCAGCACTTTGATTTGTGCGTGAATAATACTTTTTTTTTATGTGTGTGTTAATCCTGATCTGTTCCTTTTCATTGGGTTTAGGTCTTTTTTTTCCGTGGAAATTAAATATCACATGGGTTAGTAATGCTAGGTATAGTGTCCCATGCTATCTTGTAGAGAACTCGGATGAGATGTTAAACTGAGGTCCCATCTGCCTGTTCTGGTGGCAGTTCAGGTGGATGTTAAAGATCCCATGGCACTTCTTGAAAAGAGTAGGGGAATTTTATTGGGGTAAAGGGAAGTATAATTCAAAACAACTCAAACAAGGACATGTCCACTCCAAAACAGTACTGATTCCACTCTCTCATTTCTTCTACTCAGCAAGTATCTTTCAAGGAAGCATTCAAATTTTCATTCTTTAAAGGTTGCTAGGATGGTTTCACATGATTTCCATAGAGCCTGGACTTCAGCTGTAGAACAGTTTTTCGTATCAGATTTGTACACTTGATAAATAGAGATGCTCACGTTTTTTAAAATGACTTCATAAGGCATATGCTGCTGCTGGAGCACCCGTTTGCACTGTGACTGCCAAAGATAATATTTCAGTATTGCAAAGATAACCTGTAAACATTGAAACATAGAAGCTGACGGCAGATACGGACCGCAAGGCCCATCCAGTCTGCCCATTTTTCTGCCTTATGAACGTGCCATAGGCCTTTACTCTGTCAATGGCCTATCTAGTCATATTCATCTGTATTGCTCCCTTATGCCTATCCCATGCCTGTTTGAAGCCCTGCACTGTATTCATATCCACCACCTGAGATAGGCTGTTCCATGCATCCACCACTCTTCTGTGAAAAAGAACTTCCTCACATTACCCCTTAATCGGCCTCCCTCTAATCTCATGCTGTGTCCTCTTGTCCTGCTATTTTTCTTAATACTGAAACATGTTAGACTCTGTCTCCTTGTTAATGCCCTTAAGATGTTTGAATGTTTCGATCATATCACCTTTCTCCCTCCTTTGCTCTAGGGTATGCATGTTGAGCTCTGTTAATCTCTCCTCATATGTTTTCTGATGCAGTCCCTGCACCATTTTGGTCACCCTTCTCTGGACTGCCTCCATTTTGTTAATTTCCTTGTGCAGGTGCAGCCTCTAGTACTGCACACAGTACTCCAGATGGGGCCTAACCAGTGTCTTGTAAACAGGGATTATTACGTCCCTCTTACGACTTGTGATACCCCTCTTAATACACCCCAACATCCCTCTAGCCTTACCTACTGCTTTAGTGGTCTGCTTGGATGATTTCAGGTCATCTATGATGATGATGCCCAAGAGAGACTGAGAGAGCTTAATATGTATACTCTTGATGAAAGGAGGGATGGGGGACATGATAGAAAGGGGGCACAATTTAAAGATAGAGGGGGGACGGCTCAGGGGTAATGTAGGAAATTTTTTCACGGAGAGAGTGGTGGATACATGGAACCGCCTTCCTGAGGAGGTCGTTGGGTCTAAAACAGTGGGGGAATTCAAACATGCATGGGACAGACATAAGGCAATTATAGTTGGGGGGTGCAGGAAGTAGGCTTTTAGTTAACTAGAATCTACAGCTTATCCAGTAGGTAGGGAAATGGGCAGACTGGGTGGGCCAAGTGGTCCTTATCTGCCGTCAAAGTCTATGTTTCTATGTCTCTTACTTCCCTTGTGATTGCCAGCAACTCCCCTCCCAACCTATAGGTGGCTTCAGGGCTTCTCTTCCCTATGTGCATGATCTTGCACTTCTTTGCATTAAACCCCAGTTGCTACTCTTCTGACCATTTTACCAGTTTATCCAGATCTCTTCTCATTCTGCCCACCCCATCTGGATCATCTACTCTGTTGCAGATCTTGGTGTCATCTGCAAACAGACAATTCTAGTCCATCTGCAATGTCACTGATGAAGATATCAAAGAGGATTGGCCCCAGGACTGATCCCTGAGGTGCCCCACTTGTGACTTGCATCTCTTCTGACTGTATATCGTTTACCACCACTGTCTGTTTTCTGCCCACCAACCAGTTTACCACCCAGTTGACCAACTTCTGACCCACCCCGAGCCTACCTAGCTTATTTTTTTTTTCACTCCTATGTGCTCCATGGCAGCCACTCCTTCGGGCTTACCAAGGCTGTCCTCTGACCCATCCGTCCTCCAAGATTCTGCCTCAAATCGCAGCCAACCCCCCAGGGTGACCCGGCGTAACCCTTCGCCGAGTGGGTCCCTCTCCTTCGAGGGGGAAGGCACCAGCCAAGGGGGGCAGACCAGCACAACACTTTAGCCCCGGGGATGCTGCTGAGACGGAGAGCTCGGTAGGACCCTGATGACCTCAGAGCGCCATCCGGCTGCCGTGAAGTGGTATTTCCGCTTTTCTAGTTACTTCCTCCTGTGTGTGTCAGCAGTGCTGCTGGTCTCCACCAGAGGCCGCTGCGGCATGATGACAACCCACTACCCACCCCCAGGAGAGGAGAGCAGTCTTATGGACACTCGATCCTCTCCCACCCCTGCCAGCCCCCGATGTCCCGAGTCCGTTCCTGAACTCGGGTCGCCGACGTGGGATGAGGTAAGGCGCCGCCGCCTCAACCCTCTGCGCCACTGGGCTGGCTCTACCTAGCTTATTAATCGATCTTCTATGTGGAACAATATCGAAAGCTTTACTGAAGTCAAGGTAGGTGACATCAGCTGCATGCCCTTGGTCCACCACTCTGGTTACCCAGTCAAAGAAATCTATGAGATTAGTTTGACAGGACCTTCCTTTTGTAAACCCATGCTGTCTTGGATCCTGTGCTCCTATGGATTCCAGGTGTTGCGCTATTCTTTCCTTAAGGTGTGCCTCCATAATCTTGCCCACTACTGAGGTAAGATTGACTGGTCTGTATTCCCCTGCCTCCTCTCTGCTACCACTATTGTGGAGTGGGATCACATGAGCCCTTCTCTAGTGTTCTGGGACCTCTCCTGTGCTCAGAGACTCACTAAATAGTTCTGACAATGGCTCTGCTAGTTCCACCCTTAGCTCCTTTAGTACCCTGGGATGTATGCCATCAGATCCCATTGCCTTGTCCACCCTGAGCTTAGCGAGCTCTTGTAGGACCCTTTCTTTTGTGAAGGGACTTGTGCACATCTCCCTCTCCCCTGTGTCCATGGTGCTGAGCTGTGGGCCCTGCCCTACCTTCTCTTCAGTAAATACTGAGCAGAAGTATCTATTTAAGATAGTTGCTTTTCCTTGGTCCTCCTCCACACACTCCCCCTTATCCCTTTGATCTTAGCAATACCCCCTCTGGACTTTCTCCTTTCACTAATGTATCTATAGAAAGTCGTGTCCCCTTCTTTTACTATTCTTGCTTGTGTTTCCTCAGTTTGGGCCATTGCCTGCCTTACTGCCTTCAATGCTTCCCTTAGGGAAGTTTGGTATGCTTCCCTGTCTTCATTTTGCTGCGTTCCCTTATATTTCCTGAAGGCCAACCTTTTGGCTCTGACCTATTCTGCTACTGTTTTTGAGAACCAAAGTGGTTTCATCCTTCTTCTGCTCTTGCTTTTCTCCCTAACACAATGGGATGTTGCTTCAAGTATTGCATCCTTAATGCTTGCCCACTTTGCCTGTACCCCCTCACCTGTGTTTCTTCTTGCCAGGGCTAGCTTAACTCTGTTGGCCATCTTATCAAAGTCAGGTCCTCTGAAGCCCCATATTTTTGCCTTGGAATGGGATGATTTAGTTCTAGTGGCCAAATTGAACCATACCATGTGATAGTCATTGGCCCCCAAGTGACCTTCTACCTGGGTTCTGTGATCCTTTCCCCATTAGTCAGTACTAGATCTAGGATAGCCCTGTCTCTTGTGGGTTGTTGTACCAGTTGTTTGAGGCCCTCCTCCTGCAGTGAATCCACTATGTGTCTAGTTGTAGCGGATGTTCCTGCTGGTAATGACCAATCTGTATCTGGCATGTTGAAGTCTCCCATTATCAGAACCTCCCGTTTAGTTGTCATGTTTTGTGTATCTTCTAACAGTAATGTGTCTATGTCCTCCCCCTGGTCTGGAGGCCTGTAGACAACCCCAGTTCATATGGCTGCCCCATTTCATGTTTCCAGGGTGAACCACAGTTCTTCTGGCTCCTTATGTGTATTCTGGATTTCTGTAGCTTTGATATTTTCATTGACATAAAGGGCCACTCTACCCCCTTTTTGCACCTCTGTCTGTTTTGAACAGTACATAGCCGGGTACTGAAGTCTCCCAAGTGTGATTACTGGTGAACCATGTCTAGCTAATGGCTACTATGTCCAGTTTAGTCTCTGTCATAGTTGGCTGCAGCTCTGGGATCTTGTTTCCCAGACTGTGGGCATTTGTGTACATGATTTTCCATTGGCCAGATTTTGGTGAGTTAGTTGTTGGGCGAGGTCCGGCGTTTCCCCTGTGTGTCGTATGGGGAGCCAGACCTTTTTTCTTACCTGGTGATGTAAATGAACTACAAACATGCTGAACTCCTGTTTGATCACTAGCTGAGGGGGAAGGGTGTTCTTCCCATTCACTGTATCAGGTGCTGCACCCCTCTCCCCATTTGCTAGTTTAAATATTCTGCAAAGGTGTCAAACTTCTGCCGCAATGCACTGACTCCCTCCTTAGTCAGATATAGTCCATCTTATTTAAAGAACTTTCACTCCCAAAACTGTTGCCAGTTACCTACAAATTTGTGTCCTTTTTCCTGGCACCAGCCCTTGAGCCACATGTTTAGCTCCCCTATCTCCCCTTCTCCGACCTTACGTCCATCTGCCCTCCTCTCCCAGACCAGCAAGATCTCAGAAAAGGAGATGCCAGATGAAATGGATGACAGTTTGTCTCCCAGCTTGGGCAGGTGTTCCTTGGTCTCCACAACTGACCAACTGGCGAGATCATCAGTCCCTATGTGTACCAGGACATCGATGTTTTCTCCTGCTTCCTACACAATTTTTTTTTTTCAGTCTTTGGTAACCGGGTAAGGCCCACTAAGTGCAAGTGCCTGTTTTCAGGGGTGACCTGGGAGCACTTGGCGGTTAAGTGACTTGCTCAGAATCACTCAGTATGCAAGTGGAGGTTGTGAGAATCAAACCAAGGTCTGGTCTGCTGGATGTACCAAGCTTGTTCACAGCTCATTACACTAACCTCTAGGTTATACTGTCAGCCCCAGCAATGTGGTCAGTGTCTCTCCACGCTGATGTACCTGGGAGACATCTGACCATTACCGCCAGCTGGAGGTAGGTATCAACTCCCCGATTCATGGAGTCTCCTATGATCAGACGTGTTTTGGATTCCCCTTTTGCTTTGGTCCCTGATTTGGGCGAGTGTTGTTGTGCTAGCTCCTGTGTGGCAGTGTCCTACTCTGCAGTGTCCTCTGCCCCTTTGTTTGATTTTGGAAATAAAGGCAGATACCTGTTTGTAGTTTTTATGTGGTTTGTGGAGGTGATACGTTGGAGAGCAGTGAGTGATGAGGCACCCAATTTGCCCTTCCTAACCACCTGCCAACCTCCTGGACCAGCAACCCTCTGCGGTCAAGGTGCCTCAGTTGGATGTTGGGGTAAATGGCAGGTGGTTCTTATAATATATTTCCTCCTGAATATGCAACTTGAGGCACGCAATCTCTGCCCATGCTGTCTGGAGCCGAGCCCATAGAGCTCCAATGGTCCAACATGTAGGACAGCGTCCTAAATCCTGTATAACTATCCTTTTGAAAAGTGTTCTGCAGTACCTACAGTTAATAATATCCATTCCAGTTGAGTTGCTGAGTTTATAACCTGGTCCGAGTAATTAGAAGGAGGAAAATGAAAGCAAAAGTTTGATTTTTTTGTTTTGTTTTGGTTTAAATTGTTATAACAAGTTAAATTACTTGTGCCCCTGTAATTGAGGTCACTGTGTGAATACCCCTCTGATCCTCCCCTTCCTGCTTTGCTACAGGAAATGTCATGACTGTGCTACTCTATAAAAGGAATGTAGCATGGTGGTTGGGGATGGGGGTGGGTAGTTGGGCTCTTCCCCTGCTGAAAAAGAAGAACCATGGACGAAAGAAACAAGGAGGTAAGAGCAGAAACAATCAACCAACAATAAATGCAGTAGCCCTGAAAGCTTAGCCTAAGGACAGATAAAACTGTAAAACCTGTAAGTACCACCTGTAACAATTTCACAGAAGCTATACCCTGCAAAAACACTTTGCTACAGAGAAAAATAAAGCAGTAACAGAAGATGTACCTTGCAAAAAACAATTTGAATCCGAGAAGATTACAGCAGTAATCTGTAAGCACAAAACAGTAACAACCCTGTAAGCACATCCTGTAATGATGCAGCAGAAAGTATACCCTGCAACAGCAATTTGAATCAGAGAAAATTACAGCAACAAAATGTAAGCAAAAAACAGTAACAAACCCTGTGAGCACAAAAGCAAATGGTAACACACAGTACATCTGCCTAGCCAAAAGAAGTCTTATTCTTTTTCCTTGCTCTAATAATGTTGTTCCTTGCTCTGTCCTTACAAGCAAACCTAGAAGAATAGAGCTCAGTTGAAGCTCAGTGCCTTTGCCAGCAAACCTAATCTTGCACCTAGTCCCATTATCAAACTGCTGCCACCTCGAGGTGTATATGGAGTAAATTAGCTCTGTATAGGTCAATATATGAAACTGTTTAATTTTCCATTTCTCTGTTAAGAAATCCCAAAACTTTCGGGCATGTTCGCATTCCAAGAATAGACAGTCTTGTGTTTCCAGTACTTGCTGGCAACTTGTTCTTAGGCAATATCTTTCTTGCAAAGGTTTGTGTTTGTTGCTGTTTTTCACATTCAGTTTCCCATGTATGGTTAACCATAACAAATCCCATGCAAAGACTGGAATCCTGTTATTCAACAATTGTGAAAATGCTGTTCTATTCTGTGCTGTTCCACAGTAAAGTAAGGCAATCTCCTCCTTGGAGTGTGCTTGCAAAATCTCCTAATAGGGGAATTTTGATTGAAAAACACATCAATTCATATCATTACAAAAACATAATAATGGCATAATGAATCATAATAACCATGATACACCATGAGAGCACCTGGCTTAATAATAAATTACATACCTAATCATTTTCAATTGCACATAACCTTAATGGTTAATGGGAAAAAAAGATCAGAAAATATAGTATATTGCATTCATATTTCTTGTAGTGTAACTTATTTTCTTTTTCCTCCCAGTCTGTCTTTCATATTGGAGTTACTGTTTAATACCTATTACCTCTGTTTGTGCTTTATAAATCTATAAAGCCCTTTCCAACATGTGTTTATAATGTTTTCAGGGTGTTTCATGACATCTTTAACATGCACTGTATTCATAGTGTGTTCAACTAACATGCTATGTGTATCATAAGACATTAATTTCTGTTGTAGAGTCCACTGACATCTTGCTTGCCACAGGTAATATTTTAGGCAACAGAAAAATACCATCAAAGTCCCATGGTCGTATTTATTTAAAAGATGCGAACAATTTCCTAAAATTAGTAGCTCATAAGACAGGTTTGTTAGCCACCCCAACTTCCATCTGTTAGCTAGAAAAGACCATAAGGGCTTGACATAGGAGCATGAAAAGAGAAAATGTTCCATGGATTCTTCCATGCTTTGACACCCATTGTATGGGCAGTTTCTCTCTTCTTGGGCTTTATGCTTTGCATTGCCTCGAAGGTTTAATCAGCAATATACTGATAACCACAGAATCTCCCACATATGTATGGGAATCCTGCTATTATTTAACTGTTTCAAAATACCTCCTCTTAAGGTGGGAGGGCAATTTTTAAAGTCTGGTTCAGCTGGGTAAATTTTAGACATGATAGAAGTATACAGTTGTGGCCCTGATAGGTTACAAATGTGTGTTCTAATTAACTCCCATTTCTGGAGTTTCAGTACTGCTGTTCTGATAAAAGCCAGAACTTGCTGTTTAGGGGATAGTTTTGGCAGGCTATTTCCAACCTATGATTGCAAATACTCAGACAGATTATTGTTGAACCATAAATACTGAAGACTGTGATGGAACTAGACCTATTTTAAAATCTGGGATATAAAGAGAGAGAAGAAGAAGGAGATGGGGTCAGCCATCCCGAGGCCTCCTTGAATTTTGGGCAGATAAGTGAAACACCTCTTTATCAGATTCAGCCTACTGCCCCACACCATCTGAAAAAACATGAGTACAGTCTAGTTTCAAGTGCAGTGGGGGGGGAGATCATTGTTACATACAGAAATGAGGGAATAATAAACCATTTTATTATGTACGCCCTTTTAATTTTAGATAACTTCCTGGACTTCCATCTATTTACCCTAGACTCAACCCCTTGCTGTGCTGTTTCCCAGTTTTCTAGAGGTAGATTACATTGTCCAAAATGAATGCCTAAGATTTTTTTGTGGCTCTGTGGAGATGTGAATTTTGTTTATAGTTACTGGGTCTAGTCTACTACTACTGAGAAACAAACCCTTACATTTTTGTGTATTCAGTTTTAAATTTGAAACTTGAGAATATTTTTGTAGTTGTCTGATTAGGGCCGGGATCTGCTCTGGATTTGCCATGAACAGGCAAATATCGTCTGCATAGGCCTGGATCTTTATGAAGTCTTGCCCAGTGTTTCCTTGCAACCCCTCCTATGTATGGTATGTGAATTGTTCAATTTCCTAACTAATGGGTCGAGAGAGAAAATATATAACAGAGGGCTGAGGGGACACCCCTGCCTGACTCCTGTACTAATGGTGATTCCCTCTGTCACTTTTCCCTTAATAATGGGATATACCGTTGCACATGAATACAATAATTTTATTTTGTTGACAAAGTCAGTAGGGGTGCTGTACTGCTGTAATGTTTGAAATAAGAAGGGATGGTACACTCTATCAAAAGCTTTACTCTGGTCTAAAGTCAGAATACAGCCTTGCTTCTTGTTTCTTTCATAATAGATGATTATGTCTCTAATTATCATCAGGGCATGTTGTATTTCTGTCTCTGGTGGGCTGCAAAACTGGGCCGGATGTGTAAATTTGGATGCCAGTTTCCTCAACCTATTGTTTAATGTCTGTCACAAAATTTTGAAATCTGAATTTAGTAGGGATATAGGTCTCCAATTTGAAGTATCCAGTCTATTACCTGATTTGTACAGAGAAATCAAAAGCCCTGTTGTGAATTAAGGGGGAAATTACCCTTTCTGAAAGAAGGAGGTAAAAACTTCCAAAAGACATCTTGCCATTTCCCTGGGGAAAGTTTTATAGAATTTGTAACTAAGCCCATCTGAACAGGGAGGGGTCCCGAGTTTTAAGTTTTTAATTACAAATTCTGTTTCTTCTACTGTCAGGGGAGAATTTATTTCAGATAGCTCCTCTACTGAAAAAGGTATTTGCAATCCTTTTAAATAACTACTGCTATTCTCCTCAGAAGGGGGGAGGTCATTTCATGGGATCTCATTATTAATTGAACCAATTGGTGCAGTTCTGCTACATTTTCTATTACCCTTCCCCTCTTGTTCATCAGCTGTTGAAAGGCCATTGTATTTCTTTTTTTTACATGCCTCAAAGGGGTCTCCTATTGGGGATTTTTGACTCCCGTACTGTAATTCTGCATTTAAAGTCTTTGTCCTGTCATATTGAAATCTGTTCATGTCTTCTTTAAACTGTTCTATCTGTGGACTAATGTCTCGTCTAGAAGTAGAGTTCCGATTATACAGATTTTGGAGCTGTGTTCGTAATTTAAGGTAATGAAAAAACGTACTCCTTTCTATGTTTTTCCCGTAATTCTGGAACCAGTTAGCTATGTCCTGTTTTGTGTCCATCCACCATTCACCAAGGTCCTCGTAAAGATCACTTACTGAGGTCCTGGCCCAGAGAAGAGAAAAAATCCCTTACTGTGCATGTGTGTCAGACAGAGTGGAGATATTCAGTCTCCATCTCTTAGTCTGTCTAGCTTTGGGAGGGAGGGTCTGGAAGGATATCTGTATAAGTAGATGGTCAAAATATTCTATAGGAAAGGTCTATAGTTGGGAGTTGGTAGGTTCTTAGAAATGAAAATGTGTCAATGGTAGAGGTTAATCTGCCTCTCCTATAAGTATATTTAGGACCCGGAGACTGATACTGTGTGCAGTCTAGCAGATCTGCTACAGTTATACATTTTTTTGTGTGTTTGCATCGCAATAAGCCTTTTTACCCTCTAAACATTTACTTTGATGTGGTAGGTCACTTAAAATCTCCACCCAAAACTATGTGTGATGCCGTGTAAATATAAGGCTGAATTTGTGAGTTTAGGGACACTTTGTCTGCCTTGGACTGAGGACCATAGACATTTATGAACCTGTGTGGCACTTGTTCCCAGTAACCATCAAGAATAAGCAGACGTCCTGGGATTAGATCTATCAGTTTAGTCATTTTAGAAGAGAAGGAGCTGAAAACTATCCCTACTCCATCTGCCCTGTCTGCTCCATGATGGTCCCCACCGCCATTCAGCCTGGAAAGATCTGAGAAGGTCTGAGGTAAACATCCAAGTTTTTTGTAGGACGCAAACATTTACTTTAATATCCACCAAGTGCTGAGAAAGAGCTTGTCTTTTGGAAGTATATAATAAACTATGACAGTTACAAGACCCTAAGACCAATTTGTTCATCTCCATAATTTGGTTTTAAGGTCCGTTTTTCCTTTTCTTTCTTCCTTTTGTACTCCACTAAATCGGCACTGCCTCCCATTTCCTGTGGAAGGGGGGTTCAGGTTCTACCAGATCCACGTCTGACTCCTTGACTGTAGGGGCTAGGACTGAAAAGGGGTTAGTTGCCTCTGTTATCAGGGGTTCAGGAAGAGGTTTTGTATTCCTAGTCACTCTTCTTGTTGGAAGTGGAGCCAGATTTGTGGGGAGCGTGGGGGGTTTATGCCTCCAGTTACTTCCTTGATCTGGCTATCCGAGTAACAAACGGGAAGGAACTCATCCCATTGAAGCTGAGAAGGCATGGGGGCATCCAGGTCTTCCCTTCTCTTGTGTTCTACTGACTTATCTGTGATGGGGTCCCTATTCCTTGCTCTTGGGGTATGGGTTATGGGGTGGGGGTGGGGTTGGGGTGGGGCAGTAGTGCCGTCTGGCTCTACTTCTGCTGAATCTGGGGGGTTTGTAGCTTTTTCTTGAGTCTGCCGTATAAGGAGTTCTGAACTGATGACTGAGGCTTTATTCCTTGCTGCGCTTGGGCATTCAGGAAATGTGTGTCCTGTCTCTTCACAAAAATCACACCTAGTTAAATCTGCCCACTGCTTACTGTTGTGACCCACCTCTCCGCAGTTGTCGCATTTTGGTCTATCACAGACACTTGAGAGGTGGGTGCGAGCTCCGCAGTTATAACATGCCCGGGGTTGCCCTGAGTAGAAACATACTCCTCTGACCCTGCCCAAAAGAAATGAGTTTGGGATTTGTTCTATTTCATTTTTGGTCTGCCTCAGCTTCACCTTGTACTTCCATTCCCCTGTCCAGAAAAATTCTGAATCTGACAGTGCTTCAGGTGAACTTAGTACTTCGCATTTTTACGACAACCAATACATAATATCTTCAACATGAACCCCTTCATTCTGGAACATGACTGTAACATATTTTATGAGTGGTTTTGTCAGGGATATTACCAAAAATGGGGACTGTAGGGGGGAGAATCTGACTTGATTATATACCTTTGCCAAAACATCTCAATGGCGTAGGATGATCTAAAACTTATAGTTATATTCCCTTGATTTATTTATAAAGGCGAACACCTCTTTAAGTGAGAAGTGCAAGGAGTCCTTCAGGAGTTTCCTCCCAACATACTGCCTGTCAGGCCTTATGTCCAATCCCTCTTAGTATCTGATTCTGACCACGTTCCTCCTAGGGGCAGCCTCCTTTTTTTGATCTGGAGAAAAGCTTGGATAATAAAGGTCTCTGTGGGGGAGGATCTCCAGAGTGTTTGCCCATCCAGTCTTAGTTGGGTTGTGTCCTTTGTATCTGATGCTGCAGACCCTCGGGGGGTTGTCTCCTCCAGGAGGGGCCCCAGACCAACTTCTACTGCATTATTTCCCTGTACAGCATGGTTTTTGGACTCCATTTGGTGCTGTACCTCCCAGGGTTCTGTAGTTTTTGAAGTTGTTGCAGGTGCCTGAATTTGAATTGGTGGGTGCCATTCTGGAGTATTTGTGGAAGGAGAATCCTGCCAGTCCGGATCTGGTATTGGCCACTAGGCATTTTCTTCCATCCTGCTCCCTTAAGGGCTTTTTCAGGGGACCATGTAGCAAAGGGATCTAAATTTTTAGGTTGCAGTGAAAATGCTTATTGGGTAGCATCTGTTGCTGATAGGGCTTGATGTGTCCAGTCCAGCCTAGGAACAGTGTTTCCTGTTTGTTCTTTTGGCCTAGCAGAAGGCCCCAGTACTAGATTCCTATTGGCTAAAGTGAGAGCAGCCATTTTGTTTTTCTTATCCTCTTTAGAGTAAGATTTTTGTGCTTGGTTTCTTGCTGAGAAAGAAAAAAACATAGCTTTATCCTAAGGGGTGGTTTTTGAATAAAAAATTATTTTCCCTTCTTTCTGTTGTGCTTGCACCCAGGTGTCATTTGATCATTTGTTTGTTTATCTAGTTGTATAATGTTAGGGTCCCCTTTAGTGGCTTCATGTTTAGTAATATTTGCATTCATGTCACCATTTGCATCCATTTCAGTACTTGCATTCGTTTCAATACTTTTCATTCGTTTCAGTATTTGTATTCATTTTCCCCTTTGTACTCACATCATCCTTCTGGCTTGTTGGGTTTACTGTGCTAGCTTTCTCCCTCAGTATATTATCAAAACCTAACCCCTGTGGCTTTAGGCACACGCCTTCTGTGTTTCTGCTGCCAGCGACTATTTCTGTAGCAAGTTCTGAAGCATAAAGAGGGTTTGATTCTACCTGAGGGAGTAGTGGTGTTTGCCTCCTGGCACACTCCTGTGATGTTGCTGCATCATTGCTACTTCTGTCAGTCTGGCTGCACCGAGTGTCAAAACAGGGCTCCTTTTGCACTTTAGGAAGTCTGGCTTTCAGTTTGGCCACATACAAGGTGTGTCTAACGCTCTTCTTCTTCCAATTCCCTTAGAATTTTCTTCCGTTTTTCTTTCATCGGAGAAACCACATTTTGTTTGTCATTTTTACAGTACTCAGTTTCAGTATTTATACTTAAGTCCTCCGTTGATAGAAAGAGTTCCTCTCTTATTTCCTCTTCTTCAGTTTCTTTGCAGTAAGAGGTCAGGGGAAGAGGCCTGGTCCCCCGCCTCAGAAACATACATCCTCTCCACCACACCACTCTGAGTGGCCATATTGGAAGACTTGCTCACAGGAAGCAAGGCCCCCTGCAGGCAGAGCAGGGGAATTTCCCTGGTGTCCTGGCCAAATTTCCCCCATTCACTAAAAAAAAAAAATTAAAATATCACCAACAGCTTAATCTGGTTCAATTTCAGTTGGCATCTGTCTGTGTCCCCCTCCCTCAGGACGAGGCTGAAAATAGGCAGCATTTGTCTAGTCCTTCTTTACCAGTCAACAGAAACTAAAATAAAAAAACAAACTTTTTAGAGAGACCCCATTTAAGTCTTTGCTGATGCATTTGTATAAACAGTGTGACAAAATAGTGGTAATTTGCTCAACACACAATGGCTCCATGACTTTTTTGTGATATTTAGTATGATTTCTGACATTTGGACCATGACAATGCCACAGTTTTCTCCAACACTTTTCAGAATGAAAGTACAGCCCAAGCCACACCTCTCAACGTGTATGTGTTTCGCATATCGTTGTGTATTTTACCTTCAGATTTGCTTGTTTTATTTATTGCAAACATTTTACCTGAAAAGACATACTGAGCTGGTAACAGCTTGTTTCCAGATGTGTCCTGATAGGAGAGGTACGGAAGATGGTTCAAGAGGAGATACAAATAAATAGTAATTAACAGCACTGCAAAGATAATCGTCATTATACAAGCAGTACAGCACAGTACAGTACAGTATATCAAAAGGAACATAACCTTAAACATTACAAGGCAAAACAATACAGCAAGGTACATGTGAGAGATGAAAATTGAGTTATACCTTTATATGCCTCTGCTCCAAAATGACATACTAATCTTAGAGCTATTTCTGGACACATGAACTTTGAAAGATCATGTGCGAAGTCAGTTCTCCTCTAACATTTAAAATTAGTTAATTCCTTACCTTTTAGCCTCATTTCTTGAGAAATGTTGCTTGATGGTGAAAAAATTGAAGTCTGATAATTATTTCAGTGTTTTTAAAATCGGACCGCGGCCACCTCCTCATGCACGAAGTCCGCCTCTATCCCTATCGCACTGTAGGCAAAAATGCTACAGTGTGACAGCATAGAGGGTGAGAGTGCTTCTCCTCCAGTTCTCAAGGTGTGCTTTGAGTACATGGCAGTACAGTGTTTTTTTTTTTATTTATTTTTTATTCAGGAAGATATTTCAGCATACACAATGTATAGCATTAGAGTGTTACATATAAACAGAATGTATGCCAGTAAAGAACATTGAGCAACATATAATCCAATACATCTTCCCAATATTGATCAATGTACAACACACGTATCTAGATAACAGTATCTTATGTCTTCTCTTCCACTCTAGGGTTGGGCTGTGAGATTACAAATCTTTTCCGCTTATCCAGTATCCGGCCCTGCATTCACAGGTCCTAGAGAAGTGGCCCCATGATATCCATTGCTAACCCCCAGCCATCAAGTGCAGACCTATCAAACCCTATATTGTAATATCAAATGAGAGCCTCCAGAAAGAAGGAAGCAATAAGGCTAACTAGGAGAAGATAATTTACCTATCCGACTATAAACAAGACAATGATCCTACTTTACGCAGCTGAAATAACACCCTGGCTATCCTATGTGGCCCCTATGCCTTGTTTAAAGGTTTTATTAGAAGGTCAGCTAGGTGCGGGGAATGAGAGAAGAAGGGAACACAGCCGTCCGAAGGGTATGTGGGGGGGAATGGGGGGGGGGCAGAACCACATACAGAATCAGCAAAGATGATAGAGAGAAAAAAAAACTATCCCAGTTTAATATCCCTGAGCTGTTGCCTGGATATCCTATGATTCGGGAAGCATAGAGGGGCTTAATCAGAATCCAACAGATCCTGGAGTATCAACCACCTTCTGCATCTATCATCCCACCTTTTTTGACCCCTGTTATGCTTTGCTGCAATTCTCTCATCATCTGAGAATTCCTGAACCATTTTTTGCCATTCCTGTATCGTAGGGACCCCGGCCTGACCCCATTTTCTGGTAATAGCTTTCATTGTAGGCGGAAAAAATATTAATACCTTCTGGAGTTCGGACTTAGAGGGGGTCAGTTGGGTCACTGAGCAAAACGTAGTGAAGAAATGTGGTTGTAGCCACTCCTCTTCACCGCAGATTTTACCAATAACCCGTATTACCCCATCCCAAAAATCTGCTAATTTTGGGCATAAGGTAAGTATATGCACTAAATTAGGGCTCAGACTTCCACACCCTCTCCAGCAAGGAGTTGGTTGAAGGTGTCACAAGGCAGTCTTCTCCGGGGTCAGGAAGTAATGAGCTATAACTTTCCAAGCAAATAAACGCCACCAAGGAGATTTACATACCATTGGGCAATGTCTAGGCTTGTCACCCATTGTTGCAGTGGGAGTGGGAAACCATATTCCCTCTCCCATTTAATTAGCTATGGGGGTTTATCTAGATACTCTAAATCATGGAGAAATCGGTACAGTTCACTCACTGTGGGGTTAGACTTCTGAGCAGACAGTTTCTCTCGCAACCAGAGAACTACCTTCAGGGTCTCTTCTATATGAGTATTGGGGGTGAGTCATTCTACCGATGATTTGGCTTATAAGAATATATTCTCGATGTGTATTCCCAGGGGCACCGTAAAGTCCTTGGAGGTAAGAGAATTCCCCAAGTGATTCTTCCCTATAGAACTGAAAAACCCATTTGAGCCCTAACCTCTCCCACAACTTAAGACCCTGTATCAATTGTCTATCCCCCGAGAGACACAAACTCCTGAGAGTACGAAATTGAAAGATGTATTGAGGGGGTATCAGGTAAGGGAGAAGCCTACGCCATGCTTTCCAGATTATTCGGGTAGGTTAAGGAAGATGCTGAGGCGGAGGCATACTAGCCATTAAGACTGGATCAATGATGTCCTCTAATAGTGTGAATTTTGATCCCAAGCCAAATAGCATAGGTCTGGGCCGTAAACCAGAGGAGAGCTGTATGAAGCATCACGGCCTTAACATAAGTCTCAAAATTGGGAAGATTAAGACTCCCTCTTTTTTTGGGGGGCTTGCAAATGTTTTAATGATACCCTGGGGGGACTGTCCAGCCAGATGAGTCTTCTGGTAAGTCTGTTCTGTGTCCGGATATAACAGCTAGGTGGAGGTACAGCTAAGGTTTGGATTGGGTAGAGCACCTGGGATAGTAATTGTTGATGAACCAACAGAACTCTTTCTTGTATAGGAACTGCCTTCAGCTTCCAGTTGCCAATCAAATTTTCTAACTGGAGTGTGAGATGCTCAAAAGTATCCTTGTCCAAGTATGAAGAAAATCTGGTGAGATGGATACCAAGGTATTTTAATTTAAGTTGGTACCTTTAAATGGATATCTGGATTTTAAGTCCCTGGGGGGAATAATTGCACAGGATTGTTTCTATTTTATTAGAGTTCAGGGTATACCCCAAGAGTTCCCCAAACCTGGAAAGGAGGGCCCAAACTACAAGAAAAGAGGTATACGGGTCAGACAAGGTAAGCAGTATATCATCTGAATTTAAAGATATCTTCTGTGGTGTGCTAATTTTTTTTTTTTTTTTTTAGTTGTTTAACCAGGTATAGCACACTAAGCTGAAAGCTTTTTTGCAAGAGTGACCTGGGAGCACAAGGCGGTTAAGTGACTTGCTCAGAGTCAAACAGTATGCAAGTGGAAGCTGTGGGAATTCAAACCCAGGTCTGGTCTGCTGGATGTCACCAGATTTGCAGCTCAGAGCCTTAGACCACTGTGCTATACTGCCTCCTAATGGTTCAATATAGATGGCAAAAAGTTAAGGTGAAAGGGGGCACCCTTGTTTTGTCCCTCAGCAGATTGGAATAGCCTGTGATATCCCTCCCATCACTTTACAGTATGTCTTTGAAGATTCATATATCAACCTAAGTTGATGTATGAATTGATGCGGAAACCCCATAGTATCCATACTATCCCACAGAAAAGCCCACTCTACTGCATCAAATGCCTGGTGGGCATCCAAGCTAAGAAATAGGGTGGGCTCCAGGGAATGGGCAGCCAATTGTTGTACCAGTAATGTCTGGCGAATAGCATCCGCCGCCTGACGCTGCTTAATAAAGCCTACCTGGTCAGGGTGTATAATAAGCAGCATTATTTCATCTAGCCTGTGTGCCAGTATTGCCATAAACAACTTATAGTCCACATTTGCCAATGTAATTGGGCAGTATGAGTCCAGTTTGGTGTGGTCCTTTCCAGGTTTGGGGATAGGGTTTAGCAGTGATGACTTCCAAGAGGGCGGTGGATCACCCCCTTCCTGAACCGACACCAAAACTTGTAATAGGTGGGGTGTAAGTTCCTCCCAAAAAACTTGGCAAAACTCTATGAGGTAGCCATCCAAACCAGGTGCTTTTCTGGTTTTTTCCTCTCTTAATAGCTTGGAATAACTCCTCTTTAGTAACTGGAGAGAGTAATCTTGCTTGGCAATCCCTAGTTAAAGTCGAGAGGCCTAACCAACGGAGAAAGGTCAGCCTTGCCTCTTGATTGGCAATGTTAGAGGCACGATACAACCGTGAGTAGTATTCCTGAAAAACCACCCGTATCCGGGAGGGCAGGCTCACCAAATTACCATAGGTAGCAGACCATAATTTGGGGATTCTGGTGAGAATTCTCTGCCCTCGGACTTTTCTAGCTATGCGCCTCATAGAGGCGGGGCCCCCTTGATGATTTAAACTACGAAGATAATAGAGTTGGGCTAGGAGTTTCTGATTCTGTATCCCCTGAAGCTGGCTTTTGATGTAGAGAAGCCGCTGGTGGAAGATTGGTTGCATATGCTTAGGGAGCTTCTGGAGATGGTCCAATTCTTGTACCAGTTCCTTCTCTCTATGCTCCCTATCCTTCTTTATCCTGGTCCCCCATTCAATCAATGCACCTCTCAACATAGTTTTAATGGTATCCCATAATATTGCTGGGGTATGTCCCTGGCCATTATGGTCAAGGATATCTTGAATTTGTTGCCGAATAAAGTTGCAAGCCTCAGGGGATGCAAGGTGCATAACATTTAGTCTCCATGGGGAACATTCTGAACTGATACCCAAATCTACACCAGCCTGTAGTGGCCTATGGTCTGAAAGCAAGGTTGGGGTGGTTGTTACTGCAGACACAGATCCTATAAGGTCCCTAGAGACATAAGCATAGTCTAGCCGGGCAGCAGACTCGGTATTTTGGGGGTACCTCATATATTCCCTAGCACTGGGCTATAAGGTTCTAAATGTGTCATACAAGTCTCTTTTACAAATCTCAGTTTTCCAGAGTTTCCTAAGGTGGGGTGTATCGGCTTCTATTCGGGTATTCTGTATCTAGAGAAGGGTTAACTGTCAGGTTCAGGTCCCCGGCAATAATAAGGGGGCCCTGGGTGTTCTGATCCAGTACCTTAAAAAATCTTTTCAACTCCACCGCCTGGGGGGAAGAAGCCAGAAGGGGAAGGAAGGAAACATATTCAATTCAGTGCTTTAGAGTAACTGGTAATTGCTATTTTTCTTTTAAACTTAGATTGTGGGCTTTTAGTGACACTATACTTTCTTTGTTGTCTTTACTTATAATTGTTTTTGGGCTGTTGAAAATTGAAAACATAGTGGTGGTGTAATTCTGTGCTGTCTTTAATTGCTGCAGATTTTTTCTTGGCTTGTCTGACTGCCCTGTAGTTGGGTGAAGGGTGTTAATTGTCTGGTCTCTGACCTCAGCTACATGATAACTGGAGGTGGGGCTTAGTCAGAGTTAAAGTAGCAAGCAGAGGTTTATTTTCTCAGAAGAAGCCAGAAGGGGAAGGAAGGAAACATATTCAATTCAGTGCTTTAGAGTAACTGGTAATTGCTATTTTCTTTTAAACTTAGATTGTGGGCTTTTAGTGACACTATACTTTCTTTGTTGTCTTTACTTATAATTGTTTTTGGGCTGTTGAAAATTTAAAACATAGTGGTGGTGTAATTCTGTGCTGTCTTTAATTGCTGAAATTTTCACCCCTTCCCCAACTCTTAATTATATGCCCTGATAAATCTGATTGACAGGAGCTAAACACAGGGTATAGTAAGGGGTGTGAAGTAGGAGGGGCATAAGGGGAAGAAGCCCACCCTCAGCACGACAAGTGTTTTGACTCATTTATTTATTTATTGGTTTCTTTTTCTTTAAAAAAAAAATTATTTGAGGATCAGTGACAGGATTTTTAGTACAGTAAATTAATAAAAAGGGAACTAGGAGAGCTTCAGTAGCAGACAAGTAGTGGAATTGCAGTATAATGTGGGGAGTGGTGCAATGCAGTGGCTGTGGGGCAGCCATATTCAGGCAGACCTTCTGGACACTGAGGTGCTGCCCTATCTGCATGCATCTTCTGACCGCGGGATGAGATAGCCAGACTCAGAGCGGAAGTAAACTGGGTCAGGAGTATCATCGCCCTTATCCAGGGACCACCCAGTCCAATGCAACTGCCTCAAAGGATGCCGAGAACGAGGAGCACTTGGATGACAGTGGGCTCAGGGAGGGTTAGAGCAGTCAGGCAGAGGCACATCCCAGATCCTATTCCACTCAAGAACTCATATGCCACACTGGAAAATGAGGACAACCAAATAGAGGTACCCAGAGAAGTGGAAGGAAAGGATGTGGAGGTTAGCCAAGGAGGTGACCTCAGCGGGGAAAGCAGTGGACCCCAGAGGAGGAGGAGGCAGAATCCTGGTGGGGGACTCCATCATAAGAGGGATCCAGCTAGGAACACAGGAGGGGGAGGACAGGGAGGTGAGGTGCTTACCAGGTGCCACGGCACAGAGGGATGGAAGGAAGATCCTGGGGATCACTGGGAAGGCAAGACGGGAGGGTGAGCTGGATGTCATTATCCACCTAGGTACTAATGACCTGGCAAATGGGGAGCCAAAAGAAGTTCATGAAGAGTTTAGGAAACTGGGGAGGGGTCTCAAGCAAGTAGCTACTTCTGTCACTTTCTCAGAAGTACTACCTGTGAGAGGCAAGGGAGAGCATAGAGTGCATGCACCAGGAACTTTAACTCATGGTTGAAGAACTGGTGCTGTGAGGAAGGGTTTGATTCATTGGTGACTGGGGACCCACCTGGAGGATGGAGGTTTGTTCAAGCCTGACGGCCTGCATCCATCCTGGAGGGGAATCCAAGCACTCAATGATAAGTTTAAATGCTACATTGACAAGCATTTAAACTAGCAAAGGGGGGTGGCAGGCCAGAAAGAGGGTATCTACTTGCTCACCCCCCACAGCTAGCAGTGGAATCAGTGAACTAGAGGAGTGGCTATCTCTGCAAAGCAGTGTGCAAAAGATGGAGATTAGTGCCCAAGAGGTGGATAAGCAGAAAAGGGCCAAAATTCAGCAGAAGGGCAGACAGCAAGGAGAACCAGGGATAAATGACAACCAAGGAATGGGCTGGAGTAGAACAGTGAAGCAGTCTAGGGAGGTCAAATCATGGAAAGCCATGTGTGCAAATGCCAGGAGCCTTAGCAACAAGATGGAAGATCTTGAGGCTGTCATGGTACAGTCAGACCTGGACATTGTGGCCATCACTGAAACCTGGTGTAATGATAACCATGACTGGGAGATGGCCATACCTGGCTATAACATATTCAGAAGAGACAGAGCAGGCAGGAAAGGAGGAGGAGTGGCACTGTATGTGAAAAATGACATAAGGGCCACAGAGATCCAGGAGAAACAAAATGGGGGAGAAATACTGTGGGTTAAGCTGGAAAGGAAAATGGGGACAGCCATCCGCTCAGGTGTGGTCTATAGACCACCAGCCCAGGAGGAAGAAACAGATAGGGAGCTGATGTTAGCCATCCAAAGGATGGCAGACAAGGGTGAGGTAGTACTGGTTGGAGACTTCAATATTCCAGACGTGGACTGGAGCATCCCAGCAGCAGCATCAACTAGGAGCAGATTTATCCTGGACTCCTTCAGGGTGCCTTCCCTCAAGCAACTGGTCATGGAACCAACTCGGCAGAAGGCAATACTGGACCTTGTGCTCACAAACAGGGACAGTGTGATGGGGGTAACAGTGGGGAGCACCTGGGAAACAGTGACCACCAGTCATTGTGGTTTGAAATCACAGAAAGAGCAGAACCAAACCACACAAAAACACGTATCCTGGATTTGAGGGGCAGAATTTGGGAAAATAGGAGATACTTGAAAGAGGCATTAAGGAATGGGACAGGAATCAGGGTTGAGGAACAGTGGGCAGTATTTAAAATGGGGATTACAAGAACAACAGAATTATGCATTAAGCAGGTTAGCAAGAGGAAAAGGAAGAGGAGACCAGTATGGTTTTCCAAAGAGGTATCAAAGAAAGTGAAAGCCAAAAGATTGCATTCAGGCAATACAAAAGACACAGGCAGAAGGGATAGGAGAAGTACCAGGAGAAGCAAAGGAGGCAGGAGGTCAAGGGAAGCCAAAGCTCAGACAGAAGAACACATTGCAAAATCAGTGGGTAGAGGGGACAAAACCTTTTACAGGTACATAAGTGAAAAAAGAAAAACAAAGAGAGGGATAGTGAGACTGAAAGGGGAGGATGGGAACCGCATGGAGAATGACAACAGTAAAGCTGACATATTGAACAGGTATTTCTGCTCAGTCTTTACTGAGGAAGAGGAGGGTAATGGGTCTGAAGGGAGTACAAGGGGTGAGAATGGTGCAGAAATGGACACAAGTCCATTTACACGAAAAGGGTCCTGAAGGAACTGGAAGTAATAAGAGTTGATAAAGCAATGGGGCCAGACGGGTGCACCCCAGGGTCCTTAAAGAACTAAAGAGGTGGTGGCTGAACCTCTGGCTATCCTGTTTAGCCGATCCCTGGAAACAGGGAGGTACCCAAAGACTGGAGGACAGCAGATGTAGTCCCCTTATACAAAAGTGGGAACAAAGAGGAAGCAAGGAACTACAGACCAGTCAGCCTCACCTCAGTAGTGGGGAAGATCATGGAAGCACTACTGAAGGAGATTAGTGGAACATCTGGTTATCAATGGACTACAGGACCCAAGGCAGCATGGTTTCACCAGGGGAGGTCATGTCAGACCAACCTCATTGAATTTTTTGACTAGGTGACTAGGGAGGTGGATCAGGGGAGGGCAGTGGACATGGCCTATCTGGACTTCAGCAAGGCCTTTGACACTGTGCCACATAGAAGACTATTACACAAACTGGGGAATATGGGCAGGACAGTAGTGTGGTGGGTAGGTAACTGGCTGGGTGGCAGGACACAGAGGGTGGTGGTAAATGGCTGTCACTCCACAGAGGGAAGAGTGACCAGTGGGGTACCACAGGGATCAGTGCTGGGACCGGTCCTATTCAACATCTTCATCAGTGACATTACGCAGGATCTAGAAGGCAGAATTTCACTGTTCGCTGATGACACAAAGCTCTGTAACAGAGTAGACACACCAGAGGATGTAGACAGAATGAGAAGTGACCTGCAGAAACTTGAAGAATGGTCAGGGTTTGGCAGTTGAAATTCAATGCAAAGAAGTGCAAGATAATGCATATGGGGCACAAAACCCTGGCACAATATATCAGTTGGAGGGTGAGGATATAGCATGCACCAAGCAGGAAAGGGATCTTGGGTGTCATCTCTGATGACCTCAAGGTAGGGAAACAGTGTGACAAGGCAGCAGGTAAAGCAAATAGGATGCTGGGATGTAAAGGCAGGGCATCACCCACAGGAAAAGGGAGGTCATAATTCTGCTATACAAGACACTAGTGAGGCCCCACCTGGAGTACAGTGTACAGTTCTGGAGACCATACCTACGTAAGCATAGACAGGGTAAGAAGGT
Organism: Neoceratodus forsteri; assembly: GCA_016271365.2. NCBI lineage: Eukaryota > Metazoa > Chordata > Ceratodontiformes > Ceratodontidae > Neoceratodus > Neoceratodus forsteri. The sequence goes on along the minus strand of CM028132.1, from coordinate 1,477,812,928 downwards.
TCAGAGGAGGCAACAAAGATGGTGCATGGATTGCTTCACAAGTCCTATGAAGACAGGTTGAAGGAACTGAACATGTACTCCCTGGAGGAGAGGAGGAGAGGGGATATGATAGAGACATACAAGTATCTTACAGGAAGAACAGGGTGCAGGAAACGCTATTTTTAAGTGAAAAGATGTTCCAGGACTAGAGGGCATGGGATGAAGTTGGAGGAGGACGATTCAGAGAAACATGAGAAAGAATTTCTTCACAGAATGGGTGGTGGACAAGTGGAATACCCTGCCAGAGGAAGTGGTGGGGGCTGAAACAATCACGGGATTTAAGAATGCATGGGATAGACATAAAGGAATTCTAGAGGTCAGGGGTAAGGGGCAACAGACTTCTAGGAAAACAAACTGAACTTACAAGCTCAAATGGGCAGACTGGGTGGGCCATAGGCCCTTATCTGCCGACACTGTCTATGTATCTATGTCCCCAGTGGTAAGTACAAAGATACCAGGGTATAGGTTTGTCCTGTAAGTGTTCCCACCACAAGAATAAAACATCCCTTTGGGTCCTGGACCACCTTCAAAGTCGACCATGTGATTTTGGAATGCACTAGGATCGCCACCCCATGTCTTCTACCCATTATATGAGGATGCCCCAACCAATTGGTAACCTCTTATGCCCCCTAACTTAGCATGTTCAACCTAGCTAAGGTGTGTCTCTTGGAGAAACAAAAACATGGGGTTAGCCCTCCCTATATCCCTGAATAACCTCTGTCTCTTAATGGGGGTGGCGATAAAGTTCACATTCCAGGACCACAATGTTGTGCCCCTTCCCCTTCCTTCCCCAGTTACTCCTAATGGAGCCATATCCCAGTTCCCCCCCTCCCTCAACCCCCACCAGGCTGCATTTCAATTGTAAAAATGAGGCTGTGTAATTACATTCTACACAAAGAAACTGACTTAATTGACAACAGCCCAACATTAAACTAACAGTTAAACTAAGTACTAGGAAGAGTAAAACCCAACAAGAATGACTTCCACGTAGGGAGAAGTTTATTGCAGTGCTCCGTTTAGGAGTCCATATCCGGGGAGGCTCCCCTCTCCGGCTAACTGTGCACTCCCTGGACTCTCGTTCGAGAGCTCCAGTAAAGGGTAGAAAACAAATCGAGCCACCAAGTGGCATCACATGTTCCCAGAGTATTAGGGTGGGATAAAAAAAGAAGAAAGCCTGCATCCCAAGGTTAATTATTTTCCTCTTGGGAGGGGTCCTACATATGTATATAAAATAAGGGTAAATACCAATACTGTAATAGGGGCTGGGTATGAGGGTAGTATCAAGGGGGGAGAGGAAAAAAAGGCAGGTGCATAATCCCCGCTCTGCCTTACATGACAGCACACTACCAGCTCCAATCCTCCCTCGTCATGTCAACATGTCGACCTCCCCCCATAAAAACACCCTCTAAGAGGATAAGAATCTAATATGCAATGGATTTTCCCATCTGGGAAAAAGACTGATCTAATTAATAGGTAGGATTGTATCCACCGAGGCTGACCAACTTTGTTAGATTTAAAAAGGGAGTGGGAAAATAGGGAAGAGGAAGAGAGAGAAAAAACAAAAAACAAATATTAAAACATGGGGAGGTTTACAAAAAAATACAGTCCCCAATTGGTATTGGGTATGTCCACTTCGGTGGGGAGCAAATATAGATAATAAGGTATAAATGATATAGATATAGTCAGTCCGAGGAGTAGGACCCTTCCACGAGCACAAGGGATAACACCAAGTCCATAATATAGTCACACAAAAGAGATGCGTGGAGAGTCATTCGCCCAGGTACATGGTTCTACCTCCAGCACACTCAAACAGAAAAATAGTGAAGATTGTAACCAACATAGCACATCCTGTGTCAGGAGATCAGAAACTCAATTCAAAGGCATCATGGATTGCCCTGGCAGTCAGCGCTGAGAAGCCTGGGTAATGTAGGTCCAGAAAGAAGGGTAGGCTGTCTGCCCAGGCCGCATGGGTATAAAAGCCGGCGTCACCCATCTCTCAGCCTTCTTCGGGACACTCAGCAGACAGCAAGAAAGAGAATAATCCTTTCTCGAAACTGGTCACCAGTTGGAGAAATCTATAAGTGCTGCTGACAGGCCAGGAAGATGCCGCTGTACTACAATGCTCTACACCTTAAATGTAGTGTCTCCACAATCCTAAGAGATCTGAGCTGCTGGCTTAGGTGGGCTGTCAGGGTGGTATGCATATTCCTGGAGTATCGCCCTTATGTCTCTCAGAGCCTCCGCTTGTTTACTGCGTTTGTGGGCAGGAGACAGAGAAGATTTACTTGGCGACTGGTGAGTGCATTTTTACCTCGTAGCCTCTGATTCCATTACCTCTTGCACAGGGAGTAGGTTATTTTGTTGTAGACAGAGCTTCGCCTCGTCCGATGTATCAAAAACGTTTATAGAGTTCCCAAGCCATATTTTTAATTTAGCTGGGAAAATTATTGTAGCTTTTAGGTTATGTGCCTGCAGTTCCTTTTTGGATGTATACATCGCTCTCCGTTGCTGCACCACAGCAGGGGAGAAGTCATGGTCGAAGGTAATTCTATGGACACTATCCAGCAAAATTTTCTTAAGGCTCCATGCTTTTTTGATGATCTCTTCCTTTTTAATAAAACTCTGCATGCACAGAACGATGGAGCACGGTCTTGCTTGGGGGTCTTTTGGGGGGGTAAGGGCCCGATGTACATGCTCTATGTCGTAGGGACGGAGATGTTGTAGAGCTAAGACCTCATCAAAGAGGTGTTTGACATATGCTCTAAGGTCTCCTGCTTCCATTCCGTCAGGCACCCCAAAGATTCTGAAGTTGGACCACCTTGAGCGGTTTTCCAGGTCCTCAAGTTTTTCTCACAGATCCATGTTGTCTCTGAGTAATTTGACCAAGACTTGGTGCAGTTTGTGGATTTTCTGGTCCTGTTCCCCCGCTTTACTTTCCAGTTTTGCTACCCTCCGCTCCAAAGCCGACAAGGTATTTTTTTAAAACTTGTTGGTCAGCCCAATACTCTGTGCGATAAGTCTGAAACTCCGAGAGGAACACTGGCAGCAAGGCCTGTAGCTCACCGAGTGCGACCTGAGGTGGCTCCATTCTCTCCTCACTGAAGCTGGTAGTAAAATGTAGAATCCCCGAATCGTTCACGATCGGTCAGCCACGGAATATAATAAAGAAGGTCAAATGTTCAGTCAGGTATAAGGGGGAGGTTTTGGAGACCCTTCGTTATGGAATCTTGTAGATTTTACTCCTGGGAGTCTGCGGAGAGAAATTAATCAGCCACCATTTGTTGTCTCGCCCAGCAATACAGTGGCTTTGAGTACATGGCAGAACACTGACTTTGAGTACTTGGCAGTACAGTGGCTTTGAGTACATGGCAGTACAGTGACTTTGTGTACATGGCAGTACAGTGGCTTTGTGTACATGGCAGTACAGTGGCTTTGAGTACATGGCAGTACAGTGGCTTTGTGTACATGGCAGTACAGTGGCTGTGAGTACATGGCATTGAGTACATGGCAGTACAATGGCTTTGAGTATATGGCAGTACAGTGGCTTTATTTACATGGCAGTACAGTGACTTTGAGTACATGGCAGTACAGTGACTTTGTGTACATGGTAGTACAGTGGCTCTGAGTACATGGTGTTGAGTACATGGCAGTACAGTGGCTTTGAGTACATGGCAGTACAGTGGCTTTGAGTACATGGCAGTACAGTGGCTTTGAGTACATGGCAGTACTAGCATCTGCTGCTGCTGCTGTCGCAGCACTTCAACATGCACTAGGGTCTGTCTGCTTCCCAAATTAATCAGTCCCTTCACAGTCTTATCCCCCACCTTCACATCTGTTAAGTACTTGCCCCAGTTTGCCAAGGACAAATCTGCTCCAGTGCCACCCTCCTTACTACGGCAGTTTCTTGCAGTATGGCCTGGTTTATTACAGTTCTAGCAAATAACGTCTTTGGGTCCAGCTTTGTTATCCCAACCAGAGTTCTTATCAGGCTTGGAGTGTAAATGGGAAAAAGAGTGTCTTACTGGTGCTTGGCTGTTACCTCGCCGTTGTGGCATTTATCTGGCCATTTGGTAGTCCTCGGCCAAAGAAACAGCCTTTTCCCCACTCTCTGGTCAGTGTTCCTTTACCCAGAGCTGCACTTCTGTAGGCAGAATGTTGATGAATTGCTCCATGGCAAATGTGTCGATGATCTGTGGGACTGTTTTGCTCTCTGGTTGGAGCCATTTTATCAGGAGTTCTCTGAGTTGGGTGAAGGCTTCTCTGGGATTGTCGAGTGAGTTGTACCTCAGAGATTGAAATCTCTGCCTGTAGGTATCTTCGGAGATGTCATTCCTTTTCAGGATTTCGCTTTTCACCAGGTCATAGTTTTCTGACTGTGCAACGTCCATATTGCCGTAGGCAAGCTGGGCTTTCCCTGTCAGGTAGGGTACTAGTCTGACTGTCCATTGCTGCTTTGGCCATTGGCAGGCTGTGGCAACTCCTTCAAAAGTTGTCAGGTATGCCCCTGTATCATCCAAGGGACACAACTTTGTAAGTTTAATGGCTTTTAAGCTGCTCGCATTTTGTTGCTCATCTGGATCTGTGCCAGATCCTCTGCCTTTAATAGCTTGCAAGGCATCCAGCCATCACTGTTCCCATCGCTGCATCACTTCTCTTCTCTTATCTGCTGCTCCTGTTGCTGCATCTCTTCTCTCCTCTGTGCTTCTAAATGTTGAAACTCTTTTTCTCTGTGCTTCTCAGTCTCTTTTTGTTGTATAGCCCACCATTTGAAAAAGTCCATCAGGCTTTCAGGTTCTGTCACTGCCTGTTCTTTTTCCATAACTTGTGCTGGCTGTACAATCTCAGCTTGGACTTCTGTTTGCTAGTTTGGCTGCCATTCTACTGGTAACCACTCCTGGACTTGCTGCTGCAGAATATATACCTCTCTCTGTGCTTCCCTGGTACTAGGTCCAGTACCCACGCACAAAACTCCTGGCTTAGAGTATGCACGGTGTAAATCACACTTAGGCTGACACCATCTGTCATCGAGGCACAGGTCAGGAAGCATAGGAAAACCAGCAGCAGTTGTAGAATTCACCAAAAATATTTATTTACACTAGCAGTAACATAAAAAATAAACTTGTTCAGTATAACTATTTACAAAGGCAAAATAAAATAGAGTACATCCATCAGAGTTTTCCTTCAGTCTGTGTCCCTTTTCTCCTTCCAGCAACTGCAGCTCAGCTGTCTTAGAAGTCCTTCCAACCCCATTCTTAACAAGCATCCTGTTTTTGTATCAGGCATGTGCAAGGCAGGAACACAGTGTGCCTGAGCTGAGGCCCCCTTTTCCACAGCTCTTCTGCAAAAGGTTTAAAACTTGCACTCAGGTAACCTCTTGAGTTTACAATAGCTTTTTGCAATCATCTCAAACTATAATTATATACATTTCAAAAATTAACACTATATATTTTCTAAACAAATGGATCCCAATATCAGTTACATTTCCACATAATTATTTGCATATATTTTCATATCAGCAGATATACAAGGGAGAAAAAGACAGACAGCGAGGGAAAGCTGAGAGACAGTGAGAAGCAAAGAATCGTGAAACTGTCAGGGTGATCAAATCCTAGGTCTCACAGGAAAATTTGGTTGCACAACCACACAGAGAAGAGACAGGAAAGGAATAGAACAGAACAGATCCCTGCATTTAAACTCTTTCCATAACAACTGGGACAGGGTCCTATTCTACCCTGTCACAGACCCCCAATTTTTTCATAGCCATTTTTTCACACCACCTCGTAAATGTGACAACTGTTGTTTTTCAAATCCTGGCAAAAATCTGTTTTCACACCCATGTCGCAGAATGGTGCTTTTGCAGGGATTTGAAGATTTTCACCAATTGGGTTCATGATGTGAGGTCATAAGAAGGCTGTGCTGAAAATTCAGTGCACAGATATGGTAAAATCACTAAGTTATGAGTGAATGTTTCAATATTTTGACATTTTAGGAGTTCATACTAGGAATATTAAGAAGTGCAGAAGATTCTCCCGTGTGGGGGTCAAGGATTCCAAGAAAGATGGTCCTTAATAAAAAAACCTATCCAATTTCAGTTTGAATGATTCGAAGGTACCCACATCAGCAACTACGCTTGGAAGAGAGTTCCAAAGGGTAATAAATACATTGGGTATAAAAACATGCATGGAACGGCCTTCCGGAGGAGGTTGTGGAGTCAAAATCAGTGGTGGAATTCAAGCATGCATGGGACAGTCATAAGGCAATTCTGGGGGGTGGGGTAAGAAGAAGAAGGCTGCTGGTTAACTAGGATCTGCAGCTTATCCAGTAGGTAGGGAAATGGGCAGACTGGGTGGGCCAAGCGGTCCTTATCTGCCATCAAATTCTATGTTTCTGTGTTAACGTTATTTTAAGAGTCCTTTTGGATTAGTAAGCATAAGCTGTAGCTGATGGCTTCTGAGGCTAGTTTCTCTATGATTTATAATAAGTCCTAGGTCATTCAATAAAGATTTATCCCTTACAATTTTAAACATTAGCAAAAGATCCCCTCTCAGTCTTCTAAGTTCCAGGGGATACAGTTCCAGTACCCTTATTCTATCGTCATAAGACATATGCTGGATGACATTTACCAGTTTGGTGAGTCTTCTCTGCACACTCTCCAGCCAGTTAATATCTTTACGCAGGTGGGGGCTCCATAATGGGGAACAGTAGTCCAATATTGGACATACATATGCTTGATATAGAGGGATCGTGCATGCTCTAGTTCTACTAGAGATTGACTCATAAGTTTGCCAATTTTCTGTGTGTTAACTACAAACTTTCAACAGAGCCATTTCTTTTCTATTATGTCATTGTCTGGTGTTTTTTCCCCCATTTTCGTCCACCCCTTCCTTGGGGGCACACACATGTCACATTCCAAGGTGCTCTCCCGACTTGCTGCCTCCTCCGCCTGCACTGCCACTGGACCTCCACCCAGTGGCAGTGGAACTACGGGAAATCACCATGAGTAGAGCTGCTGTTAGGCTGCTCGTCCCCGGTGCTGGCATCCTGATGACCCGAGGTCATTCCTGTACCGGCACGAGGTTGGCACACCATCTCATAAACATGGCAGGTGCCACTTTTTAAATCCTGGATGAGATTTGTTTTCACACTTTTAGTGCGAAATGATGTTTCAAGCAGTAAACTGTAAATACTACATGTCATGTTTATGGGGAAGGGGTCATAAAACAGCTATCTTGAAAATTTGGGGTCAAAATTTAAAAAAAATATATAATTATTAAGAAACTGTAAGTGAGGTGTCAGTCTTAACCCCACTGGGAATGCTTTGGCATGCTGTGCCGGCAAGCTGAGTTTGGGGGCGAGCTTAGTGACCCAGCTGGATGGGATGAGGATGGGGGATGGTGCTGTTATGCAACACCCCCCAGCCAGGGAATGAAGGCTGCAGGATTACCCACACAGGCCGAGGTACCATACATAAGACAGCTCTTCTCTTGGCATAGGGCCCTCACATCTGCATCCATGGATGGCAAATGGCCCTTTGCACTGACTGACAGAGGGACTCTTTGCCCTGTACGTCTATATCTGCAGTCACATGGAGGTGCAGGGAACAGAAGGCTCTGCAGTTCTGCAGCCCACCAGACAGACCCCTGAATTCTTGACATCCGTTGCTGTACAGAGGTGCAGGGCCCAGAAGGTGGATGGAGTTTACCTTTTCTTCCCTGGAGGCCCTGTGCATCTGTATGTATTCACACAGGTCCTGGCGGGACCTGCCTGAATGAGGATATACGAACATATGAACATACAAATCATTCCACTATCTCAAAAATAAAGGAAATTCCTTGCAAAAACTGCATTAATGCACCAATAAGGGGTTCCACTTAATGGCATAAAAGTAGGGATTTATGACCTTATGGTTTCTAACCCTAACTCCCAACCCCCCAAGCAGCAAAAGCAAAAAACATTAGGGTTTGGGGTGTTGGGTCTCTGGAGTTTTGGTAAATCAGTGGTGGGGTCTTCCTTGGGATTGTCAGCCCTAATGCCCACCTTGTCCCCTGAGCAAACCAGGTCAGATGTGATCTCCTTTCTTCACGGGCCCTGTGTGAAGAATGCTAAAACAGATTGCATCGGCAACATTTGGAGAGACATACTTCTCTACCTTTGAAGAGTCTGTCACTGTGAGGCACTGACTTTCAGCCATACCTTGTGCTCCAGACAGGAGGCTACGGTCTGGGGAAGGGATGAACATTAGGGTTGACATCCCCCAAGGCATACCCCACCACTGATTCACCAAGACCCGAAACCAAAGCCTAATGTTTTTTGTTTTGCTGCTGGGGGCGGGGACGGGGTGGGAGTTAGGATTGCAAACCCTAATGCCACATGTCTCTACAGCATTGCGTTTTCTTTAATTATTTTTCATCCACTTAATTGCATGATCATGATGTACTTACATTGAATCTACCTGTGAGGGCAGCTGCACTAATGTTTCTTTTATTTTTTACAATCTCTCCACCTTCAAACACCACTAATTTTTTTTTTTTACAGAAAGCATTCATGGTATTTGTGGAATTAAGGTAGTCCTATATATCAGATCAGAGATCAGAGGGCTGTGGGTTCAGTTCCCACATCTGGCATTTGGGTTAATATCCCAGTACTGACACTGTAGTGCAGCATGAGGGGGGTGCTGCACTTCTGAGGTGCTGTCTTTCGGATGAGACGTTAAACCGAGGTCCCATCTGCCTGGATTGGTGGTAGTTCAGATGGATGTTAAAGATCCTGTGGCACTTATCGAAAAGAGTAGGGGAATTTCCCCGGTGTCCTAGCTAAATTTCCCTCATTCAGTAAAAATACCACCAACAGCTTAATCTGGTTCAAGGTCAGTTGGCATTCATCTGTATCCCCCTCCCCCGGGTCGTGCCTGAAAATAGGCAGGATTTGTCTAGTGCACTTACCCGGTCAACAAAAGCTAAATAAATAAATAAATAAATATCATGTTTCCAAATATGCTCTTTCAAAAATTGCCCATCCAGAATCAGATATTGACCATTACCGGTCCCTGATTTATTTTGGTACTGAACTCAAATTCATGTCTGCCGAAAATTAGTTAGCAAAGGTGTTGGATTATGTGTCTGTGGATATGATCCTCATCACATTCAGTTGCCATTAGTGACATCATGTCCAGATCTGTCACATTTCAGCATGCATTACTATCAAGAGAGCGACAGATCCTTGTGTCTGAGAGGTTGGACACACAGCCTGCACCCTTGACCCTGTGTTTGGATGACACAGGATGGCGTGTCATTAGTGTAGCACAGGAGGGACGGTTATTGAGCTTATGTGTGGACTTTATCCTGTGGAAGCAGGGTACTGTGTGTCATGACTCATACACCAACACATGCAGTTGTGTGAACCATTGCCAGTGTGGCTGTCCACGCATAGGCTGTCCATGCCTACACCGCGTCACTACAGTGCAGGACCTTGAGGAATCATGATGATCACAGTAAAACAGATATAGTGCACTTCTAGAACTGATGCATGGTGGCTGCCTTGTGCACCCACACGTCACACCCACCCTAGTGCACTGCTTATTCCCACACCAAGTCCTACAACTTTCTGAGGAGGTACAAGTACTGCTACTCCACTTCACACCCCCTCCTCCACTGTAGGGTGACATCACAACCCTCCACACCACTCTCTACACACGGTTTAGCCAATGCCTACATAACCACCCCCTGTGCAGCATAGGGTGCCCCCCTTCCGAGAAGGGCTGTAACCGGTAAAGATTCTGTGAAGAAAGTGCCAGTGAAATGTGACTCTTGGGGCTTCCATAGCCTCTGACTACCCCACAGTGATGATACTTACTTTAATCCCCCACCACCGACCACCTCCTATCCCACCACCGACCACCTCCCATCCCACCATCGACCATCCCACCACCGACAACCTCCCATCCCACCACCGACCGCCTCCCATCCCACCACCGACCACCTCTCATCCCACCACCAACCACCTCCCATCCCACCACACTGTAGGTCATGTATAATCAAGACCCTCCTAGTATGCTGTGATATTCTTGCAAGTCATTTGTTTTGAAGAGGCAGGAAAGTGACACCAGTGGGCAGCAGGTGGCAATGATCAGCCTGAAGAATTGGCAGTTGGGGAGATGGGAAAGGAGGATAGAAGACAATTTGGATTGCAAAATTTCAACAATGACATGTAATGCTCTTCATCTGTGTCTCATCTCATCGCCATAAAACATTTGTTTCAAAGTGTGACGTGCACCACATATATAAAGGGAATCATACAATCGTAAATGACACACGCCTCACTGTGGCGCATCCCACGACAAGCATTTTTGTAAGCATTTGTAATTTCTTTACTTACTAACGTGTTGGTAGTTTCTTTATCTGGTTGATTGTGCTGTCCTTCCAGCAGGCATTTTAAGTTAATCTCCTCTAGCGGCGAGTCACAGTGATATACCAAGACCATGATTATAACATCAGTCGGCTTTCAGCCATGGGAGACTTGGGGCATACTGCAACAGGCGCGTAAAACAAAATGCCTGTAAGAGTAAACAATTAAATGTGCTTGCGATAATGCTAGTGGAAGGAAGCCACACAATGAGGTGTTGCACATTTACAAACTGACATTTTCCTTAAATATTTATGATGCTACATAAACCATGTAAACATCCTTTTTTATTTTAGAATATTTGTATTGAAATGAGAAGTACTGTACAAACATTAGTAGGGAAGTAATCAGATGAATCCAACAATTACAAAGTGTACATACAAATACAGTAATGGGTATCTAAGTCGTTACTCAAAATGTGCTGTTAATGACATTCATGCTAATGACATGTGATTTATACACATGAACCCTGCGAGATCAAGCTCTAACTAATACAGGCAAACTAATGTTAAATTACGATTTCATAAGGGAGAGATATTGGTCAGGACTGACAAGCCCTGTGCCATGGCACTTAGGTTCTGGAAGTGTGCCAAATCCATTCACCGCAGCTGCAACTGATTTTACTATCTTGGGCGCAGTTATGACAGTTTCCACTATTTATGCAGCTTGAGCCAAATATCTGGTGCACGCTTCATAAAAAGGCCCTCAGGACTGCAACAAGCTTGACCACAAAAAGTTGGTCTAATTTGCGGCAGTCGGTGCACGGGATAAAAAATCCTGATTGCTGGCCAGGAGAACCCCACAAGCCCTGTGCACCATATGTTCAGCGCATCTGGGGCTTGTGGCATTCTTGCTGTTTAGAAAATCTTACCCATTAATTGCAGTGGCTGTGCTGAGCTTTCCCCAGAGTCTGTTAATATTTTCCATGTTACCCGAGGCCACTGATTGGGCTCATTCAATGTTTTGCCAGTACTGAAAGTTATGAGCCCATTACTGAACGGTTGGGGATTTTCAGAAATTGGGTTCATTCAATTTTTTTGCCAGTACTGAAAGTTATGAGCCCATTACTGAACGGTTGGGGATTTTCAGAAATCCAGCACTGAGCTAAAGTTTTCTGTGTGTTAACCAATGCAAGAGACCAGAGTGGTAGGTCACTTTTAAGTGAGTACCTACTTGGCTCTGTTCCTAGGGCATACTCCAGAGGAGAGCTTGGGGAGCAGGAGATTAATGCTGTAGTCATAATTGTATGTATTTCAATCCAGTAGCTACTGATTTTTGGGCAGAGCAATGTCGTATGCAACAAGCATTTGTCAATGCCGAATGTTGTTTTGCTGGCATTGGTATTGGTAGTGCAGGAGTTAGAGATGCATGATAGGAATGACAGTAAAGTATTGAACTGACGCCAACCCCACCCCCACCCTGCAGAGACTGACAGGCATTGGGGTGTGCCTTTGGGTCATCGGCCATAACGCTCATGCCATTTCTCCTGACCCTACCCTGCAGTCACTAACAAATGTCGCACAGTGCTTTGGGGTCTTCGAGCCTCATGCTCACCCCATTCCATAAGGAAATATGTTGAGATGGGCGCAGTATAGGAGAATGGGGTGAACTTTAGGACCGAAGAGTCCAAGACACACCTCGGCGCTTGTCACTGGCTGCAGGGTGGGGGTGGAATGGCGTGACCATTACAGCCGACAATCCCAAGTCACACCCCTGACTCCCGTCAGTCTCTACAGGGTGGGGGGTTATGGTTGGAAACCCTAATGCTCCAGGCATTTTTTGTATTTTCACTCCAAATTTTCAACATGGGCTTTTTGTGACCCCCACCTTACAAACAGTGGCACTATGAGTTTGTTAGCGGAAAGATGATTTTGCACAGTGATTTTGCACACTGTTTGGTGCCACAAGTGCGAAAACACATTTTGGGCAGCATGTGAAAAATGACAGCTGTACTGTTCATGAGTAGGTGTAAAAAAATGGCAATGTTGAAAATCTGGAGTGAAAATATGACAAATTGGTGAAGTCACGAGCGTGCGTAGAAACTGTGCAATGCATGCCCGTAACACAATTATTTGGGAGATTTTTTTAACAAAATTTTTAACGTAGGCATTTTGGGACCTTCACTCATGAACAGTGTCACTGTGATTTTGTTAATCTGTCCCAAACATTGATTTCCCACAGCAACCGCGCCATTGTGCGCTACATGTGCAAAAACACATTTCGGGCAGGATGTGGAAAATGACAGCCATACTGTTCATAAGCAGGTGTAGTAAAATGGCAGTGTTGAAAATCTGGAGTGAAAATATGAAAAACTGGTGAAGTCACAAGCGTGCATAAAAACTGCGCGATGCACACCCGTAACACAATTATTTTGGGAATTTTTTTAACCAAATTTTCAACATAGGCATTTTGGGACCTCTGCTCATGAACAGTGTCACTGATTTTGTTACGGTGTTCCAAACACTGATTTTCCCACAGCAACCGTGCCATTTTGTGCCACGTGCGAAAACACATTTTGGGCAGGATGTAAAAAATGACAGCTGTACTGTTCATAAGGAAGTGTGAAAAAATGGCAATGTTGAAAATCTGGAGTGAAAATATTAAAAATTGTCAAAGTTACAAATGTGCATTGAAACTGCGCAATGCATGCTCATAACACAGTCATTTTTTGGGGAATTTTTTCACCAAATTTCGAGTGTAGGCTTTTGGGGACCCTACCTCATAAACACTGACACTGTCATTTTGTTAATCAGTCCCGAAAGGTGATTCCACGCAGTGACCGCAAAATGATCTTTTGGGACTGAATAACGAGATGACAGTGCATGTGTTCATGAGGTGGGGTCCCAAGAACCCCACATTAAACATTTGGAGCCAAAATTCAGACAAATGGCTGAGATATCCTCCTAAGTTGAAACCTCCCATTTATGTCATTATACTGCTTACCGGTATTTCTTCATTTTGCAGTTCAGTTTTGAAGAGTGCAGATGTGTTTCCGCTCCATCGAAGATCACAGCACTAGACCTCCAGAGCTAAGTATGGGGTGGGGAGGTGGTGAGGTGGGGTGCACAGAGGATGGGTGCAGGATGGGAGGAGGCTGGGACAACTGACTGCTTTTTTTTATTTTCAGATACACCAAAAACAAAACAATCAGACCTCATGGGACCATTTTCTTTCTTTACAGGTGAATTAAAAGAAATGTTGGGCACACTGGGGTGGGCTCTCAGTGTGCCCCTTAACTTTTGGGGGGGTCCTGATGTTGGCAACACTGGGGTGGGCTCCCAGTGTGCCACACAATGGGGGGTGGGGCAGGGAGAGGAACATGCCAATGCAGTCATTTTTCTCGAGCGGCAGCATACTAGGATGAGCTCCCAGTGTTCACACAATGTGGGGGAGGGTGGCGGACATGCCGACACAGGGATTACACCCCTGATGTTGGCCTTCTTTTGGGATTGTGTGGTGGCGGCAGGACCTGCCGCCATGTTCATTGAAATGTTTCACCAGCAAAGGCACGTAGGGTGGCATGTCATCTGTGCTGCTGCATGACAAGCTCGTCTCTGATTGCAGCAGCACATTTGTTTCAAGTTGGTGGCACTTTGCATAAACCTGGGTTAGCGCTAGCATGCCGACTAGTTGGTGAACCAGGGACGCACCTACTAAAATGTGCCCTGCATTCACCAACACTGAAACACCTCTGCATTTCTCCTACTACCACAACTTGTTGCTTGCGCACATGCAAGACAACATAAAAAGGAACCATCTTCCACTCCACATTTAAGGCACTGTTTAGGCTTTCCTTGATTAAGTTGGTGCATTTTGCTTGGAATAGTTTGCCGGAGGGGGTGGTGGGGGATGATTCAATCTCAAGCTTTAAGAATGTATGGGACAGGCACAAGGAGATTCTGGTAAATGGGGGAGGAGTTCTTACAAAAGGGTAAGGCTGGGGATATCTGGGTAGGTATAGCTAGATTGGGCAGACTGGGTGGGCCTTGAAGTCCTTCTGTGCCAACACTGTATATGTATGTATGTATATATGTATTTTTAAAGGAGGGATATATGTCCTATACAAAAAAGTTTAGCTGAACTTGCCTCAGTCTGCTGCTTTTGAGTGATGGTTCAGATGTTTAACAGTATCCCCTCAAACAGCAGGGATAATTGCTAAACTCAGATTTTACCTTATTTGCAAAATACTGTACGTTGTTGGGGATCATGGGAGCTTCTTAGAAGGAGCCTATGGTAAATAAAGAGGAGTCTGAACTTCGGTTGAGGCCTACATAATTCTCCTTCTAATAGAACAACCTTAGGCCCATGCAAAGAAGTAATCTAATAACTGGATAATCTTTGGTATACCTGAAGGTATTCAAAGAGATTCTTTCTGTCTAGCTATCATGGGGGCTTTGATTCCTTGAAGGTGTAAAATCTGTCTCCCTCCTAGGATTGCGTTATGAAACACAGTCCCCCCCTCCCCCACCAAGGAGTGCTCTATGAAGGAATGTCAGGTAGCTGGATGTCTGTTTTAAGACAGCCACCACGTAAACATCCTAATGCTTCATTTATTCATGAGTTTTCTTTGGTAACACATTACTGTCATCATGACAACACATTCAAAACAGGTATCAATGCATAACATTGTTTTGTATTGACACGGCAGAATAACAGGAGTGCATGAATGAATTTTGTGCACACAACGTCACAAACTGATTTGTGTCCATTATCCCCCCAATCAAAAACAACGCCACCTTCAGTAATAAACAGTTAATGATATATATATATATATATATATGTGTGTGTTTGGAAGTAAAATAAATATATTATGGGTAGGATTCACCAAAATACACAGTCAACCTCACAAAGGTTCTCTTACTCAAGTGTTCAATCAGATGCTACATGAGTGCCAACATCAGTAGTAATGAAACTTCACCAGTTTCTTGAAAATGTATTGTTATAAATGCTCTTGGCATCATCATGCATATAGGGTTCTACAGTTTCACACTGACTGAAGCTGCAATTTGTTATCATTCTGCAAAGCCACATGTAACGTATATATGCCCATTTTTGTAAGACACTCTATGTGTCCACATTTGTAGCATGGATATACCTAGGGTATCTACGGGTTCGGGGAAGGATGAGGCTACTTGGCACAAGAGGCCTAGGTTTGACTACTCTGCACAGGGGCACCCAAGTAAATCCAACTACAGGAAGCAATAACTGTAATGTCCAGAACCAGAATTGGGATTTTCAGTGTGGCTTTATTTATTAACTCACTGAACATAAACAAAGCTCTGTATGGTCCCCACAGGGCTACGTAACTGTAATGCAGATTAGAGGTTAAACACAGCGTCCATTTGAGAATGAACACTACAACAGTTGTCTGGCTTTGGACCCACCAGGCATTCAGCCGGACTTAGCATGCGCGTGGATACACAGCCCGACTGGCCCGGCTCCCATGTCCGGCCACTCGACTGATGGTCCACATGACGAGTGAACCCAAACTCTACTTGGAAAGACATCCCATCAAACAAAGAGGCTCCCAAACTGTGGCTCCCCACACCACTTGAAGTCTGCGACTCCTAGAGAGATTTTGTTCTCGTACTTCCAATTCGAAACTCCCATCAAACAGGGAGACTCCCATCAAACAAAGAGTATGTTCCCATCCTGTGGCTTCCCACACCACTTGAAGTCTACGACTCCTAGAGAGATTTTCAAGTTGCGACCCACGTCTGGGTACCCACCCCATCACTGGTCAAGCGCATGAAGCAAGTAGCAAAAAACACAGAAGAAATCCGTAGAGGTGGACCTGGTTACTAAAGATGGGGATCTATCTACCTCCAGCTCCTACAGCCCATACCCGGCCATTTCTCTGGACACACAGAACTTTAGACTTTAAAACTGTAGATTGACGGTGGATGAACTGATGCACCCCCTCTACAATGAACTTTAACACTTTAAACAGATGACTGCTCTATTTGTTTGTCCTAGTTGACATAATTCTCCCAAATAGCAGTCCCCAATACTTGAAATCCAAATGAAGAAAAGAAGTAGTTTGCCCCTTTCAATGAGGCCAAACACTCACCCATTCGTTGCAGGTGCCCCACAGGCAAAGAAATGTAACCTTTGCTGTTATACATGAACAGACTGAATTTAAAACAGGCAGCTTTCTTCCCAAGGTGGGAGAAGGGGATTGCCCCTGGAACCCACAAAGAACTTCTCCTCACCCCCCCTCCAAGGGAGGGGGTAAACAGACACTACTGGTGTCCTTCTTGTTTGCTTAAGGACAAACTGAAGACTTTTTTCTCTGAGAGAGAAATCACACTCACAATAATGCTTCCTTCTTGCTTAAGGACAAACGGAAGACTACTTTGAATTCTCAAGATTCTAGAACTACTCTGAGCTGAAGATTCCAACTGTGGCTCATGCAGCTGTGACAGTTCTATAATGATGTCATCCCTCTAGTCTCAGCTGTGACTGAAGACAGAGTGAGACAGTGTGAAACCCATTTAACTGGAGTTTCACAAGCTGCCTTCCCTGCCTACCACTAGGTCTTACTGGGATTCTAGTAACCCCGGGTAACAAAGGGGTTACACACATCTCATATCTACAGGTAGCGCAGCACGTGAAAAGTAGTCAGCAACCAGCTGTTGTTTGCTGAAATGTAATGTACAGTCAGTGACTAATGAAAAAACAATTAGTGACTAATTAAAATGATTAATGGCAACAGCTGTGTAAAATAACAATGCAATTATGGTTGCTTCAAATGCAACAGTCATGTTACAATAAAAAAATGTCAGATCACACAAATCTGAATTAAAAAACAAAACCTATTGTTAAGGTACTATTTGGCCATTGTATTCTACGGATATCACTGTTTGAACTTCACAGTGACGTGTAGTGTCATACACGTTAATGAACATTTTTCATGGAAGTAAAATTCTTTCTTGTCTCTGGTGCTCATTTGTTGCTGTGTACCGTGGAATTAGTACTTTTTATTGAACTGTCAGTGTGGAGCAGTCTAGATCATCTCCACTTCATTGGTTCAGCGATGTGTCCAACCTTTGAACAAGAACAGAAGGTAAGAATGTGCGAGGGGTCAGTCTGTTATGCTGCCCCAGCCTGCCACTGTGTTCTTTGTTTTTTTCTCCCCTCCCTCAAGGTGCTGGCCTGGGGAGTAATGCATGAATGCGTGGAGGTGTGCTGCATGTCAAGCACCGGTGTCTCCTCTCCCAGGAGTACTGCAACCTGTGGCACCCAGATGGCAGTCTTGCACTGGAGCAGGCTACCTTCCCTTCCCACCCCGGAGGAGGAGAACATCCTCTGGAATGCTCGATCCTCCTCCCCCTGGCCGGGCCCCAACGACTGTGGCTCACCTCCGAACTCTGGTCACCGATGTCACAAGCAATAGTGCTACTGTAGCACGGATAGTCCGGCATTGATGTGTGAACAATTTGTATAAAATTAGACATTTCACTTATGAACACATTAAAAAGGTAAAGTTTGAACACATTTATTTTTTAAATCCATTTTGTTTATAATAGCACTAAAGCACTATAAAGAGTTTGATTAGCATTCAATCACAGCCTCTGTGAAACATGGCACTCATCTACGACTAACACCATATAACGCCCCTAATAGTGTGAATAACAGTCTGTTAACTGATCCCAGGGTCCTGCCATATTGCTTCATAGTACGTTTCACAGAAGATAAAAATGACGTCTATTAAATTTCAGCATACGTTTCGGATGTGGATGACTTGCTGAACCTAGATCTGCGCACTGTCACCAGCAGGCTCTTGTCTTGCTTCTCATATTGAGCCGCTATCGGAGATGCACAGTCATTGTTTCTGCTGATATCTTTTGCTTTTTGTAACTAGGATACTGTGTGCGAAAGTTCAATACCTCTGTATTCAATTCATCTACATATTCTGAAATGTAATAATAGTACATTGATATTAAGTTCAAATAACTTTACACATACTTGAACAATTTTCCAGTGTTGGAGATTGAAAAACCAACAGTGTACAACGTTAAGCATTCAGTAGACGAACACTTTAGTGGGTTGTTTCTACATTAACTCACAAAATGTTTTCTGCTGCATTGTGACGTGTCACTGGTGATATTGTTATAAGCACTACCAGATTTATTAAGCAGTACTTATAGCACTATCTGTTGGCATCGTGGTATACCACCACCAGATACTTACAATGGTCTAAACAGTTGTCTGCGGGTAACAATTGTAATTTGCAGTACTAACCCGTCCTGTTATGTCCCTAATAAACACAGCAGTAAGAAGTGACATCAAGCAGGGCAAAGTATCTGTGTTTCATTATTACAGTGTAAATTCCATTCAGTTGGGGTGTGTGTGCAGTTAATGGTTGGTGGAGTCCTGTGCGGTTAGCAAGTTGAGCTGTTTCTATAAAATTCTAGTTTTTCAGAAAAATAAAATGAAACGGCATCCAACCGCAGTCATGTGTGGCAACGTTGTGATTTGTTTTGTTGCGGTACTGACATAAGTACTGTGGCATAACCAAATATTTATAGTATATGGTAGAACCCTGTAATGCATGGAATTCCATGCCTGAAATATGCTTGTTGTATTACAATAGTGACATCATTATGCTGCTTTGCTACCATAGTGATGTCACTACCTCAGCACAACAACCTTGTTGCCACACAGCTGTGGCATCCCATACTATAGATAAAGAATGAAAAATAACCTTCCCCCGTAAAACTAAAACCTAAAGTGTCCCAAAAAAAAAGAGATTGTGCAGGCTTGCTCCAACACAGTAAGCTGCTTTCTTCAATCCAGTGGAGCTGGAAGCTTTTATTTATTTATTTTTCGGAACTCCCCCAAAACCACATCACACTGAAGCAGTAATTTGAGAGAGCCATCAAACCTCAACCACCTACCCACACAAACACCACTTCACTGAAAGTAAGCAGGGTGTATGAAATGGACATGGATGTCGATACAATGTAAAAGATAATATTTAGCATCCATGCACAGAAATCTCGTGTCTTCACTTTGAGTTTTCTAAGGCAAACAGTGAACCTCTCAAGAGTCTCTATTGAGGTTCCTTGTTAACATATAAACATCTTGAAGCAGACACAGGCTTGTTGTGTATGGCTGCAAATACATTATTGTCACGATATCACTACTGCAGCACAGAAAACAATTGTAGTGACGGATTACTGTGTAAAACAGCATTACAGCATAAACTATAATTGTGGTGAACAATCTGAATTCCATTTTTGTAACTTATAACATCAGTAAGAAGATTCTAACCAACTGATTGGCCAAAACAGAAGTAAACGGCTGCGATTATCTGGCCATAATTATACTCTTGTACTTCTTTAGCCTGTGTGCCAGTTTGAGTAAAATATCAAATTACCTCTAAAAACCTCCATTGGTAGCTGCTTAAACTCCCCCCCAACAACTCGTACAAGAAGAAAGTTAAACACCATTTTAAAAATAGTTTGTGGACAGAAATTACCGTCATTGGAACCACAAACACCTTCCAGGACAAAACTGCTGTTGAATGAAATGCTATGTGCCTGACACCCGTACAGCTCAGAGCCTCTCACTTTTGTTTGCAACAGCTAATCATGTAAACTGCCAATGATCCCCAACCACCAGCTCCATCTCGTGCGTAGTTTAGTAAAAAAAAAAAAAAAAATTCCTATTCCTGTTAACTCAGAACTCTTTTTTTTTTTTTATTTCTATTTTACCCTCACCTCAGCACTGTCACTCAACTTCCTGCCCTGGTCACCTCTTCCCACCAGAGACCGCCCCGTGGAGTCCTGGCTTACCTCCCAGTTGGGAACATGGTGGGGGGGGCTCCCCCTTAATGCACTCCCCAGAGGAATCAGGTCTGTGTCATGCTTCCACGGTGGTAATGCAGCCATGGGCAGGTGAGAACCCACGATCGGGCCCTTGCATCGGTGTTGCACTGGGGGAGGCATTTTCTTATGTATGCCCTCCCAGAGTGTGACATGCCACGATGCCATGGCTTATGCCAGCATTCATCACGCTCACCCCATGGTTGCGGGCAACGGGGCCATGATACCCCTGGCTGTCTGCAGAGGTCAAGCCCCTGAGCCAGAGTACCCCCTTCCCCAGGAGGAGCTGAGTGATCCATTGGATGCTTAGACATCCTCCCCCCAGCCGTCCCGCTGGCTCCTGGGTCCACTGCCAGCGTCACAAGTGGAAATCCAAGCACTGCACCAACAGGCCAGTCTTTAACTCAGAACTCTAATGAAAATTATATTTGTTGGAATTAGAAACACTTTGCAGCATACAACTGCTTTCGCTTGAGACTAATGCATTTACTTCCTGTATGGCTCCTAGCATCTCGGGCTATTTTTGGTTCTACAACTTTTTTTGTAAAAAAAAAAAAAAAAAAGCAGCATCTGTTTACTTAAAAATGCTAATTTTTCTTTCACATTTTTAGGTTAAAAAATACCCTTATCAGTGTGATAAGACACCTTAAGCATCTATGATTACACTGTAATAATTGCAGTTGGTTCTCTGGTGTTTAAAGGCACTCAATGTAAGTGCCTTGTGCTTAACCTTTGAGCCATGCACGTATTACAGCATAAACACACACCCTGGTGTGTTTTACTGCACACTTATTTACACTAGAAACTCTGATATCAGGAATGTATCACATGACAGTATATTTGAACAATGCATAAGTAAGCAATAAGACATGACAGGGTGTGCATTATGGTGAAATAATCACACGCCTTAGGTGCATTGTTAAGCATGAGGTGCAGCCAAGTGCCGTTAAATGCGCCTGAGAAGAGCGATTATTTCACCATAATGGCACACCCCTGGAGTGTCTTACTGCTCTTATAAAATGGCATTTAAATATATGACTCAAAATGAATGAAAATAAGAAGAAAGTATTTTAAAAAGATAAAAATTGGACCTTTCATTGAACTATGCTTCCATTTTAACTCTGAATACAAAATATAGTCCCTATTCTGGTAATTGTGGGGTTAGCTAAAAACAAAACATAATGAAAACTGTGTGTGGCACACATTTTTATAAGAAAAACATGTTACCTTGCATTTTAAATTAATACAAGTACCATTTCTTAATGGAAATGCATTTGAAACTTGAAACCTGCCAGGTTGCCTTTCTTTGGTGTGAGGGTGACAGATTTCACCTGAAAATACCCATGTATGATTCAAATGTATGTGCTTTTATAAACTTCAGGAACGTACTGTATTTCAGCAGTTTGGAGCTGCCTATGTAACTGTGTTCTCCCACCTTTGCTCTTTGTTTATAAAGTATTATTGGCTACTTTTACATCCTATTTTTTTCCTTTGACTTTCCCCACATTCAAGACGTGGAATATTTACCATGGAATACAGGGATTCAAAATTCTACTTGGTTCCACTGGCGGAATGTTCCTCTCCTAACATACAGTACACACTCACACCAAAGGCCTCTTTTAGGGCCACAGACTCCATTATCTCAATGTCAGGGAAAGCAGAAGAGATTTCCCTGATGAGCAATTAAAGACAGAAGGAGGATCTTTCATTGTTGGCGAAGAAACAGTTGTCATGAAAACTATGGACAACACTTAATGTTTCTAATTTGTTTATGTATGTAAGTAGAGTGTGATGATCAGGGAAACAACATTTAATTTTTTTTTTTTGTTATTTAAGGTAGTTTTATTTTTAAGGCCCAACTGAAAGTTTTTCACACTGTAAAGGTAGCAGTCATGCTTATAGTGGAAAATCAGTTCTGGTTGTAGGGGGACTGATGGAAGATAGTTCTGGTTGTAGGAGGACCGGTTTGCTCATTGTGTGATGTGGTTTAGGACCAGGATGACAATGCATTATACACTAATATTGAACGGTCACCTGACTGGTTTTAGCCAATTAAAGTTCTTTGATTTTTAGACCCATTTTATAAATATCATCAAGGCAGACTTGGTGGGTCACATGGTCCTGCCATCACCTTCTATGTTTCTATGTGTTCACCGTCATAGGTGAAATGGACCTTTCAGATGTTCTCAGTTACATTTCAGGAAAATAAGCAACACATTATAAAGTGATATACCGTGTGTTAATGGAAGCTTGACCTGCTTAATAATTTGTGCTCCACCTCAAGATTTAGGAAATGCTGTGCCCTGTTTGGATCACCCTGTTTTGTGACAGCCTGCGCCCTTGCTACATTATCACTAAAATGAAGGGCGGTAAGCAAAATCCTTAGAGGTTAAAAAAATGGTAATAGCGAACCACACTAGAACATTGGTCCTGGACTTCAGGTGAGCAGATTGTGGAGAAATGGGAGACTGCCTAATGGAATACTTCAAAGGGGAGTATAGCCAGCGGTGGGGTGTAGGAAGCAGTGTAGGCTCAATGGAATAGAATACAGAAGGGAATAACTGAGGTAATAGCAAGCTATTTAAAGTTAATACTAACATACTAACATACTAAAATGCCAGCAGAATAGGCCTAACGGTCTTTCGTGTCTGCTCATTTGGTCAGCCCCCACCCTGGGTGCTGACCTTGCTGTCCCCCTCGCCTTCTCTGGCTTCTCCCTTCCCAGTTCCGGATATTCTTGCTGCATTGGATTTTGCTTCCAGAACCCTTCCCCTGTACCTGTCCCACCCCCTCTTGAACCCCTCCACTGTCTCTGCCTCCACCAGCCCCCTAGACAGTGCATTCCATGGCTCCACCACCCTCTCAGTGAAGTAGCACCTCCTCCTTTCTCCCCTGAATCTTCCCCCCTCCAGCTTCCACCCATGCCCTCTAGTGGCCCCTTCCTCCTTCCTTTGAAGCACCCTGACTGTTCCTCCCCTATTTACCCTCTTCATGTACCTGAAGACCTCTATCATGTCCCCCCGGTCCCTTCTCTCTTCCAATGTGTACATATTTAGCTCTTCGAGCCTCTCCTCATAGGTCCTGTCCCCCAAGCCCCAAATCATTTTGGTTGCCCTCCTCTGGACCCTGTCCAGGAGGTTAATGTCCCTCTTTAAGTGTGGCCTCCAAAACTGTGCAGTACTCAAGGTGCGGCCTCACCAAGCAGTTATACAGAGGGAGTATCACTTCCCTCCTTCTGGAGGTGATCCCCCTAGCGATGCATCCCAGCATCCTGTTGGCCTTGGCTGCTGCCCTCCTACAAGTCTCAGAGTTGTTCATCTTGACATCCACCACCACCCCAGGTCCCTCTCAGCCATCGAGACTTGTAGCATTTCCCCCAGGGTGTGCACTTGGCCTGGGTTTTAGCCCCCAGGTGAAGTACCTTGCATTTCCCTGCATTGAACCTCAGCTTCCACTTTCCAGACCATCTTTCCAGGCGTCCAGGTCCTCTGTGAGGCCACCCTCTATCACCACACGCCCCAGTTTGAATCATCTGCAAAGAGAGACTCATCTCACTCCTGATTCCTGTCCTTATGTCAGATCGTGGGCATTGAACAGAAGGGTCCAAGGACTGATCCTGCTGGGACCCCACTAATGACCCTCCTTGGGATGAGACTATCCCACCAACTCACGACCCTCTGGGTCTGGTCCTGGAGCCAATGCCTCATCCATCTGATCATCGGTTCCCCACCCCATTTCTTCCAGCTTATCCAACAGGCCCACATGAGGAACAGAGTCAAATGCCTTGCAAGTCTAGAAAGAGGACATCCACTGGTCTACCCAGGTCCAAGGCACTTGTCACCCAGTCATAGAACTCCACCAGGTTTGTCTGACACGATTTCCGGGATGAATCCATGCTGTCTATCGTCCAGGCACCCTGACTTATCCAGGTCCCCCTAGCCTCTCCTTGACAGTGCCTCCATCACCTTGCCCACCACCGATGTCAGGCTGACAGGCCTGTAGTTCCCTGCCACCTCCCTTGATCCCCCTTGTGATAGGCAGCACCATGCACCACCTTCCAGTCTTGGGGCACCACCCTGTCCTCAGAGAATGGTGAAAGCTCTGCCAGGGTTTTGCCAGGACATCTGCAAGTTCCTTCCAGCACTCTGGAATGTAATTTATCCGCCCCGGTGCTTTCTCCGTCTTAAGGAGCTGAGGGCTTCCCTCACTCTCTGCTGTGATTTCCACTTCCGTACCTCTTCTCCTGCTTAGCCCTCCCCCACCTGCCAGTGATGCTTCCCCCTCTCCCCAGACCTGCCGATCGGTAAGGGTCCCCCCCTCCTCAGTATCTCTGTCTCCTCCCATGTATGATGCAGCACCCCAATTTTCCTTGGTGAAAACTGAGGTGAAGTACTCATTTAGTACCTCAGCCTGCTCCCCCGGGTCTTGTGCCCATCTCTCCCCTGATTTAATCCTGCTAATCTGCCCCTTCACCCTTGGTTTTTCCCCAATGTATCTAAAGAACCCCTTGTTCCCTCTCCTAATTTCCCTGGCCAGGTTCTGCTCCTTCCTTGCCTTAGCCGCCCTCACCACTCTAGTGGCCCATCTAGCCATCAGCTCGTACTCTGATCCCTTTCACTCCTTGAGCACTTGAATTGCTTATAGGCTGCTTTCTTTCCCACCACCTCCTGGACCTCCTGGTCCACCAACAGGGTTTTGGGCCCTATCGCATTTCGTCTTATTCTTGCACAGGTGCTGGTAGCATCCTGCACCCCTCCTGATGATTTCCACCTACTATCCAGCGTCCATGTCTGCCCAATCCCATCCAAATGCTCCTTAAGGATCCTTCCCATTTCCTTAAAATCTGTCCCCTGAAGTTGGTTACTTCCGTCTTTGTGCAGCCTCTACCCTCCTAGGTCCAGGCAGAACCAGACCGTGGCATGGTCACTCCCCGCCAATGGGTCCCTTCACTCCAGGCCCCCAATCTGGTCACTGTCTGCCAGGACCACATCCAGTACCAGGCTCTCCTGGTCGGTTCCCTCACATGCTGAGTTAGGAACGCTCTTGAAAGACATCCAACAACCTCTGTTCCTGGTCACAGAGGATGTCATAGTCTCCCAGTCTGTTCCTGGCATGTTTAAGTCCCCCAACACCACCACTGCTTCTGCCCAGTCTGCGAGTGTCTCCTAACATCTGCCACCAGACTGTCCTCCAGCTCCTCCGCCAGGACAGGGGTCTATACACCACTCCTATTTTACTCTCTTGCCCCCCTTGTTATCAAGGTGACCCAATCGCCTCCACGGTTCCCTCCGCCTCCTCTACTCCTCCTATGCCAATGTGGTTTTTGACTATCATTGCTACCCCTCCTCCCTTCCTCCCCTGTCCTTCCTGAACATAGTGTAACCCTCCAGGTTCAGGTCCCAGTCATATCTTGCAGTGGCCCAAGTCTCAGTGACCGCTGCCACATCCACTGCTCCCTCAGTTAGCATCGCCTGGAGCTCAGGCATTTTATTGCCCAAGCTCCTGGCATTTAGCAGGAATGCCTTCCACCCTTTCCCTATAGTTCCATTTCCCCTGCTCGTGTTCCCATGGGGATTCTGTTTTCCCCTGGTCTGCACTTTGCCAGTCAGCCTTTTCCTGCAATCCTCCTGGTCCCCAGGGGGGTGGAGACAGAGTCCCTTCTTTATCGGCACCCCCTTGACAGCCTTTTCTCCCATCCCACCCCCCTTCACAAGTTTAAACCCCACTTTTCACCAATGAACCCTCTATTTTCAACTTAGGATTCCCTCCTCCAAATTGAGATGTAGTCTATCTCTAGCATACAGCTCCCTATCCTCCCAGGTCTGCCCCAATCCCCATCAACCCATACCCTCTGGCCTCACACCACTCCCGAGCCACTGGTTTATCTCCCTAATTTTCCTTTTGTGTTCCCCACTAGCCCTTGGCACTGGCAGGATTTCTGAGAAGGAAACTGTGCATCCTATGTCATGACAGACCCTGGCAAGCTCCTGAATCTTGCCTGATCTCTATCTCGCTATTTCCTCAATGTCATTTGTACCCAGGTGGACCAGTATGTCTGGGGACCCCCACAATCCTTTGCCAGCTGATATACCTCATGCTTAGCCCTGTGCACCGTTAGTCCAGGAAGCATCTTGTTCTAACTGGCCAGGCTTCTCCCTCTATCCCATTTCATACCCCTGATCATAGAATCCCCAAGCAGAGCACTCTACCACTCCTTTTCCTCCATTCCCCCTCCATGTCCCTCATCCTTTCTACCGCCCATCCACCCAGCCGGCCCTTGTTCCTCCCTATCTGGGTGCCACATGCCACCCCTCCTTATTTACCATGGCCATCCCATCCTCCAATCCTATGTCCTCCTCCTCCTCCTGAGTATCCTTCTGTACCTTGCACATCCTCACTGCTCATAACTGGTCCTTCTCCCCCATCTGCTAAACTAGCCTGGCTCGTCCTCCCTTCCTTCCTGTCTCCATTTAGTTCCTCCTTGCTCGTCGTGCTCCCCTGGCCTAAACCCTCAGCTCCCTTTACTGAATCCTCCTTGTACTTCTGGTCCTTCTCCTTTACCTTTCCTCCCAACTGGTCCTTCTCCTTGCGCTTCCTCCCTCTTCCCCCTGCCCCTCCTGCTCTGATTCACTGCTCCCCCCATTCTCCTGCATTCCAGGTCCCCCTGTTCTTCCTGCTATCTGGCCCCTGCCTCCTGCCTCCCACTCCCTTTCTGTCTCTAACCACCCTGTGGCTTCATCACCCCCCTCATCCTTGAGCATAAGAAGAGAATTGAAGCGGTTACTGAGTGTAAGGTCTGATCCACCTCCCCGCCTTGCTTTCTTCTGTCCAGCCCTGGTCATCTGCTTACTTCCCTGAGAATGTTGTCCCTCCGTCCCCCTTTGTGAGGGTCCCAGTTACCTGCTCTTCCTTGGTAGTGTCCTTTGGACCCCTCTGCCAGGGTCCCTATGTGACCCTGAGTATTCTCCTGCACTCCTTTCCCTATGCCCCCACCCCCAGTGCTTGGTGCAACCCTGT
Organism: Neoceratodus forsteri; assembly: GCA_016271365.2. Taxonomy (NCBI): domain Eukaryota; kingdom Metazoa; phylum Chordata; order Ceratodontiformes; family Ceratodontidae; genus Neoceratodus; species Neoceratodus forsteri. The sequence continues at coordinate 1,477,785,641 of CM028132.1, read as the reverse complement.
GGAGATTCCCAGCCCTTCCCAACCATACCACCCCTTCCCCAGCTTTCTCCTAATCCCAGCAACCTCCTCCTAAGCTGTGCTGGCAGCACACTGGGCAACCACCGAACTTCAAGCCCAGTCCAGTATCATGGCTGCTCCACACCCTGTGCACCCCACCACCCTCCCAAAGATGCCGCCTTAATGATGTGTGGTTCCATCCCCTTCCAAATAGGTTTCCTTGGGTGAGCCACCAGGTTCCCCCTAGTCCAAGATACCCCTACTGCCTAATCAGGTCACCCACTAATCTTAGAGACAGTCCACTGTACACCAGTAACCCTGTTACTAGGTGCAGTACAAACATTAAACTTATAAGGAAATGAACAACTCCCTAAGCTCCTCCTCTCCCAGCCTTTAAATCCAGCAGGTGGCTAGAACTACATGAGCTGCACCTGCAGCCTTTTCCTCCAATTGCAGGGCAGGTGTTCCCCTATAAATTCGCAGACTTCTGGGGAGGGAGGGTCCTGGGCAGACACCTGACTCGAGAGAGAGTGTATCAGCCCTGTGTCTCCCCTCCAAGCCCAGCAGCCAAAGAACCAGGCCCAAGCAAATCCCACCAAATAGGTTTTAAATCAGAAGAAATAGACATCTACCAGCGCAGCCTGTTACACAGTGAAACATCCACAAAATGAGCCCCACTTACAGCCAGCAAATCAGTTTACAAACATCCAGCAGCCCCCAAAACAATACCCTGCTAGCCACTTAGAAGTGAGAAAGAAAAGAACTAACCTACCAAGTAAAATCCACAAGAACCCTGTGAAAACAACAGCAGCAGCTACTGTCCTGGAACACAACTGATCCTGTCCCCTTCCAGTTCTTTCTGATATAATAATAAGCCAGGATAAGATGAGAAAGAAGAAACTTTGGTTCTAAAAGGGTAACAGCAAAGGCTTAAACTGAGGAAAGGATGACCCTGGATGTAAATAATGGTGAGAATACTTTTTTCAGCTACATGAATGAAAAGAGTAAGACGGGAGGTGGTATAGTGAAGATTTGGAGACCAGGACAGAGTGTGCAGAGGTAGACCAGGAAAATATAAAATTTTAAACAAACAACACTAAGTATTCACAGTGGAAGAGGTGTGTGATGGTCATACATGTATTAACAAAACATGGAAGGAGGTGGAGTGGACAGAAGTCTATTAATGAAAGAGAGAGAGTCCTAAGGGTGTTTCATGCCTTAAAGGAAAACAAGGTGATGGGGCCAGACAGGCTCCATGAAAGGCTATGTAAGGAATTGAGCAGGGTGCTATACAGCTCTTAGTTCACGCTGTTTAGAACCTCCTTGGAGGGGAGAAGGGAGTGCCTAAGGATTGGCAGAGGGACAATGTGGTCCCAATGCACAAGAGCAACAGCAGAGATGCTGCCAGCAGTCACAGAACAGTCACTGTAACATCAGTGGTTGGGAAATTAATTGGAGTCCATACTGAAGGAGAGGGTGATGGAATGCCTGCAGACACATAGCCGGCAGGCTCACCAGCAGCAAGACTTTACAGTAGGGCGGTCATGTCTAACCAGTCTCATAGATTTCTTTGTCTGGGTAACCAGGCGTGTGGAATAGGTGATGCTTTGGGTGTGTCCTATGTGGAATTTAATAAGGCCTTTGACACCACAACACACTGGAGACTGATCAAAGAAACGTAGCAGCGTGGGGGTAGGGGACAAGGTGGTGCAGTGTGTACTGAACTGGTTGGAACAGAGGAGTCAGAGTGCAGTGGTAAATGGCAGACACTCAGAGGCCAAGAAAGTCACCAGTGGAGTACCACAGGGAGCGGTATTGGGTCCTGTCCTATTCAACATCTTCATAAGCGACATTGCTGTGGAACTGTAGGGCAAAGTGTGTCTCTTTTCAGATGACACTACAATCTGCAACTGGGTGGACACCCAGAAAGTACTGGAGAGAATGCAGTGGGATCTCTAGAAACTAGAGGAGCAGTCTACAGAGGGGTAGCTTGGTTTCAATACTAAGAATTGCAAAGTTGTACACCTGTAGCATGATAACCCATTCTCTGTGTGTAAGATGTGGGTGTAGGTACTTACAGTTACAGTCAACAAGCAAGAGCGTGACCTTGGCGTGATTATGTCTGATGATCTCAAGGCTGCATGGTGGTGCAAGGGATCAGTAGACAATGCAAGCCAGATGCTGGGATGCATTGTGAAGGGGATCTATAGCAGGAGAATGGAGGCGGTGTTGCCTCTGCATCACTCAGTGGTGAGACCTCACTATGAGTACTTGTTCCGGTTATGAATGCCACGTCTCAACTGGGATGTTGACAGGGTGGAGGTGGGCCATAGGAGGGTTACTAAAATGGTGCACAGTTTGCACAAGAAAACATATGAAGATAGACTGCAGGTGCTCAGCATGTACTCCATGTAGGAAAGGACAGCGACAGGGGACATGAGTTAAAGTACCCCACGGGTATGACCAAAGTGCCGGTGTTGGGCTGGTTTCAAAGGAGGAGGAGCACCAGTACATGGTGCAATGCTGTGAAACTTGGGTGAGAGTTTAAGAGGGATGTGAGGAAGTACTTCTTCACAGAAAGAGTATTAAATACATAGAAGCATAGAAACATAGAAGTTGACGGCAGATAAGGACCGCAAGGCCCATCCAGTCTGCCCATTTCTTTTTCTACCTTATAAATGTGCCATCAGCCATTGCTCTGTCAGTGGCCTATCTATTCATACTCATCTGTATTGCTCCCTTATGCCTATCCCTGTTTGAAGCCCTGCACTGTATTCATAGCCACCACTTCCTGAGATAGGCTGTTCCATGCATCCACCACCCTTTCTGTGAAAAAGAATTTCCTCACATTCCCCCTTAATCAGCCTCCCTCTAATCTCATGCTGTGTCCTCTTGTCCTGCTATTTTTTCTTATATTTAAACATGTTAGACTCTTTCACCTTAGTTAATGCCATTAAGGTGTTTGAATGTCTCGATCATATACCTCTCTCCTCCTTTGCTCAAGGATATACATATTGAGCTCCTTTAATCTGTCCTCATATGTCTTCTGATGCAGTCCCTGCACCATTTTGGTTGCCCTTCTCTGGACTTCCTCAATTTGGTTAATGTCCTTGTGAGAGGTGTGGCCTCCAGTACTGCATGCAGTACTCAGATGAGCTTAACCAGTGTTTGTAAAGAGGATTATTACCTCCCTCTTACGACTTGTGATACCCTGTTAATACACCTAACATCCCCCTAGCCTTACCTACTGCTTTAGAGGTCTGCTTGGATGATTTCATGTCATCTGTGATGATGATGATGCCCAAGTCTCTTTCTTCCTTTGTGACTGCCAGCAACTGCCCTCCCAGCCTATAGGTGGCTTCAGGGTTTCTCTTCCCTATGTGCATGATCTTGCACTTCTTTGCATTAAATCCCAGTTGCCACTCTTCTGACCATTTTGCTAGTTTATCCGGATCTCTTCTCATTCTGCCCACCCCATCTGGATCATTTACTCTGTTGCAGATCTTGGTGTCATCTGCAAACAGACAAGCCTTACCCTCTAGTCCATCTGCAATGTCACTAATGAAGATATTGAAGAGAACTGGCCCCAGAACTGATCCCTGAGGTACCCCACTTGTGACTTCCATCTCTTCTGACTGTATACCATTTACCACCACTCTCTGTTTTCTGCCCGTCAACCAGTATGCCACCCAGTTGACCAACTTCTGACCCACCCCGAGCCTACCCAGTCTTCTGGGACCTCTCCTCGGCTCAGAGACTCATTAAACAGTTCTGCTAATGGCTCTGATAGTTCCACCCTTAGCTCCTTAAGTACCCTGGGATGTATGCCATCAGGTCCTATTGCCTTGTCCACCCTGAGCTTAGCAAGCTCTTGTAGGACCCTTTCTTTTGTGAAGGGAGTAGTGCTCACCTCCTCCCCCTGTGTCCATGGTGCTGAGCTGTGGGCCCTGCCCTACCTTCTCTTCAGTAAATACTGAGCAAAAGTATCTATTTAGGATAGATGCTTTTACAGGGTCCTTCTCCTCACATGCCTCCTTTTCTCCTTTGAGCTTAGCAATAGCCCCTCTTGACTTTCTCCTTTCACTAATGTATATATAAAAGGTCTTGTCACCTTCTTTTACTGGTCATGCTAATCTTTTCTCAGTTTGGGACTTTGCCTGCTTTACTGCCTTCCCTTAGGGCAGTTTGGTATGCCTCCCTATCTTCATCCCGCTGTGTTCCCTTATATTTCCTGAAGGCCAGCCTTTTGGCTCTGACCTTTTCTGCTACTGTATTTGAGAACCACAGTGGTTTCCTTCTTCTTTTGCACTTCCTTTTCTGTCTAACACAATGGGATGTTGCTTCAAGTATTGCATCCTCAATGCTTGCCCAGTTTGCCTGTACCCTTTCACCTGTGTTTCTTTTTGCCAGGGCTAGCTTAACTCTGTTGGCCATCTTATCAAAGTCAGCTCCTCTGAAGTCCCATATTTTTGCCTTGGAATGGGATGATTTAGATGTAGTGGCCAAATTGAACCATATCATGTGATGGTCACTGGTCCCCAGGTGACCTTCTACCTGGAGATCTGTGATCCCTTCCCTGTTAGTCAGTACTAGATCTAGGATAGCCCTGTGTCTTGTGGGTTGTTGTACCAGTTGTTTGAGGCCCTCCCCCTGCGGGGAGTCCACCATGTGTCTAGTTCTGGCAGATATTCCTGCTGGTAGTGACCAATCTGTATCCGGCATTTTAAAGTCTCCCATTATCAGAACCTCCCCTTTAGCTGTCATGTTTTGTATATCTTCTAACAGTAATGTGTCTGTGTCCTCCCCCTGGTCTGGGGGCCTGTAGACAACCCTAGTTCTTATGGCTGTCCCATTTCCTGTTTCCAGGGTGACCGACAGTTCTTCTGGCTCCTTATGTGCATTCTGAATTTCTGTAGCTTTGATATTTTCATTGACATACAGGGCCACTCCACCCCCTTGCACCTCGGTCTCTTCTGAACAGTACATAGCCAGGTACTGAAGTCTCCCAAGTGTGGTTACTGGTAAACCACGTCTCACTAATTTCTACTACGTCCAGTTTAGCCTCTGACATTATTGCCTGCAGGTCTGGGATCTTATTTCCCCAGGCTGTGAGTATCTGTGTACATGATTTTCCATTGTCCAGGTTTCGGTGTGTTAGTTGTTGGGTGAGGTTTGGCATTGCCCCTGTGCGTCGTATGGGGAGACAAACCTTTTTTCTTACCTGGTGATGCAAATGAACTGCAAACATGCTGAATCCCTGTTTGACCACTAGCTGAGGGGGGAGGGGTGTTCTTCCCATTCAACGTATGGGGTGCTGCACCCCTCTCCCCCATTTGCTAGTTTAAATATTCTGCAAAGACGTCAAACTTTTGCCCCAATGCACTGACTCCCTCCTTATTCAGATGCAGTTCATCAAATTTAAAGAAATTTCGCTCCCAGAACTGTTGCCAGTTCCCTACAAATCTGTGTCCTTTTTCCTGGCACCAGCCCTTGAGCCACATGTTTAGCTCCCCTATCTCCCCTTCTCTGACCTTCCGTCCATCTGCCCCCCCTCTCCCAGACTGGCAGGATCTCAGAGAAGGAGATGCTGGATGAAATGGATGATAGTTTGTCACCCAGCCTAGTCAGGTGTTCCTTGATCCCCACAACTGACCGTCTGGCGAGATCATTAGTTCCTATGTGTACCAGAACGTCAATGTTTTCTCCTGCTTTGTGAACAGTTTTAGCAATGCAGTCAGTGTCTCTCCACGCTGATGTACCTGGGAGACATCTGACTATTACTGCTGGCTGGAGATGGGTATCAACTTCCCGAATCATAGAGTCTGTTATGATCAGAAGTTTTTTGGATTTCCTTTTTGCTTTTTTGTTTTGGTTCCTGATTTGGGCTAGTGTTGTTGTGCTAGCTCCTATTCTGCAGGGTCCTACTCTGCAGTGTCCTCTGCCCCTTTGTTTGATTTCAGAGATAGAGGCAGATACCTGTTTGTAGTGTTTATATGGTTCTTGGAAGTAATATGTTGCAGAGCAGAGAGTGATGGGGCACCCGATTTGCCCCTACTAACCACCTGCCAACCTCCTGGACCAACAACCCTCTGCGGTCAAGGTTCTTCTGTTGGATTTTGGGGAAATCGCGGGTGGTTCTTATAATGTATTTCCTTCTGAATATGAAATTTGAGGTGTGCAGTTTCTGCCCGTGCTGCCCAGAGCTGAGCCCTAAGATCTCCGAAGGCCCAGCACGTAAGACAGTGTCCTAAATCCTGTAAGACTGTCCTTCTGAAAAGTGTTCCACAGCACCTGCAGTTAATGATATCCATTCCAGATAAGTTGCTGGGTTTATAACCTGGTCAGAGTAATTAGAAGGAAGAAAATGCAAGTAATGGTTTGATTTTGTGTTTTGTTTTCATATAACTTGTTATAACAAGTTAAATTACTAGTGCCCCTGTAATGAGCTCACCTTGTGGATAACCCACTGATACGCCCCTTCCTGCTTTGCCACAGGAAATGTCACAACTATGGTATCCTATAAAAGGAGTGTAGTGTGGCGTGGTTGGGGATGGGGTTGGGTGGCTGGGCCCTTCCCCTGCCAAAAAAGAACAACCACAAATGAAAGAACAGGGACGTAAGAGCAGAAACAGTCAACAACAAATACCTGGAACAGCCTGCAAGGAGAAGTGATAAGCCTGAAGACAGTGAGTAGTTTCAAGCATGCAAGGGAATAGGCATGTGGGCATTGTAAGAAGAGGTAAGGGGGGATGGGGGAACACTTGTGATCAAGTAGTTTCCAGGTGTAGTGTTAGACAGGGTCAGTAGGGCAGACTAGATGGTCTGACTGTACCTTTTTTCCCCCAACACTTTCTGTGCTATAAAAAACACAGTACGAAACTATTAAAATTATGTTTTATTATTAATTAGTTAATTTTTTAGGGTGGCATTTCATGTATACTGTATTGTCACAGCATAACTATTCGTTGACCTACTGTAGTGGAGTCTGACAACTGTCTGCAAGTACCTGCAACTGTATTTTATAAAAATCTTTTTGATGAGTAATCAGATCTCATAATTAGCTGATATGCTGTGTGAACCTGGGTCTCACAATATTTTTATAGACAGCAGCCGTTTGACATATGGTAACTGAAACAATTTAGTGTGCACGGTTGGACTGGGTGACCAAGGAATTAGATCACGGTGGAGCAGTGGATGTGGCCTGCCTAGATTACAGTAAGGCTTTCTTCACCATTCCACATAGGAGACTAGGAAGCAAGCTGGGTAGCTTAGGAGTGGGTCTGAAGGTGGTAAACTGGATAAGAAATTGGTTAGGAGATAGGTGACAGAGAGTGCTGGCAAATGGAGTTTATTCTGAGGAAGGGAGGGTGTCCAGTGGGGTGTCTCAGGGATCAGTGATGGGACTGGTCCTCTTTAATGTCTTTTTAAGTGACATTGCAGAGCAGCTGGAAAGGAAGGTCTGCCTCTTTGCTAATGACAGCAAAATGTGCAGCAGGGTAGACACTCGGGGCGGGGTGGAAAGGATGAGCAGAGACCTGAGAAAACCAGAGTGGTCAAGGATATGGAAGCTGGGTTTCAGTGTGAAAAAGTACAAATAATGCACTTAGGACACAGAAATACAGGGGTGGAGTGCAAAATGGGTGGAGTGGCACTATCACCTACAAACAGGTCGAAGACCTCCTCCTGGCTCTGGACCCCCAGAAAAGCGCAGGAGCCGATCTCCTTGAACCCTTCTTTTTAAAACTGTGTTACCAGCATCTGGTAGCACCCATCACCCACCTGTTTAACCTATCCCTAACCCAATGTCTCCTGCTTTGCCAATGGAAAGTAGCTCATGTCATCCCTTTATTGAAGTCTGGCGACTCTACTGACCTTAACAATTATTGCCCCATCTCACTACTGTCCACACTTTCCAAACTGCTTGAGACATTAGTTAATTCCCAACTGAGGGACTACGTAGAACACAACAATCTGCTCCACCATCTCCAGTCTGGCTTTAGGCCCAAACATAGTACTGTGTCTGCGTTGGCCAAGGTAACTAATGACTGGCGAATCACATTGGACACCAAAAATCACATCAGTGCACTATTCCTGGATTTGAGCGAGGCATTCGATGCTGTCGACCATGACCTACTCTTAACCGTGTTATCCAGCATCAGACTTTATGATTCTGCCCTAAAATGGTTCAACAATTACCTGGTAGGCAGGAAACAGCTAGTGAAACTCAGAGAGATACTCCCCCAAAAAAATCTTACAAAGAGGTGTTCCTCAAGGATCCATCCTTGGGCCCCTACTGTTTGCCCTTTATGTTAGTAATGTAAATTCTAATATCAGCACTGCTAGTGTCCATCTCTTTGCAGATGAGACTGTGCTGTATGTTGCTAGACTCACACTGGAGCTCACTTGTACTGCAATGCAACAGGATTTTGACATACTCCAGTGCAACCTCCTACATTTGAAATTATTACTAAATGCGAAAAAAAGTAAAACAATGCTCATCTCCCCCCATGCCACACCGGTCACCTCTCCCTCTGTAGCCTATAAACCTCAGATTCTGACCCTGTTAGGAGAATTACTAGAAGCGGTAGATCCTACTGGACATTCAAAGATCCGGGATTCTGGTTAGACAACAAGCTGTCCTTTGCTGCATACTTAAATGAACTGACCAAAAAGTTGAAGCAAAGGCCAGGACTTCTATCACGTCGAGCACCTGCTCACATTAGTAGGCAAATTAAGACTGGTGCAAACCACTTTCCATCCCCTACTGGACTATGCAGACTTTATCTACAGCAATTGCCCCCTAGCCTCAGTCTCAATAAGCTAGTCATGCTGTACCACTGGGCTATCTGATTTATTACCTGTGCACCGTATAATACACACCATTACGCTCTATACGTGCAAATTGGTTGGCAGTCCCTAAAAGCTAGGACAGCAAAAAACGCAGTACTTTGGACATTCAGGGCCCTGACAAACAGGTGATCTAAATACATCCTTTTTTCTATCCCCTAGGGGGTCTATTCCCTTAGGAAATACATGGTCATCCAGCATGATATCCCTAGATTCAGAACCTGTTTTGGCACATCCTCCATCAACCATTATCTCTCCGCCCTTTGGAATATTACCCACAAAACCTTAAAACTCTCTTATCTTGCCAGTTTATGCTCCATCAAGAGTCACCTGAGTCAGGCCCTTCAGGAGTCTTGCAGCTGCTACCCCAATCACCTGGGTCTTCCTAACCCGTGCCCCCTGCTCAACCGAAGCTCTTAGCTACGGCCATACCAACACATCTCCTATTCTAACTACGTCTCCTCCTGTACTGTATCTTTATGTTTACCTTCCCTTCCTCCCCTCTCCTCACCTGCTCACCTGTGCCCTCTCCTCCAAATGCCATCACCACAGCAAGCTAAATTGTCTTTTATAGTCATGACCTATGTACCTGCTGTTTGCCTTGGTGACGTGCTGTGATTTCTTTGTGTTACTGTGCTATTGTTTACCTTATGCCTATAGTCTTAAATTCCTTGTCATTTTGTGATATATAGACTCGTTACTTCCTCCGACATATCATGCTCACTGCACTCCTTTTATCTATCATGCCAATTGTCCGTAATTACTTGTGCACTGTTCTATATAATATATGCTCTGCCTTACCCAGTTGTGTACCCTCAGGGCCTCCTTGTAAATGAGTTTGCTCAAAGGTGCTTTACCCTGGTTAAACAAAGATTGATTGATGACCACCCATCAAAAAGAGACCTGGGGTAATCATATTGGATAACCTATAGGTGGCCAGGCAGTGCGTCAAGGCGGTCAGGAGGGCTAGTGGGATGCTGGGGTGCATAGGGAGGGGTCTCACCAGCAGAAAGAGGGAGGTGGGCCACTGCAGGACATGACTGGGACCTGAACCTGGAGGGTTACACTATGTTCAGGAAGGACAGGGGGGAGGGAAGGGGAGGAGGGGTAGCAATGATAGTCAAAAACCACATTGGCATAGGGGGAGTAGAGGAGGCGGAGGGAACCGTGAGGCGATTTGGGTCAATGAGAACAAGGGGGGCAAGAGAGTAAAAATAGGAGTGGTGAGTAGACCCCTGCCCTGGCGGAGGAGCTGGAGGACAGTCTGGTGGCAGATGTTAGGAGACACTGCAGACTGGGCAGAGGAACGGTGGTGGTGTTGGGGGACTTAAACATGCCAGGAACAGACTGGGAGACTATGACATCCTCTGTGACCAGGGAACAGAGGTTGTTGGATGTCTTTCAAGACGTGTTCCTAACTCAGCAGGTGAGGGAACTGACCAGGGAGGCACGGGTACTGGATGTGGTCCTGGCAGACAGTGACCAGATTGGGGGCCTGGAGGTAAGGGACCCATTGGCAGGGAGTGACCATGCCACGGTCTGGTTCTGCCTGGACCTAGGAGGGGTAGAAGGCTGCACAAAACGGAAGTAACCGACTTCAGGGGGGCAGATTTTAAGGAAATGGGAAGGATCCTCAAAGAGCATTTGGATGGGATTGGGTCAGACAGGGACGCTGATAGTGAGGTGGAAATCATCAGGAGTGGGGTGCAGGATGTACCAGCACCTGTGCAAGAGTAAGACGAAAATGCGTGGAGGCCTAAAATCCCTGTTGGTGGACCAGGAGGTCCAGGAGGTGGTGCAGGGAAAGAAAGCAGCCTATACAATTCAAGTGCTCAAGGGTGAAAGAGATCGAGGGAGCACAGCTGATGGCTAGGAAGGGCCACTAGGGTGGTGAGGCTGCTAAGGCAAGGAGCAGAACCTGGCCAGGAAAATTAGGAGAGGAACAAGGCCCTTGGATACATTGGGGAAAACGAGGTTGAAGGGGCAGATTAGCAGGATTAAATCAGGGGAGAGATGAGCACAAGACCCGGGGAGCAGGCTGAGGGTACTAAATGAGTACTTCACCCAGTTTTCACCAGGGAAAATGGGGTAGTCCATACATGGGAGGAGACAGAGATACTGAGGAGGGGGCCCTCACCGATCGGGCAGGTCTGGGAGAGGGGAGGCATCACTGGCAGGTGGGGAAGGGCTAAGCAGCGAGAAGAGGTACCGGAAGTGGAAATCACAGCAGAGAGAATGAGGGAAGCCCTCAGCTCCCTTAAGACGGAGAAAGCACCGGGGCTGGATAAATTACATCCCAGAGTGCTGAAGGAACTTGCAGATGTCCTGGTAAAACCCCTGGCAGAGCTTTTCACCATCTCTCTGAGGACGGGGTGGGTGCCCCAAGACTGGAAGGTGGCGCATATAGTGCCTATCCACAAGGGGGGATCAAGGGAGGTGGCAGGGAACTACAGGCCTGTCAGCCTGACATCGGTGGTGGGCAAGGTGATGGAGGGCATTGTCAAGGAGAGGCTAGGGGGACCTGGATAAGTCAGGGTGCCTGGACGATAGACAGCATGGATTCATCCCGGGAAATCGTGTCAGACAAACCTGGTGGAGTTCTCGACTGGGTGACAAGTGCCTTGGACCTGGGTAGACCAGTGGATGTCCTCTTTCTAGACTTCAGCAAGGCATTTGACTCTGTTCCTCATGTGGGCCTGTTGGATGAGCTGGGAGAAATGGGGGTGGGGAACCAGATGATCAGATGGATAGGCAATTGGCTCCAGAACCTGACCCAGAGGATCGTAGTTGGTGGGATAGTCTCATCCCCAAGGAGGGTCATTAGTGGGGTCCCACAGGATCAGTCCTGGGCCCCTTCTGTTCAACGCCTACATATCTGACATAAGGACAGGAATCAGGAGTGAGATGAGTCTCTTTGCAGATGACTCGAAACTGGGGGCGGTGGTGGATGGGGAGGAGGGGAGGGTGGCCCTACAGGGGGACCTGGAGGCTCTGGAAAGATGGTCTGGAAAGTGAAAGCTGAGGTTCAATGCAGGGAAATGCAAGGTACTCCACCTGGAGGCCAGAAACCCAGGCCAAGTGTACACCCTGGGGGGGGAAATGCTACAAGTCTCGATGGCTGAGAGGGACCTGGGGGTGGTGGCGGATGTCAAGATGAACAACTCTGAGACTTGTAGGAGGGCAGCAGCCAAGGCCAACAGGATGCTGGGATGCATCAGCTAGGGGATCACCTCCAGAAGGGCAAGTGATACTCCTCTGTATAACTGCTTGGTGAGCGCACCTTGAGTACTGCGTGCAGTTTGGAGGCCACACTTAAAGAGGACATTAACCTCCTGGACAGGGTCCAGAGGAGGGCAACAAAATGATTTGGGGCTTGGGGACAGGACCTATGAGGAGAGGCTTGAAGAGCTAAATATGTACACATTGGAAGAGAGAAGGGACCGGGGGACATGATAGAGGTCTTCAGGTACATGAAGAGGGTAAATAGGGGAGGAACAGTCAGGGTGCTTCGAAGGAAGGAGGAAGAGTCCACTAGAGGGCATGGGTGGAAGCTGGAGGGGAAGATTCAGGGAGAAAGGAGGAGGTGCTACTTCACTGAGAGGGTGGTGGAGCCATGGAATGCACTGCCTAGGGGGCTGGTGGAGGCAGAGACAGTGGAGGGGTTCAAGAGGGGGTGGGACAGGTACAGGGGAAGGGTTCTGGAAGCAAAATCCAATGCAGCAAGAATATCCGGAACTGGGAAGGGAGAAGCCAGAGAAGGTGAGGGGGACAGCAAGGTCAGCACCCAGGGTGGGGGCTGACCAAACGAGCAGACACGAAAGACCATTGGGCTTATTCTGCTGGCATTTTAATATGTTAGTATGTTAGTGGTATTGCCTCTGTGTAGATTGCTGGTAAGACCTCACCCAAAGTACTGTGTCCAGTTCTGGAGACCACATCTCCAGAAGGATCTAGACAGAGTGGAAACTGTCCAGAGGAGGGCAACTAAAATGATGCAGGGTCTGCATCAAAAGCCCTGTGAAGAGAGACTAATAGACCTCAACATGTATACCCTGGAAGTGGGGTGTTGTGACAGAGACCTTTAAACACCTCAAGTGGGTAAATAAGATACAGGATGGAAGTATTTTTCAGAAGAAAAGGTGCTCAAGAACAAGGGGACATGCTGTGAGCCTGGGGGGGAGGATAGATTCAGGAGAAATGTGAGGAAGTACTTCTTCACAGAAAGAGTGGTGAATTCCTGAAACAGCCTTCCAACAGAGGTGGTGGGGGATGAAAACAGTAGTGAGATTCAAGAATGCATACGATAGGCACACGGGAATGGCAGTGGAAAGGCGTGGAGGAGGGAGAAAGAGCTGAAGATGAAGTAGGTTCTGTGGTGATAATGTAGGTAGGGAAAAATGGGCAGACTGGGTGGGCCAAGCACTCCTTATCTGCTGTCAAATTCTATGTTTCCATGTTGCAGAAATAATGTAACACTCCAGTAGACATTGCATGTAATGGTAATAGAATTTTTGTGTTTTGGCGTGGCAGTTGTGTGATTGATAGGTAATCTTTATCCAACACATGCATCCTACCTGAAATATTACAGATATGCGTATATCGCATCTGTTATGACAGATTTTTTTACATACATAAACAGTGTTGCATACACATACATGTGATCATTTGTACAACATGAAAATTCTTCACGTATCTGCAGGAGATACATACTACCTGTCAGAGGTTTCACAATCCGAGAAACCAAAAACAGTCAACTATTACGTTTCTACTAGTTCAGCAGTATATCACAAGATGATGTATTATAGAGCAGATAAAAGTGTCATTCAGTTATAAGTTCATAAAGTCATGCCATGCTTAGAAATTATTTATTTGATGATCATAAAAACCATGCAGGAATGCAGCAGACAGAAGGATAAAGTACTGCAGGAGAAATACTGGTAACTATGTCTAAATAAGCAAGGTTGGTGGTCAGTGAAAAAAAATTCATTGTTCAAACTTCATTAATAAATTTAGTATATGTTTAACCATTACAGTTAAAAAAACATTTTGGTGTCACTGTGTGCAGTGACATATGTACTTCTTGACTGGTTGAAGGCAATACATAGCATTCACCTCTAGCAACGAAACGGATGTGTCATTATGGCACATATCACACCATGTAATAATACCAAATTACATACAGGGGATACATGATGGGCATGAGTGTGATACTGACAATATTTTCACTCCTTTAGAGTGACCTCTGGATATTCATGAGTGGCGAATCTACGAGTGAGGGTATCCAGAGGTCATTCTGCAGGAGTGTAACTATTTTCCATATCACACGAGTGCACATCATGTATCCGGTTTATACGATAGAGCTGCAGTGACCTTTGCACTGTGTGTATAAATAGCTGGATGACCTTTGCACTGTGTGTATAAATGTAAGCTTTCTCACAGTGTAGATATCAGTGCGCCAGAGTGGAGATATGTGTTTTTATTTTCTAGATATCAGTTCACCCCTATTGTATAAACACATATACATAGTTGTTCACGTATATATTGACTGTATTAGTCAATATATATACCTTTTGTCATCCAGGCATGGTCATTTATTGGTTTATGTTGGTATTGTGTGAAAAAAAATCTCGATATACTCTTTATAAATCCATGATGAGGCCTCACCTGGAACACGGGGTCCAGTCCTGGAGAGCTCACCTACTCAAGGACACAGACAGGATTGAAAGGGTTCAGAGAAGGGCAACCAAGATGGTGCATGGTATGCATGGGAAGCCCTATGAGGTGAGGTGGAGGGAATTGGATCTGTTCCCACTAGAGACTAGAAGGGAGCGAGGGAACATGATAAAAATGTTTAAGTACGTGAAGGGGATTAATAAGGTAAGGGAGGGGAGCTTGTTTACAAGGAAAGTAAGTGCTAGAACTAGGGGTCATAGTCAAAGATTGGAAGGAGGAAGGTTTGGAGGTAATGTGAGGGGGCGTTACTTCACTGAGAGGGTGGTGGAGTCCTGGAACAGGTATACCGTTAAAACGACGACTGCATTTGAGTGACTAAAAGATGAGCAACTCAAGTGCAGCGCTCTTAATTTTAGCGACCCTAAAAGGGTGGTGACAGGTGAAGGGAAGGCAAATGAAAGGACAGGGGAAGATAGACGAGAGAAGGTATGTGGAAGGTAATGCAGCGAAAGGTTGCCGAGCTGACCGTATGGCATGGTGGTGAGAGTGGTTGGCTACATTGTTGAGGGTGCAGGGTTCGAGGCTGTGGAGGCGCATACCATTTTACGGATGGGAGTATTTAATTTTTTTTACAAGTTTCACCCCCTCCCTGACATACACCCCCTGGAGTTGACAATATTTAGTAAGGGGGGTGCGAGGACAAAGCCCCGTGGGGTGGGAGGATATGGGGTGCAGCCCCACATAAATAGAGATGTCTGTTTGACCAGTTGTGTTCACTGGTGTACAACTCTGGATTTTTTCAGCGATGTACACTCGCTCTACACGGCGATCATGGTTTTGCGATCGCTGTTATCACATAGAACCCTGGAACAGACTGCTGGAAGAGTGGATGGTGGAAGGATTCAATAGGACATGGGACAGGCATAAGGGGTTGACCAATGGGTGGAGTGGGATGTCTCTGGAGAGAGGAGCCGAATGGGGGGAGAGGGGCAGACTCAATGGGCCAGAAAGGTGCTTTTCTGCCACCAGATTTTTATGATTTTATGTCCACAGAGAATATTGGTGACATGATTAGTGATAGACTTCATCTTTATTAGTGCCACATCTCCATCACGATCACTTG
Source organism: Neoceratodus forsteri (assembly GCA_016271365.2). Taxonomy (NCBI): domain Eukaryota; kingdom Metazoa; phylum Chordata; order Ceratodontiformes; family Ceratodontidae; genus Neoceratodus; species Neoceratodus forsteri. The sequence continues at coordinate 1,477,770,001 of CM028132.1, read as the reverse complement.
AGCTGGTGCACAGGTAAATGTAGTTTGTTTTGGACTTGCACCACTGGCGCACCAGTAAATGTGGTTTGTTATGGACTTGCACCACTGGTACACAAGTAAATGCTGTTTGTTATGGACTTGTGCCACTAGTGCACAAGTAAATGCTGTTTGTCATGGACTTGCACCACTGGCGCACAAGTAAATGCAGTTTGTTATGGACTTGCACCACTGGTACACAAGTAAATGAGATTTTCTATGGATTTGCACCACTGGCGCACAAATAAATGCAGTTTGCTATGGAATTGCACCACTGGCGCACAAGTAAATGTGGTTTGTTATGGACTTGCACCACTGGTGCACAAGTCAGTGTGATTTGTTATAGACTTGCACCACTGGCACAAAAGTAAATGCGATTTGTTATGGACTTGCACCACTGCACCACTGGCGTACAAGTAAATGCGGTTTGTTATGGATGTGCGTCATTTGGATGAGATTTTACATTTGTAAAACATATGGAATACTGCATACAGTAGATAGTACATACTGTGACCTCCAGTGTCCATTAATGCACACCTGCTCCAGTGACATCATGCTCCCAAAAATACGGCATATAAATACTTTACAGTGTCAAGCATTGCATGTAACTCTGAACATCACACCACAGTGTGCTAACAGTCATAATAAAATATATAATACCTGGATTAACTGGATGTCTTTTGTTTTGCTGCATTCAAGATCAGTTAGTGAATATGAGCCAAATGTTGTAGAGTGTCCCAGAGAACAGCAACGAATGCCTCCTCCCAACTTTGCTTTGCCGTCATTGAAGGATTTCTTGTTTATGTTGCCACACTTTCCTGGCTGCAGGTATAAGATAGCCTGTTTATGAGATTATATGTGCATAAGGAGATGGTGGGAACATTTAAGTTATGCAAAAAATTCAACATTCTAACTGGCCTGCCACCAGAAAAAAAGAGACCTGATGCAATCAATAGATTTTCTAATGGCTTTGTGCCTTGACTTGGTTGACTATCCTGTGATCTCCTGTGTCCATTAATGCACACCTGTTCCAGTGAACTCATGCTCCCAGAAAACATGGTGTATGAATACTTCACAATGTCAAAGGCACACAAGACAAGTTTTCAGCAAGAGTACAGATGTGCGCTCTTCTCTCCTCTTCTATATCTCACTACTGTCCTGGGTTGCACAAATCCTGACACTAGATTACATACTGCCATGCACCTCCCTCCCCCTTCCCTGATAATCCCCTCCTCCTCCATTCCTTCAGTTTCCAATGCTAGAAGCTCCTCCTTGGTCCCAACCCCTACCCATTTTGTCTGTTATGGATGGTATCTTGCTCTCTCTCCTGACTACCTGAATAACACCATTTACCTTTAACCCTTCTCCCAACCCCTCCCACTTCTGTTCACAAATAAATGACAACGCCTTCTCCTCCTGGCTGCATTACTTCTTGCTAATTATGCGATTCAAGCTCACAGCATTCGCCATGTTTCTTGTGATGTACTTGATCTCAAATTGTTACACCTGTTTATGAATTGTCACACCTATTTACGAAACGTCCCGCCTATATAGGAATCAGCCTACAAATGTAAATAGTTAATTATTTGCTGTTATATCTTGTTCTGTTTGTGCCCTCAGTGTTTGTGTACCCATAATCTGTAACTTACTTTTCTGTGTTTTGTCCTCATGTCATGACGTGGAACCTTTGAAAAAGAGCACTTTGCTCAAAGGTTATTTCCGAATGAAGAAATAAATAAAAACAAACAAAACAGATTAAAAAAACAAGAAATGGCCATTCTTTAGCAGGTGCGGATCTCCGCTGCTGTTCAACGCCACTGTAAAACATATACAAAAATTAATTCCTGTTCCAGTGCAATGGAGAACATGTGCCTCGTGCTACACATGTACGATTCATTATTCACTGGGAGTTTTGTACAGTTATCAGAACACAATATCGGCTGGTCAGTTTTCATAAAAATGATTAGACTGGTGTGCAGTTAGTGGGTCAGCAGAGTACATGACAGTACAAAATCAGTCCTTGAGGTCAACTTGTTTACCACACTCACAGTAAACATGTAAATAGGAATATTGACTTCAGAGTTGCACAGCAGACAACCTTACACAACCACTACTATAGTCTTCGCTTGTAATCCCAGTTGTCCATTTGATAGACACCTCTGCTTAGGCAACTTATGGCAAGGGGTTGCCTGACCCAAGGACCTAAACCACTCCTATTGCAAGTTTTTTTTTTGTTTGTTTTAGTCAGGCATTAATTAGAAATTTAATTTAGTTTACCGACGATCCTGCTTACAGATTGCTGAAAGACGCTCAGCCCCTGCTGCAGTCACACCCCTAAAAACCATGGCGAACAGGCTGCAGGGCTACTAATGGCTGTCGACTGTAACTGGGTGGTGCAGCGCCCTGCCAGTGCATATGGTTGACTTTGAAGGTACTTACACATGTTAAGGGGTGGTAGTATTATATTTATATAACCTCCTTAACATGTGTACTGTCAGTGTATACTACGGCCATGGAAACCATCCCAAGTCCCCCCTTCTGATCCTCCCTCCCAAAAATCGAAAAAAAATCTTGGGCCTCATCATAACAAAAAAAAAAATAAAATACTTTCATAATATACAAGGAATAAATGAGAAATGCTTTTGAGGAGTTGGAGGACTTTATTCTCAATTTATTCAACGTATTATTCACCTACTGTGTAACCCCACACAGTGGGCTATTTTATTTATTTGTAATTTTTTGTCTGGGAAAGACACACTGTGCTGTGACAGCTTGTTTTCAGGTGCATTCTGGGAAAGGGGGTTACATAGACCTGTTTTATTGATGAGGGAGTATTGGCCATGACACTGGGGGAACTCCCCCAGTCTTCATCGATACACTTCATGGGATCTTTCACTTCCACCTGGACAATGGCCAGAAGGGACCTCAGTTTAACTTCTCTTCCCAAGGATGGCACCTCAGCAGTGCAGTACCCCCCTCCCCCACCATTCTGCATTACAGTGTCAGTTATGGGGATTGCCCCAAGTACCTGCCATGGGGCTAGAACCCAGGACCTTCGGAACTTCTGACCCCAGAGGCGAACATGCTGCCTACTGAGCCACTGACACTGCTGTTCTACTCACTGTGTTCATCTGGGTCTCAAACCCTTGTTAACCCTTGCTGTGGTACCTCGGTTGGTCAGAGTGCTTTTTCAGTTCATATTCCCTCTATCTGGAACACCACGCCCCCCCCCCCCCATCTTCCGCTCTTAAACACCTTCTCGGTGATCATGTTGCTGCCTCTTGCCCCTAGTTCATCACTGCTTTATTGTCTGTACAGCGCTTTAGTTATGAAAAGCACTTTAAAAATAAAATTGATTTGATTTGATTTGCTCAACCCTTGTATTGCAATGTTCTTTGACCAGCCTAAGGGATCAGTTGTTCCCTCTTAAAAGTTGCCAATTGTTCCCATTTGTCTGCACCACTGTGTATTCTGAGTTGCATTCACTCCATGTAACTTCTCCCCCAGGTTACCCCAGGAAACAAGCCTTGGCTGTGTGTCTTTTCTGGTCACTAATTTGTACATCATTAAATAAGCAAATACCTGGAACTAGACCTTCGCTTAGTGCGCCTTTCCTGGTCACCTGTTTGAACATGAATAAATAATCCATCATTATCTATTTTCAGTTTGCCTCAACCCTACCCACAAAATATCCCAAACTGAAAATTTAAGCACAGTACATTTTCAGGCTTGCTTGAGCCTCCTCTGGGATAGTTCAGGGCCTCCCCGGGGAGGCTGGCCTCAGCATTTAAGAAATACTGCTAAGCTGTAATGTAGTATTGTGTAGTGTAAGGTCACCTATATGCAAACACTATAGTGTAGCATAGTGTGACAGAGTGGAATGTCAGCTCTATGTAAATACTATACTGCAGCAATGTGATGTGTAGTGCCACCTACATGTAAACTATGTGGCTTTGCATGGTGCAGTGTAGTGTCACCTACATGTGAACTCTGCAGTGTAGCATGGTGTAGCATAGTGTAATGTCACCTACATGTGAACTCTGCAGTGTAGCATGGTGTAGCATAGTATAGTGCCACCTACATGTAAACTCTGTGGCTTTGCATGGTGTAGTGTAGTGCCACCTACATGTAAACTCTGTGGCTTTGCATGGTGTAGTGTAGTGTCACCTACATGTGAACTCTGCAGTGTAACATGGTGTAGCATAGTGTAGTGCCACCTACATGTAAACTCTGGCTTTGCATGGTGTAGTGTAGTGTCACCTACATGTGAACTCTGCAGTGTAGCATGGTGTAGCATAGTGTAATGTCACCTACATGTGAACTCTGCAGTGTAGCATGGTGTAGCATAGTGTAGTGCCACCTACATGTAAACTCTGTAGTGTAGCATGGTGTAGCATAGTGTAGTAAATACAAAGTCACACATGCCCCCACAATGCAAAGCATCATGGGCTGCATATGCATATCACCACAGAATGTTATGCTGGTCCAACTTTAAGCAGAATTGCATGGTGCCGAGGCATAGTGTAGTGTCCCTTACATGTAAACTCTGTAGTGTAGCATGGTGTAGCATAGTGTAGTGTCCCTTACATGTGAACTCTGCAGTGTAGGATGGTGTAGCATAGTGTAGTGTCCCTTACATGTGAACTCTGCAGTGTAGGATGGTGTAGTGTCACCTACATGTGAACTCTGCAGTGTAGGATGGTGTAGTGTCACCTACATGTGAACTCTGCAGTGTAGGATGGCGTAGTGTCCCCTACATGTGAACTCTGCAGTGTAGGATGGCGTAGTGTCACCTACATGTGAACTCTGCAGTGTAGGATGGCGTAGTGTCACCTACATGTGAACTCTGCAGTGTAGGATGGTGTAGTGTCACCTACATGTAAACTCTGTAGTGTAGCATGGTGTAGTGTCACCTACATGTGAACTCTGCAGTGTAGGATGGTGTAGTGTCCCCTACATGTGAACTCTGCAGTGTAGGATGGTGTAGTGTCACCTACATGTGAACTCTGTAGTGTAGGATGGTGTAATGTCACCTACATGTAAACTCTGTAGTGTAGCATAGTGTAGTGTCAACTACATGTAAATATTATAGTGTAGCATAGTGTAGTGTAGTGTAGTGTCACCCACATGTAAACTCTGTAGTGTAGCATGATGCAGCATAGTGTGGTATCAAGTAAGTGCCAACTATTTTATTCACGTGGGTGTGGTGTTCACATATATGGAACCCAAACAAACAAAAGAGAGAAAGAAATAAGTACTTGAGCTGGGATTTGAACCCAGGCCACCCAGAATACCATTCTGTTGTGCTACCAGCTGTGCCACCAAGGCAGCTGGAAACCTGGGACTCCTAGACGCACCTTACTCTTTCTCTGAGACACAACCTGGCGCTGCACAGATAATTCCATTTTCATTCAGAAGGGTGCACTGTGCACATGTGTATGAAATGCAAACAAACAGAACAGAGAATGAAATAAGTGCCTTGGCTGGGGTGCAAACTTTGTAGTGTAGCACAGAGAAGTGTACCATCACCTAGATGTGAACTCTGTAGTGTAACATGGTGTAGCATAGTATAGTTTCACCTATGTGTAAACTCTGTAGTGTAACATGGTGAAGCCATCTGTTTATCAACTGGGAGTAGTGTGAGCAGGTACAGTGCAGGCTTCCTCACACAGTGTAGTGTCAACGAAATGTAATCACTGTGGTGTAGCATAGTGTAGTATCAACTACATGTAAACTCTGTAGTGTAACATGGTGTAACATAGTGTAGTATCAACTACATGTAAACTCTGTAGTGTAACATGGTGTAGCATAGTGTAGTATCAACTACATGTAAACTCTGTAGTGTAACATGGTGTAGCATAGTGTAGTATCAACTACATGTAAACTCTGTAGTGTAACATGGTGTAGCATAGTACAGTATAGCATGCTCCCCTCGTAATCACCAACAAGGCTGGTGAGCAGATTGAGCAGGTGCACTTGTTCAAGTCAATCAATCAATCAATCACTTTATTTAACCAGGCATAAACACCATTGAGCAAGCTCATTTTCAAGGTGGTCCTGGGCATAAATACAATACAGTACACTTCATAAGATTACAATTACGGTGGGCAATGGTGCAAAAAAAAAAAAAGAAAAAACATTGTGAAGGTGCCGGTCAGTATGGGCCTATACATACTGGTCAACATAATTAACATGCAAAGGTACCTAATGATAAGCTTTACTGAAATGAGAAGAGACAACAATCCCATATAGTCTCCGCTGAGTAAGAGCTCATACCTAAATGATAAAAAATAAGGAGGTATTAAGGAATAGGATAGAAATTGGGGTGAAACAGTAGGCAGCCAAAAGGGAGGCCAGAACAGGTAAAAGGTAGAGAATAGGCAGGGTCATCTTGGATTAAGGGAACTAGGCTTGTAGGTCCTAGGTTTCTGTTGTTAGCAATATAGGGGTGGATGAGATACTTAGGCGTAGGATTTGAGAGTGGCACCGAGGCTTAGGGTCATCGGCATCTGAAACAGTTGCATGATTCCTTCAGATAATCCGTTAATAGAGCTTTGAATGTGAAAATGCTTGGAAGTGAGGATAATTTTAATGAGTCTTGCATGGTGTTCCAAAGTGATGGAAGTGAGAAGTTGATTGCTGCTGAGCCAAGGGTAGTTTACTCTAGGAATCTGGAAGCAGATTAAGGAGAAGCGTCTCAGGCCATAGGAACCTTTAGCCCGTTTGAAGATGTTCGAGATGTATGCAGGGAGGTTATCAGATAATGTTCTAAAAAAACAGAGGAGAGCATTCCTTTTTCTTCTAGTTGAGAGTGAGGTTCATCCCGAAACCTGGTATAGACGACAGTGATGTGTACTATGGGGTAGATTTAAGATAAATCTTAAAGCCTGGTGGTAAAGGGTGTCCAGTTTGTTTATCATCGTTGATGGGCAATGACTGTAAAGGAAGTCAGCGTAGTCCAGTATAGGTAGGAATGTAGTTTGTACTAGTCTCATTCTGGCTTCTAACGTGAGTAGGTGTTTAATGCGATAGAATAAACCTAATCTCTGTCTTAGTTTCTTCAAGGTTTTATTTAAGTGGCACAGAAAGTTGAGCTTGTTATCCAGCCAGAACCCTAGGTATTTAAAGGTATCAGCTACTTCAAGGGGTTCATCTAAGAGTGTTCGGATCTGTGTGATATGTGGACATCCGGAAGTAGACTTTGGTGAGAGAATCATTGCTTTAGTCTTTTTGGCGTTGAGGAGGAGCTTATGAGTTAGAAGGTTGTATTGGAGGGTGACGAAGTCTTTCTGTAAGTACTCATGGGCCACATCCAAGGATGAATTTGTGGTGTAGAATACAGTATCATCTGCAGATAAGTGCACATTTGCTGTGCCAACTCTGAAGTCCAGATTATTGATGTATATTGCAAGAGGATAGGGCCCAGGATGAAGCCTTGTGGACTCCTCGTATCAAGGATTTTGTGGGGACAGATCTCCTATGGCTTTGACTTGTTGTAACCTATTGGTTAGGTAGCTGGTGAACCATTTAATGGCAGAACTATCAAGTCCGATGTTACTCAGTGCAGTAAGCATGATGGTATGATCCACAGTATCGAAGGCCTTACTTAGATCAAGGAAGAGGGCAAATACATGCCTCTTAGAGTCCAAGGCCATTTGCCAGTCTGTAGTTACTTTGGCAAGAGCCAATATTGTACTGTGTTTGGCTCTGAAGCCAGACTGAGCCGGGTTTAGCAACTTTTGTGAATCCAAATGTTCTCTAAGTTGGATGTTGACGATTTTTTCAAGTAATTTAGAGAGGACGGATAGTATAGAAATAGGTCAGTAATTGTTCAGATCACTCGGATCCCCAGTCTTGAATAATGGTAGGATGTGGGCAGTTTTCCACAAGACAGGTAGCTCACCTTGAATCAGAGAGGTGTTGAATAAGTGTGTAATGGGGGTGGTCAGATAGGTATGGCCAAGTTTTAGGAAGTAAGGTTCACTATTATCTGTACCCGCACTCTTTTTTGTATCCAGAGAAAGGAGGAGGTCCTCCACTTGCTTGAACGTAATTGTGAGGAAGCTGAAGGGGGTGGGATGCGGTTGGTTATGGTTGTGATTATCAGTGATGCCAACAGTGTAGTCTCTTGCCGGGCTAAGTTTGCTGATAGGTGAGTTGTCAAAGGCAAGCCCTGCGGTGGCAAAGTGATCATTAAGCTTTTCTAGTGTAACAACTTTGTCCGTATAGGTGGTACCATCAGACACAATTTTGTTTGGAAGGGGTGTTGCAGTGGACTGACCTTCGACTTCTTTGAGCATGTTCCAAAATTTGGCAGAGTTGTTTTTATTGTCTTCTAGTTCTTTTTGGAAGTACCTAGCTTTTTCTGACCTAATTAGCTTGGTACAAGCATTCCTAGTGGTACGGAATGCTAACCAATCAGCCTCCAGGTGGGATTTCCTCGCCTTTTTCCACAAGTAGTCCCTATCCCTAAGTGCTTTCTTCAGGATGGGAGAGAACCAGCCAGGAGTTTTATTTTTTGATTTGATCAGTCTTAGTGGGGCGTGTTTGTCTATTAGCTCCAGTAAGAGGCTGTGAAAGATGTTAAATGCCTCGTTAAAGGTGGGGGCTAGGTAGAAATCCTGCCAATGAATGTTGCTTAGATCTTTCAGGAAAGTGTACTGGCAGAACTTTTTCAGGCATCTTTTCAGTTTGAATTTGGAGGCCGTTTTTATTTGGGAAGGATGTCTGATGCAGGCAGTAGCGCAATGGTCGCTTATATCGTTGAAGAATACTCCAGTATGCGAGATAGTGTGAGGTTTGTTTACTAGGATAAGGTCCAGGAGCGTGCTGCACTCAGGGTTTTTTCTGTTAGGTCTGGTTAGAGCAGTCACCACTTGTAACAGACCATTAACATTGCATAGATCCTTCAATTTCTTAGAGCTGTCATCATTCCAATTTAGATTGAAATCCCCCATTAGAATACACTCAGTATCAGCAGAGTCAAGAAGGTTTTGAAGGTGTGGCAGAAGTGCCCAGCCACCAGACGGTGGTCGGTATCATGCTGCCATAAGGAGTGATTTCTCGCTGGAAAGTGATAATTTTAGAGCAAGGCATTCAAATTCCTTGGCCTTTGAGGTACAGTCAAAGACTGTGACTGTGAATTTGCTTTTGACATATATTGCAACCCCTCCCCCTCTAGTTGGTCTATCACAGTGGTAGATGATATATTCGGGTACGTTGATAGATTTGTCCAGGGTCGAGGGTGTGAGCCAGGATTCAGTTATCATGAAGAAATCAGGAGTTGCATGTAGAGCCCAGGTCTGTATAGAGTCAATCTTCTTTAGCAAACTACAGACATTGATATGGAGAAAGCTAAACCCTTTGTATTGAGGGAGGTCCGCAGGGCCGTCCAGAGAAATAGGTGGACCTGGGTTTAATTCAACATTTCCCGAACAGAGTAGGAGGAGAAGTAGTAGTAGTTTTTTTAAGGTGGTGTCTTAGCCTACTAAACATTCTTTTGTTACTCCTTCTAGCGTACATTGGTTTAGCGGTGGCTGTGTAAGGGCAGGATTGCTATTTGCTAGGGATAAAACATAGAGAGCTGATAGAGCCGACACCATCCTTGGGACTTGCACGTGTTCTATAGTTATGGCCTGGTAGGAGGAGGGGCATGACCATAGTGGAGAAGTCCCTGATGTAGGATGCCATGGTCTAATGTGGGAGGCTATATCTTGGTTGATGATAGAGGAGGGAAACTGGCCTTTGTCCGAGTTGCAAACTGAAATTTTGGGTAGAGTATAACAAAGAAATATAAGGCAACTATAGAGAAGGATAGGCGCAGATGGCATTCTTAACGTGGAGATATTTCCTTTTACCAGTAAAACCACAGGATTTGCAACAGTTCCTTGAGAGGGCCAAGAAAATGAGTGGATCTTGTGGGAGGATGGGGTACCAGTGAAAAATTAAGGCCTAGATAACTAATGAGGCGTGGCTGGCAATAGCCAGTAGGAGTGAGCTAGAAGGCCGGGGCGAGGTTTATGTGTATTCAGTCAGGATCGGGAGTGGGTGGGTGGGTGAAAAAATTGGAAGCTAGGGCTCCCTTCCTGGAGGTAATTAGTCCCTGAGGGCAAGTCCATACCTGCGTTTCTCTGAGGGGCTGGTGGCTTCAGACCTGGACTGCGGGTGGCAGTCTGGCAGGTCGGGTTCATCAGAGAACCACGGCTGTGGCTCTCAAGACTACCTGGAAGGAGAAGGCAAAGAAGAATTAAATAAGAAAGTCAGAGGGGTGGGGCTGCTCATGGAGCTAAAAAGAAATGCAGACTGGCTTAAACGGGGGTTTTTGCAGACCAAAATGTTAGGCAAGGTGCCTCCAAGTCTGCGTGGGCAATAACAAGGCTATTTAAAACACCATACTAGCATAAAAAGGAGAAGGGGAAGGGGGTTTCAAAGGCCTGAGCTGAGATCGCTACTGGTCTTATGAAGAACACAATACAGGCATTTGCATTAAATCAGAAAACTTCAGCTATAAAATACAAACAAGACAGTTTTAACAGAAAACATAATTTAGCACAATATAGTCAAACATTAACAGTGTAGAGATATATGGAGCCAATCGGAGTGCTCCTAGGGCTGACTGCAGCCAGTGGGCCACAGCAGTAAAAGACTCTGGATTTAAACCCAGAGACAACTGTACCTCAAGTACCTTGGAGTCACCATTGTTGACTCTCTCACTTATACGCACCACATAGACTCCCTTGTCAAAGTGGTAAACACAAAGATCGGGGTCCTCGATAGGCATAAGAAATCCCTCACCCCGGAAGCACTCCGAATCTCAGTCTCTAGCTCCATACTCTTCACGATAGACTACGGGCTGGTGGTCTATGGAGCTACTACTGATAATGGTGCTCAAAGGGTCCAAATTGGTACTCAATAAGGCATGCCGCCTCACCCTGTGTGTAGATCACTACACTCATACTTGCACCCTGTATGAGCGTACAAACTGGCTTAACCTAAAAGACAGGATCAAAAACCAAACTTGCCTCCTGGGAAAGAAAGCACTCCTCGGAAAAACCCCACCCTGTATAGGAAATCTGCTCGAGGCTTCTCTCTCAACACCCATCACCAGATGGAGGAAGAATGGAGCACTGTCCATACCATTCCGCCGAACCTCACTAGGGCAGCATGCTTTCTCCTTTCGGGCCCCCCTCTGGATAAATGAACTCCCAATGAAATTATAAACAAACAGCCTGTCTCAGTTCAAAGTAGGCCTCAAACAGCACCTAATATCTAACTCAAAATACACCTGCTTCTCAGGCCCAACCTGATAGACAGGCCTACCCCCAAGGTAACACCCAGCAGGGCTACCTAGAGAACCCTGCCTCCATTCCAGCCTAGCCAAGGGCTTAAGTAAACTGTCAGTCCTCTTCAAACGCATTTGTACTGCCCTCCCAACCCCCCTACACACACACACCATACTAACAAAGCCCTCTGGAGCTGCTCCCCCATCACAGCCGCCACCCCCATTTCACTATCCCCCACTTCTCACTCTCAGTGGTTGGTTTCAAACCCAATCCCCCTTGTTTCACTGTCACCTGCCTCTCGCCATCTGGGATAGCGTTAAACCCTATGCAGGTACTCTGCCATAGTCTATCAACGGATTTAGAGGTTTCCAGGGGTGTGCTACCTAGGGCAACCGATTAGAAATAGCTTAGTATTCAATTACAACTGCTCAGTTTTTTTTTTCTCTTATTTGTCTAATTCTCATGTAATCGCTCTTTAATGCCTAATGATCAGGCCTCTGTAACCACTGAATATGTATATTTTCTTATTGTCCACCCTGACGTGGAACCTTTATAAAAAAGCTCACACTCAAAGGTCTTTCCGAAATACTAATTAAACAATAAACAATTATAGTTTCACCTACATGTAAACTCTGTAGTGTAACATGGTGTAGCATAGTGTAGTGTCACCTACATGTAAACTCTGTAGTGTAACATGGTGTAACATAGTGCAGTGTCACCTACATGTAAACTCTGTAGTGTAACATGGTGTAGCATAGTGTAGTGTCAACTACATGTAAACTCTGTAGTGTAGCATGGTGTAACATAGTGTAGTGTTACCTACATGTAAACTCTGTAGTGTAGCATAGTGTAGTGTCAACTACATGTAAATATTGTAGTGTAGCATAGTGTAGTGTAGTGTAGTGTCACCCACATGTAAACTCTGTAGTGTAACATAGTGTAGTGTCACCTACATGTAAACTCTGCAGTGTAGCATGGTGTAGCATAGTGTAGTGTCACCTACATGTAAGCTCTTAGTGTAACATGGTGTAGCATAGTGTAGTGTCACCTACATGTAAACTATGTAGTGTAACTTGGTGTAGCATTGTGTATTGTTACCTACATTTAAACTCTGTAGTGTAGCATAGTATAGTGTGAGTTACCTGTAAACTATGTGGTGTAGCATATCATAGTTGTCACCTACCTGTAAAGTATGTAGTGTATCCTGATGTAGCATAGTGTAGTGTCACCTACATGCAAACTCTGTTGTGTAGCATGGTGTACCATCGTATAGTGTCACCTACATGTAAACTCTGTAGAGTGGCATGGTGTAGCATAGTGTATTGTCACCTACATGTAAACTCTGTAGTGTAACATGGTGTAGCATAGTACAGTTTCACCTACATGTAAACTCTGTAGAGTAGCATGGTGTAGCATAGTATAGTGTCACCTACATGTGAACTCTGTAGTGCACCATAGTATAGTGTCACCTACATGTAAACTCTGTGGTGTAGCATGGTGTAGCATAGTGTATTGTCACCTACATATAAACTCTGTAGTGTAACATGATGTAGCATAGTACAGTTTCACCTACATGTAAATTCTGTAGAGTAGCATGGTGTAGCATAGTGTAGATTCACCTACATGTAAACTCTGTAGTGTAACATGGTGTAGCATAGTGTAGTGTCACCTACATGTAAACTCTGTAGTGTAGCATGGTGTAGCATAGTGTAGTGTCACCTACATGAAAACTCTGAAGTGCAACATGGTGTAACATAGTGTAGTGTCACCTACATATAAACTCTGAAGTGCAACATGGTGTAGCATAGATTAGTGTCACCTACATGTAAACTCTGTAGAGCAGCATGGTGTACCATAGTATAGTGTCACCTACATGTAAACTCTGTAGTGTAACATGGTGTAGCATAGTACAGTTTCACCTACATGTAAGCTCCATAGAGTAGCATAGTGTAGCATAGTGTAGATTCACCTACATGTAAACTCTGTAGTGTAACGTGGTGTAGCATAGTGTATTGTCACCTACATGTAAACTCTGTAGTGTAACATGGTGTAGCATAGTACAGTTTCACCTACATGTAAACTCTGTAGAGTAGCATGGTGTAGCATAGTGTAGATTCACCTACATATAAACTCTGTAGAGTAGCATGGTGTAGCATAGTGTAGATTCACCTACATGTAAACTCTGTAGAGTAGCATGGTGTAGCATAGTGTAGATTCACCTACATGTAAACTCTGCAGTGTAACATGGTGTAGCATAGTGTAGTGTCACCTACATGTAAACTCTGTAGTGTAGCATAGTGTAGTGTCACCTACATGTAAACTCTGAAGTACAACATGGTGTAGCATAGTGTAGTGTCACCTACATGTAAACTCTGAAATGCAACATGGTGTAGCATCATGTATTGTTACCTACATGTAAACTCTGTAGTGTAACATGGTGTAGCATAGTGTAGTGTCACCTACATGTAAACTCTGTAGTGTAACATGGTGTAGCATAGTGTAGTGTCACCTACATGTAAACTCTGAAATGCAACATGGTGTAGCATCATGTATTGTCACCTACATGTAAACTCTGTAGTGTAGCATGGTGTAGCATAGTGTAGTGTCACCTACATGTAAACTCTGAAGTGCAACATGGTGTAGCATCATGTATTGTCACCTACATGTAAACTCTGTAGTGTAACATGGTGTAGCATAGTGTAGTGTCACCTACATGTAAACTCTGTAGTGTAACATGGTGTAGCATAGTGTAGATTCACCTACCTGTAAACTCTGTAGTGTAACATGGTGTAGCATAGTGTAGTGTCACCTACATGTAAACTCTGTAGTGTAGCATGGTGTAGCATAGTGTAGTGTCACCTACATGTAAACTCTGACGTGCAACATGGTGTAGCATAGTGTAGTGTCACCTACATGTAAACTCTGAAGTGCAACATGGTTTAGCATCATGTATTGTTACCTACATGTAAACTCTGTAGTGTAACATGGTTTAGCATAGTGTAGTGTCACCTACATGTAAACTCTGAAGTGCAACATGGTATAGCATAGTGTAGTGTCACCTACATGTAAACTCTGTAGTATAGCATGGTGTAGCATAGTGTAGTGTCACCTACATGTGAACTCTGTAGTGCAGCATGGTGTACCATTGTATAGTGTCACCTACATGTAAACTCTGTAGTGTACCATAGGATAGTGTCACCTACATGTAAACTCTGTAGTGTAGCATGGTGTAGCATAGAATAGTGTCACCTACATGTAAGCTATGTAGTACAGCGTGGTGTGTAGCATGGTGTACCATAGTGTAGTGTCACCTACATGTAAACTCTATAGTGTACCATAGTGTAGTGTCACGTACATGTAAACTCTGTAGTGTACCATAGGATAGTGTCACCTACATGTAAACTCTGTAGTGTAGCATAGTGTGGTGTCACCTACATGTAAACTCTGTAGTGTAGCATGGTGAAGTCATCTGTGGCTTTGCATGGTGTTGGGTAGTGTAACCTACATGTAAACTCTGTAGTGTAACATGGTGTAGCATAGTATAGTTTCACCTACATGTAAACTCTGTAGTGTAACATGGTGTAGCATAATGTAGTGTCACCTACATGTAAACTCTGAAGTGTAACATGGTGTAGCATATTGTAGTGTCACCTACATGTAAACTCTGTAGTGTAACATGGTGTGGCATAGTATAGTTTCACCTACATGTAAACTCTGTAGTGTAGCATGGAGTAGCATACTCTAGTGCCACCTACATGTAAACTCTGAAGTGTAACATGGTGTAGCGTATTGTAGTGTCACCTACATGTAAACTCTGAAGTGTAACATGGTGTAGCATATTGTAGTGTCACTTACATGTAAACTCTGTAGTGTAACATGGTGTAGCATAGTATAGTTTCACCTACATGTAAACTCTGTAGTGTAGCATAGAGTAGCATACTCTAGTGCCACCTACATGTAAACTCTGAAGTGTAACATGGTGTAGCATATTGTAGTGTCACTTACATGTAAACTCTGTAGTGTAACATGGTGTAGCATAGTATAGTTTCACCTACATGTAAACTCTGTAGTGTAGCATGGAGTAGCATACTCTAGTGCCACCTACATGTAAACTCTGTAGTGTAGCATGGAGTAGCATACTCTAGTGCCACCTACGTGTAAACTCTGTAGTGTAACATGGTAAAGCCATCTGTTTATCAACTGGGAGTAGTGTGAGCAGGTACAGTGCAGTCTTCCCCACACTGTGGTATATTTGGAGCTTATAAAAAGGGAGGGACTGGCAACACTGGAGACCATCAACCTCTATTTATCCACAGAGCCAGGTACTCTGTGGTCAGGTACAATGCAGGCTTCCCCACATAATAATATAATAAATGCTGACTTTCACACACAGCAATGTCTTTAGTCCTGACTTCCCCACACTGATGTATTCAGTGCTAGTGAAATGTGAGGGACTGACAGTACTAGAGACTGAATCACTTGTTTCTGCCCATGTGGATTCATTTACATATCCACACTAGCTGCTTAAACCATGTGCACATTGCCCTTTGAATATCTTCTGATTGTCACCTTCAGGGGCCCAACATCTAATCTTGAGTCCCCGCTCCCCAGCTTCAGATTCCTTCTTTAGTGGAAAGAGTTTGGACTGACTTCCTTTAACAATTTCTGTGCCATATGTTTTGTCTGAGAATGCAGCCGGTCCTGATGCATTGCTTTATCATCCCTTGTGCGACACTGGCACTGGGCAGCCAGCAGGGAGGGGAGTAAAGAAGAGCCCTTGTTGGGGGCCCCCACATTCATGGGACTAAGTAGAGCAGAATGCTGTGGCCCTGAATTTCCAGCACACATTTCTCTAAAATAAAACACACACACACACATTTCTCCCAGTTCTCAGTCTGTATGCTTTTAGTTGACTGTGACTGGTTCTGAGTCATATGTTGTTTTGCAGAATAGCTCCACAGCCTGCCTTTTTTAGTAATAGTGCAATTTCTTTCCTCCTGTGACACAGTATGTTGGGTATAATCTACTGAGGTGCTCTGAGGTTAGAACACTAGAGAGGGGCTTCAGGACCCAGTAAGTAACTGATGCAGTTGCACTCTGAAAATGAGAGGACTACAGGAAGTGTCAGGAATGTGTGTGTGTGTGTGTGTGTGTGTGTGTGTTGAGGAGATCCTATGTGCTGAGTTTACTGAAAGTTTGGATAGCAGCACAATGCAATTGAACAGACAAGACTGGCTATCTGAGGCTCCCTTGTGTGAAAAATGGATCTATTGGAGCTGGGGGGTGGGGTGGCTAACCAAACTAAAGAACAGCAGGCCCTGTCCTGGTGGTGGTGATGGGGCTAATCCCCTTCTGGGACTGTGATATAAATGGGTCCCCTACCTATGATAATATCAGCTTCAAAGTCAGCACTCCTCAAATGGGGGAGATGTTCTGATTTTTGACAACTGAAATCAGGGAAATTTTCACAGGGCACTAATGCATATGCCTCACTGAATCTAAGGTGCTATAAATGCATTGCTGAAGTCATTTAAAGACAGGAGGACGAGTTTATTCTTTGATGGTGATGATTTTATGGGCATGGACTGGTGCCATTCAAAGCAGGGGGAATCAAAAAACAAGCATTTGTCAATGCCGAACGTTGTCTTGCTGACATTGGCATTGGCAGGGCAGGAGTTAGAGAGATGCATAATAGGAATGGCAGTGAAGTATGGCACTGACCCCAACCCCACCCCATCCTGCAGAGACAGACAGGCATTGAGGTGTGCCTTTGGGTTGTTGGCCATAACGCTTGTGCCATGTCACCTCACCCTACCCTGCACACTCCGACAAGTGTTGCGTTGTGCCTTGGCATCGTTGGGCCTTACGCTCACCCCATTCCACAAGGAAAGACGTTGAGATGGGTGCAGTATAGTAGAATGGGGTGAACTTTGGGGCCGAAGAGTCCAAAGCACACCTTGATGCCTGTCACTGGCTGCAGGGTGGGGGTGGAATGGTGTGACCATTACAGCTGACAATCCAAAGTCACACTCCTGACGCCTGTCAGTCTCTACAGGGTGGGACATTACGGTTAGAAACTCTAACACCCCAGGCATTTGTTGGTATTTGCACTCCAAATTTTCAACATGGGCTTTTTGTGACTCCCCCTCCTGAAAGCATTTGGGACCTCTGCTCATGAACAGTGGCACTGTGATTTTGTTAATCTGTCCCGAATGTTGATTTCCCACAGCGACCATGCCATTCTAAGCCAGATGTGCGAAAACACATTTCGGGCAGGATGTGAAAAATGACAGCTGTACTGTTCATAAGGAGGTGTAAAGAAATGGCAATGTTGAAAATCTGGAGTGAAAATATAAAGAATTCTTGAAGTTATGAGCGTGCGTGGAAACTGCACAATGCATGCTCGTAACACAGTCGTAACACAGTCGTTTTGTGGAATTTTTTCACTAAATTTTCAACATCGGCATTTTGGGACCTGCACTCATGAACAGCGGCACTGTGAGTTTGTTAATCTGTTCCAAACATTGATTTCC
Source organism: Neoceratodus forsteri (assembly GCA_016271365.2). Lineage (NCBI taxonomy): Eukaryota > Metazoa > Chordata > Ceratodontiformes > Ceratodontidae > Neoceratodus > Neoceratodus forsteri. Next base: position 1,477,752,171 of record CM028132.1, on the reverse strand, counting down.
CACAGTGACCACGCCATTCTGTGCCAGATGTGCGAAAACACATTTCGGGCAGGATGTGAACAATGACAGTTGTACCCTTCATAAAGAGGTGTGAAGACATGGCAATGTTGAAAATCTGGACTGAAAATATAAAAAATTCTTGAAGTTACGAGCGTGCGTGGAAACTGCACAACACATGCTCATAACAGTCATTTTGTGGAATTATTTCACCAAATTTTCAACATAGGCATTTTGGAACCACCACTCATGAACAGTGTCACTGTGATTTTCTTAATCTGTGACAAACATTAATTTCCCACAGCGACCATGCCATTGTGTGCCAGATGTGCAAAAACACACGTCGGGCAGGATGTGTAAAATGACAGCTGTACTGTTCATAAAGAGGTGTGAAAAACTGGCAATGTTGAAAGTCTGGAGTGAAAATATTAAACATTCTCGAACTTACAAGCATATGTGGAAACTGCGCAATGCATGCTCGTAACACAGTCGTTTTCTGGAACTGTTTTCACCAAATGTGCAACATAGGCTTTTTGGCAGCCCACCTCATGAACAGTGACACTGTCATTTCATTGATCGGTGCCAAAAGGTGATTCCGCGCACTGACCGTGAAATCAACTTTCGGGTCCGAATAACGAAATGACAGTGATTGAGTTCATGAGGTGGGGTCCCAAGAACTCCATGTTGAAAATTTGGAGTCAAAAGTCACAAAATTGGCCGTGATATCCACTTAAGTTGACCCCCCCACCACCATTGATGCCATTATACAGCTTACCGTGATTTTCTTCAGTTTGTGGTCAGCTTTGAAGAGTGCAGACGTGTTTCCGCTCCACTGAAGATCGTCGCACTGGGCTCCAGAGTTAAGTGTGGGGTGAGCGGGGTGCAGGAGGTGGGTTGCACAGAGGGTGGGTGTGGATTGGGGGAGGTGGGCCTTCGTGACCATAAGGGATTGTTTTCTGTTTTACAGGGTATAAAAAAAAACAAAAAAAAAAACAAATGTCGCGAGTTGTTTTTTTCTTTCAGGATGTAACAAGAACATTTTGGCACACTGTGGTGGGCACCCAGAGTGCCACCTGTGGTTTTTGGGGACAGGGGACTGAAGTCGACTGGGATTGGGCCCCCCCGTTGGCAAAGAAAGGGTGTCTGTGTTTGGGGGGGGCATGATGCTGAGGGGGCTTGGACACCCCTCTCAGCAAACAAAACAAGGGGGAACATTATGCCAATAGGGATTGAGCTCCTCTGTTGGCAAATGAACTGGGAAGGGGGCATGCTGGCAGGGGGATTGGGCACCCCCGATGTCAGCTTCTGTGGGACTGTGAGAGGTGGATGGCAGCAGCTGCCACCATGTTTATTGAAATGTTTCAGCAGGCAAGGCACACCCTGCGATGACGGGGTGCTCTCTCATTGCAGGAGCGAAATTCTTTCAAGTTGGTGGCATGCTTCTGCACTGCTGTCATAGACAGCGTGCTCATTTATTGGTGCCACAGAGACCAGCCCAAAAAAGCAGTGGCGCCATTGGCCACAACATGGCCGCACCTCCACAACCTGCTACTCCAGCAAACTGTCCCAAAATGTTGCTTGTGCTGTGCTCGCAAGACAGCACAAAAACAGCAAAATCTGGGAGGCTCCCTGAAAACTGGGAGACTTGGAAGGTGTGTAAGATAAGGTTTTTCTTTAGTCCAGAGTCTCCGCACTATAAAACATTTAAGCATTGTGCAAACCCTACCACCCAACTGCATCAGACCCTGGAGTAAACAGATTGCTTCAGTCTCTGGTGCTGTTAGACCATCACCTTTCACCAATACTAAGCACATCACGATGTGGAGAAGCCTGCTTTGCATTGCATCTAATCACACTGTATCTGTCCATCTGAATAAACAGAAGGCTTCAGTTTCCTCTAGTACTGTCAGTCCCTTACTTTTCACCAGCACTAAATAATAATAATAATAAACTTTATTTATATAGCACTCTTCATCAAGTGTCAGAGCGCTGGGTGTCCTGTGATAAGCGCTGGGGAATGAGCACCTACAATAACGGTGACCCACTCCTATACGTTAGGGAGACTGACCACGGGAGGTAGGGCAGCCGGATGGGGGGGGGTGGGGACTATAGCAACAGGATGTCGCTATACATACGTGCACAGGGAGGTGGAAGCAGGCACGCACAGCTAGGGATGTGAGAGGTGGTGCCTCAGTGGGTTGCTGAGCCGACCCCGTGGCATGGTGGGTGGGTTGCCGGCATCGGTCGGCAGGGTACTGGGATCAGGTCCAGGTGCTGGTGTGTTTTTGTTGCACCCAGCTTAAACCTTTTTTTTGTTTTCACCCTTCCAACATGCACCCCCTTGGAGTTGAGAATCGTTTAGTAGGGGGGTGGGAAGCAGAGGCACAGCCCCCCCACAGAAAGCATTAAAAAACTAAGTCCCCGGTGCCCTTTTGCTGTGCACCGGGGTGTCAGAGTGCCAAAATACATTTTCTGCACTCTTGACTTCTGCATAATGGCGATCGCCTTTAGGCTTTCGCCGTTATGACATAGAACCAAGCGCTGCACAGTAAACAATAAAATATTAAAATACAATGTAATAATCAATTTCAAATGACCCCAAATGCAAGCTGAAATAAGTAGGTCTTTAAGGTGGTCTTAACACTCTCCACTGTCAAGCATTCCCATATCCAGTAAGGCAGAGAATTCCAAATCACAGAGTGGAGAAGCCAACATTGTACGTATCCCACACTGCATCTGGCCCTGTGGATAAACAGAGAGCTTCAGTCTCCAGTGCTGTCAGTCCCTCACCTTTCACCAGCACTAAATCCATCCCAGCCTGCACTTGGGGCCAGCCTATGCTGTGCCTGCCGCACACTATACCCTGCCACACACTGTACTTCCCCATGCACTCTGCCTGACACACATTGTGCTGTACCACACACTGTGCCTGCCACACACTGTATCCGCCACATTGTACCGACCACACACTGTACCTGCCCCAGACATTGTCCCTCTTCCACACACACTACACCTGCCCCATACGCTACACCTGCCACACATACTGTATCTGCCACACACACTGTGCCTGCCACACCCTGTACCTGCTGTACACTGTATCTTGCCTGCCATACACTGTACCTTACCTGCCAAACACACTGTACTTGCTGTGCACAGTGTACCTGCCACACACTGTGCCTGCCGTACAAGCTGTACCTGCCTCACATGCAGTACCTGTCACACACTGTGCCTGCCACACACTGCATCTGCCACGCACTATACCTGCTACACACTGTATCTTACCTGCCATACACTGTGCCTGCCAGACACTATATCTGACATGCACTGTACCTGCCAAACACTGTGCTGGCCCACACACTGTACCTGCCTCACACACTGTACCTGCCATACACCATACCTGACATACAGTGTATCTTACCTGCCATACACTGTACTTACCACATACTGTGCCTGCCACACACTGTACCTGCCTCACACACAGTACCTGGTACACACAGTAGATGCCACACACTGTATCTTACCTGCCATTCACTGTACCTGCCAGACACTGTGCCTGCCACACACTGTATCTTACCTACCATACACTGGGCCTGCCACACACTATACCTGACATGCACTGTACCTGCCAAACACTGTACCTGCCACACACTGCACCTGTCATACACTGAACCTGCCACACACTGTATCTTACCTGCCATACACTGTACCTTCCTTCCATATACTGTACTTGCCATACACTGTACCTGCAACACACTGTATCTTACCTGCCATACACTCTACCTGCCATACACTCTACCTGCCCTCTACCTGCCACACACTGTATCTTACCTCTCATAAACTGTACCTGCCATACACTGTATTTTACCTGCCACACACTGTATTTTACCCGCCACACACTGTATTTTACCTGCCACACACTGCACTTGCCACACACTGTACCTGTAACACACTGTAGCTGCCACACACTGTAGCTGTCACATACACACTGTGCCTACCCCTCACACTCTGCTTGCCACACATTGCACCTGCCACACACTGCACCTGCCACACACTGCACTTGCCACACACTGTACCTGCAACACACTGTAGCTGCCACACACTGTACCTGTCACATACACACTGCACCTAACCGTCACACTCTGCTTGCCGCACACTGTGTCTGCCTGCCTGCACTTGCCACACTGTACCTGCCCACACATTATACCTGCCCCACACTTTACCAGTCCCTAGGGGTAAACAAGAGAGCTTCATTTTCCAGTGCTGTGTCCATTACTCTTCCTCAGCACTAAATACATCACAGTGTGGTTGAAGCCTGCACTGTACCTTTTCCATACTGCACCTGGTGTAGATGAACAGAGTGCTTCAGTCTCCGGGACTACCTTCCCTCATCTTTCTCCGGCAGTAAGTGTATCACAGTATTGAGAAGCTTGCACTGTATCATGCCCGGTCTGTACCTTCCTCACACTATACCTGCCCCGCACTACAGATGGCTCTGTGGATGAACAGTGGGCTTCAGTTTCTGGTGCTGGCAGTCACTCACCTTTAACCAGCACCAAATGCATCATAGTGTAGTCAACCCTGCACTGTAGCTACCCACATGGGTATGTGTTCTGCGGCTAAACAGAGGCGTTTGGTACCCAGTGTCTCTCATCCCTCACCTTTCACCAACACTAAATCTATCAGTGTGGGGAAGCATGAGCTGTATCTGCCTTCACTGTACCTGTCACTGTGGATAATATCAATCTTTCACCCTTCACCAACACTAAATACTAAATTGAGTTTGTGGTCCCATGAACCAAAAGTGTCATAGGCAGAAGTAATTTTAAAGTATGTGGTCCCTGCTTGTGAATTAATTGCCGCTGACCTTAAGGCAGTATTTGGGAAATCCTAGATTGGTAGTCAAAGGTTTGTGGGTGCCAGAATTAATTACCTACTGTTTACTGTATTGGTGCCTAATCTTAATACTGTTTTAATGTATTCAAATAGTAATATGGCGTGACAAGGGTTTTGTATTAGGTTGAAAGCAGCAGTGCAATGAATATTGTTTTTCCAAAAAGCTAGTTTTAGCTACAATAAATGAAAATATTAGCATTCCTGTCAAATCTAATTTTTTAGGTACCTCCTGTTTGGCGAACTGTGATTGTTGTTTTTTTGTTTATTTTCTCTGTCCTAACCCTTGCCAGGTCTACAGTGCTAGTTCTATGCCAAATGTGGTGGCCATTTTTTTTTCTTTGGGGGGAGGACTAAATAAAACATTTATAAAATACTCATGTTTTGGTGGAACTGGAACATTTAACCACCAATTTAAACTGAAAGATGCCTGAAATCTTTTATAGTAGGAAAAGGTAGGGTCAAATCTTTTGCCAAATTTTGTTGCACTACTGCTTTGTATGCAATGTGTATTTAATTGTGTGTTATTTAATGAGTATATTGAAACCAAAATAATGTAAAAGGGTCATCACTGGTAATAAGCATGATATGACTTACCATAAAGCTACCATAAAGCTACCAACTTTCCAAGGCCTAAAACTGGGACGGTCCATCCTGACCATGACCCCCCCTCCCCCACTGCGTCGCTCCCATGGACACCGCTGTAGACAACACTGCACACAATCAATTAGATTTTGCTGCTTGCTCTGGCCATGCTGCCCCACAGTAACACCAGTAGCAAACATCCAGATTAAAACAATACATCATTCTGCTGCAGCAAGTTCCAAATTGTGATGTACAGAAAGTTCATTAGAAGCAAACCTGCATTAAATTGTGATTAGACATTCGAGCTGCATGTGTTGCTCCTCCTGACAGTCCCATCAAACCCACTTATACTCGCCTCATTTGTTCAGCAAACTTCACTTCAGTGACGCCTACCACCACACCAGATTGTTTTCACACACTTCCCTACAGCTGATCAGGTTGGGTACCTTAGTTCACTCACGCCGGTCTCTTCTCTGCCTGGAGTCTCTTTCAGCTGTTGGCAGGCAGACATCCACATGTGCTTGTTTGCACTACTACCCAGTCTAATCTAACAGGAAGGAATGTGCTTTACTGTGCTGCCACTGACATGCTTGCAGTGCAACACATGCACAGGGGTTGAAGTTGCTGTCCAGCCAGAGCAATACCACAGTAGTGCTGAAATAACTATCACTCACGGATTAGCAGTCAGCGAAAAAAAGGGACAAAACTGGGACAGTTAAGCAAAAAAAAAAAAGACAAAAGTGACGTTTTGCAAAACTTGTGGGGGCACTGGGACATGGTGCCTAAAATAGGGACTGTCCTGGGAAAATAGGGACTGTTGGTAGCTTTAACTTACCATCATCCTTTTTATTTTTTAGTAAACAGATTTTTTGATACTTGATTGAAATATATTGCAGCATGGGGCAACCTGCACTGTACCTGCCCACACTGATTGAAATACATCACAGCATGGGGCAGCATGCAGTGTACCTGCCCATGCTGCAACTGGCCTTGTGGATAAACAAGGGGCTTCATTCTCCAGTACTCCCTCACCAGTCACCAGCACGAAATACATCACAGTGTGGGGAAGCATGCACTGCCCCTGCACACACTGTACCTGTCCCTGTGGAGAAAGAGACAGCTTCTCCTATGGAGAACTAGAGAGCTTCTGTCTGCAGTGCCGACTGTCCCTCACCTGTCACAAAATCAAATCACGATGGGGAAGTCTCCCTTGGAGATTAGCTAACTGTGTGGATTAAGACTGAGCTGGAGGTGTAATTAGTGTTCTCTCTCTCTCTTTCTCTCATTGCAGCCCTCCAGTGCTGACCTTCCAGTGAAGCATGTAGACCCCCCGGTAAGTGTACATTATACAACTGGATTCCAAAACCCCCTGATGTTTAGTGTGCTCCACTGTCAAGTTTTAGCTTCACAGGGGTCCATGATGTCTGGTTATTCCAGTGTTTTACAGGAAAATGGAGCAGTTCACAGGGAAATGGTTACTATAGACTTGTGTTTATTTGGGGACAGTGAATAGCTATTGGTTATTTGGAATTTGGCCTTGGGGGGATATACTTAAAAAAGAAGCCTCAACCCTCCCCAGGTTGCCAGGTATTTATTTATTTATTTATTTATTTTATTTTGTATAATTGGTTTACAACCTTTGAGCCAGAGGCTCATTTCCAAAGGTACCTCGTCACATTGAGGAGAGACAGAACAATTTAGGTTACAGAATACAGGTCACTGACTTAGAGTTACACAGAATGATTTCATACATTATACATTTTAGTAGCGAGTTTAGTCCCTTGGCCTTCATTTTTTTTCAAACACAATCGTTTCCTCCCCTCCACCCAAACCCAATCTTTCCACAGTTTATAAATTGCTGGTTGACATCAACTGGCACAGTGCCCAACCTGGCCTGAACCCCCCCGTCCCCAAAAATCTATGATATAAATGTTGGGGTCCCCCGACCTTTGATTCATGATTGGGAGGATCTGTAACAATCATAGCTAGCTTGTGGTATATATGCTACTGCAGCGGCAGGTCGTCAGATGGTATGGTGTGAGTTTTCACTGCTAATCACATGATACTCAACTGTACATGTCCTTTACATTGGACGGGCAGGGGGCAGTTGATGTGCTGGAGTGATGCCTTAAAGAAATTGCCAATTGCATGGACTTCAGTCACCACCCAACTAAGAAGGAGTTCTTGCTAGTGGAACCAGGTTCTTGAGGGTCATTTAGAAGATGTGAGGCCATCAGAACACCATCTCTGAATGGCCCTTCTCTGAAAACTGTGGACAGGGTAACAAATCTGGGAATCATTGTGAACTCCAGGCTGACACTAGAGCACCGGGTGCCAGCTGTAGTCCACAGCAGATTTTTCCAGTTAAGGAATATCACCTTAATTAGACCCTATCTCGGGAAAGAAGACCTGGCGACCCTGGTACATGCTTTCATGACCTCAAGACTTGATTACTGTAGTGCTCTGTACCTAGGGCTATCTGTGGCCTGGAGTGCCACCTGCAGGTGATGCAGAATGCCGCAGCCAGGTGGGTGGCAGGTGTGCCATATAGGGACCATAATAACCCTGCGCTGCGGCAGCTGCCCTGGCTCCCTGTCAGGTGACACATCACCATCAGGATTACTTTCTTAGCATACAAAGCACACAGACCTAACCTCTGACAATGCCCAGATGGGCTGCTACCTTTGTATAGCTCCTAGTGCCTATGTTACGCTTTGTATTATTTGACCAGTTGAATGTTAACTTTTGTTCACTCTGTATTGCCGAAATGGTACTTATGTTACTCATTCTGTTTTGTTATGTCACTGAATCAATATTGTCCAGCAGTTGTTAATCAGTTTTTAATACTGTTTTTGACATGGCGTAAACAAATTGTTATTCTGACGAGGAACCGTTGTAAATGAGCATTTCTGCTCAAAGGTGTATTTCTGAACTTTGAAATAAATAAATAAATAAAAAGGATAAATAAAAGCCCTGCATGGCTCGGGCCCTGCCTGTGTTAAAGACCTCTTGGCTTGGTGTGCTCCTGAAGGCTCTCTCCACTCCACTGAGGAATTCTTGCTGCTTGTCCAGAGATTGCACTCAAGAGTCCAGCAGCAGACCCTCCTCGTTGACTGCCCCAGCAATATGAAACTCCTTGACTTTCCATCTAAGGAGTTCCTCCTCACTGGAGGTGTTTATAAGAGGCCTAGAAAGTCATCGGTTTGATCTGGCATATGACTCAGATGTCTGAAATGCTCTGCTTGTACCTCAAGCTGTAATTAATGGTAGCGGTTAGTTGGTGATTTGTATTTTGCATACTTTCAATTGTCATTTGTATGTGAAGCATCGTGAACCGTTGGGGAAGAGCACTCAAGAAATAAAATGTCATACCTTGCCTTATCTAGTCTTACTTCCTTCCCAGCATGCCTGATATAGTAAGCGTTAGTCATGAATGACTGAGCACATGATCAGGCCAGTGACATCGAGGTAGAGGGTGGTGCAGTGGTAGTCCCTCTCAAATCATTATGCCCCCTTCCTCCTCTTTTCTTGCGATATTTCCTATTGGAGGCAGTATGGTGCAGTGGGTTAAGGCTCTGAGCTGCAAATCTGGAGACCTGGGTTTGAATCCCACAGCCACCTAGGTGCATACTGTGTGATCCTGAGCAACTCACTTAACTTCCTTGTGCTCCCAGGTCGCATCTGGAAACAAGCTTCGGCGTAGCATGCTACTTCTGGTTAAACAGTTCCCTTCCCCGTCCCTTCCCTATTTGCGTGGCCAGTTGTGTGCTCAGTAATTTATGAATATTGCTTAATACAGGAGACATGCTGTTGGGGGGGATGACTTTGCTAGCCAGGATTGTTACAGATGACGTCCCCCAAATTGCAGATCAGGATTCTGGGGGGCAACATTCTTGTGAATCTAGGTGAGTGCCGACAACTTCATCTGCTACACCTCATGTACAGATGTACTGCAGGTAACTACATCCTGGTCCTAGAAGAGTTCAGACATGTCCAGGAAGGGCTTTGATCTGCAGCAGGACTGGAATACATTGTCCCTCACATGAACCCCAGAGCAGGCTCCAGCTGTTCTTCCCATGCCAGCCCTCTGACTTGTGACAACCTACTCACTGTCAACAGGCACAGGGTCATTCTGCCGAAAGCAAAAACTGCGCGTTGACCAGCACCGCAAGCAAAAGGGCGTGTGCTGCAATATCATCAGGTGAAACACTGACCTGACACAAATGGCACACACCCTTTTAAACACTGAGCTTCTTTTTGTTTTTACAGGGGTCATAGCCCCCCCCCACCCCACACTCCCCAACATGGGTGGCTGTGCCCCCTACACCCCAGAATTATTATAGCAAACTCCGAGGGGGGGGTGGACTTCAGGGATGGGGAGTAACTCGGGAGGAGGGAAAAGTTTATTTTATTGTAACTCCTAGGTGGCGCTATTCCAAGGGCTACTACCCCTGCCTACTTGGCTAGCAGCAGGTTAAGGGGCCTGAGTTCTGAAACGGGTGCCTCCACCTGGTGGTCAGAGCTGATAGTGGTCAAGCTAACCTGGGCACAGCCCTCCGGGACACTGTAACCCCCCGTCTGTCCCTTCTAGTGGTCGGAACACTATACAATAATCACTTTCACAATACCTCCCATATGCTTTGCAAGCACCCACACAGTTTGCACTTACCACCAGGGTCTGTTTCTCCAGCTCAACCCTGAGGACCCCCTGTAAAACAAGGTTAGACAGAACAAATGACAGCAGCACAATACTTCGAGCACAAACTTGAGCCACAATCTGAGTAAAAAACAGATCTAATTTTTTCAGGGGGGTTTGAACAAAGGAGGGGCGTAATCCGGTTAATCAGCTTAATTGCTCTATAAATTACACAGCTGTGCATGCAGTCAGAGTCCCTAACAGTCACACTGTCTGGGTACCCAGGTGGAGGAAAAGGGGATAGCCAGGACCGTTGCCCGGTGTAGGCCAGTGTTGCAGATGGCTGGGGCCCTGTGATGGAAAAATAACTTGCACAACACAATATTTGTAATCCAGAGCCAGATGGCTCAGTTTGTGAAACAACAAAACAATCAGGTGACACACTTAGATTAAATTGCAGTTGCAGGGAGCTACCATGATGGTTACTCATGATACCCAGGACTGGACAGGATAGACGAAAATCGAGACAGCGAATTAATTATTTGGAGCGCCAGGAGAAGCTGGGCCCAGACTTTGCTAAGGTGTCGTTCCTGTTCAGGCATGGAGCAGGGGGCTGATCCCCAGGCAGGTCTCTTGTTGATGGCTCTTCTCTGTGCAGTAGGGTAGTCTGGCAGGGCCAGCGCATGGAGCTAACTGCGGATTTAGTCTGTTTTGAGCTAGATACAGCTTCCAGCAATCAGCACACAGTTCACACAAAAGGGGAACTAAATCGCGACCCCCATTCAGTACACAGCACATTTATATGCAAGGAGATATTACTGTACCAGGCAAACTGCTCCCTGGTCACACTCGCAAAGTCACTGCTGAAACCCAGGAGCTCAGAAGTAGCTGGAGTTCCTGACAGGCTGTTTGCATTTAGCAAAATCTTCGGTCTTAAACAGGTTTAGCCTGGTTACACCTCTGTGGCTTCTTTGTTCTCACAAGATCGGATTTAGTCTGAAAATAATCCTCTTTTCCCTCTCAGGGCAGCAAACAGGCAAGCAGGCCAGAAGTCAGGCCTTCCACGGTTCTCCCCGCGCAAACTACTGCGCAAACGGCTGCTCGAACTATAAGAACTGTTGTTCTTTCAGCTTCCAACTTAGATGTGGCTTGCCAGCAGACAGCTCAGGGGATTTCCCTTAGATTCAAAAGGCTCTTTTGGTCGGTTCAGCTGTCAGTCACAGTAAGAGCTCCCCCTTCTGTTGCAAAAAGGCGCCAACAGTCCAAAACTACAAATCCCAAGCCTGTACAGCACACTGTCCTTTCAGACAGGCTCCATTTTAGAGTCCCCAGGAACTGATTGGTCCAGTTTGGCAGTTCGGGACCAAAATGGTGGAGAAGCTCAGAACAGTCCTTGCTGCAGAGAGGCAGGTTAGAACAAACTGCAGTATCATTATCACTCTAAATCATTTCCAGCAAATAGTTACATCCTTCAGCAGAGCTTCCTCTGCACAATTAGCGATGGCAGAAACTGAGCTAATTTTCAGCAGCCCGAGTGGGACTCGAGCTTGGAGGCACTCAACCCCCTTCCAGATTAATTATTACTGCAAACAGGCAGCCCTTAAAGTGGCAGTACATAAAGGCTATACAGTCACTCTCTAGCATTACATTTAAACTGCTAAACGCAGAACACCAGCCTGGTAGAGAGCATTTAGGCTATCTCGAGAAAGACTTTTCAGGAACCCCCATTTGTGGGGGGGGGATCGGGAGGTTTACATTATTTTTTTTTTAAATAAAAGCTGCAAAAAGTTGCAGCACAGGGAGATCTGGTAGGAAATGAATCATGGTCCAAGGTCTCCATTTCCGCCATGTGCTGGCGCCTTAGCCACGCCACCATGGAAGCGGCTTCACCAGCACCCCAGCACATGGCAACCTGATACTTCCGCGTTTTCAGTTTACAGTTGCAGGGGTAGCAATTCCTTACCGCTTTTCTACCCCTGTCACTGTAATTCCAGGCATGCAATACACAGTGCAGTTAATACCATGCTGTCTTTCTTGCGCGGTGTTGACCCGGTACCCTGTCAACACAGCCCCCGTCACATTTGGCCTATTATGAGAATAGTACATACTGTACCGCTCGCACACTAGGTCCTGCTATACCTGAGCAAGCTTAGACAACCCATGGTATGGGTGACTATACTCCTGTACTGATCTGTGTTGTATGCTTAATATGACAGGGTTTTATCTATCCATTTAAGACACACACATGGAAGGTAACCATAATCTGTTGCACTCTGACAGTTAGGTATTAAGTGCTTCTCCATTTGTGAGGGATATGTAACATCTTAATTATTGTTATAACTGTGGTGAAAATGTATGTTTGTACTAAAGCTATAATGTATAAATTATACCTTCTCCTAGCCGTAACCAGATCCTACTGCAACTGGATACCATTGTGAATGTGTCCCTGACTGAATTATGTTGTCTGTTTCTCATGAATAAAATGTTTTGTGTGGTTCACAATAAACACAGCCATAGAGTCAAGCCATACAAAAACAAGAGTATTGGACTTTAGGAAGGCTGATGTTGGGAAAATGAGAGAGTGCCTCAGAAAAGCACTAGCAAACGGGCAAGAAGAAGGGGTGGAGAAACAATGGGGAATAATCAAAACAGCCATCGTAGAGGCAACAAGCCTTTGTGTGAAGCAAATCAACAAAACAAAACAAAAAGGAAAAAACAGCTATGGTTCTCAAAAGAGGTGGTAGGGATGGTTAAGGAGAAAAGGATAGCATTCAGGAAATATAAGGAAACACAGAAGGAGCAGAACAGAGAACTTTATCAGTTAAAGCAGAAGGAGGCAGGGAAGGCAGTCAGAATAGCGAAGGCACAAACTGAGGAAAAGATAGCCAACTCTGTTAAGAATGGGGATAAAACCTTTTATAGGTACATTAGGGAGCGAAGAAAGACCAAGGGAGGGATACAAAGACTTAATAAAGGGGAGGGAATGTGGGCAGAGGGTGACAGTGAAAAAGCAGGGATACTGAACGAATATTTCTGCTCAGTATTAACAACAGAAGAGGAGGGGGAGGTACCTAAACCAAACACGAGAGAGAAACTCTGAATAGGGGGGTCGATACCAGTCCATTCACAGAAGAAAGGGTTTTGAAAGAACTCTTGAAACTGAGGGTGGACAAAGCAAATGGGCCTGATGGGATTCACCCAATAATTCTAAAAGAACTAAGGGTAGAACTAGTAACACCACTGACTACTCTCTTTAACAAATCATGGGAGGATGGGTTGGTACCTGAGGACTGGAGGAGGGCAAATGTGATTCCACTTCACAAAAGTGGGAGCAGAGCAGAGGCAGGAAACTACAGACCAGTTAGTTTGACTTCAGTGGTAGGGAAAATAATGGAATCACTTCTGAAGGATAGAATTGTTGAATACCTAGAGGCCAGTGGGGCAGAGGACCCAAGGCAGCATGGTTTCACAGCAGGAAGGTCATGTCAGATGAACCTAATAGATTTCTTTGACTGGGTGACCAAAGTAGTAGACCAGGGAGGGGCTGCGGATATGGCCTTCCTAGATTTTAGCAAGGCATTTGACACAGTCTCACACAAAAGATTAATAAATAAGTTAGCCAGCCTTGGAGTGGGTCCCAAGGTGGTAGCCTGGATAAAAAACTGTCTGGACAACCGGACACAAAGGGTAATAGTAAACGGAGTCCACAGTGAAGAAAGAAGGGTAACTAGCAGGGTACCGCAGGGTTCGGTACTGGGACCGGTCCTCTTTAATGTCTTTATAAGTGACATTGGAGAGCACCTGGGAGGAAAGGTATGTCTCTTTGCAGATGACACAAAGATCTGCAACAGGGTTGATACACAAGGTGGGGTGGAAAGGATGAAAAGGGACTTGGCAAGGTTGGAGGAATGGCCAAATATGTGGCAGCTCAGATTCAATGCAAAGAAGTGCAAGGTAATGCATCTGGGAAACAAAAACATACTAACATACTAAAATGCCAGCAGAATAGGCCTAACGGTCTTTCGAGTCTGCTCGATTGGTCAGCCCCCACCCTGGGTGCTGACCTTGCTGCCTCCCTCGCCTTCTCTGGCTTCTCCCTTCCCAGTTCCGGATATTCTTGCTGCATTGGATTTTGCTTCCAGAACCCTTCCCCTGTACCTGTCCTAGCCCCTCTTGAACCCCTCTACCGTCTCTACCTCCACCAGCCCCCTAGGCAGTGCATTCCATGGCTCCACCACCCTCTCAGTGAAGTAGCACCTCCTCCTTTCTCCCCTGAATCTTCCCCCCTCCAGCTTCCACCCATGCCCTCTAGTGGCCCCATCCTCCTTCCTTCGAAGCACCCTGACTGTTCCTCCCCTATTTACCCTCTTCATGTACTTAAGACCTCTATCATGTCCCCTGGTCCTTCTCTCTTCCAATGTGTACATATTTAGCTCTTTGAGCCTCTCCTCATAGGTCCTGTCCCCAAGCCCCAAATCATTTTGGTTGCCCTCCTCTGGACCCTCTCCAGGAGTTTAATGTCCCTCTTTAAGTGTGGTCTCCAAAACTGCCGCAGTACTCAAGGTGTGGTCTCACCAAGCAGTTATACAGAGGGCATCACTTCCCTCCTTTGAGGTGATCCCCCTAGCGATGCATCCCAGCATCCTGTTGGCCTTGGCTGCTGCCCTCCTACAAGTCTCCGAGTTGTTCATTTTGACATCCACCACCACCCCCAGGTCCCTCTCAGCCCCTCGAGACTTGTAGCATTCCCCCCGCGCAGGGTGTACACTTGGCCTGGGTTTCTGGCCCCCAGGTGGAGTACCTTGCATTTCCCTGCATTGAACCTCAGCTTCCACTTTCTAGACCATCTTTCCAGAGCCTCCAGGTCCCCCTGCAGGGCCACCCTCCCCTCCTCCCATCCACCACCACCCCCAGTTTTGAGTCATCTGCAAGAGACTCATCTCACTCCTGATTCCTGTCCTTATGTCAGAGACGTAGGCGTTGAACAGGAGGGACCAAGGACTGATCCCTGTGGGACCCACTAATGACCCTCTTTGGGGATGAGACTATCCAGCCAACTACGACCCTCTGGGTCCGGTCATGGAGCCAATTACCTATCCATCTGATCATCTGGTTCCCAACCCCCATTTCTCCCAGCTTATCCAACAGGCCCATGTGAGGAACAGAGTCAAATGCCTTGCTGAAGTCTAGAAAGAGGACGTCCACTGGTCTACCAAGATCCAAGGCACTCATCACCCAGTCATAGAACTCCAGAAGGTTTGTCTGACACGATTTCCCTGAGACGAATCCATGCTGTCTATCGTCCAGGCACCCAGACTTTTCCAGGTCTCTCCCTAGCCTCTCCTTGACAATGCCCTCCATCACCTTGCCCACCACCAATGTCAGGCTGACAGGCCTGTAGTTCTCTGCCACCTCCCTTGATCCCCCCTTGTGGATAGGCACTATATGCGCCACCTTCCAGTCCTGGGGCACCCACCCTGTCCTCAGAGAGATGGTGAAAAGCTCCGCTAGGGGTTTCGCCAGGAGATCCTAAGTTCCTTCAGCACTCTGGGATGTAATTTATCCGCCCCGGTGCTTTCTCTGTCTTAAGGGAGCTGAGGGCTTCCCTCACTCTCTCTGCTGTGATTTCCACTTCCAGTACTTCTTCTCCCTGCTTAGCCCTCCTCCCTCCTGCCAGTGATGCCTCCCCCTCTCCCCAGACCCGCCGATCGGTAAGGGTCCCCCCTCCTCAGTATCTCTGTCTCTTCCCATGTATGATGCAGCACCCCCATTTTCTTTGGTGGAAACTGAGGTGAAGTACTCATTTAGTACCTCAAACCCAGGGGAAGAGTACACAATGGGGGGTGAGTTAATAACAACAACAAAAACTGAAAGAGACCTAGGAGTAATTATATCAGATGAGCTAAAGGTGGGCAAGCAATGTGAGAAGGCAGTAAGGAGGGCTGGGGGGATACTGGGATGCGAAGGGAGAGGCATCAACAGTAGAAAACAGGAAGTTGTTATCCCTCTGTACAGACAGTTAGTGAGACCCCCTCTAGAGTACTGCATGCAATTCTGGAGACCCTATCTCTGCAAAGACATATACAGAGTGGAGGTTGCTCAGAGGATGGCAACCAAAGTGTTGCAGGGTCTGCAGCAGAAGACATATGAGGAGAGACTAAAGCAGCTTAATATGTATACCCTTGAGGAAAGGAGGGAGAGGGGGACATGATAGAAACTTTCAAGTATCTCAAGGGAATTAACAAAGTACAAGAGGGTAGTGTCTTTCAGAAGAAGAGATGTGCAAGAACAAGGGGGCACAATTTGAAGATAGAGGGGAATGGCTCAGAAATAATGTTAGAGCATATTTTTTCACAGAGAGGGTTGTGAATGCATGGAACAGCCTTCCTGCGGAGGTTGTGGAGTCAGGAACAGTGGGAGAATTCAAGAATGCATGGCACAGGCATAAGGCAATTCTAGTGGTGGGTAGGAGGAAGTACGTTGTTGATTAACTAGAATCTGCAGCGTATCCATCAGGTAGGGAAATGGGCAGACTAGGTGGGCCAAGCGGTCCTTATCTGCCATCAAATTCTATGTTTCTTTATCTTTGGGGACTAACGGAGGGGTTTGGGCAAAGGAGGTGGGGAGGACTGCCAAGATAGTGTGGGCTCCTGCTGGCACAGTGCCAGCATCTGTTCGGCATTTAAAAATATGAGAAGACAGTTAGGGAGTGGTGGGCAGGAGTTGATTGGGATTGGGAAAGTGGCACCCAAAGGAACTAGCCCTGGCCACTTATAGAAGGAGTTAAAGGAGCCCTAAAGACAAACAATTCCAAGAGATATGTTTTCCAGTCTGCCCAGTTGAGTATCTACTTAGCTTACAGTAATGTAGCACTGCACAGCCGTTTAAGCAGGAGAAGGCTGTGCCTCAATCTCACAAGACTTGCTGCATCTCTTAGCAAACAGGATCGGAGAGCAGCAGCAGAAACAATGAGAAAATGGAAATTGCCACACTGAAATTCATTAATTAATTTATTTTTTTATTAGTAACATGTTTTATCAGGTAAGCAAGTAAAGTCAAGATGGGTTCCTTTCCAGCTGTGACTTGGGGGGGGGGGACAGCAAGATGATATAGTACAGACATTTTAGAGGCACAGGAAATAAATAAATACATATATACATACATAAATACACACATACATACATACATGCATACATAAATACATATACATACATAAATACATACATACATAAATACACACATACATACATAAATACATACATTCATACATAAATACATACATACATAAATACACACATTCATACATACATACATACATACATACATACATACATAAATACACACATACATACATACATACATGCATACATAAATACATATACATACATAAATACACACATACATACATACATAAATACACACATACATTCATACATACATTCATACATAAATACATACATACATAAATACATACATACATACACACATACATACATACATTCATACATAAATACATATACATACATAAATACATACATACATAAATACACACATACATACATACATTCATACATAAATACATATACATACATAAATACATACATACATATACATACATAAATACACACATACATACATACATAAATACATACATACATAAATACATATACATACATAAATACATACATACATAAATACATACATACATTCATACATATACATTCATACATAAATACATATACATAAATACATACATACATAAATGCATATACATACATAAATACATACATACATACATAAATACATATACACATACATAAATACATATACATACATAAATACATACATACATTCATACATAAATACATACATACATAAATACACACATACATACATAAATACATACATGCATACATAAATACATATACACATACATAAATACATACATTCATACATAAATACATATACATACATAAATATATACATACATAAATACATACATACATACATAAATACATATACACATACATAAATATATACATTCATACATAAATACATATACATCCATAAATATATACATACATAAATACATATATACATACCTATATACATACATAAATACATACATACATAAATACATATATACATACATACATATATACATACAGAATCACACATGCCCACACAATGGAAAGCATCACGGGCTGCATATGCAAATCACCACAGAGTGTTATGCTGGTCCAACTTTAAGCAGAATTGCATGGTGCCGAAAGGCCTCTCACACAGTTTGCAAAGGGTGCTAACAGAAGACATAGACACGTGTTTCGTCCTACCAGGACTCATCAGTATGCCTCGTCTGTTTGACACCCCAGTGGAATGGACCAGCTACCCTAAGACAGTGTGTCTTGGATATGTTGTGGTGAACCCATTAAAATAAAAAAACTGTTTAAAAGACAAAGAACCTCTGTGCGCAAACACCGAGGCAAGGGTTACCCCAAAGGTAACAACAATTAAATCAGTTGACACACTTTGATTTGAGCTTTGTTGCAGGGCGCTACGCTGGTGTTTACTCACGCTACCCAGTACAGGATGCAGGATGGATGAAATGGAGACCTCAGGATGAAGTGCTGGATTGCCAGGAGAAGCAGAGCCCACTCTAAGCACCATGGTGCTGATCCTGTTCATTGGTGTTGAGCAGGGAGCCGATTCCCCAGGCGGGTCTCTCATCGGTTGTTTCTCTGCGGCGTGAGCGGCTTTCTGGGCCGAGGTGGCAAGGCCCAGACTGGGTGAACAGTTTGGAGACAGTCCGGTAAGTGCTGGATACAGCTTCCAGTAAGCGTGACACATTCAAGTAGTGACGAACCAAATCGCGACCCACTATCAATATTCAGCACACACATAGTAAAAGCAAGGTAAATACCACCATTCAGATAACAGTCCAGTTGCAATTCAGTGTCTCTGCACAAACCATACACTCTGCGGCAGTCTAAAGTCCTGACAGGCCAATCGCACCGAGGCAAATCTTCGGTCCACTTCAGGAGGATTCAGTTTGTCACAAAACAGGATCTGATTGCAAAAGCTGCAAATTTGGAAGAAGTCCGTTATCAGGCTCAAGATCTCTTCACTTATGAAGATGGTAGCAAGCAGGCCAAACACAGCCTTCCCGCCAGTTTCCCCTGCGCACCATGCAGGAACAACTGTTCGAATCACTCGAGCTGTTTACTCTTTCAACTCTAACTTCAGACTCACTCCCTGCTGCAGGCAGCTTGGGACTTTCCTGGAGATCCAAAAGGTTCAATTCGTTGATCCATCCGTCTGTCACAGCTAGAGCTCCCCCACCAGTTCCATTTAGGCACCAAAGGGCAAAACTACAATTCCTATAGAAATTCACTGCATTCCTACAGAAATTCACTCCCACAAGACCCTTGGGGAGAGACTCCATTTTAGGGTCCCCAAAGGTACTGATTGGTCCAAACTAGCAGTCCAGAACCAAGGTGGTGCCCATTCCCCAAAATGGAATACCCTGCTGCGCGCCCCTTCCCCTGTTTAAAAGAAATTTCAAGGAAATCTTCTATTCTCCTCCAACCTGCTCAGGCAACTATACTTAACAACTGCCATTAATCTCTCCTCTCCACTCACTAGTACACTGTATTCTCGCCTATCTCTCCACCAATCCTTTCTCCCTAATCCTTTTGCTCTCCCTCTCTCTCTCTCTCTGTCTATATGTGTATATATATATATATTTTTTTTTTTCTATACCTCACCCCTCCAAGCCTATCCTATCTTTTTCTACAACTTACCTCTCCCCGCTCTACCCTCTAGTCTTCGCTCCCCCTTTCTGACCATCCTGTCTCTCTACTAATCCCCTCCCTGTTCCCTCCTTTTACCCTCTACTATATTCTGCAATTATAATGTAATTGTATTATATAATTTAAAATAATTGTTTCTTAACATTTTTGTAAACACAAAGATTGCATCTCTTATGACTAGCTAGTGTATCAGGCGTTGATGATTTGACTTAGTTTACACTGCACGATCCCTGCAGTCCCGGGTATCCTTTCAGGGGTCCCATGCCATACCAAAGACTTATCAACCGTGGGCCTATCAACCGTTATCAACCTTGACCTTCTCAAAAACGTATCAGCTTTGGACTTCTTCACAATCCTATCTTCCCTGGACCTTATCCTAAGATCTATTCAACTATGGACCCCCCCCCCCGGACCTCCCTGGTGTTGCTGGATTATTGCTGTGGATCTGTTCTGCCTGTTCCCTAATTATTGCCTGCTGCTTAATTTACTGCTACCACATGTATTATCTATGAGTGCTATTCTCCTGCCACTGTCTGTCCTCATTTTATTGTATTGTTCTCCTAACTGTACTATGTACCTAAAATTGGAATAGTTCCATTCCCTGAAAAAGGGACATGCTTGTCTCAGTGGGCTCACCCGGTTACCAAAATTCAAATAAATTAATAAAGTTAACAGAAATGTCCATGTTGCAAAGGAAGGCAGGTTAGACAAACTACGATATCTTTACTATCAAAGCAGATAATCAATAAACAGTCACAGTTCTAAATAAAGCTCCCTCTGCACAATTAGCGATGGCAGAATGGAGCAATAATACAGCAGCCCGGGCGGGACTCGAGCCTGAAACTACTCAGCCCCTACCCAGATGAATTATACTCCACGAAATAGGCAACTCTCAAAGAGACAGGTACGGAGGCTAACAAGGCACTCTCATGCAGACACTTTTAAATGGCTAGGACACAGAACGCCAACCTGGCAGTGGTCATTCAGGCAAGCCCAAGGAACACTTTTGGGACTCCCCATTTGTTGGGGGGGGTTACATACATAAATAAAAAATAAGTCTTGCAACCTGTCAGGATACTTGTTACAGAAAATATCAAGTGTAAACAGCTGTTATCAGGTCAGTCTCTCTTTCATGGTAAAACTTTTGAATTAAATAAATTATGAATAAATACGGCTATCACCTCTCACTCAGTCACAGCACTGGGGGGGCCATTCACACTATGTACAACTCACCTGCAGCTCCAGTCTTACGGTCCTTCATGATAAAAATAAATGTTCCTATGCCCTGCATGTTAAATAGACGATGTGCCAATTGATTGAAACACATACACACAAAAAAAACCTCAGACCATCAGTCCCTCCCTTGCCCAAATACAAAAGCCACACTGACCCCGGAACCACATCCTGAACCGCCGCAGTCCGTCAGCACTTGCAGCCACCTCATTTACAGTGAATGACAGAAACAATCACAGTTTGCACCAGACTGTTACTTAAACAAACGCCTTTGTGTTTATATGTGTGTGTGAAGGGTGTTGCTGTTTGGGGTGACAGACAACTTCAGCAGTAATGTCCCTGGTAATGACACACTACCTAACAGGGAGGAAGGATATTACTAAAAAAATAAATAAAAACAAGCTTTAAAGACAGTAAATTAAATATTTTAATAACTTTTTTAAATTATTTTCTTAGAACTCGTATAATCACAAAAATCCACTCCAAGGTGTGGGTTATGGTGGGATTTACCCACTTCTGGTGTGCTGTAGTCACTCAGCCTCTGGCCTCATGACCAAACCACACCAGACATGGGTAAATCCCACCATAACCCATACCCTATCATGGATTATTGCTTAAGTAACAGGAAATGTAGGGCAAATAGAAGACCTGTCTGCAAGCACAGGGTTCTGGTAAACCTCAGTTGTTTTGTACTTCTAGAAAGTGGTGAGTATGTTAAGGGCATTGTGGGGAGACTCTGAAGAATCCATTCAAAAGCTTGATTCCAGGAAGGGGCAAGAATGTTTGTTAAATTTACTAAAACTGGCCCCTTTTCGGTGCATTACATTTAAAATTATATGTAATAGTGGGAAAGTATATGATATCTATACAGGATTTATGGTATAGGTTCCATAAGTCGTCTACTTTGATTAGCTGTTAGATCCCAAAAGGCGCGTGATTATCAGAGCACGACCACACAGTTTGGTTAGGGTTCCTTGAAACGGTTCTGAAGTTACTCTCTTAAAGCACTTCCCCTTGTCACAGCTCTGAGCCCCTAGCAAATTACAATGTTGAAGCTTTTCACCTGTGTCAGTTCATTAGCGTTTCAAGCAGAGGCGTTGTTAGGATAACAAACGATTCCATACCCGAGCCCTGAAAGGCGAGGGGTAGGCCATAGGAATTTTAATAAAAGAATTAATTTCAGTATTTCTAGTCAGAAGAGTTTTGGGGCCCACTGTTGTCGAGGCACAGGTCAGGGAAGCATAGGGAAAACCAGGTGCAGTTGTAGAATTCACCAAAAAATTTGTATTTACAGTAGCAGTAACATAAAAAAAAAACTTGTTCAGAATAACTATGTACAAAGGAGAAAAAAAGTTTTCCTTGAAGTTCTGTGTCCCTTTTTCTTCTAATCCTTCTTGCAGCTTAGCTCCTTTATAAGTCCTTTCAACCCCCATCCTTAGCAAGCATCCTGTTTTTGTAAATATCAGGCAGGAGCTGCTAGAACACAGTGTGCTTCTTGAGTTGAGGCCCCCTTTTGCACAGCTTTTGCAAAAGGCTCAGAGATTTGCACTAAGGTAATCTCTAGTTTCCAACAGCTTTTTGCAGTTTTCTCAAATTATAAATATATACATTTAAACAGTAGCACTATATATTTTCCAAACACAAGGGATCCCAATATCAGTTACATTTCTATACAGTGATTTGCACATATTTTTATATCAGCAGTTCTAGGTATGCAAGGGAGAAAAACAGACAGCAAGAGAAAACTGAGAGACAGTGAGAGGCAAAGAATTGCGAACCTGTTGGGTTGATCAAGTCCGAAGTCTCACAGGAAAATTTGGTTGCACAACCAGACAGAGAAGAGACAGAAAAGGAAAGTTCCTTGCATTTAAACACTTTTTCCATAACAACTGGGACAGGGTCCTATTCTACCCTGTCATACCCACATAGAAACATCCAATGCCCAAGCCCCTGAGGCCCAGGTCTGGCAATGGCTCTGATTTCAAGGAACTCCCAACCACACAAACAGGAAAAACAGTTTGATTTTCTTGTTTCAAGCCATGCTGTCTCTACTTTTATCTTGCAAACAGTAGTGCCTCTCTCTTTTTTATTTATTTCTCTCTTTTTTCTTCCATCGTTTGTCACCCCCCCCCATTCTCCCTTAGCAGTCATCCTTCCCACAGAGACCCCAAGCTCTGTCCCTCACCATCTCGGGCTACAAGCCCCTAACTACAGGCCTATCTGATTGAGTGAGTGGGTACCATGGTGGTGGAGTGGAGGTTGCAGGGTCACCGGCCATCATTGCTGCACTCAGTGGGGTTTTCCTCCTTGTTTTATTGCCCTAGTGCCCTGAGGTTGGGAATGCATGCCATGGTGTGGGCGTACAGCATGAAGATGCTGTACGTGCTTGAGCCCCTGCCCCAACTGTCTAAGACGTGGTCGCCAAAGCTATGCACCCAGCCTCCGTTGGGTGGCAGGCAAGCAACGGCTCGCTTTGTCCCCCCTCCTCAAAGGAGGAGAGCTGTCTGCAGATACTGAATTTTTTTTTTTCCTCGGCCAACCCACCCAAACATCCTGGTCTGTTCCTGAACCAGGATCACCATGCGTCCTCTCTCATGCATGCAGTGATGGTTTATGGTAGTTATTATTGTGCACTTATTATGCCCAAATTATACATTCTTAATATCCCAGAAAAAGTAGCCAGGTTTTATTAGATTTAAAATGCAATGTTTGACAATGCTACGCAATGTAAGGGCCTTCTTAGTTGAGCGGTGGCCATGATTTGTTCAAATCGGGCCATCAGAATATTGCAGTTAGACTTTAAAAAACAAGCCACATTGACGTCAATGGAGCGCACCCCCACACTCTCCTATTACATCACAAAACATGCTAGTGCTGGGACGGCGCTGCAGATAGGGATGTAGAATGGATCGGGCTCTCAGCTCGATGGAACCAAAATGCAATCCCTTCCCTCCCTAAAACTATCAATTTAAACTTTTTTTTGTCAGTCCAGCTTGCAGTGCAGAAGGGTGTAAGGATAATTCTGGGGCTGGGGGGGGGCAACATAAAAAGCACAAAAGGTGCTCTTTAAAATTCTTATGTACTCTAAAGGATTTCTGTTAGGAACACAAAGCATTCAGTTCCATGACTTCTCTAAACTTGATAAGAGGGCTCTCATCTGTAACCTTCGTAATACAGAATGGACACCTCTATACCAGACCTCTGACACTGAACACGCTGCACAACACTTCCTCTCCAAGCTGCTGGCCCTTCAGGACAAGTATGTCCCATTGAAAAGGCACCGTGCTCGAGGGGCTGCCACCTGCTGGCTAAATTCTGAGCTAATGGCCTCTATCAAACAGAGGGACAAAGTCTGGAATAAAGCAAAGCTGTCTCAGTCCCCTACTGACTGGGCTGAGTACAAAAGGCTTTGGAACCTCAGTAAAACAGCCATAAGAACTGCAAAAGAGCACCTATTACTTCTCCACTCCTTTGTTAGTAACACTAGGGGGTTCTGGAGACACATAAACTCGATTTTGGGGAGAGAAAAAAGTGAAACGTTAACTGAGGTGGTCCTGGATGGAATAAGCTGTAATAATCCTCTCACCATTGCTGATGCTCTAAACTCTCGTTTCTCGGACCTCTCTGTCTATGCATCACCTCCTGCACCTTTGTCTGGACCACCTCTTGACAACAGGGAACCGACTAACCCTCCTTTTAACCTCTACCCAGTCACAGTACCTGAAGTCTGATGCATTCTTTTTTTTTTCCATATTACTTTTTACCATTTTTGTTTTTCAATTTTCTCCCCGTACACCCCCCCCTTGCGGCGTGAACGTGCATATGTTGAGGCATGCAGACATCACGTCTCTGCTTTCCCAACCTCTGGTGCTGCCTCCATCCTCCACTGGGGGCAGCCAAGGAGTGGGATGACAGCCCCCCTTCCCCGGGAGAGGAGAGCAGTCCATTGGATGCTTGATCCTCTCCCTCCTCTGCCGACCCCCGGTAACCCGAGGTCACTCCCAACCCCGAGTCGCTGGCGTGGCATGAGGTGTGGCGTCCAGTGCCTCAACCTTCAGCGCCACCGGGCCAGCTCAGTCTGACGCCTTCTTAACTCCATTCCTCCCTATGGGTCGGCAGGGGCGATGGGCTCCTACCTAAATTCTAAAAAATCATTTGCCCCCTACATTGCCTCTCCAGCTACTCACCTCTTCAATCTGTCTCTGATCACAGATCAAGTTCCTTCCCCCTAGAAGATTGCAAGTGTTGTCCCCATCCACAAAAAAGGTGACACTACAAACATGGACAACTACCGGCCCATTGCTATTTTGTCAACCTTATCCAAAATCTTGGAGAAAATCTCGGACCACCTCCAGTTTCACAATCTTCTCACTCCGGATCAACATGGTTTTCATTGCAGGCACAGCATCTCCACTGCTATTATCTAATTCACCAGTGATGTCAGGCTTGCCATGGACAAAGGCTCCCTCACTGGGGCTATCTTTGTAGACCTCACAAGAGCATTTGATTTGGTGGACCACCTGCTGCTCCTGTCCAAGCTGTCCACCCTTGGTTTCTCCACCTCTGCCACCACATGGTTCTATAACTATCTGTTGAAGCGACAGCAATTTGTGCAGGTCGGCAATGCCAAGTCCCCTCTCTCCCACACCCGGATCGGAGTTCCTCTGGGATCCATATTGGGCCCTCTACTGTTTTCAATCTCCGTAAATGATCTTCCCCAGCTGTCCAGCCCATGCTCTGCCCTGTTATTTGCTGATGACTTCGTACTTTACTCCAGCTCCTCTGACCTGTCTGACACAAACTGGAACCTAAACCTCAATTTCAACATTTTCCAACACTAATGAAGCAATATAAATTTATCCTAAACAACAAAAAGACAGTTGCCATGCTCTTTGGATCAGGACCCAAAAGCAGAGCCTGTCACCAGCCACTGTGCATCATAGCATCCGATGACACCCTCCTCAACATTGTCTCCTCTTTTAAATATCATGGAGTCACCCTGGATCCAGCCCTGGACTATGACCTGCACCTCACTACTACTATCAAATCAGTCAATACACAGCTTGGAACTGCGTATAAAGTCAGACACAGCCCCACATCTGCAGCGAGGCTGGCTATCGCTCAGGGGGTTCTGAGATCAAAACTGGCCTATGGGATGATTGCCCTTCCTGAATCCTCTAGAGTTCTCCTCCACAAGTGGGATGGCTGCTATAATAACATATGCCACTTTGTTTGGCTGTTCCAAAGCTCACTTACTGCTGCTCACTATACTCCGGCCTGGGCTAGCTACTCCCCACAGCTTCCCGAAAATACACCTCCACTTGTTTCATAAAAAAACATCATTGCCTGCCAGAAACCTGGCAAACTGGCCTTGCTATTAAAAACTGCCCACTCTGCTTACCCACTAAGATCTGCTGACAAGTCCTACCTGGTCCAACCTAAGTGTAACACTAAAATGGGTGAAAATGCCTTCTCTGTCAGCGCTCTGAAGGTGTGGAACTCCCTTGATTGCGTTGGTCTGTTGAGCTCGCTCACTACCCCTCTGTCACTCGCTCAGTCTGTTTCTCCCGGTGCTGCAGGCTGCTGTCTTGTACTGGGCTCCTGCCTGCCCACAAAGAAATCTGCAGCAGTCCCCCGCTCTCACTCACTCGTTCCGTTTCTGCCGGCGCTGCAGGCTGGCCTTTTGTACTGGGCTCCTGCCTGCGTTGCCACCTTTTTCTGCCAACAAGAGCAATCCACAGCAGTCACGATGAGGCTCCGTTGAGCTCGCTCACTCCCTGTCTCACTTTCGCTCATTGTACTTCTCGGCGCTGCAGGCTTGCCCTTTGTACTGGGCTCCTGCCTGCATTGGCACCTTTTTCTTCCCACAAAGAAATCTGCAGCAGTCCCGACAAAGTTCCGTTGAACATGCTCACTCCCCTTCTCTCACTCGCTCATTCTGTTTCTACCACCACTGCAGGCTGCCCTTTTCTACTGGGCTCCTGCCTGCGTTGCCGCCTTCTTCTGCCCACAAAGAAATTTGCAGCAGTTACAATACAGCTCCATTGAGGCTCACTCCTCCCTACTCTCACTCACTCATTTCTGGTTTCCCGCCACTGCAGGCTGCCCTTTTGTACTGGGCCCCTGCATGCGTGCTGCCCTTTTTCTGCCCACAAACCAAATCTGCAGCAGTCTCAACCAGAGCTCCGTTGGGCTCACTCACTCCCTCCCTCCTCACTCATTCTGTGTCTCCACTGCTGCAGGCTGCCCTTTGTACTGGGCTTCTGCCTGCGTTGGCTTTTTCTGGCCAAAAGAAATCTGAAGCAGTCCCGACACAGCTCCATTGAGCTCGGTCACTCCCCCTCTCTCACTCACTCATTCCGTTTCTGCCGGTGCTGCAAGCTGGTCTTTTGTACTGGGCTCCTGCCTGCGCTGCTGCCTTTTTCTGCCCACAAAGAAATTCACAGCAGTCACAATAGAGCTCCGTTAAGCTCACTTACTACCGCTCTGTCACTCACTCGTTCTGTTTCTCTTGGCGCTGCAGGCTGCGCTTTTGCATGGGGCTCCTGGCTGCATAGGCACCTTTGTCTGTCCACAAAGCTGTCCCAACAGAGCTCCGTTGAGGTCGCTCAGTCTCCCTCTCTCACGCGCTCATTCTATTTGTCCTGGCACTGCAAGCTGCCCTTTTCCACGGGGTTCCTGCCTGCATTGGCGCCTTTTTCTGCCCACAAAGAAATCTGCAGCTGTCCTGATAGAGCTCCGTTGAGCTAACTCAGTCCCCCTGTCTCACTCACTCGTATTGTTTCTCCCACCACTGCAGGCTGGCCTTTTGTACTTGGCCCCTGCCTGCATTGACGCCTTTTTCTGTCCAAAAAGAAATTCGCAGCAGTCCTGACAGCGCTCAGGTGAATTTGCTCACTCCCCCTCTCTCACTCGCTCTCTCGTTCTGTTTCTCCTGGTGCTGCAGGCTGCCCTTTTGTACTGGGCTTTTGTCTTGGGGCCTTTTTCTGCCCACAAACAAATCCGCAGCAGTCCCGACAGAGCTCAGTTGAGCTCGGTCACTCCCCCCTCTCACTCGCTCGATCTTAATCTGTCCCAAACACTGATTTCCCACAGCAACCGTGCTATTCTCCGGCAGGAGTGCAAAAACATATTTTAGCCAGGATGTGAAAAATGACAGCTGTACTGTTCATAAGGAGGTGTAGGAAAAAATGCCACTGTTGAAAATGTGGCGTGAAAATACTACAAATTTGTGAAGCTACAAGGGTGCGTGGAAACAGTTCAACGCACACTTGTAACACAGTCATGTTATGGAAGTTCATCACCAAATTTTCAACATAGGGATTTTAGGACCTCTGCTCATGAACAGTGCCATTGTCATTTTCTTAATCTGTCCCGAACACTGATTTCCCACAGCGACTGCATTATTCTGTGCCGGAACTGTGAAAACACATTCGGTCAGGATGTGAAAAATGACAGCTTTATTGCTCATAAGGAGGTGTGAAAAAATGCCAGTGTTGAAAATCTAGCGTGACAATATTACAACTCTGCGAAGTTACAAGGGTGTGTGGAAAGTGTGCAATGCACACTTGTAACACAGTCATTTGACGGGCTATAATCACCAGATTTTCAACGTAGGCATTTAGGACCTCTGTTCATGAACAGTATCACTGTCATTTTCTTAATCTGTCCCAAACAGTGATTTCCCACAGCGACCGCTCTGTTCTGTGCTGGAAGTGCGAAAACACATTTCGGCCAGGATGGGAGAAATGACAGCTATACTGTTCATCAGTAGGTGTGGGAAAATGGCAATGTTGAAAATCTGGAGTGAAAATATTACAAATTCGCGAAGTTACAAGTGTGCGTGCAAACTGCGCAATGCACGCTCGTAACACAGTCATTTTACGGAGTATCATCACCAAATTTTCAATATAGGCATTTTAGGACCTCTACTCATGAACAGTGTCACTGTCATTTTCTTAATCTGTCCCAAACACTACTTTCCCACAGCGACCGTGCTATTCTGCGCCGGAAGTGCGAAAACACATTTTGGCCAGGATGTTAACAATGACAGCTGCACTGTTCTCAAGGAGGTGTGAAAAAATGCCAATGTTGAAAATCTGGCATGAAAATATTGCAAATTCGCGAAGTTAGGAGCATGTGTAGCAACTGTGCAACGTACGCTCGTAAAACAGTCATTTTTTTGGATTTTTTCCACCAAATTTGCAACATAGGCTTTTTGAGAGCCCACCTTATGAACACTGGCACTGTCGTTTCGTTAATCAACCCCGAAAGGTGATTCCGCGCAGTGACTGCGAAATCACCTTTGGGGCAGATTAACGCCATGACAGTTCCAGAATTCATGAGGAGGGGTTCCAAAAACCCCATGCTGAAAATTTGGTGCCAAAATTCCAAAAATGACTGAGATATGCACTAAAGTTGGAAAAAAAACATTTATTCCATTATACAGCTTACCAGCATTTCCTCAGTTCGCGGTCGGCTTTGAAGAGTGCAGACATGTCCTGGTCCACTGAAGATCGTTCGCTGAGCTCGGAGGTAAGTATGGGGTGAGGGTGTGTGGGGAGGCAGGTGCGCGTGGGTGGGTGCGGGTTGTGGGAGGGCAGAAACA
Organism: Neoceratodus forsteri; assembly: GCA_016271365.2. Classification (NCBI taxonomy): domain Eukaryota; kingdom Metazoa; phylum Chordata; order Ceratodontiformes; family Ceratodontidae; genus Neoceratodus; species Neoceratodus forsteri. The sequence continues at coordinate 1,477,722,413 of CM028132.1, read as the reverse complement.
CATGAGGACAGTTCCTTTTGAGGTAAAAAAGGCGTCGTGGGACCATTTTTATTTTACAGGGGCATGTGGCATGCTGGGGTGGGCTCCCAGCATGCCACTGAATCTTTCTTTTAGGAGGGGCAAGCTGTAGCCACGGAGGATTAGGCGCCCCGTGTACACACAACAAAAAGGCGGGGGTGACATTATGCCGGCGAGGATTGGGCACCCTGTTGGCAGACAATATAAGCGAGGGGGGGTTTATATAATGCCAACGGGGAGTGAGCTTCCCCGTCAGCAACAGAAACATTGGGGCACTGAAGCCGACAGGGATTGGGGCCCCCGTCGGCAAATAAACATGGTGGTGGGGTTAATATTGTTTGTGAACACAGTGACAAACTGCCGCCATGTTCACAAACAATATCAGCGTGTCAAGATCCCGTCCTGCAATGACAGGTCACTCCCTCATTGCAGCGAATGGCTTACACTGCAATGACGAGGTGGTCCCTGATTGCAGCGGCTAAATTTTTACAACTTGGTGGCACGCTGGCTGAACTAGTGTCAGTAGCAACGTGCCATGGCATTGGGAGACGCTGGACAAGCCTTTAAAGGCTGTGGGGGCATTGGCCACAACAGTGCCATGCCTCCACAACCTGCTTGTGGAGAAAGCTGCCACAATATGTTTCTTGCGCATGCGTGCAATCAACATAAAAATGACAGAAAAGAAAATGATATAGAAGCTGAAATCGTCACATCATAATGCATTCTAAGAAGATCTTATTTGCCTGAGTGCTTTTTTTGGGTTTTGCTTTCTCCTCTCTTGGAACAGCAAAGGAAAAAAACAGAACCAACAAAATCAAAGCAATAAAAAAAATCAAACAATTTGCCCAACAGATGAGCAGTTACATACACAGTGACTGAAGCAGTACCAAAAGAGAATTTTATTTTTTTCTCAATAAAGTTTTAAACCTTTCTGGGCTTGTGATGCACGCAGTTCTCAGCCCCATCACTGCAATCCTTGACTGACAATCCATCTCCCCCGGAAGTTGCCCCAACCTTCCATGGACTGCCCCAGAGCAGAGCCAGGACTCAGAGACTCACATCCAGACAGCAGGGTGGGGGTGATGGTGTTGACTGGCGACATGCTGGTGGGGCTTCATTAAGCCTGCAGACACTGCCCATTTTCTTTTTTTCTCCCTCCCACCTTACTGACATTGGATGCAGCCTCTGCAGGCATCAACATGTCACTGGCCCCCCCTGCACAGGAGCAAGCTCTCTGTCCCACAACAGGGGTCACTAGAGCGGCAGAACCCGACACCACCCCTGTCACAGCTGGGAGCACTGCTAAGCGGCAGCACTTCCCCCCCAAAAAAAGATATGTTAAAGAAAAAGTGCTAAAAAGTTTGAACAGTTCATAGTTCATAGAATAAATATATCTTATAAAATGGGTGGGGAAAAATCCTTCATCCTGATTGATCGATCCCTGTGGATTAGCTCTGTCTAATGCATGGGTAAAAACAAATTCTGCCAACCAGGATGCAGGACATCAAAGAAATCTGTAAGCCACTGTACAGAATAAAAAAAACACAGCAGCTACTCTATTTTTTCCCCTTTCCCAGGATTTTCCCCACACCCTGCTTTTCTATCCTTGTCATATTGCAGCCGCTTTGTCTGCCAAAACACAGCAGACAGAACAATATTAACGCAGTTCTGTATTTGCTTTTTTCTGTTTTCTTCAGTTGTTTTGTTTTGTGGCTTAGAATTGGCTCACCCCCTCTGCCTGCCCACCCGCTCGCTGTCTTGCTCAGTTCCTTTTTTAAAGAGCCCTACTTGTGCCATTATAAAACTGTTTCTGTACCTTTCTCAGGACAGTCCTATACACTGTAACCCTTTCTTTGTTGGTTTCCACATCTTATGCTCTGGTTTGATCTGTCCTGCCGTGCTCCGCCAGCCCAAACACTTAATGCTCGCTCCACAGCTCTCTCTTGAACAGTGCCAGTGCACCCATGTGCAAACAGCCTCACATAAATGAGCATCAAAATAAAAATCAAAAACCAGTACATAAAACAAACTGGCAACAGCTCCACAGACCAGAGCAGCCTCTCATAGCCTGGCCTTTTGCAGCCACAAGCTGTGGGGGTGTTGGTGATTGTTCATGAGCTAAACTACAGAAATGGACTCGGGAAGTACCACAGCTACAGAGGCCAAGATTGAATGAAAGTCCTTTATCAGAAAAAATGCATCCGGCTCGTGTAGGCGGAGAAACTGTTTTTAAATAATATTTAGACAAAGATTCTACTTTTTATTATTGTAATCAATTATTTTTAATTTTACATGTATGTAAAATACAGATTCCAATTTTATAGGTGCAATTAGGCTCTCAAGGATGTGCATTAGACAGTCCTAACGTATTTAAAGGGGCAGAAGGCATTCGGCCTTATGCTACACCAATGCGTTACAATTGTCTATACACCCCATCATGTCTTATTGCTTACATATCCTGACCCTTTCAGGGTTTGCTTCTTGTGATTGCCAATGCTCGTAAGGTTTTTTACTGTACAGAACTTGGGGACAAACGGGAAGAACAGGGTGACAGGTTGATTTCTTCACTGTTTTCATTTATATCAGGGATGGCAGCTGCTCAAAGTTTTACAACAAAGGTAGGGTAGCACCTAAAATCAAAATGTGAGCATGCGTGGCCAGCCTGAGGCTAACGGTACTCGCAGAGGGTTGGCCCGCAAACCTGCCGCATTGAATATGTGTTCATTTCTTATAATAAGGTTCTTATCAGTGAGCCGCAGTGTGTGTATGTGTGTGTACTGGCTGCCCCTATGCAGTTCTGCCCACGCAGTAAGGATGTGGTCCTATCAAGGTTCGATTGTGTTGGAAGAAAGAACGTGTGATAACAAACTCAGGGAAGTTGCTTTGTTGCTAGAAATACATTTACAAAAACAAATCTCAAGTGTGTCAAGTTTCAACATGATCATTTTATCAGGGTCTGAATGGCTCGGAAGGAATGTGTAACATTGACATTGGATTCGATACAGCGGCAGGTGAAAGCACATGCTTGCCTTGACGTGGGTATGTGATGGTATTAGGATTTAACAGAAATCTCTAACTTAAGCTCTCATTTACTGCATGTCGTCAGGTCACGGAAGAGCCCAGTGGTGCTGCTGCATCCACAGGATCACAATAACGTTGCTCTGTGCAGCAGCTCATCAGTACCAACTGGGGCCCAGCTGTGTAACCTGCACTGACCAATGCTGTCTGAATCATTTGTCAGTACCAGCTGGGGTCTGGTTGTGTAACCAGTACTGACTTGGTACTGTCTGGGTCAATTGTCAATACCAGCTAGGGGTCTGGCTGTGTAACTGGTGCTGATTTGGTACTGTCTGCGTCAATTGTCAGTACCAGCTAGGGGTCTGGCTGTGTAACTGGTGCTGACTTGGTGCTGTCTGGGCCAATTGTCAGTACTTGGTAGGGATCTGGCTGTGTAACTGGTGCTGACTTCGTGCTGTACAGGTCATTTGTCTGTACCAGCTAGGGTCTGGTTGTGTAACCAGGACTGACTTGGTACTGTCTGAATCATTTGTCAGTACCAGCTAGGGGTCTGGTTGTGTAACCAGTACTGACTTGGTACTGTCAGGGACAATTGTCAGTACCATCTAAGGGTCTGGCTGTGTAACTGGTGCTGACTTGGCACTGTTTGGGTCAATTGTCAGTACCAGCTAGGATCTGGTTGTGTAACCAATACTGACTTGGTACTGTCTGGGTCAATTGTCAATACTAGCTAGGGGTCTGGCTGTGTAACCAGTGCTGACTTGGTACTGTCCAGGTCAATTGCCAGTACTGGCTAGGGTCTGGTTGTGTAACCAGTACTGACTTGGTTCTGTCCATGTCAATTGTCAGTACCAGCTAGGGGCTGGTTGTGTAACCAGTACTGACTTGGCACTGTCTGGATCAATTGTCAGTACCAGCTAGGGTCTGGTTCTGTAACCAGTATTGACTTGGTACTGTCTGGGTCAATTGTCAATACCAGCTAGGGGTCTGGCTGTGTAACCAGTACTGACTTGGTACTGTCCAGGTCATTTGTCAGTACTGGCTAGGGTCTGGTTGTGTAACCAATACTGACTTGGCACTGTCTGCTCAATTGTCAGTACCAGCTAGGGGTCTGGCTATGTAACCAGTACTGACTTGGTTCTGTCCATGTCAATTGCCAGTACCGGATAGGGTCTGGTTGTGTAACCAGTATACTGTCTGGGTCAATTGTCAGTACCATCTAGGATCTTGCTGTGTAACCAGTGCTGACTTGGTACTGTCCAAATCATTTATCAGTACCAGCTAGGGGGTCTGGCTGTGTAACCAGTGCTGACTTGGTTCTGTCCATGTCAATTGTCAGTACTGGCCAAGGTCTAGTTGTGTAACCAGTACTGACTTTGGTACTGTCTTAGACAATTGTCAGTACCAGCTAGGGGTCTGGCTGTGTAACTGGTGCTGACTTAGCACTGTCTAGGTCATTTGTCAGTACCAGCTAGGGTCTGGTTGTGTAACCAGTACTGACTTGGTACTGTCTGGGACAATTGTCAGTACCAGCTAGGGGTCTGGCTGTGTAACTGGTGCTGACTTGGTACTGTCCAGGTCATTTGTCAGTACTGGCTAGGGTCTGGTTGTGTAACCAGTACTGACTTGGTACTGTCTGGGACAACTGTCAGTACCAACTAGGGGTCTGGCTGTGTAACTGGTGCTGACTTGGTGCTGTTCAGGTCAGTTGTCAGTACCACCTAGGGTCTGGTTCTGTAACCAGTACTGACTTGGTACTGTCTAGGACAGTTGTCAGCACCAGCTAGGGGTCTGGCTGTGTAACTGGTGCTGATTTGGTTCTGTTCATGTCAATTGCCAGTACTAGCTAGGATCTGGCTGTGTAACTGGTGCTGACTTGGTGCTGTCCATGTCGATTGCCAGTACCAGCTAGGTGTCTGGCTGTGTAACTAGTGCTGAATTGGTACTGTCCAGGTCAGTTGTCAGTACCAGCTAGGGGTCTGGCTGTGTAGCAGATACTCACTTGGCACTGTCTGGGTCAATTTTCATACAAACATACAAAGAAGGCGGCAGAAGAAGGCCATTCCATCTGTCTAGTCTGCTTGTGTAACCCCTCGCCCCTGCCTTTTTACTAAAACGACAGGTGGCATGCTGTTGGCGTTGGCAGCAATACCTGGTGGGGACCTGGGTTCGGGGAGGATGAGGTTATCTGGCACAAGGGGACCTAGGTTTGGCTACTCTGCACAGGGGCACCCAAATAAATCCAACTACAGGAAGCAATAACTGTAATGTCCAGAACCAGGACTGGGATTTTTCAGTGTGGCTTTATTCATAACTAGCTGAACACAACAAAGCATAGATGGACCCCCAAGGGGATACGGTTACTGATAATGCAGATTAGAGACTACCAGGCGGTCCACTTAAAGAATGAACCCATTTCTACTGTTTTCTGGCTCTGGACCCACCAGGCACTTAGCCCGGACTTGCATGCGCTTTGGATACACAGCCCGACTGGCCCAGCTCCCCTGCCGGCCACTTGACTGACAGTCCATTTAAAGGATGGACCCAATTTTACTTGCTGTGGCTCCCATCAAACAAGGAGAATTATTTTCCCAAGTTGTGGCTCCCCACACCACTTAGAGTCTGCGACTCCTAGAGAGATTTTCCAATTTGCGACCCACGTCTGGGTACCTACCTCATCACTGGCCAGGCGCATGAGGCAAGTAGCAATCACAGTAGAAATCCGTAGAGGTGGACCTGGTTACTAAAGATGGGGGGTGTTCCCACCTCCAGCTCCCACAGACCATACCCGGCCATTTCTCTGGACAAACAGAAACTAAAACTTCAAAATGTAGATTAAACGGTGGATGACCTGTAGCACCCCCTCTACAACATTACTTGAATCCATAAAGACTTTAAATTTTGCACCTACTCCATTTGTTTGTCCTCGTACAATAGGCCTGCCAACTAGTAGTTTACATCCCAGCTTTCTTCACATTTTCCAAACTGAAGAAACATATTGTTTGCCCTCCCAAAATAGAGCAAAACACTCACCCTTTCGTTGCAGGAGCCCCACAGGCGAAGTACAACTTCTTTCACTGTTATCAGACCAAAAACAGAAACTGTAAAAAGGCAGCTTTCTTCCTGTAGTAGAAATCAGGGGATTGCCCCTGGAATCCACAGAGGGATACTTTAATTCCCCCCCCCCCGGAGGAAGGGGGGCACTGAGACCTGGACAGCGGTCTCCGCCACTTAAAACTGGACACTGACCTTCTCTTTCAAAAGGTAAACAAAAGACACTTCCTTCCTGCTTGACAATAAACAGGAGACTGACTTTGAAAACTCCCAAAGTTCTATCTCACTCCCTGTGCTTCAGATTCCAATGTGGCTTATGCAGCTGCGACAGTTCTATGGTGATGTCATCTCTCAGTCTCAGCTGTGACTGAGAACAGAGTGAGACAGTGTGAAACCCACTTAAGTGGAGTTTCACAAGCTGCCTTCCCTACCTACCACTAGGTCTTACTGGGATTCTAGTAACCCCGGGTAACAAGGGGTTACACTTGTATTGCAGGGTCCTCAGCTTAGGCTACTAACCTTGCCCCCTTCCCCCGTCTGCCTTCCTCTCCATCTGTCCCCCAGCCCCATATTATCCCCTTATGCCTATCCCAGCCTCTCTTATTTATTTATTTGTTTATTATCTTGGAATAACACCGATGAACTAAAAGCTCATTTAAAAAGGTTCCACGCCAAAGACAAATTACGACAGTAACTGGTATATACAGGAGGTAAAAACCAAAAAATAATGGGAGAAGTCAAAAATATTCACACAAGAGAATGTTCAGAAAAAAATTATAATGTACCCAGAGAAGTCAAACTGTGCTGAGACAGAAGACATGGGACGTGGGATATTTGGGTAAGGAGGTGAGAAATAGAAGTAGACAGAGGTGGTCTTTGTCAGGATGTTATGGGGGGAAGGAGTAGATAAGGAGTTAGGGAAATGGGTGGGGGGAAGTTTTTGGTAAGGTGGTAGAACAGGGAGAGGGGTAGGGGCAGTAATGGGAGTGGTGAGAAAATGGAGACAGAAGGAGGTGTGTGATTGGAAAGAGTGGGAGTGAGAGTGGGGGAAGAGGAGAGAGTGGGGAAAACAAGCGACCTGGGGCAGATTGGAGGGAAGATAGGATGGGGTAGATAGGAGGGAAGATATGATGGGGCAGATAGAATGGAAGATAGATGGGGTAGACAGGACAGAATATAGGATGGGGTAGATAGGAGGGAAGATAAGATGGGGTAGATAGGAGGGAAGATAGGATGGGGTAGATAGGAGGGAAGATAGGATGGGGTAGATAGGAGGGAAGATAGGATGAGTTAGAATGGAAGATAGGATGGGGTAGATAGGAGCAAAGATAGGATGGGGTAGATAGGAGGGAAGATAGGATGGGGTAGACAGGATGGAAAATAGGATGGGTTGATAGGATGGAAGATAGGATGGGGTAGATAGGGAAGATAGGATGGGGTAAATAGGATGGAAGATAGGATGGGGTAGATAGGAGGGAAGATAGGATGGGGTAGATAGGATGGGGTTGATAGGAGGGAAGATAGGATGGGGTAGATAGGAGGAAGATAGGATGGGGTAGACAGGATGGAAGGCAGGATGGGGTAGATAGGAAGGAAGATAGGATGGGGTAGACAGGATGGAAGATAGGATGAGAGTAGATAGGATGGAAGATAGGATAGGGTAGACAGGACGGAAGATAGGATGGGAGTAGATAGGATGGAAGATAGGTGGGAAGATAGGATGGGGTAGATAGGAGACCGACTGATAAATGAGTAATGCGAACTGAGTAACTGGTGGAGGGTTCATGTATTCGAAAGGTACACGCCTGTTGTAGTGTGAGTCGATTCCCTGTGTACTGACTTAGAATCTAGGTGGCTAGCCTTCAAGCCTGCTGCAGTGAGATTCAGTTCCTCGTGTAGTGTCTTTAACAAGCCAGGTGGCTAGCTGCAGATCTTGCTGCAGTGAATGTTTCGTGTGTAGTGAGTTTAACAAACCAGGTGGCTAGCTTTATACTGTACTGCAGTGACAAACCACAGTTTAGTTCCCAGGCCAGCACAATGACTTTGACAAGACAGGTGACTAGCTTCATACTGTACAACAGTGACAGACCATGGTTTAGTTCCCAGCACAGTGACTTTGACAAGCCAGGTGGTTAGCTTCATACTGTACTGCAGTGACAGACCACGGTTTAGTTCTCAGCACAGTGACTTTAACAAGCCACGTGGCTAGCTTTGTACTGTACTGCAGTGACAGACCACGGTTTAGTTCCCAGTGCAGTGACTTTGACAAGCTAGGTGGCTAGCTTCGTACAGTACTGTAGTGATAAACCATGGTTCAGTTTCCAGCACTGTGACTTTAACAAGTCAGGTGGCTAGCTTCATAACCTACTGCAGTGACAGACCGTGGCTTAGTTCCCAGTGCAGTGACTTTAACAAGCCAGGTGGCTAGCTTTGTACTGTACTGCAGTGACAGACCACGGTTTAGTTCTCAGCACAGTGACTTTAACAAGCCAGGTGGCTAGCTTTGTACTGTACTGCAGTGACAAACCACGGTTTAGTTCCCAGTGCAGTGACTTTGACAAGCCAGGTGGCTAGGTTCGTACAGTACTGTAGTGATAAACCATGGTTCAGTTTCCAGCACTGTGACTTTAACAAGTCAGGTGGCTAGCTTCATAACCTACTGCAGTGACAAACCGTGGTTTAGTTCCCAGGCCAGCACAATGACTTTGACAAGACAGGCAGCTAGCCTCGTACTGTACAACACTGACAGACCATGGTTTAGTCGCAGCGCAGTGACTTTGACAAGAGGTGGCTAGCTTCGTACTGTAGAACAGTGACAGACCATGGATTAGTTCCCAGTGCAGTGCCTTTAACAAGACAGGTGGCTAGCTTCATACTGTACTGCAGTGACAGCCCACAGTTTAGTTCCCAGCACGGTGACTTTAACAAACCAACTGGCTAGCTTTGTACTGTACTGCCAAACACCCCAAGGCACACTTCCACATGTGTCGGTGTCTGCAGGATAGGGTGAAGTGAAATGGTATGAACGTCATGGGCGACGACCCAAACCCATACCCCAATGCCTGCCCGTCTCTGCAGGGTGGAGGTGGGGTTGGCATGAAGTTCAATACGTCACTGCCATTCCTATTCTGCATGTCTCTAACTCCTGCATTTCCAATGCTAATACCAGCAAGCTATTATTCGGCATTGACAAATGCTTGTTCCTTAGTGTTGGTTGTTCACTGTGTATGTGTTTCTTCCCCCCCCCCCCATTTTATTCCTATGTCATGCTTGGATAGGGATGTTATGAGGCTTTCAATTGAACGAAACTACTAGACAGGACAGAATATAGGATGGGGTAGATAGGAGGGAAGATAAGATGGGGTAGATAGGAGGGAAGATAGGATGGGGTAGATAGTAGGGAAGATAGGATGGGGCAGGTAGGAGGGAAGATAGGATGGGTAGATAGGAGGGAAGATAGGATGGGGTAGATGGAATGGAAGATAGGATGGGGTAGATAGGAGGGAAGATAGGATGGGGTAGATAGAATGGAAGATAGGAGGGAAGATAGGATGGTAGATAGGATGGAAGATAGGATGGAAGATAGGATGGGGTAGATAGGAGGGAAGATAGGATGGGGTAGATAGGATGGAAGAAGCAGCTTACCATCTTCATGGAGACCACTGCCTCTGGCAGCGCTTTCTAACTGGCCACCACCCTCTCCGTGAAGAAGTGCTTCCTAACCTCCTTCCTAAACCTCTTCCCTTCCAGCTTTTGACTGTGTCCCTTTGTGTTTCAGCTGCCACTAAGCATGAAGAGACCCTCCTTATCCACCCTGTCTATCCTTTTTAAGTACTTAAAGGTCTCAGTCATGTTCCTTCTCTCCCTCCTGTCCTCCAGGGAGTACATATTCAGGGCCCCATCCTCCCTTCATAAGTCTTACCCTGCTGACCCACAATCGTCTGAGTTGCTCTCCTCTGGACCGTCTGCAGCAGGTTGATGTCTTTCTTAAGTAGTGGACACCAGTATCTTACCCCATACGCTAGATGCGGTCTCACCAGCTACCTGTACAATGGCAGTATAATCTTTGTCTGCCTACTGCGGATTCCTCTGGCTATACACTGCAGCATCTTGTTTGCCTTTGCTGCTGATTTTTGTGCACTGCGTGGAGTTCCAGTACCAGCTAGGGTCTGGCTGTGTAACACCTGCTGACTTGACAGTATCTGCGTCAGTTATTAGTACCAGGGAGATATGGCTGTGTAAGCAGTACTAACTTCACAATGTCTGGGGCAGTTGTCTGTACCACGGAGATACGACTATTTTGCCAGTACTGATGCAGTACTGTGTGGGGTGATTGTCAGTACTAATGGGGCAGAGATGTCTAATCTGTTGAGCCCCTTCTGCTCCCCTATACTGGTTGATTGCCGCATGGGGGGGTGCCTGACTCCTAAGTCACAAAGCTTAGCTGAGTGGAAGTTCTCACTGTTCCTCACATCTCCTACTGCTCAGTATTCACAGTAGCGGATAACGGGCCACTCCCAGAAAGCAACATAAAGGCTGCTGCCTGGGGGATCCCAGAACTGGGGTAGGTTGTAATTACAGGAGAAAGGATTGGAAAAGGGCTTGCAGTCCTGAAAATAGACACCGCTCCAGAATAGATACAGCTCCAGGGTAGGATGGGAGGCTCAGGGAATTGGGATTGGAACTGATTGAACCCCTGCCAAGGCTATTCAGTGGCTCACTACAGTCAGGGTGGTTCCAGGAGAGTATGGGATAGCAGACGTGGTGTCACTCCATAAGGAACAGAGAGGAACCAAGAATTACAGGCCCATTAGTTTTACCTCCTTTGTTGGTAAACTGATGGGAAGCACTAGTCAGAGAGGACCTAGTGGGCTACCTGTGGAGAAATGGACTCCAGGATACTAAGCAGCATGGATTTGTGGCATGGGGGTGTCTTGTGGGACCAACCTGGATCGTATTCTTTGACTGGGTAACAAGGGCAGTGGATAAGGGACAAGCAGTAGATTTACTCTGACTGCAGCAAGGCATTCAATTCTGTGCCGCTCAGAAGGTTGCTGAACAAATTAGAGGATCTGGGAGCAGCAAAGGACCTAGTGAGATGGGTGGGAAGTTGGTTGGGGGAAGACAGCAGAGGGAGGTGGTAAACAGGGTCAGATCAAGGGAAAGGGAATTCACAAGTCAGGTACTGCAGGTGTCAGTCTTGGGACCAATCCTTTTCAGTGTATTCATCAGTGCCCTAGGGGAGGGAATACAGGGCTTGACATGTCTCTTTTCAGATGACACAAAGCTCTGTGGCAGGGTAGACAGCGAGGAGGGGATAAGTGAGTTGCAGTGGGACATGCAAAGGTTAAAGAAAGTGGTCCATGGTCTGGCTGTTGACGTTCAGTGCTAAATGGGTAAGGGGATGCACGTAGGGAACAAGAACCCCAGCAAGGAATACTGGATGACAGGGGTTAAGCTAGCTGAACTTCAGAGGAAAGGGACCTGGGGTGGGGGGGTCACCATGGAAACATAGAATTTGTTGGCAGGAAAGGGCCGCTTGGCCCACCCAGTTTGCCCATCATAAGCTACTCCATGAAACAAACCAGCCAATGAAACGAGGCCTACAGCGAGGCAACCAGAATGGTGGGGTGTATGGGAAGGGATTTTGACAGCAGGAGGAAAGAGGTAGTACTTCCTCACTGTAGATCACCGGTGAGACGACCCCATCTGGAGTACTGTGCCCAGTTCTGGTGTCTTCATCTGAGGAATGACAGAGACAGAGCAGAGGTGCTACAGCACAGAGTAACTGAAATGATTCAGGCCCAGCAGGGCAGAGCCAGTATCATCTCAGGGCACTGAACATGTACTCGCTGGAGGTCAGAAAGGAAGTGGGATGACATTAAAAACCCTGCAAATTCCTGAAAGGAACAAATGAGGAAAAACTCCGAGAAACTGTTTAGCAGGACTAGCTGGTTGAAAACAAGGTGACATGAATGTAAGCTGGTGGGATGGAGATTCAGGAGGGATGCGAGAAAGTGTTTATTTTATGGCGAGAGTAGTTGAGCCATGGAACAGCTTAGTGACTGATATGATGGGCACAAAAACCCACTAATAGGTTCGAGCACGGCTGTGAAAGGGTAAAGGGCTTAATACCCTGTAGTTACTCAGGGTGGTAACAGTAAGGCAGGAAATGGGGGTGGGGGGGTCGAAAATACCACCTAGACAATAGGTCACATACAGTAGGGTAGGGTAAAACTGAGCAGACTGGATGGATCAATTGTCTTTTTCAGCCAACACTGTCTGTGTTTCTGTGACCAGGGAAGATTACTGCAGTCATTTTCATCGACCTTGCCATGGTCTTTGTTGGTATTCTATAATTTGGGGACCGACTGACAAATGAGTAATGGGAACTGAGTAACTGGTGGAGGGGTCATGTATTCGAATGATACACACCCTTAGTAAAGATAATTTTTTCATTATTTGCATTTTATTTGTGCTGCTTGTAATCTGGTCATTCTTTATCCCCCCAGCCCCACCCAGAGTGAGACTCTGTGAATACCTTCCTGGCAACACTCACAGCTGGTGCCAGCGGTGGTGGACTCTGACGCAGGGACGTTTAATTGGGCTTTGTGCATCTCGTTAATATTTCAGCTTTTGGCTGTGCTAGTACTGCCCTCCCTTCTCTTGGTCACATACTTTGTAACAGAACCTGGTACTTAATACCAAGGAGGGAGAACTGCACCGGCAGTATCTATGTGGGTTCCCTTCCCCTCTGCTGGTAACTGTTTTTGCTAAACAGTATTTTTTTGAGAAATTTCACAGTGGCACTTCAGAACTCTCTGTCCTGTCCATTGATGCTCCTTGCATGAAGTTTGCATGGTGCACAAGGTGGGGACTAAATCACTTTGGAAAGAAGATGGCATTCGTAGACTCTGTCCGAAGAAGCACTAGGTCCACTGGGTGCTCCCGTGGCTGCAAACCTCAGCGGTGATGGCAGGTTCCACTTTGCTTGTATCTCATTTGGGTTTCTCTGTGGAGAAGCCAAGTTGCTTCTAGGTAGGTCTCAGAAAACAGTTTATGTATGCCCCCAGGAGGGGGGGTGGGACAGAGCCAGATTAACGCAGGGGCTTTAGTGGCTACTGCTCAGGCCCTGGATTTTAAGGGGCCCCAAAAAATTTAAAGTTCTGATTTTAGGCTGTACGGTAATAATTTCTATTTTAGTGTCATTCTTTTCTCTCCTGATGCCCAAGTAATGCTGCAAAACTAACGGTTCAGCAGCTGCCACCTGTCAGCTCAGTCCTCATCCTCTGTAGCATGTTGAGCCTGGCAGGCGGCTGTGGTCCCTCACTTGGAGGGACATGGTCTCCGGCTCACCATTCCCCCGCCTGACATCCCCTACGATCTCCCATGGGTTCCCCCCTCATGACAGGGCTGAGGCGAAGGGGCACTGGCTTTCCCTTACCCCCGGAGAGAAATCCAGATGTTCGGGGAGCTGGTACGGGCGCTGGTGAGCCATCACGGAGCCTGCCAGCTCCATTTTCCTCCATTTTCTGTGCCCTCCCACCGACGTCGTACATCCCAACTTGCATCTCCTCCAGCCACCGCCAGAGGGAGATTGACAAGCGGGATGGCAATCCCTCTCTTCCCGAGAGAGGAGAGCAGTTCTCCAGATGCTCAATCCTCTCTCTCCCCCCCTTGCTGACCCCCGGCGACCTGGGCTCATTCCCGAACCCGGGTCACCGGCATGGCGCAAGGTGTGGCATCCAGCGCCTCAACCTCCAGCGCCACTGGGCTGTCCTGCATGTTGAGGTTTTGTCTACATTGCCTAGTAACTATGTACTATATAGTTACTAGGCAAAGGGCAGGCAGGTACAGCCACTGGCCAGTTAACTACGCTGCTGTGGTGCTGTACAGACTAGCCATAGTAGCACTGAGCAGCGAGTACGTGTGTGCCTCAGAGACAGCAGATGGCTCTGTTAGGCAGTTTGGAAAGAAGTGGTTGCAGCGAATCTCAGTATATCCTATCCCACCCTGGGCAAAGACAGTCTAATTAAAACAAGTCGGCGATTCTTAAAGACAAGTGTGCTCACTGTGTTGCTGTCAAGTTTTAAAGGTCAGGAACAGGTTCACTAATAGCAGCCTGCTGTCATCTTGCCTACCCTGCTAACGCTCATGCTGATGTATATTGCTAGGCCCTAGCTGCCCACCCCAGCTGCCTGCCACCGCCTGTTCCTCCGGGACTTGGAGACAAGTCATCCAGTGGTCCGTCTGACCGAGAATGATTTGGTTTGGGTCCTCCTGGGACAACAAAAAGTGATAAGTGGCTAATCTCGAATAAAATACTGATTCATTTTATCATTCGGGTCGGGACGTTTTCGATAGGACAGTTAGCATGATGTATGATAATATGTTGATGTAATATAATTAATAGCTAAAGGATTTTTTCCTTTTAAAGGAAAAAGCTGGGCACTCATTCCGTTAAGGAAGGAACAAGATTAGAAGCTGGATAAAAGTGCAGCACTTGGCTTCATTCTTTCTTTGAGTTCAAGACCTGCAAACAGATACACAGGACCTGTGAACTGCATCACCCAGCATGGAGGATTGTCGCCGTTGCCTGGCCTGATGTGTTATTGTCTCATCTCCCAGGCTGCTTTATTCAAAGGAAAATATGCTTAGAATTCAAATGACATAGGCATTTATTTTATACAGATCTCTTAAATGGCATACCCATTGCCAGTTTTATCTTCAAAAATTGCCCCCTAACTCACCAGAGAGCATCTAAACCGTGGCCCCTAGACCCCGGCCCATCATGGATCAGATGTCCAGGTTTTTTGTATGTCGGAGGTGGCAACCCTAGTTATGTGCCGATATTAAAATGGTTTTGTTTGTTTTAACTTTGATTTGGCTTTAAAGTTGGTATACATTTAAAAACCAGAACGGAAATAACCAAGTTTGGTTGAGACTTTTGACAGTGCAGGCCGCTGGGTGGTAAAATGGTAAAGGGAAGGAACTGAATATGCAAAGAGGGAGCCCCAGAACTATAGCAACCCCAGACCCCCATCAAACTTAATTCCCACACCAGGGGGGGGGACAGTAATGTAACATCAGAAGACCAGCAGGAAGCACTCGTGGTGGGGGGTGGGGGTGGTAATGTAACATGAGCTGGAAGCACTCTGTAGACCATGAAGTTCTGTAGCCCAGTGTTCTGGGATAAGTCATTTCTGTGTCCTCTCCCTTCTGTTGGGTTCTTTGTAACCTCTGTGCATCTTCACCTAATTTTATACTTGTGACCTGAAAGCCTGCTCTGGTTCGGGTAATTCCTAATTACCCTTCCTTCATTCTTTCCTGACTGCACCACAATTGTTGTCTGTATAATTGTTTTTATTGGCAGTACAACCTCACTGCACTCATTGTCTGTTAATCTCCCACTGTTTATTTTGCCATGGAGTGCTCATTTTGCCAGCTCTTTTTTACTGTATATTTGCCTGTGCCTGCCTACTGTTTATTTTGACTGATTCAGTTTTCCAGTAGACTGTTTTGTTCAAGTTGACTATACTGTTGCACTGAATTTATATGTCTCTCTATCCTTCTTCAGATGGGTTGCACCTGGAAACGAGCCTTGGCTCAGTGTGTCTTTGCTGGCTATCAATTTTCAATAAAATAAATAAAGCCCTTTCACGCACTAACCCCCAGAGCATGAATCATCGCATCATGAGGTTACTTGGGAAACTGAAAGGCAGCGAGTTGCTAAGTCAGTACAGTGTCACAGTTGTGGAGTTGGGTAAGACAGAGAGTTAAAGGCTAGAGCCAGATATGGTTGCAGTGTGAGTTAATTCCCAGTGTAGTGACTTTAACAAGCTAGTGGCTATAGCTCCCACACCTGCTGCAGTGTGAGTCGATTCCATGTGTTGTGACTTTAACAAGACAGGTGTCTGGCTCCCAAGCCTGCTGCAGTGTGAGTTGATTCCCTGTCTAGTGGCTTTCACAAGCCAGGTGGCTAGCCCCCAAGCCTGCTGCAGTTTGAGTCGAATCCCAGTGAAGTGACTTTAACAAGCCAGGTGGCTAGCCCCCATGCCTGCTGTAGTGTGAGTCGATTCCCTGTGTACTGACTAAGAATCTAGGTGGCTAGCCCCCAGGCCTGCTGCAGTGAGATTCAATTCCTTGTGTGGTGTCTTTAACAAGCCAGGTGGCTAGCCATAGATCCTGCTGCAGTGAATCAGTTCCGTGTGTAGTGAGTTTTAACAAGCCAGGTGGCTAGCTTCATACTCTACTGCAGTGACAGACCATGGGTTAGTTCTCAGTGCAGTGACTTTAGCAAGCCAGGTGGCTAGCTTTATACTCTACTGCAGTGACAGACCACAGTTTAGTTCCTAGTGCAGTGACTTTAACAAGCAAGGTGGCTAATGTCGTACTGTGCTAAAGTGACAGACCACTGTTCAGTTCCGAGTGCAGTGACTTTGACAAGCCAGGTGGCTAGCTTTGTTCTGTACTGCAGTGACAGACCACAGTTTAGTTCCCAGAGTGGTGACTTTGACAAGCCTGGTGGCTAGCTCTGTACTGTACAGCAGTGACAGCCATGGTTTAGTTCTCAGTGCGGTGACTTTGACAAGCCAGGTGGCTAGCTTCATACTGTATTACAGTGACAGACCTCGGTTCCGTTTCCAGTGCAGTTACTGAAACGATCCAGGTGACTAGCTCAGCAGCCTCCTGCAGAGGTTCAGGAAGTCAGCGGACTAGCTGAAGTGGTTCATGCATGGAGTGCTCTTTGTTTGATTTCAGTGGTTCTCCCACATGCAGATAACGTGGGACTTCAGGTGCTTCCTAAAGTGAGCTCTGTCAGTGGTCTTTGCTTTTAAAACCTGCCCTTGTGGTCATATTGAGAACTGGAACCATGAGAAGAAGTTGGCATGGCGAAGTATACATGGGAGTTTTTCATACTGTTTGCCCACTCCCTCCCCCCACACGAGTTGGAAATACTAGAAGATGAGGGGTGCCCTGCCACCAAGGTGACATTATACCACCCAGTCAATTCACAGGGCTGGATTCCAATCTTATCTTTATAATTATTGATGACCAAGAAAGGCAGACTGAGTCAAGGCTAGTTTCCAGGTGTGATTCGGGGGAGATGAGTTACAATTGTGTTTATTTATTAATTCTTTTTAATTCTTTTGCAACCAGGTAAGGCCCACTAGACTCAAGACCTCTTTTCAGGGGTGATTCAGGAGCACTGGGGAGGTTAAGTGACTTGCTCAGGGTCACACAGTATGCAGGTGGAGGTTGTGGGAATCAAACCCAGGTCTGCTGGATGCACCAAGCCGATCTGATTCTCAGCTTGTTACTGTAACCTCTAATAACTCCCTCTCTCTAACTATTCGTCTGGCATTATCTCATGCCTCTTTCAAAATATTGCTGCATGACCATCTTGCTGTCTCATGCTCTTGCTCCTGCTTGAAACCCCCTTAGCCCAGTGAATCTACATAATGTCTTCTACCCCAACAGCCTTTCTGTGCTCTTTTATCAACAAAATGTTTCTGCACTGACCTCCTGTCTCCTATCTTGCCATAATTTAACTTTAATTACATCTAGCCATCATCCCTTACCTCAGTTTTTCCTGTCCTATCTTATCCCACCTCCTTATTCCACCTCCTTCCCCTGAAATATTCCTGTTTACATTGTATTCCATCTTCCTCGACTATTAAGCTGGCACTCTGCTTTGTTTTAAGATCACTAGACTGCTACTTAAATGTTGCCTAAGGATTTTTTACTGTTGCTCTCCCATAGTTCTATGTTATATAGTTATATAATTCTGCTGAATCAATTGTATTTCTACTGCCTGCACTGTATTACTATTTCCTAAGTACCTACTGTTTCTATTTGATTGTATTGTCCTTGTTCAGAATGTTTTGTTTCTGTAAACTCCTGGGTCGTGCCTGAAAATAGTCATTGCTATGGCTAGTGCACCTTACCCGGTAAACAAAAACTAAATAAATAAATAAATAGGCTATACTGGCAGCCCCATGAGGGGGAGGGAAGTAGTAAAAATAAAGGGTACTGCGCTAAAAGGCCGCAGTGATAATTTGCAAGATGGCAGGCATTCAGGCGCAAATACAAAACAAGACACAGGTAGTGCTGAAGTCCAAATGAACATGGAGAAGTGTGGCACAATATATACACAAAGTTCTGTGGTTGCCCAAGAGGGGTAGTGGGGCAAATGGGATGAGTAAGGGAAGATAGAGGCATAAATGATCGCTGGCAAGTGAGAAAGAGGAAGGTGGGACAAAATCTGCATGGAAAATCCTGCGGCTGCCGATTAGGGGCAGTAGGTGCCTGAGGGGGTTAAAAAAGGGGAGGGGGGGGAAACAGTGGATAACCGTGTCATTACTGGGATTCGGTCTCCCAGCTACGGGCTGTGAGGCAGTGCCAAATTGGCATTTGGTGAAAGTGACACTCTCATCTTCAGTTTGTGACTGTCGAAGAGTTGGGGTATGTTGGGTCACCGACAGTTTGGTAAATTGTTGACAAAAACAACGCAAGCTGTTTCTAGATTGCCAGGGTGGATTCTGTGGCCACCCCCTCCCCCACCACAGACACATTCCACACTCTCCGCCCCATCCCTGGTCTTCCAGTTTTTTGTATAAAAAAAAAAAAAGAAAACAAATTTGCAGGCTACTAGCCAGCCCAGCAGACAGCATTTTCGGTAACACACAAAACAAAAATCAGTCTCTGTGAGTGTGGTGGGTGGGTGGAGGACGGGAAGTACATGGGTGGGGCAGGGGTGGTTGTGGGGTGTCATATACCTTGTAACTTACTAGACCCCGCCCTACATACACAAATGACCCAAAGTGTTTCAGCCAATGTGTTAAAGTCGATCCAAAGTCGGGGGGTGGGCTGCTGAATCGGAGCCAAACCAAATTTGAGGATAGTCCGCTTGTCTTGACGTTACTCTTAGCTTGGAATGATGGACGAGGCTCACTCAGCTTCACCACTGAGCAAACAAGAGTAGATAATGATAATGACAATTTTGACAAACCAACATTTCACGTGTTTTAATTTGTTTATTTAGAGGTTTTGGCCTGCAGGTCTATGCTCCTTTATGACGTGGTGGGGGGAAACAAAGGGAAGCAGACACACGAATGTAGTGTTTACACAGTAATACAGTATATATAAAACAAAGAATGCAATGCAATGTGTAAAATAAGGAATAAGAAATACTGTATATAAGTAATCAATTGCAGAAAAAGACTCGCACTCACCACCTTGTAGTAAAATCGCCCACACAGTCTATACGGTGCAAAATATCCTTTATAGGAGTGCAATAAAAAACACCACTCCCAATGCTTTGATGCATTTCGGAACAAAGCCCTTTTTCAAAAAGCAATCAGCGTGTACTGTTTCTTTGCACCTAAATTCCCTGTTTGGACAAGGATGTCTCTTGGATCCTCAGGGCTGTGTCCCTACTACCCCCCGCCAATACACAAAACTGAAGATCTGGGCAGCTGTGTCTCTGTGGTCTGCTACCATAACGCAACCTTTGGGGACAGAAGTGAGGGACACAGACCCTCAAAATGAGGGACAGTGAGGGACACAGCCTCGAACATGGAGATGCAAGCCCAGAACTCTGTGGAAAACACTGTGTTTACTTGTACAATGTTTATTTTTGAATTAGCATCTTAGAATATTTTTAATTTCTGCTCTGAAGTCTGAATTTACAACACATTCTGTGTAGCAGTACCTTTTTCACAAGGGACAGATGAGGGACAGAGCAACTTTGAGGGGTAAAATGAGGGATGTCCTCGTAATCAGGGACAGTTTAGAGGTATGTCTGCTACCAATAAGGGCCCTCATCCTGAAGGAGTTTCTCTCAGTTTGTGTTTTTTTAAAACCTTTGTTGCAAACAGGGCCAGTGACTTTGTTTTTAATTTTTGCCCGGTTCCTGCTCCTAGTGTTGGTGCGAGGAAAGGGTTAACCTCCAGCTCCCTGTGATGTTTTCCTTTTCCAGAGTGAATTAGCATGAAGTACATTTGGAGACCTAATGGCATTAGAGTCCTGGTTAGTCATGTCAGCTGATAGGGGCCTGACTGTGTGCCTCGTGCTGGGAGGAAGGGGGAGCTTTGCTTATTAGCAAACACAGCCTAAGAGCCCTGCGGTGCTCTGTCCATGTTGTTGTTGTAAGTGGGTGCTGTTCCTAGCAAACAGAGAGAGAATGGGAATATTTTTCTGTGGTGAGGAGCTGGGAGGAGGGGCCTGCCTCACAGAGTGCCAGGCTTGCTGCTCTGAGTAAACACCACCAGTCTCAAAAGGGGATCCAGGACTTGGCTCGGATGTGTGGGCAACGGGAGTTTGAGTGCAAATTAATATTCTGAGGTCAGGAAACAAGCATCAGGAGGAGGGCAGCATGCCATGGAAGTGGGCCACCAAAACCCTCTACAAGGTAGGCACTTGAGGGGGCAACGCAGGGGGTGAGGCAGGCAGGGGGAGGGAGAAATGCCCTACTTTTGTAATTGTGCACTTTTTGTTTGAAAACAGATGTCTGTGTTTTTGGTTTCTTCTTGTTTCTGTCCTTCGTATAGGAAACTCACTTCCACTGAAGGGCTAACTTTGTGTGTTTAGAATTTGTCACTTGGCTAGAAGAATAAGTGTCCCCCCCCCACACACACAAACACACACACCCATACTAGGCTGCTTCTCAGGGCAAAGCATGCTGTGTAGGTTATAGTGAGGCATACATTGGGAGTGGGAGTGGGGTCATAGGATCTGAAATAGGTGGGAGCTTTAGTTCGGTGGCACAGAGCCCCCTTGTGGTAAGACTGCCTCTGTACAACATAAAATTGCAATGAGCGCGCTATTGAAAACAAACCCCATCATGATATAAGTTAATAGGACCTTCGAGGGGTGTTGCTTCTAGTGTAAAAGACACCAAGTGAAAGCTTTGGGCCAGAGGACTGTGAAACACAGTTGAGCAGTTCTGTCTACACAAACCTCAAGAGAGGCGTCTCTTACACCATAAGTGACACCCCCTGGAGGCCCTATTAACCTATTTCAAATCACACGATAGCTCAAGTGATTTATATTAAGAACGTTTTTTAATTTTTTTATTTATGCCAGCCTCCCATCCTGGTGTTGAAGTGGAGCGCTCCCTCCTGCTGCTCCTGCATGAGAGCACTCTGTACCCAGGATAAGAGGTACAGTGGCTCTGCATGCTGATTGGTTGAAATCACCTTAGTGCTTTACAATTTTATTTATTTATTTATTTAATCTCGGATTACAAATACCTTTGAACTAAACGTAGCTCATTTACAAAGGTTCCACATCGGTGGGATTAGGGTAACAAACAGATGAAGGGAAGCTCAAAAAAGTGATATACAAGCAACAAAAATTGGCAATAACAAAGCATCATATTAAACAGCAAAGTAGAATGACAAAGCAAATGACAATTACAGTGCTAGCCTCCAAAACCTGGTGTCTTGTTTGGGGTACTGTGGTCACCCCAGTAACAGACCTTAAAGTAAGTGTTCCCTCAGTTTTGTGGAACACAGGAGATAGCTGTGTAATGTGGCCTGATGACACCTGAGTTGAGACCCTAATTCACTTGTTGCTGGAGCTGGGATTAGAACCAGTATCTCTACTTGTGAAAGACCAGGTGGAAGGAAGTTGTCTTTGACACCAGAGCAGCACACTGCCCACAGTGACAGCTGCCACTCCCATATTCAGTTTCTTCAGTAACCTGGCTTGATGGTTGCTGCCTCAATATTACCATCCCCTCACTGGGGCTTTGCCCCCCCACCCCCCAGTGGTGATGAAGTTTCCTGCAGAAGTGGAACCTTCTGGGTGCCAGCCCTGATTCTCAATGGTGTCTGCAGTCAGAAGGGGTGTTTCCTCTGAATCCATGTCCTGCCATCTATTGCATCCTTGGCCTTGATCCTCCGCACCTCTTTGACTTCCTCACCCCATTTCTCCTACTCACCCTTTATGCTCCTCCAGCAGTGCTCATTTTCTAGTTGCCCCTTCCTATGTGAATCCCTTCTCCATAAATAAAACCAGTCCCCATATGAAAATCCCTCCTTCAACCACCATGGAGCCATGGACTACACTCCCAGTACCACAGAGCTATGGATTACACTCCCAGCACCATGGAGCTATGTACTACACTTCCCAGCACTACGGTCTATGTACAACACTTCCCAGCACTATAGAGCTATGTACTACACTCCCCAGCACTATAGAGCTATGTACTACACTCCCCAGCACTATAGAGCTATGTACTACACTGCCCAGCACTATAGAGCTATGTACTACACTCGCCAGCACTATAGAGCTACAGTATGTACTACACTCCCCAGCACTATAGAGCGATGTACTACACTCCCCAGCACTATAGAGCTATGTACTACACTGCCCAGCACTATAGAGCTATGTACTACACTCGCCAGCACTATAGAGCTACAGTATGTACTACACTCCCCAGCACTATAGAGCTATGTACTACACTCGCCAGCATTATAGAGCTATGTACTACACTCACCAGCACTATAGAGCTACAGTATGTACTACACTCCCCAGCACTATAGAGCTATGTACTACACTTCCCAGCACGATAGAGCTATGTACTACACTCCCCAGCACTATAGAGCTATGTACTACACTCGCCAGCACTATAGAGCTATGTACTACACTCGCCAGCACTATAGAGCTATGTGCTACACTTCCCATCACTATAGAGCTATGTACTACACTTCCCAGCCTTATGGAGCTATGGACTACACTTCCCAGCACTACAGAGCTATGTACTACACTTCCCAGCACTATAGAGCTATGTACTACACTTCCCAGCACTGTGGAGCTAGGGACTACACTTACCAGCACTACAGAGCTATGTACTACACTCCCCAGCACTATAGAGCTATGTACTACACTCGCCAGCACTATAGAGCTATGTACTACACTTCCCAGCACTATGGAGCTATGGACTACACTCCCAGCTCTATAAAACTAGAGATTACATTCCCAGTACCGCAGAGCTCTGGCTTACACTCCTGGCACCATGGAGCTATGTACTACACTTCCCAGCACTATGGAGCTATGTACTACACTTCCCAGCACTACAAAACTAGAGATTACACTCCCAGCACCATGGAGCTATGGACTGCACTCCAAGCCTCCAAGGAGGCAGTATAGAGCAGTGGTTTAAGGCTCTGAGCTGCAAATCTGAAGACCTGGCTTTGAATCCCACAGGCCCACTTCCATACTCTGTGACCCTGAGCAAGTCACTTAACTTCCTTGTGCTCCCAGGTCGCACCTGTAAACAAGCTTTCAGTTTAGTGCGCCACTCTGGGTTGAAAGAAAAAATAAAAATAGCACCACAGAGCTATAGACACTACCAGCACCATGGAGCTATAGATTACACTCCCAGCACCACAGACCTATGGACTACACTCTCAGTACCATGGAGCTATGGACTACACTCTCAGTACCATGGAGCAATGGATTACAACCCCAGTACCACTGATCTATGGATTACACTCCAAGCACTATGGAGCTATGGTTTACACTCTCAGTAACATGCAACTATAGGAATACACTCCCAGCACCACAGAGCAATGGATAACACTCCCAGCACCATGGAGCAATGGATTAAACTCTCAGCAGCGTGGAGCTATAGACTACACTCCCAGCACCATGGAGCAATGGTTTACACTCCCAGCACCATGGAGCTATGGATTAAACTCCCAGCACCATGGAGCTATGGATTACACTCCCAGCACCATGGAGCTATGGATTAAACTCCCAGCACCATGGAACTATGAATTACACTCCCAGCACCATGGAGCTATGGATTACACTCCCAGCACCATGGAACTATGGATTACACTCCCAGCACCATGGAGCTATGGATTACACTCCCAGCACTATGGAGCAATGGATTAAACTCCAAGCACCATGGAGCTATAGACCACACTCCCAGCACCATGGAGCAATGGATTACACTCCCAGCACCATGGAGCTATGGATTACACTCCCAGCACCATGGAGCTATGGATTCCACTACCCAGTATCACGTGTTTATGGATTACACTCCCAGCACCACAGAGCGATGGTTTACACTCCCAGCACCACAGAGCGATGGTTTACACTCCCAGCACCATAGAGCGATGGATTACACTCCCAGCACCATTGAGCTATGTATTACACTCCCAGCACCATTGAGCCATGAATTACACTCCAAGCAGTACAAAGCAATGGATTACACTCTCAGCAGCACCATGGAGCTATGGATTACACTCCCAGCACCATGGAGCTATGGATTACACTCCCAGGACAATGGAGCTATGGATTACACTCCCAGCAACACGGAGCGATGGTTTACACCCCCAATATCATAGAGCTATGGATTACACTCCCAGCACCATGGCGCGATGGTTTACACCCCCAATATCATAGAGCTATGGATTACACTCCCAGGACAATAGAGCTGTGGATTACACTCCCAGCACCATGAAGTTATGGATTACACTCCCAGCACCATAGAGCTATAGCATTACACTCCCAGTACAAAGGAGCTGTAGACTACACTCCCAGCACCATGGAGCTATGGATTACACTCCCAGCACCATGGAGCTATAGCATTACACTCCCAGTACAATGGAGCTAGAGACTACACTCCCAGCACCATGAAGTTATGGATTACACTCCCAGCACCATGGAGCTATAGGATTATACTCCCATTACAAAGGAGCTGTAGACTACACTCCCAGCACCATGGAACTATGGATTACACTCCCAGCACCATGGAGCTATAGCATTACACTCCCAACACCATGGGGCTATGGATTACACTCCCAGCACCATGGAGGTATGAATTACACTCTCAGCACAATGGAGCTGTAGGATTATACTTCCATTACAAAGGAGCTGTAGACTACACTCCCAGCACCATGGAGCTATGGATTACACTCCCAACACCATGGGGCTATGGATTACACTCCCAGCACCATAGAGCTATAGATTAACTCCCAGCACCATGGAGCTATAGGATTACACTCCCAACACCATGGGGCTATGGATTACACTCCCAGCACCATGGCGCTATAGACTACACTTCCAACACCACAGAGCTATACACTACACTCCCTGCACCATGGAGCTATGGATTACTCTCTCAGCACCATGGAGCTATGGATTACACTCCCAGTACCACAGAGCTATAGGATTGCACTTCTAGTACAATGGAGCTAGGGATTACACTCCAAGCCCTGTGGAAGTATGAATTAGACTCACAGTACAATGGAGGTATGGATTACACTCCCAGCACCATGGAGCTATAGATTACTCTCTCAGCACCATGGAGCTGTGGATTATACTCCCAGTACCACAGAGCTATAGGATTACACTCGTAGTACAATGGAGCTATGGATTACACTCCCAGCACCATGGAGCTATGGATTACACTCCCAGCACAGTGGAACTATGGATTACACTCCCAGCACCTTGGAGCTCTGGATTACACTCTCAGGAGCAAGGAGCTGTGGATTACACCCCCAGTATCACGTGCCTATGGATTACACTCCCAGCACCATGGAGCAATGGGTTACACTCCCAGTACCATGGAGCCATGGATTACACTCCCAGCACCATGGAATTATGGATTACACTCCCAGCACCATAGAGTTATGAATTATACTCCCAGGACCACAGAGCTATGAATTACACTCCCAGCAACATAAAGCAATGGATTTCAATCCCAGCACCATGGACCTATAAACTACACTTCCAGCACCGTGCAGCTATGGACTGCAGTCCCAGCACCATAGAGCTGTTGATTACACTCCCAGCACCATGGAGTTATAGATTACACTCCGAGCACCATGGAGCTATGGTTTACACTCCCAGCACCGTGGAGGTATGGATTACACTCTCGGCACCAAAGGGCTATGGATTATACCCCTAGTATCATGTGCCTATGGATTACAGTCCCAGCACCACGGAGCTATGGTTTACACTCCCAGTACCATGGAGCTATGGATTACACTCCCAGGACAATGGAGGTATGGATTATACTCCCAGCACCATGAAGTTATGGATTACACTACCAGCACCATGGAGCTATAGGATTACACTCCCAGCACCATGGAGCTATGTATTACACTCCCAGCACCATAGAGCTATAGATTACACTCCCAACATCATAGAGCTATGGATTACTCTCCCAGCACCACGGAGCAATAGATTACACTCCCAGCATTATGGAGCTATGGATTACACTCCCAGCACTACAGAGCTATGGATTACACTCCCAGCAGCATGGAGCTATGGATTACACTCCCAGCACTACAGAACTATGGATTACACTCCCAGCAGCATGGAGCTATGGATGACATTCCCAGCACCATGGAGGTATGGATTACACTCCCAGGATCACGGAGCTATGGACTACACTCGCAGTGCCACAGAGCTATGGATTATACTCCCACGACCATGGAGCTATGGTTTTCACTCTCAGCACCACAGAGCAATGGTTTACACTCCCAGTACCATGGAGCTATGGATTTCACTCCCAGCACAATGGAGCTATGGATTACACTCCCAGCACCATGGAGCTATAGACTACAGTCCCAGCACCACAGAGCTATAGACTACACTCCTAGCACCATGGAGCTATGGATTACACTCCCAACCTCATAGAGCTATGGATTACACTCCCAGCACGATGGAGCTATGGACTACACTCCCAGCACCATGGGGCTATGGATACACTCCCAACCTCATAGAGCTATGGATTACACTCCCAGCATGATGGAGCTATAGACTACACTCCCAGCACCCCAGAGTTATAGACTACACTCCCAGCACCATGGAGCTATGGATTACACTCCCAATATCATAGAGCTATGGATTACACTCCCAGCACGATGGAGCTGTAGACTACACTCCCAGCACCCCAGAGTTATAGACTACACTCCCAACACCATGGAGCTATAGACTACACTCCCAGCACCATAGAGCTATAGACTACACTCCCAGCACCATGGAGCTATGGATTACACCCCCAGTACTACGGGCCTATGGATTACACTCCCAGTACCATGGAGCGATGGTTTACACTCCCAGTACCATGGAGTTATGAATTACACTTCCAGCACAATGGAGCTATGGATTACACTCCCAGCACCATGGAGCTATAGACTATACTCCCAGCACCATGGAGCTATGGATTACACCCCCAGTACTACGGGCCTATGGATTACACTCCCAGCACCACTGAGCGATGGTTTACACTTCCAGTACCATGGAGTTATGAATTACACTCCCAGCACCATGGAGCTATGGATTACTCTCTCAGCACCATGGAGTTATGGATTACACTCCCAGCACCATGGAGCTATGGATTACTCTCTCAGCACCATGGAGCTATGGATTACACCCCCAGCACCACAGAGCGATGAATTACATTCCCAGCACCTTGGAGCTATGGATTACTCTCTCAGCACCATGGAGCTATAGGATTACACTCCCAGTACAATGGAGCTATGGATTACACTCCCAGCACCATGGCACTATAGACTACACTTCCAACACCACAGAGCTATACACTACACTCCCTGCACCATGGAGCTATGGATTACTCTCTCAGCACCATGGAGCTATGGATTACACTCCCAGTACAATGGAGCTATGGATTACACTCCCAAGCACAGTGGAACTATGGATTACTCTCCCAACACCATGGAGCTATGGATTACTCTCTCAGCACCATGAAGTTATGGATTACACTCCCAGTACCACAGAGTTATAGGATTACACTCCCAGTACAGTGGAGCTAGGGATTACTCTCCCAGCATCATGAAGTTATGGATTACACTCCCAGTACCACAGAGTTATAGGATTACACTCCCAGTATAATGGAACTAGGGATTACACTCCAAGCACAGTGGAACTATGAATTAGACTCACAGCACAATGGAACTGCGGATTACACTCCCTGCACCATGGAGCTATGGATTACACTCCCAGCACCATGGCGCTATAGACTACACTTCCAACACCACAGAGCTATACACTACACTCCCTGCACCATGGAGCTATGGATTACTCTCTCAGCACCATGGAGCTATGGATTACACTCCCAGCACCATGGAGCTATGGATTACTCTCTCAGCACCATGAAGTTATGGATTACACTCCCAGTACCACAGAGTTATAGGATTACACTCCCAGTACAATGGAGCTAGGGATTACTCTCCCAGCATCATGGAGCTATGGATTACTCTCTCAGCACCATGAAGTTATGGATTACACTACCAGTACCACAGAGTTATAGGATTACACTCCCAGTACAATGGAACTAGGGATTACACTCCAAGCACAGTGGAACTATGAATTAGACTCACAGCACAATGGAACTGCAGATTACACTCCCTGCACCGTGGAGCTATGGATTACACTCCCAGCACCATGGCGCTATAGACTACACTTCCAACACCACAGAGCTATACACTACACTCCCTGCCCATGGAGCTATGGATTACTCTCTCAGCACCATGGAGCTATGGATTACACTCCCAGCACCATGGAGCTATAGGATTATACTCCCATTACAAAGGAGCTGTAGACTACGCTCCCAGCACCATGGAGCTATAGACTACACTCCCAGCACCATGGAGCTATATACTACACTCCCAGCACCATAGAGCTATGGATTACACTCCCAGCACCATGGAACTATGGATTACACTCCCTGCATCACTGAGCTATAGACTACACTCCCAGCACTATAGAGCTATGGATTACACTCCCTGCACCACTGAGCTATAGACTACACTCCCAGCACCATGGAGCTATAGACTACACTCTCAGCACCACGGAGCTATGAATTACACTCCCAGCACCATAGAGCTATGGATTACAATCCCAGTATCATGGAGCTATGGATTACACTTCCAGCACAGTGGAGCTATGGACTACAGTCCCAGCACCATGGAGCTATGGATTACACTTCCAGCACAGTGGAGCTATGTATTACACTCCCAGCACAATGGAGCTATGGATTACACTCTCAGCCCAAGGAGTTATGGATTACACCCCAAGTATCACATGCCTATGGATTACACTCCCAGCACCACGGAGTGATGGATTACACTTCCAGTACCATGGAACTATGGATTACACTCCGAGCACAGTGGAGCTATGGATTACACTCCCAGTACCATGAAGTTATGGATTACATTCCCAGCACCATGAAGCTATAGGATTACACTGCCAGTACAATGGAGCTATAGACTGCACTCCTAGCACCATGGAGCTATGGATTACACTCCCAGCACCATGGAGCTATAGGATTACACTCCCAGTACAATAGAAACATGGAAACATAGAATTTGACGGCAGATAAGGACCGCTTGGCCCACCCAGTCTGCCCATTTCCCTACCTACTGGATAAGTTGCAGATCCTAGTTAACCAGCAGCCTACTTCTTCTTACCCCCACCCCCCAGAATTGCCTTATGACTGTCCCATGCATGCTTGAATTCCACCACTGATTTTGACTCCACACCTCCTCCAGAAGGCCGTCCATGCATCCACAACCTCTCTGTGAAAAAATACTCTTAAATTACCTCCTGAGCCGCCCCTCTATCTTCAAATTGTGCCCTCTTGTTCTTGCACACCTCTTTTTTGAAAGATGCTACCCTCTTGGACTTTGTTGATTCCTTGAGGTACTTGAAGTTTCTATCATGTCCCCCCTCTCCCTCCTTTCCTCGAGGCTGTACATATTAAGCTCCTAGTCTCTCTTCATATGTCTTCTGGTGCAGACCCTGCACCATTTTAGTGCCCTCCTCTGGACAGCTTCCATCCTGTCTATGTCTTTATGGAGATTGGTCTCCAGAACTGCACACAGTACTCCAGATAGGGTCTCACCAGCTGTCTGTACAGAGGATAATAACTCCTGTTTTCTACTGGTGATGCCTCTCCCTATGCATCCCAGTATCCCCCAGCCCTCCTTGCTGCCCTCTCACATTGCTTGCCCACCTTTAGGTCATCTGATATGACTACCCCCAGGTCCCTTTCCATTTTGTTGTTGTTAGTATCTCACCCCCATTGTGTACTCTTCCCTGGGTTTTGTTTCCCAGGTGCATTATCTGCACTTCTTAGCATTGAATCTAAGCTGCCATACATTTGACCATTCCCTAACCTTGCCAAGTCCCTTCTCATCTTTCCACCCCACCTGTACATCAACTCTGTTGCAGATCTTGTGTCATCTGCAAAGAGACATACTTTTCTTCCAGTCCTTCCGAAAGTCGCTATAAAGACATTGAAGAGGACCGTCCTAATACTGAACCCTACGGTACCCCACTAGTAACCCTCCTTTCTTCTGAGTGGACTCCATTTACTATTACTGTCTGTGTCCTATTCTCCAGCCAATTCTTTACCCAGGCTGTCATCTTGGGACCACTCCCAGGCTGGCTAACTTGTATATTAATCTTTTGTGGGACTGTGTCAAATGCCTTGCTAAAGTCTAGGTAGGCTATGTCCACAGCCCCTCCTGATCTACTACTTTGGTCACCCAGTCAAAGAAATCTATCAGATTTGTCTGGCATGACCTTCCGCTGTGAATCCATGCTGCCTGGGTCCTGTGCCCTCTGGCCTCTAGATCCTCGACAATTCTTTCCTTCAGAAGTGATTCCATCATTTTCCCTATCACTGAGGTTAAACTAACAGGTCTGTAGTTTCCTGCTTCTGCCTTGCTCCCATTTTGTGAAGGGGAATCACATCTGCCCTCCTCCAGTCCTCGGTACCACCCATCCTCCCATGATTTGTTAAAAGGGTAGTCAGTGGTGTCACTAGTTCTACCCTTAGCTCTTTTAGAATTCTGGGATGAATCCCATCAGGCCCCATTGCTTTGTCCACCTTCAGTTTTAGAGTTCTTTCAGAACCCTTTCTTCTGTAAATGGGCTGGTATCAACTTCTGTATCCAGAGTGTTACTACTGTTTGTTTTATGTACCTCCCCTCTTCATTGTAAATACTGAGCAAAAATATTTGTTTAGTATCTCTGCCTTTTCACAGTCTCCCTCTGCCCACCCTCCTCCCTTTATTAAGCCTCACTATCCCTCCCTTGGTCTTCCTTTGCTCCCTGATGTACCTATAAAAGGTTTTATCCCCCTTCTTAACTGAGTTGGCTATCTTTTCCTCGGTTTGGGCCTTTGCTGTTCTGACTGCCTTCCCAGCCTCCTTTTGCATTAACTGATACAGTTCTCTGTCCTGCTCCTTCTGCGATTCCTTGTACTTCCTGAATGCTTTCTTTTTCTCTTGAACCTTCACTGCCACTTCCTTTGAGAACCATAGTGGTTTCTTACATCGTCTTGTTTTGTTTATTTGCTTCACACAAAGGCTCGTTACCTCTGTGATGGCAGTTTTTATTATTCCCCATTGTTCTTCCACCCCTCCTTCCTGCCCATTTGCTAGTGCATTCCTTAGGCACTCACCCATTTTGGCAAAGTCAGCCCTCCTAAAGTCCAGTACTTTTGTCTTTGTATGGCTCGACTCTATTGCTGTGTTTATAGTGAACCATACTGTTCGATGGTCGCTAGTTCCCAGATGGTTACCCAGTTCTACATCTGTGATCCTCTCTCCATCTCCATTTGAGAGAATCAAGTCTAATATTGGACTATGGATAACACTCCCAGCACCATGGAACTATGGATTACACTCCCAGGACAATAGTGCTATGGATTACACTCCCAGCACCACGGAGCTATGGATTACACTCCCAGCACCACGGAGCTAGAGACTACACTCCCAGCACCATGAAGCTATGGATTACACTCCCAGCATTACAGAGCTATGGATTACATGCCTAGCACTTCAGAGCTATGGATTACACTCCCAGTAGCACCATGGATCTATGGATTACACTCCCAGCACCATGGAGCTGTGGATTATACTCCCCAGGACAATTGAGCTATGGATTACACTCCGAGTACCAGAGAGCTAAGGACTACACTCCCAGCACCATGGAGCTATGGATTACGCTCGCAGCACCAAGGAGCTAAGGACTACACTCCCAACACCATGGAGCTATGGATTACACTCCGAGCACCATAGAGCTATGGATTACACTCCCAGCACCATAGAGGTATGGAGTACACTCCCAGCACCACGGAGCTATAGACTACACTCCCAGCACCATAGAGCTATGGATTACACTTCCAGTACCATAGAGCTATGGATTACACTCCCAGCACCACGGAGCTATGAATTACACTTCCAGCACCATAGAGCTATGGATTACACTCCCAGCACCATGGAGCTATGGATTACACCCCCAGCACTGCAGAGCGATGAATTACACTTCCAGCACTATGGAGCTATGTATTACACTCTCAGCACCATGGAGCTATGGATTACACTCCCAGTACCATGGAGCTATAGATTACACTCCCAGCACCATGGAGCTATGGATTGCACTCCCTGCACCATGGAGCCATGAATTACACTCCCAGTGCCATAGAGCTATGGACTACACTTCCAGCACCAAGGAACTATGGGCTGCACTCCCAGCACCATGGAGCCATGGATTACACTCCCAGCACCATGGAGCTATGGATTACACTCCCAGCATCGCAGAGCTATGGATTACACTCCCAGCGCCACAGAGCAATGGATTACGCTCCCAGTACCACAGAGCTGTGGATTACACTCCCAGTTCTATGGAGCTATGGATTACACTCCCAGTACCATAGAGCTATGGATTACACTCCCAGCACCTCAGAGTGATGGTTTACACTCCCAACACCATGGAGCTATAGA
This sequence comes from Neoceratodus forsteri, assembly GCA_016271365.2. Taxonomy (NCBI): domain Eukaryota; kingdom Metazoa; phylum Chordata; order Ceratodontiformes; family Ceratodontidae; genus Neoceratodus; species Neoceratodus forsteri. The sequence continues at coordinate 1,477,689,543 of CM028132.1, read as the reverse complement.
CTACACTCCCAGCACCATGGAACTATGGATGACACTTCCAGCACCATGGAGCTATGGATTACACTCCCAGCACCATGGAACTATGGATGACACTCCCAGCACCATGGAGCTATGGATTACACTCCCAGCACCATGGAACTATGGATGACACTCCCAGCACCATGGAGCTATGGATTACACTCCCAGCACCATGGAGCTATGGACTACACTCCCAGCAGCACAAAATTTTGGATTACAGTCCCAGCACCACAGAGATATGGACTATTCTCCCAGCACCAGAGACATGGACTACATTACCAGCACCACCGAACTGTGGACTATACTCAGAGAACCATAGAACTACTGTCTACACTTCTAGCACCATGGAGCAATGGATTTCACTCCCAGCACCATGGAGCTATGGATTACACTCCCAGCACCATGGAGCTAAGGACTACTCTCCCAGCACCACAAAACTTTGGATTACAATCCCAGCACCACAGAGATATGGACTATTTTCTCAGCACCAGAGACATGGACTTCATTGCCAGCACCACTGAACTGTGGACCATACTCAGAGAACCATAGAACTACTGTCTACACTTCTAGTACCATGGAGCAATGGACTACACTCCCAGCTCCATGGAGGTGTGGATTACACACCCAGCACCATGGAGCTATAGACTACAGTCCCAGTACCATGAAGCTATCGATTACAGTCCTGGCACCACAGAGCTTTGGACAACAGTCCCAGCACAGTGAAGCTATGGATTGCACTACCAGCATCACACAGCTATGGACTACACTTCCAGCATGACGGAGCTATAGATGGGACACCCATGACCTCAAAGCTATGGACTACACTTCCATAACCACAGAGCTAGGTACAACTCTTCCACCACCGTGGAGCTGTGCATGACACTCCAAGCACCACGGAAGCATGAGCAACACCGCCAGCAGCATTCAGTTATAAACTGCAGTTTCCATGATTTACAATTCTCAGGGAAGACCATGTGAAATAGTGGTTAAAGCACAGAACTCTGAATCGGGGTGTATCAGGTTCAAATCCCACCTCATCTTTGCATCCTCTTTGACAGTGTTTAGTTTATTCAGATCTTGGTTTGGCTTTTGCTGTTGACCAAAAAAAAGGCATATCATTGACAGTATTTTACAGATTGTCACCAGTGCCAGTGTCATGGTGGACAACGAGAACCCGCATCCTCATAACAGTGTTTCATCATTGTAGCTCCACCCTAGAGTCATAGTGGGCAGCCTGGGCCTATATCCACAGACACTGGGTTTCACCATTGTGGCTCTAGTCCCAGAGTCTTGGTAGACGGGGATAGCCTGTGGCCTCATGGGCAGTTCTTCATCACTGTGGCACAGGACCATAGTCATAGTGGACAGCCACATCCCATATCCTCAGAGACAGGGTTTCACCATTGTGGCAGTAGTCCCAGAGTCATGCTAGAGAGTGATGGCCTGTACCCTCAGTGGCAGTATTTCAGCATTACGGCATAGGCCCATAGTCATATTGGCAGTGAGGGCCTGTGTCTGTAGTGGCTGTGTTTCATCATCGTAGCCCCAGCTCCAGAGGGATGCTGAACAGTGAGGGTTCATGTTCCCAGTGACAGTGATTCACAACTGTACAGTAGCCCCAGTCCCAGAGTGATGGTGGATTGCAAAGGCCTTTATCCTCAGTGGCTGTGTTTCACTATCACAGCTCAGTCCCAGCATAATGGTGAACAGTGAGGGCCCATGTCCTCCGTGGCTGTGTTTCACCATAGTAGCCCAGTCCCAGTGTCATGGCATTCAGCAACGACTCAATGGCTGTACTTCACCGTCATGGCCTGGTCCCAGAATAATGGCAAACAGTTAGGACCCATGTACATAGTGGCTGTGTTTACCATCATGGCCCCAGTCCCAGAATTATGGTGGTCAGCGAGCGCCTGGGTCTTCATTGACAATGTTTTGCCATAGTGGTCCCAGTCTCAGAGTCATGGTGGACGTCAAGAGCCATGTTCTCAGTGATGTGTCACTGAATTGATCATTGGTGAGGCCCCACCTGCAGTACTGTGTTCAGTTCTGGAGACCACATCTCAGAAAGGACATGAATAGGGTAGAGGCTATCCAGAGGAGGGCAACTAAAATGGTGTAGGGGTCGTATCATAAGCAGTATGAGAAGAGACTGAGGGATCTCAATATGTACACCCGGGGGGGGAGGGACATGATGGAGACCTGTAAGTACCTCACAGGGATGAACAAGGTACAGGAGGGAGTATTTTTCAGAACAGAATGTTCATGAAGACAAGGGGGCATTCAATGAAGCTGGAAGGGGGAAAATTAGGAGGAATGTGAGGAAGCACTTCTTCACTGAAAGAGTGGTGGACACCTGGAACAGTCTACCGGCGGAGGTGGTGGGTTTAGCAGCCAGAGATCAGGTAGGGTCTGTGTTGACAGTATAGGCAGGGACAAACTGGGCAGCCTGCGTGGGCCAGGTGATTCTTATCTATTGACAAATTCTATGTATCTATGGTGTTTTGCCCTAGTTCTCACTAATAAATAACATGCCACATGACAAGCTAGCAGGTTACCCCTAGTTTGCTTTGGCAGTTTCTGAAAGGTAGATTTGATCACTGCTGAAGGCTGACATGGTCTGACTTGAGCATTCTGCAAGGGACTAGCCCCCTCTCCTGGCATCACATCAATACTGAGACGTGTTTAGTGTTTATGGACTTGATTTTCATTAAGATGGGAAAATAAAATGTGTAGTGTTTCACCCATGCACTAGAAGGATACTTTATTCAGAATATTACGAGCCTTCAGTTTGGGGAAGGGGGTTACAGAACAGACCCTATGTTCCTGTCACCACTACAATACTAGTGCCTGATTAACTTCTTTCATCAATACATTTGAGGGTTACACAGTATGAGTAGCAGCAACATTCTGGCTATTATATTTTAACACATTACCTCCAGTATCTTCATATGCAGTATGAATCATTCATTGTTTAAAGGGGAACTCTCAGCTCCCCTGCATAATACTGTGGGACCTAGAGGTCTCGATTAAATAAGCCACCTAAAGAAATATATATTTTTTTTAGGTCTGACATGTTAGATCACTTACTTTTTATCTGGTTGATCCTGCACTCTTCTACTCATCATGCTGCCAAACCACCTGTACTGCTGTCCCCTGCGGTCAGCCCCGTGATGACGTAAGCCACAGGTTAAGCCGCAGGGGACGTCTTTATATGGGCACTTAGTAAATTATGTTATTTATCTGCAACAGTGCATTTTTATGCTTAGTGTACTGGTACTGATCATGCAGACTCAACCCAATCAGTACCAGTAGACTAAGCGTGAACATGTGTTATGGGCGTAACACTTTACTAGGATTTCCCTTATGAATGTCTGGCGAGCAACCGTCACTCCACATCATCACAGGGCTGGCCACAGGGACAGTGGGACAGTTGGCGCGGCGGCATGACAAGTGGATGGACATAGGATCAACCAGATAGGAAGTGAGATATTTAACATGTCAGAACTCAAAGAAACTGTGTGTACGATGTTTATAGTAAGTAAAATAAAGGTTTAAATTTGAAAAGAAAAAGAAAGCTTTTAGCCATGGAAAAACTAGCAAACTTCTGCAGAACGACACATATAGCTAGTTGTACCCAGCATGTATTTTCTGTCAGATGGTCCCTCTTATGCAATATGTACACAGAACACCAACCATCCCAGGAGCCCCTAAGAGTAAGAACATGCTTAAACCCCCTGATGGGTCTCAGCCGTCAGCATGACGAGCCAGTCTCAATCCCCTCTGGTTAACATCGAAAGAACCCGCCCACTTCTCCCTCTTCCCACCCTCCACCACTACTCAACCAGACAACATTTGGTAGAGGACCCTCTCACCCTCCTACCCCCACAGGAAACCAGTCCCTAGATACCCACATATACCATTTAATGTAGTCATGTATGTAATCCAGTTGCCAGTATGTATAGTCTGATATTAAAGATATGTAGTACTGTGATTTTGACCTATTGTAAGTGTAAATGAATTGTCAATTCTTAATTGATGTTTTGTATGTCTCTATATTTCAATAAAAAATTTAACTGCAAAAAAAAAAAAAAAGAATGTGAACAAAATATTTCTTTAGGTGGTCTCCTTAATCGGGACCTCCAAGTCCTGCAGTATTAAGGTAGGGGAGCTGAGTGTTCCCCTTTAACCTGATACAAAATGGGTGCCCAGGTGAAAATGAGTCAAGATTTTTAACTGGATAATAGATAGGGCTGTACTTTTGTCATGGAAAATATTGGAGCAAATTATGGCATTGTCATGGTCAAAATTACAGAAATCCTGGTATTATTGTAGTCAAAATGAGAGAGAAATCCCCAAATGCTAGTCTTAAAGAGCTGCTAACGCCTCTAGGAAAACTTTGGGAAACAAACTATTTAGACGCAGCTCAGCTATATTTCATATATCTTGTATAGATTTCTCCTAGCCCTTATTTATAACTGAGGAAATTGGTACGGAAACTGGATATTTATCCCACAGAGTTCATTCGTCCCTGCTGCTTATTCCCAATTTAAAGTCATAATCCTCTGTTGTGACATCACAGTCGGTTGTCATGAGAATAACTGTGATGTCACAAGCAGAGTATTATGACATCAGACAGGGAATACTAAACCATAGGAGCAGATGAACTCTCGAGAAAAAATATCCCGTTTTAATGAGTATCCACTCAGTAATAAATAAGGGTGAGAAGGAATACAGAGCTAATGTGAAATATAAGGTGAATTGTTTCCAAATGTTATGTGTTTTTTTTAAGTTCTCCTGAAGGTGTCAGCGGCTGTTTAAAATGCCTGTTTCACATAGTATGCCATTGCTACCCATGCTTCAGATGCTGAAGCTGCAGTTTGTTTTGTAAAAAAAGTCTGTCATTGTAATTTTTTATATGTTTTTGTTTCTACCCGCCCTCCAGTTTTCTGTGTGCAGCCACACCCCAGAATGATGCAATGCAAGGGAACTGTCAATGTTTTACATACAGCAACAAGGAATTCTGGGTAAATTATAAAGTTGACTTTAACGTTCATTACTCAGAGGTGCAGTCCCTTATTTTGATAGTGGGGACTGCAGAATAGCACCTAATATGTAGACATATAACCTAGTTCTAGAGAAGCTTGAAGAAACTAAGTATGTGCACACATGGGCAGACAAGGTGGGTCGTAGGCGCTTATCTGCTCTCAACATCTATATATATCTGCTCCAAGAGCCCCTGATTGGGCAGCCAACACCATACCTTGCGGCCGCGGCTGGAGAAGCCAGTAGGCCGTGCGCCCTCCACCTGCCTGCCTAGGAACCCTCAAGCCGGCTCCAAGTGCCCCGATCAGGTGACCGACTCCACGGCTTGTGGCTGCGGCTGGAGAATCCAGCCGGCCGTGCGCCCTCCACCTGCTCGCCTAGGAGCCCTCAAGCTGGGTAAGCCTGCTCTCAGCCTCTGGGATTAGCTTTGGGGCCCCGATTGGACAGCTACTTCTGGGATCACCTCCTGTTGGCTGCCGCTTTTACAGCTTTGCCTGTGATTGGCCACCCAGAGACTTTGCTTCTGCAGCCTTTTCCGACTTGTTTCTTGCTCGGGTGCCTCCGCTCGCTCTCTACTAGCTTGCTCTGAATTTCTTCCCACACCACCTGCCCCAACCCCGGCCTCTATTAAATGCTCTTCCACTGAGAGCTAGGCCAGGAATTGCCTATTGGACCAAGTACCATTCGCCACACCCATCTTCTAGCCCTCATCCTTAGTTATTCCTGCATTCTTGCAGAAGTTGATACTGTCAGTCCTTTCAGCCTCGTGCATGACGCCAGTTCTAGGAGATAACTCCCTATTAAAAATGCCACATGTGAATACTCTCTTGTATAGTTGCCTCATACTTTTAACATTCACCCCCTCCTCAAAATTTAATTTACCAATTTACATTATGGCCAAAACTCCTCCTTTAGCGACTACCAAGTTATGCCCTCTCCTAATAGGACATGGCAGCGCACAGCGGGGATAACTTCCTTATGGTTGTGCCCCTCTTCACGCCAGGCATTGACCAAAGAACACGTGCGAACACCTCTAAACTTGTCAGCCATAACTACCATCTATGCCTTATCCCTATCAAATTGCGTTAATGCCCATAAAATAGCCACCACCAAACCAACCCATGCCTGATAGAGCAACAAGAGACTACTTAGTAGGCTAAGACACTATGTCAAGAACCTACTTTACTTCTTCTACTCTGCTCTGGAAACACTGAACTAAACCCAGGCCCACCCGCTTCCCTGGACACCCCTGCGGACCTCCCAAAATACAAAGGTATTAGCTTTCTTCATGTTAATGTCTATAGTTTACTGAAGAAGCTTGACCTCATACAGACTTGGGCTCTACATGCATCTCCTGATTTCTTTATGATAACGGAATCTTGGCTCACGCCCTCGACCCCAGACAATTCTATCAACATACCGGGATACAATACCTACCGTTGTGATAGACAGACTAGAATAGGAGGGGGTTGTAATATATGCTAAGAGCAAATTCACTGTCTCAGTCATAGATTGTACTTCGAAGGCTAAGGAATTTGAATGCCTGGCACTAAAATTATCCCTCTCCATTGAAAAAGCACTCCTTATTACAGCATGCTATCGACCACCTTCTGGTGGCATGGCCGTCCTGCCGCATCTCCAAAGCCTAATTGACTTGGCTAACACCGAGTGTATTTTAATGGGGGATCTCAGCCTAAACTGGAATGCCGAAAGCTCCAAGAAGCTGAAGGATCTCTGTTATGCGAATGGACTGGCTCAAATAACACCTGCAGTCACCAGACCCAACAGAAAAAACCCTGAGCGTAGCTCCCTTCTGGACCTTATGCTAGTAAACAAGCCTCATAACATCTCGCATACCGGAGTGTTCTTCAATGACATAAGTGATCACTGTGCTCTTGCCTGCATCAGACACCCTCCCCCAGATAAAACCGGCCGCTAAATAAACCGCGGTCCCATCTGCCTGTTCTGGTGGTAGTTCAGGTGGATGTTAAAGATCCCATGGCACTTTTCGAAAAGAGTAGGGGAATTTCCCAGGTGCCCTGGCCAAATTTCCCCTCATTCACTAAAAATACCACCAACAGCTTAAACTAGTTCAAGGTCAGTTGGCATTCATCTGTATCCCCCTCCCCTGTGTCGTGCCTGAAAATAGGCAGGATTTGTCTAGTGCACTTACCCGGTCAACAAAAACTAAATAAATAAATAAATAAAATTCATACTGAAAATATGCCTGAAAAAGTTCTGCCAGAATGCCTTCCTGAAAGACCTAAGTAACATCAGATGGCAGGACTTCTATCTAGCCCCTTCCCTTAGTGAGGCATTTAATATCTTTCATAGCCTCTTAATGGGGCTAATAGACAAACACGCCCCCTTAAGGCTGATCAGGTAAAAAAAAAGACCTCCTGGCTGGTTCTCTCCCAACCTGAAGAAAGCGCTGAAGGAAAGAGATTACTGGTGGAAAAGAGAGAGGAAATCGCACCTGGAGGCCGACTGGCTAGCATTTTGCATGTCTAGAAATGCCTGCACCAAACTAATTAGGTCTGAAAAAGCTAGATATTTCCAAGCAAAACTAGAAGACAACAAAAACAACTCTGCCAAATTCTGGAACATCCTCAAAGACGTTGAAGGTCAGCATACTGACGCCTCCCTTCCAGCCCAAATTGTGTCCAATGGAACTACTTTTACGGACAGAGCTGCTATATTACAGCAGCTCAATGAACACTTTTCCACTGCAGGGCTAGCCTTCGACGCCTTGCCTATCAACAAACTTAGCCCATTAGGGGACTGCTCGGCTAGCTCTAATGCTAATCTCAATCCTAATGTAACCCCTAGATGGCGCTATCCCAGGGGCTACTACCCCTGCCTGATTTGCCACTAACAGGTTGAGGGGCCTGGATCCAATGGCAGGTGCCTCCACCCAGAGGTCAGGGTTTGCAATAGTTAAACTAACTTGGTCACAGCCCTCTGGGACACTGCAACCCCCCTTTCTTCCCACTAGTGGTCCACACAATATATCAGAATTACCTTCACAGTATACACTTACCCCCAGGTCTGGTTCCGGCACTGGGACCTCCTTTGAAATGAGATACAGTGCAACAATCACAGTACAGTACTTTAACATAGACAAATACCTCAGGCAGTATAACTTTGCTGAAACAAGCAGCTCTGATTTATTTAGGGGGATATAACAAGGACAGGGAAATCAGGTTAATTAGCTTATCACTCTAATAATCTACCTCTGGCTCTGTGCAGGCCTATCCTATCAGTTACTGTCCCTGGGTACCCAAGCCCTAGTGGCTAGTCCAAACTGTGGCAGCTGGTAGGGCCCTTTCACACAGAGAAAAGGAGAATTAAACAGTCAGCAATACAGTAATTCCATTTGGATTTAATGTGCAATTCAACAGGGGCGACCCTGAATTAGTACTCACGACCTCCAAATAAGATAGGGTCCTTCAATGTCAGCAGGGCTCACTGAGGTACACAAACCTCTTCACACATCCATATAAAAGAAAGCACTATACCAGGCAGGCTGCATCTGTATCCCGATCGCAATTACTGCACAATACCGGGAGAACACACAGCAGATTCAGTTCCTGACAGACCGAATGCAATTTTAGCAATTCCTCCAGTCTTCTACAGGGTGAGCCTGGTTTCTACTCTTCAGAGATCCTTTGATTCTTTTCACAGGACGAGTTCAGTCCTAACAAGCTGTTACACAAGCTGCAGACCGGAACTCTGGGCCTTACACACGTTTTGACTAAAACTGCACACTGAAAAGCACAGGGCTCCTTCCTTCTTCACTGCCAAAGCTCAACTGAAACTCCAACCGACAAAACGGGCACTTCCTTTGAGTTCCTCCCAGTTCTTGACTGGATTGGCTGTCACCACAATAGACTGCTGCTGTTGGTCCAAAAGGCACTGAAGTCTAAACTACATCTCCCAGAGTCACTGCCCATACAATCCTCTTGTGGCTGGCTCAGACCATGAGTCCAAGTTCTGATTCGTCCAAGGCACCATTTTAGAGCTAGCTTACCCCACACTGATTGGTCCAGTTCAGCAGTTCAAAACTAGAATGGGGAACTAGCAGACACAGTTCTGACTGCAAAGAAAGCAGGTTAGACAAACTGTAATTTCATTATTACTCTAAATAATTTCTGGCAAACAGTTACATCTTTCAGATAGGTTCCTTTGCACTCCTAGTGACTGCAAAATGAAGTGAATTACAGCAGTCTCGAGTGGGTACTCAGAGAAGCAACACAGTCCCCCATACAACTAATTATGTCTGCAAGCAGACAGCTCTTAAAGAGACAGTACCAGAGGCTCTAAAAACACTCACTAATAAATGGCTTAAATGCCAAACACCATTCAGGCTTGGAGCATTCAAGCAAGCTCCTGGAAGTCTTTTGGGAACCCCCATTTGCAGGGGGGTTACACTAACCAACCACATCTCTCTCCTTTCAGCTTTCATACAGTCACGTATAAACAAGTAGAGGACCTCCTTCTGTCACTGGACACTAAAAGAGTGCCAGTGCAGACAGTATCGAACCTTTCTTCCTAAAGCTTGGCTATTTCTACTTGACCGCACCCATCACACATTTATTTAACAGCTCCCTGAAGCAGGTCGAGCTACCTGTGTCATGGAAAACTGCCTATATCTTACCTCTATTCAAGTCAGGGGATCCAAGCGACCTGAACAATTATTGGCCCATTTCCATACTATCCGCCCTTTCAAAATTACTGGAAAAATTGTCAACACCCAAATTAGAGAAAACTTGGATTTGCAGAAACTGCTAAACCCTGCACAGTCTGGTTTTAGGGCCAAACATAGCACAATATCTGCCCTTGCAAAAGTAACCACGGATTGGCAAATTGCCTTGGACTCTAAGAAACGTGTTTGCCCTTTTCCTCGATCTTAGTAAGGCCTTCAATACCGTGGATCACAACATCTTGCGTACTGCACTGAGCAATATTGGTCTCGATAGTCCTGCCATCAAATGATTCACCAGCTACCTCACCAATAGGTTACAACAAGTCAAATCTGCAGGTGACCTGTCTCCACAAAAATCTCTTCTACGAGGAGTCCCCCAAGGCTCCATCCTGGGCCCAATCCTATTTGCAATCTATATCAATAACCTGGACTCTCATCTGTGCACACCTAATGTGCACTTATTTGCAGACGATACAGTACTCTACACCTCAAATTCTTCACTACACTCTGCCCATGAGGACTTACAGCGAGACCTTATCACTCTTCAATATAACCTTATCAAACACAAGCTCTTACTCAATGCCAAAAAGACTAAAGCCATGATTCTCTCACCAAAGGCAGCCTCTGGACCAACACACATCCCCAAGATACTAATGCTTTTGGGTGAACCCCTTGAAATAGTTGATACCTTCAAATACCTAGGGTTCTGGCTGGACAACAAGCTTAACTTTCTGTGCCACCTGAATGAAGTCTCAAAAAACTAAGACAGCGATTAGGCTTATTCTACCGTATTAAACATCTGCTTACCACAGAAGCTAGAAAGAGACTAGTACAATCCACATTCCTACCCATACTGGACTATGCTGACTTCCTCTACAATCATTGCTCCTCATCAGTGCTAAATAAACTAGACACGCTTTACCACCGAGCCTTAAGATTTATCCTTAACCTGCCTCTTCGCACACATCACTGCCTACTGTATCAAGAGTCTGGATGGCCCTCACTCTCAACTAGGAGGAAAAGAAATGCTCTCCTTTGGCTCTTTAGAGCACTGTCTGACAATCTTCCCGCATACATCTCAAGCTTCTTCAAACATGCCAATGGAGCCTATGGCTTGAGACGCTACACCATACTTTGTTTCCATTTTTCTAGAGTGAATGCTACCTATGGCTCGGCTGCAATCAATTTTTTACTCCCATCCTTATGGAACCAATGCAAAGCTCATTAAAGCTTTCCTCACTCCCAAGTCTATTCACATTCAAAGCTCTGATAGCTGAATATCTTAGGGAAACATGCAGTTGTTTTAGGCGTCTGTGAGCCCTTAGCTTCTAGCTCCTTCCACTAATCTTACATATCAGAATCTCACTCAACTCATATCCCTCGTAAGGGAAACTCAGCACTTACTAGCCTTTCTCCTCCATTCTTGGTCCTCTTCATCCTTTCCCCTCCTTCCTAGTACACTTCCGTTCTTTCTCCCCCCTCCCTACTATTTTCTTGAAGGTACTAGCTTCTGTTTAGCGGAGTTAGCCTTGGATTGTCATCTCTTCTCTCTCATGTGAATTCAGTATGAACTGTAACTGCGTGTACCTATGTCAAACTTGTATGTTAGGTCTATATCGACCTTTACCCGTACTATGCTTTTGCTTCTTGGCTACTGCATCTGTGATTATGTATTGTATTGTATTTATACTTAGTTTATTATCTTTCATTTGTTAGCATTTATTACATCATTTTCATGATTCACATGTTGTTCTTTGGGGTAAAAACCCCTAGCACTGACATCATCACAGAAATATTACAGTACTTCTGGTTCACAGTAGTCAACTTTACTACATTCTAGCTAGAACAGTAACAGTAGGTGCTACTGTCTGGGTGGGATGTGTTCCGTCCTTTCACTATCTATAACTAGTTGTCTCATATCCAGAAAATACCTGTAACAGGAGCTAATCAGGGGGCATTCTCTAGCTCCGGTGTAAAGGTAAATATCTCTTTTAGTCCTGTTCAGGCATCTCTCTCTTAACCACTGTCATGGAGTAACCATCTGGTCCATTTCTGTCGATATATCTGTGGCTTTTGCTTAAGATTGATCGTTAACCTTTTCATCAAATGTATGGATTCAACCATATCCTTCCATTCCCCCTACCCCCGGGACTCTCGGCTGCAACCAATTCTTTGTGATAATTTTTAGGGCTGCCGCAACCAGGATCTTCCATAGGTAACTGGCATCCTTACCTTTAACTTCCCCTGGGATTGTTCCTAAAACCAAATGTTCAGGTCCTAACTGCGTCTCAATTGCAAGTATCTGTTCTAGATATTTCATAACCTCCCGCCAATATACGGTGATACCTCGACATGACCAAAAAACATGTTCCTGTGAGGCATGTTGTTCTCCACAAGCCCTCCAACACCCAGCCGTGGTCCCTTCCTTCACATGAGCCATTTGTGTTGGTACTAAGAAATATCTGGTTCTCAACCTCCAACAGAAGTCCCTCCACACTAAAGAACTAGAAGTTGACCATGTACTTCTCCACATCAGAGACCAATGTTTATCTGTTATGAGAATTACTAAGTCCTGTTCCCATTTTTTTCTTTATATGCTGGGATGTGTTGGCCATATCTGCCACATAGTTATTATATAGCAACGAAATGGCATGGTCTGCCCCCCTTGCCCCCCACACGCTTTGAAATAGCCCTCTCTCTTCCAACACCGGCTCCTCCAGCATTATTTTGTTAATTTGTATATTCAAGTAGTCTCTCAGTTGGTAATACCTGATTTTATCTGTCTGCTTCAGGCCATATTTTTCTTGGATTGCCTCAAAGGAGAGTAGGGTATTCCCCATCATTATTTGATAAGGCGCGCACAGACCCCTTCTAGCTTGTTTCTGATACCACTTATCAAGCATTGCTGGTGTAAACTGACAGTCATATGCCCACCATCTATACCTCCATAGATTCCCAAATGTGGCCCCCCTGCTTATTCCCTTCCTACATCCTTCCAACACCGCCCTTGTGCCTGAGAAACCAAACGTTTCCCCTGTGTCCAGAGGCCCAAACATCACCGCCTGCAAAGGGGGATCCCTTTGTTTCCAAAGATCTATTCGCTTCCAGTGGGTGTCGTATCCCGGGTTGCCCCAAAGTAGTGCAACCCTCATCTGGGCTGCCACCCAGTAGCCCTGCAGGCATGGGAACGCAAGGCCCCCCTCTTCCTTAGGAAGATAAAGCAAGGATCTTCTTAATCTGGGTTTTTTACCCTTCCATAAATAGGAAAAAAACATACCCTGCCAGGTCTCCAGATCCGCGAGTTAACAGACATGGGACACATTGAAATAAGTAAAGAAGGCGTAGTAATGCATTCATCTTGAGGGCTTGAGCCCTAGCACTAAGTGAGATGGGCAGAAGGGACCATCTTTGAAAGTCACTTTTAAGCTGCGCTATTATAGGAGGATAGTTCAGCTCTTTCAGTTGTGTATTGTTCCTACCCAACTTAACCCCTAAATATTTTATCTCTGTCTGGTCCCATAACATGGGGTACCTGCTTTTAAGCTCCTCAGTTGGGGTAAAATTGAAACAGAGAATTTCCATTTTATTATTATTCAATTTATAGCCGGATAACCCAGAAAACTTATTTAGCTGTCTGAATACCGCTGGTAAAGACTCCAAGGGGTCTGCCATATAAAAAATAACATCATCAGCATACAGAGCCAGTTTGTGGGTTTGTCCCCCCATATTAATCCCTTTTATCTCTGGGCACTGGCGAATGCTCTGAGCAAGAAGGTCAATGAACAGGGCAAACAGTAATGGAGAGAGAGGACACCCTTGTCGCGTTTCTCTTTCTAAATTAAAAGTCCCAGAGATATGTCCATTCGCTCTAACCTGCACTCTCGGAGACTCGTATAACTTAAATATAGCCGTTATCAGCTGCCTCAGGAACCCAAACCGGGAAAGGACCTCCTTCAGAAACAACCACGATACTCTATCAAACGCTTTTTCAGCGTCAAGACTTACTATTAGCAACGGTAATTTTTGCATGGAAATTTGATCAATTATATGTGTTGTTCTATGGAGATTATCCTGTGCTTGTCTGCCCGGTATGAAACCGGATTGGTCTATCTGTATTAAAGAGGGGAGGTACTCCTGAATACGTCTAGCCAAAAGAGATGTAAGTATTTTATAATCAGTGTTCAGTAGGGAAATCGGTCTATATGGAGGGCATTTTGTTGGGTCCTCTCCTGGCTTGGGTATCACCGAAATCACCACCTGGGCCCAAGAAGGAGGGGCTGCAGCCTCATCTCTCATGACCTCCTCAAAAACCTTTCCCAGAAGTGTCTTTATCTGGTTCCCAAAGCATTTATAGAACTCCGTAGGGAGTCCGTCCAAACCCGGACATTTACCCACCTTAAGCCTTTTAATCCTCCTTTATTTCCTCTGGTCTCACTGGTCTCATTAACCTTTCCCCTTGCTACCTAGTTAGGCCCGGTAGTTTAAGTGAACTCAGGAATCTCTTTATGTCTTCCCTTCCTGCTTTTGTGTCTTCTGCATATAACTTAGTATAATATGTTCTAAAGGCATCTGCTATCTCATGAACCCCTTGGACCATTTTGCCTATCCCTGGATGCCACACCTTCGTTATTGTTGCTCTTGCCTGTTTTGCCCTCAGCCTGCAAGCCAGGTAACACAACGATCGAGGTCCCCCCTCATAATGTTGTTGTCTCAGAAAGAGCAACTTCTGTTCCACCTGACAATCCAAAATTCCCGTCAACTCTGTCTTATAGTCCAACAACTGTCTCCTCCTCCTTGTCATACTTTTGTTTTTGCTGCCCTTCCAAATCTGCTATCAGCCCCATTAGCTTAAGTCTTCTGGCCTCCCACTCCCTCTTTTTCCTCGAGGCCAGTTGGATAAATTTACCTCGCAGGACAGCTTTTGCAGCGTCCCAGCGGATGGCCTGTGTGGTATCGTGCTCTGTATTATCTAGAAGGTAAACCCTATAAGTTTCTACTATTTGGTCCCTGATTTCTTTATCTTTCAAAAGAGAGGTGTTCAGCCGCCATAAGGTATTCCGTCGAGTCTCCCCTACGTTTATTTTTATATATATGGGCACATGATCATGTATTGTATTGTATTAATGTCCAGGACCACTTTGAAAATGAGCTTGCTCAATGGTGTTGATGCTTGGTTAAATAAAGTTTGATTGATTGATATATAACAAGTTACTGTGGGTACAGTGCATAGCTGATTTTTCTGTCTCCCTTATCTAAGTGCAGTCTCCCATGTCGGTAGTGTTTACAGCAGTACAGTCTGTAGAAAAGTTTCTGGAAAGCTGTTTTTGTGATACAGATCGGCCAAAAAGATAATTTGCCAGTTTGTGTAGATGTTGTTTGACGTTTACTGCCTGCTGGTGAGGCGACAGGTCTGAAGTGGCAGCTCCTGTCAGAATGTGGGAAGGTGATGATGCAGTCCTCTGTTTATGTTATAGGGCCTGAATGACTGTAAGTAGTTCAGGAGTGTAATTATGGGTCAGACTACATTTCCTTTTTTTGGTGTCCAGCTTCTGCTATGAGTTCAAAATTGTGAAAGAAAAAGGATGTCTGCAATACCAAAACTGACCAACAGGGGTCTGTGTTTCAACACAGTGCTTAAAAACCTTGTTTCCCTTGCATGATGTCATGGTTGGGGGTTGCAGCACTGAGAAGAAAGGTGCAGGGTTATGCAAATGAAGCAGAGCACAGAAATAAAAGCATTTTTTCATGGAAAACGGCACTTTTTGGGAGTTTGATTGGTAGGAGATTGATTCACAACTCTTACAGGTTACTACTCCCATTTGCTATGGCAGCATGACATCACTTTAAGATCCCTAAAGATAGAGAAGGCAGGCTCTGGGTGGTTGTTATGCCACCTGTCTATAGGTGCAACTCTATATATGTGTGTTGACCTGTGTGGGTAAACTAAACTGACATCAGTGACAGTGTAATGACTGTGAATGAAAGTTTTTTGTGTGTAGAAACAGAATTTGTTGGGAGAAAAGGATGGGTATGCCCATCTAGTCTGCCCCATTTTCACTGCCTAACATTATACCCTGGTTTCTATTTGGTCACAGGTTTTGTTGAATGATAAAATGTTTGTCTGAATTATTAATTGTATTCAATAAACATATTTTACATTAAAAAAATGGTTGGCCCATTGGCTCAGTGATAGCACTATGGCTTCCCACACCAGCGACCTGGGTTCGAGAACAAACTTCGGGTTGTGGAGGCCATCCGAGAGATAGGCAGAGCATCCAGTGAGACGCTTGCCACCTCCGGGGGGGGGGGATGGTTTACTGTGGCAATGTAGGTGTGCCTCACTTGCCTTGCCACTGGTGGAAGCACGGGAGGAGAGGTCTCTGCTCCAGAAGTGAGAACTGGGAGGGGAGGGCACCAGTAGGCACTTGATAGTGGTGTGCTCCCGCTCATCATCCATCTGGACTTCTGCCCTTGAGCCAGTGCCCTCAGGGGGTAGGAGCTACAAAGGGAGGACGAACATGAGATCTTGGTGGCCACATGACTTTGGATCCCGGTACACCGAGTCCATGGTCTGTCCTGACATGCTGGCAACCCATGATATACAGGGGGAGAGCCAATGTCCTTGGGGGGGTAAGTACTAGGTGGTCCCCCCGAGGTTGCCGTCCAAGATCCTGGGATAAAAAGTAAGTTTAAAAAAGAAAAAGTGACAGAAATCATGGTGCAGTATTGTCATGGTCAAAGTGACAGAAATCTTGGACAATATAAAAAAAATCATAGAAAGTCAGGGACCCATCATTTGTTAAAACACTCTATTGTGACGTATTTGTATACAAACATATCAGCAAAGATTTATATGTAAAAAGGAAAACTTTATTGTTAGGCCAAACCAGTGGCACAATAGGCTAAGGCACTCAGCGCCTTACCTCTCTTCATTCCGATGACGTGAGTTCAGAAACAAGCTCGGGTTGCTGGGGATTAGCAGGGGGAGAGGGCTGGGAGTAGATTGAGCGATCACCTGGCAGCTCTTCAACCCCAGATCAGGGTGGTTTGTCGTCTCGGGTCTTGGTTGCCACCAGGTGGAGGCTTGGTGGTAGCATCGATACATGAGCAGCAGACTGAGGTCAGGGGAAGGAGAAGTCATGGCGCCGGGACGCATGTGCGCTGACCTGCAGGAAAAAAGCTGTATAGAAAAAAAAAACTAATTATTTGGCTGGTCCAGCAGCAGGAGGCAGCGCATTGTGCTGCCATCATGGAGATCAGGGCTTATGCGTAATTCCCAGAATCCCCCACTGCAGACTGATTGGGGACCAATGGCATGGGGTAGTGAAGCACAAAATTATGACTCTTTCATTTACAAACACCAAAAACTAAAGTATCTTCATTAAAAATATGCTAAAAATCATGGGGTTGTCATGTAAATGCCAAAAATCATGGAGTTTTCATAAAAATAGGAAAAATCATACACTCCATGACTTCCCTGATAGAAAATAAACAATTCAGCTGAGACTCATTTAAAATGGTTTCCTAAAAAGTTCTTTGAATGCAGTTATATAATAGTTAATAGTGAGAATACATACTATATACTGTTGAGATACGGTATATCTAGAGAGAGAGAAAGAGTATATGATGGTTATGTGTAACATACAAGGAAATAGACCTACCGGGGGGGGAGTAATGAGATGATAAGGTCACGAGGCCAGCGTGGTTATATGTCCTTGTTCGCCACACATACCCATCGTATGTTTATGTAATACATGGCATATGTTTGTTGCTTGTACATGCTGTGTGGGGCCGGGTCAGTGTCTTGGTGAGCCATGGTCCAGGCCATTTTCGGGTTTGCCTTCCCCATGTGTTTTTGTAGTGTAGTGGCATTTTGGTAATTGCCTCTCATTTGGCTGGTTCTTGTTTCTGTAGTGTAGGGTTCCCATGGGCTTGTCTGGGCCGGTTGTACTTTAGATCATTGGTGGGGCTGCAGATTATGGTAGGGTGGAATGTCGGCGGTGGTGTGGTGTGACGTTGGTGGTCAGGAGGATGGTTTGTGGTCAGGGAGCAGCATGTGTCTTCGGACCCCATAGAGTCAGTAAAGCAGATTGACCTGGAGTCTCAGATGATAGCAGCAGCATGAAATGCAGGAAAAAGCTAGAGCTTCAAAAGAAAAGTCTGTTGATAAGTATTGGGGGGATGGGTTTCTGTTGTGTTCCCTACAGTCGGTGTCCAACTGTTTTTTTTCTTAGGTTTGGGGGGTTGGGCGGTGAAGGAGGGAGAGGGTTACTTACAAAACTTTTTGTTAACTAGATTTTGAGTGTGCCAGGATGGGGGGGGGGGGGTAGGAGTGGTCCAGGACTGGGAGGGAGGGTTTTCCTGTGGTATGCAGGTACAGCCTTAATTGGCAGGTATACAGCTGTGCACCTCTGGAGGTATACAGATATTCATCCAAAGGTTACAGTCTTAATTGAGAGGTATACAGGTTTAATTGGTGGGTTATACACAGAAATATACCATAATGGCTCCTATGGGGGAAAAGAGCCAACCATGTATTGTGTGTGCATTTTGTGTGTGTGTGAGTGTGTGTGTATAAATATATAGCGAATAAATTAAGGCAAAGTGTGATATATGAGGAAATAATACCATCGAGGGATTAAACAAGCCATAAAGGAGAGTGGCCTTTATGAGCTTGTTCAACTCCAAGATGGTATGATTTCTGATTTCCATATATACCACACTTTGCCATCATTTGTTTTATATAATACATAAGGTTGAACACTTTCTGCTGTGTCCTATATAGGTAGCTAGTTAGGGTCATAATACCCTACATGGCTACCATCATGTATGGGGATAAAGGCCCAACTATGTATTTTATACATATATATATATTTTTTTTTTATTATTGCAGAAAACTTTGTTAATGCACTAGTTAGGGTTAAACTGACAAAAGTAGGAAACTGTGGTGTTAGGGTTTCCAACCCTAACACCCCACCCCACAGGAAGCAACAGGAAAAAACATTACGGTTTTGACCTCTTCTGCATTTTCGCAAATCATGCTTGGTGTTGGCAACCCTAACACTTACCCCAGTCTCATATACTATACACATCTCTGCTTATTTACTGATGAGGTGAGGTGAGCATTGGGGTAATGTTTTTTCCTGCTGCTGCCTGCAGGGTGGGAGTGGGGTGTTTGGGTTGGAAACCCTAATGCCACATTTCCCTACTTTTGTTGGTGAAACCCTAACTGGTGTATTACTGAAGTTTTTTGCAATGTATTTCCTTACTTTTTAAGATAGTATAATTGTATTCTCATTTGCCTGAGGGAAAGCAAGGCCTTCTGGGCCCTATACTTCCATCCCTCCATAGATGCATACATCCATGTTGTTGCTGTCGAAGCACAGGGTCTCTGGGCCCTACACTTCCATTTCTGCCAAAACAGCAATTTATTTCCTTCATTGTATGACTTGTTAAAGTTCCAGTGTTAGCCTATAGGAATTTGTATATCTTTTTTTTTATTTTGTGCTTTTTCATTTTGTCCCTAAATGTTTAGCGGCGGAATATTTCTTCTTATTGTATTCATATAGAATTTTGTTTTGATATACACTATAGATTGGCCCTTAAAACAGCAGTGCAATGAAAAGGGGCTAAAATCTGACCCCACCTAATTCTTCTTCCTAGTCAATGCCAGATGTCTTCCAGTTTATTTTGGTGGTGAAACTGCTGTGACAGTTCTATATGACATCATCCCTCCAGAGCTCAGCAGAGACTGAGAACAGAGAGAGACGGAGTGAAACCCATTTTACTGGCATTTCATTAGCTGCCTTCCCTGCCCACCACTGATTCTAACTGGGATTCTAGTAACCCCTGGGAACGAGGTGGTTACAGGCACATCTGTGGGCCAAACCCTTTTGTACCCGGAAAATTTCAGACCAAAATTCCAAACTGTCTGGGTGCTAGGTGACAACAAAAAACAGCAATAACACACGTTTTTTATGTTTTTACGCTATCCACATCTCGGAATCTGCACGCCCAACCGGAATGAAACTTGGCATGTTGAGAGATCTACCCAAAGACCATGCATGCAAAATTTCATGCAAATCCATTGAACAGTTCTGAAGATATTAAAGTGCAAAATTTGAGGTTTAACGTAGAAACACCTGCTCAGCCCTAACTGTAGTGGCACTACCGCACCACTGTAATATAGGTACCCCTGAAGACAGATTTTTAAATTGGATAACCATAAAAAATGTCAGTTTGTAGGTCTCCTTCTTGATGCAATTTATTCCAGCATTTTGGGCCAGAATATGAGAAGGCTTGGTGATCAATCAAACATTTCATAAAAGAAATGGTAAATACAAGCCAGTTGAAGAGCTGAGGTAATTTCTCAGTGGTCTGTTAGAATTTAGGTCAAGAATGTACGGTGGCATTTTAACACAATTCCATATAGTAATCAAGGTATGTAATAAACACCTTTGGTTCAAGGGGAACCAGCCAAGGCTCACTAATAATACACAGTAGTGGGTACTCCTAAGGGCTTGCAAGATAAATCTTGTCAGTGTGGCTCTGTCCACACTAGCTGCTTTGCATAGAATCATTAAAAAAAAAAAAAGTTTCCCTTACTGAGTTTAAGCACAGATGTCAGAGCATCCACACTGCACTCCGACACTGTGCTTGCCTGCTTAAGTTCCCAACCGGCAACTGTGTTGTCTGAATCCGTGCTAAAACCCTGCTCCGATCAGGGTTTTAGCACATTTTTTTAAACACTGTTCGTAACACAGTTTTACCGTGCTACAGTGTGGACGCAATCCACGTTTGCCATTCTTGTAACGTTACAGACTGCCAGTAACATTTCAAGAACGCAATCATGGACAGGGCCTGTGTGTCCATATGGAAACTGGGTTTAGTTATTGGGCGGACAAGACGGACCCTAAGTCCATTTCATTATCACATTAGTATGTTGTTATATGTTAAAGGAAAACTGCAACCTCATGTCTTCTAAATGTTGTTTGTTTCCATGTCAGTAGACAATTCTTTTCATGTAGCTGTTAAGGATGTATGCAAATGCTTTTGTCTGTTTTTATAGTTCATACTAGGCTTGTGACTACCCTAGGAGTCCCCATTTCATGGTTGTTGAAATTTCATTGTCCCTGAGAGCTGCATTAGCATTTGAGAACATGATGGGTAATCACCCTTTAAACTCCCCAGTATGCCTGCCTACTTAATTAGTCTTAAAGAAAACAAGCTGCAAAAGGGTGTGAAATGCCACATTTACCTTCAGTGAGCTTTGTGAACTATCTGAGTTATAATGCAGGTTTTTTCCCTTTAAACTCCATTCAGTTTATGAGTTTCCAGAGAGTTTTTGCAGGGTATTTGTTCTTTCAGCGTATTGATACATGGTATAAATGGGTGATCTGACATCATGTTCTCATACGAACATACAAAATTTGCCAGCAGATAAAGGCCTAGAGGTCTATCAAGTCTGCTTGAATGTGCAGCTAGCACCCCTTATTCTGCAGCTGCCCCTCCCTTCCAGCTCTCAGAGACAATGAGATTTCAACAACCACAAAATGGAGACTCCCAGGGCAGTCACAGGGTCTAGTATGAACAGTAAAAACAGACTAAAGTATTTGCACACATCCTTAACAGCTACATGAAAAGAGCTATCTATTGACATGGAAACAAACAACATTTAGTAGATATGGGGATGTAGTTTTCCTTTAAGAAGGTCCTGGGTAGACCTTAAAGCATGTGTACTTAAACTTACGTGTTGGTCCAGTTAAAAGTATCACATCCCTTACCAGGATGGGTGATTAGACTTTGACCTGGAATGGTTTCCATTCTGGGATTCTAAGAAAATGGCATAGATGATGCAAGAACCACATGGTCCTCCTGATTTGGGGTGGGGGAGAGGGTGAATCTGAGTCATAGCCAGGCCAATTAAGGCCACAAGATAAAATATAGGAAACCATTCGGTGGCCTGGTTTGAGTTCTGGCCCATATCTCCACCAAAATGACTTGGATGATGAAAGGTGGCCAGGCCTGCACAGGTCTGGATTTATATTTGAACTGCTTCATCTGTTCCCTACCACCTGCTTTGTCTTAAAAACTCTGAAGGGCCTTTTTTCTGCTCAAAAATAACGTGTTGTGAAATTTGGCAAAAGCAACCCAAGTTGAATTTGCAGGTGTTTGAATCTAGTGCCCTGCCAGACTCCCCAAAAGCACCTTGTGGCTCTCTGCTTGCTTGGACCTGTTGTGTGGCCTCTCGTAACTGTAACTTGCTATAAATGGCCATACTGAGTGATTTGTCACATATCCTTTTTCCCTTTAAGAGCGACCTTTGGGTCAGCTATGCAAAGGTTTGCCCAGAATTTCTAGGGAACTTTTTAGTCATTTTACTGACGTCAACCCCTGAGCCATAGGCAAGTCATTTATAAATGACATGACGCAGTCTAGCAATACATTTATTTTTCAGGAACTGCAGGTTATCCCAAAGGATGTGTATACTTTATTGAACTAGAACATGCTCTGGGCTGTACTTCTGGCGCTTTGCAGGTTTTAATCTCTTGCTGCAGTTTTACACCTACAAGAGGTCAAAATAGCCACCATGTGCCATAAATTAGTGCCGCGATTACTTTTTGTATTTAATAGGAGCGTTTGGGCCATGAGCTAGAGAACATGGGAAAGTCTGCTCCCCAGTGGTGAGGCAGCCCTGTCTTGCAGTACCCATGTCGGAGACTGTGGCTTTGGCACAGTAGCAGACTTACATCTCTGTCCTGAATTGGGAAAGCCTGTAGCATATGGCAGACCGGGCTCTGAGGAGGGTTGCTGTCTGTCTGCAGCATGTTGAGAATAACTGAGATGTTTCTTTCAGCTGTCAAATGCATGACCCTCCCCCAGGTGAGCAGGATGAAAAATAACTCAAAGAAAGCAATCAGCAGTGGTGTGCTAATCTTTATATCTGAGAATGCACAGCGTGTACTGCTTATGTAGCCGTACAGTTCTACTTATATCACTGGCTGTGCCACGGATAATATACCTGTGCCCTACAGAATACTGTAGAACTGTTAATTATCACGCTGGCTTTATTTCACGGTCCAGCACCTGCCAACTTCACAGCTCTAAATATTATTCGTGTGATGGGAGAGCCTAATTTGTGCATCTCAGAACTGCAGTTAGAGATTCACTAGTCTCCTTTTTTCAGTTTCAAGTTATTTTTAAAGCAAGGCAGCATAATCAGTGTCGATGAGGATGTCTAGCAGAGGTCTGGGGGAGATAAGTAGGACACCTAGTGCAGCATTCAGAACTTAACATTCAGAGCATCGTTTAACAGGTGGTTATGTTCACCGTAATTTTATTTTCACAGGAGACCATGAATATAGTGAAAATAAACTGTAGCAAAGTTAACCCGTTCTATAGCATTTCGCAGTTTGCTGCTATGATTTTCAGGCCATATTTCGCTTGCCCACCTCATTACTGCAACACATTTGCTGAGACTACCCAGCTGTTTTCCACCCTGGTAAACCTTTGTTTACTTCACTTTAGAGAGTCCACATAGGTGAGTGGCACTTGGAAAATGAAAGGGAGGCTGCAGGATGGGCAGCAGGGATATTACAGCCCCAAGCAGGAGGCATGGTGTTCGGCACAGAGCAAGGTGCTTCGTACCATACCAGTAGGGACGTCAGGACAAACTCAGCTTCACAGCGTAACCATCCTTTTATGCTTACTTGATAACGTGAAATCATTCAGCTGTGTCCATGTGAAAACAGTTACTACACGGCTGGTAATGCAGCTGTGTGGTTCACATCCTAGGGATGAGTGGTAGTGCCTCTGAGAACATTGGTGTTGGCTTTGTTCCCCAGTGTATCAGACCATGACGATAGCTGAAACAGGAAAAACACCAATGGGAAGTGTTGTGTGTTCATTGTACAGAGGGCCAGCAGAACCTGTTAAAAACATACAGAAAAAGCCACAAACCCTGGAACCTGTCCAATTCCAACATTTAGATTAAAAAAAGAAACCCATTTTTTTTTTGTAATTACTTTTTCTTCACCATTGCTCTCTACCCTGCCAAGCTTCCTTCCAGACCCCCCCCAGCACTCTGCCAGTCCCTTCCTTACCTGAAGCTGAGGTGCCTTCCGCCATTGAACCTTGGCTTGTCCCCCGGGCGGGGACGGGAGGAGGGGATATACCTGAACTGCTAATTTTGTCATGAGGCGGCGATGGCTGGTAGGAGGGACTCAGCGGTGCCTGGAAGATCCTTTCGGTGCCGGGTGTAGGGTTCATACTTTTTCCAGAGTCTACCTTGCACTCAGGAGTTGCATGTGCAACAGCTGCAAGTAAGCATGCATGTATAGCATAGCGTTGTCCTCAGTAGGCGTGACTCTTCCCACCCCTGGTCGAGCTGTGCAACACCATCCCCTGCATCCAGGTGGCAGTGTGGTAGCAGTCAACAGGACCCTCCCTCCCTCGGGAAGGAGAGTGTACTCTGGGACACTCACTCCCCCACTCCACCCCAGACAGCCCTCAGTGACCTGAGCTTGTTCCTGAACTTGGGTCGCCAGCGTCACATGTGGTAGCGCTACCGCTGCTCCAACAGGCCGGCAGACACCCATCTTTAAAGAGGGCTCCAGCAATCACTGTTGGCATACGCAGAACTTAGTTGTACAACATTCTTAAAAAGTCAGCCTTTTCATTTGAAGCCATTCACAGAATTCATTCACATGAAAACAGGAGTTGTCCTTCTACTTCATTTACAGCGGAGGGCTAATTGTTTATAAACTGATCGTTGTCACTTCCTCGGCAGAAGACTGTGATGTTATAAGTGTGTGTGTGTGGGGGGGGGGGTTGTTAAGACAAGCTCCAGTCTCAGCCTCTACTGTAAGTGATCTGTAAGGGTTATAGATCCAGCTGGCCTGAGCCCCTTTTCACAATAACAGTTTTAGTGCTTTGAAATGTAAATCAGTAATTGGCATGTACAATACTTAGGATAGAATAATATATAGAATAAAGGCTGGGGGGGGTCATAACAAGAATTTTACACACACCCGAGGTGTAGGATGCCGGATAAACCCCAAGAGCGAAGCTCGAGGGGCCTGTGAAGGCATCCCACACCGAGAATGTGTGGAAAATTCAAGGTATGACCCCCTACCCAGCCTTTATGTTGTATAATGGCTGGGGTGCATTTCCTCGTCACAGCAGTTATATAAATTGGTGCCGGAATGGTCTGAAAAGTGGTAGGGCCAAGGATGTATGGGGTAAATTCTCCCCTAGTAATAAATTAACATGACTGCAAAAACTGATAGAGCCACTTAGGAAAGTGATAGAGCCATGGCATAGTGCCCCCAATTCCGGCACCTATAAAATAAGCAGACAATTGTGCCTATGGAGTCACGGACCAGTCAGGGTTCAGAGTGGTCCGTAAGCTCCAGACAGAAACGTACATTTAATTTTTTTGCAACCAGACAGTATAAAAGTATTTTTTCAGCACAATTGTCAGTGTCAGTGGCTCAGTAGGTAGCACACTTACCTCTGAGGCCGGGAGATCAGAGGGCTGTGGGTTCAGTTCCCACATCTGGCACTTGGGTTAATATCCAGTACTGACACTGTAATGCAGCATGAGAGGGGTGCTGCATTTCTGAGGTGCCGTCTTTCGGATGAGGCGTTAAACCGAGGTCCCATCTGCCTGGATTGGTGGTAGTTGGTGGATGTTAAAGATCCCATGGCACTTATCGAAAAGAGTAGAGGAATTTCCTGGTGTCCTGGCCAAATTTCCCTCATTCACTAAAAGTACCACCAACAGCTTAATCTGGTTCAAGGTCAGTTGGCATTCATCTGTATCCCCTTCCCCCGGGTCGTGCCTGAAAATAGGCAGGATTTGTCTAGTGCACTTACCCGGTCAACAAAAGCTAAAAAAAAAATAAATAAATATTTTTTTTTTGTAACGAGAACTCACCCCAGACTTCAAGAGGCGGTTAACAGTCTAGTCACAAGGAGAGGGCTGGTACAACAGTTTAGCGCTGAGGAGCGGGGCCAGCGCAGACAACGAGAAGATACCGGCTGGTGCATGCACGGAGTGAGGGAAACATGGCGCGTGTTCGCCGTTATAGCCCGCAGGTTATAACAGCGAATTATAACCAGGTTTCCCTATGGGAGAAAACGCTCCCCAGTTATAATAATTTTATTCATGAGAAAATGATATACCATTGAATCAGGAACTCATTTACAATGATTCCCAATCTGGTTACAGCTTAGAGAAGGTACAATTTATACATTACAGCTTGAGTACAAACAGATTTTCACACAATTTCATCACATAAGA
Source organism: Neoceratodus forsteri (assembly GCA_016271365.2). Taxonomy (NCBI): domain Eukaryota; kingdom Metazoa; phylum Chordata; order Ceratodontiformes; family Ceratodontidae; genus Neoceratodus; species Neoceratodus forsteri. The sequence goes on along the minus strand of CM028132.1, from coordinate 1,477,663,474 downwards.
TGTCATGTGATGTCATATATATTTTTTCTTCTTTTGGCAACTGGGTAAGGCCCACTGGAGCACAAGGCCTGTTTTCAGTGGTGACCCGGGAGCACTGAAGCGTTAATTGACTTGCTCAGGGTCACTCGGTATGCAAGTGAAGAGTGTGGGAATCAAACCCAGGTCTGCTGGAAGTACCAAGCTCATTCACAGCTTGTTACCCTGGTTCCACCATGCAGCAGCGGCATGAATTGTGTTAAATGATATTACAGCGATGGCCCAATGCCAGCAGTTGGCATTGTGCTGTCCGGGAAAGCAAGTGATTTTTGTGGGGGGCTATGCCACCTGCACCCCCATGCGGGGGGCTGCACCCCAGGCACTATAGATAACCAACTCCGAGCTGGAGTAGATTTGGGAAGGGGATGATATCCCAGGAGAGAGTAGTGTAGGGAATACCAGGGACTATTGCACGGAAGTGCCAATTTTGTCACTGTAATGGTCTTCACGGTATTCCCGTCGCTGTTTGAACACGATATGGTTACCCTAACCTCTAGGTTCTACTATCAGCTCCAGGTAGTATGTTGGTGATATGATAATTATGTTCAAAGTTATGCCGTTATGCAACTGATTATGTTTGAGAAGAAATTTGAAAGCGAGACTATTTTGGCACCATACCTCTCAACCGTGTGTCTCACAAATCAGGACAAGGCTTAAAAAAGGGGACAAAGGTCCAAAATCAGGGACACATCTTTAAAAAGGGTAATATCACCAAGATGTGGCTTAGTGATAAAAAACTTTTCTGAAAAAAAAACGAACTATTCTGCCATAACGTTATGAGTCAAATCCCCGCTCCTCTGTGACAAACATGACAAATGTATATTAGTTGTTGTTGACTGGAAAGAAGGGCTAGATAATACTGTCTGTTTTTAGCCTCCTCCAGGGAAGGGGGACATATACAGAAGCAAACCAGCTGAAATTAACCAGATTAAACTGTGGGTGGTATTTTTAGTGAACAAAGGAAATTTGGCTGGGACCCTTACGTTTTTTGAGAATTGCAACAGGGTCTTTAACATACACCTGAACAACTACCAGAAAAGGCAGACAGGACCTTCGTTTTAACATCTCGTCCAAAGGATAGCACACATCCCGAGAGTACAGCATCCCCTAGTACTGCACTCAGATGCCAAGGTTTTATGATATGTGCCCAGTCCAAGTGTGGGACTAGAACCCACAGCCTTCTGGCCCAGGGCAGATGTGCTACCAGTTGAGCCATGCTGACACCAATTTTGGAACGACAGAAGAAATATTTGAACTTAAACCAGGGCTGTCCCTGAAAATCAGGGGCAGTTGAGTTGTGTTTTGCACCGTTTTTCATTGCCTTACTGTGCACACAGCCACCTGGTTGTGTTTGCTCCCTTCATGGTGTGTAAGTGGCTCCATTGCAATGTAATGCAGTCACATGGTCTATCACATGCGGGCTTGCATTCCTTGTTATCTTTCATGAATCCGATAGGAAGACAGACTCCGTAGTATATAAGAACAAGGAAAACTTGTGTTTGATATCACTTTGTAAGAAAATGACAAATTTTCCTTACCATTTGCCCCAAAATAATTCTGCCTAACAGTGATATGCCCTATGAGTGCGATCTCTTCCAGCTTCCCCAGTCACCTGAGACATAGATCGGTGCTTCTGGTGTCTTCTGCTAGATTGTCAGTCACAATGGTTGCAAAGTCACAAGCTGTACTGTAGTCCTATATTTAAAATAAAGTTCCAGCTTTCGGCTTTTTGTCAGCACACAGTTTGTGAGTGCAAGAACTATTTTCAGAAAGCTGTTCTGCCTGCAGATTAGGCCAACGTCAAGATGTAATGTCTTATCCTGGAACAAACTGCAATCCTCCCTCAAGCTCTTTGAGCAAGTCTCCCTAAATATACTCAAACCCTTGATCAGCAAATGCCTTAAAGAAGTTTGCCACTGTCATACTAGTTACCATGTCATTTTACACTATGCTATTTTTTACCCAGCAGTTAACTCTTTTTGCCCCTCCAAATGGATCTAATCTTACCTTTTAGAATTGTTAATAACTGTTATAATTATTATTTCTACGGCACTGTTTTGTTTATTCATATACTCTAATTGTGCCGGCCCGGTGGCACTGAGGGTTGAGGCGCTGGATGCCACACCGCGCGCTACACTGGCGACCTGAGTTCGGGAACGAGCTCAGGAAGCCGGCGGACGGCAGAGGAGGACTGGGATTGAGGTCTGAGGACAGCTCTTCTAGTCCTGGGGAGGGTTTGGGGATTTCCCGTTGCTCTGGCATCCCCTGGCAGAGGCTGGGGGCACTGCAGAGCATGGTAGCAGATGCCTGGGGATTGGAGCATGGCAGGGACATCTTCCAGGTGTGTGCGGGAGCGCGCACATGCTGGCGGGACGTCATTGCACGTTGGCACTTCAGGGGAGAAAAACTACAGAAATACCCCCTTCCTTCGGGTGAGGCGACGGTGATCAGAGCCAGTCCGACCGACCTCACGCCCAATACCGGCTGTCTCTCCGGTTCTTCTTGGGGTCTGGGGCCGCTCCTAAGGGTCGGAGGAGTGCCCAGTCCCCGCATACCTGACGTAGCCCGGAGTAGTCGGTTCAGGTGGGCAGTTGTGTCCGGCGGCTGGTGAAGAGACCCTGAGAGATACCCCGAAGGTAGGGTGCATAAATAAACGTTACAAAAAAAAAAAATACTCTAATTGTATATCTGGGTTTTCCTGAACCATGCTTTTGTCCACTCCATATTGCCTTGTATTGTTTGTATTACTTTGTCCTTAGCAGGACCTCCTTGTAAATAAGGTTGCTCAATTGAGTCTTCCTGGTGAAATAAACCTGAACTTGAACTTATCCATCCTGTCAAGATTGGAGGCACTGTGGTCTAGTGGTTAACGCACCAGTTTGGGAACCAGGCGATCACAGGTTCAAACCCCACCAGAGCCAAATACTCGCTCTTTTACCTTGGGCAAGTTATTTATTCTCCCAGTTTACATAGCTGTGGAAAGGGGTAGAAGTAGAGCCCTGCTGGAAAGGAGATGTTACATCTCACTTGGGCTACCCTGTAAGTCAACAGGGCTGGAAAAATGGTGTCTGTTTCATCTTCTCTGTCTCTCTCTGTACTTAACCTCCTCTCCCTTTCCCCTTCTCTCTCTGTTCCTATTATCCGTCAGATTTCCTCATCTTGCCTAAATTTCACTTAACCTGCCTGTGTGCCTCATAGCTGCTGCCCAGCTGTTCATGGATTGTACAGCAGTTTGGGATTCGGTGTCTATTAAAGATGCTATTTAAAATCAAATTCCATCCTTTTCTAGCATTAAGTGAAAGCAGGACCCCACTGTAAACAAGATATTAACTTTGGTATGTGTAGGGAGAGTAAATTCATTAACAAAAAACACAAAACATCTTGTTGACCTCTAATAGCAGTGGAAAACCTTGCGTTAATAACTCCATGGTATTGACAGCCTGCCTCTGCTCTCTGTTCTGTGTCAGTGTGAGGCCTGGTCAATGTTGCCACACCCCAGCTGGCTGCCTCTTTGTTTTAGCATTGGCTTTTGCTGTGGTCCCGTTGGGCTGCAGAGTGGCTGTACAAAATCAGCCCTGGATGGACACGCAGGTTATTAGTGGTGGACAATGGCAGTTACCCAGAAGCAAGGGTTGCTGCTCATGTTAACGTGCAGTACCGGAAGCTCACTGCCAAGCTGTTCTGTTCTGTACCCCCTAACTTTTCTGCAACTCTCTCCCCGCTTATCTGAGCCAGACTCAGAAATGTGGATCTGTTCCAACCCAAGAAGAGCTCTTAACTGTTTCCATATTTGGGCAGGTTTTTCTGTGGCTTTTTGTAGAATTTGTATGTATTTACAGCCCAGGGTAGGAAGGAGCATGTCATCACTACATTTCACACTCTTAGGGGCCCATAAGCAAGACTGGAAATCTACGCTTTCTTTGTCCCTTTGTCTCTATTTTACTTCTCTTCCTCTTGCTCCTGGATCATGCTACTTCATTAATATACCTTGGCACCCACGGGGGGACTTGTAGCTGTGACACCATTGCAAGCTCCCCTACAGCATCCTCTTCTGGGATGACAGGGTTTGCACTGTGAATTCCACCACTGCGTGCTGACTGCACTGTGAATTCCACCACTGCAGCACTCACTAGTGACAGAGGTGTCATGATATGCTGCGATCTCCCCCACAGCTGGTTACAAAGTGGCTATGTCACCAGTGGGTGCCCCTGTGAGGCGAGATCGCAGTGTGTAACAGCCCATCTGTCACCAATGAGTGTTGCTGTGTGGCAGATTGCAGTATAGTTCAGCCAGTATGTCACACATGATAGCTGCATTGCGGTGGGGGGTGGGGGGGGCTGCAGTATTTAACAGTGTCTCTGTCACTGGTGGGCGCTGCTTGGAAAGCTGTCAGTGGTGTCACATCCCTCCTCACCAATGGACGTTACTGAGGGGAAGATCAGCACAAGTCAGACTGGCTGTTACATTCTGCGATCAGCCCCACAGCAGCACCAACTGGTGATAGATGGGCTGTTACATACTGTGATATCCCCCACAACAGCAGATGCCACTGGTGACACAGAGTCTGTTACATACTGTGATCTCGCCTCACAGCAGCACCAGCTGGTGAGAAAATGGCTGTTGCCTTCTGCGGTCTGCTCCACATCTGCATCAACTGATGACAGACGGATTAACACACTACAATTTCCCAGAGTGGCACCCACTAGTTGCAGGGGCTGTTACATACTGTGATCTTCCCGGCAGCACCTGTTGACAGGGACTGTACTACACTACAGTCTGCCCCACCACATGCAGCTACCATCAATGACAGATCAGCTGTAACATACTGCAATCTTCCCCCACAGCAGCACTCACTGGTGATGGAGGGGCTGTTACATACTGTGATGTCCCCTCACAGCAGCGCCAACTGGTGAAAGATGGGCTGCTACATTCTGTGAACCTACTGTAATTTCACCTACAGCAGCTACCACTGGTAACAGAGGGGTTGTTAACATACTGCATCCTCTCCTCGCAGCAGCACCCTGTAGTTACAGATGGCCTCTTCTGCAGTCTCTCTCACAGCAGCATCCATTGATGATGGGCTCTGACATACTGCTGTCTTTTCCACAACAGCACCCACTGACGTCAGAAGGGATGTGGCATGCTGTGATCTCCGCACAGCAGCTCCCTCTGGTGACAGATGGGCTGTTACATATTGCGATCTCCCACACAGCAGCACCCACTGGTGACAGATGGGATGTTACATATTACGATCTCCCACACAGCAGCACCCACTGGTGACAGATGGGATGTTACATATTGCGATCTCCCACACAGCAGCACCCATTGGTGACAGGGGCTGTGACATACTGCTGTCTTACCCACAGTATGATCCACTGGTGACAGACATGCTGTTACACACAGTGGTCTCAACCACAGCAGCTACCACTGATGACAGAGGGGTTGTAATACACAGCTATCACTTTTTACTGCAGAGCCCACTAGTGAGAGCTGAGCTGGTAATACTGCAGCCTCCCCATGACAGCATCCTCTGGTGTTAGATGGGCTGTTATAGTCTTCAGTCTCTGCCCACAGCAGCTACCACTGGTGACAGACAGGGTGTTACATACTACAGTCTCTTCCCACAGCAGCTCCCACTGGTGACAGATGGGCTGTTACTGTCTTCAGTCTCTGTCCACAGCAGCTACCTCTGGAGAGAGAGAGAAGGACTGCAATTACTCTCTCCCCCACAGCAGCAACCACTGGTGACAGACAGGGTGTTACATACTACAGTCTCTTCCCACAGCTGCTCCCACTGGTGACAGATGGGCTGTTACAGTCTTCAGTCTCTGTTACAGTCTTCAGTTTCTGCCCACAGAAGATACCTCTGGAGAGAGAGAAGGACTGCAATTACTCTCTCCCCCACAGCAGCAACCACTGGTGACAGACAGGGTGTTACATACTACAGTCTCTTCCCACAGCTGCTCCCACTGGTGACAAAGGGATCGTTGTATACTGCATACTCTCCCCACAACAGCTAACACTGATGACAGATGGGTTATTACCTGCTGTACTACAGTCTCTCCCTTCTGCAGCTACCACTAGTGGCAGGCTGTTACATACTGCAGTCTCTCCCCCACAGCTTCTACCAATGGTGGCTGAGTGGTTCAGACATGCTGCAATCTCTCCCCACAGTAGCTACCATTAATGACAGATGGATTGTTACCTACAGTCTTCGTCAGGATATCTCAGTCATCAGGACACACAGTGGGAACTTCATCATCGTTAAAGCAGGATCCACATGGAAGATTTTTCCAGCAGTACAACTGGGGCCGCCCACGATGAAGTCCCCTGCTGACATCATCAACCCTACAAAGGTATGAGTGGCCCAGCTCCCTCCCCAGTGCTTTCCTGCCGTCAACTCCACTTGTATGGGTCTCCGCGGAAACAGTGAGTGAATTTTTGCCTATGCTTTTTTGCTAGCATTTTATTTGGGAATCTCTTTTTAATAAAGAGATTCTTTTATATAGTTTATGTCGAGAGTCAGTCCTTCCATTTCTCTCTTCTGTCACTGCCGCTGCAGAAAGAAGATTGCTTCATCAGATGACCACAGCCTCTGTGTCTGCTGTCTTCGACCTAACCACGATGTTCCTGCCTGTGAGCTCAGCCAAATATTTAATCTTACAACCTAGAGGTGTCAAAAAAAGGCTCAGAAGAAATACCTCATTTAAGAGTAGGTAATCAGTTCTTGGCAGGGGTCCTCTGGGATCCCTCCTTGTCAATCGCTGGTGAGTTCGTCAAGCTCCCAGGCCTCGAAGCTCGAGACAAGTCCTCGGGGAAAAGTCACAGAAAGGACCGTGACTGGGACCACTCCTCCTGGCAGAGCTCCTGCTCCCCATCGGCTTCTTCTTCTTCCGGGTGTACTCTGTCGGTTGCTGCCACACTGACGACTTCTGCTGTCCAGGCCTCTGTTTCTGCCAGGTCCGTACCAACAGCTCAGTCTCCCGCTTTGCAGGGAGGTTGGCCTTTGACCACTGGGTCATCAGCTGCTTGGTCATCGACCCTTGGGTCATCGGCTCTCCCCCTCCGTCAAGGTGTGATGTCTCTCCAGGTTCTCAGACTCCAGGGAAATCAGGTTCTCAGGACCCAATGGGTGATTCATCACGCTCTGCGTCAACAATTCCTCCTCCTTCAATGCAGCCCATGCCTGCCGTCGATCTCAGTTCTATTTTAACTCAGCTGATGACAGTCTTGGTGTACAAGCTTGGTGCTCATAGGCCAGCATCTCCATTGCATGCCCAGTCAGCATTGACACCTGTTCGGCCTCTTCAGGCTGCACCCTTCAGAGGACTGTGGTCCCTCATGTGTTGGACCTTGAGCCAGAGTGGGTTAACGTTGAGGAGGAATGCCATCCAGATCTTACCCTCCCTGAGGAAGAGGAGGGAGGAGAAGGTCTTTTCTTCAGACACGTCTATGGCCCCTTCAGTGAGTGAGGACGGTAACCCGTGATAATAGCGACTATATAATCACGAATGCTAAAACGGCGAGTACAAAATAGCAATCCCTTGAATGGTGATCAGGCACAAAGGTGCAGAACACATTACAGTGACTGACACTGCCATGTAAGCATCAAAAATAGTGACCGCCTAATTAGCGAACAAAATGCCTCAGACCACTGTTTAGTCACACCTCCGCTTCCTATTGGATACCTGTCTTAGTTAAATACACCCTGATGTACAGACAAAACTTTCCAACCAGCAATTATATGGTGGGCACATTTCCGAAATTGTAATTAGGACTATGAATAATTGCACTGACAAAATAACAATCTCCCATGTTTCAGGATTGTACAGCTTAGGTACCATTAGGAAATGGGCCAGACAGGAAGATTGTTCAGATGAAAATGCATATGATGGCTGGGAATTAGCAGTCATTTTTGAATTTCCAAGACAAAATAACAATCTCCCATGTTTCAGGAATGTATACTTTTTTTTAACTAACCAAGTGGCAAACCCAGCTGTCACTGCTACTTTTGGGATGCCCCTAGTGAGCGGGGTGAGTTCAGGTAGGGCAACACCGCACGCAGAGACACACGCATAGAGACGCGTGTCGTAGTGTGTGTCTAGCATGTCCAGTGTGACCAGAGGGACTGGAGGTAGGCTTAGTGTAGGCAGGGCTGCAGTTATGAATTTTGGGGCCCCGGACAAGTCACTTGAAATGGGCCCCTGTTTCCCAAACCAGCTAATGCCAGGGGTAATGCCAGCTCCTCATGTGGGCCCCTCCTGAGCTCGAGGCCCCGGACAACTTCCCCACTCCCCCCCCCATTACTGCGGCCCTGACTGTAGGTTCTGTGGCTTTTGTGGTAGATTTTACAGCCTAATCCTAGTGAAATGCCCAACAGGAAGTCAGCTGTGACTTAAGCTTACAGACTGCAGTACGGAATATAGGCTGGTGATACGTTATCTGTTAGGAAGCAAACAAATAAAAAAACTACTTTCATAATGGGGGATACAGTCTTAACAATGGATGGGGAATCAGGCATTAAATGCATGAGCTGTAACATGTACAAACTAGTGGACACTCTACTTATCTGCAGTATGTTGTTAACAATAGTGTATTAGAAATAGATATAAAAACCTTCTACAGCAAACTTACTACTTTTTAAAGGAGTGGTACACCAAGTGGTAAACCCAGCTGTCATTAACATGGAAAGTCCCTCAGAACGGTGAGTGATATTGCATCTCTGCCTCTTGCTGAATTGCAAGTGATATTGCCTCCGACTGTGACGGGATTATTACATGCTTGCTATTAAGTGAGACGAGCATTTGTGCTGGTGCTATATTTACGCTCGCTATTAAGCGCTCGCTGTTATAACAGTCGCGATTCAGCATTCGCGATTATTACATGGACCCGTGAGGACTCTGTGAAGCACACTCCCAGGTCCCCTCTCGAGCACCCCACCCTCTGTAATGTCATGAAGCAGCTGTCTGTTGCCATTGGGTTCCACACTGAGGAAGAGGATGCCACCAGAAGGGACCTGGTGGACTTTTTGGAGATCCCCATAGCTCCACCAAAGGTCATGCCTCCTATTTTGCTGGCACTGCAGAATGCCGCTACCACTGCATGGCACCACCCAGGCATGGTCCCTGCCATGCCCAAGAGGGCTGATAAGCTCAATCTTGCCCCCCAGGGCCTGCCCTATTATGCTGCCCAGCCTGAGACTGATTCCGTGCTCATCAAAGCGGTTCATGATAGGTCCAAGGTGCCAGAACACCTCAGCTCCCTCTCCCAACAGAGAATCTAGGAAGACTTACCTCTGGGATAAAAGGGTTTATGACTCCTATACTCTGGGACTCAAGATTGTAAATTACCTCTCCCGTATGGTCAAGTATCAAAACACCATATGGAAAAAGGGCAGGGCAGCTGCCCAGACCCTTCTTGAGGGTTCCCAGGAATAGGAGATCCTTAAGTCCCTTCAGACCGCCAAGAACATCAGTAAGCACCTCCTCTGGGCATTGTGTGATATGTTGAACACTGTTACCAGGGTTGCTGCCACTGGCATTTGCCTGCGTAGGCATGCCTGGTTGAGGATATCTGGGTTTGCAGCAGATGTCCATCAAAAGGTTCTTAATGCTCTTTCAATGGCTCACAGCTCTTCAGGACAGATGTCCAAGACATAATCAATGATTTGCAGGCCTTGGGCATGGCCATCAAATCTGTCCGCTCACTTTTCCATACCCAGCCCTGGAACAGGCAGCGGTCACCCTTTCAGAAGGTGTCTCACAAATCTGATATGGGCTCCAGACTGCAGGGTAAAAGGAAAGACAGTTCTGTCTTGCCTACCCTCTCCTCCTTTGCAGATCCTGCTGTGAAATGGCCCAGAGGCAACAGGTCGGACCCAGCAGCTGGATCTACCTCTGCCTGACTCCTTGCCAGATCCCCTTCTTCTGGTCCCTGACCAAGAGGTGGTGGTCAGAGGCTGGTTCTCCATCTATCTCAGTTGGTGGAGAACCATAACCTCAGATGTTTGGATTCTTCAGATAATAGACAGGGGTCACACTCTGGAGCTTTTAGAACAACCCTGAGAGACTCCTCCTGTGCCATCCACCTACCTTCCAGACCGCACTGTGGTCCTTCAGGAGGAGTTACACTCCCTTCTGTGAAAAAGGGCAACAGAACCAGTGCCTAGGCAGCAGCGAAACCAGGAGTTTTATTCCAGGTTCCTTCTGGTCTCCAAAAGAACCGGGGATCTGAGGCCTATTCTAGATCTCAGGAACCTCTACCTCTACATCCAGTACAAAATGTTTTGCATGGTGACTCTGCCAGGTCTGTTGCCCATGCTCAAACAGGGTGACTGGCTGTTCTCCCTCGACATGCAGGATGCCTACCTGTATGTTTCGGTGTGTCCAACCACACAGGAGGTTCCTCCGGTTTCTTTTTCAAGGCAAGCACTACCAGTTCAGAGTCTTGCCATTTGGCTTGTCCTCTGCACCGCAAGTTTTTTCAAAATGCTTAGCAGCAGTGGCTGCTACCCTTCAGAGGAAAGGCCTGTATGTCTTCCCCTACCTGGATGACTGGCTACTCAAGGCCCAATCCAGCGATCAGCTTCTAAAGATTCTGGAGAGGACCCTCCAGTTGTTCTACTCCCTGGACATTACAGTCAACCTGCCCAAGTCTGTTCTGATCCCCACTCAAAGATTGCAATACATAGGAGCAGTCACGGACTTGGTGCAGGGCAAGGCCTCCCTGCCTCCAGACAGAGCGGAGTGCCTCATATCTCAAGTGCAGAGACTGGTTCAGAGCCGCTATGTCTCCACGAGAATTTACCTGTGATTCCTGGGTCTCATGGCAGCAGCCATTGCTACTGTCCCTCTGGACCTCCTGCTCATGCAGGTGCTCCAGTGGACCCTTCGGCTACAGTGGAACCAAAGCACCGATTACCTGGAGCAACTGGTGCTAGTATCCTCTCTTGTCCACAAATTCCTTCAGTGGTGGATGGAACCCCAAAATCTCTTAAGAGGGGACCCCTTCCTGATCTCTTTTCCCCAAGCAGATTCTCACTATGGATGTCTCCAGATTGGGCTGGAGGGCGCACCTGGGTCCCTTCCAGACTTAGAGTACTTGGTCCAAGAAGAAGTCGTCCCTCCATATAAATGTGTTTAAGATGAGGGCGGGTCTGTATGCCATGCAGGCATTCTAGAACCACCTCTCTCTGGGCCAGTTGTTGATTCAGTCAGACAATCTCAATGTGGTCTACTATATCAACAAACAAGGGGTGGTAGGATTCTTACCCTTTGCAGGGAAGCCATGAGGGTATAATACTGGGCACTGGACCACAGCCTGGAACTATCGGTGGTCTATTTTCCAGGCATGCTGAACACCCTGGCAGACAGACTCAGCTGGACTCAGTCCAGGAGTCGCAAATGGGAGCTTCTGTCATCCATCACAGAAGACCTGTTTGACAAATGGGGTCATCCAGAGTTGGACCATTTTGCATCCCCACTCTATGCAAAACTGCCCAGTTTTTGCTCACTAGATCCAAGGCCTGGAGCCTCTTGGTGAGACGTGTTGTCCCTCTCTTGGAATGGGAGGTTCCTGTATGCCTTTCCTCCATTTCCTCTGATTCAGAGGGTATTAATCAAGCTGCAGATGGAGGGGGCCAGCATGATCCTGATAGCGCCCTACTGGCCATGGCAGATATGGTTTCCATTACTGCAATAGTTAGCAGGGATCTGTTGACGCAGCCTCAGGGCATCCTGGTTCATCCACACCTCAAGTCCCTTTGCCTGCATGCCTGGCTCCTGAAGACGCCATTGCGCAGTTTGAAGTTTCCCAGAAAGTGGCTGACATCCTGGTGGTGGCTAGGAAGCCCTCCACTAGGGCCACCTATGCCATGAAGTGAAAAAGGTTCACCATCTGGGCTTTCAAGCACCATCTGGACCCTTTTGCCTGCCCTGTGAGTCAAATCCCAGACTACCTGATCTCATTATCAGACTCTGGCCCCAATATTCATACATCAGGGTGCACCTTTCAGCTGTATCTGCCTTCCACAAGCTTGTGGTGGGTTGGACCGTTGCTCAGCTAGATGGGACCCATATTCCTCTCAGGGACATCCTACATCTGAAGCCTCCAATCCGCAGTCCTGTCCTGGCTTGGGATTTGAACTTGTTTTTTTTTTTAATTTACCTTTTTTCTGTTTGAGACAGCCATAACTTGTGAGCTGCGCTTCTTTTCATGGAAAATGTTGTTTTTGGTTGCTATTGCTTTTGCTCAAAGGATTTCTGAGCTTCAGGTTCTCTAGTGTGAGAAGCCTTATTTGATTTTTCACAAAGATAGGGTGTCTGTGCACAAATCCACAGCAACTTCCTCCCTAAGTTTCTTCCTAAGGTGGTGTCTGAGTTCACCCTGAACCAATCTGCCCACCTACCCATGTATTTCCCAGGGTGTGCCAATCCAGGAGAAGCACTGCTCCATACTTTAGATGTGTGCACGATTTTGAAGTATTATCTGCTGTGAACTAAGGACTGCAGAAAGTCAAAGCAGCTTTTCATTTCTTCCACCCAGGGAAGAGAGGGCGTTCGGGTTTCAAAACAACGGTTGGCCAAGTGGTTGGCCAGTTGTATTGTGTTTTGCTACAGTAAGCATGGCAATGAGTTGCCAGGGCCAGTGAAAGCCCATTCCACGAGGGGCATGGCTGCCTCTGTGGCTTGTTTCAGTGGAGTCTGCAGCTGACATTTGCACTGCTGCTACATGGAGTACCGTCCATACTGTACTTTCACCAGGCACTACAGTCGGCATTACTTTGGAGCCCTTGCAGGCTTCAGCCTTGCCGTACTTCCAAGGCCTTCTGTATTAGGCGTCGGTCTTCCTGCCTTCAGACTGTCCTGATGTTCTCTTGTAACTGCTTGGGACTTGTTCCTATGGTGTGACCTGATGACCGGGATACACCCGATGAAGATAGAACAAGTGACGTAAGAACTTACTGTAACAGTAGATCTTCGAGGTGATCTCAGTCATCAGGTCTGTCTTCCCTCCTACCATCCCCCTTCTTGGGGGTCCTCTTTTCAGGCTGGTTATCTGGCGTCTCCAACCTTTTATTTCAACCTGGGCACCTCTCTCTCTCTCCTTGGTCCCCCATGGCAGGGGTTTTCTCCATTTGTCTCCAGGAGAAAGAACATAGGAGGGAGCAGCGCCATTCTTGCCTTTATAGGGTTGATGACGATGGCAGGTGTACTGCTGAAAAAGTCTTCCATGTGAATCCTGCTTCACTGACAGTGAAGTTCCAATGGTGTGACCTGATGACTGAGATCCCCTCAAAGATCTACTGTTACAATATGTTCTTACTCAGCAGGTGGCATCCACTAAGGTGAGAAATCTGGGTGTCATCCTTGATGACAAGTTGACCCTTAAAGCCCAGGTGTCTCCTGTTGTCCAGAGTGGTTTTTACTACTTAAGGAATGTCACCCAGATTAAATCCATTATTCTGCCTGGTGACCTGACCGCACTTATACATGCCTTCATCACATCAAGGCTAGGTTACTGTAACGCTTTCTACTTTGGGGGCAGTGGAGGGAACCTCCATGATCTGCAGCTGGTGCAGAACGCAGCGGGCAGGTTGCTGATGGGCATTCCTATGTCCTGTCATGTGACTCCGGTCTAGCATGACCTGCATTGAGTGACTATCAGATGGAGTCTCATCTTGAAGGTGGGATTGCTCACTTGTAAGGCCCTATACGGATCGGGCCCTGGCTACCTGAGTGACCTTTTGATGCCTGCCTTCATGATGCGCTCACTCCGCTCCTTCACCTTGGGCCTACTAGTGGTTCTGAGGACTAGGCTGAAAACCTCGGGTGATCATGCATTCGAAGTGGCCAGCTTGGCCCCCCGGAACTTGCTTCCCAGTTCTCCTAGGGAGACTCCATTGGTGGAGGCATTCAAGTGGGATTTGAAGGCTCATATTTTTAAATTAAAATTTTTTATTTAACTACAGCCAGAGTTTATTAATATTTATTACTGAAATGGTTTGTTTTGTTGTGTTAGCCCTGTATATAATTTTATTTTATGCGTTTCTTTTTACACCTCTTTGTAAGGTGCCCAGAACCTCCGGGATTGGGTGTTCCAGAAATAAAAATGTACTTACGTAACTGTTCTATCTCGCCCCTCTGCAGCTACCACTGGTGGCAGACTCTTACGTGCTATTCCTCACAGCACCATCAACTGGTGAGATGCATGCTGTGACACACTGTATTGCGTTCTACACCACAGCAGCACCCACTGGTGACAGGGGACGTGACACGCTGTGATCTCACCACAGCAACACCCACTAGAGGCAGATGAAATGTTACATATTGTAGTATCTCCCCACATCAGCTACCACTGGTGAGAGAAATACTGCAGCATATTCTAATCTTATGTACAGCAGCTACACTGGTGGCATATGAGCTATTACATACTGCAGTCTCTTCTCATAGTAGCACCCACTAGTGACAGATTGGCTGTTACACACAGCAATCTCTCCTCACAGAAGGTACCACTGGAAAGAGAAAGTCTGCAACATACTCTGATTTCCAAAACAGCAGCTACCACCGGTGACAGACAGAGTGTTGCATAATGTAATCTCTCCCCACAGCAGCACCCACTGGTGACAGAAAGCTTGTTAACATTCTGCACTATCTCCCCACAGCAGGTGCCACTGGTAAGAGAGGGACTGCAACCTACTCTGATCTCCCCACCAGAACATAACACTGTTTACAGATAGGATGTTAAATATTGCAGTCCTTCCCCACAGCAGCTACCACTTGTGACCCACAGGCTGCTATATACTGCAACCTCTTCCCACAGCAGCTACCACTAGTGACGGACAAGTTGTCACATACTGCTATCTCTCCCCACAGCAGCTACCACTGGTGACCGACAGGCTGTTACATACTACAGCTTCTCCCCACAGTGGCTGCCACTGGTGACAGACAGGCTGTTACATACTGCAGCTTCTCCCCACAGTGGCTGCCACTGGTAGCAGATGGGCTGTTACATACTGAAGTCTCTCCCCATAGCAGCTATCACTGGTGGCAGGTATGTTGTTACACTCTTCAGTCTCTTCCTACAGCAGCTACCACTGGTGACAGATAGACTGTTACATACTGCAGTCTCTCCCCACAGCAGCTTCTATAGGTGACAGACAGGCTGTTACATTCTGCAGTTTTTCTTCACAGCAGCTACCATTGGTGACAGATAGGCTGTTAAAGCACTGCAGTTTCTCCTCACAGCAGCTACCACTGGTAGCAGATATGCTGTTACATACTGTAGTCTCTTCCCACAGCAGCTACCAATAGTGACTGATGGACTGTTACATACTGCAGTCTTTCCCCACAGAAGCTGCTACTGGTGACAGACAGGCTGTTATATACTGTAGTCTTCCCAGAGCAGCTACCACTGGGGGCAGACAGGCTATTACGTACTGCAGTCTCTCCCCACTGCAGCTAACACTGATGATAGAGAAGCTGTTACATACTGCGGTCTCCCCCTCAGCAGCTGCCACTGTTGACAGACAGGCTGTTACATACTGCAGTCTCTCCCCACAGCAGCAATCACTGGTGACAGACAGGTTGTTTCATACTTTTATCTCTTCCAACAGTAGATTCCACTGGTGACAGACAGGTTGCTATGTTCTGTGATCTGTCCCCACAGCTGCTACCACTGGTGACAGATGGGCTGTTACATACTGCAGTCTTTCCCCACAGCAGCTACCACTGGTGACAGACAGGCTTTTACATACTGCAGTCTCTCCCCACAGCAGGTACCACAGGTAACAGACAGGCTGCTACCATACTGCAATTTGTCCCCTCAGCAGCTGCCATTGGTGACAGACAGGCTGTTACATATTGCAGTCTCTCTCCACAGCAGCTACCACTGGTGACAGACAGGCTGTTTCATACTGCAGTCTTGCCTTACACCAGCTGCCACTGGTAACAGATGGGCTGTTACATACAGCAGTCTCTCCCTACAGCAGCTATCACTGGCGGCAGACAGATTGTTACATACTGCAGTCTCTCCCCACAGCAACTATCACTGGTGATAGATGTGTTGTTTCATACTGTAATCTCTTCCCACAGCAGCATCCACTGTTGACAGACAGGTTGTTACATATTGCAGTCTCTTCCCACAGCAGCTACAGTGGCGTGAAAAAGTAATTGCCCCCTTCCTGATTTTCTCTATTATTGCATATTTGTCACACTGGATGTTTTCAGGTCTTTAGAGA
Organism: Neoceratodus forsteri; assembly: GCA_016271365.2. NCBI lineage: Eukaryota > Metazoa > Chordata > Ceratodontiformes > Ceratodontidae > Neoceratodus > Neoceratodus forsteri. Next base: position 1,477,647,201 of record CM028132.1, on the reverse strand, counting down.
AAATGTAATATTAGATAAAGGGAACCTGAGTGAACAAATAACACTTGTTTTTTTTTTTAATTTCACTTATTTAATGAAAAAAGTTAACCAACACCAACTGGCACTGTGTGAAAAAGTAATTGCCCCTTACATAATAACTGGTTATGCCACATTTAGCTGCAATGACTGCAACCAAACACTTCCTATAATTCAATATCAGTCTTTCACATTGCTGTGGAGATTTTAACCCACTCTTCCTGCATAGAACTGCTTTAATTCAGTAACATTTGGTAGGTTTTCGAGCATGACCTGCTCGTTTCAGGTCCTGCCACAGCATCTCTATTAGGTTTAAGTCTGGACTTTGACTAGGCCACTCCAAAACTTTAATTTTACTTCTTTTTAGCCATTCTGATGTGGACTTGCTTTTGTGTTTTGGATCATTGTCTTGCTGCATGGCCCAACTACGCTTCAGCTTCAGCTGACAGAACGATGACCGGACATTCTCCTTAAGAATTTTCTGGTACAGAGCAGAATTCATGGTTCCTTTAATTATGGCAAGTCATCCAGGTCCTTAGGCAGCAAAGCATCCCCACACCATCACACTACCACCACCATGTTTGACTGTTGGTATGGTGTTCTTACTGTGGAATGCTGTGTTTGCTTTCGCGAGATGTTATGGGATCCATGTCATCCAAAAGTTCCACTTTGGACTCATCTGTCCATAGAACATTTTCCCAAAAGGCTTGTGGATCATCCAGGTGCTTCTTGGCAAATGAGAGACGAGCATTTATGTTCTTCTTGGTTAGCAGTGGTTTCAGCTTGCTACTCACATGAAGCCCATTTTGCCCAGTCTCTTTCTGATTGTGGAGTCGTGAACACTGACCTTAGCTGAGGCAAGAGAGCCTGCAGTTCTTTGGATGTTGTTAGGATCCTTTGAGACTTCCTGAATGATTTTAAGCTGCGCCCTTGGAGTAATTTTGGCAGGCCACCACTCCTGGGAAGATTCACTACTGTTCCAAGTGTTCTCCATTTGAGATTATGGCTCTCACTGTGGTTCGATGGAGTCCCAGAGCCTTAGAAATAGCTTTGTAACCCTTTCCAGACTGATAGAGGGCAACAAATTTTTTCTGATCTTTTCAGGAACTTCCTTTGATCATGGCATAATGTGCTCGTTGAATCTTTGTGCTGGCAACGTGACTCTGATGGTAAGGTCAAAATAAGTGAGATTTATATTGAGCAGGGCTGGCTGTAATCAAGCCTGGCTGTGTTCAATCAGCTGACTCTATTATCCCTTTAATTGGGTTGATTTAACTGGGGGGCAATTACTTTTCACACAGTGCCTGTGGTGTTGGTTAACTTTTTCATTAAATAAATGAAATAAGTAAAAAAAAAAAAGTGTTATTTGTTCACTCAGGTTCCCTTTATCTAATATTATATTTTGTCTAAAGACCTGAAAACATCCAGTGTGACAAATATGCAATAATAGAGAAAATCAGGAAGGGGCCAAATACTTTTTCACGCCACTGTACAACTGGTGACAGACAGGCTATTAAATCACGGCAGTTTCTACTCACAGCAGCTACCACTGGTGGCAGAGATACGGTTACATACTGCAGTCTCTCCTCACAGCAGCTACCACTATTGACTGATGGACTGTTACATACTGCAGTCTCTCCCTACAGCAGCTTCCGCTGATGACAGACAGGCTGTTACATACTGCAGTCTCAACTCACAGCATCTGCTACTGGTAACAGACAAGCTGTTATATATTGCAGTCTTCCCAGAGCAGCTACCACTAGGGGCAGACAGGCTATTACATACTGCAGTCTCTCCCCACTGCAGCTACCACTGATGATAGAAAGGCTGTTACATACTGCAGTCCCCCAGCAGCTGCCACTATTGACAGACAGGCTGTTACCTATTGCAGTCTCTCTCCACAGCAGCAATCACTGGTGACAGGCAGGTTGTTTCATACTTTTATCTTTTCCAACAGTAGCTTCCACTGGTGACAGACAGGTTGCTATGTTCTGTGATCTGTCCCCACAGCTGCTACCACTGGTGACAGATGGGCAGTTACATACTGCAGTCTTTCCCCACAGCAGCTACCACTGGTGACAGACAGGCTTTTACATACTGCAGTCTCTCCCCACAGCAGCTACCACAAGTAACAGGCAGGCTGCTACATACTGCAATTTCTCCCCTCAGCAGCTACCATTGGTGACAGACAGGCTGTTTCATACTGCAGTCTTGCCTTACACCAGCTACCACTGGTGGCAGACAGGCTGTTACATACTGCAATCTCTCCCCAGAGCACCTACCACTAGTGGCAGACAGACTGTTACATACTGCAGTCTCTCCCACAGCAGCTACCACTGGTAACAGATGGGCTGTTACATACAGCAGTCTCTCTCTACAGCAGCTATCACTGGTGGCAGGCAGGTTGTTACATACTGCAGTCTCTTCCCCACAGCAGCTGCCACTGGTGACAAACAAGCTGTTACACACTGCAATCTCTCCCTCAGCGGCTGCCACTAACATATAGGCTATTACATAATGCAGTCTCTCCCCACAGCAGCTATGACTGGTGATAGATGTGTTGTTTCATACTGTAATCTCTTCCTGCAGCAGCATCCACTGGTGACAGACAGGTTGTTACATATTGCATTCTCTTCCCATAGCAGCTACAACTGGTGACAGATGGACTGTTACATACTGCAGTCTCTTCCCGCAGCAGCATCAACTGGTGACAGAGAGGCTGTTACATACTGTGATCTCTCCCACAGCAGCTACCACCAGTGACAGAGGGACATACCTTGAAATGAGCTGTCAGAGTTCAGTGTGCTGTTCTTGGTCAAACATTAGAAATAAACAAAACAGGTCCCATGTAACCAACCCTCAGCTGCATTCCTGGAAATTAGTTATCACAGCTCAGTGTGCCTTTCCTAGTCAAACATTGCAAATAAATAAAAAAAAAAAATGTCCCATGTAACCCAACCTTCAGGACAGACCCAGCAGCAAGTAGACCACAAAAAAGCAAGCATCTTGAACAGGCACTTCTGCTCAGTCTCCACAGTGATGGGAGGAAGGGAGGGAGGATGGCTCACAAAGGAGGAGCATGAACGAGGGGGGAGGGGAGAGAGGTGGACACAAGTCCATTTTCAGAGGAAAGAGTCCTGAAAGTACTTGCAGCTCTGAACATGGACAAGGCTGTGGGACTTGGATACACCCAAAGGTACTAAAGAAACTAGCTGCCCCACTGATAGCCTTATTCAACAACTCTCTGGAGTGGGAAAGGGACATGAACATTCAAATCCCAGAGGATAGCTGGCGACAAATGTTGGTGGGTCACATGGATCTGTCAATTTGTAATAAGTTTAAGGAGGCCTTTTATAAGTTTTTACACAGAGCATATCACCCTCCGACGGTGGTGCATAGGACATGTCCCTCTATTTCCTCCTTATGTGGTAGGTGTGGAGAGGAGAAAGGAACATAGATTCACTCCTTCTGGACTTGCAGAGTTTTGAGGGCCTTTTGGTCTGGGATTTGTAAAGAAATAACATAGATGGCAGGATTCCCTATTCAGGTGGATCCTATGGTGGGTTTATTTGGCATGTTACCAGGGGAGGCAGGAGATTGGGAGCCACTGCCACGGTGGATTAGAATAATGTTGGTGATGGGTAGACATTGTATTCAGAATACTTGGGTTAGTCACATAGCCCCCACCATTCAGTAGTGGCGCCAGTTGGTGCTACAGAATTTGGCCTTGGAAAGGCTATCACTGGTACTTAGGGATAGAGAGGATGCATTTTATAGAGAGTGGGCCCCTTTTTTGACAACATTGAGTAATGAAGAGATGACCATTTTACACTGTGGTATGGAATAAAATTGGATATGGAGGGTGTTTCGGGCCTCCCCATGCCTTACTGTTTTATTGTTCTATTGTCTCAACACCTTAGTGCTATATTATTGTCCCAATGAGAGGATGTAATAGTCCAAGAGATTAGTAAAGATAATTTTGAATAAATGGCATCAAGTGAGAAAAGTAAATATTGATAAGGGACTCCAGAATGTAATAATAAGGAACTGTGAGACACATTTATCTGTTTGTATGTCTGTATGTCATTGTGTAATGTCTTTGTTGACTCTTTTTAAAATCAGTAAACAAATTATGCAAAAAAAACCAAAAAAACTCTGGAAACAGGTGTAGTTCCAGAGGACTGGACAGCAGATGTGGTCCCTCTACATAAGAGCGGCAGCAGGAAGAAGGACAGCAACTATATGCTGGTCAGTCTCACATACACGTTGGGGAAATAATTGGGAACCTTGTCTTGAATCCAGGAGGCTACAAGACCATAGGCATCATGGATTTTGGGGGGGCTGCAAAGTCATGCCAGACAAATCTGATTGATTTCTTCAAATGGGTGACCTGGGAAATAGATCAGGAAGGCAGTGGTTGTGGCATTTCTGGACTTTAGCAAGGCCTTCAACACTGTGCCACACAGGACACTGATAAATAAATTGAGCAGCCAAGAGAGGGTGAGATCGAGAGTGTTGAATTGGGTTAGACACTGGTTAACAGCTAGGAGACAGAGGATGGTAGTCAGCGGCATTCATTCTAATGAAGAGAGTGTGACCAGTGGGGTGCCACAGGGTTCAGTACTAGGATCAGTCCTCTTCATTGTCTTGATAAGTGACACTGCAGAAGAACTGGAAGGGAAGGTATGCCTTTTTTGCAAATTGGAGCAGTGCAGCTGGCGCAAACGAGAGCGAGGGAGCAGCAGTCAAGACCACATCAAACACTGACACAAAACAACAGCATTCAAAAGAAACCACGCACTGAAGTTAGTGCAAGCAGAGTAACTTCATTGAGAAAACAGCACACAAAAAAACCCCTGGCACTTTGAAAATGTGTGGATTCTTCCTCAGGAGGAGGGGTCACAATTGCATCATAGTCTGCTGAAATAACAGGGCCTTTTAGAGACCTATACACATAATGATTATGTCAGTTCACAGCTAAAAGACCCAATACAAGACAAAAGCCCCCCCAATACAATTAATGACCAAATAGTGTAAACAGATCCAGAAGCAAATGGTTTGATACCTTTTATTGGACCAACATAGATGTTACGAAAAGAACAAAGTGCTTAAGCTTTCGGACTAAGGAAGTCCTTCCTCGGAAGCTTATGACAGTTATTCAGAAACTCACATACTATTGACACCCAGATCACACTTAAAAAAAACAGAAAGAATTATCATTGGTTTAAAACACTAATTTAAAGCATCACTGAAGTTAGAAACAGTTGAACCAGACCTCACCAGTTTTCTATTAGCTGAGATGCTTTCAAGGTCAAATGCCATCTCAGTAAGGTAACAACCTTCCCAAATAGTGCAATGCACGGTGCAAAATAAATGTTTTTTTTTTCACTTTTAAATTCTATATTAAAACTTTTAAAATGAAAATACAAGGGCAGGGGGCAAAAAACTGTGTTAGCTCAGATGGCTAAAGCAGCATAAATGTATCAAGTACAGTCCGCTATGTATTTTTCCTTTTTTTAGTATTTTCAAGTTCAAGTTTATTGCAGGAAAGCTCCATTGAGCAAGCTCATTCACAAGGAGGTCCTAGGTGTATGGTTACAACAAATATACAATGCAGGCAATAACATAGCAATATATAAATGGCGGACCTGTAATGATACTATGTATCATTACAGAAGTGATAGCCACATTTCTGTACAGGTACTTAGATGATTCAAGTTTTCCAAAAATATGCTGGCAGAAGTACATGAAGAAAAAACACAGAGAGAAAGTCTAGTAGTTAGATGCTAAATAACACATCAGTCTTACAGTCAGTAATCTATAGAAAGGGGGGTAAACCACATGTGTCATTAAGCCCCTCTTGGTATAAAGCACCTGGACTAAAAATGATCCTACCCTTCTTCTGTAGAAGTATACGCAACATGTCCTTTCCTCTAGCCTGGGGTGGCACCCCTACAAGTCCCTTGTAAATTAATTTCCGATTAAATCCAACTGGTGTGTCACAGCTAGCATATTGGATGGAATGCACATATGTGTAGATATACATATAGATACAGTATGTATCTACATCTATAGCAGAAGGGATCTCGGTTTAACATCTTATCTGAAGGATGGCATCTCAACAGTGCAGAATCTCACTCATACTGCACTACAGTATCACTTGTGGAAATTACCCAAATTACCTGATGTGGGGCTAGAACCCACAGCCCTCCAATATTTTGGCCCCGGCGGGGAGGGGGGGCTTGCTATCTACTGAGCCACAGACACTGACCATGCCCCCCCCAATTATTCAGTTGTTACAACTGTATATTATGCCTTCTTGTTTTAATGGTCTCACACTGTTTACCTGGACTATGTTTATAGTGTTCCTAACTGCGCTAGTTTTGTCTGTGCTAGCGTCAACTGTCTGTATTTTTACCTGCTGTACCCTTTCCCCCAGGTCACCCCTGGAAATGAACCTCGGCTCAGTGTACCTGTCCTGATCACCAATTCTAAATAAGTAACTATAAAAAGAAAGATTTCCCTCCACTCTCATCTGTCCTCCGGCGACTAAATCTTGAGAACAAAACTAAAAGATAATATTAAATTCACACTGAAAATAGAAGATAGCATTAGAATCGACGTTTTGACCATAGGTATTCTTCAAGAATTATTCGATAATGAGAACATAACAAAGTTAGTGCTATATATTGTGTAGTCCCTAACTTTGTGTTTTCCCTCTTTATAGGTCATTTCAGAAAATGACCTAAGATTGAAATGGCGATTCTAACTGTGTTCTGTTTTCACCGAGAGTTAATACTACCTTTTTGTTTTCAGCCCAAATGCTAACACAGCACCTTATTTTTTTGGTAGTACATATTGAGACTGTGCAGACTCTCCTTCTCGGACCTGCCCTGTAACCCCTGGATCAGTTTTCCTGCCCTGGGCTGTATGGTTTCCAACCTATCTCTGTCCTTTATGAGATTAGATGTTGGCTCCAGAATGGCACCCAGTACTCTGGGTGTGGTTGAACCAGTGACCTTTACAGTGTCCGTATTACCTCCCTCCTATGACTGGAAAAGCCCTTCCTTATGCATCCCAACATCCGGTTTGCCTTCCAGCATGCTTTACTGTACTGCGAAGAGCACGTTAGAACTAAATATTACCCCCAGGTTAAATGATTGAACCCTGGGTTGAGAGGCAGACGGCTGCAGGCGGGGCAATGCAACAGGCTGATTTAGGGGATTTATGTCCTTGATGTTTTCTCTTTGTACGTTGGTGTTTACTGAAAATATTGTTCTGATTGTTAACGATGGCACAAGACAAAGGGTTTGAGAATTATCAGTGAAATATGCAGTTATCAATAAAATCTGCATTCATGTTATGATCAGTTGTCATCCTATGTGTGGTGCATCAGCCTTAGCTAAGGTGTGCACTGTGTGCATCTGTGTCCAAAAATATTTGAGTTGCATCCCCCCCCCATTTGTAGGTTCAAATCCTGAGTCCCCAGAAGGAAATAGAAGGCTGTAGTTGTTGGGAATGCATGGAAGTGGGCAGCAGAACCTGTACAGTTATGTACACAATGCAGCGTAAAACAGAAGGTTACTAATAATGAGCTGAGTAAATAATAAAGATATTACAGCTACCTGACAAAAGAAAAGTGAGCGGGAATGATTTGCAGCAGAAGAATAATCATTTGTTGATATAAACTGATGAAGGATCATTGGCAGAAAGGAGAGATAGGGTTAACACGATAACACGTGACAGTATGTGCTGTTATAAGGGGATAATGTACACCTTGGTAGGTTGTTAGGTATGAAGTGTAGCTGAGTGCTGCAAGCACTTGAGAAGTGCATTATTCCCTTATTTCCGTACACCCTGGAGTGTGTTATCCCACTTATAAAATGGTCTTTTATTTGTTAAAAAATATATGTTGTAGTTGGCAGAAAATAATCAACAGCCATGTGATATTGTTCAGCCAATAAGGTTACAGGATTTTTTTTTTCTTGAAAAAGTTTATAACATTTTTAAAGAACATAACAGTTCTCTAAATGTAACCTACATCACAAGAAACAACAACTAATCATGCTACTTAACTAAACTTAGCAATAAAATAGTAAACTTATCAAAGACAGTTATTTAAATTGATGAGCTAACATTACATTACCAACAAAATAAATAACCAAGCCAACTGAGGTGAAATAACTTCATCAGGTAAACTTTAAACAGTTCTCTTCTGAAAAACAAGTTGTTAAGTTATGTATTGCTCAGAAAGGACAGAAATAGGGACCATACCTTGTTAAAGTAGCTTGAGTTCCCCGGTGCCCCAAGAGCTATCCTTTCATGATTTATAACCTCAGTCATCTTCAAGCAGCAGGGCATCAATGCGGTGAAAATTTTGACTTAAACTTTTTTATTCTATTTTGAATTGCCGCTCATCTCCTGACTTGCTTGATACCCTTCTTTCCTCATTTTGAGTCTGTTTTAGTACCTTTTTTTCACATTTGAAATAATAAAAAGAGCGCCCTTTTTAATATGGCTCGGGCCCGGTTTTCATCAGTATTCTCAGCTGTTTTTGTACATCTGTTGTCCCATAAGGTGTGTCAGTTGTTTAAATCACTTCTCTACCGGCCAGTGGTGCTGAGGTTGGGCGCTGGACGCCACACCTTGCGCCATGCCGACGACCCGGGTTCGGGAACGGACTCGGGCCACTGGGGTCGAAGGGGAGGAAGAGGATCGAGCATCCCAACAGATGCTCTCCTCCTTCTGGGGTGGGTTCCTGGGGTGCTTTGAGCACCCGATGCACCTATGCCTGCAGAAGCATGGGCATCGGGGCACAGGCGGCTCTCTGGAGTCAGGGAGGGGAGGACGTTGTGGGCATTTGACAATGGTGTGCGTCAGCACACCGTCTGTCTGGACGTCAGTCCTGCGTGCCGATGCCCTCAGGGGAAGGAGGGACCAAGGGAAGAAAAGCGGAAAAAAACCCTCGTGGTCCAAGATGACGACTGATCCTAGCCCCGATCACCTACCCACGAGCAGACCCCGTTGTGCAGGAGCTCCGAAGAGAGGAGTAAGGTAGGGAGATAACGGAGTAAGCCGGGCACTCTAGGGGCAGACACCGTGGGGGGGATCTACGGAACTGATCAGGTCTAAAGGAGTGGACTAAGAGGGTAGTAAGGTGGGATAAAAAGAAACTGAAAAAAAAATCACTTCTCTTGTGACAAAAATGAACTATTGTGTAGCAGGCAGTGCTCCCTGTCCTTATGGGACAACAGGTGTTGGAAAAACAGCTGAGAATACTGATAAAAACCTAGTCTGAGCCATATTAAATGTAGCACTCTTTTTAATGTTTCAAATGTGAAGAAAAAGTATTAAAGTAGACTCATAATTGGACAAAAAGAGTATTGTACAAGTCAGACGATAAGGGGCAATCCAAAACAAACAAAAAAAACATTTGTCAATGCCGAATGTTCACCACGTGTACTGGTGTCAAGGGTGTGTGTGGTGCTGGTACCACTGAAAGTGACATTAACAATTGCTTCAGTGAAGGAATCATTTTATTAACAGTTAAGAATGCAAAATAGAAGTGATGACGTTGGGCAGTGTAACTGTCTTGTTTGTTAATATTTGTGCCCCAAATTTTCTGCACACACTTCTTATGACCCCACCTCATGAAAAAGTGCAGAGACAATTTTCAACTCCTGCCAGAAAAGTGATTTTGCACAGCGACTGCAAACTTGCCTTTCGGGACATAAAAAGAAAACATTTTGGCCAGGATCTGAAAAATGGCAGCTGTCACGTTCATGAGGTGCTGTGAAGAAATGGCTATACTGAAAATTTGGGGTCAAAATATTGAAAACTGCCAAAGTTACGAGTCTCTGTTCGCAGATTTCAATGCAGGCTCATAACTTTGTTGGTTTTTTAATAGTTTTACACCAAATTTTCAACATAGCTGTTTTATGACATCACATCATAAACAAAGACAGAGAAAATTTTGAATTACTGCCCTAAAAGATGATTTTGTGCAGCGACTGTGAAATCGCCTTTCGGGATGCAAAAAAACATTTTGGCCAGGATCTGAAAAATTATAGCCATCACATTCATTAAGTGCTGTGAAGAAATGGCTATATGGAAAATTTGGAGTCAAAATACTGAACATTGCCAAAGTTATGAGCCTACATTTGCAAATTTCAACACAGGCTCATAACTTCATTGTTTTTTAATATTTGTACACAAAATTTCCAACATAGCCTTCTTATGACCCCACCTCATGAACAATGGTGGAGAAAAATTTCAACTCTTGCCCAAAACGTGATTTCGCACAGTGACTGCAAAATCACCTTTTGGGATAAAAAAAATTGGACAGGATCTAAAAAATGACAGCTGTCACATTCATGAGGTGCTGTGAAGAAATGGCTATACTGGAAATTTACGTAAGAACATAGGAAAGTGACGTCAGAAAAGGACTGCCAGGCCCACCTAGTCTGCCCATTTTGCCTAGCATCCCCTAGGCCTAAGTTTTGAAAACTGCCAAAGTTACAAGCCTGTGTTCGCAAATTTTCAAAGCAGGCTCATAACTTCATTGTTTTTTAATATTTTTACACAAAATTTGCAACATAGCCTTCTTATGACCCCACCTCGTGAACAATGGTGGAGAAAATGTTCAGCTCCTGCCCAAAAGGTGATTTCGCACAGCGACTGGGAAATCACCTTTCAGGACAGATTTACCTAACATCACTTGCACTGTTCATGAGGTGGGGTCCCAAGAAAGGTATGTTGAAAATTTGGGGCAAAAATATTAATAAATGGCCAAGTCATGCCTCTGAGTTGAAACCCACGTTGAAATACATTAAAGCTGAAAACCCCACTGAAATACATTGAAGCGCTTACCTCAGTTCGCAGTTGTGCTTTGAAGAGTGAAGAAGTGTCTGTGGTCCGAGGAAGATTATGGGGACAGACCTCTGGTGGGTAAGTATGGAGTGGGGGTGGGGGGTTCTGAGTGGAGGGTGAGGTGGGTGGGGTGGGTGGTGGCACATCAAACAATGATGGATCTTTTCTTTTTCAGGTAAAAAAATGATGAGGACAGTTTTCTTTATTTCAGGGACAGGACACTGGAGGACTGGGCACCCCCAGTGTCACTAGGGGACAGTATTGCAACAGTTGAGGACACTGGGGGACACCCCAGTGTCACTGACCTATGTTTGTGGGGGGTGCAACAGACGTCAATGGACGGCTTTCTTCTTTTCAGATGAAAATAATGATGAGAGACAGTTTTAGACACTGGGGGATTGAGCACCCCTAGTGTCACTACTACGTGTGTGTGTGTGTGTGTGTGTGTATGGGGTGCTGAGATGGAGGGTCAGGTTGGGAGACAACTAGGGCCACCAGCAACAGATATCAATGGATGGCTTTCTTTGTTGCAGCCACACGTTCCAGGCTGACCATGACAGATCAGCCTGGCTTGCTGGGCAGCATGGATCAAAGGGACGGCAACTTCTTACGAATTTGATGCTGTCCCCACCCAGCAAGTCAGAAACTCTGTCATTGTCAGCCTGGGTGTTGATTGGTCTGACACTGTCGTGCCCTTGCAACGTTGCTCTGAATTGGGCAGACAGTGTCGCACGCCTCAAAGGGCACTCTAATAGCAACGTGTTCGCTTGCGCTTGATCGGGCATGGCAAACACAAAAAGTATAGGTCAAAATGTTCACTGTTATAATGCACTACTGCTTTCATGCTGCATTCCTGAAAGGAGGGGAAAGGCCAACTTTCAGTGGGACAGGGAGAAGCCAGGATAGCGTTAAAGGGAACGTCCTCTCAGCCTTCTATTCTGTTTCCCTGCATAGTTTTTAGACATGAACAATGATTGCCTCTATTGCGCCCTGCTAATTTCATCAGGATTTAAATGTAAATGAAGATACTGAAGTCTGGTGTGAAAACCTGCCTGGCTGCTTTGTAAAAGTCATGACTCAACTTATGTAAAAATCTAGATTTAGTATTTGCTGTATTGGTCCTTGTAAGAACAGATCCAGAAGCAAATGATTTGATACCTTTTAGTGGACCAACATAGATGTAACAATAAGAACAAAGTGCTCTAGCTTACAGACCAGCCAGTCCTTCTTCATATGTAGGTATGTTAGACCTCTGGTCTTACACACATACTTTATGTTTACTTCTAGTTACCTTACCCTGGTGGCAGTTTTATTTCATTGTGGTTCTCTCCAGAATCCTTGGAGACGTTACTACGCAGATAGGAGTAAGGTTAAATAGTGTCACATTTTTGCTCTGTAGGTATTAGGATACATGATCCCTTTTACTTGGGATTTCATGACAAGTTGAATTCCTTTGGGGAATAATTGCAGTGATTGATGTGAATGAAGGTTCATTAGGAGTGTGTGTGTGTGTGTGTGTGTATCTCCTTAAAACTAGTTATCCCCCCCCCACCACCACATTATGGGGATGTGAGGTGGGGTAGGGTGTATTGTGTGTGTGAAGAGGAGGAGAGAAATTAAATTCAATTTTTATCTCTTATTCAGATTCCTTACACACTTCCGGTACATCAAGTTGTTATACACTGAGGCTCAGATTTTCAAACTGTGCCCAAAAAGTGCGCAACAGCAGGAGCAAGCGCAAGTCCACTGCACCCACGCGCAAGAAGCACGATATTCAAAAACTGCGGAGGCCAAGATGTGCCTATGGCCGACGACTGAATATCGCACCACCTGCGCCATAGCGCAACTAGGGAGGTGAAGCTGAGCATATCTGATGCGCCATAGCGCAACAAGGATGTTTAGCTGAGCAGTCCAGATGCGCCAGATGCAACCAGGGACGCCCCAGCAGCAGGGCAGCAATGCAGCAGCACAACCAGGGATGCAGGGGCCCACCACCCATGCTACAGATGGGCAGAGGAACACACAGCAGAACAGACATTGTCCCCCACACCCCATGCACTGCACAATCAGGGGAGAGCTGGAATAACCACCGGCCCATGGATACCAGCAACCAACCCACAACTGGGCCATGGTGCCCCAGCACACCCCCTGGCAAGCTGTGACCGGCACACAAGGATGGCCGACCACCCCATACCACACCATCCCACCAATGCAGAGCACACCTGCATCATGATCCCCATACACCCTGCCCAGGAGTAGCACCCAACAGTGCAGGACATCCCATGCATGCCACCACCCCCACTGTGACAATGCAACCCTGTGCACCATGGAGCCATGCAAGGCAGCCCCACCATGGGCACCCTGCAGCGGGCGGCAGCAGACAGTGATGCAACAGATGCATACACAATGCCACCCTGCATGTCCCCACCGAGGTACAGCTGAGAGACCGACCATGCGTCAGCACACGAGGTACCCCACATGTGACAGGGCATGCCCTGGACCCCACCTCCAGCGGTACAGCACCCTGCACACCCTCCCAAGGGCACATCCCGTCCCAGCACTGGCCACAACATCCAGCACAGACATGCACAGTTTAGCATGGAGGCATGCACCACACAGGATGCAGAACAGTGCATGGACAAACACCCACCCATACCCAAGGGCACAGGGACACAGTAGTGGGTCAACCAAGCCACTGGTGTGTGGCCACGGCTGACATGTACATGGCAAGCACCCCTACATTGCACAGGTGTGCCAGCCACCCTGCGCAGGCACCATGAAGCTGTATGCCACCAGCATGCTGCCAGAGCACAAGTGACAGACACTGGAGCACATCCCTTGCAACAGACTCAGGCAACAGCATGGATGGTGGACAACAACAGTGGAGGCCACAGTGCCACCGGAGGCAGACGTGCACCATACTGGTGATGGCGGTCAACCTGGCATTGTGCCGGGTACAGTTGTTATCCAGCATGGACAGCCATCACTGACACGCCAGCAGACCATGCCTATCACAGACATACAAGGGTGCCAGCTGCACAGGCCATGGACGGTCTGACAGGGGTGCCCCGTGGACCACTGCACACTGGCATGCAGTGCACAGAGTACAACACACAAACCACAGACAGTGACTGATCCCCCTGTCCACACCATAGGTGGTTCACCTCTGCACACACACACACCCATGCGTGCACCACCCCTGACGCCATGCACACCACTGCAGCTGAGCACCTGTAGCCCGCTGCAAATCAGAGACCACCACAGCTGTTATAACAAAATATATATATTGAAACTATGTACAGTAAAGCTATATACAAAACTATATACAATAGTGAAGGAAGGGCCACATAACAGGTGGGGGCAGGTAAGGGGCAGGGGTGAACATATGGGAGAGGGAAGAAGGGGTGTGAGGGTGGGTCAAGAGGGGAAGGTGGTAGTTGGGGCATGGAGACTTCACTGGTCACCCCGGTCCTCTTCCTCCTGGCGCCGATGGGATCTCCGCCTCCTCCTCATCACCCCGTGGCGGTGGATGTGTCGCAGTAGCTCTAAGGTCTCCCTCCAGACCTGCAGCAGCTCCTGAATGTCCCGCTGAATCTGCAGGAGTCTCCGTCCACCTAGGACGAGGGAGCAGAGTTAATAGGTGTGACTGCCCATCCCCCTGCAGCCCACCCATTGTGCATGGCATACAGCCATGTGATGCCCATGTGATGGTGTGCGACCACCCACAGTGACCGTGTCCACAAGACCTGCCCATCCAGGCAGCCACAGCCATGTGGACCACTGCACACACCCACCACCATGGCCGTACAGTGACTTGGCTATGCGGTGTGAAGGCAGTGCCACAGCCATGTGCCCGGTGCATGCATGGACCACCATTGATGCACTCCCAGACATGCAGTGCAATTGGACAGTGCTGACTGTAACAAGTTGCATGCATGGCAGTGGTGTTACTGGATGGTGGCCATGCCCAACTGCCCGCCAAGTTATACAGCATGCACTAGTAATCATGGATGTAAGGCACTCACCATCAGCAGGCTGGTCCACGCGCCGCAGACCACCTTCATCCCTCCTGTCCCTCTCCTCCAACATGCGGCGCCTCCCCTCTCGGTTGCGCCTCTGTTCTTCTGGCCCTAAGATGCAAACATGGAGAGAGGAACATCAGTACAATCCGGTAGCAATGTTCCCCTGCCCCCATGTGTGTGCAATCCCATACAGCCAGACCCACCCACCCCACACCCGACACCACCACCACGGCCAACACCGACCTGCCCCATGTGCTGGACACATGCAACCGTGATACCTGTATGGACGATAAAAGTGTATGGATGTTGCACCTGCTTCCTGGCCGTGGCACTGCTCCCTCCTGGCACGTGTCTGCAGGCGGGCAGCAGGTCCGGGTCCCCGTCCAGGTCCCCATAACGGTGGCGGCACTGTCCGCCCCATACCAGTGGCCTCCAGGGCATCGCCACCTCCTGCCATACAACACTCCTGGCACTGTCCAGGGGTGCCTCCCCAAACAAAGCCCCAACATGGGGCTCAACTATGGCCACAAGGTTTGCCAGCTCGATCTGGCTCCACTGCACAGCACGCCTCTGCGGCATCTCTGCTGCTCGGTTCAAGCAAAATGGCGCTCTGCAGCGCGGTCCTGCCACGTGCAGATGCTGCGCGGTACAGCGCTGCCATTCCCTATTGCAATGTCACCGAACAGCGTGATAGTGGTGCACCCATGCCTGACGTATGGCGCCTAGGGGGCAAAGGTTGGGCACAGGGTCAAGGGTCTCTAGCGCATGGACAGCCCCAGCTGTAGTGGCCTACAGTGCTGTTGCCCCATTGCGCCTACGACACCCCAGTGCCACAGCGCCATATAGGTGAACAGCACCGTAGCGCCCCTGGCACAATGGTGTCTGTGCCCTGCATTGCCTCCCGCGCACAGCATGTCAGCAGCACGGCAGACGCCTGCATCATCAACCCGGGCATGCGCAGTTAGGTGTGTACTGCGCATGTAACAGAACTGCGCCCTTGGCTCAGCACGTTCAACACAATTGCACAAAGCACAACAGCACGATATTCAGCCGGCATATGCAAATCATCTAATCAGCCATTCAATGGCGAGCTCACTGCATTTGCATCCACTTAAAGATGCGCCTCGCCTCATTTGCATGGGTTGCGCTATAAAAGTGCGACATTGGGCTGCACTGGCCATAGTCGGTTACTGCAGTCTATTGCGGTGAGTTGCATGCTGTTTGGGAGTGTGGACTGTGGTGTTTGGGACATGCATGGGACTGCACAGTCACAGGTAACACCTGTCATTCTCACAGGATGAATCATTATCGAGCGTGTGGTGGAGGAAGAGGAACAGAGTCGTGGGAGGAAGAGGAGGCCAAATTTCACTAAGGCCAAGACAGATGCCCTGTTCGAGGCCTACCTCAACCAGGAGCCGCTTCTCAGCGGACGCCAGGGAACACCTCAGGCCCGTGCTGCTGCATGGGAGGAGGTGGCACGTGCTGTAAACCTGAATGGCAGCCACCAGCGCTCCGTGCAGGAGTGCAAAAAGAAGATGGGCACAGACTGGTGGAGGATTAAAGAGAAGGTGGCTGCCATCAGTGCAGCACGGTCTGCAACAGGTGGGGGACAGCCGGAGGTGCTACGCCTGACCCCACAGGAAGAGCGGGTTGCTGGCAGCATGCAGCGTTGCGCCATTGAGGGTGTTCCGGGTGGTGGATTCCAGACGGGTGGTAGCCCGTCACTGCATGGTAGGTCATGGTCTGTCTATTGGGGGCAGGGTAGGTCACATGCAGTAACACGACTTTGTTTTCCCTTACAGCTCCTGAGCATCTGCATGGGTCAGCGGTGGTGGGCTTCTCCACTGAGGCCAGTCACATGGAGATGGAGGAGGGCCCATCTACCTCCACAGGAATACGGGGGTCAGGGTGCCAGTGGACCCGCCTGGACATCCGGACTGATGTTGGTGGAGCAGGTGCGGAGGAGGCCCTGCCCGTGTCCCAGTGTGCCAGCATCCATGGATGCCAGCATGCTGAGACTCGGGCTGGTGCCGGATCTGTCACCGATGATGATGGAGCTAACGTCATGGGCAGTGACACGTGTGTGCCACAGGATGGCCACACAGCAGGTGACATCGGGCCATGGCTGTGGGTGGTGCCACCATGGAGGCCTGCGTGTCATTACAGTCCCAGCCTGTGCCTGTCGGCACCAGTGGGGCAGCACTGGTGTGTGTCCAGGACAGTGGGACTGTTGCGGCCACTGCGGCAGCACCATTGAGCCCTGGGGAGCAGCAGCCGGAGGGGCAGCATCAGCAGTCGGCCAATGGCCTTGGGGGTACAGTGTCAGGGGGTGGCGTCAGTGCACTGCCTGTGGACATGCCCAGGCCTGGCCCTGGTGTGCAGCGCACACCCCCAAGGGGTGATGAGCATCAGGGCTGCAAACACCCTGAGGGACAACATGCCGATCAGGCAGATGACCTCTTGGATGAGCACACCCGCATACTGCAAGCATCAGTCAATCAGCAGATGCGGCTTGCGACGGCGGTGGATGCACTGAGTGCATCTCTGCGCCAGTCAGAGGAATGTCGCAGCAGAGACACCGCTCTGCTCCTGGCAGGGATGGACCGGTTGCAAGAGGATGTGACCGCTGCCATTGACTGGCAGACACAGGCATTCACTGCTGCCATGGCCACAATGGGCACACAGTTATTTGCCCATGCATCGCAGACACCGCGCAGTGCAATGTCCACCCCCGTTCCCAGCGTCGTGCAACACCATCCTTGTCGACACCGGGTTCAGCTGTGGGCATCCCGAGCACGCCTGGCACAGGCATGTTCAGTGTGCTGCAGACCTCTACATGAGCATGGTCGCGTTCACGCAGTGGAACCCCTGGGGGACCGTCGGTGCCACCCCATGAGGCCAGTGGTCAGCCTGTCACTGCTGGCGGGACTTGGTGGGGCCGCCCACGCATCCGTGGCGGCCGTGGCACTGTGGCATGTGACTGACCTGTCTCCCAGCATGGCTACTGTCTGATGCTGCCCTGTGTGCATTGTGTCATTCAGCGGGCAATGCACGGGTGGGTACCCGGCCCTGCATGCACACACACAGTCCATCTGCACACCCTCCCGGCTGCTGTCCGCAGTTGCGTGTGCATGATGATGCCTGCGTTGCACTGTATGCCACTATGCAATGGTGCCCAGCATCTGACACATGCATAATGACAGGCAGTGGGCGTGGTGGTCTGTGGACATGTGTGTGGCTAGGGGTGGCGGTCTGCGTCGGCGTGCCTCCTACGCTTTGTGCATGTCTGGTGAGGTGTGTGTGTATGTGTGTGTGTGTGTGTATGACTGCATGCCATGTTAGACCTCGCCCATCCCTGGCGGTGTGTGCGGTTCCATGCCCGGCCACTTCCCTTGACGGCATGCACCCCTGGTGTGTGTCCATGCGTGTTTGTGGGTTGTGCCTTTGCCACTGGTGGTTGCACATGGCCCCATGACTTACCTGGGTTGGCTGAAGTGCTCCTCCGTGATGGTGTCCCAGTGCAGCTGTGCCAGCCGGAGCAGCCGGGGGTCCCATCACCCAAGGGGGCTGCCCATCACCATCATCACCGGCGTCCTCATCGTCCCCATTGCTGTCCCCCTCTTCAACCTGTACGGCTATCCCACATTCGTTGGCCATGTTGTGCAGGATGCAACAGGCCAGGAATAGCCCGCAGGCCTTTGAGGGGCTGTACTGTAGGGCACCGCTGGAGGTGTCCAGGCAATGGAAGCGTGCCTTCAGCATCCCGAACACCCACTTGATGACATTGCATGTGGTGGCATGTGCCTCATTGTAGCATTGCTGCGATGGGGTCACAGGCTGCCGGTATGGTGTGAGCAGCCAGGGACGGAGTGGGTATCCACTGTCACCTGTGTGTAGAGAGTGGAGGTTAGTTTGGTGATCAGCATCGCCCTGCCTCGGGCCATGTAGGCCACTACCCATGTCACCTCTGACCATGCCCCTCCCAAGCTCTATGTTTGTCCGTGTGGTTTGCGTACTCACCCACTAAGTGGCCAGTGGGGATGTCCCCACTCTCGAATCTGTGGCACAGTGACGACTGGTGCCAGATGAAGGCATCATGTGCTCCCCAGGGTGCGTGGCACAGACATTGATTATGCGCCTCTGGCATTGCACACCACCTGGCAGTTGATGCTAGCATAGCCTTTCCAATTAATATATGCAGCCCCCTCGGGGCCAGGTGGTGTGCGGATGGCCACATGGGTGCAGTCTATTGCCCCTTGCACGGCAGGCATACGTACTACCCTGTGGAACTCTTGTATGTTTGCTGTGCGCTCTGCTGGTGTGCTGGGGAAATGGATGTACTCTGCAGCATGTGGCAGCAGTGCGCTGAGGAATTGGGTGAGGTGGCGTGGCGCAGCGCGGCCGACTGGGCTATGCCTGTGGTGTCCCCTGTTGGTCTCTGGAAGGTACCTGTGGTGAGCAAGCACATGCAAGCTGTCACTTTAGTCTCCACTGACAGAGCATGGCTCCATCGTGTGAGTGCCTGCATCACATCACTGCACAGCTCACAGAGCCGCCTCAGAATTGCCCGATTCAGGCGGTACCGGCCCATGATCTCAGTATCGCTGTACAGCTCGAAGCTGGTGCGGGCTCGGTACTGCCTGTTGGGGGCATACCGCCGATGGGCCCTTCCACGGCCGCGCCCCCCTGCTGCCTGCCTTCTCACTCCCCTCATTACTGCCTCCATCTGGATGGTGGCACTGGCCATGTCCCTGGCTTGTGTTCACCCCACCCCCAGCAGCTGTTTCTGTGTTCCCCCCGCTGTCCTGGCTGCTACTTCCCCTGCACCGGGAACACCTGCCTGTGGTGGCCTCTGTGCTGTGTGGCACTTCCCCCTTCTGCACTGGCTGTGGCTCCCCACACCTTCCCTGTGCCTCTCTGTTCAGGGTGCCCTTTCCCTGGCCTGCCCTGTATGTCCCTCCTGCCCTGTTTGTGTGGCTAGAGTTCAGCCTCATGTGCCTTCCCTGTAGCGTTCTTGTGCCTCTCCCTTGTTCCTTTTTATTTTGGCTCATTTCCGCTATCGCGCAACTTCTGCTTGCTCCCCTATTGCGCATGGCACATGTTGTTGAATATCGCACTGCGCCATTTATGCATGGTTCCTCCCCCTTCAGTTGCGCATACATTCATTATCATTGCACTATTTCTCAGCGTGATTTGGGGGGCGCATCTGCCTCCCGCTGAATATCGCAGAATGGCGCATTTTCGGACTTGCGCTGGAGCAACCCTATTGTGCATGGCGCAACCCTTTTGAATATCTGGGCCTGAGAATTTATTGACATCAGTACATATCAGCCTGCATGGTCTTAATTCCTTGGTAGTCATCAGTAGGAGTTTTTTGTTTGACACTAACACTGTCAATTTATATTTAAATTATCATTTATAAAGTCCTGTCACTACATTATAGGTTTTTGAAGTTTATGGGGCATGATATCTAGCTGAAGAGTATAGCTGGGTAATGGGTCCAGCTAAGTTTTACACATCATACAGTGTGCACTGATGTTGACAGCTTTACTGGTAATTTCTTGTCTGTAATATATACATTGAAACTTCTTGGAGTCCTAAGACAATCTTAATATGTCTTTAATCTGGGTTGGGGTTGTTTTTCAGTAATCACATCATTATACACATTGTGATACTCATAGCTGGATTTGAGTCATCTGCTTGAGCAGTGTTATCCTATGTCAATTTAATTTATCCAGTATGCAGTAGGAGTCTTTGTATATGTTTTGCACCAAGCACCTTTGACCCTGGGACCCTCCAAGCTTAAGCTAACATGGTACTGTTAAACTTCTCTGACATCATCTTCTGTTTTCCTTAAATGAATATTTTAAACCAATGGGGATTTTTTTCTGTTTTGTCTGCATGTTCTAACTGTTAAAAGTATTTTTTTTCTAAATAACTGCCATTACGCTTCTGAAGAAGGACTAGTTGGTCCGAAAGCTAGAGCACTTTGTTGTTGTTGTTACAACTATGTTGGTCCAGTAAAAGGTACCAAATCATTTGCTTTTGGATCTCAACTCATGTAAGGCATCCTGGAGTTTTATGTTGTTTTAATGCAATAGCCTGCAGTAGTTATACTGTGCTGTTGCATACTGTACTGCTGCTGTCCTCTGCAGTCCCTATGTTCTTGTCTTATGCTGGCCTTGAAACTGTTCAAGGCATGGCAAGTGCCCTGCTATTTTCTGTAGTTTAAAGTGTATCTGAGTTAGAACAAAATTGCTTTTAGAGGATGCTGGGACTTCACAAGACATGTAACAGAGCTGAATGAGAGTATAACTTCTGCTGGCTTGTGCATGTATGCATCATCAACTCCCAAGATGCCTTGCATGTGGGGGGTCATGACTTTTGCAATGGAGAAAAAACAGGGTTTCACACCAGGGCAAAACAGAGTGAAGTGATTCATATGAAAATTAGGATAAAATTAGGGGTCTGCAAGGGAGGGAGGGAATCGTTCTTGGCTAAAGACGACACAGGTATACAGAAAATAGGCTGACGGACTTTCCCTTTAAGGCTGCTGCCCACGTGCAGTCTCTTTGCTCTCTAGTCAGTAAAGCACTGTCTAAGCTAATTCCTAAGATAAAGAACTTGGGAGAAAATTGAATTGGTATTTGAAAAACGAATTGACAAAGCTGATGAGTCTTGCGCCAAAGCTTGGTTATGAGGAGACAGCGCCGAAGTCTGCACAATAAATCTGCATGTTTTCCCTGGCATTTCCAACAGGCTCCGTCAGGCTGAAAGCCCATGGTCTCTAATCTCAAGGGAGAGTAGTAGTAGTAATGTAAAATGTTAAACCACACTGCTTTGCCCTGGATCCTCTTGCTGCATCTGTAGGTGTTGTCCCATGAGGAGGACCACTCTTTTTCTGATATGCCCTTCCTTTAGCTCACTCTTCCATTTATTCCTCACTGAACAAGGATTTAAATGGCCCATTTTACAACTTTGTGTAATAGATGGGAACAGGGTCGGACTGGGGTACAGAGGGCCCACCTGGAAAGAAGATACAAGGGCCCACCTGGAAAATCAGTAGAGGAGGGCCCAGGTTGACACACTTGTATCAATATTCTTCTTCAATCTGATACACTAGCTCTATGTTTGCATCTTACATTTATCAACAGTGTCCCAGATACCCCATTTAATTAGAAAAAAGAAGATTAATGCAAAAGTTTTCAGAGTTCAGAAGGTAACCACTTACCCAATTGAGGGGGGGCCCACCTGGAAATTTCCAGGTATCCAGGTGGGCCAGTCTGACCCAGGATGGGAAAGTGAAGGTTTCATTGATTCCGATGTGCCAGGTATTTATTTCTTTACCTTGTATTTATCCTCCTGTTCCTGTGCACTAACTCCCCTTCTGCCAGCGACCCCCAGCCCTGTCACTTGCCTTCCCTGAGACATACCTTAGCTGCTTGCATCCCTCAGTGGGTGAGTGAGTGCCTGGGTAGGTAGGGTGAAGCCTGTGGGGTTGCCGGTGTCATCTGTTCATGGAGGTGCTGTTTGCCTCCAGTGGTGGCTCTACACCAGGGGCCCGCCAGGGCACGTGCCCTGTTAAAAAAAATGCTGTGCCCCAGTTGGTGCCCCATATGCTGCAGAGCTTCCCCCATAGCAACAATGTATCAGTGCCCTGGCTGCAATCTGTTGTGCCCCAGCTGTACCCTAGTAACCATTTGTGGCTAGAGCCGCTGCTGTTTGCCTCCCATTTCCTCCCTGACTTGGATCCAGCATGCATGCAGTGGCGCACGTGTGCAGCGTTAAGATGAAGCATGGCTCTATGCCCGACCCCAGCTTATGAGACATGCAACCACTGCTGCATCACCTATCCTCTGCTAAGTGTCAGCCAGGCAGCAGCAGGTGTTACTCCCCTCCCTGAAGGAGGAGCACTCCCTATGGATGCTCAATCCTCCTTTCTGAATCCGGCCCCTGAATGACTTGGTCTGTTCCCCAGGGTCGTCGGTGTGGTATGGCGGGGCCTTAGCCTGCCCCCCCCACTGGGTTGGCCACGATGTCCCAGTTATTAATGTTGAAACCACAGGTCCGAAGTGATATGTGGAAACAGTCGGTGTTCTCTGTAACGGGTCAGCCTGTAACCCAGCCACTCTCTCATCCCCTTTATTCTTTCTTTCAGGGTTCGACAAAATCTTCCAGAAGTGTTGAGTCACAACGCAGGCCTTCAAGGTGAGACAGCCTGAATGGTTGGTTTGCATGCTGCATCCTTTGCTTTGAAAGTACCGAGGGGGGGGGTTCATGGGGTGAACAGAAGTGACTGCTGTTTCTTATTCTTTCTCCTTTTCTGGCTCAGATGTAGCCTGGATAGCTGTACCACTTACCACAGTACCTTGAGACATATAAATGAACATGACAAGGAGTCTCTACACTTTTTGAGAGTGTCAAATTGAGCATCCTTTGGGGTGAGAGGATTGTAAACAGAAAGTGAACGGTTTTTGTTTTTATTTTTTTCCCTAAAAACCATTTTCTCCTTGGCCATGCTTATCTCTCTGGGATCTACCCTAATCCCAGGGATATAACCTGTTTTGGCCCATCGATCCCTGCCCTCCTCAGGGCACAGCACCACTTTGACACACCCACGGCTTCCCCTCCATGGTAGGGGCTCCGGGGGCGAGCTATCCCCAACCCCCGACAATCCATTATGTGAACTAGGATTTGGTGTCTGCAGGTACTAGGTCCCAGGGAAGTCCAAGAGCCTAGGCCCTTAATTAGACAGTATATGGGTTGTTCTCCCCTAGTTTCTCCCCGCCAACCCTCCTTCCCTTGGTTTGGGCAGAGTTCCGCAGTGCCAAAGCTGCACGCAGCAACGTTATGCAGAGGGAACAAGCTCCCTTGGCTCACTACAGGGGTCTCTGCGGTACAGAGTGCCCAGTGCCATGCTTCATAACCGCAGTGTGCTGCCAAGTGACAGCTGCTTCTGCCTACCTTCCTCGTGATGCACTGTCCCGTGCTCACCTCCAAAACACAGGTGACATGCACACCAGTGTGATGTGTTCCCTGGGCCTTAGGGGTGGTCGAACCCGAAAGTGAATTATTTTGTGACCTTAAGGATGCAAGAGTCAACCTTCATGAAGACTGCAGAGACACCATATTCACTCTATTAATTCATATACTATTTTGAATCCTCTGATATCAAAAACATTCATAATTATTACAACCTCCCCCTCCCCCCCCAAAAAAAAACACTGCAACCCTGTTCCCCCCGATGTGGTGCAGCCAGGTATCTCTTGCAGAGGGCTGGAACCTTCAGACCTTGGTGCTGATGGCTCAAGGGTCATGGAGTGTTAATTGGAGTCTGTACATACAGCAAGGCGCCACCACCTAGAAGGAGCTGGAACCTTCAGGCCTTGGTGCAGATGGCCCTGGGGTCATGGAGTGTATTGGAATCCATACATAGAAACATAGAATTTAATGGCAGCTAAGGACCACTTGACCCACCCAGTCTGCCCATTTTTACCTACCTACGTTATCACCTGTACAGACCTTACTTGATCTACAGCTCTTTCTCCCTCCCCCTCTTCCTTTCTGCTGTGATTATGGGACAGGCACAAAGGAATTCCTTTGTGCCTGTCCCATACATTCTTGAACCTCACCAATGTTTTTGCCCCCACCACCTCCACTGGTAGTCTGTTCCAGGAATCCAGCACTCTTTCTGTGAAGAACTGCTTCCTCACATCTCTCCTGAATCTAACCCCCCAGCTTCATAGCATGTCCCTTTGTTCCTGAGCACCTTTTCTATTGAAAAATACTTCCCTCCTGTCCTGTACCTTATCTACCCATGTGAGGTATTTGAAGAGTTCTGTCATATCCCCCCTCAAAGTGTACATATTGAAGTCCTCTAGTCTCTCCTCCTATAGCTGTTGATGCAGACCCTGCTCCATTTTAGTTGCTGTCCTCTGGACCATCTCCACTCTCTCTATGTACTGTACACGTAACACAGTGCCTTCACCTAGCTGATGCTGGCGGACTGAAAGGGGGTTTGGTGTCAAATACTTCCTTACATTGTTAATAGCTTATGTTGAATTATTTCTTAATGTGTTTATATTTGCTGTTTCAATTTTACATTTAATATTGTGTTACACCTGCACTTTATGGAAGGTGCCCCAGGGCCTCCAGAAAAGGGTGTCAAATATGTACCTCTTTGGTAAGACCTCACTGGGAGTACTACAGTATATCCAGTTCTGGAGTCCACATCTCAGGAAGGACATGGAGTGGAGGCGGTCCAGAAGAGGGCTACCAAAATGATGCAGGGCCTGCATCAAAACCCCCCTCGGAAAGGCTAAAGGAGCTCAATATGTGCACCTTGGAGGAGAGAAGGGAGAGGGGGATATGACAGAGCCCTTTAAATGACTCACAGGGTTAATAAGGTACACGAGGGGAGTATTTTTAAAAGAAAAATGTGCTCTAGAATAAGGGGGCATGATAAGAAGTTGAAGGGAGGTAGATTCAGGAGAGATGTGAGGAAGTACTTCTTCACAGAAAGGGTGGTGTATTCCTGGAACAGTCTTCCAGCGGAGGTAGTGCAGGCAAAAACAGTGGTAGGGTTCAAAATGCCTGGGATTGGCACAAGTGAATCATTGGGGTAAGGGGGGAAGAGACAGTGCTGTAGATCAAGTAGGATCTGCAGCAAAAATGAAGGTAATAAAAATAGGCAGACTGGGTGAGCCCAGCAGCCCTTATGTGCCGTCAGTTTCTATGTTTCTATGAATACAAATAAAATGATTACTACTACTACTAAGAAACTAAAACTAGGGTATTGCCTACCCTACCCGGTACTGGGGGGTCTAACACAATAAATAATAAACCAACAGCTAACAGTGTGCTGTTCTTTATAACAATCGAACAAAATGGCCCCCGAAATTCAAAAGGTTAGCAAGGGACTAACATGAATAGCACAGTGATAACTGGGCATACTGCATCCAGACTCGGGGGGGGGGGGCATATCCACAGGTACCCATAGCGCAGTGCTCAGTGGATAGCGTGATCACCCTTAATGCAGCACTGTGCCAATTCAAATGCGTGAACCCACTTGCATACAGGGTGTAGTAGTAGTACAATTAGAGGATTTTGCAGTATTCACCCTTTTTACACCTTCCAAAACCTTACCCTTACCAATATGCAAAATGAAGCCTGAGCCCCTGCCCCTCCTCCATGGGAGAGGTACTAGATACTGGCATGACCCACCTCCATTGTGCCCAGTGCTCTAAATATTGTAAGAACATTCACTGATTATTCTAGCATTCTCTCTCTCCCGCCCGGTCCCCGTGATAATGTTGGAACATTCCCTGGAATTTTAGTGGTACCCCGTGCCTGATACCTGCAATAATATAAGAACATTCCCTGGTATTCTTGTGGTACTCCAACCACCCCCGTGTTCCCAATCCCTAGGATAATGAAAGAACATTCCCTGATGTTCTAGTGGTACCTCTTATGCCTGGTCCTCGAGATAATGTAAGAACATTCCCTGATATTTTAGTGGTATCCACCATGCCCAGTGCCTGAGATAATGTAAGAACATTCCCTGATATTTTAGTGGTATCCACCCGGTGCCTGTTCCCTGAGATAATGTAAGAACATTCCCAGATATTTTAGTGGTGTCCACCATGCCCGGTCCCTGAGATAATGTAAGAACATTCCCTGATATTTTACTGGTATCCACCCGTGCCTTTTCCCTGAGATAATGTAAGAACATTCCCTGATAGTTTAGTGGTATCCACCATGCCCAGTCCCTGAGATAATGTAAGAACATTCCCTGATATTTTAGTGGTATCCACCATGCCCGGTCCCTGAGATAATGTAAGAACATTCCCTGATATTTTAGTGGTGTCCACCATGCCCAGTCCCTGAGATAATGTAAGAACATTCCCTGATAGTTTAGTGGCATCCACCATGCCAGGTCCCTGAGATAATGTAATAACATTCCCTGATATTTTACTGGTATCCAGCCGTGCCTTTTCCCTGAGATATTGTAAGAACATTCCCTGATATTTTAGTGGTATTCACCCCGTGCCTTTTCCCTGAGATAATGTAATAACACTCCCTGATATTTTAGTGGTATCCACCATGCCCGGTCCCTGAGATAATGTAATAACATTCCCTGATATTTTAATGGTATTCACCCCGTGCCTTTACCCTGAGATAATGTAAGAACACTTCCTGATATTTTAGTGGTATCCACCCCATGCCTTTTCCCTGAGATAATGTAAGAACATTCCCTGATATTTTAGTGGTATCCACCCTGTGCCTTTTCCCTGAGATAATGTAAGAACATTCCCTGACATTTTAGTGGTATTCACCCCGTGCCTTTTCCCTGAGATAATGTAAGAACATTCCCTGATAGTTTAGTGGTATCCACCCTGTGCCTTTTCCCTGAGATAATGTAAGAACATTTCCTGATATTTTAGTGGTATCCACCATGCCCGGCCCCTGAGATAATGTAAGAACATTCCCTGATATTTTAGTGGTATTCACCCCGTGCCTTTACCCTGAGATAATGTAAGAACATTCCCTGATATTTTAGTGGTATCCACCATGCCTGGTCCCTGAGATAATGTAAGAACACTTCCTGATATTTTAGCAGTATCCACCCCGTGCCTTTTCCCAGAGATAATATAAGAACACTCCCTGATATTTTAGTGGTATCCACCATGCCTGGTCCCTGAGATAATGTAAGAACATTCCCTGATATTTTAGTGGTATTCACCCCGTGCCTTTACCCTGAGATAATGTAAGAACACTTCCTGATATTTTAGTGGTATCCACCCCGTGCCTTTTCCCTGAGATAATGTAAGAACATTCCCTGATATTTTAGTGGTATTCACCCCGTGCCTTTTCCCTGACATAATGTAAGAACAATCCCTGATATTTTAGTGGTATCCACCCTGTGTCTTTTCCCTGAGATGATGTAAGAACACTCCCTGATATTTTAGTAGTATCCACCATGCCCGGCCCCTGAGATAATGTAAGAACATTCCCTGATAGTTTAGTGGTATTCACCCCATGCCTTTTCCCTGAGATAATGTAAGAACATTCCCTGATATTTTAGTGGTATTCACCCCGTGCCTTTACCCTGAGATAATGTAAGAACACTTCCTGATATTTTAGCGGTATCCACCCCGTGCCTTTTCCCTGAGATAATGTAAGAACATTCCCTGATATTTTAGTGGCATCCACCATGCCAGGTCCCTGAGATAATGTAATAACATTCCCTGATATTTTACTGGTATCCACCCATGCCTTTTCCCTGAGATATTGTAAGAACATTCCCTGATATTTTAGTGGTATTTTCCCTGATATAATGTAATAACATTCCCTGATATTTTACTGGTATCCACCCGTGCCTTTTCTCTGAGATATTGTAAGAACATTCCCTGGTATTTTAGTGGTATCCACCCGTGCCTTTTCCCTGAGACATTGTAAGAACATTCCCTGATATTTTAGTGGTATCCACCCTGTGCCTTTTCCCTGAGATAATGTAAGAACATTCCCTGATATTTTAGTGGTATCCACCCCGTGCCTTTTCCCTGAGATAATGTAAGAACATTCCCTGATATTTTAGTGGTATCCACCCCGTGCCTTTTCCCTGAGATAATGTAAGAACATTCCCTGATATTTTAGTGGTATCCACCATGCCAGGTCCCTGAGATAATGTAAGAACATTCCTTGATATTTTAGTGGTATCCACCATGTCCGGTCCCTGAGATAATGTAAGAACATTCCCTGGTATTTTAGTGGTATGCACCCGTGCCTTTCCCTGAGATAATGTAAGAACATTCCCTGATATTTTACTGGTATCCACCATGCCTTTTCCTGAGATAATGTAAGAACATTCCTGATAGTTTAGTGGTATCCACCATGCCCGGTCCCTGAGATAATGTAATAACATTCCCTGATATTTTACTGGTATCCACCCGTGCCTTTTCCCTGAGATAATGTAAGAACATTCCCAGATATTTTAGTGGTATCCACCATGCCCGACCCCTGAGATAATGTAAGAACATTCCCTGATATTTTAGTGGTATCCACCATGCTAGGTCCCTGAGATATTGTAAGAACATTCCCTGATATGTTACTGGTATCCACCCGTGCCTTTTCCCTGAGATAATGTAAGAACATTCCCTGATATTTTAGTGGTATTCACCCCGTGCCTTTTCCCTGAGATAATGTAAAAACATTCCCTGATATTTTACTGGTATCCACCCGTGCCTTTTCCCCGAGATAATGTAAGAACATTCCCTGATAGTTTAGTGGTATCCACCATGCCCGGTCCCTGAGATAATGTAATAACATTCCCTGATATTTTAGTGGTATTCACCTCGTGCCTTTTCCCTGAGATAATGTAAGAACACTCCCTGATATTTTATTGGTATCCACCCTGTGCCTTTTCCCTGAGATAATGTAAGAACATTCCCTGATATTTTAGTGGTATCCACCCCGTGCCTTTTCCCTGAGATAATGTAAGAACATTCCCTGATATTTTAG
The DNA here is from genome assembly GCA_016271365.2 of Neoceratodus forsteri. Taxonomy (NCBI): domain Eukaryota; kingdom Metazoa; phylum Chordata; order Ceratodontiformes; family Ceratodontidae; genus Neoceratodus; species Neoceratodus forsteri. The sequence goes on along the minus strand of CM028132.1, from coordinate 1,477,617,775 downwards.
TGGTATCCACCATGCCTGGTCCCTGAGATAATGTAAGAACACTCCCTGATATTTTAGTGGTATTCACCCCGTGCCTTTTCCCTGAGATAATGTAAGAACATTCCCTGATATTTTAGTGGTATCCACTATGCCAGGTCCCTGAGATAATGTAATAACATTCCTGATATTTTACTGGTATCCACCTGTGCTTTTCCTAAGATAATGTAAGAACATTCCCTGATATTTTAGTGGTATCCACCTGCTTTTTCCCTGAGATAATGTAATAACATTCCCTGATATTTTAGTGGTATTCACCCGTGCTTTTCCCTGAGATAATGTAAGAACACTCCTGATATTTTAGTGGTATCCACCCTGTGCCTTTTCCTGAGATAATGTAAGAACATTCTCTGATAGTTTAGTGGTATCCACCATGCCCGGTCCCTGAGATAATGTAATAACATTCCCTGATATTTTAGTGGTATTCACCTGCGTTTTCCTGAGATAATGTAAGAACACCCCTGATATTTTAGTGGTATCCACCCTGTGCCTTTTCCCTGAGATAATGTAATAACATTCCCTGATATTTTAGTGGTATCCACCTGTGCCTTTTCCCTGAGATAATGTAAGAACATTCCCTGATATTTTAGTGGTATCCACCATGCCCGGTCCCTGAGATAATGTAAGAACACTCCCTGATATTTTAGTGGTATCCACCCTGTGCCTTTTCCCTGAGATAATGTAAGAACATTCCCTGATATTTTAGTGGTATCCACCCGTGCCTTTTCCCTGAGATAATGTAAGAACATTCCCTGATATTTTAGTGGTATTCACCCCGTGCCTTTTCCCTGAGATAATGTAAGAACATTCCCTGATAGTTTAGTGGTATCCACCATGCCCGGTCCCTGAGATAATGTAATAACATTCCCTGATATTTTAGTGGTATTCACCCCGTGCCTTTTCCCTGAGATAATATAAGAACATTCCCTGATATTTTAGTGGTATTCACCCGTGCCTTTTCCCTGAGATAATGTAAGAACACTCCCTGATATTTTAGTGGTATCCACCATGCCCGGTCCCTGAGATAATGTAAGAACATTCCCTGATATTTTAGTGGTATTCACCCCGTGCCTTTTCCATGAGATAATGTAAGAACATTCCCTGATATTTTACTGGTATCCACCCCGTGCCTTTTCCCTGAGATAATGTAATAACATTCCCTGATATTTTAGTGGTATCCACCCGTGCCTTTTCCCTGAGATAATGTAAGGACATTCCCTAATATTTTACTGATATCCACCCGTGTCTTTTCCCTGAGATAATGTAAGAACATTCTCTGATATTTTAGTGGTATCCCCATGTCAGGTCCCTGAGATAATGTAATAACATTCCCTGATAGTTAAGTGATATGCACCCCGTGCCTTTTCCCTGAGATAATATAAGAACTCTCCCTGATATTTTAGTGGTATGCACCCGTGCCTTTTCCCTGAGATAATGTAAGAACATTCCCTGATATTTTAGTGGTATCCACCCGTGCCTTTTCCCTGAGATAATGTAAGAACATTCCCTGATATTTTAGTGGTATCCACCATGCCAGATCCCTGAGATAATGTAATAACATTCCCTGACATTTTAGTGGTATCCACCATGCCAGGTCCCTGAGATAATGTAAGAACACTCCCTGATATTTTAGTGGTATCCACCATGCCAAATAAAATTGAAGGTGGACAAAGCAATGGGGCCTGATGGGATTCACCCAAGAATTCTAAAAGAACTAAGGGTAGAACTAGTGACACTGCTGACTACTCTCTTTAACAAATCATGGGAAGATGGGGTGGTACCCAAGGACTGGAGGAGGGCAGATGTGGTTCCTCTTCACAAAAGTGGGAGCAGGACAGAGGCAGGAAACTACAGACCAGTTAGTTTGACCTCAGTGGTAGGGAAAATGATGGAATCACTTCTGAAGGAAAGAATTGTTGAGTACCTAGAGGCCAGTGGGGCACAGGACCCAAGGCAGCATGGATTCACGATGGGAAGGTCGTGTCAGATGAATCTAATAGATTTCTTTGACTGGGTGACCAAAGTAGTAGACCAGGGAGGGGCTGTGGACATGGCCTACCTAGATTTTAGCAAGGCATTTGATACAGTCCCACACAAAAGATTAATACACAAGTTAGCCAGCCTTGGAGTGGGTCCCAAGGTGGTAGCCTGATAAAAAATTGGCTAGACAACAGGACGCAAAGGGTAGTAGTAAATGGAGTCCACAGTGAAGAAAGGAGGGTTACTAGTGGGGTACCGCAGGGTTCAGTACTGGGACCGGTCCTTTTTAATGTCTTTATAAGTGACATTGCAGAGGAACTGGAAGGAAAAGTTTGTCTCTTTGCAGACGACACAAAGATCTGCAACAGGGTTGATACACAAGATGGAGTGGAAAGGATGAGAAGGGACTTGGCAAGGTTGGAGGAATGGTCAAATGTATGGCAGCTCAGATTCAATGCAAAGAAGTGCAAGGTAATGCACATGGGAAACAAAACCAGGGGAAGCGTACACAATGGGGGGTGAGATACTGACAACAGTAAAAATGGAAAGGGACCTAGGGGTAATTATATCAGATGACCTAAAGGTGGGCAAGCGATGTGAGAAGGTAGTAAGGAAGGCTGGGGGGATACTGGGATGCATAGGAAGAAGCATCAATAGTGGAAAACAGGAAGTTGTTATCCCTCTGTACAGACAGTTGGTGAGACCCCATCTGGAGTACTGTGTGCAGTTCTGGAGACCCTATCTCCACAAAGACATAGACAGAGTGGAGGCTGTCCAGAGGAGGGCAACCAAAATGGTGTAGGGTCTGCACCAGAAGACATACGAAGAAAGACTAAAGGAGCTTAATATGTATACCCTTGAGGAAAGAAGGGAGAGAGGGGACATGATAGAAACTTTCAAGTATCTCAAGGGAATCAACAAAGTCCAAGAGGGTAGCATCTTTCAGAAAAAGAGATGTGCAAGAACAAGGGGGCACAATTTGAAGATAGAGGGGGGACGGCTCAGAGGTAATGTGAGGAAGTATTTTTTCACAGAGAGGGTTGTGGATGCATGGAACAGCCTCCCTGAGGAGGTTGTGGAGTCAAGAACAGTGGTGGAATTCAAGAATGCATGGGACAGACATAAGGCAGTCCTAGTGGGGGGTAGGAGGAAGTAAGCTGTTGGTTAACTAGGATCTGCAGCTTATCTGTTAGGTAGGAAAATGGGCAGACTAGGTGGGCCAAGCGGTCCTTATCTGCCGTCAAATTCTATGTTTCTATGTTTCCCTGCTGTTTTAGTGGTATTGTTCTTTCTTTATTGAGGAGTATTGGAATTACAACCTTTGAGTCAAGGACTCTTTTGCAAAGGCTTCATGTCAGTTTTACACACAAAGCAACAGGCAGCATAACAGCAGAAATATACAACAGAAAATAGGTTACAGAGCTGAGGGTGGAAATATAGACCCAGAGTCAATAATAAGTAAGAAGCAGCATAACAGCAGGAATATACCACCAAGACAGGTTACGGAGCTGGGGGTGAAAATACAAACTCAGAGTCCATAATTGGTTACAATAATAAGAAACAGCTAGTTGGCATACATGTTCTATAGGGTCCGAGCTGAGGGGGAGGTTCCCTCCTGTCTGATCCCCTAGATAAAGTAACCCCACTTGCACCCAATCCCCAAGATAATGACAGAACATTCTGTGGTATTCTAGTAGTTCCCCCTCCAACACCCAGTCCCCGAAATATTATGTAATCCCTAGGTGGCGGTATCCCAAGGGCTACTACCCCTGCCTGCATGGCTAGTTGCAGGTTAAGGGGCCTTGGTACTGAAACGGTTGTCTCCACCCAGAGGTCAGGGTTGATAGTGAGTCAAGCTAACCTGGGCACAGCCCTCCGGGACACTGTAACCCCCCTCTTTCCCTTCTAGTGGCGTGAACAATATACAATCATCACGTTCACAATGACCCTTATTCACCATGCAATTACCCACACCGAGCTCGACCCTGAATACCCCCTGTAAAACAAGGCTATGCACAGCAATAAATAAATAGTACAGTACTTTTGGCACAAACTGAACCACAGTCAGGTTAAATGCAAAAAGTGTTAGATCTGATTTATTCAGGGATTTGAACAAGGGAGGGCATAATCATTTTGATTTGCTTAAAGGCTATATCAATCAGACAGTTATGTATGCACTTCAGAGTCCCTACACAGTCATACACTCTGGGTACCCAGGTAGGAAAACGGTGGGCTAGCCAGGAACTTTGCCGGGTAGGCGGCGTTGTAGCTGGTTGGGTCCCTGTGAAGAAAGCAACATACACAACACACACTATTTGTAATCCGGAGCGGGGGCTCAGTTTGTGACAGAAAAGACAACAAAGCAATCCAATGACAACACTTTAGATTCAGCTATTGTTACAGGGAGCTACCCTGATGTTTACTCACAATACCCAATACAGGACACAGGCAGGATGAAATTGAGACAGCAGGTTGTTGAACTTGGAGTGCCAAGGGGAAGCAGGGCCCACCGCAATCACCGAGGCATGGTTCCTGTTCAAAGCGTTGAGCAGGGGCTGATCCCCAGGTAGGTCTCTCGCCGATGGCTTTCTCTGTGCGGCGGGTAGTCTGGCTGAGCCAGTGTGGCAAGGCCCAGGCCAAATGGAGTTGCAAATGGATTCAGTCCGTGGAAGCTGGATGCAGCCTCCAGCAAGCAGAACACAATTCAGCACACAGTGGGGAACCAAATCACGACCCACTAACAGCACACAGCACATTTACATGTAAGAAATTCTACTGTACCAGGCAGATTGCTATCTGGTTGCAATTACAGAGTCTCTGCACAATCTGGGAGTTCAGAGGTGACTGGAAATCCTGACAGGCCGATCGCATTCGGCAAATCTTTGGTCTTCTTCAGGTTAAAGCCTGGTCACAGGCCAGTGGCTTAAATCATCTCACAACTCAGATTCAGTCCGAATCAACTCTGTTTTCCTCTCAGGGACCAGGCAGACAGGTAGGCCAAAACTCAGCCCTTTCACAGTTCTCCCTGGTGAATCCACACAGGATTGCTGCTCGACTATCTCGGGCTGTTACTTCTTTTACTTCCCAACTCAAACTGAAAGTAGCTGCAAGCAGCCTGGGAATTTCCCCAGGTTCCAAAAGGTTTGGTTGACTGAGTCTTCTATCAGTCACAACAAGGGCTCCCCCTCGAGGTTCATTTAGGTGCCAAAATGTAAAAACTACAATTCCTACAGAATTTTGCTCCCACAAGACCCCTGGGGACAGGCTGCATTTTAAAGTCCCCAAAAGTACTGATTGGCCCATTTCAGCAGTCCAGGACCAAGGTGGTGGAAACAAACAGAACTGTCCATGCTGCAAAGAAGGCAGGTTTGACAAACTACAATTTCTAGGGACATGGATATGTTGTTCATCCACACTCATTGGCAGTATCCTTGCCGCTTTAAATCTTGCCGGAAGGTCTTCAAGCTTGCTCTTCCCACCCACCCGGGTGGTATAACTCTCGGCTCCGCCCCATGACGCCAGATCTTCCTTACCGCTTGGAAGCTCAGGTTCCTCCTAACGCTTCGCGCTTGTGACTGGTTCTCTTTCTCCGTTTGCGATTTAAAAATAATATTTTGCAAAAGACTTCTGTCTTCGATCCCTCTCGGCCAGCGTGGGATAAATCGACCTCGGATTTCGGAGATGCCCATGCGGCAGAAGATGTCTCGGACGGATCCACACTCCACGTGTGTCTACTGCTTAGGCCTTGAGCAGCACCCGCAGGCTTGCGACTGTGCTCATCTTTCTCGGCCCACGTCCTCCAAGACCGTGCTGCCCGATGCACCTGGGCTGGCCCCGAAGCGCTTCCTCCGGTGAAGTCCAAGGAGGCCTGTTGGCGTGTCCGCGCGGCGGCTTTCCGGCGGATCAGCTCGAGCGGATGGTCGCCTCGAGAGGAGGCGCGCTGGGGTCAGATTTTCCTCGGCCGCGCATTTATCCCGCCTCTCTGGGTTCTTCCTACACGCTTCCTTTATGAGCTTTTGTCTGTCCTCTCCACTAAAGGAGAGGGGTCATGCCTGCTGGACCTTTTCTCGGTCCAAAAAGAGGGACAAGGGTAAGTCCCTCCGTCGACGCTCTTGGGAGCGGAAAGGTCCTTTCTCGGCCGCCGACCGGCTTCGGGTCGACTGGCCAAGCCGGCCACTGGCCTCACGGTGTCCCCACAGGTCAGTTGACCGAGACTCCACTGATGAAGTCGAGATTTTTCTCGACCCATTGACGGGCTGTCGCCTTTGGCAGCCGAGATTCTCTCGTGTTCCCCGGGAGGAGTTGAGGATCCTGTGGCTCGGCTTGTGCCTCCGTTCCGGAGCCCTCGGATGGACCTTCCGAGTCAAGGGAGGCCGGTTCCGCCGACACCTCCTGCACCGACCCGGAAATTCCGGGACTCTCGGTCTCGGTTCGACCTCTTCGCGGTCCAGCCGCCCCACCGCCATAGGCGGTCTCGTCTGGCACCGCTGTAAGCGGCCGGCTGGCCCTCGGCCCCTCCCTCCTCGGATGAGGGAGGCCTTCCGCGAATTACGTCACGGCACGAGGACCTTATGTTGCAACAGCTCCTCCTGGCCGAATAAGCCGACCCGCGCCTTCCCCGCCATTATGGCTGTCACCGAACGCCGACACAACCCCGACTTGCCCGAGAGCCTATACCCAGGCCGGTTGTTCGCCAAAACCAGCTGCTCCACCGATCTGCTGTGGAACTCCACAGCCACCAATTGGGGCTCCAACAAGGATTCTCTCGGTCGGCTAAGGGTTTACCCCATCGGCTGTCAGTTACCTCACTCCCGACCGACCTGCAGGTGAAGGGTGGTTCAGGCCAGAGGCAGTTTCTTCGAGGACTCTTCCGAGTCCGAAGATGATTCCTCCTTCTTCTCCAAGCGACTGACTTGGAGTCTTCAGGAGGTCAGCCAATGGACGATAGCCCGTCGTCTCTTCCTGGGCGCTTGCTCGGCTCATCTCGAGTCTACCGATGGAGCCTCGAACCCGCTTCCAAACGGGCCAGGTATCCTCACGGAGATTCTGGACCGGGGATTCTCCACGGAGGCTCTTCCGTGGCCGAGCCACAGGGTCCAGCACTGAACTTTGGCAGCGCCTGCTTCCTGCCCCGCGCCGCCAGGATGGCCAGGAAGCATGCGGTCCCTACCGTTCTTGGGTCCGGTTGAACACCCTCTGCTGAGGGTTGATATCGACAGCGCCGCGCCGGCAACGCCAGGATGTGGACAAACCTCCTGACAAGGAGTCCAAGAAATTGACTCATGTCGGCTAAAATCTACGCTATGCCCTTCTCGCCTTTCGCCAGGCCAGTTCGGCCCTCCTGGCACATTTTTCTCATGCCTGTTGGGCTCCTGGATGAGGTCATCCTCATCTTCCCGCCGATCTGCAGACTACGGTTAGCAGGTGCGGGACCAGGGCAGGGCAGTGGCCAAACAGCAGCTCCAGACTGCTTTGGATGTAGGGGACTCATGTGCCAGATCGGTGGCGGCCGGAGTGGCTATGTTGTCAAGCGGCTTGCTGAGGATATCCACCTTTACTCGGATACCCAGCACAAGTTGGCGGATGTTCCCTTTTGGGGACTGACCTTCGTCCTGGGGTGGAAGGTCACCTGCAGAGGATCGAGAAGTCCAATGCCACCTTGGACTCGGTCTCTTCCTACCAGAAGGACAAAGGCCGCAAACCACAGCCTAAGCCCTTTTCGTCCTTCTGTGCCTCGGCGCGCCTGCCCGTTAACGGCCAGGGCCAGCAGGCTCGGCCTTGCATCCCAAACCCAAGCCGCCGGCTTCTCTAACAGGAGGCTGGGAGGAAGGGCCCAGGAGGTCCCCCGGCCGGTCCCTCCTCCAAGCCTGCCCAGTGACGGCTGAGGGGTGTCAGCCCCATCCCCGCCACCTTACCCTGGGTCCCCGTGGGGACGGCCCGCACTTGCTCCGCCTGGTCCGCTGTTACCACGGACAGGTGGGTCTTGAGGTGGTGGGAAGAGGCCTGCCTCTGGAATTGAGCAGGCACCACTCTTCAGAGCTGCCGCCTCGGGGGCTTCAGATCCCCAGCTCTCACTGGCGGCTCGCCGAGTTTATATCGCCTCCTCCTCCAGCGAGGTGGTAAGAGAGGTGGTGGACCTCCTTCAGACCCAGGGTTTGTGTCCAGGTACTTCCTGTTCCGAAGCAGACGGGGGCTGGCGTCCCCATTCTCGACCTACCACGACTCAAACAAGTTCTTAAGGTCTCGAACCTTCAGGATGGTCACTCTGGCTCAGATAATACCATCCTTGAACGCGCGGTGGTCTCTGCTCTCTGGACTTGCAGGACGCTGCTTTTTCACGCCCCTATCCGTCTGCTCTCACCAGAGATTCCTTCGCCTCGAGCGGAAGGATCTCTTCGAGTTCCAAGCCATGCCCTTCGGCTTGTCTCCAGCTCCCAGGGTCTTCACCAAATGCATGGCAGTGGTGACAGCATTCTCGCGGCGCCGAGGGGTCCTGGTGCACCCTTACCTGAGACGACTGGCTGATAGCAGCTCCTCCAGGAAGGAGGCGGAGGGTCCAGAGATCTGGCCCTCCAGGTCTGCTCTCAACTGGGCCTCCTTATCAACGAGGCCAAGTCGGAACTCGAGCCGAAGCAGGTGATTCTATTCATCGGGGCGCAGCTCGACTCTCTTCGAGCCAGAGCTCGGCTCCCGGCGGACAGGGCCGAGGTTCTTCCTCCTTTGCCCGATCATTCTTGGTTGGGCACTGCGCCTGCCCGGGACTTCCTGCGCCTCCTGGGTCTCATGGCGGCCTGTACCAGCGCGGGTCCGCTGGGTGTCTGCTGAACATGCGTCCCCTTCAGTGGGGACTGGCCAGCCAGTGGTCACAACGCTGCGATCCCTTGACCAGCTTAGTGTCGGTGACACAGGGATGTGGAATGCTCTCCAGTGGTGGACCGTTCCAGATCAATTGCAGGAGGGCATCCTGCGTCCGCCCCTGCCGAGCAGACGGTCTCTCTGTCGACCGATGCCCTCTGATGGGTTGGGGTGCCCATCTGGGGAACACTGGCTCATGGCCTCTGGTCCTCGCGCGAGTCCCGATGCCACATCAACCTGTTGGAGTTCCGAGCGGTCCGCCTAGCTCTCACCGCTTTGCTCTGCTCCTCCGGGTCAAGTGGTCCGAGTCCAGACGGACAATACCACGACTATGTACTATCTAAACCGCTCAGGCGGGGACGCGTCCCATGCTTCTATGCAAGGAAGCCTCGATTTGGTCACTGCAGCAGCCTGGAGGCGGATCTCCTAGCCATTCACGTGGCAGGAGCTCCAACACCCTGGCCGATGCCCTGAGCCGGATAGGGGCTGCATCCCACGAGTGGTCTCTCCTGCCGGAGGTAGTACAGCATCTGTTCTCCCTTTGGGGCACACCTCAGGTGGACCTGTTTGCCTCCACGGAGAACGCGGAGCTGAGTCTGTTCCATGCCCGCCTCAGCAGGGCTCGCTGCAGGGGATGCCTTCTCGAGGCAATGGACCCCGGCCTCTTTTACGCCTTTCCCCCATTTCCCTTGATCCACAAGGTGCTTCTCAAGGCGAGGAGGGACAAGGCGCAGGTGATTCTGATAGCCCCAGACTGGCCTCGCCAGTTCTGGTACCCAGATCTCCTCAGTCTCAGCTCCAGGACCCCGCCGGTAAGCTTCCAGCTCGCCTCGGACTCCTGCTCTCAGTCAATCAGGGAAGGTGTTCCATCCGGACCTTCAATCCCTGCACCTGACGGCCTGGTTCCTGAGCTGCTAGAGTTCCAGGCTTTGGGTCTTTTCCGACGAGGTCCTCAATGTAGTTGAGGCGCCCCTGCATGAGTCGACCAGAAAATGTTATGCCTTCAAAATGGAAAAGGTTTTCCATTTGGTGTCAGGGCAAGGCTTGGACCCTTCCTCCTGTTCCTTGGCAAGCATCTTGGACTATTTATGGTCCCTTTCTAGTCAAGGGCTTAGGTCGACGACCCATGGTGCACTTGGTAGCCATCTCTGCTTACTGAAGGGCCGAAGCAGTCGGTGGCGCAGGAGAAGGTGGTCTGGCGTCCAAAGGCCTTGATCACATTTCCTCCAGTGGGGAACCCCCACCTCCGTGGGATCTACTGCTGGTATTGGCAAAGCCTATGGGCAAGCTTATTCGAACCTATGCACAGGTGTGCTCTCTCTCACCTGTCGTGGAAGACCGCTTCTTGTGGCTATACACGCCAGCCAGAAGGATGGGAGAGCTCCAGGCGCTCCATCGAGTCTCCCACCTGGTCTTCCACAGGGACAGAGTTGTCCTGCGCCCCCACCCGAAATTCCTTCCAGGAAAGTCGGAGTTTCACCTTAACCAGGTGTTGACTCTGCCGTGTTCTACCCCAATCACACCGGAGGGTCAATATAGGCTCCATACTCTGATCCTAGAAGGGCGCCGCTATTATAAGGAGCGCACGGGCTGAAATTCGGGAGAGGTTCGCCAGCTGTTTGTCACCACGCTGAAGCCGCATCTGGCAGACCTGCAGCCAAGCGGACGATAAGCAGGTGGGTAACCTCCTGCATAGATCTCTGTTATAAGTTAGCGGGTATGGAGCTCCCAGAGGGATAAGAGTCATTCTACCCGCTTATACTGCTGTAAGGTGGCTGCTTCCAGGGACGCCCTATCCAGGAAATCTGCAGGGCTGCTACCTGGAAGTCAGCAAACACCTTCATTACCCATCACCACATCGACCTTGAGTCACGCCGGATGCTGGTTTTGGGGCCCTCGGTTCTCCAGTCTCTTCCCAAGTAAGTATATGGGGTGTGCGCCTTTGCCTCCCTCCTCCCGGAGAACTGCTAGGAGTTCGTTATCGAGTGGGATGAACAATATATCCATGTCCCTAGAAATACAGGTTACTCACCTGTAACAGGAGTTCTAGGAATGGTATATGTTGTTCATCCACACGACCCACCCGACCTCCCCGGCTTCGACTCACAACCTGAGCTTCCAGCGGGCCAGATCTGGCGTCATGGGGCGGAGCCGAGAGTTATACCACCCGGGTGGGTGGGAGGAGCAAGCTTGAAGACCTTCCGGCAAGATTTAAAGCGGCAAGGATACTGCCAATGAGTGTGGATGAACAACATATACCATTCCTAGAACTCCTGTTACAGGTGAGTAACCTGTATATCTTTACCATTTTAACACATAATCGCAAACAAGTACCCTTTAACGGAGCCCTCTGCACAAATAGCGATGGCAGAATGGAGCGATTATCTGGCAGCCCGGGCGGGACTCGAGCATAGAAACACCCAACCCCTCCCAGATTAATTATAACCACAATCTTGGCAGCTCTTAAAGAGACAGTACACAGAGACTATACAGGCACTCTCTGGCAATAACATTTAAACTGCTAAATCGCAGAACACCAGCCTGGCAGTGAGCAATTAGGCAAGCTCAAGGAAGACTTTTCGGGAACCCCCATTTGTAGGGGGGTTACAAATATAAGAACATTCTCTGGTATTCTAGTGGTACCCTGCACCTGATCTCTGAGATCATGGCAGAATATTCCCTGATATTCTAGTGGTACCCCTTACCCGATCCCTGAGATCATGGCAATACATTCCCTGGTATTCCAGTGGTACCCCGTACCCAATCCCTGAGATCATGGCAGAACATTCCCCAGTGTTCTAGTGGTACCCCATACCCAATCCCTGAGATCGTAGCAGAATATTTCCTGATATTTCAGTGGTACCCCGTACGTGATACCAGAGATCATGGCAGAACATTCCCAGATATTCTAGTGGTACCACCCATGCCTGATCCCCAAGATAATATAAGAGCATACCCTAGTATTTTAATGGCCCCTCCCCCTCGTACCAGATCCCCAAGACAGTGTAAGAACATTCCCTGGTAGTCTAGTGGTACCACCACGTGCCTGATCCCTGAGATAATGTAAGAATATTACCTGGCATTCTAGTGGTCCCCCCATGTCTGATCCCCAAGACAGTGTAAGAACAATCTCTTGTAGTCGTTGGTACCACCACGTGCCCGATCCCTGAGATAATGTAAGAACATTCCTTGGTATTCTAATGGTACGCCCCATGCCCGATCCCTGAGACATTGTAAGAAAATTTCCTGATACTGTAGTGGTTCCCCCATTCCCGATCCCTGAGATAGTGTAAGAACATTCCCTGGTATTCTAATGATACCTTCTGTGCCCAATCCCTGAGACATTGTAAGAATATTTCCTGATACTGTAGTGGTTCCCCCATGTCTGATTCCCAAGACAGTGTAAGAACATTCTCTAGTAGTCTAGTGGTACCACCATGTGTCCGATCCCTGGGATATTGTGAGAACATTCCCTGGTATTCTAATGGTACCACCTCATGCCTGATCCCTGAGGTAATGTAAGAACATTCCTTGGTATTCTAGTGGCATCCCACGTCACTTTTGAGCTCCAAGTTAATGTAAGAACATTTCCTGATATTCTGATGGTAACCCCCTCCTGACTGATCCCCAAAATAATGCTAGAACATTACAAACAGGCAGAACAAGTAACATTCCAAGCTCCTGGGTACAAGTGGTTAGAGATCTGGCTGATCCATCCGATGCTTGCAAAAAGATTTAGGTGTCCCGGTGCTTCACCCTGGCTGGGCCCCTGATGAAGCTCCACCCAGAGCGAAGCACTGGGGCCCCTGGACTAGAGTTTCTTCTTGCATCAAGGTACTGTAGAGTGGCTGTGTATCTGCACAATAAATCTTTTTGGTAGTATCTGATGGGTTTGGAGTGCTGCTTGTTCCAATGCTCTAGGTAATGTAAGAAGATTCCTTGTGTTCTAGTGGTACTCCCATGCCCAATCTCCAAGATAATGTGAGAACATTCCTGGTATTGTAGTGGTATCACCTCTTGTGCCTGATCCCTGAGATTATGTAGGACCATTCCTGGTATTCTAGTGGTACCCTCCCACACCTGATCCCGAAGATTATGTAAGAATATTTCCTGGTATTTTAGTGGTGCTTCCTCCTGCCTGATCCCCTAGATAAAGTAATCCCCTTGCACCCAATCCCCAAGACAATGTAAGAACATTCCCAGGTATTCTAGTAGTTCCCTCCAGCACCCAATCCCTGAGATAATGTGAGAACATTCCTGGTATTGTAGTGGTATCACCTCTGTGCCTGATCCCTGAGCTTATGTAGGAACATTCCTTGGTATTCTTGTGGTACCACCCATCCATGCCTGATTCTTGAGATAATGAAATAACATTCCCTGGTATTGTAGTGGCATGCCCCATGTCTGATCCCAGAGATAATGAAATAACATTCCCTGGCATTGCAGTGGTACGTCCCATGTCTGATCCCAGAGATAATGAAATAACATTCCGTGGCGTTGTAGTGGTATGCCCCATGCCTGATCCTTGAGATAATGAAATAACATTCCCTGGTGTAGTGGCACGCCCCAAGTCTGATCCCAGAGATAATGAAATAACATTCCCTGGCGTTGTAGTGGTACGCCCCATGCCTGATCCTTGAGATAATGAAATAACATTCCCTGGTATTGTAGTGGCACACCCCAAGTCTGATCCCAGAGATAATGAAATAACATTCCCTGGCGTTGTAGTGGTACACCCCATGCCTGATCCCAGAGAAAATGAAATAACATTCCCTGGTATTGTAGTGGTACGCCCCATGCCTGATCCCAGAGATAATGAAATAACATTCCCTGGTGTTGTAGTGGTACGCCCCATGTCTGATCCCAGAGATAATGAAATAACATTCCTGGCATTGTAGTGGTACGCCCATGTCTGATCTCAGAGATAATGAAATAACATTCCCTGGTATTGTAGTGGTACACCCCATGTCTGATCCCAGAGATATAGGAATAATGGATGGAAAGGTTTGATATGATAATTTAATGCACACCGGGTTGTGGGATGCTACATAAACCCCGGCGAGCTGGGTTCCTCAAAGCATCCCACAACGAGGTGGCATAAATTTCATGAAAAACCGCCCCATCTTTTATTTTTATAATAACAGCCCAGCAATTTTTCTCCAGCAGTTTGTGACACTGTTTGGCCCCACCCACATACAGAATGTTGGCCAATGAGGCAGCAGCATAGTTTGACTGCCATGGCTCATGAATGTCATAACAACCAGCTGATTGTTATGGAAATATCAACCTGGTCAGTACATTGAGAGAAATTGCTGACCAGTTATTATAAAGAAATAACATTCCCTGGTATTGTAGTGGTATGCTCCATGTCTGATCCCAGAGATAATGAAATAACATTCCTGGTATTGTAGTGGTATGCTCCATGTCTGATCCCAGAGATAATGAAATAACATTCCCTGGTATTGTGGTAGTGCCCCATGTCTGATCCAGAGATAATGAAATAACATTCCCTGGTATTGTAGTGGTATGCGCCCCATGTCTGATCCCAGAGATAATGAAATAACATTCCTGGTATTGTAGTGGTACGCCTATGTCTGATCCCAGAGATAATGAAATAACATTCCTGATATTGTAGTGGGCACCATGTCTGATCCCAGAGATAATGAAATAACATTCCTGGTATTGTAGTGGTACGCTCCATGTCTGATCCCAGAGATAATGAAATAACATTCCCTGGTATTGTAGTGGTACGCCCCATGTCTGATCTCAGAGATAATGAAATAACATTCCCTGGTGTTCTAGTGGCACTGCTCCATGCTGCATACCTGATGCCAGAGGTAATGTAAGAATAATTCCTGATATTCTTGTGGTACCCCCCAATCTGGTCCCCAAGATAATGTGAGAGCAATTCCTGCCATTCTAATTGTACCCCCCCATCTGATCCCTGAGGTAATGTATGAACATTCTTGGGTATTCTGGTGGTACCCACCTTGTGCCCGATCCCTGAGGTAATGTATGAACAGGGTTAATGGTGGTATTCAAACCACTATGGGGCCCCAGGATCATATAGGCCTATGTTTATTTGTGCTTTTACGTATTCTGAGCATTCCCTAATTGGCTGTCCTCTATTCAAACCATTTCTCCCTCTGCGTAAAACCCACAGTGAAATTATGGGGTTTAGAAGTTGTCACATGTATAATGCAAACTAAATACTGTATTGTATTTATTGTACTGTACGTACCTTTATGTATTTATTATATAGTGTAAGGTCGAACGTTGGTAGAGATGGAAATCCATCCCTCCAGAAATCTTGTCATGCTGCACTAGCTATGTGAGCTTGTTTGTTATGCTGCACTAACTACGTCAGCTTGTTTGTCGTGCTGCACTAGCTACGTCAGCTTGTTTGTTGTGCTGCACTAGCTACGTCAGCTTGTTTGTCGTGCTGCACTAGCTACGTCAGCTTGTTTGTCGTGCTGCACTAGCTACGTCAGCTTGTTTGTCGTGCTGCACTAGCTACGTCAGCTTGTTTGTTGTGCTGCACTAGCTACGTCAGCTTGTTTGTTGTGTTGCACTAGCTACGTCAGCTTGTTTGTTGTGCTGCACTAGCTACGTCAGCTTGTTTGTCATGCTGCACTAGCTACATCAGCTTGTTTGTTGTGCTGCACTAGCTACGTCAGCTTGTTTGTCATGCTGCACTAGCTACGTCAGCTTGTTTGTTGTGCTGCACTAACTACGTAGCTAGTGCAGCATAGCAACTTAGAACGTGGTCGCACATGTGCAAACTGGCGATCCACGATCCTCGGGGAAACAGCTGCGGCAGTGAGAGCTGTCCATGGAGGCGAGTGGAGATAAAAAACAAAAGTAAGGACACCCATTGCCTTTTTGAGAGACCATTCACTATAAAAGACAGTGTATTATTGCTCATACGCGCCAAGGATATTTTTTTAACTCTTGAGGTTTTCATGGTAACTAGACCTCTTGTGCTGCGCTCTCAAGGTCTCCATTTGCCATGGAGTGAAAAATATCCTTGTTGTGTATGAGCGATCACATGCTATCCTCTATGTTATGATAGTCTGTATTGTCTAAGTATGTCTTATGTAACTTGAAATGCTATGGGACTGCACTGAAAATAAACCTTTGGTTCAACTGAACCTTATCCCATCATATTATTTGATATGAATAAAACTTTTACTAATACTTCTACATCACTCAGTATGCTAGTGGTACCTACCTCATGCCTAATCCCTGATATAATGTGAGAACATTCCTTGGTATTTTAGTGGTACTCCCATGCCTGTTCTCCGATATAATGTGAGAACATTCCTGGTATTTTAGTGGTACCCCGTGCCTGTTCTCCGATATAATGTGAGAACATTCCTGGTATTTTAGTGGTACCCCGTGCCTGTTCTCCGATATAATGTGAGAACATTCCCTGGTATTTTAGTGGTACCCCCCGTGCCTGTTCTCCGATATAATGTGAGAACATTCCCTGGTATTTTAGTGGTACCCCCTGCCATTACTGATCCCTGACATATAAGAACATTCCCTGCTATTCTAGCCATATCCTCACTCCACCCTGATCCCTAAGATAATGCAGGAAGATTCCCTCAGGTATTCTAGTGGTACCCACGCTCTCACCAGGTCCTGGATATGATGCAAAAAGATAAAAATATTCCCTGGTATTCTCCTGGTATTTCAGTGGTGCCGCTACTTCTGACCTACCTGAATACACCCAAACATGTGGCGGGTAGAGCTGTAGGTGACAACTGGCATAGACCTTCCTCCCACCTCCTTGGCCAACTGCTGTCTGAATGACGGTGACTGAGTTTCTGCGTACTGTACAAGTACCTGTGCGCTTCATCCCTGTAATTGAATTGGCTGCCAGCCAAGGCGGCAAGAGGATGGTCTATGCCACTTGCCATCTACAGCTCTGTCCACCAGTGAGGACTGGTGAATTTAGATGGGTTGGATGCCGGGGGTGGGTCATTTTTCAGCAGGGATTGGCTGGGAGGGGGTACCACTGGACTTGCTTAGGAAGTTATTCAATACACAATGAGGATCAGGGAGGAAGTGGGTACCACTGGAATACAGGGGAATTTATTCACTACACATTGGGAATCAAAGGGAAGGTACCACTGGACTGCTTGGGAATTTATTCAGTACACAACAGGGATGAGGGGGGTGGTACCATTGTAATACAGGGGAATATATTCACTATATAACAGGGAACAGGGAGGAAGGGGGTACCATTGGACTGCCAAGGAATGCATACACTACATAAGGGAGAGTGGGCAGAAGGGGCACTACCACTGGACTGCTTGGGAATTTATTCAGTGCTCCCGACACAAAGGGGATCACTGTACCACTCTACAGTGCGTCAGTGGACTGCCGGGAATTTTTCATTACACAGTGGCAATTGGGGCAGAAGGGGGACCACTGGCTGCTAGGGAAGTTATTCACTATAGAACAGGGATCAGGCCTCTCGGCTGCTTGTGCACTTTCAGACTACTTCAGTGGTCATTCCCTCACCTCCTCCGAAAATGATCAGAGCTTGCCTGTACAAGCATTTCACACTGGATGACTTCTACACAGACTTGTCCACCACAAGACTAGACTGTGTCAACCTTGCTGCTCCCATAGCTGGTGCCTAGGAATTCTTGCCAGAGAAATTCTCGGTGTCTATAACAAACATGTACCCATCAGAAAATATGTGGTCAAAGGAGATCATTACCCCAGATCTCGAAGGAGATTATTGAGTTGTTCCCTCAAAGGCATGTTGCTTGGTCCAGATTTAGTAAGACCAAATCCCTCAGAGACAGACAGTATTATAGAACATTTCAGAATATTAAAACAATTGTCAGTAGCAAAAGCAAAAGTCTACTACCACAACCACTGGGAGGACAGCAAGCATCAT
Organism: Neoceratodus forsteri; assembly: GCA_016271365.2. Taxonomy (NCBI): domain Eukaryota; kingdom Metazoa; phylum Chordata; order Ceratodontiformes; family Ceratodontidae; genus Neoceratodus; species Neoceratodus forsteri. The sequence continues at coordinate 1,477,599,990 of CM028132.1, read as the reverse complement.
TCCAGCGAATTCTGGTCAGGGGCTAACAACCTGTTTAAAACGGATGCTAGAGAACAACTTAGTCATATCTAGAACCCCTCTGGGGACCTTGTCTCCTGTTTTCCAGGCATTAGAATGCCTTTAACTCACACTTCACTAACCTCCAAATCACCGCTAAGCTCTAGCACTCCTTGATGCCAACCATGGCTGGTCTCTGACGCGACTCAGAGTCTGACCCTCATGATCTGTAGACTTTAACTTCAACAAATTACTACAGAAGAGGTACTGAAGACACTGAAAGGCCTCAACCCAAAACAGAGTGCTGGTGCTGACCCCTGACCTGAAACCTATCTGCTTGTGGCACATCATGGCTGTGCCACAGTTACCATACTGTTAAAAGTCTTCGCTTCTAATGAGATGCCTGCTGGCTGGAAATGTGCAGATGTTGTACCCCTCAACAGAGGAGGGGTTAAGCAGGATCTCAATCAATACAGATTCATTTAGTCCTTCCTATCTCGCCAAGGTTCTCAAAAAGTGACCATTTCAATCTGCTCAATCTGTTCTTTCCCATGCAGTCTAGCCCCAGGAAGGAGCATTCCACCATATCTGCATTGCTCAAAGTCACCAACAATCTCCAAGCAGCCATGAATAATGGTAACCTCACTGGGACTGCCTTCGTGGACCTTTCCATGGCTCAAGACACTAGGTCTCAGCCAACCTGCCGTCAAATCATTTGAAAACTACCTGAGTAACCAAACTCAGCTAGTGTTCATTTAAGGCTTTAGATCAGACCTTGTGGTCTTTAATCTTTGGGTTCATTGAGGCTCAGTCCTGGACTCCTGCTGTTCTCCAGTTTTGTTAATGACCTCCTGAAGGACACCAGGAGGTGGTATCTATATACATATGCAACGACACCATACTCTAGTGCAGTGGCAATATCCAAGGTTAATTCAGTACCCCAATCTAATTTGAATACAGTCTCCTGGTTCATCAACAACCGCCTGATCCTTAAATGCAACCAAAACTAAGTGCATGGTGTTTGGGTTCCAGAATGTGTTAACTTTCATTAGCTAATTCACTTGTAATCATAACAACAGATGGCAATGCTATTGAGCAAGTCAGCATATTCAGATATCTAGGCTTGATGTATGACTCACACACAGTAGATACATCAGTCACATATCAACAATCGTAGCACCAAAGCACAACTTTCTACAGGTCTAAATGCTACCTCATTGTTCATGTGAGGAAACAAGTGGTCTCCCATATCTTGTTCCCTTCCATCGACTGTGGAGACATCATACACCACTGTGCAAACAAAACCAACTCTACTGTTCTTGGATCTTTTGTAGAACAAGTTGTGAAGGTTCATCCTCTTGTGTGGTTGGTGTGCCCATCGCTATCTGCTATTTGACCACTTTAACTGGCCATGTCCATTCAGCAGGCATAACTATGGCTGGTGTTCTTCATTGTACAGCTGTACACAAGGAAAAGCCCCTGATTATCTCCTAGCCCACTACATGCAGTCGTGCAGGGCCTACTCCAGCCCTGATTATCTCCTAGCCCACTACATGAGTTGTGCAGGGCCTACTCCAGCCCCTGATTATGTCCTAGCCCACTACATGCAGTCGTGCAGGGCCTACTCCAGCCCCTGATTATCTCCTAGCCCCTACATGCAGTCGGCAGGGCCTACTCCAGTCCCTGATTATCTCCTAGCCCACTACATGCAGTTGAGCAGGGCCTACTCCAGCCCCTGATTATCTCCCAGCCCACTACATGCAGTCGCACAGGGCCTACTCCAGCCCCTGATTATCTCCTAGCCCGCTACATGCAGTCGTGACAGGGCCTACTCCAGCCCCTGATTATCTCCCAGCCCACTACATGCAGTCGCGTGCAGGGCCTACTCCAGCCCCTGATTATCTCCCTAGCCCGCCACATGCAGCGTGCAGGTCTACTGCAGGCCCCATTATCTCCTAGCCCGCTACATGCAGTCGTGCAGGGCCTACTGCAGGCCCTGATTATCTCCTAGCCCACTACATGCAGTCGTACAGGGCCTACTCCAGCCCCTGATTATCTCCTAGCCCACTATGTGCAGTCGTGCAGGGCCCACTCCAGCCCCTGATTATCTCCTAGCCCACTACATGCAGTTATGCAGGGCCTACTCCAGCCCCTGATTATCTCCTAGCCCACTACATGCAGTTGTGCTGGGCCTTCTCCAGCCCCTGATTATCTCCTAGCCCGCTACATGCAGTTGTGCAGGGCCTACTCCAGCCCCTGATTATCTCCTAGCCCGCTACATGCAGTTCTGCAGGGCCTACTCCAGCCCCTGATTATCTCCTAGCCCACTACATGCAGTCGGCAGGCCTACTCCAGCTCCTGATTATCTCCTAGCCCACTACATGCAGTTATGCAGGGCCTACTCCATCTAACCAACAGCAGCACTTACCTTCTCAGTTCTCAGGATAGAGCATGAATTTGATAATATGGCCTTCACATTTTCAGCACCATAATTTCATTCTCAGGTAAGAATCCAATGTCATCAAATGCCTATTTTCATGGGGGACCCGAGTCAAACAAATACAAAACAAACTTATGTTATTATCCTTATGGAGTCCTTATATAAGTACATACAATGATGCAAATGAGAAAATTCAGCATAAGATAAAAAAGGTAGAAGGACTGGTTCATTTGCCATATAATGAAAGGCTGGATTCTCTTAAGCTGACGCCTCTGCACGTAAGAAGAAAAGAGGAGATTTGTTGGTACTATATGCCATTATTCACGAACGATGCATATCTTATGTCAGAACTGAATTTAACTTTTAAAAAACTCAATATACAGACAAGCGGTCATCCACTACAGTTAAAAGGTCACATTTTTAAGACCACGGTTAGAAAGCATTTTTATACCCAGAGGGTTGTTGAATGGTGGAATTGGTTGCCGGAACATGTAGTTATAAGTGTACAAAACAGGAATTAAAGGAAAAACTAGACAAATATGTAATGGAAAATGTTTAAAGCTCTTTTCAATCAGGAGGCAGTATAGCGCAGTGGGTTAAGGCTCTAAGCTGCAGACCTGGAGACCTGGGTTTGAATACCACAGCCGCCTAGGTGCATACTGTGTGATCCTGAGCAAGTCACTTAACTTCCTTGTGCTCCCAGGTGACATCTGGAAACAAGCTTCGGCTTAGTGTGCTACACCTGGTTAAATAATGTTCCCATTCCCTTTTCTGGTTGAAGCTACAAGTGAGCTTCGGCCTTCTGAGCTTCTAATAGTCCTAGTATGAATCCTAGTATATATTATACAAAATCAAATAAAACAATCACATGCAGTAGAAACAATAAAATCATACTCAGTTTTGATTTAAATTAATTATAAGAACAAATAAGATGAAAATCAAATGATAAGGAATTCCAGTCTTTTATCGACCTATATAAAAAGCATCACTGCGACCCCACTTTGTTCGCTTACTTTCATTACTGTTTGCATGAATGTACCATTACAGATTGTTTTGTTTGCTTGCTGCCATCTATATTTTGGCCTTATGTAGCTAAAGCTGCTGAACTATGTTCATCTGTTGTCTGCTGCTGTCCTCGCCGGGACCACCATGAAAACAAGATGCTGCATCTCATGGGAATAACCTAATTGGGATAATTTCAATTATGCACAGGACAAGAAAGATCTGGGAAGCTGATTGGTTGGCAGCATTCCAGACCCATACTTATATTCCCTCATAATGGAACGGCTAAAAACAAGACCCCTGGCAAGACATTGTTTACTTAAAATAATATCCCTGAGTCCTCTCAAAACCTTTATTCTAATCAGTTAAAAGATATGGCAGTTACCTGATTAATGACTCCAGCGCTGGACTATTTTATGCACCAATGTACTTCCACAGTTTAAAAACAATATATAACTTAATCGTTAGACCTGTGTTTGGGTCTTTGTTTACTTTACTGTGGGGGCCAGTGCATAATCGAATAGCGACTCCAGGGTGTGCTTTATTATAGGATATCGGCACTTCTTGGGTATAAGGCACTTAACTCCACCTCGTGCCTCACAACGCACCCGAGATGTGTGATATCCTATGATAAAGCATGCCCTGTCATGTGTTATTGCTTAATTATGAACTGGATAGGAGAAATCCTGGAAGCTCATTGGTTGACTGCATTCTCTACCCGTGCTGATACTGCACTGTAAAAGCATGTGTAGAAATAAAGCTCCTGCCAGCAGGTTTTTTTTCCATGACTTCGCAGTACTCTGCTCCAAGTACCTTTACCAACTGTTATTTCATCTCCACCTACTGGTTACAGCATGAAATTACATAACTTTTTTTCTTTTAAGCTGTATCCCTAAACCTTAGGGAGAAACAAAACTACTAAATATTTTTAATAAGTTTTTTTTTGCATTTTATAGTAATTACATTTTATTTTTTATTAGTTGGCAGCACCTACGAAGAAAGGCTGGGAAACTTGAGTTTGTACACGCTGGAGAAGAGAAAGGATTGTGGGGATATGACTGAAACTTTCTATTACTTGAGGGTGATCAACAAATCTGGCACAGAGGGGTTGTTTAAGCTGAGGAAGTGAAGGGACACAAGGGGGCACGGTCTAAGACTGGAAGGTGGCAGATTCAGGAGGGAGATGAGAAGGCATTATTTCACTGAGAGGGTGGCGTCAAAAGGGAATGCTCTACCAGAGGAGGTGGTGGCATGCATGACAGTGGGCAGTTTCAAAACAGCATGGGACAGGGCAAGGGGGGGGACTGGGTAAACATCGCTGAGCAGTTTCCGAGGGTATGGGGGGATGGGGTGGGGCAGCTGCAGTACAGGGCTGTTAGTTCAAGTTCAAGTTCAAGTTTATTTCAGGAAAACTCCATTGAGCAAGCTCATTCACAAGGAGGTCCGGTGACATGTTGACTTACACATACATACATAAATAGTTAATAAACAATATATACATAAATACAAGCGTCACATAATTCAGGCGTGATATACATACAAGGTCACCACATAGGATGACCGCAGGTGGTATCAGCTGATATAACACAGGGAAGCGACTTGCAGATAGCATACTGATAATTGAAACATAGTAACTGGTGTTTGCAATATATACACTTTGGTAGATGGGACAAACAACTGAATAAAACAGATAAGGAAGGTAGGAATGGTTTGATAGTGTGATCAGCGTAGGTATATATAGACAAGGCAAGGAGTAGGAGGGAAGGGTAGCAGTAATTGGGAATGCTGCAGCAGGTAGCAGATGTAAGTCAGGTGCCAGAACGTGGAATAGTATCTTGTTATAGATGAAAGTGCAGGCAATAAGTAATTAATATGAACTAAGTAAGTATGTCTTACCAATGGATGCACATGGCACACATAGGGAAAGAAGAGGCTTAATGACACTTACAGGTATCTTTTATTTTAGCTGAGCTTAGCAATTTGTAAGAGTTAATTGAAACTGTGCCAGTTAGTTTCAATGCGGTTTGTAATTAGTTCCAAATAGAGGAAGGGCATGTGCATGTGCTGCGCATTCAAGCAGACTTGACAGACCCCGCGAGGCCTGTTCTGCTGGCAAGTTTCATATGTTCGCATGTTCATAATACATCAGTGGATCTAGTTTCAGAATCACAGTAATACACCTCCAGGCGCTTTATTATAGGATATTGTCACTTGGGGCAAGTAAGGCACTTTGCCTCATGATTCATAACGCCGCTAAGGCATGCAGATATCCTATGATAAACATGCCCTGTTGTATATTACTGATTAATAAATTGCCACTTGGGCAAAGCAGAATACTTAGTTGCAGTTGTAAACATCTAGGTATCTATGCAAAAATATAAATAATTGACCTGTGAAATTTTTAATTTATGCCTGTAATTTCACCAGGCCCTGTCTGTTGCCCATGAGTGACTTGACTTACTCTCTCCCTTGCCAGGAGCCTGAGTTTAAACCAAGCCATGGAGGAGGGCTGTGAGCTGGACCTTATCTACATCACGGAGCGCATCATCTCCGTGGCCTTTTCAGCCACCGCTGATGAGCTGGCCTACAGCAACAACCTCAAGGAAGTGGCCCAGATGTTGAAGTCAAAACATGGAGACAACTACTTGGTAAGGAGTGACAAGAGCCATCAAGGGGCAAGGGGAGGCCTCACACATAGACCTGTTTGGGGACATGGGTGTGTGTGGGAGAGTGGTACTGTAGATGAGATAACTGGAGAAATGGTAGTTCAAACACAGGAGTACAACTGCAGAAGAGAACCAGGAATGCATTGCCTGGGGCTGGTATTTGCAGGTGAACATTTGGGCAATTGTGTAAAATATTGGACCACCTTATGGTACTTACCTAGTTATGCCTCACTCCTTGGCACGTTGGCCCACTTATGGCATGCTCTAAACCACGTCAGCCTGTAGTTTTTTTTATTAGTTTATTTGAGTTGGGGGCTTTGCCCTCAAATCCCCTGTGTAAAAAAACAGGTGGTGGGTGGGTGTGGGGGCAGCCCCAACTCAAATAAACTGAAAACCTAAACCAACATCAAGCACGTGATTTATAGTGGCATACGCAGCTACAGTATTGTTAATTATGCTATATTCGTAGCTTTGTGCTACGCTTAATAGCAGTGGTCTGATATTCTACACAATCACCAACATTTGAATAATCTGAACTCTATCTCATCAGGTGTTCTGTCTGCCAGTGGTCCATGACAGCACGTCAGTCTTTAAGATGCCTTTTGAGGAAATCAGCTGCCCTGACAGAGCTTGATTTGGGACACAGGTGTGCCTTCATGCTGCTGTCCATAGGGGAGATTTTTTCCCCATTCTGTGTATATACCTCCTGCCACCAGTGTGCCCCTCGGTAGTCAGCCTCTTCAGCACTATCAGCCACCATCACCAGGTATTACCCCCTTTTTTCTGTTCTTCCATGATGACACTTGTGGCTGGGCCTCTCGAATTGCTCTACCCTTCTGGAGGCCAGGATCCAGTGGAGGAGGGTGTCTGGTCAGGTAGAGGGCCTGTGGGAGATGGCCATAATCCTGCATCCATTGGATGAGGCTGTAAACCGTGGTCGCTCTGCCTATCTCTGGTCACTGTTCCGGTGGAAGTAAAGATCACGTGGCACTTATCAAAGAATAGGGACATTTCCCGGTGTCATGCCCAACATTCCCCACCAATAAAACAGGTGCACACCCAGGACACACTTGGAAAAAGCTGTCCTATGTGTCCTACATGCTGGGCCTTTGGAGATCTTAGGGCTCAGCTCCGGCAGCATGGGCAGAGATTGCACGCCTCAAATTTCATATTGAAGAGGAAATACATTATAAGAACCACCCGCCATTTCCCCAGCATCCAACAGAAAACCCTCGACCTGCAGAGGGTAGTTGGTCCAGGAGGCTGGCAGGTGGTTAGGAGGGAGCAAACCAGGTGCCCCATCACCTCTGCTCTCCAACGACACCTCCAAAACCATATAAACACTACAAACAGGTATCTGCCTCTATCTCTGAAATCAAATAAAGAGGCAGAAGACACTGCAGAGCAGGACACTGCGGCACAGGAGCTAGCACAACAAAACTCACCCAAATCAGGAACCAAAACTAAACAAGCACAAAGGAAATCCAAAAAACTTCTGATCATAGGAGACTCCATGATTCGGGGAGTTGATACCCATCTCCAGCCAGGTGTGATGGTCAGATGTCTCCCAGGTACATCAGCATGGAGAGACACTGACCGCATTGCTAAAATTGTTCACAAAGCAGGAGAAAACATTGATGTCCTAGTACACATAGGGACTAATGATCTCGCCAGCCGGTCAGTTGTGGAGACCAAGGAACACCTGACTAGGCTGGGTGACAAACTATCATCTGTTTCGTCCGGCATCTCCTTCTCTGAGATCCTGCCAGTCTTTTGAGAGGGGAGCAGATGGACGGAAGGTCAGAGAAGGGGAGATAGGGGAGCTAAACACGTGGCTCAAGGACTGGTGCCAGGAAAAAGGACACAGATTTGTAGGGAACTGGCAACAGTTCTGGGAGCGAAAGTTCTTTAAATTTGATGGACTGCATCTGACTAAAGAGGGAGTCAGTGCATTGGGGCAGAAGTTTGACGTCTTTGCAGAATATTTAAACTAGCAAATGGGGAGAGGGGTGCAGCACCCCATACATCGAATGGGAAGAACACCCTCCCCTCAGCTAGTGGTCAAACAGGATTATGCGTGGTTTGCTGCTCAGTTGCATCACCAGGTAAGAAAAGGTTTGTCTCCCCATACGATGCACAGGGTAATGCCAAACTTCACCCAACAACTAACACACCAAAATCTGGCCAATGGAAAATCATGTACACAATGCTCACAGCCTGGGAAATAAGATCCCAGACCTGCAGGCAATAATGTCAGAGGCTAAACTGGACATAGTAGCAATTAGTGAGACGTGGTTTACCAGTAACCACACTTAGGAGACTTCCAGTACCTGGCTATGTGTATTTCAGAAGAGACCGAGGTACAAAAAAGGGGGGAGGAGTGGCCCTGTATGTTAATGAAAATATCAAAGCTACAGAAATTCAGAATACACATAAGGAGCCAGAAGAACTGTGGGTCACCCTGGAAACAGGAAATGGACAGCTATAAGAACTGGGTTGTCTACAGGCCCTCAGACCAGAGGGAGGACATAGACACATTACTGTTAGAAGATATACAAACATGACAGCTAAAGGGAGGTTCTGATAATGGAGACTTCAACATGCCAGATACAGATTGGTCAATACCAGCAGGAACATCTGCCAGAACTAGACTCATAGTGGATTCCTGCAGGAGAGGGCCTCAAACAACTGGTACAGCAATCCACAAGAGACAGGGCTATCCTAGATCTAGTACTGACTAACAAAGAAGGGATCACAGATCTCCGGGTAGAAGGTCACCTGGAGCCAGTGACCATCACATGGTATGGTTCAATTGGCTACTACATCTAAATCATCCCATTCCAAGGCAAAAATACGGACTTCAGAGGAGCTGACTTTGATAAGATGGCCAACAGAGTTAAGCTAGCCCTGGCAAAAGAAACACAGGTGAGGGGGCATAGCAAAGTGGGCAAGCATTAAGGATGCAATACTTGAAGCAACATCCCATTGTGTTAGACAGAAAGGAAGTGCAAAAGAAGAAGGAAACCACTTTGGTTCTCAAATACAGTAGCAGAAAAGGTCAGAGCCAAAAGGCTGGCCTTCAGGAAACATAAGGAACACAGCGGATGAAGATAGGGAGGCATACCAAACTGCCCTAAGGGAAGCAGGTAAGGCAGTAAGGCAGGCAAAGTCCCAAACTGAGGAAACACTAGCATGAACAGTAAAGAAGGTGACAAGACTTTCTATAGATACATTAGTGAAAGGAGAAAGTCCAGAGTGGGTATTGCTAGCTTAATGGAGAAAATGGAGCATGGAGGAGGAGGACCCTGTAAAGGCATCTATCCTAAATAGATACTTTGCTCAGTATTTACTGAAAGGTAGGGCAGGGCCCACAGCTCAGCATCATGACACAGGGGAGGGAGGTGAGCACTACTCCCTTTACAAAAGAAAGGGTCCTACAAGAGCTTGCTAAGCTCAGAGGTAGATAAGGCAATGGGACCTGATGGCATACATCCCAGGGTACTTAAGGAGCTAAAGGAGGAACTAGCAGAGCCATTAGCAGAATTGTTTAGTGAGTCTCTGAGCACAGGAGAGGTCCCAGAAGACTGAGAAGGGCTCATGTGATCCCGCCTCCACAAGAGTGGTAGCAGGGAGGAGGCGGGAACTACAGACCGTCAGTCTGGCCCAGTAGTGGGCAAGATTATGGAGGCACTCTTAAGGAAAGGATAGTGCAACACCTGGAATCCATAGGTACAGGATCCAAGACAGCATGGGTTTACAAAGGAAGGTCCTGTCAAACTAATCTCATAGATTTCTTTGACTGGGTAACCAGAGTGGTGGACCAAGGGTAGCAGTTGATGTCGCCTACCTTGACTTCAGCAAAGCTTTGACACTGTTCCGCATAGAAGATTGATAAATAAGCTGGGTAGGCTCAGGGTGGTCAGAAGTTGGTCAACTGGGTGGCAAACTGGTTGACGGGCAGAAAACAGAGAGTGGTGGTAAATGGTATACAGTCAGAAGAGATGCAAGTCACAAGTGGGTACCTCAGGATCAGTCCTGAGGCCAGTCCTCTTCAACATCTTCATTAGTGACCTTGCAGATGGACTAGAGGGTAAGGCTTGTCTGTTTGCAGATGACACCAAGATCTGCAAATAGAGTAGATGATCCAGATGGGGTGGCAGAATGAGAAGAGATCTGGATAAACTAGCAGAATGGTCAGAAGAGTGACAACTGGGATTTAATGCAAAGAAGTGCAAAATCATGCACATAGGAAGAGAAACCCTGAAGCCACCTATAGGCTGGGAGGGAGTTGCTAGCAGTCACAAAGGAAGAAAGAGACTTGGGCATCATCATCACTGATGACCTAAAATCATCCAAGCAGACCTCTAAAGCAGTAGGTAAGGCTAGGGGTGTAAGGAAAATAGTAGGGTATCACAAGTCGTGAAGAGGAGGTAATAATCCTCTGTACAAGACACTGGTTAGGCCCCATCTGGAGTACTGCGCAGTATTGGAGGCCACACCTTCACAAGGACATTAACCAAATTGAGGCAGTCCAGAGAAGGGCAACCAAATGGTGCAGGGACTGCATCAGAAGACATATGAGGACAGATTAACGGAGCTCAATATGTATACCCTTGAGCAAAGGAGGGAGAGAGGTGATATGATCGAGGCATTCAAACACCTTAATGGCATAAACAAGGTGAAAGAGTCTAACATGTTTAAATATAAGAAAATAGCAGGACAAGAGGACACAGCATGAGAGTAGAGGAAGGCTGATTAAGGGGAATGGAGGAATTTTTCACAGAAAGGGTGGTGGATGCATGGAATGGCTTACCACAAGAAGTGGTGGCTATGAATACAGTGCAGGGCTTCAAACAGGCATGGGATAGGCATAAGGAGCAATACAAATGACTATGAATAAATAGGCCACTGACAGAGCAAAGGCCGATGGCACATTTATAAGGTAGAAAACAAATGGGCAGACTGGATGGGCCTTATGTCCTTATTCGTCAGTCAACTTCTATGTTTCTATGTTTCTATGTGTCACAGCTCAGTGTGCCTTTTCTGGGCAAACATTACAAATAAAGAAATAAATCCTGTGCAGTCAGAGCGTTTTTTCTCCCTTCCCCTAGAATGTTGCCAGGGAGGCCTCTCGGGCATGCGCATGTGATGTGTACTCGTGCCAGCAGCAGGTGGCACCCCCTCTTCCCCTCTGAGCAGCCCTCGTTGCACTGCCCCTTAAAGACACCCAGGTGGAGGCAGCATTGCAGAATTCGCCACCCACTCTGCCTGGAGGAAGGGAGTATCCACTGGCACTCTTGAGCTACTGGGACACTCAATCCTCCCTCCCATCCCCAAGTGCCTTGAGTTTATTCTGGGTCCTGATCACAAGTGGTAGCCCTAGGGCTGCACAGAGGGGCTGGGGCGGATACTAATTTACATATTAATTCATTTCCAGAATTGTATTTACTGTATGGATGAAAGAAGTGTTTCAGTTCTGCTAAGAAAGGGTTTCTGCACCAGTTCCTTCGTGGTTGATGCATGTATTTCCCATAATGCACTGACTGGAGGATATGTGAAACTGTATGCTTCTTTAAAATGGCTGCACTGCTAGCCTAGTAGAGGAGCCATGGCGCTACCACTCCCTATGTGAGCAACCCTGGGTTTGGGAGTGGAATCTACTCGCTTAGGGGCTAGCAGCCTGGGTAGGGAGGACTGAGCATCCCAAGGACAGCTCTCCTCTCTTGGGGAGGGGGATCCTGTGTCCTGCTCTTCATCTGCTGGCCAGCAGGGGCTGGATAGTGCAAAGTCAGGGCACACACATGCTTGGAAAGGGGCCTGTATGTGCGCCCTTCCGGGGGCACGAATGGTACACCTTTGCACACAGGTTACCTTTGTGAGTAAAATCTAAGGTGAAAAGCTGACTGCAGCTGGATAATACCCAATCACTGCTGGCCCTCCACCACTGACTAGAGCACCACTGTGTCTAGGTTGTGCTCTGGAGCATTTTGGCCACCTCCTGTGGCCCCACCATGGGGGTGGGAATCTGTTGGGGACCCCATGAGAGGTAATCCCTGGAGATGGCGGCTGACCAGACTGGAAGGAATGGGGACAGGTTGGAGGCAAGGGCATAATCAAATGATTCAAACATGCAATGTGGCTGTACTGCCTCTGTGCTTTTGTGTGTGAAGCTTGCTCTAGTGCATTGCAGTGAGGTTCTTCTTTCTCTGACATGGTGTCTCCTGTGACCCAAGGAGCTATCACTAAATGACAGGGTCTGTCTGACCTCAGGTTGGTTGCATATGTTTTGCCCTGTGTATTAGTATTCACTCAGTCACTCTATTGGACTTTTTATTTGATCTTTTTTTTTTTAAATATTTTTACAGTTCTTCAACCTCTCCGAGAGGAGGCATGACATCAACAAACTCAACCCCAAGGTAAGCAGAAATTTAACTTAAAGATTGCTTTGAATTAAAAAAATCGCTCTGCAGGCCAGATATATGGACAAAAGTAAGGGGAGTACAAGTCCTGAATAACAAATCACGTAATAATAGGAGGTACTGAGTAATTATCTCTGTTTGGGGGAATATTTGGGAGAATAAAAATGTAAAAAAAAATCAGTCCCTTCAGAGGTGGTTAAAGCTAGTCCCTCGACTGCCCCATCCCACTCAGCAGTCGGTTCCCCGCCTCCACCCTCCCCACCTCTCAGAGACAGGCTTAAGAAGATAGGTTTAACATCAATTTTCAACACAGTCTTTTTTGTTCTACTGCTTTAAAACTCTTCCTTTTCAGCTCTCAGCTGCCTTCCTGTACTGTCATCTGACTCCACCACATGGAATTTACCTCCTGTGGCTGGTTTGTCAGGGCCCCTCAAGACCCTCCAAAATCCAGATTCAGTGCTTTGTTAAGGGACAGGTGGCAGAGGAGGACCATACCACTAGCTTCATCCATGGGACTGGGAATTTCCCATTTTCATCACTCCCTTAGGATGTCGGTGGCAACTGCTCTGCGGCTAGTGCATTCATCCAGCTGCCACCCCTTCCCCAGCCACTCCTCCTGCAGTTCCATCTGTGGTCGTTCAGGTGGTACTAACACAGTAGAGTCAGATATCCACCCCTCCAGAGAACGTGAGCATCCTCTGGGACATTCATTCCTCTCTCACCAGCCTCCGAGCAACCCTGCCTTGTTTGCAGACCTGGGGTGCGACACTCGCAAGTGATAATGCAGCCACTGTGCTGACACAACCTACCATCTAAAACCCTTCCTAAACTCAGTCTCCCCTCCATAGAGGTCCCCCAGCCCCAAAATATGTGATTCAGTGGTGGCCCAATTCCTGATCTCAGGCCACAATTGGTTGGGGGGGGGGCAATGGTAGGCACAGGTCCAGGCTAGCTAGTCGATCCTCCCTCCCTTACCCCCTCCCTGATTAATCTGCTTAGTGCCTAAAGTGACAAAGACTGCTCTGCCCTCTCCTCCTAGTTTTGCATGTGGCAAGCTACTACAGTCAGGTAGCTGACGACTGTGGGAGAAGGCAGGCTGTGGGTTAGGAGGAGGGACCCACCAGTTAGGAAGGATTTGAGCTACCATTTTCATTTATAATGTGTAGGAAAAATCATGTATCCTGATTGGTTGGCACCTATGTTTTAGATCAGACTAATGCTCAGGTAAAAATGCTGGCTGTCAGGATGCAGCACACTAGCAGTATTCATGCTTTGTTGAACAATTCCTGATTGCCATTACAAACACGATGCCACCTTTACTGACCAAAAAATCCTTTAGGCCCTAAAAATCAAACTCCCTCAACATAAGAACAAATGAATTGAATGTTCCTCTCTTTTATCGTTCCCTCTTTACACACACACACACACACACATATTAAATAATGCCTTACTCAGTTTCATTTTGTGGAGCTTTTTTTCTGATCATGGACTCAACTGCTCCTATCCTTACCTGTCTACCAGGGACATCTTTGATGTTTGCCCAGCCCCAGATAAAACTGAACCCCTGACTTTACTGAGGCGTGGTGTGTGTGTGTGTGTGTGTGTGTGTGTGTGTGTGTATGTGGTGGGGGGAGGGGGGAATATTCAGTCATTAGAATTCTGCATTAGTTTAAATTCCTGCATTCCATGATAAACATTCCATCTACTGAATGCATGGCTAGACAGATGCTTGACAGCTGGGAGGAATTACTTTTACTAGTTACTTTTAATAAAACAAAATATCTGTTTTTAATAAAAAAAAATAATAATTTTGACTTTTTCTTTGTTTTTAAAGTTTTTCACAATTTATCCATTTTATAAGCACAATATAACACATCGGTGTTATGCATTATGCTGCTGTAACCGCACTTCTGGGGTTAAAGGCACTCTGCCTGCTGCATTGTGCCTCACTATGCCCATGTGTGTGCAGTTAGATCAGTATAGTGCATGCCCCGTTGTGTCTTATTAAAACAATAAGACATGACGGGGTGTGTTACGGTGGGATAACGGCCTGCCTCGAGGGGGGTTGACATACAAAGCGAAGCTGAGTGCTTTCACTACTTTAGAAGGGCCGTTAGCCCACCATTAGGTACCCCCTGGAGTGCCTTATTGTGACTGTGAAATGAGTCTATTTTAGTAAATGGGATGTATTTTTAAACATATTTTTGTTGAGCTACTTTCAGCTGGGCTGTTATTATGGGATAACGGTCCGGCTGAAAGTACCTCTTGACTTTCAGGGCTAGCTTTTTCTACCCAGTTCATAACTAAGCAATAAAGTATGACAGGAGCTGCATTCGGGGAGGGGTTATGGTGGGATAATGGCCACCTCGGTGGTCAAGAACAAGGTGAGGCCTTTATTGTAACTTAGAAGCCACTACACACAGCTAGTACAGTACTTGTATTGTAACTTGGAAGCTACTATGCACAGCTAGTAGTTGTATTGTAACTTGAAGCCACTACATACAGATAGTACTTGTATTGTAACTTGGAAGCTGCTATGCATAGTTAGTAGTTGTATTGCAACAAGTCTCGATGGCTGAGAGGGACCTGGGGGTGGTGGTGGATGTCAAGATGAACAACTCGGAGACTTGTAGGAGGGCAGCGGCAAAGGCCAACAGGATGCTTGGATGCATCGCTAGGGGGATCACCTCCAGAAGGAAGGAAGTGATACTCCCACTGTATAACTGCTTGGTGAGGCCCCACCTCGAGTACTGCATGCAGTTTTGGAGGCCACATTTAAAGAGGGACATTGAACTCCAGGAGAGGATCCAGAGGAGGGCAACCAAAATGATTTGGGGCTTGGGGGATAGGACCTATGGGGAGAGGCTCGAAGAGCTAAATATGTACACATTGGAGGAGAGAAGGGGGGGACATGATAGAGGTCTTCAGGTACATGGAGGGGGTAAATAGGAGGAGCAGTCAGGGTGCTTCAAGGAAGGGGGGGAACTAGAGGGCATGGTGGAAGTTGGGGGGAGATTCAGGGGAAAAGAGGAGGTGCTACTTCACTGAGAGGGGTGGTGGAGCCATGGAATGTGCTGCCCAGGGGATGGTGGAGGAGAGACGGTGAGGGGTTCAAGAGGGTGGGACAGATAGGGAAGGGTTCTGGAAGCAAAACCAGTACAGTGAGAATATCCAGGACTGGGAAGGAGAAGCCAGAGAGGAGAGGGGGCAGTGAGGTCAGCTTCCAGGGTGGGGCTGACCAAACGAGCAGACACGAAAGACCTGCTAGCCTATTCTGCTGGCATTTTAGTATGTTAGTAGCTCCAGTCGCTAGACAGTTATGCTGTAGAAATGTTTAGTCTAGAGACTCATTGCCAGGATTTTTAACTCTAGCATAGTGAACATATTTTTTTGTGAAATTGCAGTTCATATTTATTTATTTAATTTTATTTATTCATTCTCGAATTACAATACCTTTGAGCACATAACAGCTCTTTTACAAAGGTTCCACGTCAGTGGGAAGGGTGACAGACATACAACGGATGGTATTACATAAAATTTTGACAAGAAAGTATTTAAAATGACATTAACATTGCAACTAAATTTAAAACTATGAATCGGTAGAAATCAAAATAACCTAATAAAAGGAGGCAGCCCAAGGTGCTTTGTCAAATAGGTATAGGTAGATTTGGGTGAACAAAACTTCAGGCAAGTGAAGATAAACAGTGAAAAGAAGGTGGAGGTAAAAGGGTGAGATGAAAAAAGGATCAGGGAAGAAGGCAAGCAATAGGGCAGAGCGGTTAGGGTGAAAGTGGTCATTCGCAGAGAAAGTGGAAGAAGTAGGTACACAAGGATGTGTCAATACTGCTGAGGTAGTGCCATGTCAGTTGAAATAGTCACAGAAACTGTTAGCTGTAAGATGCTGATGAAGAGTGCTTTTAAATGGTCCCAATTTCGGTAAGGAAGAGATATCATTGGGCAGCTCATTTAACCATAGTGGTGCTCTATATGCAAACGATCATTGCTGTTATGTAGTCCGGCATCTTGGGACAGAGAAGAGTTGGTTGACTGAGCTATGCGTGTGCTGGGAGCCGCAAGAGGGGTTGAGTAAGCTTGTAACACCAGAAGGCAGGAGCCCAAGAAGGGCCTTTTTAGTTAGCAAGCAGGTTTGATAGTGAATCCTCCCAATTATCTGAAGCCAACCTGTTTGCACATGCAGTTCACATGTGTTGGTAAGACGTGCTGCTCCAGTAAGAAGTTGGCATACTTTATTAAGTGCCACAGATATTCTGCAGAGGATTGTGGTGGAAGCTGAGCTGTAGATGACCAGACCATAGTCAACAATGGACACTATGGAGCTATAGATAGCTAGTATAAGGGCTTCAGGAATTAGATTGTGTTTATGTCTATGGAGTAACCCTATCTTGATACTGGCAGACCTGGCAACATTCTCAACATGCTGGGCATATGATAGTGAGCTATCCACGGTTACCCCTAGATACTTGAAATATTGAATTTGTTCAAGCAGGATGCCAGAAGAGTTCCTGATGGTTAGGGCACTGAATCTGTGTTTGCTGTGAACACCACTGAACAACATGACTTTCATTTTTTTGTAGTTCAGAATCAGCTTGTGTTTCCTGAACCAGTCCTCCACTTTCTCAAAGCTGAGTTGAAGTTGGTGTTGTGGTTCAGGGTCAGTGTTGCTAATGTATGTGACCGCATCATCTGCATAAAGGAGGATCTGCTGGTGACAGGAGGCGAGGAGATTTTAAGAAAGATGCTAAAGAGAAGTGGACCCAGTATGGAGCCCTGTGGTACTCCAGAAGGGACATGTTGATGGTTAGAGGTGACATTAACTATCTTCACCCATTGGGAGCAACCTACAAGATTGCTTTTGAACCAGGACACAGTATCTATTTATTTATTAAGATTTCAGATTGCACCTTTGAGCCAAGGCTCTTTTACAAAGGCTCCACGTCAGATAATGAGAAACGAACACTGTCAAAATACGTCCGCAAATCCAGGCAGCCAGATGCTTTGTCAGGTAAATTAATTAGTTGGCATATATGTATCAGGTCACATATTAATTAAATTTTTAGGGAGATGAAAGCTTTATGGAGTAAGGATATTAATATTCATTACCTGGATCTCCTGTTTCACAGTTCCTTTGGCCTAATCATTGTACACCAAACTGTCTGGGAGCTGGGACTGGAACCAGTATCTCCTGTCATACAGCGTTTGGTTCTAACCATTAAACACTATACATCCTGGAAGCTGAGTTTGAAAACATGAACTTCTGTCTCACAGCCCTTGATTCTACCCATATGATGCTACATTGCCTGGGAACTGAGAGTAGAATCAGGATCTCCTGTCTCACAACCCTCAGTTCTAACATTAGACAACACATTCGTGAGAGCCGGATTGGAACAAAGATCTCAAGACTCACAGGTATCAGTTCTAACCATTAGACATCATGCTGGCTGAGAGCCGGGATGAAACAAGATCTCTGAATCACAGCCCTCGGTTCTAACCATTAAATACAACACTGCCTAGGAGTCTAATTTGGAACCGGGATCTTCAGACTCACAGCCCTCGGTTGTAATCATTGGACACCACACTGCCTAAGAGCCAGTATTGGAACCAGGAACTCCATACTCATAGCCCTCAGCTCTAACCATTAGACAACACAGGAGCCTGGACTGGAACCAGGATCTCCTGACTCATAGCTCCCAGTTTTAACCATAGACACCACACTGCATGGGAGCCAGGACTGGAACCAAAATCTCCCAACTCATGGCCCTCAGTTCTAAGACACCACACTGCCTGGGAGTCAGGAATGGAACCAGGATCTCTCGACTCACAGCCCTTAGTCACTGCACTGCCTGGGAGCTGGGACTGGAACCAGGCTCTCCCGATTCACAACACTGGCTTATAATCATTGAATGCCACTGTCTAAGAGCTGGGATTGGAACCAGGATCTCTGGCTCCCAACCCTCTGCTCTTACAATTAGACAAAACACTGCCGGGGAACTGCGATTGGAACCAGGATCCCCCGGATCACAGCTCTTTGCTTCAGCCATTAGACAGACACCACACTGCTGAGGAGCATAGATTGGAACTGGGATCTCCTGGATCACAGCCCTCAGTTCTAACCCTTTGCAGTACCCTTAGGAGGCACCTGTATATACCTTCCTGCATCATTGGCCTGGAAAGGGGAAGGGCATTGTCCAGGGAAACTCCCTTGTCTAGAGGTATCTTTGCTTGCCAGTAGCTCCCCTGCATTCTGTTGTTCTAGTTTCCCTGGGCCATGGGCTTAAAAAGGACTATGGGGCATCTCCAAGACTGTGCCATGATGTAGTAAATAAGCGCACACTCTCAGATGTACAACACTTGATGTTTACTCATATTGGTTGCCAAACTTTATTTGTACACTTGATCATGGATCCAGAAATCCCAATTCATTCTGTAGCCGCCCCCTCCCTGAATGTCTATGGGCAAAAATAAAACACTGATGGACCGGGGGAGGAGGCCCACACCATAGATACTCTTAATTCAGATTCAATACATAAGGAATCAAAATAGATCTTACTGGACAGATGCAGGCCCTTTGCCCCCACCCCCGACTCCAGCAGACCACTTCAGAAATTCATTCAGGCTGGCACTCACATGGTCCACATGAACACCCCGGACACCAAGAGGGATACTCTAGCATTACCCCAAAACACATTGAGGGAATAAGGTTCATGGAAATGTAAAACTAAGAGTGGTATTCACCCTGGCCTTTTCCTGAGATAATGTAATAACACTCCTGATATTTTAGTGGTATCCACCATGCCCGGTCCCTGAGATAATGTAATAACATTCCTGATATTTTAATGGTATTCACCCGTGCCTTTACCCTGAGATAATGTAAGAACACTTCCTGATATTTTAGTGGTATCCACCCCATGCCTTTTCCCTGAGATAATGTAAGAACATTCCTGATATTTTAGTGGTATCCACCCTGTGCCTTTTCCTGAGATAATGTAAGAACATTCCTGACATTTTAGTGGTATTCACCCTGCTCTTTCCTGAGATAATGTAAGAACATTCCTGATAGTTTAGTGGTATCCACCCTGTGCCTTTTCCCTGAGATAATGTAAGAACATTTCCTGATATTTTAGTGGTATCCACCATGCCCGGCCCCTGAGATAATGTAAGAACATTCCTGATATTTTAGTGGTATTCACCTGTGCCTTTTACCCTGAGATAATGTAAGAACATTCCCTGATATTTTAGTGGTATCCACCATGCCTGGTCCCTGAGATAATGTAAGAACACTTCCTGATATTTTAGCAGTATCCACCCCGTGCCTTTTCCCAGAGATAATATAAGAACACTCCCTGATATTTTAGTGGTATCCACCATGCCTGGTCCCTGAGATAATGTAAGAACATTCCCTGATATTTTAGTGGTATTCACCCCGTGCCTTTACCCTGAGATAATGTAAGAACACTTCCTGATATTTTAGTGGTATCCACCCCGTGCCTTTTCCCTGAGATAATGTAAGAACATTCCCTGATATTTTAGTGGTATTCACCCCGTGCCTTTTCCCTGACATAATGTAAGAACAATCCCTGATATTTTAGTGGTATCCACCCTGTGTCTTTTCCCTGAGATGATGTAAGAACACTCCCTGATATTTTAGTAGTATCCACCATGCCCGGCCCCGAGATAATGTAAGAACATTCCCTGATAGTTTAGTGGTATTCACCCCATGCCTTTTCCCTGAGATAATGTAAGAACATTCCTGATATTTTAGTGGTATTCACCCGTGCTTTCACTCCTGAGATAATGTAAGAACACTTCCTGATATTTTTAGCGGTATCCACCCCTGCGCTTTTCCCTGAGATAATGTAAGAACATTCCTGATATTTTAGTGGCATCCACCATGCCAGGTCCCTGAGATAATGTAATAACATTCCTGATATTTTACTGGTATCCACCCATGCCTTTTCCTGAGATATTGTAAGAACATTCCCTGATATTTTAGTGGTATTTTCCTGATATAATGTAATAACATTCCCTGATATTTTACTGGTATCCACCTGCCTTTTCTCTGAGATATTGTAAGAACATTCCTGGTATTTTAGTGGTATCCACCGTGCCTTTTCCCTGAGACATTGTAAGAACATTCCCTGATATTTTAGTGGTATCCACCCTGTGCCTTTTCCCTGAGATAATGTAAGAACATTCCCTGATATTTTAGTGGTATCCACCCCGTGCCTTTTCCCTGAGATAATGTAAGAACATTCCCTGATATTTTAGTGGTATCCACCCCGTGCCTTTTCCCTGAGATAATGTAAGAACATTCCCTGATATTTTAGTGGTATCCACCATGCCAGGTCCCTGAGATAATGTAAGAACATTCCTTGATATTTTAGTGGTATCCACCATGTCCGGTCCCTGAGATAATGTAAGAACATTCCCTGGTATTTTAGTGGTATGCACCCCGTGCCTTTTCCCTGAGATAATGTAAGAACATTCCCTGATATTTTACTGGTATCCACCATGCCTTTTCCCTGAGATAATGTAAGAACATTCCCTGATAGTTTAGTGGTATCCACCATGCCCGGTCCCTGAGATAATGTAATAACATTCCCTGATATTTTACTGGTATCCACCCGTGCCTTTTCCCTGAGATAATGTAAGAACATTCCCAGATATTTTAGTGGTATCCACCATGCCCGACCCCTGAGATAATGTAAGAACATTCCCTGATATTTTAGTGGTATCCACCATGCTAGGTCCCTGAGATATTGTAAGAACATTCCCTGATATGTTACTGGTATCCACCCGTGCCTTTTCCCTGAGATAATGTAAGAACATTCCCTGATATTTTAGTGGTATTCACCCCGTGCCTTTTCCCTGAGATAATGTAAAAACATTCCCTGATATTTTACTGGTATCCACCCGTGCCTTTTTCCCGAGATAATGTAAGAACATTCCCTGATAGTTTAGTGGTATCCACTATGCCCGGTCCCTGAGATAATGTAATAACATTCCCTGATATTTTAGTGGTATTCACCCGTGCCTTTTCCTGAGATAATGTAAGAACACTCCTGATATTTTAGTGGTATCCACCCTGTGCCTTTTCCCTGAGATAATGTAAGAACATTCCCTGATATTTTAGTGGTATCCACCCCGTGCCTTTTCCTGAGATAATGTAAGAAATTCCTGATATTTTAGTGGTATCCACCATGCCTGGTCCCTGAGATAATGTAAGAACACTCCCTGATATTTTAGTGGTATTCACCCCGTGCCTTTTCCCTGAGATAATGTAAGAACATTCCCTGATATTTTAGTGGTATCCACCATGCCAGGTCCCTGAGATAATGTAATAACATTCCCTGATATTTTACTGGTATCCACCCGTGCCTTTTCCTAAGATAATGTAAGAACATTCCCTGATATTTTAGTGGTATCCACCCCGTGCCTTTTCCCTGAGATAATGTAATAACATTCCCTGATATTTTAGTGGTATTCACCCCGTGCCTTTTCCCTGAGATAATGTAAGAACACTCCCTGATATTTTAGTGGTATCCACCCTGTGCCTTTTCCCTGAGATAATGTAAGAACATTCTCTGATAGTTTAGTGGTATCCACCATGCCCGGTCCCTGAGATAATGTAATAACATTCCCTGATATTTTAGTGGTATTCACCCCGTGCCTTTTCCCTGAGATAATGTAAGAACACCCCCTGATATTTTAGTGGTATCCACCCTGTGCCTTTTCCCTGAGATAATGTAATAACATTCCCTGATATTTTAGTGGTATCCACCTGTGCCTTTTCCCTGAGATAATGTAAGAACATTCCCTGATATTTTAGTGGTATCCACCATGCCCGGTCCCTGAGATAATGTAAGAACACTCCCTGATATTTTAGTGGTATCCACCCTGTGCCTTTTCCCTGAGATAATGTAAGAACATTCCCTGATATTTTAGTGGTATCCACCCGTGCCTTTTCCCTGAGATAATGTAAGAACATTCCCTGATATTTTAGTGGTATTCACCCCGTGCCTTTTCCCTGAGATAATGTAAGAACATTCCCTGATAGTTTAGTGGTATCCACCATGCCCGGTCCCTGAGATAATGTAATAACATTCCCTGATATTTTAGTGGTATTCACCCCGTGCCTTTTCCCTGAGATAATGTAAGAACATTCCCTGATATTTTAGTGGTATTCACCGTGCCTTTTTCCCTGAGATAATGTAAGAACACTCCTGATATTTTAGTGGTATCCACCATGCCCGGTCCCTGAGATAATGTAAGAACATTCCTGATATTTTAGTGGTATTCACCCGTTGCCTTTTCCATGAGATAATGTAAGAACATTCCTGATATTTTACTGGTATCCACCCGTGCCTTTTCCTGAGATAATGTAATAACATTCCTGATATTTTAGTGGTATCCACCTGCCTTTTCCCTGAGATAATGTAAGGACATTCCTAATATTTTACTGATATCCACCTGCGTTTTTCCTGAGATAATGTAAGAACATTCTCTGATATTTTAGTGGTATCCCCATGTCAGGTCCCTGAGATAATGTAATAACATTCCCTGATAGTTAAGTGATATGCACCCCGTGCCTTTTCCCTGAGATAATATAAGAACTCTCCCTGATATTTTAGTGGTATGCACCCGTGCCTTTTCCCTGAGATAATGTAAGAACATTCCCTGATATTTTAGTGGTATCCACCCGTGCCTTTTCCCTGAGATAATGTAAGAACATTCCCTGATATTTTAGTGGTATCCACCATGCCAGATCCCTGAGATAATGTAATAACATTCCCTGACATTTTAGTGGTATCCACCATGCCAGGTCCCTGAGATAATGTAAGAACACTCCCTGATATTTTAGTGGTATCCACCATGCCAAATAAAATTGAAGGTGGACAAAGCAATGGGGCCTGATGGGATTCACCCAAGAATTCTAAAAGAACTAAGGGTAGAACTAGTGACACTGCTGACTACTCTCTTTAACAAATCATGGGAAGATGGGGTGGTACCCAAGGACTGGAGGAGGGCAGATGTGGTTCCTCTTCACAAAAGTGGGAGCAGGACAGAGGCAGGAAACTACAGACCAGTTAGTTTGACCTCAGTGGTAGGGAAAATGATGGAATCACTTCTGAAGGAAAGAATTGTTGAGTACCTAGAGGCCAGTGGGCACAGGACCCAAGGCAGCATGGATTCACGATGGGAAGGTCGTGTCAGATGAATCTAATAGATTTCTTTGACTGGGTGACCAAAGTAGTAGACCAGGGAGGGGCTGTGGACATGGCCTACCTAGATTTTAGCAAGGCATTTGATACAGTCCCACACAAAAGATTAATACACAAGTTAGCCAGCCTTGGAGTGGGTCCCAAGGTGGTAGCCTGGATAAAAATTGGCTAGACAACAGGACACAAAGGGTAGTAGTAAATGGAGTACACAGTGAAGAAAGGAGGGTTACTAGTGGGGTACCGCAGGGTTCAGTACTGGGACCGGTCCTTTTTAATGTCTTTATAAGTGACATTGCAGAGGAACTGGAAGGAAAAGTTTGTCTCTTTGCAGACGACACAAAGATCTGCAACAGGGTTGATACACAAGATGGAGTGGAAAGGATGAGATGGGACTTGGCAAGGTTGGAGGAGTGGTCAAATGTATGGCAGCTCAGATTCAGTGCAAAGAAGTGCAAGGTAATGCACATGGGAAACAAAAACCCAGGGGAAGCGTACACAATGGGGGGTGAGATACTGACAACAGTAAAAATGGAAAGGGACCTAGGGGTAATTATATCAGATGACCTAAAGGTGGGCAAGCGATGTGAGAAGGTAGTAAGGAAGGCTAGGGGATACTGGGATGCATAGGAAGAAGCATCAATAGTGGAAAAACAGGAAGTTGTTATCCTCTGTACAGACAGTTGGTGAGACCCCATCTGAGTACTGTGTGCAGTTCTGGAGACCCTATCTCCACAAAGACATAGACAGAGTGGAGGCTGTCCAGAGGAGGGCAACCAAATGGTGTAGGGTCTGCACCAGAAGACATACGAAGAAAGACTAAAGGAGCTTAATATGTATACCCTTGAGGAAAGAAGGAGAGAGGGACATGATAGAAACTTTCAAGTACCTCAAGGAATCAACAAAGTCCAAGAGGGTAGCATCTTTCAGAAAAAGAGATGTGCAAGAACAAGGGGGCACAATTTGAAGATAGAGGGGACGGCTCAGAGGTAATGTGAGGAAGTATTTTTTCACAGAGAGGGTTGTGGATGCATGGAACAGTCTCTGAGGAGGTTGTGGAGTCAAGAACAGTGGGGGAATTCAAGAATGCATGGGACAGACATAAGGCAGTCCTAGTGGGGGGTAGGAGGAAGTAAGCTGTTGGTTAACTAGGATCTGCAGCTTATCTGTTAGGTAGGAAAATGGGCAGACTAGGTGGGCCAAGCGGTCCTTATCTGCCGTCAAATTCTATGTTTCTATGTTTCCCTGCTGTTTTAGTGGTATTGTTCTTTCTTTATTGAGGAGTATTGGAATTACAACCTTTGAGTCAAGGACTCTTTTGCAAAGGCTTCATGTCAGTTTTACACACAAAGCAACAGGCAGCATAACAGCAGAAATATACAACAGAAAATAGGTTACAGAGCTGAGGGAAATATAGACCCAGAGTCAATAATAAGTAAGAAGCAGCATAACAGCAGGAATATACCACCAAGACAGGTTACGGAGCTGGGGGTGAAAATACAAACTCAGAGTCCATAATTGGTTACAATAATAAGAAACAGCTAGTTGGCATACATGTTCTATAGGGTCCGAGCTGAGGGGAGGTTCCCTCCTGTCTGATCCCCTAGATAAAGTAACCCCACTTGCACCCAATCCCCAAGATAATGACAGAACATTCTGTGGTATTCTAGTAGTTCCTCCAACACCCAGTCCCGAAATATTATGTAATCCCTAGGTGGCGGTATCCCAAGGGCTACTACCCCTGCCTGCATGGCTAGTTGCAGGTTAAGGGGCCTTGGTACTGAAACGGTTGTCTCCACCCAGAGGTCAGGGTTGATAGTGAGTCAAGCTAACCTGGGCACAGCCCTCCGGGACACTGTAACCCCCCTCTTTCCCTTCTAGTGGCGTGAACAATATACAATCATCACGTTCACAATGACCCTTATTCACCATGCAATTACCCACACCGAGCTCGACCCTGAATACCCCCTGTAAAACAAGGCTATGCACAGCAAATAACAACAGTACAGTACTTTTGGCACAAACTGGAACCACAGTCAGGTTAAATGCAAAAAGTGTTAGATCTGATTTATTCAGGGGATTTGAACAAGGGAGGGGCATAATCATTTTGATTTGCTTAAAGGCTATATCAATCAGACAGTTATGTATGCACTTCAGAGTCCCTACACAGTCATACACTCTGGGTACCCAGGTAGGAAAACGGTGGGCTAGCCAGGAACTTTGCCCGGGGTAGGCCGGCGTTGTAGCTGGTTGGGTCCCTGTGATGGAAGAAAGCAACATACACAACACACACTATTTGTAATCCGGAGCGGGGGGGCTCAGTTTGTGACAGAAAAGACAACAAAGCAATCCAATGACAACACTTTAGATTCAGCTATTGTTACAGGGAGCTACCCTGATGTTTACTCACAATACCCAATACAGGACACAGGCAGGATGAAATTGAGACAGCAGGTTGTTGAACTGGAGTGCCAGGGGAAGCAGGGCCCACACGAATCACCGAGGCATCGTTCCTGTTCAAAGCGTTGAGCAGGGGGCTGATCCCCAGGTAGGTCTCTCGCCGATGGCTTTCTCTGTGCGGCGGGTAGTCTGGCTGAGCCAGTGTGGCAAGGCCCAGGCCAAATGGAGTTGCAAATGGATTCAGTCCGTGGAAGCTGGATGCAGCCTCCAGCAAGCAGAACACAATTCAGCACACAGTGGGGAACCAAATCACGACCCACTAACAGCACACAGCACATTTACATGTAAGAAATTCTACTGTACCAGGCAGATTGCTATCTGGTTGCAATTACAGAGTCTCTGCACAATCTGGGAGTTCAGAGGTGACTGGAATTCCTGACAGGCCGATCGCATTCGGCAAATCTTTGGTCTTCTTCAGGTTAAAGCCTGGTCACAGGCCAGTGGCTTAAATCATCTCACAACTCAGATTCAGTCCGAATCAACTCTGTTTTCCCTCTCAGGGACCAGGCAGACAGGTAGGCCAAAACTCAGCCCTTTCACAGTTCTCCCTGGTGAATCCACACAGGATTGCTGCTCGACTATCTCGGGCTGTTACTTCTTTTACTTCCCAACTCAAACTGAAAGTAGCTGCAAGCAGCCTGGGAATTTCCCCAGGTTCCAAAGGTTTGTTGACTGAGTCTTCTATCAGTCACAACAAGGCTCCCTCGAGGTTCATTTAGGTGCCAAAATGTAAAAACTACAATTCCTACAGAATTTTGCTCCCACAAGACCCCTGGGGACAGGCTGCATTTTAAAGTCCCCAAAAGTACTGATTGGCCCATTTCAGCAGTCCAGGACCAAGGTGGTGAAACAAACAGAACTGTCCATGCTGCAAAGAAGGCAGGTTTGACAAACTACAATTTCTAGGGACATGGATATGTTGTTCATCCACACTCATTGGCAGTATCCTTGCCGCTTTAAATCTTGCCGGAAGGTCTTCAAGCTTGCTCCTCCCACCCACCCGGGTGGTATAACTCTCGGCTCCGCCCCATGACGCCAGATCTTCCTTACCGCTTGGAAGCTCAGGTTCCCTCCTTAACGCTTCGCGCTTGTGACTGGTTCTATTTCTCCGTTTGCGGATTTAAAATAATATTTTGCAAAAGACTTCTAGTCTTCGATCCCTCGCGGCCATGATGGATAAATCGACCTCGGATTTCGGAGATGCCCATGCGGCAGAAGATGTCTCGGACGGATCCACACTCCACGTGTGTCTACTGCTTAGGCCTTGAGCACCACCGCAGGCTTGCGACTGTGCTCATCTTTCTCGGCCCTCGTCCCCCAAGACCGCTGCCCGATTGCACCTGGGCTGGCCCCTGAAGCGCTTCCTCCGGTGAAGTCCAAGGAGGCCCGTTGGCGTGTCCGCGCGGCGGCGGCCGGCGGATCAGCTCGAGCGGATGGTCGCCTCGAGAGGAGGCGCGCGGGGTCAGATTTTCCTCGGCCGCGCATTTATCCCGGCTCTCTGGGTTCTTCCTACACGCTTCCTTTATGAGCTTTGTCTGTCCCTCTCCACTAAAGGGAAGGGCTCATGCCTGCTGGACCTTTTCTCGGTCCAAAAGAGGGACAAGGGTAAGTCCCTCCGTCGACGCTCTTGGGAGCGGAAAGGTCCTTTCTCGGCCGCCGACCGGCTTCGGGTCGACTGGCCAAGCCGGCCACTGGCCTCACGGTGTCCCCACAGGTCAGTTGACCGAGACTTCCACTGATGAAGTCGAGATTTTCTCGACCCATTGACGGGCTGTCGCCTTTGGCAGCCGAGATTCTCTCGGTTCCCCCGGAGGAGTTGAGGATCCTGTGGCTCGGCTTGTGCTTCCGGTTCCGAGCCCTCGGATGGACCTTCCGAGTCAAGGGAGGCCGGTTCCGCCGACACCTCCCTGCACCGACCCCGAAATTCCGGGACTCTCGGTCTCGGTTCGGACCTCTTCGCGGTCCAGCCGCTCCCACCGCCATAGGCGGTCTCGTCTCGCACCGCTGTGAAGCGGCCGGCTGGCCCTCGGCCCCTCCCTCCTCGGATGAGGGAGGCCTTCCGCGAATTACGTCGACGGCACGAGGACCTTATGTTGCAACAGCTCCTCCTGGCCGGAATAAGCCGACCGGCGCCTTCCCCGCCATTAAGCATGTCACCGAACGCCGACACAACCCCGACTTGCCCGAGAGCCTATACCCAGGCCGGTTGTTCGCAAAACCAGCTGCTCCACCGATCATGTGGAACTCCCCGCCACAGCCACCAATTGGGGCTCCGAAAGGCTGATCTCGGTCTGCTAAGGGTTTACCCCATCGGCTGTCAGCTTACCCTCCCGGACCGACCCGGCAGGTGAAGGGTGGTTCAGGCCAGAGGCAGTTTTTCGAGGACTCTTCCGAGTCCGAAGATGATTCCTCCTTCTTCTCCAAGCGACTGACTTGGAGCTCCAGGAGGTCAGCCAATGGACGATAGCCCGTCCGTCTCTTCCTAGGCTGTTTCTCGGCTCATCTCGAGTCTACCGATGGAGCTCGAACCCGCTTCCAAACGGGCTAGGTATCCTCACGGAGATTCTGGACCGAGGGATTCTCCGACGGAGGCCTTCCGTGGCCGAGCCACAGGGTCCAGCACTGAACCTTTGGCAGCGCCTGCTTCCTGCTCCGCGCCGCCAGGATGGCCAGGAAGCATGCGGTCCCTACCGTTCTTGGTCCGTTGAACACCCTCTGCTGAGGGTTGGTTATCGACAGCTCCGCGCTACCGGCAACGCCAGGGATGTGGACAAACCTCCTGACAAGGAGTCCAAGAAATTGGACTATGTCGGCGAAAAGTCTACGCCTGCCCTTCTCGGCCTTCGCTGTGGCCAGTTCGCCGGCCCTCATGGCACATTTTTCTCATGCCCTGTTGGGCTCCTGGATGAGGTCATCCTCATCTTCCCCCGATCTGCAGACTACGGTTAAGCAGGTGCGGGACCAGGGCAGGGTAGTGGCCAAACAGCAGCTCCAGACTGCTTTGGATGTAGGGGACTCATGTGCCAGATCGGTGGCGGCCGTAGTGGCTATGTTGTCGCGGGCTTGGCTGAGGATATCCACCTTTACTTCGGATACCCAGCACAAGTTGGCGGATGTTCCCTTTGGGACTGACCTCTTCGTCCTGGGGTGGAAGGTCACCTGCAGAGGATCGAGAGTCCAATGCCACCTTGGACTCGGTCTCTTCCTACAGAAGGACAAAGGCCGCAAACCACAGCCTAAGCCCTTTTCGTCCTTCTGTGCCTCGGCGCGCCTGCCCGTTAACGCCAGGGCCAGCAGGCCTCGGCCTCAGCATCCCAAACCCAAGCCCCGGCTTCCTCTAACAGGAGGCAGGGAGAAAGGGCCCAGGAGGTCCCCTCGGCCGGTCCCTCCTCCAAGCCTGCCCAGTGACGGCTGAGGGGTGTCGCCCGATCCCCGCCACCTTCCCCTGGGTCCCCGTGGGGACGGCCCGCACTGCTCCGCCTGGTCCGCTGTTACCACGGACAGGTGGGTCTTGAGGTGGTGGGAAGAGGCCTGCCTCTGGAATTGAGCAGGCACCACTCTTCAGAGCTGCCGCCTCGGGGGCTTCGGATCCCCAGCTCCTCACTGGCGGCTCGCCGAGCTTATATCGCCTCCTCCTCCAGGGAGGTGGTAAGAGAGGTGGGACCTCCTTCAGACCTAGGGTTTGTGTCCAGGTACTTCCTGTTCCGAACGACGGGGGCTGGCGCCCCATTCTCGACCTACACGACTCAAACAAGTTCCTAAGGTCTCGAACCTTCAGGATGGTCACTCTGGCTCAGATAATACCATCCTTGAACGGGCGTGGTTTCTGCTCTCTGGACTTGCAGGACGCTGCTTTTTCACGTCCCTATCCGTCCGTCTCACCAGAGATTCCTTCGCTTCCGAGCGGAAGGATCTCTCTTCGAGTTCCAAGCCATGCCCTTCGGCTTGTCTCCAGCTCCCAGGGTCTTCACCAAATGCATGGCAGTGGTGACAGCATTCCTGCGGCGCCGAGGGGTCCGGGTGCACCCTTACCTGAGACGACTGGCTGATAGCAGCTCCTCCAGGAAGGAGGCGGAGGGTCCAGAGATCTGGCCCTCCAGGTCTGTTTCAACTGGGCCTCCTATCAACGAGGCCAAGTCGGAACTCGAGCTCAAGCAGGTGATTCTATTCATCGGGCGCAGCTCGACTCTCTTCAGCCAGAGCTGCGCCCCGGCGGACAGGGCCGAGGTTCTTCCTCCTTTGCCCGATCATTCTTGGTTGGGCACTGCGCCTGCCCGGGACTTCCTGCGCCTCCTGGGTCTCATGGCGGCCTGTACCAGCGCGGGTCCGCTGGGTGTCTGCTGAACATGCGTCCCCTTCAGTGGGGACTGGCCAGCCAGTGGTCACAACGCTGCGATCCCTTGACCAGCTTTGTGTCGGTGACACAGGGATGTGGAATGCTCTCCAGTGGTGGACCGCTCCAGATCAATTGCAGGAGGGCATCCTGTTCGTCCCCTCCCGAGCAGGTCTCTCTGTCGACCGATGCCTCTCTGATGGGTTGGGGTGCCCATCTGGGGAACACTGGGCTCATGGCCTCTGGTCCTCTGGAGTCCCGATGCCACATCAACCTGTTGGAGTTCCGAGCGGTCCGCCTAGCTCTCACCGCCTTTGCCCGCTCCTCCGGGTCAAGTGGTCCGAGTCCAGACGGACAATACCACTACCATGTACTATCTAAACCGCTGAGCGGGACGCTCCCATGCTTCTATGCAAGGAAGCTCGATTTGGTCACTGGCGCAGCCTGGAGGCGGATCTCCTAGCTATTCACGTGGCAGGAGCCTCCAACACCCTGGCCGATGCCCTGAGCCGGATAGGGGCTGCATCCCACGAGTGGTCTCTCCTGCCGGAGGTAGTACAGCATCTGTTCTCCTTTGGGGCACACCTCAGGTGGACCTGTTTGCCTCCACGGAGAACGGCGGCTGAGTCTGTTCCATGCCCGCCCTCAGCAGGGCTCGCTGCAGGGGATGCCTTCTCGAGGCAATGGACCCCGGCCTCTTTTACGCCTTTCCCATTTCCCTTGATCCACAAGGTGCTTCTCAGCGAGGAGGGACAAGGCGCGGTGATTCTGATAGCCCCAGACTGGCTCTCGCCAGTTCTGGTACCCAGATCTCCTCAGTCTCAGCTCCAGACTCCGCCGGTAAGCTCCAGCTCGCCTCGGACTCCTGCTCTCAGTCAATCAGGAAGGTGTTCCATCCGGACCTTCAATCCCTGCACCTGACGGCCTGGTTCCTGAGCTGCTAGAGTTCCAGGCTTTGGGTCTTTTCCGACGAGGTCCTCAATGTAGTTGAGGCGCCCCTCATGAGTCGACCAGAAAATGTTATGCCTTCAAAATGGAAAAGGTTTTCCATTTGGTGTCAGGGCAAGGCTTGGACCCTTCCTCCTGTTCCTTGGCAAGCATCTTGACTATTTATGGTCCCTTTCTAGTCAAGGGCTTAGGTCGACGACCCTAAGGGTGCACTTGGTAGCCATCTCTGCTACTGAAGGGCCGAAGCAGTCGGTGGCGCAGGAGAAGGTGGTCTGGCGTTTCCAAAGGCCTTGATCACATTTCCTCCAGTGGGGAACCCCCACCTCCGTGGGATCTACTGCTGGTATTGGCAAAGCCTATGGGCAAGCTTATTCGAACCTATGCACAGGTGTGCTCTCTCTCACCTGTCGTGGAAGACCGCTTCTTGGTGGCTATATCACGCCAGCCAGAAGGATGGGAGAGCTCCAGGCGCTCCATCGAGTCTCCTACCTGGTCTTCCACAGGGACAGAGTTGTCCTGCGCCCCCACCCGAAATTCCTTCCAAGGAAAGTCGGAGTTTCACCTTAACCAGGTGTTGACTCTGCCGTGTTCTACCCCAATCACACCGGAGGGTCAATATAGGCTCCATACTCTGGATCTCTAGAAGGGCGCCGCTATTATAAGGAGCGCACGGGCTGAAATTCGGGAGAGGTTCGCCAGCTGTTTGTCACCTACGCTGAAGCCGCATCTGGCAGACCTGCAGCAGCGGACGATACAGCAGGTGGGTAACCTCCTGCATAGATCTCTGTTATAAGTTAGCGGGTATGGAGCTCCCAGAGGGATAAGAGTCATTCTACCCGCTTATACTGCTGTAACGGTGGCTGCTTCCAGGGACGCCCTATCCAGGAAATCTGCAGGGCTGCTACCTGGAAGTCAGCAAACACCTTCATTACCCATCACCACATCGACCTTGAGTCACCCGGATGCTGGTTTTGGGGCCCTCGGTTCTCCAGTCTCTTCCCAAGTAAGTATATGGGGTGTGCTGCCTTTGCCTCCCTCCTCCCGGAGAACTGCTAGGAGTTCGTTATCGAGTGTGGATGAACAATATATCCATGTCCCTAGAAATACAGGTTACTCACCTGTAACAGGAGTTCTAGGAATGGTATATGTTGTTCATCCACACGACCCACTCCGACCTCCTCGCTTCGACGCACAACCTGAGCTTTCCAGCGGCCAGATTCATGCCATGGGGCGGAGTCGAGAGTTATACCACCCGGTGGGTGGAGGAGCAAGCTTGAAGACCTTCCGCAAGATTTAAAGCGGCAAGGATACTGCCAATGAGTGTGGATGAACAACATATACCATTCCTAGAACTCCTGTTACAGGTGAGTAACCTGTATATCTTTACCATTTTAACACATAATCGGCAAACAAGTACCTCTTTTAACGGAGCTCCCTCTGCACAAATAGCGATGGCAGAATGGAGCGATTATCTGGCAGCCCGGGCGGGACTCGAGCATAGAAACACCCAACCCCTCCCAGATTAATTATAACCACAATCTTGGCAGCTCTTAAAGAGACAGTACACAGAGACTATACAGGCACTCTCTGGCAATAAGATTAAACTACAATCGCAGAACACCAGCCTGGCAGTGAGCAATTAGGCAAGCTCAAGGAAGATTTTTCGGGACCCCCATTTGTAGGGGGGTTACAAATATAAGAACATTCTCTGGTATTCTAGTGGTACCCTGCACCTGATCTCTGAGATCATGGCAGAATATTCCCTGATATTCTAGTGGTACCCCTTACCCGATCCCTGAGATCATGGCAATACATTCCCTGGTATTCCAGTGGTACCTCGTACCCAATCCCTGAGATCATGGCAGAACATTCCCCAGTGTTCTAGTGGTACCCCATACCCAATCCCTGAGATCGTAGCAGAATATTTCCTGATATTTCAGTGGTACCCCGTACGTGATACCAGAGATCATGGCAGAACATTCCCAGATATTCTAGTGGTACCACTCCATGCCTGATCCCCAAGATAATATAAGAGCATACCCTAGTATTTTAATGGCCCCTCCCCCTCGTACCAGATCCCCAAGACAGTGTAAGAACATTCCCTGGTAGTCTAGTGGTACCACCACGTGCCTGATCCCTGAGATAATGTAAGAATATTACCTGGCATTCTAGTGGTCCCCCCATGTCTGATCCCCAAGACAGTGTAAGAACAATCTCTGTAGTCGTGTGGTACCACCACGTGTCTCCGATCCCTGAGATAATGTAAGAACATTCCTTGGTATTCTAATGGTACGCCCCATGCCCGATCCCTGAGACATTGTAAGAAAATTTCTGATACTGACTGTTCCCCCATTCCCGATCCCTGAGATAGTGTAAGAACATTCCCTGGTATTCTAATGATACCTTCTGTGCCCAATCCCTGAGACATTGTAAGAATATTTCCTGATACTGTAGTGGTTCCCCCATGTCTGATTCCCAAGACAGTGTAAGAACATTCTCTAGTAGTCTAGTGGTACCACCATGTGTCCGATCCCTGGGATATTGTGAGAACATTCCCTGGTATTCTAATGGTACCACCTCATGCCTGATCCCTGAGGTAATGTAAGAACATTCCTTGGTATTCTAGTGGCATCCCACGTCACTTTTGAGCTCCAAGTTAATGTAAGAACATTTCCTGATATTCTGATGGTAACCCCCTCCTGACTGATCCCCAAAATAATGCTAGAACATTACAAACAGGCAGAACAAGTAACATTCCAAGCTCCTGGGTACAAGTGGTTAGAGATCTGGCTGATCCATCCGATGCTTGCAAAAGATTTAGGTGTCCCGGTGTTCTCACCCTGGCTGGGCCCCTGATGAAGCTCCACCCAGAGCGAGCACTGGGGCCCCTGGACTAGAGTTTCTTCTTGCATCAAGGTACTGTAGAGTGGCTGTGTATCTGCACAATAAATCTTTTTGGTAGTATCTGATGGGTTTGGAGTGCTGCTTGTTCCAATGCTCTAGGTAATGTAAGAAGATTCCCTTGTGTTCTAGTGGTACTCCCATGCCCAATCTCCAAGATAATGTGAGAACATTCCCTGGTATTGTAGTGGTATCACCTCTTGTGCCTGATCCCTGAGATTATGTAGGACCATTCCCTGGTATTCTAGTGGTACCCTCCCACACCTGATCCCGAAGATTATGTAAGAATATTTCCTGGTATTTTAGTGGTGCTTCCCTCCTGCCTGATCCCCTAGATAAAGTAATCCCCCTTGCACCCAATCCCCAAGACAATGTAAGAACATTCCCAGGTATTCTAGTAGTTCCCCCTCCAGCACCCAATCCCTGAGATAATGTGAGAACATTCCCTGGTATTGTAGTGGTATCACCTCTTGTGCCTGATCCCTGAGCTTATGTAGGAACATTCCTTGGTATTCTTGTGGTACCACCCATCCATGCCTGATTCTTGAGATAATGAAATAACATTCCCTGGTATTGTAGTGGCATGCCCCATGTCTGATCCCAGAGATAATGAAATAACATTCCCTGGCATTGCAGTGGTACGTCCCATGTCTGATCCCAGAGATAATGAAATAACATTCCGTGGCGCTGTAGTGGTATGCCCCATGCCTGATCCTTGAGATAATGAAATAACATTCCTGGTGTAGTGGCACGCCCAAGTCTGATCCCAGAGATAATGAAATAACATTCTGGCGCTAGTGGTACGCCCATGCCTGATCCTTGAGATAATGAAATAACATTCCTGGTATTGTAGTGGCACACCCCAAGTCTGATCCCAGAGATAATGAAATAACATTCCCTGGCGTTGTAGTGGTACACCCCATGCCTGATCCCAGAGAAAATGAAATAACATTCCCTGGTATTGTAGTGGTACGCCCCATGCCTGATCCCAGAGATAATGAAATAACATTCCCTGGTGTTGTAGTGGTACGCCCCATGTCTGATCCCAGAGATAATGAAATAACATTCCGTGGCATTGTAGTGGTACGCCCCATGTCTGATCTCAGAGATAATGAAATAACATTCCCTGGTATTGTAGTGGTACACCCCATGTCTGATCCCAGAGATATAGGGAATAATGGATGGAGAAGGGTTTGATATGATAATTTAATGCACACTCGAGTTGTGGGATGCTACATAAACCCCGAGGGCGAAGCCTGAGGGGTTTATCAAAGCATCCCACAACGAGGGTGTGCATTAAATTCTCATATGAAAAACCGTCCCCATCTTTTATTTTTTATAATAACAGCCCAGCAATTTTTCTCCAGCAGTTTGTGACACTGTTTGGCCCCACCCACATACAGAATGTTGGCCAATGAGGCAGCAGCATAGTTTGACTGCCATGGCTCATGAATGTCATAACAACCAGCTGATTGTTATGGGAAATATCAACCTGGTCAGTACATTGAGAGAAATTGCTGACCAGTTATTATAAAGAAATAACATTCCCTGGTATTGTAGTGGTATGCTCCATGTCTGATCCCAGAGATAATGAAATAACATTCCCTGGTATTGTAGTGGTATGCTCCATGTCTGATCCCAGAGATAATGAAATAACATTCCCTGGTATTGTAGTGGTACGCCCCATGTCTGATCCCAGAGATAATGAAATAACATTCCCTGGTATTGTAGTGGTACGCCCATGTCTGATCCAGAGATAATGAAATAACATTCCCTGGTATTGTAGTGGTACTCCTATGTCTGATCCCAGAGATAATGAAATAACATTCCTGATATTGTAGTAGTACGCCCATGTCTGATCCCAGAGATAATGAAATAACATTCCCTGGTATTGTAGTGGTACGCTCCATGTCTGATCCCAGAGATAATGAAATAACATTCCCTGGTATTGTAGTGGTACGCCCCATGTCTGATCTCAGAGATAATGAAATAACATTCCCTGGTGTTCTAGTGGCACTGCTCCATGCTGCATACCTGATGCCAGAGGTAATGTAAGAATAATTCTGATATTCTTGTGGTACCCCAATCTGGTCCCCAAGATAATGTGAGAGCAATTCCTGCCATTCTAATTGTACCCCCATCTGATCCCTGAGGTAATGTATGAACATTCTTGGGTATTCTGGTGGTACCCACCTTGTGCCCGATCCCTGAGGTAATGTATGAACAGGGTTAATGGTGGTATTCAAACCACTATGGGGC
This sequence comes from Neoceratodus forsteri, assembly GCA_016271365.2. NCBI lineage: Eukaryota > Metazoa > Chordata > Ceratodontiformes > Ceratodontidae > Neoceratodus > Neoceratodus forsteri. The sequence continues at coordinate 1,477,563,328 of CM028132.1, read as the reverse complement.
CCCAGGATCATATAGGCCTCATGTTTATTTGTGCTTTTACTATTCTGAGCATTCCCAATTGGCTGTCCTCTATTCAAACCATTTCTCCCTCTGCGTAAAACCCACAGTGAAATTATGGGGTTTAGAAGTTGTCACATGTATAATGCAAACTAAATACTGTATTGTATTTATTGTACTGTACGTACCTTTATGTATTTATTATATAGTGTAAGGTCGAACGTTGGTAGAGATGGAAATCCATCCCTCCAGAAATCTTGTCATGCTGCACTAGCTATGTGAGCTTGTTTGTTATGCTGCACTAACTACGTCAGCTTGTTTGTCGTGCTGCACTAGCTACGCCAGCTTTGTTTGTTGTGCTGCACTAGCTACGCCAGCTTGTTTGTCGCGGCTGCACTAGCTACGCCAGCTTGTTTGTCGTGCTGCACTAGCTACGTCAGCTTGTTTGTCGTGCTGCACTAGCTACGTCAGCTTGTTTGTTGTGCTGCACTAGCTACGTCAGCTTGTTTGTTGTGTTGCACTAGCTACGTCAGCTTGTTTGTTGTGCTGCACTAGCTACGTCAGCTTGTTTGTCATGCTGCACTAGCTACATCAGCTTGTTTGTTGTGCTGCACTAGCTACGTCAGCTTGTTTGTCATGCTGCACTAGCTACGTCAGCTTGTTTGTTGTGCTGCACTAACTACGTAGCTAGTGCAGCATAAGAACTTAGAACGTGGTCGCACATGTGCAACTGGCGATCCACGATCCTCGGGAAACAGCTGCGGCAGTGAGAGCTGTCCATGGAGGCGAGGTGGAGATAAAAAAAAAAGTAAGGACACCCATTGCCTTTTGAGAGACCATTCACTATAAAAGACAGTGTATTATTGTCATACGGCCAAGGATATTTTTTAACTCTTGAGGTTTTCATGGTAACTAGACCTCTTGTGCTGCGCTCTCAAGGTCTCCATTTGCCATGGAGTGAAAAATATCCTTGTTGTGTATGAGCGATCACATGCTATCCTCTATGTTATGATAGTCTGTATTGTCTAAGTATGTCTTATGTAACTTGAAATGCTATGGGACTGCACTGAAAATAAACCTTTGGTTCAACTGAACCTTATCCCCGATCATATTATTTGATATGAATAAAACTTTTACTAATACTTCTACATCACTCAGTATGCTAGTGGTACCTACCTCATGCCTAATCCCTGACATAATGTGAGAACATTCCTTGGTATTTTAGTGGTACTCCCCGTGCCTGTTCTCCGATATAATGTGAGAACATTCCCTGGTATTTTAGTGGTACCCCCCGTGCCTGTTCTCCGATATAATGTGAGAACATTCCCTGGTATTTTAGTGGTACCCCCCGTGCCTGTTCTCCGATATAATGTGAGAACATTCCCTGGTATTTTAGTGGTACCCCCCGTGCCTGTTCTCCGATATAATGTGAGAACATTCCCTGGTATTTTAGTGGTACCCCCTGCCATTACTGATCCCTGACATATAAGAACATTCCCTGCTATTCTAGCCATATCCTCACTCCACCCTGATCCCTAAGATAATGCAGGAAGATTCCCTCAGGTATTCTAGTGGTACCCACGCCTCACCAGGTCCTGGATATGATGCAAAAGATAAAAATATTCCCGGTATTCTCCTGGTATTTCAGTGGTGCCGCTACTTCTGACCTACCTGAATACACCCAAACATGTGGCGGGTAGAGCTGTAGGTGACAACTGGCTTAGACCTTCCTCCCTCCTCCTGGCCAACTGCTGTCTGAATGACGTGACTGAGTTTCAAGTGCACTGTACAAGTACCTGTGCGCTTCATCCCTGTAATTGAATTGGCTGCCAGCCAAGGCGGCAAGAGGATGGTCTATGCCACTTGCCATCTACAGCTCTGTCCACCAGTGAGGACTGGTGAATTTAGATGGGTTGGATGCCGGGGGTGGGTCATTTTTCAGCAGGGATTGGCTGGGAGGGGGTACCACTGGACTTGCTTAGGAAGTTATTCAATACACAATGAGGATCAGGGAGGAGTGGGTACCACTGGAATACAGGGGAATTTATTCACTACACATTGGGAATCAAAGGGAAGGTACCACTGGACTGCTTGGGAATTTATTCAGTACACAACAGGGATGAGGGGGTGGTACCATTGTAATACAGGGAATATATTCACTATATAACAGGGAACAGGGAGGAGGGGTACCATTGGACTGCCAAGGAATGCATACACTACATAAGGGAGAGTGGGCAGAAGGCACGTACCACTGGACTGCTTGGGAATTTATTCAGTGCTCCCGGACAAAGGGATCACTGTACCACTCTTACAGCAGCGCCAGTGGACTGCCGGGAATTTTTCATTACACAGTGGCAATTGGGGCAGAAGGGGGACCACTGGCTGCTAGGGAAGTTATTCACTATAGAACAGGGATCAGGCCTCTCGGCTGCTTGTGCACTTTCAGACTACTTCAGTGGTCATTCCCTCACCTCCTCCGAAAATGATCAGAGCTTGCCTGTACAAGCATTTCACACTGGATGACTTCTACACAGACTTGTCCACCACAAGACTAGACTGTGTCAACCTTGCTGCTCCCATAGCTGGTGCCTAGGAATTCTTTGCCAGAGAAATTCTCGGTGTCTATAACAAACATGTACCCATCAGAAAATATGTGGTCAAAGGAGATCATTACCCCAGATCTCGAAGGAGATTATTGAGTTGTTCCCTCAAAGGCATGTTGCTTGGTCCAGATTTAGTAAGACCAAATCCCTCAGAGACAGACAGTATTATAGAACATTTCAGAATATTAAAACAATTGTCAGTAGCAAAAGCAAAAGTCTACTACCACAACCACTGGGAGGACAGCAAGCATCATTCCAGCGAATTCTGGTCAGGGGCTAACAACCTGTTTAAAACGGATGCTAGAGAACAACTTAGTCATATCTAGAACCCCTCTGGGGACCTTGTCTCCTGTTTTCCAGGCATTGTGAATGCCTTTAACTCACACTTCACTAACCTCCAAATCACCGCTAAGCTCTAGCACTCCTTGATGCCAACCATGGCTGGTCTCTGACGCGACTCAGAGTCTGACCCTCATGATCTGTAGACTTTAACTTCAACAAATTACTACAGAAGAGGTACTGAAGACACTGAAAGGCCTCAACCCAAAACAGAGTGCTGGTGCTGACCCCCTTGACCCAAAACCTATCTGCTTGTGGCACATCATAGCTGTGCCACAGTTACCATACTGTTAAAAGTCTTCGCTTCTAATGAGATGCCTGCTGGCTGGAAATGTGCAGATGTTGTACCCCCTCAACAGAGGAGGGGGTTAAGCAGGATCTCAATCAATACAGATTCATTTTAGTCCTTCCTATCCTCGCCAAGGTTCTCAAAAAGTGACCATTTCAATCTGCTCAATCTGTTCTTCCCATGCAGTCTAGCCCCAGGAAGGAGCATTCCACCATATCTGCATTGCTCAAAGTCACCAACAATCTCCAAGCAGCCATGAATAATGGTAACCTCACTGGGACTGCCTTCGTGGACCTTTCCATGGCTCAAGACACTAGGTCTCAGCCAACCTGCCGTCAAATCATTTGAAAACTACCTGAGTAACCAAACTCAGCTAGTGTTCATTTAAGGCTTTAGATCAGACCTTGTGGTCTTTAATCTTTGGGTTCATTGAGGCTCAGTCCTGGACTCCTGCTGTTCTCCAGTTTTGTTAATGACCTCCTGAAGGACACCAGGAGGTGGTATCTATACATATGCAACGACACCATACTCTAGTGCAGTGGCAATATCCAAGGTTAATTCAGTACCCCAATCTAATTTGAATACAGTCTCCTGGTTCATCAACAACCCTGATCCTTAAATGCAACCAAAACTAAGTGCATGGTGTTTGGGTTCCAGAATGTGTTAACTTTCATTAGCTAATTCACTTGTAATCATAACAACAGATGGCAATGCTATTGAGCAAGTCAGCATATTCAGATATCTAGGCTTGATGTATGACTCACACACAGTAGATACATCAGTCACATATCAACAATCGTAGCACCAAAGCACAACTTTCTCTACAGGTCTAAATGCTACCTCATTGTTCATGTGAGGAAACAAGTGGTCTCCCATATCTTGTTCCCTTCCATCGACTGTGGAGACATCATACACCACTGTGCAAACAAAACCAACTCTACTGTTCTTGGATCTTTTGTAGAACAAGTTGTGAAGGTTCATCCTCTTGTGTGGTTGGTGTGCCCATCGCTATCTGCTATTTGACCACTTTAACTGGCCATGTCCATTCAGCAGGCATAACTATGGCTGGTGTTCTTCATTGTACAGCTGTACACAAGGAAAAGCCCCTGATTATCTCCTAGCCCACTACATGCAGTCGTGCAGGGCCTACTCCAGCCCCTGATTATCTCCTAGCCCACTACATGCAGTTGTGCAGGGCCTACTCCAGCCCCTGATTATGTCCTAGCCCACTACATGCAGTCGTGCAGGGCCTACTCCAGCCCCTGATTATCTCCTAGCCCCCTACATGCAGTCGTGCAGGGCCTACTCCAGTCCCTGATTATCTCCTAGCCCACTACATGCAGTTGAGCAGGGCCTACTCCAGCCCCTGATTATCTCCTAGCCCACTACATGCAGTCGTACAGGGCCTACTCCAGCCCCTGATTATCTCCTAGCCCGCTACATGCAGTCGTACAGGGCCTACTCCAGCCCCTGATTATCTCCTAGCCCACTACATGCAGTCGTGCAGGGCCTACTCCAGCCCCTGATTATCTCCTAGCCCGCTACATGCAGCGTGCAGGGTCTACTGCAGGCCCCGATTATCTCCTAGCCCGCTACATGCAGTCGTGCAGGGCCTACTGCAGGCCCTGATTATCTCCTAGCCCACTACATGCAGTCGTACAGGGCCTACTCCAGCCCCTGATTATCTCCTAGCCCACTATGTGCAGTCGTGCAGGGCCCACTCCAGCCCCTGATTATCTCCTAGCCCACTACATGCAGTTATGCAGGGCCTACTCCAGCCCCTGATTATCTCCTAGCCCACTACATGCAGTTGTGCTGGGCCTTCTCCAGCCCCTGATTATCTCCCAGCCTCACATGCAGTTGTGCAGGCCTACTCCAGCCCCTGATTATCTCCTAGCCCGCTACATGCAGTTCTGCAGGGCCTACTCCAGCCCCTGATTATCTCCTAGCCCACTACATGCAGTCGTGCAGGGCCTACTCCAGCTCCTGATTATCTCCTAGCCCACTACATGCAGTTATGCAGGGCCTACTCCATCTAACCAACAGCAGCACTTACCTTCTCAGTTCTCAGGATAGAGCATGAATTTGATAATATGGCCTTCACATTTTCAGCACCATAATTTCATTCTCAGGTAAGAATCCAATGTCATCAAATGCCTATTTTCATGGGGGACCCGAGTCAAACAAATACAAAACAAACTTATGTTATTATCCTTATGGAGTCCTTATATATACATACAATGATGCAAATGAGAAAATTCAGCATAAGATAAAAAGGTAGAAGGACTGGTTCATTTGCCATATAATGAAAGGCTGGATTCTCTTAAGCTGCGCCTCTGCGTAAGAAGAAAAGAGGAGATTTGTTGGTACTATATGCCATTATTCACGCTAACGATGCATATCTTATGTCAGAACTGAATTTAACTTTTTAAAAACTCAATATACAGACAAGCGTCATCCACTACAGTTAAAAGGTCACATTTTTAAGACCACGGTTAGAAAGCATTTTATACCCAGAGGGTTGTTGAATGGTGGAATTGGTTGCCGGAACATGTAGTTATAAGTGTACAAAACAGGAATTAAAGGAAAACTAGACAAATATGTAATGGAAAATGTTTAAAGCTCTTTCAATCAGGAGGCAGTATAGCGCAGTGGGTTAAGGCTCTAAGCTGCAGACCTGGAGACCTGGGTTTGAATACCACAGCCGCTTAGGTGCATACTGTGTGATCCTGAGCAAGTCACTTAACTTCCTTGTGCTCCCAGGTGACATCTGGAAACAAGCTTCGCTTAGTGTGCTACACCTGGTTAAATAATGTTCCTATTCTTTTCTGGTTGAAGCTACAAGTGAGCTTGGCCTTCTGAGCTTCTAATAGTCCTAGTATGAATCCTAGTATATATTATACAAAATCAAATAAAACAATCACATGCAGTAGAAACAAATAAAATCATACTCAGTTTTGATTTAAATTAATTATAAGAACAAATAAGATGAAAATCAAATGATAAGGAATTCCAGTCTTTTATCGACCTATATAAAAGCATCATCTGACCCCACTTTGTTCGCTTACTTTCATTACTGTTTGCATGAATGTACCATTACAGATTGTTTTGTTTGCTTGCTGCCATCTATATTTTGGCCTTATGTAGCTAAAGCTGCTGAACTATGTTCATCTGTTGTCTGCTGCTGTCCTCGCGGACCACCATGAAAACAAGATGCTGCATCTCATGGGAATAACCTAATTGGGATAATTTCAATTATGCACAGGACAAGAAAGATCTGGGAAGCTGATTGGTTGGCAGCATTCCAGACCCATACTTATATTCCTCATAATGGAACGGCTAAAACAAGACCCTGGCAAGACATTGTTTACTTAAAATAATATCCCTGAGTCCTCTCAAAACCTTTATTCTAATCAGTTAAAAGATATGGCAGTTACCTGATTAATGACTCCAGCGCTGGACTATTTTATGCACCAATGTACTTCCACAGTTTAAAAACAATATATAACTTAATCGTTAGACCTGTGTTTGGGTCTTTGTTTACTTTACTGTGGGGGGCCAGTGCATAATCGCAATAACGCACTCCAGGGTGTGCTTTATTATAGGATATCGGCACTTCTTGGGTGCATAAGGCACTCAACTCCACCTCGTGCCTCACAACGCACCCGAGATGTGTGATATCCTATGATAAAGCATGCCCTGTCATGTGTTATTGCTTAATTATGAACTGGATAGGAGAAATCCTGGAAGCTCATTGGTTGACTGCATTCTCTACCCGTGCTGATACTGCACTGTAAAAGCATGTGTAGAAATAAAGCTCCTGCCAGCAGGTTTTTTTCCATGACTTCGCAGTACTCTGCTCCAAGTACCTTTACCAACTGTTATTTCATCTCCACCTACTGGTTACAGCATGAAATTACATAACTTTTTTTTCTTTAAGCTGTATCCCTAAACCTTAGGGAGAAACAAAACTACTAAATATTTTTAATAAGTTTTTTGCATTTTATAGTAATTACATTTTATTTTTTATTAGTTGGCACCTACGAAGAAAGGCTGGGAAACTTGAGTTTGTACACGCTGGAGAAGAGAAAGGATTGTGGGGATATGACTGAAACTTTCTATTACTTGAGGGTGATCAACAAATCTGGCACAGAGGGGTTGTTTAAGCTGAGGAAGTGAAGGGACACAAGGGGGCACGGTCTAAGACTGGAAGGTGGCAGATTCAGGAGGGAGATGAGAAGGCATTATTTCACTGAGAGGGTGGCGTCAAAAGGGAATGCTCTACCAGAGGAGGTGGTGGCATGCATGACAGTGGGCAGTTTCAAAACAGCATGGGACAGGGCAAGGGGGACTGGGTAAACATCGCTGAGCAGTTTCGAGGGTATGGGGGATGGGGTGGGGCAGCTGCAGTACAGGGCTGTTAGTTCAAGTTCAAGTTCAAGTTTATTTCAGGAAAACTCCATTGAGCAAGCTCATTCACAAGGAGGTCCGGTGACATGTTGACTTACACATACATACATAAATAGTTAATAAACAATATATACATAAATACAAGCGTCACATAATTCAGGCGTGATATACATACAAGGTCACCACATAGGATGACCGCAGGTGGTAATCAGCTGATATAACACAGGGAAGCGACTTGCAGATAGCATACTGATAATTGAAACATAGTAACTGGTGTTTGCAATATATACACTTTGGTAGATGGGACAAACAACTGAATAAAACAGATAAGGAAGGTAGGAATGGTTTGATAGTGTGATCAGCGAAGTGTATACATAGACAAGGCAAGGAGTAGGAGGGGAAGGGGTAGCAGTAATTGGGATGCTGCAGCAGGGTAGCAGATGTAAGTCAGGTGCCAGAACGTGGAATAGTATCTTGTTATAGATGAAAGTGCAGGCAATAAGTAATTAATATGAACTAAGCAAGTATGTCTTACCAATGGATGCACATGGCACACATAGGGAAAGAAGAGGCTTAATGACACTTACAGGTATCTTTTATTTTAGCTGAGCTTAGCAATTTGTAAGAGTTAATTGAAACTGTGCCAGTTAGTTTCAGTACGGTTTGTAATTGGTTCCAAATAGAGGGAAGGGCATGTGCATGTTAGCTGCGCATTCAAGCAGACTTGACAGACCGCGAGGCCTGTTCTGCTGGCAAGTTTCATATGTTCGCATGTTCATAATACATCAGTGGATCTAGTTCTCAGAATCACAGTAATACACTCCAGGGCGCGTTTTATTATAGGATATTGTCACTTCTGGGGCAAGTAAGGCACTTTGCCTCATGATTCATAACGCGGCTAAGGCATGCAGATATCCTATGATAAAACATGCCCTGTTGTATATTACTGATTAAATAAATTGCCACTTGGGCAAAGCAGAATACTTAGTTGCAGTTGTAAACATCTAGGTATCTATGCAAAAAAATATAAATAATTGACCTGTGAAATTTTTAATTTATGCCTGTGAATTTCACCAGGCCCTGTCTGTTGCCCATGAGTGACTTGACTTACTTCTCTCTCCCCTTGCCAGGAGCCTGAGTTTAAACCAAGCCATGGAGGAGGGCTGTGAGCTGGACCTTATCTACATCACGGAGCGCATCATCTCCGTGGCCTTTTCAGCCACCGCTGATGAGCTGGCCTACAGCAACAACCTCAAGGAAGTGGCCCAGATGTTGAAGTCAAAACATGGAGACAACTACTTGGTAAGGAGTGACAAGAGCCATCAAGGGGCAAGGGGAGGCCTCACACATAGACCTGTTTGGGGACATGGGTGTGTGTGGGAGAGTGGTACTGTAGATGAGATAACTGGAGAAATGGTAGTTCAAACACAGGAGTACAACTGCAGAAGAGAACCAGGAATGCATTGCCTGGGGCTGGTATTTACAGGTGAACATTTGGGCAATTGTGTAAAATATTGGACCACCTTATGGTACTTACCTAGTTATGCCTCACTCCTTGGCACGTTGGCCCACTTATGGCATGCTCTAAACCACGTCAGCCTGTAGTTTTTTTTATTAGTTTATTTGAGTTGGGGGGCTTTGCCCCTCAAATCCCCTGTGTAAAAAAAACAGGTGTGTTGGGGGTGGGGTTGGGGGGCAGCCCCCAACTCAAATAAACTGAAAACCGAAACCAACATCAAGCACGTGACGATAGTGGCAGAGCGCAGCTACAGTATTTGTTAATTATGCTATATTCGTAGCTTTGTGCTACGCTAATAGCAGTGGTCTGATATTCTACACAATCACCAACATTTGAATAATCTGAACTCTATCTCATCAGGTGTTCTGTCTGCCAGTGGTCCATGACAGCACGTCAGTCTTTAAGATGCCTTTTGAGGAAATCAGCTGCCCTGACAGAGCTTGATTTGGGACACAGGTGTGCCTTCATGCTGCTGTCCATAGGGGAGATTTTTTCCCCATTCTGTGTATATACCTCCTGCCACCAGTGTGCCCCTCGGTAGTCAGCCTCTTCAGCACTATCAGCCACCATCACCAGGTATTACCCCCTTTTTTCTGTTCTTCCATGATGACACTTGTGGCTGGGCCTTCGGAATTGCTCTTACCCTTCTGGAGGCCAGGATCCAGTGGAGGAGGGTGTCTGGTCAGTGGTAGAGGGCCTGTGGGGAGATGGCCATAATCCTGCATCCATTGGATGAGGCTGTAAACCGTGGTCGCTTCTGCCTATCTCTGGTCACTGTTCCGGTGGAAGTAAAAGATCACGTGGCACTTATCAAAGAATAGGGACATTTCCCGGGTGTCATGCCCAACATTCCCCCACCAATAAAACAGGTGCACACCCAGGACACACTTGGAAAAAAGCTGTCCTACATGTCCTACATGCTGGGCCTTTGGAGATCTTAGGGCTCAGCTCCGGGCAGCATGGGCAGAGATTGCACGCCTCAAATTTCATATTGAAGAGGAAATACATTATAAGAACCACCCGCCATTTCCCCAGCATCCAACAGAAAAACCTCGACCGCAGAGGGTAGTTGGTCCAGGAGGTTGGCAGGTGGTTAGGAGGAGCAAATCAGGTGCCCCATCACTCTCTGCTCTCCAACGATTACCTCCAAAACCATATAAACACTACAAACAGGTATCTGCCTCTATCTCTGAAATCAAATAAAGAGGCAGAAGACACTGCAGAGCAGGACACTGCGGCACAGGAGCTAGCACAACAAAACTCACCCAAATCAGGAACCAAAACTAAACAAGCACAAAGGAAATCCAAAAAACTTCTGATCATAGGAGACTCCATGATTCGGGGAGTTGATACCCATCTCCAGCCAGGGGTGATGGTCAGATGTCTCCCAGGTACATCAGCATGGAGAGACACTGACCGCATTACAAAATTGTTCACAAAGCAGGAGAAAACATTGATGTCCTAGTACACATAGGGACTACTGATCTCGCCAGCCGGGTCAGTTGTGGAGACCAAGGAACACCTGACTAGGCTGGTGACAAACTATCATCTGTTTCTGTCTGGCATCTCCTTCTCTGAGATCCTGCCAGTCTTTTGAGAGGGGAGCAGATGGACGGAAGGTCAGAGAAGGGGAGATAGGGGAGCTAAACACGTGGCTCAAGGACTGGTGCCAGGAAAAGGACACAGATTTGTAGGAACTGGCAACAGTTCTGGGAGCGAAAGTTCTTTAAATTTGATGGACTGCATCTGACTAAAGAGGAGTCAGTGCATTGGGGCAGAAGTTTGACGTCTTTGCAGAATATTTAAACTAGCAAATGGGAGAGGTGCAGCACCCCATACATCGAATGGAAGAACACCCCTCCCCTCAGCTAGTGGTCAAACAGGAATTCAGCGTGTTTGCTGCTCAGTTGCATCACCAGGTAAGAAAAAGGTTTGTCTCCCCATCACGATGCACAGGGTAATGCCAAACTTCACCCAACAACTAACACACCAAAATCCAATGGAAAATCATGTACACAATGCTCACAGCCTGGGAAATAAGATCCCAGACCTGCAGGCAATAATGTCAGAGGCTAAACTGGACATAGTAGCAATTAGTGAGACGTGGTTTACCAGTAACCACACTTGAGAGACTTCTAGTACCTGGCTAGTGTATTGTTCTAGAAGAGACCGAGGTACAAAAAGGGGTGGAGGAGTGGCCCTGTATGTTAATGAAAAATCAAAGCTACAGAAATTCAGAATACACATAAGGAGCCAGAAGAACTGTGGGTCACCCTGAAACAGGAAATGGACAGCTATAAGAACTGGGTTGTCTACAGGCCCCAGACCAGAGGGAGGACATAGACACATTACTGTTAGAAGATATACAAAACATGACAGCTAAAGGGAGGTTCTGATAATGGAGACTTCAACATGCCAGATACAGATTGGTCAATACCAGCAGGAACATCTGCCAGAACTAGACTCATAGTGGATTCCTGCAGGAGAGGGCCTCAAACAACTGGTACAGCAATCCACAAGAGACAGGGCTATCCTAGATCTAGTACTGACTAACAAAGAAGGGATCACAGATCTCGGGTAGAAGGTCACCTGGGAGCCAGTGACCATCACATGGTATGGTTCAATTTGGCTACTACATCTAAATCATCCCATTCCAAGGCAAAAATACGGGACTTCAGAGGAGCTGACTTTGATAAGATGGCCAACAGAGTTAAGCTAGCCCTGGCAAAAGAAACACAGGTGAGGGGGCATAGCAAAGTGGGCAAGCATTAAGGATGCAATACTTGAAGCAACATCCCATTGTGTTAGACAGAAAAGGAAGTGCAAAAGAAGAAGGAAACCACTTTGGTTCTCAAATACAGTAGCAGAAAAGGTCAGAGCCAAAAGGCTGGCCTTCAGGAAACATAAGGGAACACAGCGGGATGAAGATAGGGAGGCATACCAAACTGCCCTAAGGGAAGCAGGTAAGGCAGTAAGGCAGGCAAAGTCCCAAACTGAGGAAACACTAGCATGAACAGTAAAAGAAGGTGACAAGACTTTCTATAGATACATTAGTGAAAGGAGAAAGTCCAGAGTGGGTATTGCTAAGCTTAATGGAGAAAATGGAGCATGTGAGGAGGAGGACCCTGTAAAGGCATCTATCCTAAATAGATACTTTTGCTCAGTATTTACTGAAGAGAAGGTAGGGCAGGGCCCACAGCTCAGCATCATGGACACAGGGGGGAGGGAGGTGAGCACTACTCCCTTTACAAAAGAAAGGGTCCTACAAGAGCTTGCTAAGCTCAGGTAGATAAGGCAATGGGACCTGATGGCATACATCCCAGGGTACTTAAGGAGCTAAAGGAGGAACTAGCAGAGCCATTAGCAGAATTGTTTAGTGAGTCTCTGAGCACAGGAGAGGTCCCAGAAGACTGGAGAAGGGCTCATGTGATCCCGCCTCCACAAGAGTGGTAGCAGGAGGAGGCGGGAACTACAGACCGTCAGTCTTACCTCAGTAGTGGGCAAGATTATGGAGGCACCTTAAGGAAAGGATAGTGCAACACCTGGAATCCATAGGGGCACAGGATCCAAGACAGCATGGGTTTACAAAGGAAGGTCCTGTCAAACTAATCTCATAGATTTCTTTGACTGGGTAACCAGAGTGGTGACCAAGGGAGTAGCAGTTGATGTCGCCTACCTTGACTTCAGCAAAGCTTTGACACTGTTCCACATAGAAGATTGATAAATAAGCTGGGTAGGCCTCAGGGTGGTCAGAAGTTGGTCAACTGGGTGGCAAACTGTTGACGGCAGAAAACAGAGAGTGGTGGTAAATGGTATACAGTCAGAAGAGATGCAAGTCACAAGGGGTACCTCAGGATCAGTCCTGAGGCCAGTCCTCTTCAACATCTTCATTAGTGACCTTGCAGATGGACTAGAGGGTAAGGTTTGTCTGTTTGCAGATGACACCAAGATCTGCAAATAGAGTAGATGATCCAGATGGGGTGGCAGAATGAGAAGAGATCTGGATAAACTAGCAGAATGGTCAGAAGAGTGACAACTGGGATTTAATGCAAAGAAGTGCAAAATCATGCACATAGGAAGAGAAACCCTGAAGCCACCTATAGGCTGGGAGGAGTTGCTAGCAGTCACAAAGGAAGAAAGAGACTTGGGCATCATCATCACTGATGACCTAAAATCATCCAAGCAGACCTCTAAAGCAGTAGGTAAGGCTAGGGGGTGTTAGGTGTATTAGTAGGGGTATCACAAGTCGTAGAGGGAGGTAATAATCCCTCTGTACAAGACACTGGTTAGGTCCCCATCTGGAGTACTGCGCAGTATTGGAGGCCACACCTTCACAAGGACATTAACCAAATTGAGGCAGTCCAGAGAAGCAACCAAATGGTGGCAGGGACTGCATCAGAAGACATATGAGGACAGATTAACGGAGCTCAATATGTATACCCTTGAGCAAAGGAGGGAGAGAGGTGATATGATCGAGGCATTCAAACACCTTAATGGCATAAACAAGGTGAAAGAGTCTAACATGTTTAAATATAAGAAAAATAGCAGGACAAGAGGACACAGCATGAGAGTAGAGGAAGGCTGATTAAGGGGGAATGTGAGGAAATTCTTTTTCACAGAAAGGGTGGTGGATGCATGGAATGGCTTACCACAAGAAGTGGTGGCTATGAATACAGTGCAGGGCTTCAAACAGGCATGGGATAGGCATAAGGGAGCAATACAAATGACTATGAATAAATAGGCCACTGACAGAGCAAAGGCCGATGGCACATTTATAAGGTAGAAAAACAAATGGGCAGACTGGATGGGCCTTGCGGTCCTTATCTGCCGTCAACTTCTATGTTTCTATGTTTCTATGTGTCACAGCTCAGTGTGCCTTTTCTGGGCAAACATTACAAATAAAGAAATAAATCCTGTGCAGTCAGAGCGTTTTTTCTCCCTTCCCCTAGAATGTTGCCAGGGAGGCCTCTCGGGCATGCGCATGTGATGTGTACTCGTGCCAGCAGCAGGTGGCACCCCCTCTTCCCCTCTGAGCAGCCCTCGTTGCACTGCCCCTTAAAGACACCCAGGTGGAGGCAGCATTGCAGAATTCGCTACCCACTCTGCCTGGAGGAAGGGAGTATCCACTGGCACTCTTGAGCTACTGGGACACTCAATCCTCCCCCTCCCATCCCCAAGTGCCTTGAGTTTATTCTGGGTCCTGGATCACAAGTGGTAGCCCTAGGGCTGCACAGAGGGGCTGGGGGCGTGTTACTAATTTACATATTAATTCATTTCCAGAATTGTATTTACTGTATGGATGAAAGAAGTGTTTCAGTTCTGCTAAGAAAGGGTTTCTGCACCAGTTCCTTCGTGGTTGATGCATGTATTTCCCATAATGCACTGACTGGAGGATATGTGAAACTGTATGCTTCTTTAAAATGTCGCTGCACTGCTAGCCTAGTAGAGGAGCCATGGCGCTTACCACTCCCTATGTGAGCAACCCTGGGTTTGGGAGTGGAATCTACTCGCTTAGGGGCTAGCAGCCTGGGTAGGGAGGACTGAGCATCCCAAGGACAGCTCTCCTCTCTTGGGGAGGGGGATCCTGTGTCCTGCTCTTCATCTGCTGGCCAGCAGGGGCTGGATAGTGCAAAGTCAGGGCACACACATGCTTGGAAAGGGGCCTGTATGTGCGCCCTTCCGGGGGCACGAATGGTACACCTTTTGCACACAGGTTACCTTTGTGAGTAAAATCTAAGGTGGAAAAGCTGACTGCAGCTGGATAATACCCCAATCACTGCTGGCCCTCCACCACTGACTAGAGCACCACTGTGTCTAGGTTGTGCTCTGGAGCATTTTGGCCACCTCCTGTGGCCCCACCATGGGGGTTGGGGAATCTGTTGGGGACCCTGCGGAGAGGTAATCCCTGGAGATGGCGGCTGACCAGACTGGAAGGAATGGGGGACAGGTTGGAGGCAAGGGGGCATAATCAAATGATTCAAACATGCAATGTGGCTGTACTGCCTCTGTGCTTTTTGTGTGAAGCTTGCTCTAGTGCATTGCAGTGAGGTTCTTCTTTTCTCTGACATGGTGTCTCCCTGTGACCCAAGGAGCTATCACTAAATGACAGGGGTCTGTCTGACCTCAGGTTGGTTGCATATGTTTTGCCCTGTGTATTAGTATTCACTCAGTCACTCTATTGGACTTTTTTATTTGATCTTTTTTTTTTTTTTAAATATTTTTTACAGCTCTTCAACCTCTCCGAGAGGAGGCATGACATCAACAAACTCAACCCCAAGGTAAGCAGAAATTTAACTTAAAGATTGCTTTGAATTAAAAAATCGTTCTGCAGGCCAGATATATGGACAAAAGTAAGGGGAGTACAAGTCCTGAATAACAAATCACGAATAATAGGAGGTACTGAGTAATTATCTCTGTTTGGGGGGAAATATTTGGGATGAATAAAAAAATGTAAAAAAAAAAATCAGTCCCTTCGTAGGTGGTTAAAGCTAGTCCCTCGACTGCCCCATCCCACTCAGCAGTCGGTTCCCGCCCTCCACCCCTCCCCACCTCTCAGAGACAGGCTTAAGAAGATAGGTTTAACATCAATTTTCAACACAGTCTTTTTTTGTTCTACTGCTTTAAAACTCTTCCTTTTCAGCTCTCAGCTGCCTTCCTGTACTGTCATCTGACTCCACCACATGGAATTTACCTCCTGTGGCTGGTTTGTCAGGGCCCCTCAAGACCCTCCAAAATCCAGATTCAGTGCTTTGTTAAGGGACAGGTGGCAGAGGAGGACCATACCACTAGCTTCATCCATGGGACTGGGAATTTCCCATTTTCATCACTCCCTTAGGATGTCGGTGGCAACTGCTCTGCGGCTAGTGCATTCATCCAGCTGCCACCCCTTCCCCAGCCACTCCTCCTGCAGTTCCATCTGTGGTCGTTCAGGTGGTACTAACACAGTAGAGTCAGATATCCACCCTCTCCAGAGAACGTGAGCATCCTCTGGGACATTCATTCCTCTCTCACCAGCCCTCCGAGCAACCCTGCCTTGTTTGCAGACCTGGGGTGCGACACTCGCAAGTGATAATGCAGCCACTGTGCTGACACAACCTACCATCTAAAACCCTTCCTAAACTCAGTCTCCCCTCCATAGAGGTCCCCCAGCCCCAAAATATGTGATTCAGTGGTGGCCCAATTCCTGATCTCAGGCCACAATTGGTTGGGGGGGGGGCAATGGTAGGCACAGGTCCAGGCTAGCTAGTCGATCCTCCCTCCCTTACCCCCTCCCTGATTAATCTGCTTAGTGCCTAAAGTGACAAAGACTGCTCTGCCCTCTCCCTCCTAGTTTTGCATGTGGCAAGCTACTACAGTCAGGTAGCTGACGACCGTGTGAGAAGGCAGGCTGTGGGTTAGGGAGGAGGGACCCACCAGTTAGGAAGGATTTGAGCTACCATTTTTCATTTATAATGTGTAGGAAAAAATCATGTATCCTGATTGGTTGGCACCTATGTTTTAGATCAGACTAATGCTCAGGTAAAAAAATGCTGGCTGTCAGGATGCAGCACACTAGCAGTATTCATGCTTTGTTGAACAATTCCTGATTGCCATTACAAACACGATGCCACCTTTACTGACCAAAAAATCCTTTAGGCCTTAAAAATCAAACTCCCTCAACATAAGAACAAATGAATTGAATGTTCCTCTCTTTTATCGTTCCCTCTTTACACACACACACACACACATATTAAATAACCTTCTCAGTTTCATTTTGTGGAGCTTTTTTCTGATCATGGACTCAACTGCTCCTATCCTTACCTGTCTACCAGGGACATCTTTGATGTTTGCCCAGCCCCAGATAAACTGAACCCTGACTTTACTGAGGCGGTGTGTGTGTGTGTGTGTGTGTGTGTGTGTGTGTGTGTGTATGTGGTGGGGGAGGGGAGGAACATTCAGTCATTAGAATTCTGCATTAGTTTAAATTCTGCATTCCATGATAAACATTCCATCTACTGAATGCATGGCTAGACAGATGCTTGACAGCTGGGAGGAATTACTTTACTAGTTACTTTAATAAAACAAAATATCTGTTTTAATAAAAAAATAATAATTTTGACTTTTCTTTGTTTTAAAGTTTTCACAATTTATCCATTTTATAAGCACAATATAACACATCGGTGTTATGCATTATGCTGCTGTAACCGCACTTCTGGGGTTAAAGGCACTCTGCCTGCTGCATTGTGCCTCACTATGCCCATGTGTGTGCAGTTAGATCAGTATAGTGCATGCCCCGTTGTGTCTTATTAAAACAATAAGACATGACGGGGTGTGTTACGGTGGGATAACGGCCTGCCTCGAGGGGGGTTGACATACAAAGCGAAGCTGAGTGCTTTCACTACTTTAGAAGGGCCGTTAGCCCACCATTAGGTACCCCCTGGAGTGCCTTATTGTGACTGTGAAATGAGTCTATTTTAGTAAATGGGATGTATTTTTTAAACATATTTTTGTTGAGCTACTTTCAGCTGGGCTGTTATTATGGGATAACGGTCCGGCTGAAAGTACCTCTTGGCTTTTCAGGGGCTAGCGTTTTTTCTACCCAGTTCATAACTAAGCAATAAAGTATGACAGGAGCTGCATTCGGGGGAAGGGGGGTTATGGTGGGATAATGGCCCACCTCGGGTGGGTCGAAGAACAAGGTGAGGCCTTTATTGTAACTTAGAAGCCACTACACACAGCTAGTACAGTACTTGTATTGTAACTTGGAAGCTACTATGCACAGCTAGTAGTTGTATTGTAACTTGGAAGCCACTACATACAGATAGTACTTGTATTGTAACTTGGAAGCTGCTATGCATAGTTAGTAGTTGTATTGCAACAAGTCTCGATGGCTGAGAGGGACCTGGGGGTGGTGGTGGATGTCAAGATGAACAACTCGGAGACTTGTAGGAGGGCAGCGGCAAAGGCCAACAGGATGCTTGGATGCATCGCTAGGGGGATCACCTCCAGAAGGAAGGAAGTGATACTCCCACTGTATAACTGCTTGGTGAGGCCCCACCCCAGTACTGCATGCAGTTTTGGAGGCCACATTTAAAGAGGGACATTGAACTCCAGGAGAGGATCCAGAGGAGGGCAACCAAAATGATTTGGGGCTTGGGGATAGGGACCTATGGGGAGAGGCTCAAGAGCTAAATATGTACACATTGGAGGAGAGAAGGGGGGGGACATGATAGAGGCCTCAGGTACATGGAGGGGGTAATAGGAGGAGCAGTCAGGGTGTCTCAAGGAAGGGGGGGAACTAGAGGGCATGGGTGGAAGTTGGGGGGAGATTCAGGGGAAAAGAGGAGGTGCTACTTCACTGAGAGGGTGGTGGAGCCATGGAATGTGCTGCCCAGGGGGATGGTGGAGGCAGAGACGGTGGAGGGGTTCAAGAGGGGTGGGACAGATACAGGGGAAGGGTTCTGGAAGCAAAAACCAGTACAGTGAGAATATCCAGGACTGGGAAGGGAGAAGCCAGAGAGGGAGAGGGGGGCAGTGAGGTCAGCTTCCAGGGTGGGGGCTGACCAAACGAGCAGACACGAAAGACCGTTGGGCCTATTCTGCTGGCATTTTAGTATGTTAGTAGCTCCAGTCGCTAGACAGTTATGCTGTAGAAATGTTTAGTCTAGAGACTCATTGCCAGGATTTTTAACTCTAGCATAGTGAACATATTTTTTTGTGAAATTGCAGTTCATATTTATTTATTTAATTTTATTTATTCATTCTCGAATTACAATACCTTTGAGCACATAACAGCTCTTTTACAAAGGTTCCACGTCAGTGGGAAGGGTGACAGACATACAACGGATGGTATTACATAAAATTTTGACAAGAAAGTATTTAAAATGACATTAACATTGCAACTAAATTTAAAACTATGAATCGGTAGGAAATCAAAAATAACCTAATAAAAGGAGGCAGCCCAAGGTGCTTTGTCAAATAGGTATAGGTAGATTTGGGTGAACAAAACTTCAGGCAAGTGAAGATAAACAGTGAAAAGAAGGTGGAGGGTAAAAAGGGTGAGATGAAAAAAGGATCAGGGAAGAAGGCAAGCAATAGGGCAGAGCGGTTAGGGTGAAAGTGGTCATTCGCAGAGAAAGTGGAAGAAGTAGGTACACAAGGATGTGTCAATACTGCTGAGGTAGTGCCATGTCAGTTGAAATAGTCACAGAAACTGTTAGCTGTAAGATGCTGATGAAGAGTGCTTTTAAATGGTCCCACTGCAAGGAAGAGATATCATTGGGCAGCTCATTTAACCATAGTGGTGCTCTATATGCAAACGATCATTGCTGTTATGTAGTCCGGCATCTTGGGACAGAGAAGAGTTGGTTGACTGAGCTATGTGCTGGGAGCCGCAAGAGGGGTTGAGTAAGCTTGTAACACCAGAAGGCAGGAGCCCAAGAAGGGCCTTTTTAGTTAGCAAGCAGGTTTGATAGTGAATCCTCCCAATTATCTGAAGCCAACCTGTTTGCACATGCAGTTCACATGTGTTGGTAAGACGTGCTGCTCCAGTAAGAAGTTGGCATACTTTATTAAGTGCCACAGATATTCTGCAGAGGATTGTGGTGGAAGCTGAGCTGTAGATGACCAGACCATAGTCAACAATGGACACTATGGAGCTATAGATAGCTAGTATAAGGGCTTCAGGAATTAGATTGTGTTTATGTCTATGGAGTAACCCTATCTTGATACTGGCAGACCTGGCAACATTCTCAACATGCTGGGCATATGATAGTGAGCTATCCACGGTTACCCCTAGATACTTGAAATATTGAATTTGTTCAAGCAGGATGCCAGAAGAGTTCCTGATGGTTAGGGCACTGAATCTGTGTTTGCTGTGAACACCGCTGAACAACATGACTTTCCTTTTTTTTTTGTAGTTCAGAATCAGCTTGTGTTTCCTGAACCAGTCCTCCACTTCCTCAAAGCTGAGTTGAAGTTGGTGTTCCAGTGGTTCAGGGTCAGTGTTGCTAATGTATGTGACCGCATCATCTGCATAAAGGAGGATCTGCTGGTGACAGGAGCGAGGGAGATTTTTAAGAAAGATGCTAAAGAGAAGTGGACCCAGTATGGAGCCCTGTGGTACTCCAGAAGGGACATGTTGATGGTTAGAGGTGACATTAACTATCTTCACCCATTGGGAGCAACCTACAAGATTGCTTTTGAACCAGGACACAGTATCTATTTATTTATTAAGATTTCAGATTGCACCTTTGAGCCAAGGCTCTTTTACAAAGGCTCCACGTCAGATAATGAGAAACGAACACTGTCAAAATACGTCCGCAAATCCAGGCAGCCAGATGCTTTGTCAGGTAAATTAATTAGTTGGCATATATGTATGGTCACATATTAATTAAATTTTTAGGAGATGAAAGCTGGAGTAAGGATATTAATATTCATTACCTGGATCTCCTGTTTCACAGTTCCTTTGGCCTAATCATTGTACACCAAACTGTCTGGGAGCTGGGACTGGAACCAGTATCTCCTGTCATACAGCGTTTGGTTCTAACCATTAAACACTATACATCCTGGAAGCTGAGTTTGAAAACATGAACTTCTGTCTCACAGCCCTTGATTCTACCCATATGATGCTACATTGCCTGGGAACTGAGAGTAGAATCAGGATCTCCTGTCTCACAACCCTCAGTTCTAACATTAGACAACACATTGCGTGAGAGCCGGGGATTGGAACAAAGATCTCAAGACTCACAGGTATCAGTTCTAACCATTAGACATCATGCTGGCTGAGAGCCGGGATTGGAAACAAGATCTCCTGAATCACAGCCCTCGGTTCTAACCATTAAATACAACACTGCCTAGGAGTCTAATTTGGAACCGGGATCTTCAGACTCACAGCCCTCGGTTGTAATCATTGGGACACCACACTGCCTAAGAGCCAGTATTGGAACCAGGAACTCCATACTCATAGCCCTCAGCTCTAACCATTAGACAACACAGGAGCCTGGACTGGAACCAGGATCTCCTGACTCATAGCTCCCAGTTTTAACCATAGACACCACACTGCATGGGAGCCAGGACTGGAACCAAAATCTCCCAACTCATGGCCCTCAGTTCTAAGACACCACACTGCCTGGGAGTCAGGAATGGAACCAGGATCTCTCGACTCACAGCCCTTAGTCACTGCACTGCCTGGGAGCTGGGACTGGAACCAGGCTCTCCCGATTCACAACACTGGCTTATAATCATTGAATGCCACTGTCTAAGAGCTGGGATTGGAACCAGGATCTCCTGGCTCCCAACCCTCTGCTCTTACAATTAGACAAAACACTGCCGGGGAACTGCGATTGGAACCAGGATCCCCCGGATCACAGCTCTTTGCTTCAGCCATTAGACAGACACCACACTGCTGAGGAGCATAGATTGGAACTGGGATCTCCTGGATCACAGCCCTCAGTTCTAACCCTTTGCAGTACCCTTAGGAGGCACCTGTATATACCTTCCTGCATCATTGGCCTGGAAAGGGAAGGGCATTGTCCAGGGAAACTCCCTTGTCTAGAGGTATCTTTGCTTGCCAGTAGCTCCCCTGCATTCTGTTGTTCTAGTTTCCCTGGGCCATGGGCTTAAAAAGGACTATGGGGCATCTCCAAGACTGTGCCATGATGTAGTAAATAAGCGCACACTCTCAGATGTACAACACTTGATGTTTACTCATATTGGTTGCCAAACTTTATTTGTACACTTGATCATGGATCCAGAAATCCCAATTCATTCTGTAGCCGCCCCCTCTCCCTGAATGTCTATGGGCAAAAATAAAACACTGATGGACCGGGGGAGGAGGCCCACACCATAGATACTCTTAATTCAGATTCAATACATAAGGAATCAAAATAGATCTTACTGGACAGATGCAGGCCCTTTGCCCCCACCCCCGACTCCAGCAGACCACTTCAGAAATTCATTCAGGCTGGCACTCACATGGTCCACATGAACACCCCGGACACCAAGAGGGATACTCTAGCATTACCCCAAAACACATTGAGGGAATAAGGTTCATGGAAATGTAAAACTAAGGAGTTATTTCATTACTGACCAGAATAAAATTAGACACTGAGACTGGACTCTAGAAACGAATCAAAGTTATTCTTCTGGTTCCCAATGATTTAGTGGAGCCCAGGGGTCCCATCAGCTTAAAACTCATGAATTCTTACAGCCCATAGGGCTAACTTTCTAGAATTGTCTGAGAAGGAGATATTTTAAGGGCAGAGACACATTAAACAGGAAGAATATTTCTCAGCTCAACTACAGCGATCAGCTGCTCCCAGACCGAAAGATTGTCTTCCAGAAGCATGACGCTCCTAACCCACTGGCACTGGTAAGTACGTCTCAACAGAATTTCACTTTCTTTACTTGAGGCCTCCACAACCCTGTTCTTTCACCGGAGTGCTCTCACAGAAACACCTGAGCCACTCCCTTGCCCTGGAGAAGCGAGCAACTTCTCCATGACTGTGCCCTGACCCTTTCTTACCCCAGGGACACGGAAGGTGCAGCTTACTAGTACAATGCTGCCACCCCTGCACCAAGCAGTCTCCTAGGCCTCTGGTGTTTGGTCTGTGCACCCAGCTTGGTCCCAGGGCTCTCCGATCACAACTGCAGCCCATCTCCTTACTGCCCCTGAAACCTTCTTCCTGCTGTAGCTGTCTTTACGGTGGTTTGTTCACATGACCACACAAACAGTCCCCTCTGACCATTTCTCCCTGTGCTCAATTGGAGCTAACTGGCCTGGGGGAGGCACACTAAGGCACTCTGTGGCCCTCCTGGCGCATCCAGCGGCCCCAGGGCCTGTCCCTCCAAACAGGCCTTGTAACTGGTTAGGGCCTCTCCCCAGACCCATCTCAAACCTGCCCAAGCTGCCCTGACACTCAGGAAAGAAGAAGACCACTGCCACCAGTCCCCTCCTGCAGAAGCTCTGCCACAGACCCCACAGCCCTGGCAGCCCAGGCTCGTATCCTGCCTCCATAAACCTTCTGAACATCCTCCCAGGATCTACCTATCACCTACTTTAACTGGGCGCTCTCATCAACCCAGTCTCCCAGGGGACTCAGGACCTAAACGTCCGCAAACTGTGACTACCTACCACCACCCACAGAAGGCTCCAGACCTGTACCTGGTGACTCAACGCTGCATGGCTGTCCTGCCTAATGGAAGGGTGGGGAACCTTCCCTTCACACTGCCCTGCAGATCTTGCCTGATGGTCTCTCTCCCTCCGAAGACCCAGAAACGTCCTCTCTCCCTGCTTATATACCTCCCCAAACCCTTTTCTCTGCTGCCAGCAAGAGGCGGCCAGCAGAAATTGTGCTCCCCAGGGCACCTTGCAAAAACTTTACACCCTGGAGGAGCGGCAGGGGGAACCCTATGGGGAGCAGTAAGCCCCTCTTGAATGAGAGGGGGCTTACAATTGTTTCACAATCAATATTCTCTGCAGTTCCATACTCATCTCATGGGTTTCCTGGTAGCTTTCTGACCTCACTCCTGGGCTGTCTTGGCCAAGCCAGTTCCATTCACATCATAGAAACAGAATTTGTCAGCAGGAGAAGACCACGTGGCCCATCCAGTCTGACCAAGTAATCCCTACCATTCCACCTCTGCAGACCCTATTGGTCTCCGGCAACCCTTCTTCCCTCCATGCCTCTTTTCTAATATACCCCTATGTTTATCCCTTGCATGCTTGAAGCCCCCCACCATTTTAGCCTCCACCACTTCTGCTGGCAGTCTGTTCCAGGCATCTACCACCCTTTCAGTGAAGAAACATTTCCCTACATCTCTCCTGACCCCCCCCCCCAGTTTCATCTCATGCCTGTTCAGCCCAGTGAGGTACATGTAGGTCTTGATCATGTCACCTCTCTCGCTGTCTGCTCTCATCCAGGGTATACATGTTGAAATCCCCCAGCCTCTCCTCGTAGGGTTTCCCGTGCAAACCCTGCACCATTTTAGTTGCCACCCTCTGGACAGCCTCCATCACCTCTTGCTGGGATAAATGTGAATCCTTTCTTGCTCCCAGTGGCATGAAGTTTCAGCATCAGATTATAAAGTTCCTCGATGAGTGTGATACCTGTAACAGTGCAGGGTCTTATGGTGGTTGGGTTTCAAGTGCCGAACACTGGCTGCTGAACAGTTATGTGCTGCTATAACTACACTCTTCAATCTCTCCTTCCATACTGGGACAAAAGCAGAAATCTGGAAAAAAGGTATAGTCATCCTGCTCCACAGATTAACTCCCTCTGAGCCTAACAAATTCTGATCCCAGTGTTATCCACACTGATTTACTGTCAATATCGCGCAACCGAAAAAGCGCAAGGCAATACAGCACTTACATTTTAGCGCTGGTTCTTAGTTGCGAGCGCCCAAAATAGCGAGTGCTCAAAACAGCGGCAAGATAAAAATGTCTTAAAAGAAAGTAGTCACACACTAAAGTACATAAAATTAATAGTTCCTGACAACAACTGCCTAGCCCCTCCACTTCAGCAGCATACACATGGATCTGAAGCCCTACATTTTTCTCCTTAACTGATTTAAGTCAGCTTCTTTTAGCAGACCCCCCCCCCCACCAGTGCTTCCCTGGATCAGTCACCACTGCTGCCTGTTCAGTCCTCACTTGGCAACTGGTAGCTCTGATGAACACATGCTGCAAATCTACGGAAGAGAACTGTTTTAAATGACTTACAGCTCCAGCGCTAAACTGGTTAAAAGTGTTAAATGGGGCCGCAGGGGAGCAATACCAACAAACTACGATCGCTATAGCAGGTCAAACACTCCACAGCTAAAAAAAAAAAACACAAAAAAACTGGGAAAGGATCGCAGTGTTTTAAGCTACAACTGCTATATCTCTCCTCTCTTGCAAGCTTTCTCAGTATGGGCACATTCTGGAAACTTGGGCATCAATGATGGGTGGGAGGGCAGCAGTGCCATCATTAGTGTCACTGTGTGGCCTGATAGGCATCAGTAAGGATGCTAGTACCCCAGACATCCTTCACAACCAGTGGGAAATAGGCATCGATTCCTGGGGTGAGGTGAAATTACGCGATTGTTGTACAAGCGCTTTTTTTTTTCCAGCGCTTGTAATGTCCGCGCTGATATGGTAGTGCGTTACTGACTCGCGCTATTTTGGATTACGTGATTTTAACTGGATTCCATCCACATTTAACAAGATTCTGAAAAGATGGTATGTGTGCAGCCGATGGAGTTCATTCTAGGTCATGGCCACTTCACTAAAGGACAATCCAGTTTTTGTCCCAATCCTGTGACCAGCACTGCCCCGCTAAATGTAACAAATGACCTTGTAACTGCTTTGGATGAAGGACAACTTTTGGAGCCATCTTCATTGATCTCACCAAGGCCCTTGATACTGCGAATTGTGACTGTCTCACAAAGGAACATGGCTTAGGTTACAGCAGTGTAACCAACCTCTCTCGACCCAGCTCGATGCTGGTTGCTAGAGAGTACTTGAAGGGCTAAGCCTGATTCTCAGAGCTGTTCTCTAGTGGATCACCAGCTTGGAGACAGGGTGGTCTGTATGTTGGGTTCTGACTAACCAGCAGCAGAAGGCTTGGACATGAAGATTCATGCCCTTGCCATTCCCTCTTTACACTGTGAGAGGGGAAGGCAAGCTGTGGGTACAGGGAGAAAGTGCAGGAAGAACTTTGGGGGGAGAACTTTAGAGAGAAGACCATCAGCCAAGTCCAGCTGCCCTGGCTGCGACTGAGCCAGGGGGGGCCTCCGGGCTCAGGGATGGTGGCAGGGTCCCTTTGCCTGAGTGGTGCTGTTCCCCTCTGGCAAGATCAGGGTTCCAGTAGGAAGGACACCCCCATAACATCAGATAGGAGGCAGAGGACAACAGCAGCCCCTTCCTTGAGAGCCAGAAGATCGCGGTCCAAATGTTTCTTTTATATTGTGTATATACTTATCGTTTTCACTGCCTAATTCATGGTGTCGATTCTATTGCAACCCTCTGTTAACGTTGCTGTAATTTTGTTACTGTTAGTGTATAATTCTCTTAGGTCATGCCTGGAAATAGTCACATGCATGCCCAGTGTGTCTTATACGGCATCAAAATCAAATAAATATGTAAATGGCACTGCAAACAGTTGTGGAGGGCCATCCCTGAAGGTAGGTCACTGAGATCCATGAGGATCTGCTCTTCCCATGAAGTACGCTTGAAAGAGAGCACATTTGTAAGTAAACCTTTCATAAAAGTTGCTGCGCATGTGTGTGTGACAGAAAAAGCCTAAGTTCTAGCTAATATATGTAACCCTCTATGTATAGTGACTCTCAAGAATTAAGTAGTTTGACACTTCCCTGTAGTTAGGATACACTTCAGCACAACGCACTCACCATACCTAAGGTACGCCTTCCACAGTCATGCTGCTAATGTTTGCTTTAAATTCTGAGACCCAACTGGTCCAGTGGTGGAGAGGTTGAGGCGTTGGGCTTCTCACCTCCCAACACACCATTGACCCGGGTTCAGAAACGGGTGCGGGTCACTCAGGGATGGCTGGGAGAGGGAGGATTGAGCATCCCAGAGACAGCACTCCTCCCTTGGGGAGAGGGAACGAGCATCCCGCTAGGTGGCTACTATAAGGAGGATCTGCACCCGCTTGATGCATAGAGGCATTCCTGCAATGGTAGGGCATGCACCATGTCATTGCACGCACCAGCTGGCCCAAAGGTAAAAACCAGAGGAAAATCCCCGACTGCGGCCAGATGAGGGCCCAATTCCACACAGGCCTTGCACCAGCAACTTGGTATCTCCAAGGTTCTGTAGCACAGGACCACCAACAGAGCATGGTTAGTCCCTCAGAAGGCGGGAAATGGGGCCAGGGAGACCGGTTTGGATGGGGGCCAGTCGGAAAGCTGAGGTAGACAAACTATTGACAAAAATAATAAATAAATCTGAGGCCAAGAGGCTTAGCTTTAGAGCACAGAAGTGTGAATCAAAAGATCCAGGTTCAAGTCCCACTACTGTCAGTTACTCAGAAAACTAATGGTGCATCTGGAGAGATCAACAATGCTTTCTGGTAGTAAAACAGTAGTAGTTGAAGTTAAGGTCATTTACAAATGATGATTGGCTGATGCAGCATTGTAACACCAACCTAAAGCTGCGGCATTTCCAGCAGCTGCTGCTCTTCATCAGGAGCCTCTCACTCACTGTGGGGTTATCCGCAAGACACATTACCAACACCCTGTGCTTTAGACTCTCTCAGCTGTAAAACTGGCTAGATAACTAGATCATTATTATGTTTGCTTGCATGCATGTGCAAGAAACATAGTGCCATCATCTGAGTTTTCGGAGGTGTGTCAGCCCTCTTCCAATTCAGGCAGTGTGTTTTCAGGCGCGGCCGCAGTTCTCCAATGCCTGCTCGAGCTGTCTATGACAGCTCCAAAATGCAATTGAAAGGGGGAGCTACGCTTCAGTGAGCAGCGATAAGATATACGCCTGCTCATGCGCTCCCCCTACACACACACACACACACACACACACCGCCGCGCATACTGCGTGTTCACCCCACACACTGTGTAGCCAATGGGGTGCCCAATCCCACGCCAGCTGTGCTGCGCCCCAAAACAGAGCTTCAGGCGCCACGCTGGTGCCCACCCCAGCGTACACATTCACAAGGGGTGCCCAACTCGCCGGCTCCACTGCCCCCACCAGCCATCCTTGTGCCATGCTGGGAGCCCACCCCAGCGTGGCAAACGTCCCCATCGTCATCATTTAAAGAAAAAACACCTGAAACTCAAAAACGGTTCCTCACTGTCTGTGCCCCACCCGCGCCCACCCACTGCACACCCTGCCTCCCACACCCCTCACCCCATACTTACCTCCGCGCGACGATCTTCGGTGGACCGGGAACACGTCTGCACTCTTCAAAGCCGACCGCGAACTGAGGAAATGCCAGTAAGCTGTATAATGGGATAGATAGGGTTTTTTCAACTTTGTTGCATATCTCAGGCATTTTTTTTGAATTTTTGCACCAAATTTTGAACATGGGGTTTTTGGGACCCCTTCTCATGAATGATCTCACTGTCATGGTGTTAATTGGCCCTGAAGGGTGATTTCGCAGTCACTGTGCAAAATCACCTTTCGGGACCGAGTAACGAAACGACACTGCCACTGTTCATAAGGTGGGCTCTCAAAAAACCTATGTTGAAAATGTGGTGGAATAATTCCTAAAAATGACTGTTTACGAGCGTGCATTGCGCAGTTCTTACGCACGCTCGTAAGTTCACGAATTTTCAATATTTTCACTCCAGATTTTCAACACTGCCATTTTACCACACCTCCTTATAAGTAGTACAGCTGTCATTTTTCACACCTTCTCCAAAACGTGTTTCCGCCCAGGTAGTGCACAATGGCACAGTCGGTGTGCAAAATCAATGTATGGGACACATTAAGAAAATCACAGTGACACTGTTCATGAGCAGAGGTCTTAAAATGGCTGTGCTGAAAATTTGGTGAAAAAATTCCTAAAAATGACTGTTTTACGAGCGCGCGTTGCGCAGTTCCTACACACGCTCATAAGTTTGTGAATTTTCAATATTTTCACTCCAGATCTTCAACATTGCCATTTTATTACACTTCCTTATGAGCAGTGCAGCTGTCATTTTTCACATCTTGCCCAAAATGTGTTTCCGCCCATGTAGCTCACAATGGCGCAGTCGGTGTGCGAAATCAATGTATGGGACACATTAAGAAAATCACAGTGACACTGTTCATGAGCAGAGGCTTAAAATGGCTATGTTGAAAATTTGGTGAAAAAATTCCTAGAAATGACTGTTTTACGAGTGTGTGTTGCGCAGTTCCTATGCACGCTCTTAAGTTTGCAAATTTTCTATATTTTCACTCCAGATTTTCCACATTGCCATTTTATTACACTTCCTTATGAACAGTACAGCTGCAATTTTTCACATGTTGCCCAAAATGTGTTTCCGCACATGTAGCGCACAATGGTGCAGTCGGTGTGCAAAAGCAATGTTTGGGACAGATTAAGAAAAATCACAGTTACACTGTTCATGAGCAGAGGTCTTAAAATGGCTATGTTGAAAATTTGGTGCCAAAAGTCCATAAAATTACTGTGTTACTAGTGAGCATTGCGCAGTTTCCACGCACTCGTAAGTTCATGACTTTGTAATATTTTCAGTCCAGATTTTCACCAGTGGCATTTTCCACACTTCCTTATGAATAGTACAGCTGTCATTTTTCACAACATGGCGAAATGTGTTTTCACACTTTCAGTGCAGAGATGCGTGGTCGCTGTGGGAAATCATTGTTCGGGACAGATAAAGAAAATCACAGTGACACTGTTCATGATCGGAGGTCCCAAAATGCCTGTGTTGACAATCTGCTGTAAAAAATCCCCAAACTAATTACATTACGGGTGTGCGTTGCACAGTTTCTATGCACGCTCGTGACTTCACCAGTTTTTTTAATATTTTTACTGCAGATTTGCAACATTGCCATTTTTTACACCTCCCCATGAACAGTACAGCTGTCATTTTTCACATCCTGTTCGGAATGTGTTTTTGCACCTGTGGTGCTAAATGCCGTAGTCGCTGTGCATAAGCAGCTTTCGGCTAATAAACTGATATTGCCACTGTTCATGAGGTGGGGGTCACAAAAAAAACATGTTGAAAATTTGGAGTGAAAATACCAACGAATGCCTGAGGTGTTAGGGTTTCCAACCATAACGCCCAACCCTGTGAGAATGACAGGCATCAGGGGTGTGACTTGGGATTCTTGCCTGTAATGCTCATACCATTCCGCACCCTGCAGCCAGTGAGAGGCATCGAGGTATGCCTTGGATTCTTGGCCCCAAAGTTCACCCCATTCTCCTATACTGCACCCATCTCACCGCATTTCCTGATGGAATGGGTGAACATAAGGCCAAAGACCACAAGGAACACCGTGACACTTTGTCAGTCTCTGCAGGGTGGGGTGTGGTGAAATGGCGTGGCCGTTATGCCTGACGACCCAAACGCACACCCCAATGCCTGTCACTCTCTGCAGGGTGGTGGTGGGGTTGGCTTCAGTTCAATACTTCACTGCCATTCCTATTACGCAGCTCTGTAACTTCTACACTACCAATGCCAATGCCAGCAAGCAAACATTCGGCATTGACAAATGCTTGTTTAAAGGTGCCTTTCTGAAACCAAGGCACAGAGCACAATAATGCCAACACCTACTATAACATAATATTACATATTGTTGAAATTACTTACATTGTGCACAAAAGCGTTAGATTAATAATCATATTAAATAACAATATGAAATTCAGAATATCAACCAGTTAACTAGAAAAACCTAGTTAAAAAAACTTTTTTATTTATATTTATAAATGAGGACTGAGAGGGCAGTTCAAATATTCGAAGGAAGACTGTTCCACAGTTGCTGGACACCAACAGAAAAAAGCTCTGTCACCTGCAGATTGTATGTAAGATTTGGGAACAGCTAAGAAACTACGTGCAGTACTGGTGTCCGTATCTGAAGAGGGACATTAAGTTACTGGAGGGGGTGCAGCGCAGAGCGACAAAGATGATCAAGGGGCTGGGGGACTTATCATACGAGAGGAGGTTGAAGGAGTTGAACATGTACTCACTGGAGGAGAGGAGAGACAGGGGTGACATGATTGAAACCTTTAAATACATGAAAGGAATAAACAAGACAAGTACAGAGGGGCTGTTCAGAGTAAGGGAGGGGAGGGCCACCAGGGGCCATGATATGAGACTGGAGTGAGGAAGGTTCAGGAGGGAGATGAGGAGACACTTTTTTACAGAGAGGGTGGTGGCTGGGTGGAATGCGTTACCTCCTGAAGTGGTATGCAGTAGAACAGTGGACTGCTTCAGACGAGGATGGGACAGGACAAGGGGGAGGGTTAATGAAGGGGAAGGGTGGAAGGGAGGGGCAGCTGCAGAATAAGGGATGCTAGCTGCACATTCGAGCAGACTTGATAGACCTCTAGGCCTTTATCTGCTGGCAAATTTCATATGTTCGTATGTACAGCATGCATATCTTAAGACCCAGATATCAGAGTGGTTTGCGTCTCAGTACACAGAGGTCCTTATAATGTAGGTCAGTAACAAGATTTTAAAATGAATGCACTCTCTAACCGGTAACCAGAGTAGAGAATGCAGTGCAGGCTACAAATAAGATTCCCAGAA
Source organism: Neoceratodus forsteri (assembly GCA_016271365.2). NCBI lineage: Eukaryota > Metazoa > Chordata > Ceratodontiformes > Ceratodontidae > Neoceratodus > Neoceratodus forsteri. The sequence continues at coordinate 1,477,531,983 of CM028132.1, read as the reverse complement.
AACTAGCTGTTACAACTCGGCTGGGCTATTTTGTGTAAATGAATTGCAGAATAAAAAATGTGGGTGACTTCTGCCAGGGTTGGACTTTTTTCCTGAGGCTGAAATAAACCAGATGTGTGGCGCTGAGACCTTTTAATGTGAACCACCTGTCTCTTCTATATTACTTGTACAGCCCTGATTGCCTGGGGCTGAGTGGTACCAGTTCAACTTTAATTGAATTAGAACAACCCTTTCCCTCCTTTGGAATGACATCTATTAATAATTGAGTGCTGTCCTCGAGTTCCTGAAAGATGTCTTCCTGGGGCTCCATTTTGCTGATTCAATTCATCTTGATTCCTGTCGCTCAAAGTTGGGGGAGGGGAGGTGGGCACTGTTTTGGATTGTTTTAGTACTTTTGGATGCTTGTTATTATGTTAATATGTGACTCCACCTTCCTGTTTCATGTCTTCAGTTTTGTTCTCCTTCTCAGACATCCTCTTCACTGTTGACTGCAGTATTCAACTTGCTAGCCCCACTGACCCCCTTACTGACAATTTTCTCTCACTCCTGGATTCTTAAGACCTCCATCAGTCTATCAGCTCTCCCACTCACTGCCTTGGACACATCTGTGACCTCATCATCTCTAACCCCATCTCCTCTCAGTCCTTAATCTTACTGTCAGCGACAACTTTCTTATCACTTCACTCTTCCCAGCCACCCTCCCTAAATCTCAGACTGATCTGCAGCTCCATTAGACATGTAGATCATGACCAAGTTTCTCACCATATCTGGTCCATTGATCCCACTTTTTTATTGGTGTTTTTGGGTCCTCTGCATGGGATGGTGGATGTACTTCCATCAGGCTAAATGCAGCAGTCATCACACAGCTTCGGGCAGAGCAGATTTACTCTTCAGTTTCCCCTGAACTGTGACATTTCCCAGCCCCATTGGGACCTTGGGATGGAGACCGAGGTCCCCAGCAGAAGCACGTTCCACTCAAATGCATCTCCGCATCCCGCCTCCCTATGTCTTGACATTTGCACCACCATCCATACAGCTGCAGGTGGCAGTAGCACAGTGGGGCACAGCAGCCCTCCTCCCTGGAGGAGGAAAGCATTTACTGCAATGCTCAGTCCCCCTCCACCTCAGTCGGCCCCGAGGACCTAGGTTTATTCCTGAACCAGGGTCACCTGTGTCACAAGCAGTAGCACTGCTGCGCTGACAGGCTGGTTCACCCCTCTTTTTCAAGCCTCCCCCACTTTCCCTTCATGTACAACAAATCGCATTAGTGCAGTCATTCTGCTGTCCATCAAATTCACCTCTCTGCCATGCCTGCAGTGCTTTTCTTCAACAGGAGCGCTTTCAGTTTGCATTTAAAATGCCCAGCTAAATTTGATTTGATCACCTCCTGCAGCAGCCTACCCCACAAGTCTACCACCTTCTGAGTGAAGCAATGCTTCCTTGATTCTGTTGTAATCCTTGCCCTCTCTAAACTTCAGCACGTGTCCCCCTGTTTTCTTTATCTGGCTTACAACAAACAGCCTACTCTAGTCTGCCTCCGCCATACCCTAGAACAAATGGAAGGTTGGGGTAGGGGTATATCTCTGGATAATTTCATTGGGAAGCTATAAAATAGTAACAAGCATAACACGCACCCTCCCGTTTGAACTGTTACTGATAATGGACCGAAACATGCATCAGGACTCAATGAATCCAAAAGTGGCCTTTATTACGCAAAAAAAAAAAAAAAAAAAAGGCAGACCACAGGGGTGCTCCCTCTGGCAGTGGTGCTTTCTAAAGGGTCTTATTGCCAATAATACCTGTATGCTTAAATTCCCCATATTTAAAGATATATACACATTTAAGAAGATAATATTAAGTGCATTAGTGATATTAAAACATCGTAAAACATCCGATATAATTAACTCGTATTTTCAGAAAATGATGTGATATCAATTCTATTGTAACAAAAAAAAAAAAATATTTATAAAACAACTTGATTGCATTGAAGGGCTAGCACAATGGTAGAGCTGCCACTTACCAGCCACACTGCACGAGTTCACCAACTGGTGAGGTGGGGGTCTGTCATCAGTCTGGATATCTTATGTCTTGGGGAGAGATGTTGCCTCCTTCTGCTGCACAACTGCCCCCTGCTGGCCCAGGGGGAGATGTGTCATGTGAGAAGGAACAAGTGGTCCCTCTGGAGTGGCCTTGCCTTAGCATGCACCCGCTTACCTGGCAAGTGAAATGGAGGTGTCATATGCCCAAAGTGGGTCCAGCAGGGGAGTTTCAGAAGTAGAGCAGGGCATACCCGACCTTCTGATGGCCCTGATAGGTGCTCAGCCTGGTCACTTCTCAGGGCTATATCCTGGGGAGAGATGATGGAGGACTGAGGAGGAAAACTACCCAAGGAGCACCAGGCATATGAAGCCGCCCAGTCCACGCATGCCACAGTAGGATCGTTCTGATTCCTCCCATATCTCACTGGCTCCTCCTCCCGAACCTTGATCATTGAGTGAAATATTCTCCCAGCTTGGGTAACTGGAGGGTCCCACCTGCAGAGTACAAGCTGCGGGTTATGGTTGGGATTTTTGGAGAGGATGTCAAGCATAGTTTGGTGACGGGTTGAAATACTGGAGAACTCCTATGGTGGGCAGAGTGTCTTGGGCAGGTAGAAAGAGGACCTGGCAGCTGGTGAGAAGAAATGGGGTTAAAAATGGAAATTAACAAAAAAAAACACTGACTGTGGCACATAGTTCAAACACTGTGTATCATCTTCCCTGCTATGGCCTACAGGCAATCACAAGCAATACAGCATGATATATTACATGGTCAAAATGTTTAAACCCAGCAAACAAAATGTTAATGTGACTAATAATAGATATTACACATAGATACTGTACTTTCCTCCAAGAGATGTAGTTTAAGTCCCCACTTAAGAAATACAAAGGCTCATATAGTAGCATTCTTTATTTTGCAGAAGCTATGACATGGGGTCACGAGTGGCGGTTAACGGTGGGAAGTTTTAGAAAGGATGTGAGGAAGTATAAACTTACAGAAAGAGTGGCTGAGCCATGGATTAGGCTGCCGGCAGAAGTAGTGGATATCAAACCCATTTATAAACAACTTCTGACGCAGCTGGGACAGAGCGACGGGTATAGTAGCTACTCAGAGGGATGGGGGAGGTGGGAACACGGAGAACACTAGGGAGATTAGGGTAAGTGAAGACCCCCCCGGGGCAGCAGGTCCTGGGGCATGATAGGTTAACATGGGCAGACTAGATGGACCATTGTTTCTTTCTGTCGTCGTCTATGTGTCTGTGTTTATCCATTAACTAATGTTAAAACAGAGACGTCCTCTTTTTTAAGTCCCTCTCAGATGATATCATGGGCTCCAAAACAACAAAAGATAAAAATCAATTAGTGTACTTTTAGCTGATTCTGGACACAGTTCAAATGATCTAGAGCGGACGGGCTGCACTTGGGAATTCTTCCTAAGAAAGCACAGCAGGTCTCTTCAAAGTTCCCAGATGATATTATATTCACTATGAAGAGCAACAAAAGAATTTGTCAAAAACAAACTAAAAATAAAAAAAGATGCATAGTAATGCATGTACTGACAACAAACAGCTGTCACTGTACATTATAAAATCAGAACATTTGAAGCCACTAACAACAAATTTACAAACAGTCGCTTCTCCCCAAGATATCTTCTTCGAGTATCACTGTCAGATATACACAGACTCAAACAGCTACATCGCTAATCCATTAACTAATGGTGAAACAGGATTATGTACTTTTTGGGGATACTCCGCAAGTATCCACCCCAGTCACGGCCCCCAAGGCCCTCCCATAGCCAACCCCGCCACCCCCCGGCCTACCCCCCAGAGGATGGGGCCGCAGAGCCGACTCTCCACATCCCAACCCGCGGTCCTGTAACTGGTTGGGAGGATCGGCGACATGGAGGAACCCCGGGGAGGGCCCCACAGAGGTGAAGTCCCCATTTTGTATTTAATGCATCCCTGGAGAGCCGACGTGCAATGACGTCAGCGCACTACGTGCAGACGTCCTTCGGCTTCTCCCTCCGGTCAAATGCGTGCGCTGTCGTACCCCCAGCCTCCACTGGGTGTCACTGCAGCGCTGCATGCATCCCTCACCCACCCCGAAGGAAGGAGAGCTGTCGCAGGACGCTCAATCCTTCCTTCCTCCTGCCAGCCTCGGCAGCCCGAGTCCGCTTCGACACCCGGTCAGCCGCACAGCGCGAGGTGGCGTCCCGCACCAACCCCTCAGCGCCACCGGGCCGTCAGATTATGTACTTTTTAAAGTCCCTCTAAAATAATATCACAGACTCCTGCAAAAGATAAGTGGCCACGTTTGTGTTGTTAGCCGATTCTGAAAATGGTTTGGTTTAGTGGCTCTGTAGTCAAGGCATTGCACGCGGGGATTCTTCATAACAAAGTATTTATTTATTTAAAAATTGGTAACTGGGAAAGGCTCACTGAGCCATGGCTCGTTTCCAGGTGCGACCCAGGAAAAAAGGGAAGGGAGACAGTAAATCATAACGGCAGTAAAGAATCCTTCCAAAAATAAAGTGCAGACAGTAAGCATGGCAAGTCATTTCAACAATTCTCAGACGATATTACATTCAGCATAAAAACAATAAAAAGAGCAATAAAAAATACCTAAAAAGAGAAGATATATGGGGGATATACAGTAGGCTGACTCAAAATAAGCAATTTAGCGTCACATGTGAGGGGGTGTAACTCATGAGTGGTGAAGCCACAAGTGCATTATGGCAGTCCTCCTCTCTCACAAGTACTAATAAATGGTGCATTTTGAGTTAGACCATTCTATGTTTGATTTACAGTATAAAACATAGAGAATAGTGGATGGGCATCTGTGCACAACCAGCCTGTTGTGCCACAGAGGGGTTCTGATACCATCAGATCTTGAGAGCGAAGCTCGAGAGATGCGATGGTATCGAACCCCGAGTGGCACAAAAGGCTGTGTTGTGTATGAGGATGCCCATCCACTATTTTTATACAGTGTATAGTGCCACTAAAATCACTTACAGTTCTTTTTTATCAGCCTTTTACTTTGTGTGTGCGATGCACTGTTCAATGGTAAAGGGTGGTTTCCAGGGTTGCCGAGTGGTTGCTAAGGAGGAGTCATGGCTACGTATCTGGCGCAGCTTCCTATTGGCTGGCAGGTACATTGGGAGGGTAAAAAAAAAAAACATGGCGACCATAACGCTCGCTAAGTGATCGGGCTTTGGAGTAGGGGGTCATTTGTTTCAGAGTCTAAATATCTGGTTGATCCTGCGTTTCCTCATATCTGGTTGATCCTGCATCTTGTAAGGCTCCGATGTGACTGTCGCCGCGGGAGCGTGGATCCATCCGTTTCTGCCGCTAAGGTAAGTGATGTGCAGTCTGTGTAGTGAGCGCGTGGAACCTCTAGAAGTTTTCAAAATGTTGTTCTGTTGCTGTAGGGTATTATCATGTTCCACGACCTTTTGAACTGCAGCAGAACAACATTTTGAGAACCTCCGATTTCCATGCACAACAATGGTCCACTATACACTATATCAGTTTACTAGTTCCACCTTTTAAATCTGATGTTTGTAGGAAGATTTAATTCTTTCAGTTTGATTTCAAGTGCTGGCATCAGTGATGCTCTTGGGCATTGTGACATCATCAGCATTGTGAAAGCTGCTCTCTGATTGGTTCAGCATGCTTTGTAACATACCCTACCTTGCAAGATATTACCTTGCTGTGTTGGGGCACAGTACTACTTTTTGTCTTGGTATTAATCAGTACGCACGTGTTTCATAAATAAAATAAATACATATACCAGCAACTGACAACCGCAGCATCTCCCAGAAGAAAGTTTTTAATCTTATGCACATCCCCCCCCCCCCACCACAAAACAAAAACTCATCTCCGCAAGGATATAGATGTGTTGGAGAGGATTCGGAGAAGGGCAATCAAGATGGTGCAGGATATGCAGGGAAAGTCATATAAGCAGAGGTGCAAGTAGCTGGATCTGCACATGCTGGAGGCAAGGAAGGAAAGGGGAGACAAGATTGAAACTTTTAAATATGTAAAGGGGCTCAATAAAGTGGGAGAAGCGAGTTTACTTAAGAGGAAGAAGGGGGTCAAAACTAGGGGACACAGCCTCAGACTGCAAGGAAAAAGATACAGGGGCAATGTGAGAAGGCATTTCTTCACGGAGAGGGTGGTGGAGCCCTGGAACAGACTACCAGACAGAATGGTGTGGACTAAATCAGTGGAAGAATTCAAGAGGCAAGGGAGAGCATTTGGGGCTGAGTATCGGGGGAGGGTGGGGCTGGCAGGGAGGGAGGTGTGTGGGGGAAGGGCAGACTAGTTGGGCCGGTATGATCCTTTTCGTCAAGCTTCTATGATTCTATGATAAAGGCATATTATATATCTATTTCAGCCACTGACAAGGGCACAGCAAAAAGCGATAATCATATTGAAGAATGGTATTCAGAATCCCCTGAAACTCCATTAGTCCTGAGTGTCCTCTCTTTGTGTTTTTCCGAATCTCAGTGGACTCTACCCCTATATCAGAAAACACCATGGGCACTGAGATAAAATGCTGTTTGTAAGAATGTACCACAGAAAAATGGCAATGCAATTAAACATACAACAACGCATAAAACATTTCGGCCAAAGCAAGCTAGGGCACTTCCACTAATCTGCGCTCAGGATAGGGACTTTGCATGGAAGAAACCTCCACTTTCGAAAATGGGGCCCGTATATCTTTAATCTCTATCCAGACAGTCACCAGAGAGGTATAGAAATGCCACTAGTTTTAATATCACATCAGAAATATAACACCACCACCAGCACGTCACTCCTAGTACTGCATTGCCGTGGATGAGTTTGTGACAAGCCTAGCGCCAGTGTGGGATTTTAGCCCACGATCTTCTGTCCCAGAGGTGAGATTGCTGCCAAATGTATGCTCTGGGATTTTCCCATGCTCCCAACAGGGATCAGAAGTAATTGTCCATGCCGGCGCAGCGGTGGAGCTGCCGTTCACGATGCCAGCGATCTGGGTTCGGGAATGACCCTGGGCCCTTGGAGGGCCGGCCGGGGGGTGGGAGGCTTGAGCATCCCACAGTATGCTCTCCTCCAAGTAGGGGAGGGCACCATGTGCCGCAGCATTACTGCTACCTGGGTGGCCACAGGTGTTGGTGCACGGGATCCGCAGCTAGAGGGAGGGGCCACTGGAGCACAACCTTGGGTCGGTTGCATTGGGCTTTGCCAGCAGCCAGTCCCATTGCATGCTCCTGCCTATGAAGCAGGGGTAAGAAAAATGGGAAATGGAGGCGCAGGATCACGCAGATGAAGCCTGTGCCGGCCCACCACATCCACCACCGGATCCAAGCCATCATGCTGCAGGGACACCACTGGTCTTCACCTCTGTCGTGGGTGGCCACATGTCTGTGGAGAAGAAATGCTGAAGGAGCTGAAGGTGCACCTAGCCCTGGGGAGTATGTTTGGGGGGTAATAACAAAGATTATGCCTGCCCATGTAGCTACGTGTCTAGGCCTATTTGGATTTGGCTACTGGAGTGGCTAGGGTCAACAGGTCCAACCAGCTTTGTGGCATCAATGTATTTTTGTTTTATTCTTTCAGTAATGGGTAAGGCCCACTAGGTACAAGTGCCTGTTTTCAGGGGTGACCTGGGAGCACTGGAGTGGTTAAGTGACTTGCTCTGAGTCACACAGTATGCAAGTGGAGGTTGTGGGAATCAAACCCAGGTCTGCTGGATGTGCCAAGCTCATTCGCAGCTCATTATTCTAACATCTAGGCTATACTGCCAGCCTTCACTAGTAGCCTACTTAGCCATCCCTTAATATCTGTTACCATATCACTGATAAAGATTGTAATCAAGGCTGGCCCCATTACCGATGCCTGTTACACACTGCTAGTAACCTCCCCAGCTTCAAACAAGCATCCACTTCTACGTACAGGTACTTGGGTTGTGCCTGATAACCATCTTGTGATTCAGTCATTAGTTTTAGTATCAGCATATAAAGCAACAGTGCATGGTAGTGGTGAAAACTGTGACCTGTACTTTTTTATTCTAGTTTAGGTTGCCCCTTATCACCCGACTTGTATGATGCCCTCCCCCCCCACCTTTGAGTCTGATTTACCACTTTCTTTTGCAGATGAAATAATAAAAAAAGTGTTCCATTTGATATGGGACCTGATTTCCATCAACAGTCTCTGTTGTGTTTGAACTCCCTCTGTTTATGGTCACTTTTCAGTTGATCACTAGCATGCAGCAGACACTGCTATCTGACCTTTTGGGACAACAGGTTAAAAAAACAGCCCTGAATACTGATAAGAACCTGGGGCCGGATTTTCAAGCCACTTTCAGATCTATGGACCTGCAGGTTATTTCCGCATATGCTGTATACTTCCATCACGGAGCAGTTTTGTGACTGACTTGGTGATTTACAGCAGCGCATGGCCATTTTGGGACTAAAATCTGCCAAAATGCCAAGCGTGGTACCAAACATAGCATCCCCTGTAGAACTGGAGTGCATTCTGCGAGTGCCACTGACCATCACGTTCGGACCACACCACAGCCAAACAAACCCCTCTGCACATCCCATATGGCTAACTCTAGTGTGTTTCACAGAGAGAGCAACAGGGATACCAAGGGCAGCCTGCCTATGGCTAATAGGAGCCCCCACAGCTGCACCAATCACCCATAGAGGAATTTGAAACTGCCACCAGTGCAGACATTTTTTCCTGCACCAGCTGTTACAGCGTGGAACTTAGTGTCAGGGCGGTTTGAAAACCTGGCCTCTGGAATGAGCCATGGGAGGCAGAATAGTGCTGTGGTTAAGGGCACTGAGCTACAAACCTGGAGACCTGGGTTTGAATCCCACAGCCCCCACTTGCATACTGTGTGACCCTGAGCAAGTCACTTGACTTCCTTGTGCTCCCAGGTCACACCTGGAAACAAGCTAAGGCTTAGTGTGCCTCTCCTGGTTAAACAGTTTGCCCTTTCCCCATATGAAAAGGAGCGCTCTTTTTACTATTTCAAATGTGACTTCTTTTATTATTTCATTGTGAAAAAAGTGCTGAATCAGACTAAAAATGGGGAAAATCAGGGCATCATACAAGTCAGGAGATAAAGGGCAACCTAAAATAGAATAACAAAGTGTAGGTCAAAATTGTCACCGCTGTCGTGCACTGCTGCTTAAATGTGGATCATTGTGGACTAGTGGGAAGTGTGGTACCATGTCAAAGGGTTTACTAAAGTTGGGGTGTACTACGTTGACTGGTTTACACGAATTCATGGTATACTGTAGTTAACCATCTCATAGAAGGTAAGTAGGTTCATAAGACAGACCATACCCTTGAAAAACCTATGCTGAGTTGCATCCGTTTGCCTTCATTATGAATATGGGAAACAAGATGATCCCTAATAAAAGATTCTATGACCTTGCCTATCATGAAAGGGGGGGAGGCAATTGTGAGGCCTATAGTTTTTTGGGTGTATTTTGTCCCCCTTTCTAAATATTTGTAGGGCTGCTGCCATAACCCCGTACCTTGGTACATTACCCGTGTTATATTTTTCAGAGATTATCTGTAATGGGTATGCCAGCTTGTCGTCTAGCTCTTTCAGGAGTTTTGAGGCATTTGATCTGGTCCAACTGATTTGCTGATGTCAAGTTCTTTTACTTTGAGTGTGATATCCTTCATGTTAACTATCTAATTGACACCCTTGTTGCCCTGCATTTAGGGGAATACAGTGTCACTGCTTGTCCAGGGCAAGGGGGAGGGGTATTATTTCATCTGACATGCACTTTACAATCCAGGTCTGAAGGGGTTGGGGGGGCACCAAGCACTGCACTGCGGCTAGGTCTTCCTTTGTTGTGGCTTTTAGTCTCCACATGACTCCACCTTTCCCTTATCCAGTGTTGCCACCCTCCATACTCTTTTGTGTTGCTTCTAGTCCCTGACAATGGGCCTTGCTGTGGATGAATTTGTCACTGTGGGCCAACAGTTAGTTTAGTCCCGAATACTTTCAATGGACTCACTTAAGTAGGTGCAGTAATGCTTCTTGACTGTCTCTGAGTCTTTGATCAGCAGACAATGATGTGTATAGCATCTTTTTCACAGTTCACATCATTCTTCAGGTAGACAAGGCCTAAAGAGTCCGTGCTGTGTTTCTTTTCTGGAGCTTCTTCGGCAACCTCTGTGTCTTCCCTCTCACATTACTGCTTGGTTCTGGAGCTCTGTGGCAACCTCTGTGCCTTTCCCCTCACATTACTGCTTGATTTTGGAGCTCTGCGGCAACCTCTTTCCCTTTCCCCTCACATTACTGCATGGTTCTGGAGCTCTTCGGTAGCATCTGTTCCTTTCTCCTCACATTACTGCTTGGTTCTGTGGCTCTGCAGCAACTGCTGTGCCTTTCCCATTGCATTACTGATTGGTTCTGGATCTCAGTGGCAACCTCTGTGCCTTTCTCCTTACATTACTGTTTGGTTCTGGAGCTCCGCAGCAATCTCTGTGCCTTCCCCCTCACATTACTGCTTGGTTCTGTAGCTCTGCGGCAACTGCTGTGCCTTTTCCATTGCATTACTAATTGGTTCTGGAGCTCAGTGGCAACCTTTGTGCTATTCCCCTCGCATTACTACTTGGTTCCGGAGCTCTGTGGCAACCTCTGTGCCTTTCCCCTCACATTATTGCTTGGTTCTGGAGCTCTGCGGCAACCTCTGTACCTTTCTCCTCACATTACTGTTTGGTTCTGGAGCTCCGCAGCAATCCCTGTGCCTTCCCCCTCACATTACTACTTGGTTCTGGAGCTCTGCGGCAACCTTTGTGCTTTTTCCCTCACATTATTACTTGGTTCTGGAGCTCTGCAGCAACCTCTGTGCCATTCCCCTCACATCACTGCTTGGTTCTGGAGCTCAGTGGCAATCTATGTGCCTTTCCCCTCACATTACTGCTTGGTTCTGGAGCTCTGCAGCAACCTCTGTGCCTTTCCCCTCACATTACTGCTTGATTCTGGAGCTCTGTGGCAACTGCTGTGCCTTTCCCTTCATATTACTGCTTGGTTCTGGAGCTCTGCAGCAACCTCTGTGCCTTTCCCCTCACATTACTGCTTGGTTCTGGAGCTCTGCGGCAACCTCTGTGCCTTTCCCCTCATCACCTCACATTACTGCTTGGTTCTGGAGCTCTGTGGCAACTGCTGTGCCTTTCCCATCGCATTACTAATTGGTTCTGGAGCTCAGTGGCAGCCTCTGTGCTATTCCTCTCATATTACTACTTGGTTCTGGAGCTCTGTGGCAACCTCTGTGCTTTTCCCCTCACATTACTGCTTGGTTCTGGAGTTCTGCGGCAACCTCTGTGCCTTTCCCTTCACATTGCTACTTGATTCTGGAGCTCTGTGGCATCCTCTGTGCCTTTCCCCTCACATTACTGCTTGGTTCTGGAGCTCTGCAGCAATCCCTGTGCCTTCCCCCTCACATTACTACTTGGTTCTGGAGCTCTGTGGCAACCTCTGTGCTTTTCCCCTCACATTATTACTTGATTCTGGAGCTCTGCGTCAACCTCTGTGCTTTTCCCCTCACATTACTGCTTGGTTCTGGAGCTCTGCGGCAACCTCTGTGCCTTTCCCCTCACATTACTGCTTGGTTCTGGAGCTCTGCGGCAACCTCTGTGCCTTTCCTCATCCTCTCACATTACTGCTTGGTTCTGGAGCTCTGTGGCAACTGCTGTGCCTTTCCCATCGCATTACTAATTGGTTCTGGAGCTCAGCAGCAACCTCTGTGCTATTCCTCTCGTATTACTACTTGGTTCTGGAGCTCTGTGGCAACCTCTGTGCTTTTCCCCTCACATTATTACTTGGTTCTGGAGCTCTGCAGCAACCTCTGTGCTTTTCCCCTCACATTACTGCTTGGTTCTGGAGCTCTTCGGCAACCTCTGTGCCTTTCCCTTTACATTACTGCTTGGTTCTGGAGCTCTGTGGCAACATCTGTTCCTTTCCCCCTCACATTACTGCTTGGTTCTGTATCACTGCGGCAACTGCTGTGCCTTTCCCATTGCATTACTAATTGGTTCTGGAGCTCAGCGGCAACCTCTGTGCTATTCCCCTCACATTACTACTTGGTTCTGGAGCTCTGTGGTAACCTCTGTGCCTTTCCCCCTCACATTACTGCTTGGTTCTGGAGCTCTGAGGTAACATCTTTGCCTTCCTCTTGCATTACTGCTTGGTTCTGGAGCTCTGCAGCAACCTCTGTGCCTTTCCCCTCACATTACTGCTCGATTCTGGAGCTCAGCGGCAACCTATGTGCCTTTCCCCTCACATTACTGCTTGGTTCTGGAGCTCTGCAGCAACCTCTGTGCCTTTCCCCTCACATTACTACTTGATTCCGGAGCTCTGTGGCAACTGCTGTGCCTTTCCCTTCACATTACTGCTTGGTTCTGGAGCTCTGCAGCAACCTCTGTGCCTTTCCTCTGACATTACTGCTTGGTTCTGGAGCTCTGTGGCAACTGCTGTGCCTTTCTCATCGCATTACTAATTGATTCTGGAGCTCAGTGGCAACCTCTGTGCTATTCCTCCTCAGATTACTACTTGGATTTTGGAGCTCTGTGGCAACCTCTGTGCCTTTCCCCTCACATTACTGCTTGGTTCTGGAGCTCTGCGGCAACCTCTGTGCCTTTCCCTTCACATTACTACTTGGTTCTAGAGCTCTGTGGCATCCTCTGTGCCTTTCCCCTCACATTACTGCTTGATTCTGTAGCTCTATAGCAATCCCTGTGCCTCCTCTCACATTACTACTTGGTTCTGGAGCTCTGCAGCAACCTCTGTGCTTTTCCCCTCACATTATTACTTGGTTCTGGAGCTCTTCGGCAACCTCTATGCTTTTCCCCCTCACATTACTGCTTGGTTCTGGAGCTCTTCGGTAACCTCTGTGCCTTTACCCTTACATTACTGCTTGATTCTGGAGCTCTGCAGCAACCTCTGTGCCTTTCCCCTCACATTACTGCTTGATTCTGGAGCTCTGTGGCAACCTCTGTGCCTTTCCCTTCACATTACTGCTTGCTTCTGGAGCTCTGCAGCAACTTATGTGCCTTTCCCCTCACATTACTGCTTGGTTCTGGAGCTCTGCGGCAACCTCTGTGCCTTTCCCCTCATCCCCTCACATTACTGCCTGGTTCTGGAGCTCTGTGGCAACTGCTATGCCTTTCCCATCGCATTACTAATTAATTCTGGAGCTCAGCGGCAACCTCTGTGCTATTCCTCTCGCATTACTACTTGGATTTTGGAGCTCTGTGGCAACCTCTGTGCCTTCCCTCACATTACTGCTTGGTTCTGGAGCTCTGCGGCAACCTCTGTGCCTTTCCCTTCACATTACTACTTGGTTCTAGAGCTCTGTGGCATCCTCTGTGCCTTTCCCCTCACATTACTGCTTGGTTCTGTAGCTCTATAGCAATCCCTGTGCCTTCCCCCTCACATTACTACTTGGTTCTGGAGCTCTTCGGCAACCTTTGTGCCTTTCCCATCACATTACTGCTTGGTTCTGGAGCTGTTCTGCAACTTCTGTGCCTTTCCCCTCACATTACTACCTGGTTCTGGAGCTCTAGGTAACCTCTGTGCCTTCCCTCACATTACTGCTTAGTTCTGAGCTCTTGGCAACACTGTGCCGCTTTCCCATTACATTCTACGTGATTCTGGAGCTCTGCAGCAACCTCTGTGCCTTCCCTCACATTACTACTTGATTCTGGAGCCCAGGAACCTTTGTGCCTTCCTTCACATCACTACTTGATTCTGGAACTCTGTGGCAACACTGTACCTTTCCCTCACATCACTGCTTGGTTCTGAGCTCTGCAGCAACATCTGTGCCTTTCCCGCATTACTACTTGCTTCTGGAGCTCTGCAGCAACATCTGTGCCTTTCCCCTCTTATTGCTATTTGGTTCTGGAGCTCTGTGGCAAGCTCTGAGCCTTCCCCTCACATTACTGTTTGATTCTGGAGCTCTTCGGCAACCTTTGTGCCTTTCCCCTCACATTACTGCTTGATTCTGGAGCTCTGCGGCAACCTCTTTCCCTTTCCCCTCACATTACTGCATGGTTCTGGAGCTCTGCAGCAACTGCTGTGCCTTTCCCATTGCATTACTGATTGGTTCTGGAGCTCTGTGGCAACCTCTGTGCTTTTCCCCTCACATTATTACTTGATTCTGGAGCTCTGCGTCAACCTCTGTGCTTTTCCCCTCACATTACTGCTTGGTTCTGGAGCTCTGCGGCAACCTCTGTGCCTTCCCTCACATTACTGCTTGGTTCTGAGCTCATGCAACCTATGTGCCTTCCCTCACATTACTGCTTGGTTCTGGAGCTCTGCAGCAACCTCTGTGCCTTCCCTCACATTACTACTTGATTCTCGGAGCTCATGGCAACCTCTGTGCTTTTCCCTCACATTATTACTTGGTTCTGGAGCTCTGCGGCAACCTCTGTGCCTTTCCCCTCACATTACTGCTTGGTTCTGAGCTCTGCAACCTTCTGGCTCTTCCTCACATTACTGCTTGGTTCTGGAGCTCATGGCAACCTCTGTGCCTTTCCCTCATCCTCTCCACATTACTGCTTGGTTCTGGAGCTCTGTGGCAACTGCTGTGCCTTTCCCATCGCATTACTAATTGGTTCTGGAGCTCAGCAGCAACCTCTGTGCTATTCCTCTCGTATTACTACTTGGTTCTGGAGCTCTGTGGCAACCTCTGTGCTTTTCCCTCACATTATTATCTTGGTTCTGGAGCTCATGGCAACCTCTGTGCTTTTCCCTCACATTACTGCTTGTTCTGGAGCTCATGGCAACCTCTGTGCCTTTCCCTTACATTACTGCTTGGTTCTGGAGCTCTGTGGCAACATCTGTTCCTTTCCCCTCACATTACTGCTTGGTTCTGTATCACTGCGGCAACTGCTGTGCCTTTCCCATTGCATTACTAATTGTTCTGGAGCTCAGCGGCAACCTCTGTGCTATTCCCTCGATTACTACTTGGTTCTGAGCTCTGTGGTAACCTCTGTGCCTTTCCCCTCACATTACTGCTTGGTTCTGGAGCTCTGAGGTAACATCTTGCCTTCCTCTTGCATTACTGCTTGGTTCTGAGCTCTGCAGCAACCTCTGTGCCTTTCCCCTCACATTACTGCTCGATTCTGAGCCCAGCGGCAACCTATGTGCCTTCTCCTCACATTACTGCTTGTTCTGGAGCCTGCAGCAACCCTGTGCCTTTCCCTCACATTACTACTTGATTCCGGAGCTCTGTGGCAACTGCTGTGCCTTTCCCTTCACATTACTGCTTGGTTCTGGAGCTCTGCAGCAACCTCTGTGCCTTTCCTCTGACATTACTGCTTGGTTCTGGAGCTCTGTGGCAACTGCTGTGCCTTTCTCATCGCATTACTAATTGATTCTGGAGCTCAGTGGCAACCTCTGTGCTATTCCTCTCGCATTACTACTTGGATTTTGGAGCTCTGTGGCAACCTCTGTGCCTTTCCCCTCACATTACTGCTTGGTTCTGGAGCTCTGCGGCAACCTCTGTGCCTTTCCCTTCACATTACTACTTGGTTCTAGAGCTCTGTGGCATCCTCTGTGCCTTTCCCCTCACATTACTGCTTGATTCTGTAGCTCTATAGCAATCCCTGTGCCTCCCCTCACATTACTACTTGGTTCTGGAGCTCTGCAGCAACCTCTGTGCTTTTCCCTCACATTATTACTTGGTTCTGGAGCTCTTCGGCAACCCTATGCTTTCCCCTCACATTACTGCTTGGTTCTGGAGCTCATGTGTAACCTCTGTGCCTTTACCCTTACATTACTGCTTGATTCTGGAGCTCTGCAGCAACCTCTCTGTGCCTTCCCTCACATTACTGCTTGATTCTGAGCCTGTGGCAACCTCTGTGCCTTTCCTTCACATTACTGCTTGCTTCTCGAGCTCTGCAGCAACTATGTGCCTTTCCCCTCACATTACTGCTTGGTTCTGGAGCTCTGCGGCAACCTCTGTGCCTTTCCCCTCATCCCCTCACATTACTGCCTGGTTCTGGAGCTCTGTGGCAACTGCTATGCCTTTCCCATCGCATTACTAATTAATTCTGGAGCTCAGCGGCAACCTCTGTGCTATTCCTCTCGCATTACTACTTGGATTTTGGAGCTCTATGGCAACCTCTGTGCCTTTCCCCTCACATTACTGCTTGGTTCTGGAGCCTGCGGCAACCCTGTGCCTTTCCTTCACATTACTACTTGGTTCTAGAGCTCTGTGGCATCCTCTGTGCCTTTCCCCTCACATTACTGCTTGGTTCTGTAGCTCTATAGCAATCCCTGTGCCTTCCCCCTCACATTACTACTTGGTTCTGGAGCTCTTCGGCAACCTTTGTGCCTTTCCCATCACATTACTGCTTGGTTCTGGAGCTGTTCTGCAACTTCTGTGCCTTTCCCCTCACATTACTACCTGGTTCTGGAGCTCTAAGGTAACCTCTGTGCCTTTCCCCTCACATTACTGCTTAGTTCTGGAGCTCTTCGGCAACCGCTGTGCCTTTCCCATTACATTACTACGTGATTCTGGAGCTCTGCAGCAACCTCTGTGCCTTTCCCCTCACATTACTACTTGATTCTGGAGCTCTGTGGAACCTTTGTGCCTTTCCCTTCACATCACTACTTGATTCTGGAACTCTGTGGCAACACTGTACCTTTTCCCTCACATCACTGCTTGGTTCTGGAGCTCTGCAGCAACATCTGTGCCTTTCCCCTCGCATTACTACTTGCTTCTGGAGCTCTGCAGCAACATCTGTGCCTTTCCCCTCTTATTGCTATTTGGTTCTGGAGCTCTGTGGCAAGCTCTGAGCCTTCCCCTCACATTACTGTTTGATTCTGGAGCTCTTCGGCAACCTTTGTGCCTTTCCCCTCACATTACTGCTTGATTCTGGAGCTCTGCGGCAACCTCTTTCCCTTTCCCCTCACATTACTGCATGGTTCTGGAGCTCTGCAGCAACTGCTGTGCCTTTCCCATTGCATTACTGATTGGTTCTGGATCTCAGTGGCAACCTCTGAGCCTTTCTCCTTACATTACTGTTTGGTTCTGGAGCCCTGAGCAATCCCTGTGCCTTCCTCACATTACTGCTTGGTTCTGTAGCTCATGGCAACTGCTGTGCCTTTCCATTGCATTACTAATTGGTTCTGGAGCCCAGTGGCAACCTTTGTGCTATTCCCTCAGATTACTACTTGGTTCCGGAGCTCTGTGGCAACCTCTGTGCCTTTCCCCTCACGTTACTGCTTGGTTCTGGAGCTCTGCGGCAACCTCTGTACCTTTCTCCTCACATTACTGTTTGGTTCTGGAGCTCCACAGCAATCCCTGTGCCTTCCCCCTCACATTACTACTTGGTTCTGGAGCTCTGCGGCAACCTTTGTGCTTTTTTCCTCACATTATTACTTGGTTCTGGAGCTCTGCAGCAACCTCTGTGCCATTCCCCTCACATTACTGCTTGGTTCTGGAGCTCTGAGGTAACCTATTTGCCTTCCTCTCGCATTACTGCTTGGTTCTGAAGCTCTGCAGCAACCTCTGTGCCTTTCCCCTCACATTACTGCTTGGTTCTGGAGCTCAGTGGCAATCTATGTGCCTTTCCCCTCACATTACTGCTTGGTTCTGGAGCTCTGCAGCAACCTCTGTGCCTTTCCCCACATTACTGCTTGATTCTGGAGCTCTGTGGCAACTGCTGTGCCTTTCCCTTCATATTACTGCTTGGTTCTGGAGCTCTGCAGCAACCTCTGTGCCTTTCCCCTCACATTACTGCTTGGTTCTGGAGCTCTGCGGCAACCTCTGTGCCTTTCCCCTCATCCCCTCACATTACTGCTTGGTTCTGGAGCTCTGTGGCAACTGCTGTGCCTTTCCCATCACATTACTAATTGGTTCTGGAGCTCAGTGGCAGCCTCTGTGCTATTCCTCTCGTATTACTACTTGGTTCTGGAGCTCTGTGGCAACCTCTGTGCCTTTCCCCTCACATTACTGCTTGGTTCTGGAGTTCTGCGGCAACCTCTGTGCCTTTCCCTTCACATTGCTACTTGATTCTGGAGCTCTGTGGCATCCTCTGTGCCTTTCCCCTCACATTACTGCTTGGTTCTGGAGTTCTGCAGCAATCCCTGTGCCTTCCCCCTCACATTACTACTTGGTTCTGGAGCTCATGCAACCTCTGTGCTTTCCCTCACATTATTACTTGATTCTGGAGCTCATGGCAACCTCTTGCTTTTTTCCTCACATTACTGCTTGGTTCTGAGCTCAGCAACCTCTGTGCCTTTCCCCTTACATTACTGCTTGGTTCTGGAGCTCTGCAGCAACCTCTGTGCCTTTCCCCTCATCCTCTCACATTACTGCTTGGTTCTGGAGCTCTGTGGCAACTGCTGTGCCTTTCCCATCGCATTACTAATTGGTTCTGGAGCTCAGCAGCAACCTCTGTGCTATTCCTCTCATATTACTACTTGGTTTTGGAGCTCTGTGGCAACCTCTGTGCTTTTCCCCTCACATTACTGCTTGGTTCTGGAGCTCTGGGTCAACCTCTGTGCCTTTCCCCTTACATTACTGCTTGGTTCTGGAGCTCTGTGGCAACATCTGTTCCTTTCCCCCTCACATTACTGCTTGGTTCTGTATCACTGCGGCAACTGCTGTGCCCTTCCCATTGCATTACTAATTGGTTCTGGAGCTCAGCTGAACCTCTGTGCTATTCCCCCATTACTACTTGGTTCTGGAGCTCTGTGGCAACCTCTGTGCCTTTCCCTCACATTACTGCTTGGTTCTGGAGCTCTGAGGTAACATCTTTGCCTTCCTCTTGCATTACTGCTTGGTTCTGGAGCCTGCAGCAACCTCTGTGCCTTCCCCTCACATTACTGCTCGATTCTGGAGCTCAGCGGCAACCTATGTGCCTTTCCCCTCACATTACTGCTTGGTTCTGGAGCTCTGCAGCAACCTCTGTGCCTTTCCCCTCACATTACTACTTGATTCCGGAGCTCTGTGGCAACTGCTGTGCCTTTCCCTTCACATTACTGCTTGGTTCTGGAGCTCTGCAGCAACCTCTGTGCCTTTCCTCTGACATTACTGCTTGGTTCTGGAGCCTGTGGCAACTGCTGTGCCTTTCTCATCGCATTACTAATTGATTCTGGAGCTCAGCGGCAACCTCTGTGCTATTGCTCTCATTACTACTTGGATTTTGGAGCCTGTGGCAACCTCTGTGCCTTTCCCTCACATTACTGCTTGGTTCTGGAGCTCATGGCAACCTCTGTGCCTTTCCTTCACATTACTACTTGGTTCCAGAGCTCTGTGGCATCCTCTGTGCCTTTCCCCTCACATTACTGCTTGATTCTGTAGCTCTATAGCAATCCCTGTGCCTTTCCCCTCACATTACTACTTGGTTCTGGAGCTCAGCGGCAACCTCTATGCTTTTCCCCTTACATTACTGCTTGGTTCTGGAGCTCTGCGGTAACCTCTGTGCCTTTACCCTTACATTACTGCTTGGTTCTGGAGCTCTGCAGCAACCTCTGTGCCTTTCCCCTCACATTACTGCTTAATTCTGGAGCTCTGTGGCAACCTCTGTGCCTTTCCCTTCACATTACTGCTTGCTTCTGGAGCTCTGCAGCAACCTCTGTGCCTTTCCCCTCACATTACTGCTTGGTTCTGGAGCTCTTCGGCAACCTCTGTGCCTTTCCCCTCATCCCCTCACATTACTGCCTGGTTCTGGAGCTCTGTGGCAACTGCTGTGCCTTTCCCATTGCATTACTAATTGGTTCTGGAGCTCAGCGGCAACCTCTGTGCTATTCCTCTCGCATTACTACTTGGATTTTGGAGCTCTGTGGCAACCTCTGTGCCTTTCCCCTCACATTACTGCTTGGTTCTGGGAGCTCATGCAACCTCTGTGCCTTTCCCTTCACATTACTGCTTGGTTCTAGAGCTCTGTGGCATCCTCTGTGCCTTTCCCCTCACATTACTGCTTGGTTCTGTAGCTCTATAGCAATCCCTGTGCCTTCCCCCTCACATTACTACTTGGTTCTGGAGCTCTTCGGCAACCTTTGTGCCTTTCCCATCACATTACTGCTTGGTTCTGGAGCTGTTCTGCAACTTCTGTGCCTTTCCCCTCACATTACTACCTGGTTCTGGAGCTCTAAGGTAACCTCTGTGCCTTTCCCCTCACATTACTGCTTAGTTCTGGAGCTCTGCGGCAACTGCTGTGCCTTTCCCATTACATTACTACGTGATTCTGGAGCTCTGCAGCAACCTCTGTGCCTTTCCCCTCACATTACTACTTGATTCTGGAGCTCTGTGGAACCTTTGTGCCTTTCCCTTCACATCACTACTTGATTCTGGAACTCTGTGGCAACACTGTACCTTTTCCCTCACATCACTGCTAGGTTCTGGAGCTCTGCAGCAACATCTGTGCCTTTCCCTTCGCATTACTACTTGCTTCTGGAGCTCTGCAGCAACATCTGTGCCTTTCCCCTCGCATTACTACTTGCTTCTGGAGCTCTGCAGCAACATCTGTGCCTTTCCCCTCTTATTGCTATTTGGTTCTGGAGCTCTGTGGCAAGCTCTGAGCCTTCCCCTCACATTACTGCTTGATTCTGGAGCTCTGCGGCAACATCTGTGCCTTTCCATTTCACTTCAAGACCTCAGATTCTGTGCTTCACCTGTTTCTGTGCCCCAGAGAGCTAGCTTGGTGAGGACAAGTGCCACACCCAGACCCGATACCATGCCATCACATCAGTCACAGCTGGAATGTGGCTAGGGGAGGTTTTGTCCAGCTTACATCTATTTATTTATTGTAAAAATGTTACCGGTTATGACATACTGAGCTGGTAACAGCTAATTTCTGGATGTGTCCGGGGGCTGACAATAAGGTGATAGCAAGAATAGAAATAAAAGGATAGCGAGCATCAGTAAACGTTGGTGTCAGTTACAGTGTGAAAAAAATAAGGTGCAAAGGCATACCATTTCCGATGTGTCAGTTGATAGTCTGCACAGTAAAGTTGCAAAACAACAACGTACTACTGTGTAGTGCAGTGTTGGGCAAACTAAAATGACCAGACGGCCGCAGATACAGCCCGCAAACACCCCGAGGACCCCCACAAGACCCACTTTACCTCAGTATCAAGCAGAAATTATACAATAGGATGCAGTGTACTTTATTGAAGCACTGGAAACAGCATTAAAAGTTACAAACAGCATTAAAGGATGTAGCTTATACTGCAGTAATCTGCACTGAAAGGACTGGAAACAGCATTAAAGGTTATAGGTTATACTGAAATATACTTTATTAAGAGGACTGGAAGCAGCATTAAAAGTTATGAACAGCATTAAAAGTTATGTTATTGGATGGATGGGGGGCCGCAGGCCGCCCACCACTGGTCTAGTAGTAGGTAAAATAACACCTGAACTGGTCGAGAACAACCTCAGCTGGGACAGACTCCTGACACAAAAGGACTTGAGCGAACCGTGGTCAGGGGGATAGAGAGTGGCAGCTGAGATCAGGGGTCATGGACAGTTGAAGGAAGGAGTGGTGAAGTCACGAAGAAGAAGAGACTAAACGTAGAGTGCTTTACTTCATACTGCACTTGGGCTGTGCCTCTCTAGGGCATTCTGTTATTCCGTGCTACTACCGTTTCAGAATTCCTGCAAGGGATGAGGCCCACTCTTATCTGTGATGGGTCCCTGGGAGCACTCTCACAAAGCCCCCAGGGACCAGTCAACTCAATACAAATGGCTGAGCCTGGCTGTTTATGCCCTTAAGTCCCTCCTACTCAACTGTTGTGGCTTTTAACCCCTTGTTGTCTACTTTGCTCTATTCACTACTTACATTTCTTCAGAGGATTAGTAACATAAGTTTCATAAGTTCATAAGTTAAGTCAAGCTTCGGGACTTTCGTCCATAATGCTCGCCATTTTTTTTTTTTTTAAACGTAGTAGTCTTATCATAAAGATATTTATCAAGTCGAGATTTGAACATGTCCATGCTAGTACTCCCTACCACGTTTATTGGCAAGCAATTCCATGCAGATACCACCCTTGTAGTGAACCAATGCTTCCTTAAGTTGGTATTCCATTTAGGCAGTTCTAGTTGCATACAGTGCTTGCAAACACTAGACCATCCTACTCTATATGACATTTTTAGATCTTCTCTTAATATAGCGTCTTGTGATATCCTAAACATCATACAAAGATCTCCTCTTAGTCTTCTATAGCCCAAGGTGTATAAATTGAGTTTAGTTAATCTCTCATTGTAGGACAGATTTTTTAAGGTTAACACTGATCTTGTCGCTCTACGCTGAACACTTTTGATTCTCACAATATCCTCTCTGTACTGAGGTGACCACAGTTGCGCACAGTACTCGAGGTGCGGCCTCACCAATGCTCCATACAGTGGAATGATCACGTTTTCATGTCTGCTAGAAATGTGTCTCAAAACACAGTTTAAACTCTGATTAGCCCTTTTATCTTGATGTTTGCAATGTGATCTAAACTTTAAATCTGGTGCAATTTTGATACCTAAATTGCTGTCTTCTGAGTCCCTCTAGTGGGAGGAGAAGGGCATTACATTTTTTCTGATAACTGATGTTTCATTTGCAGTACTAATGGGTTCTGATTGTGGTAGTACTTGTCCCTGTGTATTATAAACTGAGCAGCAATACTTTTTCAGTGCAGCTGCCATTTGACTTGGATTCTTTCATTCTTTTCCTTCTATGTACAACTGGCCAGCCCTGGGGAATAGCGATCACCATACAGTGTGCTTCAACATAAGGATGGCTGTGGAATCAAACTGCGGAAGGGCAAGGATCCTGGACTCCAGAAGGGCAGATTTTGAAATGATGGATGCATGCCTCAGGGATGACGTGGCAGGGGAGTGACCTGATTGGGGTGGAGGAACAGTGGGCGAAGCTAGAAGGGGCCATAGTGAAGAAAAATACCTTAAGGCTGCCAAGTGAGCAAAGCAAGAGGAAAATCTGCTGTAGTTTTTGGAAAGAGGTGGATGGAAAGGCAAAGACTAAATAGGTAGCATTCAGAAAGTATAAGGAGATGCAGAGGGAGGAGGATAGGGAGGGGTATCAGGGGAAGCAGATGGAAGCAGGGATAGCAGTAAGGAGCGCGGAAGCACAAACTGAAGAGAGAATAGTCCAGGCAGTGACGAAGGGGGAAAAACATTTTTTAATTATGTAAGCGAAAGGAGGAAGACTAGGGGTGGAAGGAAGAGAGGACTGTGCAGAGGGGGGTTAAGAAAAGGCAGACATCTTGAACAATTACTTTTGTTCAGTGTTCACAGAGGAAGGAGAAGGGGAGGAGCCACAAAAAAGTTAACAGGAGCATTCGAGGGAGGGAGCTGAATATTAGTTTGTTTTCAGAGGGAGAGTCCTGAGGGGGATTACTAATCTGAAAGTGGACAAAGTAATGGGGCTAGACGAGGTGCATCCAGGGGTATCGAGGGAGCTCGGGGAGGTACTGGCTACACCTTTGACAGTCCTGTTTAACAGCTTATTACAGACAGGGGTCATTCTGGAAGGCTTGGGGGTGCAGATGTAGTCCCACTTCACAAAAGTGGTAGCAGGGAGGAAGCTGGCAATTATAGGCCAGTTAGCCTGACCTTGATGGTGGGAAAGTTACAGAGCTAGTGTACTGAAATATTACAGTGCAAGCATTGTAACTGGAGTATATTGTTTGTGTGATTTTTATCTGAAATGTTGCCATACAAATGTTTTTAATAAGCTGTTAATTTTGCATTAAAATGTGCACAAGAGCAATCATTTGTCAGACACGGGATAGTTGTGGGAAGCTTGTGCACACCTCCCTGCTGAAAGGAGGTGATGCTGTGTGGGAAAGCCGGGCAGCTCTCTCAGCTGTGTACAGAGTAGGGCTGAGAACGGAACTATGTTAAAGTCTTCTCTGGCATTTTCTGCTTAAGGTTATGTGACCTAAATATTTTTTTTTTTGCCTGGCAATGTAATTCTGAACATGTTATGTTATTGTGAACCTCACAGCTGCTTTCCAGAATGAGGGTGGGAGGGAGGTAGAACACATTCGCCTCTGCTCCAGGTCCCAACCATTGCTGCCCTCTCCTCGCCCTTATCCCAAGTCCGCACAACTGCTAACCACCCTCCCCATCCACTACTCACCATAGATGCCTTCACCCCTCCACAGAGACCAGCGCAGTCCCTCTGCGGTCGGCCACCCTTTGAATAACTGAGCGCGATTATTTGTTAGGCTAACATAGTACTTCCAATGACCCACTCACGTTCCCATATCCCCTCCGCCACACTCATATTCCTGCCTCCCCGAGGATGAGTCTGGCAAATTTCAACCACTCTTACATGAGTGGGAATTATGAAATAGCTCAGTGAGCTGCAATGAAGAAATTATGGCACCATGAAAAATGAGGGCTGTTTCATATCGAAATTCATTTTTGAAAAGTCAAACCATGATGCCAGGAGCTCCCTAGTCCTGGATTCAGGAGTGGGAAGTCACAGGCATGATGCTACTCCAACTGGAAGAGAAAACACTGCTCCTACAGTTCAACTTCTCAGTCCCATTTATAGAGTTTGGGAGGGCCGGGAGGGCAAGTCATTCACTATGCAGCTCCGCCCGTGTGCCTTCTCTGTTGACTCTCTTGCCAGCCACCTGCCAAGCAGCATCTCCTGCCAGCTGTTTACCAGATGGAATTTCCTGCCTGTGGGCTGCCAAGTGGGCTGTCCTTCCCACTGGCTGGGCTGTCCAGTGAACCGCCCATTAAACGGCTTTCATTTCAGCAGCAGCTCACTTCCACTACTACTACTGCCTGCCGAGCTACCCATCTGGTAGCACCAGAAATTGGGTTGTCAACGATGCGACTCTGTCAGGTGAAACAGCCTATCTATGGGATGTGGGGGGGGGAGGAGGAGGAGGCCAAATTTAACAGAAAAGGGCACGAGAGAGAAAAAAACAACAGAAACACTGGACTCACAGCACCACCTGCTGGCTTTAGCTCACTTCAATACCACAATGCAAAACACATTTTTTGTATTCAAATGTTTTTTTTAATTATATCCATATATAAACAATTCTCCTTACTTGGAAATACAGTGGAATAATTTATTTGCTTACTGAAAATAGCAGTGAGCCATTTTATAAATGTGAAAGGCACTCCATGGTGTGCATTAAATGAGTTTATAAAATGGGTAGAGTATTTTCTGCATCCTGATTGGCTGAGAGGTACCTTTGGTCATGTCCTTATCAGCACATATTGTGGCAACCGGTGCTTCTTCATCCAACCAGGACACAGTGCAGCCAGATATCCATGCCTTCCAGGAAGTAAAAAAAAAAAAAATCTGTCCGCCTTGTTGATAAGGTAAACAGTAGAAGTACCAATTACTTGCCATAAACCAGGAAAAACAATTTGCTACCAATTTTAGTAAACACCCCACCCCAGCCTACTCCTAAAAGCAAATTAGATGATCAACATTTAATTTTCAGCATCAACTGGCCTGTGTGGACATTCTTCATTCTTTTGTGTTCAGCAGGACTGTAAACCTCTAATCTTTGGTCTTGCTTTTACAGCTCAGTCAGACCCCCATCTGACTCAGTTTCTATTTATTTTTTTACTTACTTTGCTTTTTTCTGGATGGCTTTCCCTGTGTGCTCTACCTTGCCACGCATGCGTCCACTGTTGCAGTGGCTCCAAGGCCACCTTTACCCAGTTAACCCCCCTGGCTATACCTCCAGAGTGGGGCCTCTGGGGCTACCCCTTACCCCATCAGAACAATTAGCTCCAGTTTTGAGCAGGGAGCCCTGGGCCTACTATGCGGTGGTGGCGCACAATGGGAGAGTCACTGGGCATGTCTGGTGCGATTTTTTGTAGTGGAGGGAGGCGTGGCATGCAATGATGCTGTGGCGTGACCATGCTATGCATCCAGCATGCCTCCCGTTGCCAGCTCTAGCTGGATCTCTGATACCAGGACATCCTGTGGTCACCCAGGAACCCTACACTGAAGGACACTACCCCCTTCCAGCCCGGGAGGAGGAGACCGTGGTTCCATGTGATAAGAGCAAATACAAATGAGTGACAGGAACAGCAGCAAATACAAATGAGTGACACCACATACAGCCCACGCAAAACACAGTGACCATCAAAAGAGTGAACTGACAACAACCAAAAAAAAACAAACACCTAAGCGACGCTCTCCTCAACATCTACAAGTGCCTTGTACCCATATAACACACTACCTCCTGTTTCATTCGGAGGCTTCACACCCCCCCCTGTCTTTATATAACTACCTCCGAGGCCTCACGCAATTTACAATGGTATGCAGTACATAGTTGCCGTTCTTGCATCCTCCCATAGTCGCTATTTTTGAATTTGCCGTTTATTGCATGTCGCCGTTGTGACATTCCCCCAAATTGTCTCGCTCATATCGCTTTGCTCATATCACGGGATACTGGAGAGGGTGCCTGTGCTGCTCAATCCACTTCCCCCCCCCGGCCAGCCCTCCAGCCGTCGTGGTCCACTCCCAAACGTGGGTCGCCAGTGTCGCAAGCGGTAGCACTACTGCTGCGCTGGCAGGCCAGCTCTGACTCCGGTCTTTGTAGTTCATCTTTTTACTGAAACTTATTTCACAATACACCCAAATGAAATGATACAAGGGCGCTGTGGAGGGCGTAAGACCAAAAAAGGTAAAGCACCACAACCGACAGATTAAGTCAGGAAAGCTGAAATATAATTACCGGCAAAACTAGTATAATAAGCGATAAATAATGACTACGCAAGGAAGGGCACCACGGTGCGAAAACCTGCAGGGTAAGAATGTTACAGTACACAGATGGCAATGCTATACAAAACCAAATACAGGAAAAAAACAAGCAACAGTACACACAAAATGACTCAAAGAGGTGTTGGTGCCAAAAACCTCTCCAAAGTACCCGGTGTAGGTCAGCAAGGAGGGGGAGGATCCAAGCCAAGGGTAGCAGGGAAACTAGGGTCTTCGCCTACAAGTTACCCCACACCAGTTCTAGGTATGAGAAACTACAGAAATGGTGTCCAACAACTAGCAAACCTAGAAAGGGCGTTTTTAGCTAAGTGAGACAGGTGATCAAAGGAAGACACCTGAGCTAGGCCTGCTAGCAGTTCAGAGTAGGAATGTAGTGATGGCAAGTGCCATCGACATAGCAGCAGTCACTCAGCTTGCATGCTGGCTAAGGTCATCCAACGATGACCGAAGGGGTCAAGGTGTGGTGCGGCAGTAGTAAGGCCCAGCAAATAGAGCAGGGCGGAGAGCAGGATGGGGCAGCCCAAAACTGTAGTGGCTAATTGACTAATCTGCTCCTCAAAAGGTTGCACCTTAGGGCAGGACCAGAGTATATGAAGGAGGTTACCCTCGGGGGAGTTACATCTCCAACAGGAGTCATCTGGGAGAAGCTGTAGGGCATGCAGGATGGTTGGTGTCCTGTACCGGGAACTGAGTGTTTTATTTTGAATAAAGCTACTGTATGGATCTGTAAAGGTCTTGTGGCAAACGGACCAGCAGCTGCTCTAGCCATCCTCCAAGATGGTTACGGAGAGCATATGTTCCCATTTGACCTTGGTGTCAGGGGACTGGTTGGGAATCTGATCCCTAATCTGTTAGTAGAAACATCTGCAGAGACCTCCCGTACAGATAAGCCACTTCCCTATAGGAAGAGGCGAACATACAGGGGTCGAGGATTTTAATAAATGTTATAGCGAGCTGAAAATCTGCAAAAAATGCCAAAAATCAGATCTTTGAATATCCCAAGTAGTTTGCAGCTCCTGAAAGGTGGCAGCAATTGATCTGTTAGCATCCAGTAAATCATGACTATACCAGATGCCCATTTTTGCCAGGAGACCCAGAAAGGGGATGAGCTATCTATTTGAATTTGAGGATTATTCCAGAGCGGGGCACAGCCCAGGAGTTTTGGATCAGTGCCCAACCATTTGTTCAGTTTAAACCTGCAAGAGGTTGAGGTTGTAATTACAGGATGGGATTTTAAGTGTTTGGGAAGAGGGCAGTATGTTAGGGAGGTGAGAGCCTTCCCACTGATCAAGTGACGTTCAGTGAGGACCCACTGGGCAGAGTGGGCGGATAGAGACTGGAGCCACTGTAATATCTGTACTGCCTGAAAGACCCAGAAGCAACCAGTGATCCAGGGGAGACAAAAAAAACCCTCTGATTGTGGTTTTAAAAGCTTAGCTTGGTTGCCCATGCACCAGCCTACCCACGATATTCCTGCCACAGAAACATGATTTTTTTTATTTTGCTCATTATCTTTGAGAGTGAGCAGCCTGATCCGAGAAAGTGCCATGATCTGCAAACTGCTTACTCGTACAGCAGTGCTACAACATTGTGGTTACAAAAAATGCTATCTGGAAGATGCCAACTACAGCAGCAGGTAAGGGACATGCACTCTTCCACCGAGGGACATGCTTGCTCCCATTGTAGTCGGCTTTGAATGCAGTCGTGCTGACGCCCAACTCAGCCTTCAGCCTCATGCCTCATTGTGCTCCTGGGCTTGCATTAAAATCCTTCAATGCACACCCTATCGTGACTTATTACTTAGATGACTATTATACATTTGTGAATGCTAAACACACACTGTGGCAGTCTGGCTTTTGCAGATGACCTGGTATTAATCTCTTTAACTCCCGGAGCACCCCAAGAATAACTTGATATTTTATCAATAGGAATTTTAAAAAAATCTAGAAACTGACAGTGATAAAACCAAAGTGTTCTAACGTAGCTGAAAAATGAATCAAGAAAAACTTGGAAGTAAGTCGGAAGTTTAGCTTCCTAGGCATTACTTTTTCAGATAAAGTGGTTAAATCATAGTTATTTATTTATTTATTTATTTATTTCTCAGATTACAAATACCTTTGAGTCAGAGACTCTTTTACAAAGGTTCCATGTCAGGTGGGAGCAGCAATTAACAACAAAAAACAGTTGATTTACAAGCGACAGTATTACAGGGAACATTACACCAAGTAGAGCAGTCAACAAACAGCGAGGTTAAGAGTTGGCACAGAGCAGTACAGAATTGTTGCAACATTAGTGCCGTCAGTAGGATGACTTTGTCTGGGACAGAGTAGTAGGGAGTAAACCGGCTGACTGAGGTTGTAACCA
Organism: Neoceratodus forsteri; assembly: GCA_016271365.2. Lineage (NCBI taxonomy): Eukaryota > Metazoa > Chordata > Ceratodontiformes > Ceratodontidae > Neoceratodus > Neoceratodus forsteri. The sequence goes on along the minus strand of CM028132.1, from coordinate 1,477,502,843 downwards.
CAATCGATTTTAAAAGACAAATGTAGCGGTTTAAAGCTAGATACCATGATTTATATTGTAGTAACATTGAAGCAGTCAGCACATTGACTTTTTCAGTACCAGAGTGGAGAATAGGAGGAAGGGAGTGGAACAGTGGCCTAGCCTGCAGCAGTTGAGACAGGAGATGTGTGAAAATTGGAGGGGGGCGTCAAGGAGGGGTAGGTAGTAAGTGGGACCCAAAAGTCATTAGTCGAGTAGACGTAGTGTTGATTATAGTTGGGGTGACGGGTTGGAGGTGAGTAGGGAATTTTTACATGAAGGCTAAATTAATACAAACATTTTAAAAATGTGAGAAATGTAATATTAAAATATGGTGGCAATACAATACTTTCACCAGTTATAGCATGTACAGACAAACTAGAAACTGAAAGCCTTGTATGGTTCAAAGATCTGGGCCTAGGACTACCACAAATGAATGACTTGGAGCAAGAATTATCAAACGTTTGTTAACATGCATTGGAAATGTTGAATGCAACGTTAACAGCTGCTGTCAGAACAGGACAATTCACACTGGATACTGAAGTAAAAGGACGTTTGCTCAATTATTGGATCAGGAGTCTAAACATGTCACCCCAGAGACTACCATTAATTTGTTGGAAAGAAAAGATTAAGTCAAGTAAAATGAGTGGTAATACTCCCCTTTATCATAAAGTGTCTACTACTCTAAATCATATGGATGTGAGCAATCCACTGTACTGGGCAGATCACAGAATTATTATTTTCACAAAATATTGTTTATTGATAGAAGGGTGACTTCAGCATATAACAAGACAAGCAGATTAGGAAAAAGTGAAAGAAGGTATATTTAGTCCCCACTATATTATTTTTGAAAAATAATTTGGCACAGAATGGTGTCTAAGAGTCCTGACAGGAAAAAAACTTTACATGGATCTATAGCTACTTATAAATGAATGCTAATCAAAGTAAACCTCTGGAAATATGTTATAGACAAGGCCCCTGGAATTCTACAATTCTGCAGTCGTGGAATTTTCCGTAGAATCTGCATCAGGCTGCAGAATATGTATTATGCCGTAGAATTCCTGGTTTGGGGTGAATTTTCATCCAGATATACCGTTTTTCCACAGCGACAGGCTCCCTTTCCCATCTCATTAATCCTGAAGCACATCCTCTACGTTCGGCACGCGATGTCATTGCATCATATTTTGGCCAATGGCAGGACTGCATTCTGCCACAGAAATGCATAAATTATGCCACAGAAATCAGAAATTGCTGCCGCAGAGCACTAGGGGCCCTGGTTAAGTAAAATTACCAGATACACCTACAGACAGATCATGTCCTTGTTTATATAATAATGAAGAAAAGTTCAAACACATATTTCGCTGCCCCAATATACATCAATAAGAAATAAATGATTAAAAACAATAGTATGTAAATTGGAAATGGATGCATTAACATTGTTAGAGGAAATATAAGATTACCACGTGATCTGCAAATTGAGATATTTTTAAAGCAGCAGTACTTGTTAGCAAAAAAAGTCACAGTTTTTTTTAGCAAATGTATTTCTGACATCCCAAGCTTCAAGCTCAGTATATTTTTAGTTTTTTCAGGTATTGCTAAAACAGATTTTCCAGCTAATTTTGTAATTAATAACTCATGTCATTAAAGACATCTGTCAATCGTAATTGTTACAAATCTCTTCTGCTGAGGTTACCTGTTGAACGTACATGCTAGATTCATCCTGTGGCTGCGTTAGGATAGTGCTACCATATGTTTCTGACGGCAAACAGTACAGCGCTGTACCAAGATACTTAATTTTTTTGTGCAGGACATGGCATAGGTGTTGGAACTGCTAAAAACTTCAAAACCCCATATCTTGGTTCAGAAATAAAAGAAAATGAAAAGAATAATGTGCATTTTGATATTTTTGCCAGACAAACATTATTGCTGAAAAATTCTATTTTGTTACTAACAAAATGCTGCAATTTTAAATATCTATGCCCCCATTGACAATTTATTTTTATCAACACACTTCAGCATCCTGTTGCTGACCCCCTCCCCACAGGTCATGAATAAATCTGTTAACCAGAAGCAGACCAAGTATTGACCCCTGTGGCACTCCACACAGAACATTCCTACCCCAGAAGGGAGACTCTCCAGCAGCTCTCTTTGCTTCCTACTAGTCAGTCAATCTGTTATCCACCGCCTGTACACTTTGAGGCCTCCATATGGCTCTGATTTCTCTTTGTGTTTCCAGTGAGATAAGGTGTCAAAGGCCATGCTGAAGTCCAGATAGACTACACCCACTGCCTGGCCCCATCCACCTCCCTGTTACCTCCTCAATGAAGGCGATCAGGTTGTTTTTAAGTATTTATCATTTGTGAAACTGCTACTCTACCGCACCCCCACCCCACCCCCCATGCATCTGGAAACCAGCTGTTACCAGCTCAGTATGTCTTTTCTTGTAAAACTTTGAAATAAATAAATTTACCTTTTGTGAAAATATGTCGCTAGAAAACAGCCCATTCTTTCCATGTGCTGAACTAACACATCTTTATTCTTCTGTCTCCACCACAGCCCCCTTCTAGCAGCTACACTCTGCATTATACCCCAGTGTCTCTAGCATTTATCTCTTCTAACACCATGGCATGCCCCCCCACCCTTCCGAGGTGGGGCCCACCAGACCTGATCACAGCCCAGTTAGTTGTTAGTAACTACCTTGTTAGGACCTCTGTGGTGAGGGGTAGGTTAGTCTGTGCCAGGGCCCAAGTTGGCCTCCATCTTCTTGCTCATGATGGAGTTTCCACTTGTTCTCCTTGGCATCCCCACCCCAGTGTATGTCCACATGCAATGGGTGCCAAGTTCACGCACATGCAAGTTTGCTGCACTGAGCCTGAATGTCTTCTTCTGCTCCTCCCCAATGAAGGCTCCTACTGCACTGCCACCTTTGACCCCCAGGGGTCAGTGTGGCAGTTGGGCTTCCAACCCTCCCTCCATGGAGAAGGAGATGATTATCCACCCCCCCCCCAAAAGCCCAGGCTCACTTCAGTATCCAGGTCGCTGGTGTAGCAGAACTGTAGCCCTAGTGTTGCACCGATGGGCCAGCTTATCTTTTATGATTAACTTCGACACTTTGCTGAGTAATCCTTTCACTTGTCATTTATGGTATCTCTTTCTCCAGTAATGTTCCTTGGACAACCAGTTAGGCTTAGAAACATAGAAAAGGTGACGGCAGAATGAGACCAGTGGTCCATCAAGCCGGCCCTTGAGTTCCCGAGACCTTTGGAGATCCCGAGACCTAGCTCATACAAGTATCCTCAGATTGAACTCGAGTATGCTGTTTATCCCAACCCTGTCTGGAAGCTGCCACTGTCTTAGCTCCCACCCATCTGCAAACAGCCTGTTCCATGGCTCCACTATCCTCTTTGAGAAGTAGTGTTTCCTGAATCCCCCCTCCCAGCTTCCATTCATGGCCCCTCATATTTGAGCTAGAAGTTATGTTGAACAGATCAGAGCAGGGCACTGTATTAATTCCCCTCAGGAACTTGAAGGTTTCTATCACATCCCCTCTCTCCCTCCTTATCTCCAGCGAGTACATGTTCAACACCTCAAGATGCCCTTCATACAGTAGCCCTTGGAGCCCATGTATCATTTTGGTGGCCCTTCATTGAATGGTCTTCAACCTGGCCCTATCTTTTCTAAGATATGGGCTCCAATACTGGACACAGTATTCCAGGTGGGGCCTCACCAGGGATCTGTACAGTGGTAGTATCACATCCCGATGCCCGCTGTCGAATCCTCTCCCTATACACTCCAATATTTTGTTGCCCTTGCTATATGCTGAGTTGCATTGATTGGCTTGTTTTATGGTGTCACAAATGATGACTCCTAGATCTTTCCTCCTGTTAGGTACTGAGCTTGATCCTGTTAAGCCAGTAGGCTCTCCTTGGGTTTTTCTACCCAGATGCATCACTTTACACTTCTTGGCATTGAACTTTAGCTGCAGACAGTAGACCGTTTCTCCAAACTTTGCATCTGTCTAACCCTTTTGCCCTTGTTGCCCACAAGGACACATCTATTCACAGCCTCAGTTATATGCTGCTTCAGGGCCTCCCACTTGGCCTTATCACTTCCACTCAGTGATGCATACACCAGTTCAGTCACATCCATCTCCCTCCGCTTATCAAGGATGTGCATAATGGTGCGTTATTCTGCCCCAGCACTATGCACAATGATGTCATGCTACACTAGAGTTATGCACAGGGTGAACCTGCACACCAGAACTGTGCACAGTGGTGAAATTCCTTACATGGACCATGCACTAACATGCAATTGCACACCACAGCTGTATACAATGGAGAGATTACATAGAAACAAGGAATTTCATGACAGAAAAGGACTTCCTAGCCCACCTAGTATGTACAGATGCTCCCTACCTATTTTGTCTCCATAAATCCTATAATCTAATATATCCCTATGTCTGTCCCATGCATGCTTGAAGCCCCCCACTATTCTATCCTCCACCACTTCCACTGGCAGTGTAGTCCAGGAATCTACTATCCTTTCAGTGAAGAATATTTCCTCACATCACTCTTGAATCCCCCAAGCTTCATTGCATGCCCCTGGTCCCGCTGCTGGTTCTTATTTGAAAGGGACGCCCCACCTGTACCCTATTCACCTCTTTGAGGTACTTGTAGTTCTCTCTCTCTCTCTCCCTCTCTCTCGCTCTCCTTTCTTCCAGGGTGTACATGTTGAGATCCCACAATCTCTGCTTCTAGGGCTTCCTGTGCAAACCACGCATTGTTTTAGTTGCCCTCCTCTGGACCGGTATAACTCTGTCTATTTCCTTTCTGAAGTGTGGTCTCCCAAATTGAACACAGTATTCTAGGTGTGGCTGCACCAGTGAGGGATATAATGGCAATACTACTTCCCCCTGCTGGAGCTACCCCTCCCTGTGCAACCTAGCATTTTACTAGTCCTACCCTCTGCCTTGTCACACTGATTGTCACCTCAAGGTCTTTAGATGTGATAACTCCAAGGTCTCTTTCTTGTCTCGTGACTGTTAGTACTTCCCCCACCCTATACTCAGTGTCAGGATTTCTATGTCCTAGGTGTATTATTTTGCATGTTTTGGCATTAAACTCCAATTGCCATGTTTTTGCCTGTTCCTTGAGTTTCCCAAGACCCCCATGCATTTTTTCATGCCTTCCTGAGTGTCCACCCCATTGCAGATCATAGTATCACCTGCAAGAAGACCTACCTTCCCTTCTGGCTCTTATGCAATGTTCCCTACTGTATAAATATACTGAAGACGACTGGTCCCGTACTGAGTCCTGTGGTACCCTCCTTGTTACACTCCCTCTTGAGAACATGAACCGTTAACCAGCACCCTCTGTTTTCTATCATTTAACCAGATTCTAACCAAGTTTATCACTATAGGTCCCACTCCTAGGTTGGTCAATTTCCTGATCATAGTGGAAAGGAAGGGGGGAGGGAGAAAGAGATGCAGATCAAGTAGGGTGTATGCGACACCATGTCAAAGACCTTGCTAAAGTCTCTCCTCAGCATTTGACACTGTGGACCGTGGGGTTCTGCTTGAGCACCTGAGAGTTATCTGTGGTCTGGCTGGTCCAGTTCGCAGATGGTTTCACTCCTTCCCAGCTGGCAGGTCTCAGAGGATGGTATCCAGGGTTTTTTCCTCTGATCCTTTCTCTCTGCCATGTAGAGTCCCTCAGGGCTTAGTGCGATCCCTTATGTTGTTCGCAGTGTATATGCTGCCCCTTGGAGACATTGTAAGATGGTATGGGCTGAGGTTTCATTGCTATGCTGATGATACCCAGCTCTATCTGTCTTTTGCACCCGACCAGGATACTGCGATTCAATGTTTAACAGCTGTCTGGCAGAGATCCATGACTGGATGAAGTCCAGCTGGTTGAAATTGAATTCCGGGAAGACTGAGGTGTTGGTTGTGGATCTGGAGCACAGGATAGAGAGGCCAGTGGGGGGTTTACCCTCTGGGCTCTGGCTTGAGGGTGTACAACTGCCTACCTCTGAATGGGTGCATAATCTGGGGGTGGTTCTTGATGATGGGCTGACTCTGCATGTGTAGGTGTCAGCAGTCATCAAGCCCACCTTTTACCATTGTAGGAACATCACCAGAATTAAGCACCTTGTTCCATCTGGTGATTTGCCTACGTTGATCCATGCCTTTGTGACCTCTCGCCTTGACTACTGTAACTCCCTTTACCTGGGGCTTCCGGGGGTTGATAATCTGCTGCTTGCAGCTGTTGCAGAACGCTGCAGCATGATTGTTGACTGGGACTTCACACTCCAGTCATATTACCCCTGTACTGCGTGATCTGCACTGGCTGCCTATACAGTGGCGGATCACCTTCAAGGTCAGTCTTCTGACCTATAAAGCCTTGCATGGACTGGGACCAAGTTACCTGCAAGAGCTCCTGACTCCCTACAGCCCCAGTCATCCTCTCCGCTCAGCTGTCGAGGGGTTGTTAGAGGTTCCCAGGGTGCGGCTGAAAACATCTGGGGCCTGGGCTTTTCTGTTCACAGCTCCATCCCAGTGGAACTCTCTACCTCATCAGATTAGAGAGTGCAGGACTGTGGAGAGCTTTAAAACCTTAAAACCAGCCTAAAAATATATCTGTTTAAGCAGGCATTTAGCATTTGACATTTTTATGGACTGTTGGATATTTTAATTGAAGTTTTTAAATTATTTGTAAAGTTTTATCATAGGCGCCGGAACCAGGGGGGCGAAAGGGGCAGTAGCCCCTCCACTTTTAATTTTTGTATGGCAAAAACTAGTGTAGAAAAAGTGCCCTTTGTACCCTCATAAGTACCCTTCTGATTCTCAGCGCCCTCAGCTTTTACCATCTTCCGGCACCCTTGAGTTTTATTGAATTGTTTTATGATAATGTATGTACAGCGCTTTGACTTTAGAATCGCGCTATACAAATAAATATATTATTATTACTATTTATTAAATAGGCCCTGTCCATTGCTCTTCCCTGATCAATTCCCTTGGGTAACCAGTCAAAGAAATCTACTAGATTTGTTTGACATGACATCCCCCCATGAGTCCATGTTGTCTGTGGTTTTGTAACCCACTGGAGTTAATATACTCTACCAGCATATCTTTCGGTAGATTTTAATCAGTTTCCCCACCACTGAAGTTAGACTGGCAGGCCAATAGTTGCTAGCCTTCTCCTTGCTGCAGCTCTTATGTAGAGGGACAACATCAGCCCTTCTCCAGTCCTCTGAAACCACCCCTGTTTCTAGTGAGTTGTTGAACAAGGTTGTCAGTGGGACAAGTAAACTAGGATTGCATGCACTCACCTGTACAGGATCTGGATGCTGCTGAGGGAAGGAGCACTCCACAAGAAGCGACAGCAGAGCAAGGAACAACTGCAAACTCAAACTGAAATAGCACAGTCACCACAAGAGAATAAGGCTCAAAGGTAAAATCACATGTAGAAAATGTTATTTTCAAACTGGACACAAACAGTAGGGGACTTTTCTGTGAATACTAACCACCACAGATGCAAGTGCTGTAGCGCTTCGATCAGGAGGAGCTTCACTGGGGGGGCCATTCACAGCATAATCACCTATTGTCTGCGTCCAGTTTGGAGATTAAATTTTCCGCAGATGATTTCACTTTTGAGCCTTATTCTTCTGTCATGCTGTTCTGGTTTGGGTGTGCTTCTGTTCCTTGCTCTGTTGTCTGTAGGGCAGCCAGAACTTCCCTAAGTTCTTTCAATACCCTGGGGTGAATCCTGCCTTGTCCCATAGCCTTTCCACCTTCAGGGTTGCAAATCCTTTTAGCACTCTTTCCTCTCAAAATACACCTCTGGCCACCCCCCTCCTCACCCTATCTCTGCTTCTCCTGGTGGTCCGTCCCCTCCACCCGCCACTGCGAAGACTGAGCAGGAGTACCTAAGTACAATGGCGGCTTTTTCTTTGTCTCCTTTTGCACAGTCTCCCCCTTCTGCCTTTCTAATACTTACTACCCCTACCCTTCTTTTCCTCTTCCCACTTACGTACCTGTGGAGAGTCTTATCCCCTGTTGATTTTGCACCAGGTATTTGCATAGTGGTGAATATCCATAGCAGAAATGCACACTGTAAAGGTAATGCCACATCTGAACATTCCTGGATGGTAAAAATACTGCACCAGGACTGAGTCAGATTGTAGAATTCCAAGCAGAGATACAGTGTGGGATGGTACAGTCCTAGGCTAGGACTGTTCTGAACAACGTACCTATTGTGGCTTTCTACAGACAACCTGCTGTCTTTTATTTAATGGTAACCTGCAGTGGACTGGGGTCGGGAGGCAGCTGCCGATGTAACAGTACCTCATGTTAAGTCTTGTTTACTGTGCCCTCTTCTAGGTGCTGGACTTTGCATGGCCCAACCTCCATGCCCCTGCCCTCGAAAAGATCTGCAGTATCTGCAAAGCAATGGACACCTGGCTCAACGCTCACCCTCATAATGTGGTCGTCATTCACAACAAGGTAAGACAGTCTGGGGTTCTCCCCCCTTCTAGTTCTCAACAAGGTAAGGCAGTCTGGGGTTTCCCCCCCATTCTCAACAAGGTAAGGCAGTCTGGGATTCTCCCCCCTCCTTATTCTCAACAAGGTAAGACAGTCTGGAGTTCTTCCCCCTCCTCGTACTCAATAAGGTAAGGCAGTCTGGGGTTCTCAGCCTTCCCTCATCCACAGTCAGTATTTAGCGGTATTTAAGGGTGATGTACGAAAGTGGAGAAGGTTTGTATTTTCCCAGCTGTACCCTGAGAGATTGTGAGGGATCCCTGAAGCACTCAGAGCATGTACAGTGAATGCCAAAACTGCAGAGAGGATGATGGAAAGGTGAAAAAAGCAGTTCAGCAGAAGTTCTATTACCCTTGTACATTGCATTGCTTAGAGTACTACATGTGGAGTACTGTGTGCAGTGCTGCGCCCTTGTCATGCTGTAAGAAGAACAGAGATGAGCTGGGAAGGGTGTAGTGCAGGGCTACTACAATGACTAGCAAGATGCTAGAAGTACTGAGTTATGAATGAAGACTGAAGAACTTGAAGATGTTTTCCTTGGAAAAGAGAAGACTGCACTGTGACATAATACAGGTCAGCAAAAGCAAGGTCTTTAAAAAATGTAAGAGTGACCAGAAAGGGGAGAATTGGGAGGAGCACCACGGGAAATTGAAGGAGGCAAGAAGGGCTATCAGAAAGGCCAAGGGGGATATGAAATTAAAATTAGCAGAAGGGGTAAAAAGGGAGAAAAAGAATTCTACCAGGGAAAAGGGGAAGACTAGAGAGGTAGCCATCAGGTTGAAGAAGGAGGAGGGGGGCTGGGTTGAAGACAGACAGACAGTGCATGTTCTGAGCAGTTATTTCTGTCCAGTATTTACAGTGGAAGAAGGGGAACTGTTCTAGGGAGTCTCAGCAAGGCCTCTGAGAGGGGTGTGGGGAACATGGGACCAGTGCAGTTCACTGAGGACAGGGTGCAACAGGGTCTGACGACACTCAGTGTGGCACCCAGAGGTTCTGAAAGAACTGGGTCCAGTGCTGGTGGCCCCCACTAATAGATCTGTTTAGTTGTTCTACTGAAATGGAGAAAGTGCCAAAAGATTGGAGGGTGGCAGCAGTGGTACCTTTTCATAAAGGGGTGGGGGGGGGGCACAGGGAGAATTCAGGACACTATTGGCCAGTAAGGCTGACCTGGATTTTGGGGAAGCTCATGGAAACTGTGATCAAGAATCAAATGGTGGAATACCTAGCAGAGAATGATCTACAATACAAGAAACAGTATGGATTTGCAGTGGGAAGGTGTCAGACAAGCCTCATAGTCTTCTTGGACTGGAAATAGGCCATTGATGGAGCAAAGGCCGATGGCACATTTATAAGGCAGAAAAATAAATGGGCAGACTGGATGGGCCCCACAGTCCTTATCTGCCGTCAGCTTCTATGTTTCTATGTCACAAAGGCTGTGAACAAGGGTCAGGCTGTTAATGTTTTATATGTCAACTTCACTAACGCCTTTGACACTTTTTTCTCATAGAAGGCTACTGAAAAAGTCTGAGAACTTGGGGTTGGGGAGGAATTGACTACTTGGGAAGGAAAATGGTTGAAGGGGAGACTACAAAGTCCGGTGGTAAATGGAAAAGAATCAGAGGTGAGTTGGGTCATGAGTGGGGTGACTCAGGGATCATTTCTAGGACCAGAGGGCATTGAGGGAACATGTGTCCCTTTGTGAATGACACAGAACCTTGTGGGAGAGTGGATAACAAGGAGGGGACGAGAGAATTGTGCTGGGATTTGGAAAAATGGTTGAAATTCTGGCAGTTGTGTTTCAATGCAAAGCAATACAATGTGATGCAAGAAAAACTCTCGTAGGGAATACTGGATGGGACAGGTGACGTTAGCAGTGACAGGAGAGGAAAGCACCTGGGAGTTATCAGTGACCATCTCAGTCACTGTACAATGCAATAAGGCATACAGCACGGAGAACAGGATTTTTGGCATGAATTAGCAGGGGCTTTGACAGCAGATGAGAAAAGGTGATTCTGCTTCTGTATAAGTCATGGGTGAGACCACATCTCAAGTACTGCACCCAGATCTGCGGTCCACACCTGAGAAAAGACTGGGACAGGCTGGAGGCAGTGTAGAAAAGAACCACTAAGATGATCCAGAGGGAGTAGGGCAAGACTGAGGGCGACTCGGGACCTCAGTACGTACTGGCTGGAAGACTGAATGCAGGGGATTCATAGAAACATGTGAGTTTCTAAGAGGGATAAATAAGTGGATACAAGGGAACAGTTCGCCAGGAATGAGAACACTATAACTAGGGGACATGAGTGGAAATTGGTGGGGGGGGGGGGTGGTTAGGGCAAATGTAAGGAAGTTCTTCTTTACTGCCCAAGGAGGTGTTGAAGGCAGGAAATGCCAGCAGTTTCAAAGCAGGGTGGGACAGGTACAGGGAATAAGAAGGGCTAGGGAAGCAGCACAAGGGAATGAGGGCTAGTAAGGCATCAGACTACGGAACTGTACTGTGTCATAGACTCACTCAGCAGGTCAGGCCCTCTGTTCCCAAAGTGCCAACCTCTGAGCGCAGTCGTGTGAACAGTGTAACAGACAACGTAACCCTCTTGTCTGTTTTTGTGAGTTTGGATACACCTTTGGTCTCAAGTTCTGGAGGGATTCAAACTGTGAACCTCTTGCTAGCGTACCCAATGCACAGGCTCAGATATTTCTGTCTTTGGGGGGCCAGATATCTTTGCCTATGGGCACCTAACCAGGTATACAGAGATGAACCCTTAAAAACTTTAATAAAGACCTCAGATTTAAAATGCTTCTCTTTCCAGTTTGGTACCACCATTCAAGCTTATGTTTAGTATCTGCAATAACCATATACTTTTCTTACAACTAAAAAGAAGTCAAAGACAGACCAAGTAAGTTCTAAAAAGAACTTTACTAAAATAGTTAAAAATATGTAAAACGCAAAATACAGAACTCTTATATCACCAGACATACAAATTTTTTAAAAGAAACAAGGTTTAAACAGTGCAAATTCCTACTTACAGTACTTAGATTTGAAATCTTTCTAAATATCTGTTTACAAGTGCTCCAAAGATCTTTCCTCAGTCAGAGTCTAGGTAAAAGTGTGAGTCAGTGAAGCAAAACTGAATAATTTAAAAGCTGGCTTTTATCCCACCTCTTTGCAGGAGGTCACCTATCTCCTCCCTGTCCAGACAGATATACATAAAAATATATATCTTATACAAAACACAGGATGCCTTTTTTTTAAATTTAACCTTGTTTCTCCACTTCCCTTCCTGCTCTAGTGGTCCCCCCCTCCCCTCTTCATTGGATTCTACCCTCACATCTTGGTATACCCAATGCTGCACTTTTCACCCTCTCCCACCCTTCCTACATTCCTTCTTCTCCCCCAATGACTCTGGCACTTCTTATCTGTTGTCTATTTTCTCTGACAAATGCCGCTGGCTGCCTTGTTACAATGCTACCCTTGAATTGTATTAATCTGTACTCTGTTTGCAATGTCCACATTGTTGTAATGTCTGTCTTGATGTTCCTCATAATTTGTATTTCTCTGATGTGGAACCTTTGTAAAAGAGCCAAGGCTCAAAGGTACTTGTAATCCTAGACTTGATAAATCAAAGAAATAAAATAAAGTATTACATTCTGCAACTTCAACATAATTCATGTCCTTCAAATGACACTTCTTTTGATCTCATGCTGTATTTTCCCTCACGCAGGCTTCACAGGGACATTTACAACCTTGCACCTGTGTATCAACCTAGGTTCCCCTTCTAACGTCATAAACCTTGTTTGTGATTTTTCTCTTAACAAAATTAACTTAAACAAGTTTGTAATTAACTCAGAGAAACAGGATCCTTGATTAAAGCACCGGCAGTCAGTCGGCGGGCGGGGGCATGGCGGGGATGCTGGTGGGGGAGCGGGTGGTGGGGCTTTGTGGGGGGTGGGGGACACCAGATCACCAGGGATATGGTCTTGGGGGTTAGCCACATTTTGCAGCCCGCGATCGGGCTTAGCGTCCACTGGACCACCAGGATCTGTTCTTGGGAGGGGTTTTACATTTTGCAGCCCGCGATCGGGCTTAGCGTCCACTGGACCACCAGGATATGTCCTTGGGGTTGGATTTCAAGCTGCCCGTGGATCGGGCTGGTGGGGGTAGTTTACAATTATGCTCGCGATCGGGCTGGCAGGGGAAGAGCAAAGCTTTGTGCCCGCGATCGAGCTGGGGGGTTTATTAAAGCTTTTGCCTGCGATCAGGCCAGTCGGGGGTGGGGGATTTTTACACTATTGCCCGAATCGGGGCAGGAGCGCGTTCTCGATGGCTGCTGCTCGCAGGGCACCAGGCGCAAAGTCCTCGGGATCGGCGCACCTGCATGCTAATGGCATGCAAATGGAGCCATAAATAGATGCAAATGGCCTCCCCCGCTCCTTGCATGAATTATGGCCCCATTTGCATATCACCTTTTGAATATGGGAATTTGCACATGGCGCAATGGTACTTGTGCCACCGCAACTTGACTGCTCCACTCTGACCGCTTAGCGGTGGCGCAAGTTCCACCATGCAGTGGCTGAATGGCCAGGGGTGATATTCAAGGGATTTGCTCAATAGCACAACTCCTTTGAATATCGCCTTCGCACGCTTCGCATTAATTATTTGTAAAGGCGCAAGGGCTTGCACCACAAAATAAGCGCAGTTTGAATATCCAGCCCATTGTCTCTAAAAACTGAATGTGTGTGAACTCACATGCTGTCAGCATTTCCTCATGGCTTCCATCTCTCAGCTGAAATCTGGGAGGGGGGGATGAGTGAGGTCACTCCTAGAGCATCTGATTTTCAGCAGGAGACATTCAGTAATACATTTTATATTAAAAAGAAATGATACAGCACTCAGAACTGGCTGTCTACATCACATACTGTACACGGCTGATAGCCATTACAGAGCAGACTTCATGGACAGCGAGTCATTTTCTGCCGTCACCCTCTACAGTGTGTATCTATATTCCAAAGCACAAAGTGCTATATTGGGCAACGGAAGAAGGAGGACTGCCATCTTTTGGTAATATGCTGAAATTGTCGGACTTGGATGGGTATTTTATGCAAATTAGTTATGTTCCCAGTTCTTCCTTTTAATTACGCAACAAAAACACGTGTTGGAAGTGAAAATCTGCTTTTCATGTTTACAGTGGCAACTTGTTTTTATAGTCAGTCCTTCTGACAGATACATTTTTGGGATAAATAGAATTAACTGTGCTCATGACTAAAGCTAGGAAGTGTAGTATTGACATTGGTGGCCTCCAACCAGTGTTGTGATTCCAGAACTAATTCCATCAGTCCCTTGATGTTAGTGTGGTCTTCCAGTGGAGACTAATAATTGCGTAGATTAGCTTAATAAGTTATTGATCCTATTTTAATGAAAACTACTATAGTGTTTTATTTTATAATTAGTGCATGTTGTTTATTGTTTTTGTTGCAATTTAATTACAGAATATGTATCCCACTCAGCTTTATTCAGACATTTGAAATTATTTTTTTTTCCAGTTTGAACATTAGCCTCACAGAAACCAGAATGTATTCCCTCTCCTCTGTATCACACAAAAGAAAAGCCACTAATTTCTAAAGTGCTTGTTTTCTAGTCGCTTTTTGTTGACCAGAATCCCAAAATTGTTTAGTACAGGAGTTGGTAGTTAGGGAGGTAGTTAGGGTTTTTAGTGCAAGGCAGGACAGGGGACTGAGCTAGCCTAGCGAGTCAGATTTTTGGTTTTTTTAGATAGCATCTGTAACCGCAGCTCACCTACCTCTCCAACTGCCCTGGAGGATTTTTGTGTTGCCTGTGACTCAACAACCTTCATTTTGGTTTGCCTTCCCTATACGCCTGACGTTTACCACCATCGTTGGATTTTCGGACTGAACTTTGCTGAGCTACACTTCATGTTGAGGTGCTTTCCATAGCGGAGGGGCCGACTACGGAAGAACCCCCGAGTTGTCCCGACCGATGCTTGCCTCCACCGCTTGTGGAACAGGTGGTAGTTTTTGGACCCTCGAACTCCTGAAGGTGCTTCTATAAACACCACATGAGAGGGACGTTGGCGTGGTGTGGATCCTGATTGCTGCCCGGACTGTATTCCTGGGAGAGCACAATGCTGAGGGCACTTCCGCTTTGTGCCTCCCAGGGCATAAGTGGGTGATCTTGCAGACTTCTGGACAATTTCAGCATTTGCTTGCTGGTGTGCTGTCCGTTTATCCTTGTGGCTTTACTGGAGAGTAAGACCCTGTGGACCTGATAGCATTGCCCCGTTGGACCATCGGTTGGGGGCCAGTCACTGGACTTGATAACATCTCCTGGGATCCCAGAACTGGTGGGAGTAGCTCCGAGGATATCCCGAGAGTTTATCCTGCATGGCTGGCATTTAGGACTTTTGCTCAGCCAGGTCATTTTTCTGCAGAGACTGGGGGTGTTGTGAGGGCCATCACCCTCTAAGCAGTGGGCTGTGACTTTTATTTGCGTGTGATATTTTTGCACTTTAAACTGTACTAAGTTGTCCTGTCTTGTAGGACTTACTGTTGGGCTGTGGACAGTGCTGTCCTATTTTCCAGGGATTCTGATCCCAGGCTTGCTTTTGCTCTCCTTGGTTGTGGGTGAGGGATGGTGGGGGTAATGATGGGGTTTGGGATTTTTAAGCTATTGTGTATATCTAGTGTGGATGGGTTAGGCTAGTTCTCGTATTTGTGTGTGACTAGATGTGTGCATGGAATGTGTTTGTGAATTTAGTTAGTCAAAATTGTGGTTGTTTGGGGTCATCATAGTCGGACTTGATGTACTTGGGAAAGGGTGAAGGCCTGGGGCTGCTAGGATCGTGTACGGGGTGTCCCAGCTACTTGATCTGTGGCCCTTCTCTGACCTCCCAGTTTCCATCACTACAGCTCATCGCTGTCGGGTGGTTGGAATTAGAAGGAACTGCATTGATCGACTGTGGCAGGGTGTCTTGTGCACGCCGGTAGGGGTCAGGATAGGGGTGGTTAGGTGCAGAATGCGCCCTGGTGTTCATCGGGCCCAGAAGAGAGGCCAGACATGTTTGTTTCTTCAGGGTTCCCACCAGATCGAATGGGCAGGTAGCCAGAGGTGCTGCATTGTCCACCAATCCCCTGAGGGTAGTGCTTTGCAATGCCAGATCGATTAGAAACAAGACCGCAATTATAGTGGACTTGATTTCATTAGTCGATCAGGCTTGCATTACTGAGACCTGGGTGGGTGACGATGCTGACCCAGTTATAGAGGCTGCCGTCCCTCCAGGTACTCTGTAGTGCACTGCCCCAGAGTGGAATGCAGGAGTGGGGGAGTGGCCATCTGTTTTAGATCAAAGTTGGGATTCACCGTACACCCAGTGAGAAGACCAGGTTCTTTTGAATGTGTGGACGTTCGTGGGGTCCAGGAGCAGGCTGCAGAAATCTTTTGATATACCACACCCCCCACCCCGGGCAGCTGGAGAATTTCTGTAGGAGGTAGTCGACTTCGTTGTTGGCGAAACGTTGGAAGCCACAGATGTTTAATTCTGGGGGACTTCAATGTTTGGGCTGACAACTAATTGTCTAGGCTCGGTTACAACCTCCTCCAGACTATGTCATCTCTGGGCCTGTTGCAGGAAGTTTCCTCCATGACCCACCAGGGTGATTACATGTTGGACTTGGTTTTCTCACTGGGGCTTGAGCTAAATAATCTCAAGACTGATTGGGTCATTTGGTTCTATCATTGCGCATTGTCGTTCGGGGCACCCCTGAGAGTCCCTCCCCTGCTGAGATGGTAAGCTACTGCCCTTTGAGGGGTTTGACCCCTGAGGGTTTTCTGGCAGTGGCTAACATATCTAGTGTGGGCAAAGCATGCATTGAGGGTATGTGTGCTGCAGTTGCCACCTATAATAAGATGTTGTCTGATGCGTTCGACTCCCTCGCACCAGTCCGTGTATGACTCAGATCTTCTCACTTGAGGTCCCCGTGGTTTGACGGGGAGCTCAAGGCAATGAAGATTTTGGGTCTGAGGTTAGAGCACTGCTGGCGGAGGACTGGCCTGGAGGCAAACTTCCTGGCACTGCATGCTTACTGTGGTGAGTACCAGAGAGTAACCAACCGTAAGAAGGCAGAGTTCCTGTCCAGGGAGATTGCTGCCGGGAAGAATCGACCAACTGTGCTTTCAAACTGTAGACAGGCTACTAAATCCAGCCTGTTTACAGTAAAAAAATCCTTTTCTAATGCTTTATGAGAAGAGTTTGCTCATTTTTTCTTTAACAGAATGTCCGCCATCAGGCAGGGAATTCCACCAGCGAGTCACTCTTTAGCCAACAGTGATCGCCTTGGGCACCTGGAGAGCGCTCTGTCTGGTTGAGGCAAGTTTAGACCAGTGGAGGTGGCTGAGGTTATTAAGGTCGTTTCCAAGCTGAGGCCCACATATTGTGAACTGGACCCGGTGCCAACATGTTTCTTGTTGGGATATGAACATACGAACCTGCTAGCAGATAAAGGCCATACGGTCTCTCGAGTCTGCTCGAATGTGCAGCTAGCAGCCCTTATACTGCAGCTGCCCTTCCCTCCCCCTTACCCTGTCCCATCCCCTTTTGAAGCATCCCACTGTATTACAGGATACCACTTCCTCTTGTAATACCTTCCAACCTGCCTCCACCCTCTCTGTGAAAAAGTGTCTCCTCATTTCCCTCCTGAACCCCCCCCCCCACCAGTCTCAGACTGTACCCTCAGGTGTCCCTCCCTTCTTTAACCGGAAAAGCCCTCCCGTGTCAATCCTATTTATCCCCTTCATATATTTGAAGGTCTCACTGGTCCTCCTTGTCCCTCCTCCCCTCCAGGGAGTACATGTTCAGCTCCTTCAGCCTACTCTCATAAGGCAAGTCCTCCAACCTGTGGATCTTTTTTTTTGCCTTGCCCTGCGCTGCACAGCCTCCAGCAGCCTAATGTCCTTCTTCAGGTATGGTCACCTGAACTGCACACAATACTCCAGGTGTGGTCTAACCAGTGACCTGTAGAGTGGCAGAATCACCTCCCCCCTCCTGGAGGATATGCCTCTGGCAATACGATCCAGCATCTTGTCAGCCTTGGCAGCTGCCTTTCTACACTGTGCGGAGCTGTTCAATACTGCCGTTATGATTACCCCCTAGATCTTTCTCCTCCTCCGTCTTGGTCAGCTGAATATCCCCTGTCTGGCAGCTCCTCCTTGGGTTCATTGCTCTGAAATGCAACACCTTGCATTTCTTAGCATTGAACCCCAGCTGTCAAGTGTCTGACCAGGCCTTCAAATTTGCCAGAATGTCCTTTAACCCCTGCCACCTCTCTAAGTCATCCACTACTGCTCCCATCTTGGCGTCGCTGTCATCTGCAAACAGACTGATTTTGCTCTTGATGCCTATTGAAATGTCTGCTATGAAGATCCCAAATAACACTGGCTCCAGCGCAGATCCCTGTGGTACCCCACTTGTCACTGCCCTGGGCGATTAGAGTTCCCCTCCCACCACCACCCTGTGCTGCCTCCCCTTCAGCCAGCTCACTACCCATCCCACCAGCTTTGCCCCAACCCCTGTGCCCTCCAGCTTACTACCTAGCCTCCCATGTGGCACCAAGTTGAATGTCTTACTGAAGTCCAAGTGCAAGACATACACTGTGTGGTCCCTGTCCAATTGCCTGGTTACCTAATCATAGTACTCCATCAGGTTAATCTGACAGGATCTGCCCGAGACAAACTCATGCTGCCTGCTGTCCTGCAGCCCATTAGCCTCCAGATGAGAAACCATAAATAAATAAATAAAATACAGAGCAGAAGTACTCATTTAATGCTTCTGCCTGTTCTGCCTTAGTGTCCACCCACCCCCCTCCCTCCTTTTTTAATCCTCACAATTTGGTCTCTGCAGTTCCTTTTCTTCCTGATGTACCTAAAGAAGTCCTTCTCCAACTCCTTGATGCCCTGTGCTAGCCTGAGTTCCCGGGCTGCCCCTGACTGCCCTCAATCAAGGCAAACTCTGGGTCAACTCGGTTGACCCGGTGTTTGCCTTGATTGTGTGGTGCTCCTTGTCGGAGGGGGTCTTCCCAGATGCCTTGAAGGAGGCACTGGTGAGACCCTTCTGAAGACACCATCTTTGGACCCTGACATCAAGGCAAATTACCATCCTGTCTCGAACCTTCCATTCTTGGGTAAGGTTGTTGAGAAGATTGTGGTGCTTCAGCTTGAGGGGCACCTCATGGCCTTTGATCCATGCAAGCCTCTCCAGTCTGGGTTTCCGGCTAGGCATAGCACAGAAACTGCATTAGTTCGGGTGCACAATGACCTTTTTAGGACAAGAGATTGAGGGGAAGGGACAATTCTTGTTCTCCTTGATCTCTCTTCAGCTTTTGACATGGTGGACCATTGTGTGTTACTTGACCGCCTTAGGGAATTTTGTGGACTTGCTGGCACAGTCATCCTCTGGTTTGAGTCCTTTCTCACAAACAGGAAGCAAAGGGTAGTGATGGGGAATTTCTCCCCCCCCCCACAACCTCCTGTCTTGTGGAGTACCCCAGTGTTTGGTCTTGTCACCAGTGTTGTTCGCCCTGTACATGCTGCCCCTGGGAAGGCTCATTAGGAAGTACAACTTGGGTTTTCATTGCTATGCTGATGCTACCCAACTGTATCTTTCCTTTGCTCCTGGGACATCCAGTGCAGTGGATGTGCTAAATAACTGCCTTGCTGAAGTCAGTGAATGAATGGCCTCCAGCTGGTTGTGAGTGAACCCCGATAAGACAGAGGTACTGGTAGTGGAGTCAAACAGAGGGCATGATAAGATGGCCTTGGGTGCAGAGACAAGACTTGTACTGGGATCTGTGCCTTTGAAGACCTCCTCTAGGTGCATAACCTGGGTGTTATTCTGGATGGTGGACTGACACTCAAGGCTCAGGTTTCGGACGTTGTCCATACCAGTTGTTACTATCTGAGGAATAGCACCAGGATTAAGCCCCTAGTTCTGCCCCTGGACCTCCCTACCTTAGCGCATTCCTTCGTGACGTCAAGGCTTGATTACTGTAATGCACTCTACCTCGGGGTCTTGGGAGGTATCCTCTGTCGGCTTCAGCTAGTACAGAACGCAGTGGCCAGGTTGTTGATGGGGCAGTTTAAGTATTGTCACGTCACCCCGGTGCTGCGTGACTGTGAACTGCACTGGCTGGCAGTGAGGTGGAGGGCCCTCTTTAAGGTGGGCTTGCTCACCTTTAAGGCCCTAGATGGCCTGGGCCCTGGTCATCTGGCAGACCTTCTTACACCTGCTATCTCAGTCCACTCCCTCCATTCCTCTTCGAGGGGCCTCCTTGTGATTCCCAGGATGAGGCTAAAAATGCCCGGCAACAGAGCTTTTAGTGTTGCCGGCCCCGTCCTGGGAAATTTGCTCCCTCCATCTGTAAGGGAGGCCCCCTCGGTGGAGGTATTCAAGGCATGCCTCAATGCTTTCCTGTTTACACAGGCTTTCCCTGACTCTGTTGTATAAATATTGTCCTGTTCTGATTATTTATACTGCATGTCCTTGACTTCTTTTTTATTTATTCACTGAGTCTTTATTTATTATTGTAGTTTTAAATATTGTTATTTATTGATGCATTTCCTTTTGTTGGTCTGTTTTTATGTACAGCGCCCAGAGCCTAAGGGATTGGGCATCTTTAAATAAAATTTGCCTGGCCTTGCCTTGCCATATTTTGAACTGACTTACCACATTTAGCAATGTGCAGCATATGTTCTTTTTTAAAATTACGTTGTCTCCTTTTAAAGTATGTGGAAATCCTGCCACATCCCACATTCCCATAATCCACTGTCCGGACATGCTGTACTCCGCAGAACATGCCCTGACCCCTCTATGGTCTGTTCTGCATATGTAGTGGGGAGGCCGGGGGCTGTGGATGCTGCCACTAGTGTGGACTTCTGCTAGTGCAATGGTCCACTCCAGGTTCTGCAACTTTATCATGTGTTATGATGCTCTTTGTGGCTCTGGTCCCAAATTAGGTAGAAATGGTACAACAATAGTTGATCCAGCCAGCCCATTGGTGCAGAGGTCTGTTCCTGGTTATGAAACATTGGTGTGTATTCCAATTCTCGACGTGGCACCGGCCCCACATTCTGTAGAATGATTGTTGATCCAGCCGGCCCATTGGTGCAGGGGGTCTACTGCTGGTTATGAAGCACTGGCATGTATCCCGATTCTCTTTGTGGTGCAGGTCCCAAATTCTGTAGAATGATTATTGATCTAGACAGCCCATTGGTGCAGAGGTCTGCGCTTGATTATGAAACGTTGACGTGTATTTTGATTCTCTTTGTGGCGCAGGTCTAAAATTATGTGGAATGAATATTGATCTAACCAGCAAACTGGTGCAGGGGTCTGCTGCTGGTTATGAAATGCTGGCATGTATCTTGATTCTTTTTGTGGTGCAGGTCCCAAATTATGTAGAACGAACGTTGATCTAGCTAGTCCATTGGTGCAGGGGTCTGCTGCTGGTTATGAAACACTGGCTTGTATCTTGATTCTTTTTGTGGCTCAGGTCCAAAATTATGTAAAACGATTGTTGATCCAGCTAGCCCATTGGTGTAGGTGTCTATTCCTGTTTATGAAACATTGGTGTGTATCTCGATGCTCTTTGTGGCTTAGGTCCCAAATTAAGTAGAACGATTGTTGGTCCAGCAAGTCCATTGGTGTAGGAGTCTGTTCCTGGTTATCAAATGTTGGCATGTATCTTGATTCTCTTGGTGCCTTAGGTTCCAAATTATGTATAACGATTGTTGATCCAGCCAGTCCATGGGTTCAGGGTTCTGCTCCTGGTTATGAAACATTGGCATATATCTTGATTCTCTTTGTGGCTGAGGTCACAAATTATGTAGAATAATTGTTGATCCAGCCAGTAGATTGGTGCAGTGGTCTGCTCCTGTTATGAAACACTGGCATATATCTGGATTCTCTTGGTGGCACTGGTTCCAGATTATGTAAAACAATTGTTGATCCAGCCAGCCCATTGATACAGGGGTCTGTTCCTGGTTATGAAACGTTGGTGGGTATCTTGATTCTCTTTGTGGTACAGGTCCCAAATTATGTAGAACCAATGTTGATCCAGCCAGTCCATTGGTGCAGGGGTCTGTTCCTAGTAATGAAACATTGGCATATATCTCTATTCTCTTTGTGGCTGAGGTCTCAAATTATATAGAACAATTGTTGATCCAGCCAGTCCATTGGTGCAGGGGTCTGTTCTAGGATCGTGGATATGTTGTTCAGCCACACTTCTTGGCATGTCCCTTTCCCCTTTAAATCTTGCCGGAAGTCTTCAAGCTGGCTCCTCCCACCCACCCGAGTGGTATATTATTTTAGTTTAGTTTATTGTTCTAGGAATTACCACCTTTGAGCCAGAGGCTCTTTTACAAAGGTTCCATGTCAATTAGGTACAGTACAAAAGGTTACATAGATAACACAACAATTTGTGTTGTGTCAAGAGCAAGAAAACATATACAAATACATATCAAATCACTTGTGCAAAAGGACATGAGATATCAATAATCACATTATTATTCCAAGAATGAGGTCATGCCAGATTAGGAGAAACAAATAGGGAAAAAGTCCAGAACAGAGAGGTTAAGTGAAAGGTGTGGGGAGCAGACAATAGCAGGAGAAAAGGTTTCCCAAACATGTCTTTGTCAAAGACATTTGTATATACCTCGGTTGCACCGCGTGACACCAGATCTTCCTTTCCGCTGGAAGATAAGGGTTGTCTCCCTCATGCTTACGCATTTCGTAGGCCCTGGCTTTCAATACTTTGGTTTTACTGAAATTAAATTCCAAGTTAGCGATCGCACTTTTGCATCCTCGATCATGGAAGAAAAATCTTCTCCAGGATTTCGCCGGTGTCCTTGCGGCCAGAAGATGTCATGCACCGATCCCCATCTCACATGCATCTACTGCCTAGGTGTCGGCCATGACACCTCATCCTGCAGCTTTTGCTTGGCATTCCATCCCAACGTCCTGGACGACCGCCTGGCACATTTAAAGTTGGGGAGACCGGAGAAAAGGAATCCTCTGGTAAAGTCAGTCCAAGGAGGCTAGGTGGGCGGTTTCCATGGCCGCAGGTTCCGCTGAGCAGCTGGAATGCATGAAGGCGTTCGAAGAAGAATCTGCCTGCGCTTCGGACAATTGAAGCTTTTTCATTCCACTCAACCTGGGCTCCACCTTCTCAGGTTCCTTCAAGGAGTTGTGCCAGTCTCTCCCCACCCGGGGAGAGGCACCCGCGGGCTTGCACTCCTCCTGATCTCGTAAAAGAGATAAGGAACCGAGCACGCTCTTGGGACTGAGAGAGGTCTCAGTCCCAGGAGCATGCGTTCTCAATCTTGGTCGAGATCGCTTCCTCAGCCGCAGGCTTCACGGACCTTCTGTCAGGCCAGCCAACTGAGGATGCAGCTGATGAGGTCGAGATTGTCATCGATCCCATCGACCCACTGTCACCGACCCCAGTCGATGACTCTTTGGAAAGGACTCCGTTCCCTGTCTTCCCCGATGAGGAGACCCAGCCTGCTGGTGTCCCTATCGAGGACCCGGTTCCAGATACCCGGGTATCACTGGTCCTGCCGGTGTCTCCTGAGCGACCGAGTTGGCCCATCCGATCTTGGTCGAGGTCTAGAACCCCCTCATCTGGACGGCCAAGGAAGAGCCACAAGCACTCCAAAAAGAGGCGATGCCACCGGTCGTCCTTGTCCTCCTCAGATGAGGAGAGGCTCCAACAGAAACTCCGTCAGCGCAACGAGGACCTCATGTGGCAACAGCTGATTTTGTCCGGGCACAAGCCGACTTCGACTCCTACCCCGCCATTACTTGGCTTTCACCTCACAGGCTGAAGCCGACCCCCTCGGAACCAAAGTCTTTGGTTCCTCTGCCCGCGGGGCCGGCCCGTCCTCCGGTTCGGCCTATACTAATCTCTCCACTGATGGTGTTGGAGCCGCCGCCTAAGCAGCCTGTGGGAGGGGCTCCTTCCAAAGAGGACCAACCAGATACTGGGCTTCCCTGACGTCTGTCGGTCACGGTAACCCTGGACCACCCTCAGCGGGTCGAGGGTGATTTGGGCAGCAGGCCGCCATACCCCGACTCTTCGGACTCGGATGTCCACTGTCCTGGGGATGATGAGTCATCCATTGGCACAGGGATGGAGGAAGGTCCTTCCTCCTTTCAAGGGATCCTTCATCTCATTTCTGATTCTACAGGAATGCCCATGGAACCCATCCAGAAAAAGGCGGAGTACCCTCTCACGGACATCCTCAAGAGAGGGGATACACCAACGGAGGCCTTTCCTGTGGCCAAGGCCATTGTGGGTCTGGCACTCAAACTGTGACAGTGTCCTGCCTCATGTCCAGCCCCATCTGCCCGCATGGCCCGCAAATATGCGGTGCCCATGGGGTCCCTTGCAGGGTTCACAGACCACCCTTCGGCTGAGAGCCTCGTAACAACCTCTGTGTTCAGGCGTACTGGCAGTTCTGCCAACACTGACCAACCTCCCGACAAGGAGTCCAAGTATTTGGACCATTCGGGATGGAAGGTCTACATGGCATTTTCCTTGGGCCTTCATCAGGCAAGTTTGGCCGTCATCATGGCACACTTCTCCCATGTCCTTCTCGGGTCATTGGATGAAGCCCTCCTTCATCCTCCTGTGGACATGCAGACCACAGTTAAGCAGGTCCGAGATCAGGGCTGTGCTGTTGCCAAACAGCAGCTCCAGATGGCCCTGGACATCAGGAACTCTTGTGCCTGCTCGATGGCCACCGCAGTTACCTCTCGCCGCAGAGCTTGGCTGAGGCTCTCCTCCTTCCTGGTGGATACTCAGCACAAGTTAGCTGATGTGCCTTTCCTTGGGACTGACTTGTTCGGCCCAGGAGTGGCCGGTCACCTACAGTGCATAGAGCAGTCCAGTGCCACCTTGGACACCACTTCTGCCAAGAGTTCTTCGGGCAAGAACCAGCAGAAGAAAAAGAAGAAGCCCTTTCAGCACTCTTCCCATATGGTTCAGCAGTCCTCCTACCAGGGAGGACAGCAGCATCAGCATTAGCAGCAGGCTCAAGCTTGGCACCCTCAGCCCAAGCCTGGACCCCAACAGGCCCATAGAGGAGGCCGAGGCTCAGGTCATGGAGCTTCCTCCTCCAAGCCTGCTCAGTGACGGGTTGGGGGTTGCCACCCCTATTCCCGTCATGCTAGCTCTGCATCTTCCCGTGGGGGGCTGACTCCACTACTTCCTTTCTGCCTGGTCCGCTATCACTACGGACATGTGGGTTCTTGAAGTGGTCAGTCAGGGACTGCCTCTAGAATTCGAGCAGTACCCTCCCAGCAGAGCCCATGCCCCTCAGGAAGAACGGATTTCCACATGCACCCAGTCAGCTCTTCCAGACGACATTGCTCAGCTCTTCCTCAAGGAGGCAGTAGCTCTTGTGGCGGATCCATCTGCAGACCCAGGCTGTCTCCAGGTACTTCCTGGTGCCCAAGCAGATGGGGGGCTGGTGCCCCAAATCTCCATGACCTGAATCAATACCTCAGGTCACGCACCGTTCGGATGGTCACTCTGTCCCAGATCATACCATCCTTGGAGCGAAACATGTGGTTCTGTTCACTGGATCTGCAAGACACGTTCTTTCACATCCTAATCCATCTGTCCCATCAGTGGTTCCTCCACTTCAGCGTTGAAGGGACCCTGTATGAGTTCCAAGCCATGTCGTTCAGCCTGTCATTGGCCCCACGGGTCTTCACCAAATGAATTGCAGTGGTGGCAGCCCATCTCCGGTGTCGGGGGTCAGAATTTACCCCTACCTCAATGACTGGCTTCTTGCAAGTTCCACCCAACAGGAAGTGGAGAGGTCCAGGGATCTGGCCCTCCAAACCTGCTCCCAGCTTGACCTCCTGATCAATGAGGCCAGTCAGAACTTGTGCCTTCTCAGGTGATGGGCTTCATTGGGGCAGAGCTCGACTCTCGTCAAGCCAGAGCTCGGTGGACAGGGCAAAGGTTCTCTCCTCCTTTGCCCAGTCATTTCTGGTTGGGCATTTGCACCCTGCCTGGTTCTTTCTGCACCTTCTGGGTTACATGGCAGCATGCACCTCAGTTGTCCATTGGACTCGGTTGCACATGCGCTCCCTCCAGTGGGAGCTGTCCACCCAGTGGACTTAGCGTCACAGTCATCTCAACCAGCTGATCACGGTAACTCAGAAGATGTGGGACACTCTCCAATGGTGGACCGCCCCAGACCGGTTGCAGGAGGGATTCCATTTGTCCACCCAAAGCTGATGGTCATTCTTACGACCGATGCCTCTCTCTTGGGCTGGGGAGCCCACATGGGGACAACAGGGCCCATGGGCTCTGGACCCCCGAGGAATCCTGATGCCACATCAACCTGTTGGAACTTAGAGCAGTCAGACTGGCACTGTCATCTTTAGCTCCTCCGCTCCGGGGTCAAGTGGTTCAAGTCTAAACGGACAATACCACAACCATGTACTACCTCAACAAACAGGGTGGCATGCACTCCCGTCTGCTATGCAAGGAGGCGCTCCGCATCTGGACCCTCGTAAGCCGGTTGGAGGCGGACCTCCTAGCCATCCATTTGGCAGGAGCCTTGAACCAGCTGGCGGATGCTCAAAGCCACTTAGGCCAGACATCCCACGAGTGGTCTCTCCATCCAGAGGTAGCTTACAGCCTGTTCTCCCATTGGGGCAAACCGATGGTGGACCTGTTTGCCTCAAGGGAAAACATCAAGCTGAGGCTGTTTCATGCTCGCCCCCCTCAGCAGGGCTCACCGCAGGGGGATACCTTCTCGAAGCCATGGACCCCAGGCCTCCTCTACACCTTCCCTCCATTTCCCTTGATCCACAAGGTGTTATTCAAGGTGAAGAGGGACAAGGCAAAGGTGATTCTGGTAGCCCCTGACTGGCTGCGCCAGTTCTGGTATCCAGATCTCCTCAGCCTCAGCTGCATGCCCCTGGAGCGACTTTGTACACGCCCGGACCTAATATCTCTGAACCAGAGGAAGGTCTTCTATCCGGACCTTCAATCCCTGCACCTCACAGCCTGGTAGCTGAGCAGCTAGAGTTCCAGGCTTTGGGTCTTTCCGAAGATGTCTACACCGTGGTGGAGGCATCTGGAAAGGAATCAACCAGGAAATGTTGTGCCTTCAAATGGAAAAGGTTTTCCATTTGGTGTCAGGGGTAAGGGTCTGGACCCCTTATCCTGTTCTGTGGCTAATATTCTCGACTACCTTAGGTTCCTCTCCAAAGGGGGTCTGTGGTCATCGACCCTTAGGGTGCACCTAGCAGCCATTTCTGCTTACTGGGCGTGGGCTGGTCAGCCAACATTGGTGCAAGAGACAGTGGTCGGGCGTTTTTAAAGGCCTGGATCACATATCCCCTCTGGTGTGTGAACCTCCACCTCTGTGGGATCTACTGCTGGTATTGGCAAAGTTCATGGGCAAGCCATTCGAACCAATGCACAAGGGTGAGCTGTCACACTTGTCATGGAAGACGGCCTTCTTGGTGGCTATCACGTCTGCCAGAAGGACAGGGGAGCTTCAGGCACTTTCAGTGGACTCCCCTTATCTGGTCTTTCACAGGGACAAAGTTGTCCTGCGTCCCCACCCAAAATTCCTTCCGAAGGTGGTGTCAGAGTTTCACCTTAACCAGGTGTTGACTTTGCCGGTATACTACCCTAATTACACCTCGGAGGCCGAGCACAGGCTCCATACTTTGGACCTGAGACATGCTCTCTCCTATTACAAGGAGAGGACGGCGGAAATTCATTGAGAGGTTCACCAGCTGTTTGTCACCTACGCTGAAGCCGCTTCTGGCAGACCTGCAGCAAAGTGGACTATTGCAAGATGGATCACATCATGCATAGGTCTGTGCTATGAGTTGGCGGGCAAGGAGCCTCCCAGAGGGATAAGAGCTCATTCTACCCGCCATACTGCTGCATCGGTGGCTGCTTCCAAGGACATCCCTATCCAGGAAATCTGTCGGGCTTCCGACCTTTCCTTAAGTATGGTCTTCATCACCCACTACCACATCAACCTTGAGTCATGCTGGGATGCTGGTTTTGGGGCCTCAGTTCTCCAGTCTCTGTTCTCTAAGTAGGGGGTGTGCGCCTTGCCTCCCTCCTCCCAGAGACCTGCTAGGAGTCTGATAAGAAGTGTGGATGAACAACATATCTACAGTCCTAGAAGAACAGGTTACTCACCTGTAACAGTAGTTCTAGGAGTGGTATATGTTGTTCATCCACATGGACCCACCCGACCTCCCCGGCTGTGGACGCACACAACCTGGCTTCCAGTGGGCTAAGATCTGGCGTCACGGGGCGGAGCCAAGGTATATACCACCCGGGTGGGTGGGAAGAGCCAGCTTGAAGACTTCTGCCAAGATTTAAAGGGGAAAGGGACATGCCAAGAAGTGTGGATGAACAACATATACCACTCCTAGAACTGCTGTTACAGGTGAGTAACCTGTTCTTCCTGGTTATGAAATGTTGGCATGTATCTCAATTCTCTTGGTGCCTCAGGTCCCAAATTATGTAGAACTGTTGTTGATCCAGCCAGCCCATTGATTCAGGGGTCTGCTGCTGGTTATGAAATGCTGGCGTGTATCTTGATTCTTTTTGTGGCTCAGGTCCAAAATTATGTAGAACGATTGTTGATCCAGCCAGCCCATTGGTGCAGGGGTCTGCTGCTTGTTATGAAAC
This sequence comes from Neoceratodus forsteri, assembly GCA_016271365.2. NCBI lineage: Eukaryota > Metazoa > Chordata > Ceratodontiformes > Ceratodontidae > Neoceratodus > Neoceratodus forsteri. Next base: position 1,477,474,540 of record CM028132.1, on the reverse strand, counting down.
GCCAGTGTGTATGCTGGCATGTATCTTGATTCTTTTTGTGGCTCAGGTCCAAAATTATGCAGAACGATTGTTGATCCAGCCAGCCCATTGGTACGGGGGTCTCTTCCTGGTTATGAAACGTTGGTGTATATCTCAGTTCTCTTTGTGGTGCAGCTCCCAAATTATATAGAGCGATTGGTGATCCAGCCAGTCCATTAGTGCAGGGGTCTGCTTCTGGTTATGAAACGTTGGCATGTATATCGATTCTCTTTGTGGCGCCAGGCCCAAACTATGTAGAATGATTGTTGATCCAGCCAGCCCATTGGTGCAGGGGTCTGCTCCTGGTTATAAAACGTTGGTATGTATCTCGATTCTCCTTGTGGTGCAGGCCCCAAATGCAGTAGAACTGTTGTTGATCCAGCCATCCCATTGGTGCAGGGGTCTGCTCCTGGTTATGAAACGTTGGCATGTATATCGATTCTCTTTGTGGCGCCAGTCCCAAACTATGTAGAATGATAGTTGATCCAGCCATCCCATTGGTGCAGGGGTCTACTCCTGGTTATAAAACGTTGGCGTGTATCTCGATTCTCCTTGTGGTGCAGGTCCCAAATACAGTAGAACTGTTGTTGATCCAGCCAGCCCATTAGTGCAGGGGTCTGCTCCTGGTTATGAAACGTTGGCATATAGCTCAATTCTCTTTGTGCCTCAGGTCCCAAATTATGCAGAACTGTTGATCCAGCCAGCCCATTGGTGCAGGGGTCAGTTCCTGGTTATGACACGTTGGCATGTATGCCGATTCTCTGGGTGGCATCGGTTCCAAATTATGTAAAACTGTTGTTGATCCAGCCAGTCCATTGGTGCAGGGGTCTGCTCTTGGTTATGAAACGTTGGTGTACATCCCGATTCTCTTTGTGCCTCAGGTCCCAAATTATGTAGAAATGGTAGAACTGTTGTTGATCCTACCAGCCCATTGATACTGCAGTAGGGTTGCTGCTTGCAGTGCTAGTTACCTGGGTTAGGGAATGAGCCCAGGACATTGGGGCAATGAGCATCCAACAGGGCACGCTGTCTTCCTTCAGAGATGGTGGTTGGCAGACTCCACTGGTTTACTGCCACCTGAGTGACAACAGGTGGCAGTATAGACTGAGCAGCTTGTGAGTTGATGGATGCCAGCTGATAATAGGGCAGAAGTATGCCTCCCATGTGGGCAGGATCCTTGACATACTAGCTGCTGGCATCTGAGGCACGGGGAGAAACCTAAGGAGGAAATCCTCTAGAGTTTGAAGCTTGCCCTCTTGGGTTCTGCCACTCAAACTGGTCATCTCCTTCCTGCACATTAGAAGACAGCTGCCCTCAACCCCTACATAATTTAACATGGAGCAGGTGCTGCTCCCGGACCCCTGGAAGGAGAAGTAAGTGCTAGAGAGGGTAGGACAGAGCTTGTAGTTTGTCCAGGTTGACAAACCGCAAAGCAGTATGCTGTCTCTCTCTCTCTCGCTCTCTCTCTCTCTCTCTCTCTCAAAATAGCACACAGACAACAGCCTCTGTCACACACAGTTATAGACTGCAGGCTTAACTGGCTCTTCAACAGACCCTGGTGTTTACTGGGGAATTGCAGCTTCCAATTTGTTGTTTGAGCTGTCAGTCATTGTAGTCTGGTCTGGAGGCCTGTCACTCAACAGGCGATTGACTTCTGGAAAGGTGCCTGAATTATTTAAGTCCATCATCAGTCCATGAACCCTTGTTGCTCTCTCACCAGGCATTCTGACCCTGATTTGTTGCCTGGCACCCTATGATGATGGCTACCGATTTGTAGTCCATAAGACAGGCTCTATCAGATGTCCTTATTTACACTTGATTCTGCAGATCACCAACAGTTTGGGGCCCAAACCAGTTCTGCTCGGGTATGTTTGCATATCCAATTCGGTTGGGGCAATGATGAGGAAAGTCTCAGTTCAGTTTGGATCACTAATGCATAGGCTCCGTCAGTGGCTGGTGCCTTTAACGTGTGAGTGCAAGAACCCTTGAAGGTGCAGCCCCAATGGGGTAACACCATCAGACCAAATTCAGCTTATCAAGATTTGCAAGGACAAGGGGACACTCCAGGTCTTTGATAAAAGGAAAAACTTCTTCATAGAATGAGCGAAGAAGAAAAAGAATTGCATTTTATAACATTTTCAAACACATTGTAGCCAAGAGGGCTTTACAAGCAGTGGTAGACTGGTAGTGAAGTGACTGTAAACGTTATGTCAGCCATTCTGAATTTATTGTAGAAATTTGGTTGGACTCACTTTGTAATAGTGTGTGCTTCACGGGACAAGTTGGTGGAAGTGGAGGCCTTTGAAATGCTGTTGAGGTCAAGTTCTTTGGAAGAGAATCATAAGAACAGAATTGGTCAGCAGAAAAGAACCGTTTGGCCTACCCAGTCTACCCAGATTGTCCCTGCCCAGTCTATTTCCACACACCCTGTCTCTGCCAACCCTCCCTCCTCACTGTCTGTTTATCAATATTTCCCTCTGTTTATATTACGCATGTTTGAAGCCCCCTACTGTTTTTGCCTCCACCACATCCCCTAACAGTTTGTTCCAGGTGTCTGCCACTCTTTAAGTGAAGTAGTAATTCCTCACATCCCTCTTAATCAATCAATCATCTTTAACCCCCCAGCTTTATCACAAACCCTTGGGTCCCTGGTGGTGTTTCTCATTTGAAATAGACTCCCTTCTGCACCCTGTTCACCCCTGAGAAAGTAATATTGTTTGTCATTCACACAAATGAAAGTGTATTTCAGGCTTTTCTCTACAGACCTTAGTCAAATCGTGCCAAACACTTTAAGTGGCGGATCTCTTTACAGACATGCAATCCTTCTATATCACATCCTCCTCTCTTTCTGGCAAAACTATCAAGATACTGATTTTTCTTTTTGATTTCTTTAAGTCCTGAACCAATAAATGGGGATTTGAAGTTTCTAAAAGGTCCCACTCTGGTGCCATGCCAGTTGTGAAAGAAAGTTTAAATACCCTGGTACAGAGCTGTGCTGTTTACCATCAGAAACATGTGTAGCGCCCTCCTAATACAGTGACAGTATGATTCTAGTGTGCAGATTCAACAGGTAACCTCAAAGCATGAGATTTGTCAAACTTGTGAGTGGTGGCCATCTTTTTTTTTTTTTGCATTACTTGTTTATTCCCCTCTGTGCTCCTGGTGACCCCAACTCCTTCAGGCTCCTTCCAAGTCCTCACTGATCCCCACTGGCCTTAACCGAGCTCGCTCTCTCTAACCCTCACAATGCAGCCAGTCCCTGGGATATCCTGGACGTAACCTTTCGCCGGGCAGGTCCCCCTTGTCCGAGGGGGAAGGCACCGGGGGAGGAGTCCAGCGCACTCTCAATAGGGCAGAGGGATGCTGCTGAGGGAAGGAGGCTCACTGAATGCACTGGAGGAATCGGAGGATGAAGAGCCATCATCCAGTGGCCACCACCAAGTGGTATTTCATGTTTTCTAGGTTCCCTCATTGTGCCTCTCGTGCAGTGCCTCCAGTCTCCACTGGCAGTCCCCAACCCAACCCCAGGATAGGAGAGCAGTCCTTCGGATGCTCAATCCTATCCTACCCCTGCCAATCCTCGGTGTGCCAAGTCCATTCCCGAACACAGGTCGCCGGCGTGGTTCAAGGTAAGGCGCCAGCGCCTCAGCCCTCTGCGCCACTGGGCTGGCCTGTGGTGGCCATCTTTAATGATGTTAAGTCATTAAAAATATAGCTATAAAAGGGATTTTAAAAATATCTGAGAAAACTAAAAATACTCCGAGGATGAATCAGAGGAAGTCAGAAATTCATTTTGGCTAAAAAATATATATGATAGTTTTTTTTTTGCGACGAACAAATACTGTTGCTCTAAGAGGTAAGAGGTAAATCACTTTTCTCACAGCTTGTTATTGTTTCAGACACGTTTGTGCAATAGTAGTATTTCATGGGGAGCTCCATGCATTGTTTTTAGGGCGGACACCTGCAGAAGACTGAACAACCCCTGATCACGGCTTTTCAAGATTCTTTTTTTTTTTATAAGTAAATTTTTATTAAATTTGTAACAAAGTCACAAGTATACAGATGAAAAGACAAGATACATGGGTGGAGGCTGTGTGGAATAAAAATATACAGGCATGCCATGCGTAAATTAAACTATGGGTTGCTTAGTATTTTACACGACCTATAGTTTCACAGGTGCAAAGACCATTGAGGTACAAAAGCTGAGTCAGTTTTAAGTTTATAAAGAACCCATCTTCTCCAAGTTTCATCCAACACTGACGTAAGTTCGGGTATTGATAAGAACAGTTTTCAGGGTAATAAATATTATCTGTTATGGCCACCCACTGTAGTTATGTTGGAGGTTGGGCTGCAACCATAATCTGGTTATCGCTGGCTTGGCTCCGGCCAATAAGAATAATAGTAGTTTTAACTGCCTACCCCTCGGGCTCCCTGTTACTGTCGGGGCACTCAGGAGGATCAGCTCCAGAGTCAAAAGGTCTGTGACTCCAAACAAAGACTCTAGTATGCGGGCAATATCTTTCCAGTATGGGGTCAAAATGGGGCAAGACCAAAACACGTAGGCTTGGTTTGCCTTCTTCTCCCCGCATTTTCACTAGCATTGACTGCATGCTCTCCCATATATCTTATCAGCCTTGGTGGTGTCCTAAAGAACCACATGCAACATTTCCAAGTGAATTCCCTAAGATAAGGGGCCATGGGCAGTTTATAATTAAGCAACAACGACCAGGAAGCCAGTCATTTCCGAGGGATTAACGACCAGTTGGGGCGGCCACCTCCCTGTAGCCTGTCATTAGTCCAAGGAAATGACTGGCTTCAAGGTTGTTATTGCAATCATAAATCTAATTGCAATAACAATTTTCTTTTTTTTAGTTTAGTTTTATTTAGGTTTTAGCTGTGTGGCGTGAGCCATGCATGCCACACAGTATCAGTTGGCAGTTGGATCGCCATTTCTAAGAAGTTGATGATGAATCCAGTAGCCAATCAGGAGCCTCACTAGGCTCATGAATAATTAATTAGACATAATTTGGAAGTGCGTATTTTATCCAATGTGATTCATCACAGAGGCTTTGTATATCAGCGTTCCATTGAATAAATACCCATACTGAAGAATCTTTGATCTGATCCCTGAGACTGGTCTATATAGTACCCACTAAGTGATTGCTCACCTGTCCTTGCTGGCATTGACGTAGGGTAAAAAGTGCTGAACGGTAATGCCACTGTACAAAGCACTGGTGAGGCCTCATCTGGAGTACTGTGTACAGTTCTGGAGGCTGCATCTCCGTAGGGACATAGACAGGGTGGAGGCAGTTCAGAGAAGAGCAACTAAAACTGTGCAGTGCTTACACCAGAAGACATAATATGAGAGATTAAAGGACCTTAATATGTATACGTTGGAAGAGAGGAGAGAACGAGCAGATACAAAAGAAACCTTCAAGCATCTTAAGGGCATTAGCAATGTGCAGGTGGGCGACATCTTTCAGTTTAGGAGATGTACACAAATGAGGGGGCACAATAAGAGATTAAGAGGGCAGGCTAAGGGGCAATGTGTAGAAGTTTTTCTTCACAGAAAGGGTGGTGGGTGCGTGGAACATCCTACCCAGGGAGTTAGTGGGAGCAAACACGGTGGTGGAATTCAAGAATGCATGGGATAGGCATAAGGGTATCCTAGAAGGGGGAAAGAGAGGCTAAGCCAGGGACCAAGTAGGGTCAGCCGCTGCTGATACAGGTAGGGAAATCGGCAGACTTGATGGATGTAGTGGTCCTTATCTGCCAGCAAGTTCTATTTTTCTATGGTGCTCTGTCTAGTACCTATATTAGGGAGGGAGTGGAAATGGTCCATGTTTGATGAAGAATATTTGGTCCTCAGATCTGTGAAGGGAAGCATACCTCTACTATCTAGGAGTGGATGCAGGTAAATTAACCCAAGCTTGGCCCATTTTGCGCAGGAAGGGATCCAATCTATTTAGTGGGTTACAAAGATTCCCAGAGTTGTTCAAGATTCTTAATGCTTGTGCCTGTTTTTGACTGATTTTATTGTGAGCTCTGTACTATTTAATGACAATATTTATTTGCATCTCTGCTGTGTGTATCTTTTGTATTTTATTTATGCCTCAACCTGATGTCATACCTGAACAAGGAATGCATTTTCCAGTGTGCCTTCCTGTTATTACAAATAAAATGACGTGAAATGGCTATAGTGACTGAATTTTGTTTTACAGGGGAACCAAGGCCGGACAGGTGTTGTTATTGCAGCCTACATGCACTACAGCAACATTTCTGCAAGGTAAGTGCTTGTCGGTAGATGTAACACCCCTTTATAAAGGTACCCCTGATTAAAGGCTGTCATGTCTACGGTGGTGCCCTGCATCAGGTTCCCTCATGTCAGTCAGTATCTCGAGTGCAGAACAGTTCAGAATAGTCAAGGCAATCATTTTACACTTGCATGTCTTCCTCCAGTTTGCCAGCTGACAGCTCGAGCCCACAGACTGTTAGTCCGTTCACACCACCAGTTAAAATGTTTTTGGTTTAAAACTGATTTTAAGCCTAGGTCCCTTGTAGGGTTTGAGCATGATTTTTAAACATGGTTTCAAACCGTGTTAGGTGCAGACACAAACCATGTTTCGGCTTTTTAAAACGTTTTAAACCACTTAAAACGTTTTAAAAAGTATAGTGTGTACAGAGCCTAAAAGGCTTATGGAGGCACGCACATCTGCAGCACTGTTTCTGTACAGTGCCACCTGCTGACTCTTTTACAACCCTGCAGATGACAGTGTATTTTTCAGGGCTGAAAATCAGTGACATCAAGTATTACAACTAGTTGTGACCGAGGACATCATGACAGCAGTATTCAGATGACTTTAGTCACTATGGAACCTGACACTGGGCAGCATTGTAGGCTGCTGATGACAATATAGACCACAGAGGGTGTCACTGTGCTTTGACGAAGAGAATTTGAAGGGAAGAGAAAGTAGTAGTAACTGGGCACAACTAACAACCAGTAACCATGGGACTCCTTATTCAAGTGCCACTTAGATTACTCCAGATAGCCCACACTCAGGGTTGCTGTCCCTAAAATCACTCTGTGAGGTGTCTTCCTTCCCCCTAGAGTGGAGACCTTAAAAGACACAACTCACAGTGTTTCATGTAGACCCACTGACACCTGGCTGAGTTCATGACTGAGACAACATTTGTACCTCCATACAAAAGTCGAACACATTTAAAACATGCTTGTACCTTCATGATACCAACAGCTTAGCACAGAGTGTTGGAACGCTGTGGTGTTAGGGACAGCTAGCCTTCAGAGGGCTATAGTCACATCTGCACTAACACAGCAACATAGTTACTGGTGATGGCACTTTCTAAAGAAGAACAGTGCATCATCCCTTCCACCTCCTAACCTCAGACCAGTTTCATAAGGAACCTATCCTTTCCCAGCTATGGGGAGATATTGGGAAATAGGGCTTGCATACAACTTTAACACTTAAAAGGACCACCCTACAGAAGGAGATTTCACAATGACAACAAAATAAATCTTAACAGGAACAAAACTAAAGTGTACCTATCACAAGAATCACCACCATAGCCAAGTGGGACAAATGGCAGCAGAAGGCGTGGTTAATGTGCCGAAACGTCAGCACGTGACATCGTGCGTGTGTGCACATGTCACCCCTTGCCTCACAATCTTGTAATAGGATGATCTGCAAAGTGTAAGCTTTAAACAAAAATCAAATTCTGAAGCAAACGTTTTATGAATACCTAGGATTAGGCAATAGAGCCACAAAGGACTTAAGCTGCGTCAGGGACTTTGAATTAAAATGCAACTGTTTTTGTGCATTTTCCAGATTGTATATATGAACATATGAAGAAGCCAGCAGAAGAAGGCCATTTGGTCTGTCTAGTCTGCTCGTATTGCAGGGTCCACAACTTGAGCTACTGTCCCTGCCCCCCACTCCTCCCATCCTCCCTACCCATGATCCTTACCTTCCTCTTGTGCCTATCCCAGCCTCTCTTGACTCTGCCCACTGTCTTCAATGAGACCACCTCTTCTGGCATCGCATTCCAAGTGTCCACAACCCTCTCTGTGAAGAAGTGCTTCCTGACCTCCTTCCTAACCCCCCCCAGCTTAAGACTGTGCCCCCTCGTGCTATGGTTGCCACTCAGCTTAAAGAGACCCTCCTTATCCACCTTATTTATCCCTTTCAAGTACCTGAAGGTCTCAATCATGTCCCTTCCCTCCCCCTCTCTCTCGCTGTCTCCTTTCCTCCAGGGAGTACATGTACAGTGCCTTGAACCTCTCCTCATATGCCTTGCCCTGCCGACCAGCTATCATCTTTGTAGCCCTCCTCTGGACCTTCTCCAGCACGATAATGTCCTTTTTGAGGTGTGGACACCAGTACTGAACTCCATGCTCTAGATGTGGCCTCATCAGTGACCTGTACAAGGGCAGTATAACCTCCTCTCTCCTATTACTGATCCCCCTAGCTATGCATCCAAATATCTTGTTTGCCCTTGCTGCTGCTTTCTTGCACTGCGGGGAGTGCCTCAGGTCACTAGTGATCACCACTCCCAGGTCCTTCTCCTCCTCTGATGCAGATACTTGGACTCCACCCAGGCAGTGCTCCATCCTGGGATTCTTGGTTCCAATGTGCATAACTTTGCATTTCTTGGCATTGACGCCAAGCTGCAAGATCCCTGACCACCTCCCCAGCTTTTCCAGATCATCCTGTAGGTCCTGTATTCCTTCAGCTGTGTCCACTCTTCCACAGAGCTTGGTGTTATCCTGTGAATAGGCACATTTTGCCTTTAATGCCATCCTCAATGTCATTAATAAAGACATTGAACAACACCGGCCCCAGCACTGAGCCCTGTGGGACCACCACTGGTGACCTCTCTGGTGCCACACAACTCTTCCCTCCACAACCACCCTCTGAATTCTGTTCCTCAGCCAGTTTTCCACACATCTGGACATCTTATCCCCAACTCTGAGATCCGCCAACTTCCTGATCAACCTTTTGTGGGGCACAGAGTCAAAGGCCTTGCTGTAATCCAGATAGAGGATGTCTACTACTTGGCCCCTGTCTACTGTCTTAGTGACCAGTCAAAGAAGTCAATCAGATTGGTTTGACATGATCTCCCCCCATGAACCTGTGCTGCCTCGCATCCTGTAGACCATGCTCCTCTAGATAGTTTACCAACCTTTCCTTAAGTATGGTCTCCATGAGCTTGCACAGGATTGAGGACAGACTGACTGGTTTGTAATTCCCTGAGTCATCCTTGGGACCACTTTTGCGGAGGGGCACCACATGTGCTGTTCTCCAGTCCTGCGGTACCACGCCTAACTCTAGTGAACTATTAAATAGGCCTGCCAGTGACTTTGCTAGTTCCTCAGCCAGTTCCCTTAGTACCCTTGGATGTACTCTGTCCAGGCCTGGTGATTTGTCCACTTTCAATGCTTGCAGCCCCTCCCTCACTCTATCATCCTCTGTTACTACATCTATATTCTCCTCCTCCCCTGCTGCTCTTCTCCCTCCAGAAGGCACTGGTCCATCCTTCTCACTGATGAAGATGGAACAGAAGTATTCATTTAGAATCTCTGCTTTTTCTCCCAGTATCCTCCATCAACTCCTCCCATTTCTTAAGCCTAACAATGCCTTCCTTCTTGTCCCTTTTCTCACTTATATAGTGAAAGAAGGCTTTCTTCCCCTTCTTAATTCCTTCAGCTATCTGCCTTAGCTCTCCAGACTTCCTTACTTACCTCACTAGCCAACCTTGGGTAATTTTTCCTATCCAACTCTCTCTTGGTCTTCCTGAATTTCCTATAGGCTAACCTCTTTTCCTTACTTCCAGGGTGACCTCAGAACTGAACCAGTTGGGCGCTTTGGCCCTTGTGGTCTTCTCCCTGAGCCTAATGCACTCCTCTGTGGCAACCAGTATTCCTTCCTTAATGATGAAATACCTTTGGTCCACCCCTATATCTGCTTTGATGCCTGCCAGGTGGTTCCTTAGCACTTCACCCATCTTCCTGAAGTCCGCCCTCCTAAAATCCAAGATTTTGGTCTTAGTCGGGTTGCTTTCCCTGCCCATATCTAACTGGAACCACACCGTGCACTGGTCATGCCCACCCAGGGGCTCCCTGACTGTTATTTCCTGCACATGCTCCCCATTTGTGAGCACCAGATCAAGAATTGCCTCTGCTCTTTTAAGTTGATCTAAGAGTGAAAGATTAGGTAAGAAATATCAGTCTCCCATTTTTTTCCCTTTCACAAAGTTGTGTGGATAGACTGTACATGCTACAACCTGTGAGGCGTGAGCTTCCCAGCTAGGTATAATTTGAATCTTTTATTTAACTCAGAAAGTGATGACTTGCTGAACACACTAGCAATGTTCCTGACTGAAATTGTTAAAACCAAAGAGAGATACAGACAATGTCAACTTCGTCCCTAACCGGTGAGCACGCTTACTCCAAATTCAGCGCTACTGGATTTGCAACTCTCTGTTTACTCTTAGCTCTTGGCAATGCATAGGACATTTGTATGTATTTGTACCTATGTGTATGAACGTTCTAAGAACTGTTCGTTTGTTAAAATTTGATACCATTTTTATATATGTTATTCTATTTTGTTACTTATAATGACCTTTGGTTGTACAATAAACTTGAAAACTAAAAAAAGACTACTGCAACCTGTGGGTTGGATAAATGGCAGTTAGACTAGGACATACCTGTCAACTTCAGGACTCTGAAATAAGGGACACCAGCCCTTGAAATGAGGGACAATGAGGGACATCACACCCTGAAATGAGGGACACCACAAGGGACATCACAATTTTGGCACTTTAATGATTTAGCACACTCTTTAAGAGCAATAAAACAGCCTGAAACAATACAATAGCAGTAAAGAATAATCTTGTACATGAAATTAGTCATTCTATGTGGAAAAACTACAATTTATAATAACAAATAAAAAGTCCATGTGTTCTAATGATCATTTGGAGAGCCATATAATTGTTTACTGTTGCTTGGGTTACTAATTAAAGACCCCAAATGATAGCATTAGTAACTGCTCTCTCTCCCTGTTTGACAGCCACTTGCTCTGTCATACAATCTCCAGGTTCATTTACTGTAGGATTAGTCATTGCTAACAGTGTCTTGATTAGTGTTTAGCAGCTTTCGCAATCCCAGTAAGAATGTCTAATTGTAAATCAGTGATGATGAAACCACAGCTGATGAACAAGACAGCAAGCTGCTGTCAAACAGGAGGAGACAGAAAGTGAAGATAGGATACTACTAGCTAAGTAGCTATCACAAGATAAGACAAGCATTTGTCAATGCCGAATGTTTGCTTGCATGGTGTATGTGTCAGGGGTGTATTAAAGTTATGAGCCTGTGTTAGCAAAATGCAACATAGCCTGATAACTTTATATTTTTTTTGCCACATGTTCAACATAGCCTTCTTATGATCCTGCCTAATGAGCAGTAGTGGAGAAAATGTTCAACTCCTGCCCAAAAGGTGGTTTAGTCCAGAGGAGGGCAACTAAAATGGTGCAGGGTCTACATCGGAAACCATATGAAGAGAGACTGAGAGAGCTTAATACGTACACCCTTGATGAAAGGAGAGACAGGGGGGACATGATAGAAACTTTTAAGTACCTCAAGGGAATCAACAAAGTCCAGGAGGGTAGCATCTTTCAGAAAAAGAGATGTGTAAGAACAAGGGGGCACAATTTAAAGATAGAGGGGGGACGGCTCAGGGGTAATGTGAGGAAATTCTTTCTCACGGAGAGAGTGGTAGATGCATGGAACCGCCTTCCTGGAGAGGTTGTGGGGTCTAAAACAGTGGGGGAATTCAAACATGCATGGGACAGACATAAGGCAATTATAGTGGGGGGTTGCAGGAAGTAGGCTGTTGGTTAACTAGAATCTGCAGCTTATCCAATAGGTAGGGAAATGGGCAGACTGGGTGGGCCAAGTGGTCCTTATCTGCCGTCAAAGTCTATGTTTCTATGTTACTGCGAAATCACCTTTCAGGATGCTGAGAGAACACAGTTGAAAAATGACAGCTGTCATAGTCATGAGGTGCTGTGAAGAAATGGCTATGCTGAAAATTTGTGTCATAACACATGCAATCTGTGTTTATGTTTCCATGGACATCTGCCTGAGCAGAACACCTGAACGTAAGTATGGAATGTGTGTGGGCATGGTTACATCGCCCTGTTAACTTTGCATGTCTCAAACAATTACAGAAGTAGAAGGGTTAGTGAACTTACCTCTCTGTCAAGCCTTCCCAAAGTCCTCACCGGCCACAGGCAGAAAGCGCCCAGGACAGAGAAATAGCAACAGAGGCGGCTGTAATGGACACGGACACACGTTGCAGTCAGTTCACCCAAAGTAAGGTTAAATAAAGGGACTTACCTGACGCAAGGTGCCTGGGTAGATGTCCAAAACTGTGACGCCAAGGTACCTGTAAAATAAAACATAAAAACAGCCACAAAGGATCCACAGCTGTTAGGGGGACCAGCAGAGCAGAAGGGATAGGATAGAAATAAAAGTAATACTTACCTGAAGAAGCCCTCGTTTGGTCAGACCTGCATAAATAGAAGAGAAATAGGTTAGTTAGATCAAAAAAGCAGTAAGAAAGCAGAAGGAGAGAAAAGGGACTAAGGTTAGGGAAAGGGGGGGCTCAGCTGAGACCCTTTGCCCCTAGTGATGGTCGAGTGGCCAGTAATTTATTTAGTAGCCCAGGTGGGCTACTGGAGGTTAGTAGCCCTTCTGTAGAAATAAAAGTACTGTTGGTGGTCAGTAGGGCTTGGAAATGGCCTGAAAAGGGGGGGTCACAACATAAAGATAGCCCTGGTGGCCTACTGGACTAGCCCAGATGTTCTGAGGCCAGCATTTATGTTAAAATAAACTTTAAACCCTTCGTGGGTCTAAGGGGGGGCTTCCCTGAGCCCTAGTTATGGTGTACACAGTGATGGAGAATTTATTTGTGGTGGCAGCAGAGGAGCAAGTTGGAGTGCTGGGCAGCCTTCCGATAGCGCGACACCACTGTACTGAGAGCGCCTGCTGGTACTCTAGAACTCCAAGCCCATATGGAGCTTAGGTTGCGGCCTACTCCACAGGGTGGGAGACAGGGAAAGGTGTGAGGCAGTGGGAGGTAGAAGAGGCATGTAATGAAAGCGCCTGCTCCCCACCTTCCTGATCACCGCTCAAGCAGCAGTTTTTTTTTTAAATTAATGTATGCCCTACGGGGCTTAAGAGGAGGCAGAGGGGGCACAAAGTAAACCAGGGGAAGGTGGAGAAGGTATGTTAGAAAGCACCTCCTGGCCTCCTTTCTGATCGTCGCCGTGGCAGCAGTTCTTTTTGATTAATTTATGCCCTACGGCTATGGGGCTTAAGAGGAGGCAGAAGGGGCACGGGTGCGCAGAGTGTAGGTGGGGGGAACAGGGAGATGACAAGGGACTATTTTAGTTTGTTACAGGTTAACGCAGTGACAGTGTTAACTGTGTGGGGTAAAAGAGGGGCACAGGGAGGGAATGCACGGGGAGGAGGGTGGTAAAAGGAAAGAATACACAGACCGGGGGGAGGGGGGGTAAGAGTCCTTACCTGGATGACAGGTCTGTGAAGTGTCCGCAGTCCAGCAGCCTGATCTTACAGAACAGCACTGCACTGATGAATGGGACAGCACTCAGCTCCTCCAAGGTGAAAGTGGTCTGGAATGTAAGCTTCTTTTTCATCTGGAAAGCCATGGAGGAGTTGGCCAGGTCGGTGCAGGAGAGCCTGTCTGCCCAAGCCTGGGTTTGGAGTGAGGGTCACAGGATGCCTCTGTCAGGGTGCCAGGGAGGCGACAGCAGTTTGGTGCCATGGTCAGGGGTTCTGATTGTATCTTCTCCAGCTTGGTGCCTGTGTCTCTTGCTTTGATCCTGGGGTGATTCCACAATGGCTATCTGGTGCCCTGGTGATGGGAGCAGGGTAGCGCTAAGCCCTGGAGAGCATCTCCCTCCAGCCTGCTGCGATTGATCCACCGTCACTCCCAGCTACTCACAGAGCCAAGGCTGTACTGGGATGCAGGGGACTTGGCCACAACAATCCGCCGACTACCTGACTGTCGTGGTGCTGGGCTGTGTGCTCAGAGCTAACCGGGGCAGGTGGTGATCATGGCCCAGCAACAGTGGCCAGTTGCATCTCTGTGCCCAGAGCGAGGGCCTTTAGACTTAACCACTAGAAAGATCCATCTGGTTGGAGCAGGGTCTCGAGTAATAGCAGCCTCTGACTGGCAGTGACCTCTGCAGCGGTTTCTCTTCTGGATCGATGGGGGAGTGTGCAGCGATTCCTCTACCTGTGTGCTGTGGACTTTGCAGGCAGCTCTCCTCTTCTCCTCTTCTACAGTCACCCACCACTATAATCAAAGCAGCTCTTGCTTTTTCCTCCTGCAAGCTGTCAGTGCAGCACTTCGGTGTACCTACAACCCCTTCTCTCTCACCGGCTGTTCTTCCTGCTGTTCAGAGGTGCAGTTGCAAAATCAGGAACGTATATGTTCAGCCGGAGAATGAGGGAGCAGGGAAGACAGCAGCAGAAGGAGGAAGTGGGAGGAATTTACTGTACACTATAAAAAATACAGGATGAGCAACTTTATGCATAACCAGTATGTTCTGTCACCTCGGGGTCCTGATTCCCATGGACCTCAAGAGCGCTTTGCTCTCGAGGTCAGAGGAAATCAGAACCCCTCTGTGTCAGAACACACTGGTTGTACATAGTTGCCCATCCAGTATTCTTAGTAACAGGTTTTAAATCCTGGTGTATGATTATCTTGGAAGTTTTTTTAATGTGTAATTATGTATCTACAGGCAACCTATAATGTGAATGTAATACATGTGAACATATGAAAAGAATATTTGAGCCGATGTGTGGCTTTAAGTAGGAACATTAGATTGCACATTGCCATTTGTCAATGCCGAATGTTTCCTTGCATGGTGTATGTGGCAGGGGTGTTAAAGTTATGAGCCTGCAATTGCAAACTTCAATGTAGCCTCATAACTTTGTTGTTTTTTAACTACAATCAACCAATTTTGATCACATTAAGCATACACACAGCAATGCCATAGAAAGGACCCCCCCCCCCCGCCACAACATGGAATGTTTGTAGCTGGAAGCATACACACACACACACACACACACACACACACACACACACACACATGCACACACGCACGCACGCACACACACGCATACACATATAATATAAGTATTTTGTTTGGTTTGAAACCCAGCAACTGCATCTAGTCCCAGAGAGTCATGGAGGGGCTTCAAGTAAGTAAAAGGTAAAATTGGGGGTGGAGAAAGCTCTTTACTCTGGTGGGGTGCCAGCGATTATAGGGCAAAACAGGGACACATGTCCTCATGCAGTTTTCAGCCAATATGAACTCTGTTATGAATTTTTGGAATGTTGTCATTACTGAATTAATGTTGCAATTACCGTATAGCGTGCATATTTGGTGTGCCCCTGTTTTGCCCTATCCTGTCCTGACTGACACCTGGCCCAGAGCTGGGTTGGAAACAAAAAATATTTTCATTGTATTTTAATTGAACTGAAGCCTCTCTGGGTAACCAGCAAATGGATCGAGCACGGGAGTCAGGGAGAGGCTCAACCTGAGTTAAATAATTTCTGCTTGTGGCGGTCTCTGGTCAGGATGGCATTGCAATTTTTAAAGTATTTCAGCCAAAAATCAACTGGAAAATGATGTCACTGGCGGGGATGGTACCAGCTAGGAGGGGATGTGATTAGTTTTCTTTTTCTTTTTATGTAAATTTCTGTATTTCAGTGCTCAGTTCCTTTGTTGGTGGGAAACAAAAAAGATTACAATTTGTACTGAAGCCTCCCTGGCTCTGTGGGGATCGAACCCACCAAGGTCAAAATTAAGAAATAACCTCCCCTCCTTGCCAGCATACTCCCTGCTCGGGACACTTAGGGAAATTATTTTTTCTTTGTTAACACCCTCCTGGGCTGAATTATTTTATAAGGAGAGCCGCAGAGGCTTTGGTTAAAATTTAAATTTTCCTGATTGCAGCAGGACTTAGCTCAGCACAGGGCCCCAGCAAGGGAAGGGGGTATCAGTTTACTGTGGCCGGGTGCCAGCCAGGACAGGGACACAACAAATCTTCGCACTGTCTGTATAACCAAAAATTAATTCAGGAAAAGCAAGTGCTAGAATATTCATTTTGGTTACATAGACAGTGTAAAGATTTAATTTTTAAGGTGTGTGAGGGGTGGTGGGTGGGTGGACATTTAAGAATGGTTTTCAGCTTTCCTGGTGTAAATCATTTAAATATCTTTTATAAATAACTTAGTTTATATGTATTGACCTGTGCTATCTACAAGTGACATCACTCAGACAGTTTGTGAGACCCTTGGCAGCGCTAGTAACTGCAGCTCTTGCCTTGGATATCAGGGACGCCTCTATTTGGGGCTTGTATGGAAATGCATGTTGCACCTCATTCATCTTTGTCGGCACTGTGCACTAACTCACTAATGCCTATCTGGTTTTGTGCTTTGCTGCCCTTGTGGGTTTGATCTCTGCTAACCTCATACCCATAGTCACTGTGCAGATTTAAAGTGAAATACAAAGTAAAACATTCCCCAGTGCCTTGAAAACTGTACACCACATGTGTTTGGGGATTTATTTGCATCTAAAAGAGAATATGCCGTTGTTATGGCCACAACTAAATGAAGTGACGTTGCCATGGCAAAAATACACACTGGGTATTTGCAGCACCGATGAAACCCAAAAGTAAGGAAGAGGCAAAGGTGTGTATTTTTTCCCAGGGTGCAGTTAGTTGCAGCATATTTTGTGAACAGTGCAGTGATTGTGAAATGCATATGAAAAACAATGAGATGGGCACACACAATTTAGTCAGAGCGGGGCACATGCTCTATGTGAAGAAAAGGAGATAGGAATGAAATTGGAAGGAAACTCTCCTTGAGGAAACATGGGACAGACCCCTGGGCTGCATTCACTGGGGAACAGAAGCTATTAGCTGGAAAGAGTTTTCATGGAAAGTCACACACAGGTATTTTAGGACTCCCACAATCCAGGCAAAATTCCAGCCCACCAGGTCTCCTGCTTGTTGGCGGGGATGTGGACGTTCCCAAGCTGCCCTAGCCCATATTGTGTGGCACTGTCCCTGATTAGGACACTATATTCAGACTCTACAAGAAGCTCTGAGGAATATCTTTACTCAGTCCTTGATCATTTCTCCCAATTTGCTTTTTCTTCTCTGAGTTTCCTCCTGAGTGCAGGGATCCAAACTCAAAAAGATTGCTAAGGATCTGCATCCTTGCAGCCCAAAAAGCTATCACAAAAAAATGGTTGACCCAGGATCCTGTAACCAGAACACACGAGCAGGATATAATGTCCATCTACAGGATGGAATCCCTGACAGCAATTATAAACAAGAAACAGGCAAGGTTTGAAATAATACGGAGAAGATGAGTACTGCATATCTCATTGTTGAGGCCTGATTTTGTTCCTTAGGATAAGATTTGAACTGCTAGGTTTACTCCCCCTGAAATAATTCATTGATTACCCTTTGCATTTCTCCTTTAGCCATGACTATGTACCCAAGAAATAAATTAATTAAGATATTTTATTTTTTTAAAAAAAACCTAAGGATATCCACATGGTTAATTGAAGGCATGCAATGTACTGTCTAGCTTTGTATGTAATGTCTGATTGTTGTATCATGTTTTTTGTATGTCTGTTGATATCTGAAAAAAACTTATAAATAAAGCTAAAAAAAAGAAATGGGAAGGAAACTCGGGGGGGACAGAGGATATGGAGGAATGTCATTGCCAGGTGCAATACCAGCATCTGGGTATTTATTTTGCTTGGGCTATGCAACGGAAGGCTGCAATAAAGGGAGGGATAGAAGTGGGTGGGAAATTGACAGGTACAGTGGGGCAGGCAGTGATGCCAGGGGCTCATTAAGAAAAATACTGAATTTCTTGGTGATTAGTACTTTTTTTTTAAAATGGTTTGCAGTTTCACTGTTTTTCATGATTGCCGATCCTGTGAAATGTCCGCGGTCGACCGCAAATTTTGTGGTCATCCATTAATTCTGCGGTTATTTCCACAGCATTTATTACCCTCAGAGCACACTGACACAGGGCAACCTTCAGAGGAACCGATGGGAGATGAGAGAGAGAGAGAGAGAGAGACCCACCACGACTGCTTCACCACTTGCTCTATGTGTCTCCTCTCACGTCACCAGCCAGCCACAATCTCGGTGCACAAGTAGCTACGGGACAGAAGGGCAATTAGCGCAGACAGTGTATGAACTGTCCCAGTCACTCTCTGTCTGTGGCTCCCTCGGTGCATCTGCTCAGTGCTCTTAGTGTTGTACAGAGTGGGGGAACCCGACACAGAACGGTGACAATTTGCTCACCATTGCTGTTTTTTTTTCTCTCACTCTCCTGCAACAGCTGGGTAGTCGGCCAAAGGGGCAATGAGGTGCAGAAAACCAGACCATAACCTCAGTTTCTACATTTTTGTAGGAGTGGGCATGGGCCAAAGAATTCTGCTGTGGGACAATGACTGCCGTTGGTTCTGGTATGATTGTCCGACATCTATCCGACCGGACTTGCGGCTCACAGTCGGGTCTATTTAACTGCCAACCAAAATCCTGACAAATCTTCCCTAAAATTCACTGTGTATTTGAAAAAGAATCCAAAGCTTGCCCATCATTGGCAGTTGCCATTCTACGCTGTCAGGACCAGCGACACATCTCTCTAGTGGCTGTGTAGTGGCTCACTCTGCACGGAGTATCGGGGATGGGGACAAGAATACAGCCTTTCTCTGTACCATGCTCACTCGCTCGCTCACTCTCTCTCTCTCTCTCTGGTGAACAGTCTCTCTAGGCATACGGGGTGAAACCACTTCCTCTGGAGCACAGTTGGGGAATATACATAGTGCTACTGCACGGAAATAACACAGCCACTGCATGACTGTCCCTCAGGACACACTTTTGTTTCTGATGGCAGTACACCTCTGGAGACAACTAGTTCAGGATGACTCCTCAGCCTGTCTCGGCTCTGATGGTGGCTGGGGGGGAGGGGAATGGAGATGGGACCTCGGTAGCACACAGATTTGGCAGATGATGGGACGGGGATCAAACATGGGCAGCTTTCTTGACACATAAGGAGTACGGGGAGAGATGGCACTGTAACTCCTGAGAGAGATGACACAGGGACGCGGGTTACATCCTGCCACACATTAACTGCTGTCTCTCTGTCTCTCCCTGCATGTAGCAGTATGGCAGCTGCTTCCTTTCACTCAGTGAAATATAAATATATTATAAATATATAGTAGAAATGTAAATAGACTATCGAGGAGGAGCATGGGGGAGCTCTTTGATCTGTTTTCTGTGCACATTCCACATTACTATGCGTGCGTGCGTGTGTGTGTGGGGGGGCGCTGCTCACTGAAGCAGAGCTCTCCCTTTCGATTGTACGGCACTGCATTTTCAACTGCTGTCATAGACAGCTGCAGCCTTCATTGGAGAACTGGGGCCACGCCTGCAAACACACTGACTGAGTTGGAAGAGGGGTGCCACACCTCCGAAAACTTGGATGATGGCACTATGTTTCTTGCACATGCGTGCAAGCAAACATGAAAATGTTAGTAAGTAACCCTAGCAACAAAGCAGAAAGCACTGATGTGGAACAAATGAGGAATTCCCAGTTAGTGATTCATGATTTTCATATTTCATAAAATAAATGCTTGGGACGGCAGGGGATTACTTGTTTGTGGGCCTTGGACCCCACAGAGTAGTGCACTGGCTCTGTGTCTCTCGCTTTCTTTTTTATTAAAGCAGCAGCAGTAGTACCCGACCCGACAAGTCACCCCGACCAGACCAAATCCAACCACCACTGCCGGGGGCTGTCTCAGCTGCCTGGGCTTTTGACCTACAGCTAGCAATTTCTTGCTGATCATTTTGCTTCTTGTATGCTGCTTTATTTTCAAATTCAAAACTCAAGTAAAGTCTGACTCTGAACACAAATAAAAAGTCTCAGACGGTCCCCTCTCCCGTCACTTCCTCACTCTTACCTTAAAGTTTTAGCTTGAAGTTGCGCCGCTCCCAATTTGTCCTGGCCAAGGGCAGGGCTAGGCTGCTGGGAAAACTGGCTTGGCTAGAGTATCAAGTCTTGCAGTGAGAGCGTTCCTGCTAGGGTGGGCTTCCGGCCTCCGGCTGCTACCTCAGGGGGCTCTGTTGGAGGGTGCCAGCCGGCCACTGCGTTGTTTTTTTCGGGGCTATTGCTGGCGACGGCGTTCGGAGCTTTTAGCTGACTTGTTGGTTGGAGACTGGAGAGACTGACTTGACTGCTCACAGTACCTTACAAACAGATAAATTGCGATTGATCGGAGTGACTCTCGAGCAGGGGTCGAACTTGAATTCCTTCTAAGTATGAGGGTGGTGCAACAGTTCTGTACTCTGCATGTTGCGAAAGCAGTGCCAAAAACTCATTTTCTGATTAGCTAACTGCAGAGGAGATGTGAAGAACCCCGGGAAGACTAAAGACCCATCTCTCCACCCCCCGCAGCACATCACCGACCAAGTTCTGCCTTCCACGCTCGCTCCTACTTGAGTTCTAACCCAAGACAGATTATGCACGCACTTAAGGGGCCTGCTGACATCAGTAATTTAATTTGGGACAATGACGGGTGCTGGCGGGGCAACTTAGAAAAATGGGGTCAAATGCAGGATGTTCTGCACAATGAGGGACACTTGAGAGCCATGGACTAGGAAAACGATGTAATCTCTCATTGACACAGTCCCCCACCCCACACACATCACCCATCTAGAGTGCTTCTTGACATTAAGCATTCTCTTGAATATCATTGGAAAATAGGTGACAGTAGATCTGTACTGCTGATTGACTGAGACTGGAGCGACGTTGGTCCTAGGTCATGTGTGGGTAATAAAATACGACAAGGTGTTTGTAAAATTGGAAGATATATGCACTCTGGTGTATGCTGAAGTGCAAGGCTGCAGGCCGAATGCTCTTCAGCACACACTGGAGCAGTGCTTATATATCAACTAATGTAGCACCCCGGAGGGTCTTACCTCACTTAGAAAATTGCCTGATACTGTATTAAAAATGGATTTGACTCAGAAGATGCAGCATGGTGCATGTGTGAGTATATGTAGGCAAGGATAGTATCCTGCGTTATCCAATCAGACAGCAGGATGAATGGTGGCCATCTTGACCCATTTTATGGTGTACTACAAGTAGACAATCTCCTCCAATCTGATCACTGAGTTGATGTAGGCAAGGCAAATTTATTTTTATGGGGTCCAATCCAAGGGGCTCTGGGTGCCTCACAAATGAAACACAATAATCAAAGGAAGGAATCAAAGCAGCAGAACAAAAGGGAAAACAGGGAGGAGAAGAAGCACTGTGGGTAAATTTGGAGACCGGCAATGGCACCACAATCCGCACAGGGGTTGTATACAGACCCCCTTCTCAGGGGGAGGAAATGGACAAGGAAATGATAGAAAGTATACTTAGTAAGGCAGAAAAAGGGGAGATATTGCTGATGGGCGATCTGAATATGCCAGATGTTAACTGGAGTGCAGTTGCAGCAGCCACTTTGAAAAGTGGGGTTATTCTAGATGCCCTACAGGGGCGGCCTTTGACAACTAGTATTGAGCGCACTCGAGAGGGAGCAATCTGAGACCTGGTTCTCTAAATGGAGATGAAGAGAGGATCACAGATGTAGAAGTGGGTAGCCATCTGGGAACTAGCGACCGAACAGTATGGTTCACAATAAACACAGCAATGAGTCATTACACAAAGGCAAAGGTACTGGACTTTAGGAGGGCTGACTTTTCCAAAATGGGTGAGTGCCTAAGGAATGCACTAGCAAATGGGCAGGAAGGAGGGTGGAAGAACAATGGGGAATAATAAAACTGCCATCACAGAGGTAACAAGCCTTGTGTGAAGTAAATAAACAAAACTAAACGATGTAAGAAACCACTATGGTTCTCAAAGGAAGTGGCAGTGAAGGTTCAAGAGAAAAGAAAGCTTCAGGAAGTACAAGGAATCACAGAAGGAGCAGGACAGAGAACTGTATCAGTTAAAGCAAAGGAAGCTGGGAAGGCAGTCAGAAAAGCAAAGGCCCAAACTGAGGAAAAGATAGCCAACTCAGTTAAGAAGGGGATAAACCTTTATAGGTACATCAGGGAGCCGAAGGGAAGACCAAGGAGGGATAGTGAGGCTTAATAAAGGGGGAGGGTGGGCAGAGGGTAACTGTGAAAGGCAGAGATACTAAACAAATATTTTTTGCTCAGTATTTACAAAGGAAGAGGGGAGGTACCTAAAACAAACAGTATAAACACTCTGGATACAGAAGTTGATACCAGCCCATTTACAGAAGAAAGGGTTCTGAAGGAACTCTTAAAACTGAAGCTGGACAAAGCAATTGGGCCTGATGGGATTTATCCCAGAATTCTAAAAGAACTAAGGGTGGAATTAGTGACACCACTGACTACCCTGTTTAACAAATCATGGGAGGATGGGGTGGTACCCGAGGACTGGAGGAGGGCAGATGTGATTCCCCTTCACAAAAGTGGGAGCAAGGCAGAAGCAGGAAACTACAGACCTGTCAGTTTAACCTCAGTGGTAGGGAAAATGATGGAATCACTTCTGAAGGAAAGAATTGTTGAATATCTAGAGGCCAGAGGGGCACAGGACCCAAGGCAGCATGGATTCACAGCGGGAAGGTCATGCCAGACAAATCTGATAGATTTCTTTGACTGGGTGACCAAAGTAGTAGATCAGGGAGGGGCTGTGGACATGGCCTACCTAGACTTTAGCAAGGCATTTGACACAGTCCCACACAAAAGATTAATATACAAGTTAGCTAGCCTGGGAGTGGGTCCCAAGATGATAGCCTGGGTAAAAATTGGCTGGAGAATAGGACACAGAGAGTAATAGTAAATGGAGTCCACTCTGAAGAAAGGGGGGTTACTAGTGGGGTACCACAGGGTTCAGTATTAGGACCGGTCCTCTTCAATGTCTTTATAAGTGACATTGCAGAGGGACTGGAAGGAAAGTATGTCTCTTTGCAGATGACACAAAGATCTGCAACAGAGTTGATGCACAAGGTGGGGTGGAAAGGATGAAAAGGACTTGGCAAGGTTAGAGGAATG
Organism: Neoceratodus forsteri; assembly: GCA_016271365.2. Classification (NCBI taxonomy): domain Eukaryota; kingdom Metazoa; phylum Chordata; order Ceratodontiformes; family Ceratodontidae; genus Neoceratodus; species Neoceratodus forsteri. The sequence goes on along the minus strand of CM028132.1, from coordinate 1,477,451,316 downwards.
GTCAAATGCATGGCAGCTTAGATTCAATGCTAAGAAGTGCAGTAATGCACCTGGGAAACAGAAACCCAGGGAAGAGTACACAATGAGGGGTGAGATACTAACAACAACAAAATGGAAAGGGACCTGGGGGTAGTCATATCAGATGACCTAAAGGTGGGCAAGCAATGTGAGAGGGCAGCAAGGAGGGCTGGGGGGATACTGGGATGCATAGGGAGAGGCATCACCAGTAGAAAACAGGAAGTTATTATCCCTCTGTACAGACAGCTGGTCAGACCCCATCTGGAGTACTGTGTGCAGTTCTGGAGACCCAGTCTTCGCAAAGACATAGACAGGATGGAAACTGTACAGAGGAGGGCAACTAAAATGGTGCAGGGTCTGCACTGGAAGACATATGAAGAGACACTCAAGGAGCTTAATATGTATAGCCTCGAGGAAAGGAGGGAGAGGAGGGACATGATAGAAACTTTCAAGTACCTCAAGGGAATCAACAAAGTCCAAGAGGGTAGCATCTTTCAAAAAAAGAGGTGTGCAAGAACAAGGGGCACAATTTGAAGATGGGGGAGGCTCAGAGGTAATTTAGAAGTATTTTTTCACAGAGAGGGTTGTGGATGCATGGAACGGCCTCCGGAGGAGGTCGTGGAGTCAAAAACGGTGGAATTCAAGCATGCATGGGACAGTCATAAGGCAATTCTAGGGGGTGGGAGTAGAAAGAAGTAGGCTGCTGGTTAACTAGGATCTGCAGCTTATCCAGTAGGCGGGGAAATGGGCAGACTGGGTGGGCCAAGCGGTCCTTATCTGCCGTCAAATTCTATGTTTCTATGTAATAAAAAAAAAATTAAGCCATGAATCAGTAAAATGATAAAAAAGCCACCAGGCCCATAACAGCTGTTAAACAAATTGGTTTTAAGTTTTCTTTTAAATGTGTCCAACGAGGGGTCTCCTCTAACCTACAGGGGAAGTGCATTCCACAGAAGCGGTGTTGTGATCCTTAATGCCCGATCCCTATCCCCAAAAATATAAGCAGAGACCTCTGAGAACAGAGGAGACCCTCCTTAGAAGACATTAGAGGATGGTTGGCAGTCTATGGAACTGGGAGGTCTTTCAGGTTGCCCAGGCCCACACCATGCAGGGTGTTCTCGATGAACAAGCACTCCTTGAAGCTGATGCACCACTGAATTGGCAGCCAGTACAGTTCCTGCAGCAGCAGCGTGATATGTTCAGTCTGGAAATTCCCAGCAATCAGCGGCCTGCCGCATTCTGCACCAGCTGTAGGCAATGTACTACCTTGCAGAGTGCCCTGGTAGAGAGCATTGCAGTAGTCCAATCTAGAAGTGAAGTAGGCATGCACCTGGGTCACCAAGTGAGTTGGCACAAGAAAGGGTTTAATCCTGATGATGTTTCAAAGGTAGAAAAAGCCACTATGGACATCCGCTGACACTTTATATTCTAGTGACACTTTGGAATCCACAATGACCCCCAGATTTCTTACTTTATCCTCAGCTCCTAGCATGATGTCATTTACAGCTGACAAACTGACACCAACACCATTCAGTGCCGACCCACACCAAGCCGGTTCCACCAGTAGCACCACCGTCTTTATGGAATTCAGATGAAGTCAGCTGGTAGCCATCCAGTCTTGAATTTCCTTTAGGCATTCAACACATGACTGTGTCATTCCTGTCCTGTGCACAAGGCAGGTACAAATGGGCATCACCAGCATGATGGTGAAAACCCAGCCCATATCATCTAATAATCTCCCCCAGCAGCAACATATACACGGCAAGCAACATGGGAGTCAGGATCGAGCCCTGAGGTACTCCACAGTGAAGAGTATGGCTCTCTGAGATGTAAGTCCCCAATGCTACCTGCTGCTCTCTGTCAATAAGTAAGATTCAAACCACCACACCTCCATCCCTGAGAATCATACAGAGTGCCTCAGCTGTACCAACAACACCACATGGTTCACCATGTCAAATACAGGGGAAAGGTCAAGCAGGACCAGAATGGAACTCTGACCCCTGTTGCCTCACCAGGAGGAGATCATAGTACATCTTGACAAGCATGGTCTCAGTGCTGAAACAAGGCCAGAAACCAGACTGGAATGGCTCGTAGATGTCATACCATTCCAGGCAATACCCTGACTTCCCCAGAAAAACAAGGTTGGAAACAGAGCTGTAGTTCTCAGGAACATCAGGGTGCAGTGATGATTTCTTCAGCGTGGGCTTCACCACTGCCATTTTCAGTGCAGTGGGAAAGAGACCCTCCATCAGAGAACATCTAACAAGCTCCACAGATACCAAATCCAGTTCCCGACAGCACTCCACAAGAAGTTTATTGGGTCTGGATCCAGTACACAGTAAGTAGGGCCCAGTCTTGAGATCTCCTGGAAGACATCTGTAATGTAATGTAAAATTTTATTTATACAGTGATACAGCCATCGGGTTCAAAGAATCCCTATTTACAAGGCATACCTGTTTGTATAAAGTGCTAATTGTTTCCATAATAACAAAGTACAAAAATATATATATATATATGTATATATATATTTATACAACACATGTGCTGGGATAAATTCTGTTATAAAAAGTGATATCTTAAGCAGCCAGTGGAGAGAACACTGATATCTCCACGTTCCTATACGTCATCATGATATCTTCAACACTCCTATACGTCAGTGTTATCTTGTAAACTCCTATACGTCATCTCACAAATTCTACTGGCCTCTTTGAAAATGAAAGTGCTCCTGTGCTGCTTTTCCATAACCTGCGCCCCACAACGTGACTCTTACACCTCGTATATCCTACGTGCCATGATTTTCAAACAAGTATTAATTAAAAGAATTTATCTGCTTGATCCTGCCATTTCCGTGCGGTGTCACCAATTTCATTTTGTCATCCCTAAATTAGTAGCGTGACGGCGCTTTAGCTGACAAGAGATTAAAAAATGCTCGCTTGTAAAATGTTTAAAAATACAGTTCCTTTTGCTAATACTGCAGAGCTTTCTTACAATCTAGCTGCCTAAAGTAGAAACAAAAGAGAGCGAGTCAGCAACTTCAGAGATATGAACGCCAGTGTGAGTGAGTGTTACTATAGCAACGCCGTTCCTGCTCACATCTCTGAAGCTGTCATCTCACGCCTTCTTTTTCTACTGTTAGTACCTGGATTTGAACAAAGCTCCACAATATTAGCAAAAAGGCACCGTATTTCTAACATTTCACAGTGAGAGTGCCTTCTTTTGAATCTCTGTCTGCTCCAAAAGTGCTCGGTCACACTACAAAGAAGCTCAGAAATGAAACTGTTTGCTGACACCACGAGGAAACAGCAGGATCAGCCAGATAAGTTTTTATTTAAAAAAATATTTACCAATTATAGCTACAGGGCTCCCACATCTGCAGGGATTTCTATAAAACCTGAATCCATGTAAAAATAAACTTGTTCCCATAAACTTTTGTTGGTAATATTGGAAACCAGAACAATTAAACAGTCATAGGAAATAATACAATCTTCATGAAAACACAGGAGCATTGCTCTGCAGTTAGTGGGAAAATGCCAAATCAGTCTGAAAGCACTGTGTCAGAGCTTCTGGAGAAAGAAGAGAGGTTGGCTGGTTGCCTCATCAATAAGATATCTGTTGCATTGTCAAGTGGGGGATGTGATGGGTTGTCTAAAACTTATGTAGGTGATTGTCTTGACAACCCAGCACATATGTTGTATAAACAGAACATGACATGGCCTGACTGAAGATAACATATTTATCTTCACTAGAGGCCAATGACATCAAGATATCTCACTCGTGGCTTCGCCACTCTTGAGATATCATGATATCATTGGCCTCTCGTGAAGATAAATATGATATCTTCAGTCAGGCCATGTCATATCCCCTATATATATATATGACAAGTCATAATATAAATACACATAACAGTTGTTTAAAGGTTCACAGGCAATTGTTACATTCGTAAAATTCACCTATTACATTGACTTCTAAAACTTAGCTCTTGCTTCTCTGCTGTTTTAAATGCAGTGGTGGATAATTCTAAATCACGAAGGAAAAGTGGAAGGTCATTCCAACAGAAGCAACCTTATACTGAAAGGTCATAGTACAGAATCGATTTTTTATTATTGGAATTATCATTTTCCTAGCTCCCATTTTTCTTAAATTTAATCCAGGTTTTGGCTTTTGTAACTCAGTTACTAAGTATCGGGGAGATTCACTTTTAAGTAGACCCTGTACCTGATTAAGCCAAGTGCCCTTCGCCCACAAAGTGAGTGAATTTGACCGGCCCAGTGGCACTGAGGGTTGAGGCGCTGGACGTCACACCTCGCTCCACACCGGCGACCTGGGTTCGGGAACGAACCTAGGACATCGGGGGTCAGCAGGGGAGGACTAGAATCAAGTGTCCGATGACAGCTGTGCTAGTCCTGGGGAAAGGGGTGGTTGCACGCCGTGCTCTGGCGGTCCCTGGGGTCGTCCGGAGGAACTGCAGTGGCATGGGTGCTCAGCAGGGAGAGCATGGCAGACGTCTGCACATCGTGCGTGGACGTCATTGCACGTCCTTGATCTCATTGGGAGGAAAAGGGTAAAAGCAGTATGGTCCGCAACAGCTTGATGGCCGCTCGCTTCACCAGCCAACGATATCTGAAATAGGCGTGTGCCGGTAGTGGATCCTCGCTGGGTGCAGGGGCTGAAAGGGAAGCCCCTCTCAATGGTCATAGCTGCGTATGCCAGCTGGGCACGTCAGCTTCAGAGTCGGAGGCGAAGGTTGGAGCGGTGGCTGGATGTATGGCAGGACTGTGGCTGCAAGGTGCGAAAAATAGAGCAGTGATAAAAAAATTAAGTGAGTGAATTCCAACCAAGATTAGTGTACATTGTACAATGATGGGTGCTAAAATCACATCTTAGTACAAATCTCGCTATTCTGTTATGAAGTACATCCAGATTCTGCAGTTGCCTTTTGTAGTGTGCCTATTAATATGGCTTCCATAATCAATTACCAGTAGAATTAATTGATTTGCTATGGTTAATCGCATCTCTTTTGTTACAAAGTTTGATTTACGTCTCACTGCTCCTATTTTAACATTAGTTTTCCTTATTAATTCTTTGTTGTACAAAGGTTAAATGTTGATCAATTTGAATGCCTAGGTACTTCTATACCATCACTTGCTCTAAAATTTTCCCTTTGTGAGTCATTATTTTTATTTTTGAAACACTTTTATTTTTCTGCTCTGGGCCAAAAAACATGGTCTGTATTTTTTTGTTATTTATCAATAACCCCAGGAAGGAAAAATGTCCCTGCAGGGCCAAAAAATCATTTTGTAGTTTTAGCTCTACTTCTTCCGGGTATTTGCCTACTCTTTCATGAGGAGTGGCTCAAACTCCTCCCACTGCTACGCAGTGCCTTCGCTCAACGTCGAGTGTTCACTGTTAGTCCATAACAGACCACCCGATGAGATCCTGTTACGAATGGAGGATACCTTTGGACAACCCACCTCTCTGTCTGGGCTGGAACAGCTTTCAGAGAGGTGTCTGCCCTTGGGTATTCATTGCCACCCCAGCTGGGTTTGCCCAGCGCCACCCTCCCAAGTTTACAAAACTGGGTAGTCAAACGTGCAATTGCACAGATCAAAGTCTGGTAGTGTGTCTCTCTTGGATGGCAGATACTAAACATAGTTTACCTTGGCCAGTGGAATCCATTAGGAAAAATGACATCACAGTCACAACTGCTGAGTAAATAAATAGCTTTTTACTTAACAGAAAGTGAAAAGAAGCATTACGGGATATCTATATTCAACACAAGAGAAATCCACTGTTACAGGAAAAGTAAACAAATGTTTTTAAATAACATGACAAAACGGAAAAAGGCTATTACTGAGATATGCTAGTATCAATCTTACCCTTCCCTATTCTTCCAGAGACACTGGACCCTACGCTGTCTGCCAGCTCCCACAGACATAGCTAGAAGGGTGGGCCCAAGCTTAGTCTCTTGAACAGTTTCTTCCTTCAACTCCAAGAGTAACTCCTTTGCTCACTGTCTTTCAACATTTTATATTCTGTTTTGAGATTAGGTAATTCCTATTCCCCCTTTGAATGCACCAACCATCTACCATGTATGTATTTAATTGTCCCAATCAGATTGAACACCTATCAGTGACCAATTATATTCCCTTTTAACCTAAAATTTATATTTGAGTGACCCAATCTTTTTTAAACTGTGAGTCGGTGTATCTGAGATTTATGGCTCACCTCTTAGCTAGATGCTGCTGGAAAGTGGAATCCCAGCCTGTGTGTTTTTTTTTTCCAGAATGCTAAAAAATGTCTGCTGGAGGATCCAGAACATTAACTTATTCCTTCCAATTTGTGTCACAACCTTATCCAGAAAAAATGGTTGAGCTCCTTGTATTTTTCTGTCAAAAAAAACTCCTCTCAACTGCAGACAGATCAGATTTAAAAATCTCTCCGTAGTGTGGAAGAGTTGAGCCAGCTGTTTTTTTCCAGCTTCAATCACTCTTGATAGGAATTCTGACTTCTTCAGAGTGATTCAAACTAGACAGAATATGACCATCTTCACCAGAGGGGTAATTAACCAGTGTCCCTGCTGAGGAACTGTACAGCATGATGACCTGGCCAAATGAGCAGGTCAACCTTGATATCATTAATGTAAAGGCCAATGAGAAGACCAAGTCCAAGGCATGACCATGCTGGGGAGTACCAGAGGCAACCGCCTGCACTAGGCCCAGTGATGTCATCAACAGCTTAATCTGGTTCAAGTTCAGTTGGTATTCATCTGTATCCCCCTCCCCCGGGTCGTGCCTGAAAATAGGCAGGATTTGTCTAGTGCATTTACCCGGTCAACAAAAGCTAAATAAAAAAAATAAAAAAACTGGAGGAACTGCATTCCAAATAGAGAGGCTTCATTGTCGACCTAGGCATTGAGATCACTCAGAACAAGCAGTCTGGGTGAGTTCACCACCAGGTCAGCCATGAAACTCACAAGTTCCTGCAGAAAATCATTCCTAAGCCTTGGGGGTCGGTACCTGAAAGTGATCCTGAAATCTGTACCGTACCTGCATTACCCTTCACAGCCATGCATTCAAATGACTTGGTCATACCCATGGGGTATGCCATCAGTCCCAGTGCAGATCTAAAACAGATGGCCACCTCCAACTCCACTGTGCTTCCACCTGTGACAATGTACTATGGGGTAACATGGTGGAATGGATGCCTCTAGCACCGTACTAGAGTCATCCTCCAACCAGGTCTCCATAATACATACCAGGTTAGCTGAAGGTCTGCAATAAATGCCATCATTATCACAGTTTTATTCCTTAGCAACCTATGTTGCATAGAACTGCCCTAAGCAGGGCAGCTAGGTTGGCTGGCCCAGTAACTACCTGCTCGTGTGAAAACAGAATAGCCCTAGGAACAGGAACTGGGCAGGGTGGACTCCTCTCCTGAAACTGTCCATTCCCAGGGCACCTCCTTGATCTCACACTCCCAGTCCTCATCACCCAATGGTTCACCACTGGAGCAAAATTGCATTGTGAGCTATGGCCCCAGAAAACCTCCAGCCCCCTGCAGTGATCAATGACCTCTGATGAAAGGGTGCAAGGGAGTCCACCAAAGGGCCACAGCTGCCACATTTACTCCAAAGAGTAGACCAGAGACTGCATCAATAAAATAACTAAAATAATTATAACTGGCCTCCATCAAACAAATCTAACCCCTCACCAAAAGGACAAATGAGCTTCTCACTCACACCACAACCACGCTGCTAAACCAGCTGAATCCACACAGCCAATCACCCTATACAGCCGACCCATAAATAATAATAAGCACTTGTATTAAAATCACCCCAAAATACAAAATTATCTACTCACTCACTCAACCCAATCATACAAATCCACAGAAAACTAAAATAGAATAATAGCGTTGTTCAGTCCTGCAGAGGGTGCTCTTTTTAGGCTTTTTAGTCCACCAAAATTACATTTATAACTAGTAAAACATTACTGTCCTGAAGATTCAACATGATTGCAATGTCACAGGTGTGACGAGCGGTGTCCCACAGGGCTCGGTGTTGGGACCAGTGTTGTTTGGGATATTCATTGCAGACATATCATGCGACATCAAGAGCAAGATCAGTCTGTTTGCTGATGATACCAAGGTTGGCGCGGTGGTGGATGACCTAGGGGGATGGCAGGGGTTGCAGGATGATCTGGCAAAGCTTGAAACCTGGTCAGACACCTGGCAACTGGGATTTTAATGCCAAAAAATGCAAGGTGCTGCATTTTGGGATGAAGAACCCAAGGTGGAGTTACCAGCTAGGGGGAGTGCAGCTAGCCCAGACAGAGGAGGAGAAGGATCTGGATGTGCTCATTACAGGGTCAATGAACAACTCGGTACAATGTAGGTAGGCAGCTGCAAAGGCCAACAAAATGCTGGGTTGTATTGCAAGGGGTATATCCTCGAGGAGGGAGGAGGTGATTCTGCCACTGTATAGGTCATTAGTTAGACCACACCTGGAGTACTGCGTGCAGTACTGGCGTCTGTATCTGAAGAAGGACATTAAATTACTGGAGGGGGTGCTGCGCAGGGTGACAAAGATGATCAAGGGGCTGGGGGACTTATCATATGAGAGGAGGTTGAATGAGTTGAACATGTACTCACTGGAGGAGAGGAGAGACAAGGGTGACATGATTGAAACCTTTAAATACATGAAAGGAATAAACAAGATGGGTACAGAGGGGCTGTTCAAAGTAAGGGGGGAGGGCCATCAGGGCCATGATATGAGACTGGAGCGAGGAAGGTTCAGGAGGGAGATGAGGAGAAATTTTTTTACAGAGAGGGTGGTGGCTGGGTGGAATGCGTTACCTGCTGAAGTGGTATGCAGTAGAACAGTGGACTGCTTCAAACGAGGATGGGACAGGACAAGGGGGAGGGTTAATGAAGCAGAAGGGTGGAAGGAAGGGGCAGCTGCAGAATAAGGGGTGCTAGCTGTACATTCAAGCAGACTTGATAGACCTCTAGACCTTTATCTGCTGGCAAATTACGTATGTTCGTATGAAGTTTTGTTGTCAGAACTAGTTCTAGGAAGATTTGAACCATGCTAGAACTGTTCAAGTCCTAAGTTAGAACTGGAACACAAGAGGGTTCACGCTTCGGTTTGAAACTTTTTCCTACTTGTGCTTTTGCTGACCTCAGGTCTTCTCTGCAGTGCCATGGTCCACACTGCTGTCGATTCGACCTGCTCACATGACACTGTGCACTGATTGCAAGCCACCAGTTGGCTCTGGCAAGAGGGGGACTGGAAAATAAGGAAAGGAAAGGAAAGGCAGTCCACCATGGCAGTGAGTGGAGGGCATATCACAGGGTAAGACCCCAACTACACTGGAAGGGTAAGGAGTCACAGATCCTGGGTCCACATCACTGACCTGACTGTCTTTAACCACACAGGAAAACTGAGACTGGGATGAGTCCTCTGATTTGAGCCTGGAGTGATGGGAGGGATGAGGGAACAAAAACTAAATGTAGAGAAGGAGGTAGGAGGGAGTGGGCACTGGTGGAACCAAAAGAACAGGGTGTGTAGTGCCAGTGGTGGGGAGTCAGTACGGGACCAGTGGTAGGATAACTAGTGACTCTGCGCTGTGGGTGTGGGAATGAAGGGACGGGTGTGAGCCAAGAGACTGCCTTCAGCCAGTGAGTGAGTGGTGTGCTGGGCAGTGAGCAGGCTGTGCCAGTGATTCAGTCATGTGACAACTGAATTCCTGACATTGACCTTGTGTGGTACAGTTATTGTGGAGCTGAGCAGTGGATTTGGCTGGCCTGGCAGGCAGTGACTTGTTCTTCTAAACAGCCACCAAATCTTTCCTCTTTACCCCTTGTATTTTTATGGAGGTCTGGGGATGGGGAGAAGGCACATAACAGTACCTAAGAAAAGAAATACATTTAATAGTGAACATAAGGAAAACAAGAGAGAGCCAGGGAGAGGGACAGGCAGTGGAAAAAAGTGAAGCATGTGGGGGTGGGGTCGGGGGAGGGTTACTGCCCCCCTCTCCTCCTCCTTGGTCAGAAAAATCCAAGAAAAATGTTGGGTGACAGTGGAGGAGGGAACAATTCTTTATTCATTCAAAAAAATATCTGTGACTCTTACATGACTTACTGGCCATCTGTCCCGACTCCTGCAGTGCTCTCTTGACTGCACCTGTACCTAGTGTGTGAATGTGTGCCCACAGGCACTCGGTGTATGGTATCTTCTGTAAATATACAAATCCCAAAAGTATTTTGGTGACAGGAGGAGAGAGAAATCCTTTATTTAAAACTATCTGTGACTCTTACATGATGTACTGGACATCTGTCCCAACTCCCTCTGTGCTTCCTTGTCTGTATTGTATCCAGTGAGTGACCTGTATCCCCCGGCACTTGTTGTATGATGTTTTGTGCAAATAAATCCCAGATGTATTTTTGGGTGACGGGAGATAAATAAATCCCAAATATATTCAGTGGTGACAGGGGAGATAAATAAATCTCAGAAATATTCTGGGTGACAGGGGAGATAAATAAATACCAGAAATATTTTGGGTGACAGGGGAGATAAATAAATCCCAGATATATTTTGGGTGACAGGGGAGATAAATAAATACCTAGAAATATTTTGGGTGACAGGGGAGATAAATAAATCCCAGATATATTTTGGGTGACAGGGGAGATAAATAAATACCAGAAATATTTTGGGTGACAGGGGAGATAAATAAATCCCAGATATATTTTGGGTGACAGGGGAGATAAATAAATCCCAGGTATATTTTGGGTGACAGGGGAGATAAATAAATCCCAGGTATATTTTGGGTGACAGGGTAGATAAATAAATCTCAGGTATATTTTGGGTGACAGGGGTGGAGAGACAAATCCTTTATTTAAACCCAATATCCGTGAGTCTTACGTGACATACCAGCCATCTGTCCTGCTGTGCTTCCTTTGACTACACTGTATCCAGTGCGTGACTGTGTGCTGCTCAGCACTCAGTGCATGGTATCTCGCAGATAAATAAAAAAAAATAAGGTATTATATAAAATAAATATTAAAATATAAGATAAATATAAAAAGACAACTTCAGTACCGAAAGCAGCATTTTTTTTCAGAATTTGAATTCCTGACATCTGTAAGCCTTGAACCTGGGAACCAGCTTGATCCTTGCTTCTTCAGTTATCTACTACTGCATTTAATTTAATTATTTATGTATTTGATAACCTGGTAAGTACACTGGTCCCAGGGACCATTTTCAGGCACAACCCATCCCATATAGATGGCACATAGAGTAAGACAGATATCACACACTTTAGAGATTACAAAAACAATTGAAAAATCACAGAAGGAAATTAATAATAATTACTATAGTTAAGGCTAGTTCACAGTCAGTTGGCATTAGTACACATCACAACATACAATTTGGGTCTAGTACACCATCCGAGTTAGCAGAACTAAAGCAAGAGGTCATCGATTTCTTTAACTTGAATTAGTACTAACAGTTTAACAATTACATGATGCATTAGTCATAAGCGTATTTCTGAAGTGCTTTTAGAAGGTCGGGGGGACTCAGTGATATGAAAATCCTCTGGAAAACAGTTCCAAAACTTAGGAACTGCTCCAGAGAAAGATCTCTGCCCCATGACAGTTGATAACGTTGGGCAATCTAGAAAGCAGCCAGAAGATCTTAGTAGGCGAGAGTTTCTTTTGATGGTTATGAGTTCGAATAGCAGAGATTTGGGGCCTTCATGTAGGGTTTTGAATATGAGAGATCCAAATAGTTGCTTTCTACAGGCTTGGGGGGAGCCACCCAATCATATTATTTGAGGAGCAGTGATGGGTGGAGTAAGGGGCTAGTGTGACAAGCCTGCAAATATTATTCAATCTATAGATAAGTTGCAGTGAGGTGTGGGAGAATATGGAAGAGCAATAATCGAGAATGGGAAGAAGGCAGCTATGACCTATTGCCAGTCTAGCTTCAGGGGTCAGTAGATATTTCAGGCACTAACAAGCTTCTAGTCTCTGGTTCACCCTTTTAATTGCCTGTCCTGTGTTTGTAGTATAACTCCCAGGCCACTTTTTAACAAGTTAGCATACACCCCTATTAAAATCTGGACACTGGTACCCAGATATTGACATACCATTTACTTAACAAAGCTTGGTACCACCCTTGGTGTTAGGATGTATACCAGGCTCATTTTCTAAAGGAAAAGAAGGGCGGGGGTAGAAGAACAAAACAACATGAGCCCTGTGTAAAAATTACAATCCAGGTCCAGGGTGAAGGCTGCTAGGAATATGCTAGATCCAAACTGCTGAGGGGGCCCCAGTAAATCCAACAACCAGAAGCAATAATCAGAATGCCCAGAGCAAGAACTTGGGATTGTGCAGTATGGCTTTATTCAACAGAGGGGCATTTAAAGCAGAAGTCGACCCCCAAGGGTTGGTCTAGGCAGAACAGGTACATTTGATGAACTCTTCTTGCATGCAGTACCGTTCATGAACACACAAAAGAACATCTTCCCATTTCCCAATGGTGTATCTAGTGGACATCTGGCCATGCACTCGAACATTTTCCTCCCATGAGTGTACACGCTGTGAAACTAAGCCACACACTCAGAACTCTTTGTCGAGCACAGGTGCATTATTCGAAACTCAGCCACATACCTAAACCTGCAGCACTGGCCCTTGCTCAGGTAAAACTAGTGCCCTTTATGAACCAGTCAGCCCTGCCTTGTAAGCTTTCAGATGGCGTTCCTCCCACCCTTCGCCCCAATTGAAAGTCTCTGCTGTTCTTCAGGGTTACACCATTGAAACCCCCATTCCCAAATGAAATGCTAGAGGTCCCACACTTTCCATATCTGTCACTCACTGGGGTGGCCAAAGAACAAACTGCACTCTCCTTGGTGAACAGTTTAACAGAAAACTCACATATGCCTTGTACCTACACTGATTGTCTGTGACTCCTCTGCTATTACTAGCTTTGACTTATTAGGATGTATAAGTATGTGACACTCTTATTGTATTCTTGAGGCACACTCTGGGAGGTATGGGAGGGTGGTGGGGAGTGGGACAGTACAGTAGTTAGTCCGTCTTCATAGCTCTTAATGTCATGGCATTGTAATAAAGATGTTGGTTATATTATAAAATCTTAATAAAGCTTTTAATTAAAAAAAAAAAAAAAGAAAATTCACTCCCCTGGGTGAACTAGGGGCACTGACGGCTGCAATCCAGGCTTATCTATGGGCATGCACACCCCAGACTGTGATTTCTCTAAATATGCGAAGATCTTGTCTCCTTAAAACAGAACTCACAAACTAGTTGTCCCGTCCACTGGGCATGGAACAACAAAAGGCATTTCTTCTGGGTTAGCAGATCAAACAGCTTCTCAACGTTCCTTTCCTAGGCAGCTGAAACACACACAGATCCTTCAGGGGATTGCCCCTTGAATCCACTGAGGAAAAGCAGTTCCTTCCACTTCACTAGGAGTAGAAATCAGGAAATCCTGCTGTAGAACTGGTCTACACCACTTCATTGGAAGCTGGAAATGACACTCCACTGGGATGAGAAATGCTGGGCCCTCAACTCAGAGCCCAACTGGCAGTCATTCTGCCACTCCCACCTCCACACTAAACACTGACTCACCACTGACTAACTGAAGATTCTAAGCTCCCCAGAGCAGCTGTCCACACAGTGTGGCATATGCTGCTGTGAGGGGTCCGAATGACCTAATCTTTCGTCTCTCAGGCTACCTAAGTAAACAATGATGTCATTATGTAAGAAGCCCATATTGAGCTCCCAGCAGCTGCATGCTACCTTCTCAACACTAATACTGAAAGGATTCTAGTAACCCCAGGGGACTGGGTGGTTACAGTAGCAAATGTTAGGGAGGGGTCTAGAGTTACCTGATATCATGTACCTGTTAGATCAATGACCTGTCCAGTGAGTGGATGGCAAAATTATGATTTTGTCTTAAGAGCCTTGTTTTTGAGCTAAATAGCATGGTCTTTGTTTTTGTCGAGTTGACAATGAGTCTATGTCGTGAGAACCATTCAAATGCAGTCGAGAAGTCATTGGTTAGGGTTAGATTTAGACTTGAGGTGGAACTTTAACTAGTAAATATGATTAAATCCATGGCATACATGATCCTGCGAGATCCTGAGCAGAGGGTTGACAGATATGGAGACGAGTAGAGGTCCTGGCACAGACCTCTGGGGAACACCAGCTCTCACATTAAATGGGCTGGATAAGGAACCCCCAATTTGGGCCATTAGAATTATGTTAGTAATATAATTCTGGACCCAGTCTGAGGTATATGGTGAGAAATCCAGGGTGTCCAGTTCTTGGAGCAGTATGCCATGATCTACCATGTCAAATGCATTGGATAGATCCATGAATATAGCACTTGTTAGTCACCCCTTATCCACCTCTCTGAGGACAAGATTTGTAAATTTGGCAATAGCTGTAGTTGTGCCATAGCCTTTCCTAAATCCGTGCTGATCCCTGGATAATAGGTTATACGTTTCAGTGTATTCTGAGATTTGATGAAACATCACTTTCCCAAGAATCTTACTCATATGTGGCAGTATTGAAACTGGCCTGTAGTTATCAGGCAAATTTGGATCCCGTTTTATAAATAGGGAACTCTCTGACTTCCAGGCATCACTCTGTCATAAAGCCAAAACCAAATTTGGGAGTTGAGCGGCACCATTTTCTAATGCAGAAGTTGTGTACACATTCACTGGTGCTGTTATGGCTGACAACACAGGCAAAGCATCTGGCATTTGGTGGTTCAGGTGCTGGTGGTAGAGGTAATCCTGATGGCAGCATAAATAACCCAAATGTTTCAGGTAATAACAATACAAATACCAAAAGAGCCACCGTGAACCTTGGTAAAGGGAGATCTTTCAAGAAAACTTGTGCAGCTGCTGGTGTCACACAGAGAGGCACTATAAGGTATGCTATTCATGCTGTTAAAATCCTTGTAACTAGCAGTAGGAGTAGTGCAACTGACAGTGACTCTGGCTCAGAGAGTAGCTCTCTGTATGAGTCTGACACTTCGGTGACTAGTGAAATATCAGCCCACCACCCAAGCCAAATCATTGAGTCTGCTGACAGAGAATCCAGTAGTGCAGCTGCAAATAAATCCACAAATGGTGGCAGTGAGAAAGACAAATCCACCGCTTCTTCAGTGGATCAAAGTGAAAAACCCTCAAGTTCCCACTTTACTAGCACCATGGGTACAGAAAGTATGGATGGCCTGGTTCTGCTCACACAGGTAAAAAAAAACTGTGGTACTACAGTTTTCAGTCATCTTCCTAGCACTCAAACCGAGTCTGTTACTTCGCAGTGTGGAACTAAGCTTCAGTCTGTAACAATGATCCATACAGAACTGTGCTTTCTGTAAATAGAGTGTAAGCCATAGTAAAAGTTGCGTCATGTCTTGGCACGACAGCTCTCAAATGCCATCTGAAGACACATTCAGTATTGTGTGATCAGCCACAAACCATGTCCTCCTCCTCCCAGACCACTCATGAGAAGATCAGGATGTAGAAATGGATAGCATACTTTGTGAACTTGATGCAGACAGAACCAATGCCAGCCCCAAGACCACTGTTACCACTAACACCACCAACACCACTAGCACCAGTTGCTTATCCCCTCCACCCCAGTGTCCATCTGGTAAATGAAGCAGTGTCCCCAGTAAATCAGGAACATGTTTTAGGCAGCTAACATTGTCTTGGACTGCTGAGAGAAAGAATATGTTTAACAAGTCATCCAAGGAATCTTCATATTAATCATAAACTAGGGGAAATGTTAGCTAGAGACCTTCTTCCCTACTCTTTGGTAGTTCATGAGTATTATAGAGAAGTTACGAAACTTGCAGAGACTTGCTAGAATGTTCCTCATGGAACACACTTTGTTCTATGTCGAAATACCAAACATTTATCAGGCATGAAAGGCAACAGTGATGCTTGCAGTTCAAAATGCAGAGGATGGGGTTCTTCATATTACAACAGATATGTGGACCATGTACCTTACCGCTCATGGGTCAGTTTTTCTTGTGCTGCTTCAAAAACTAACACACCCCAAAAAATGGTGCTACTTTATATAAAGAAGTTTGGGAAAAGTCATACAGCTTCAAATATCTTGCAAGAACTAAATTATCTCCTTAACAATTGAACTTACTCTTATGGTCTAAAATGTGGCTTTATAGTATGCCAGCAGCAGGATGTTGCGAGGGTAGTGAGGACAGCCTGTCTTTTCTACAGGCCTTCCCCTGCACTGAGCACCTCTAAACCTGGTCAGCCACTCCTGGGGACCCTACTCGATGACTAAACTTTCCTCCAGCTGTGGTAGGTAAAATCTTATTTGATCAACGTAAGTCATTACAAAGTTTACATACATATGTTTTCAAATAGGTTGCATTCATTTAATATTTACATGCCTAATATCCATGTTATTGCACATACGATATAAAAACACATTACCTAATCACATCTGTTTCACAATTAACCAATTTGGAATCCTCTTTCCAGCAGTCTTGCCTATAGATTTAGTGACTTCAAAAATCTATATAGTCTAACAAGTATATAATGTATGGTAGAACGCGATTAACCTTAGGAAATCATCATTTCCTAAGGTTGTTAACCTATTGATGTGACGTAGATATGTTGTTAACCTATCGATCCTATGTCACAGTGATATGTTAACAACAGCGAGTGGTCTGAGCATGTGCGCGCTTTTTTTCGATGGGGAACCGACTGAAGAGAAACCGACGGGGAAGGACTGAAGGGCCCCGGCGGTGACTTTTTAAAAAATGTAAGCCGTTTTACTTTTTAAAGTGGGACCATACACTATAAAATAATGTATGGTCCTCTGCTCGGCAATCGTCAGGTTTTAATTGTCTCGAGAGCCGTTATGGCGACGAACTCTCGAGTCATTCTCGAGGTTTACATGGTCGCCCTGGCAACCTCTCGACTGTTAACTGACCGATTAATGATAGAGGACCATACATTATCCTCTATATTCAAATCATTATTATACTCAGGTTCATACTGAGGAACACTTGGAGCCAGCAGGCAATCGCCCATATGTGCTCCTTATATACATCAAATAATATTTTGGGATGTTCCCATTCAGCAGATACTGGTCCAATCTCGATTTAAAAATACATTTATTTTTACTTATGACTATATTTTTGGGTAACGCATTCCAAGGATTGACGATTCTTGTTGTATAGAAATATTTCTCTTATTTGTCAGAAACCTTTGCCCTTGTAACTGTAACGGATGTCCTCTAGTATTATATCCATCCTGTTTAAAGGTGATCCCTAAATCATTTAACAGTCTGTAATCCTGCATAGTATTATACATAAAAAGAAGATCTGCTCTTAACCTTCTGGTTTCTATAGACATTAGGCTCAGCTTTTGCAGTCTCTCTTGATAATCAAAACCTGCCATTCCTACAATGCTTTTAGTAAATTTCCTCTGTGCCTGTTCTAATTTTTGTCTTTCTTGTTTTTTTGATGGAAACCATGTCTGTGATGCATATTCCAGTTGTGGGCAAACATATACTCAGAATAAGGACATTATTATATTGCTTTCCCTATTGGTTATATTTCTTTTAATTGCCCAAATGATATTATTGCATTTTTGATGGCATTTTGAGTGTGTTCATTGGTATCTTATTATTAAATAAATATAAGTTGATCAGAGGGGAGACTAAAGGTAGCCAAAATTGGAGCCAGCAATTTCCTTCTTTTTGTTCCAAATTGTGGACAGTGTAAAACTACATGTTTGAGATCATCCACAGCTCCCATTTGGCAAACCCAATTTGGATCAGTTATGTCTAGTCTTCTTTGATCATGAAAAACATATCTTGCTTTATAAAGTTCAAACCTGTATCTAGTTAGAACTCTTCTTTCTTCTGGATTTCTGAGCATGGTTAAATACGGATCTAGTTTATGATCTCCTTTAATTTTTTTATACCGTTGGTAATGGCGTAAATGATCAATTCTTGGATAAATCTTGTTGGATAGTTACATCACTTAATCTAATCTTTACTATTCATTTAATTGCAGGTAATGGGAGCGTGTTCATTTCGTACAAAGTATTTCCCAGACCCATGGAAGGAACAAAATCATGTATGGTTTTAATTATATCAGCTGTAAAACCCATACTATGATATATTATTTGTTCTTCAAGACACATCCTAGGAGTTCTGTTTTCTTGGAGAAGAAATAATCACAATGTAAATATGATTCACTAGGACAAAGATCCTTCATGTACCAAGTTCCACTATGTCTAAATGAGATCCCTGCTGCATCTCTTAATACAACAAATGTTCAGTCCTTTAAAAGAGAATTGAAGCAATACCTGCTGAACTCAAATGCCTACAACTGCCTTACCTGAATCCATAGCTTTAATCTGGATACCCGCTCTTAAACACCTCTGACTCCCTTACCTGAGTCCATATCCTCAACCCTGATACCCCCCTCATCTGTCTGAGCTTTCCTACTGTTTTACCTACCCTGGATCCCCACCTGTCATTTCTTGCCACCCCCCAAGCTCCCTCCAACTCCTTCCCCTCCGTACCCCAACACCTCCCCCTTCTACCCACTCTCCCCCTAAATATTCTCATTCTCCCAGTCACTTTCTCTCTCTCCCCTCTTCTGTCCTCCTCTCTCTCTTCAAGCTATCCTGGTTTTCACTCCCCTCTTTCTTTCTTCTGCCATTTCGATACTCTACCTTGACAGGTTCCCCTGGGGCAGCAGCTATGCCATACGTTGCTAATTAGAAACCTGGTTTCCCATTCTCCCCCTTTCTTTCTCCTTCCCTTTCCAATACTCTACCATGACAGGCCCCTCTGGGGCAGCTATGCCTTACGTTGCTAATTGGGAATCTCTTCCCGCTGTTTAATTTCAATTGTCTGGGTTACTCAAATGTATTATTTATCTATATTCTGTATTACATAGCAGTCTTATGTTTTGTGTTAACTGTCAAGTTTTTATGTCTCTGCTGTTTTACATCCTGATGTGGAACATTTGTAAAAGAATGTATACTCAAAGGTTGTATCCGAATTACCAAATAAATAAAAATAAAATAAATAAATGATTCTTCTTTCTGTAGCCAGAGTACTTAAAAAAAAAAACTGACCTAGTTCCCTCCTTAATATTTCAGGAGGGACTGATTGCTGGACTTTAAGTAGATATCAGTACATTTTGTGTACTTCTACTTCTAGGGGTTTGGTGTCAGATGGAGTCCATATTTCTGTAGCATATAAGAGCCCAGCCATTATCTTTGCATTAATTACCATTATCAATCCTTCTGTGGAAGCTTGACCCAATCTCCTGTGAAATTGTTTGAATGCCATGAAGGATGTTTAACATTTTTGTAACATGGTTTTAATATGTAGAGACCATGACAAATTATGGGCAAATCATAGTCCTAGATAATCATAATATGTTGTTGTGGTAACTTTATTTCTGTCAATATATAAAGTGTACTGTTTATTAGATCTATTTCCAAACACTACCATATTATTTCTTTTCATATTTATTGACAATTTGTTTTTTAGTTAAGTCTGAAAAATTGAATACCGTTCTTTGGAGACTCAGCAAAGAGGTCGAGATCAATATCACATCATCTGCGTACACTAATGAAGTGACTACACAGCTACCTATTTTTAGGTGAATGAAAATCAGGGTTATCCAAGGACTCTAAAAATTGAATTTATATAAATATTGAATAGAAATGGGGCTCTCAGACAGCCCTGTCATACTCCCAGATTTGCCTTGATGTTAGATATTAAATTCCCATACTGATCATATTTAACCCTTAGCCATGTACTGTCGTGAAGTCTTATTAATATGTCTGGTAAATCTAGATCAGTATTATAACTTTCCAATTTTCCCCAAAGTATTTTTCTACTTACAGAATCAAAAGCAGTTTTTAGATCAATAAAACAGCAATATAATTTTTATTTTTTGACCATAACATATTTCCACGTGAGGTGTTTTAGGACAAAATAATGTTGGATGGTTGAGCGGTTTGATCCGAATCCATTTTGGGATTCAGATATCACGTCATTAGTGTCTGCTCATTGTTGTAATTAGCGTAGAATGATTCTGCAGAAAATCGAGAAAGCTTACTGGCCTGTACATGGCTGGGTCATTTATAGTTCTCTTTTTAAAAATAGGGCAAATAATACTACCCTTCCGTGATTCAGGAAAATGTCCTTCCTGTAAAAATGGTTATAAAGTGTATATAAAACAGGAGTCCACCAATAACTAAATGTTTTATACGGTATATATCTGCCAGAATGCTATCCAGCCCTGGAGCCTTAGTATTGGAAACTTTATCAAGGGCATTACTGATTTCTATTTCATTTATGTAAATTGCTTTGGGGGAGAACTCTGCTCTATTATTTTTACATTCGCTTGCGCACATGCGCAAGGAAAGTTTTGGGAGAGTAGCACACTTTGGAGGTGTGCCTCTCCCATTCAATCCAGTGCTCCGTTGAGCAGGCATGGCGGTCCTGCACCAATGGGTGTGGGAGCTCTGTATGACAGTGGTGGTCTTCAGCTCAAAGAAACCACCACTGTCATCTGTTCAAATGTCCGCCGCCCTCCCCTCATGTCACACACGCCTGCACACCGCCTCCCAAAGCTTTGGTGCCATACTGGAGCCCACCCCAGCGTGGCAAATGTTGTTTGCCGACGGGGTGCCCAATCCCCTGGCTCTACAGCCCCCAGCCATCCTGCTGCCATGCTGGGAGCCCACCCCAGCGTGGAAAATCTCCCGTTTGTTTTGCCGACGGGAGTGCCCAATCCCCCATCGGCTCCTTGGCCCCCCAGCCATCTTCTGCCACGCTGGGAGCACACCCCAGCATGGCAAGCATCCCACGTAGTCTGTTTTTGTTAAAAAAAACCTGTAAAGAAAAAACGGTCCCACGTAGTCTCCCAGTCCCCCCCTCCCACAACCTGCACCCACCCACTGTGCACCCAGCCTTCCCACACCCCCCCGACCCCATACTTACCTCGGGAGCTTGGCGCGACGATCTTGGGGGGACCGGGAACACGTCTGCACTCTTCAAAGCCGACCGCGAACTGAGGAAATGCCGGAAAGGTGTATAATGGGCTAAATAGGGGGGTTTCAACTTTATTGCATATCTCAGTCATTTTTTGGAACTTTTGCACCAAATTTTCAACATGGGGTTTTTGGGACCCCTCCTCATGAATGATGTCACTGTCATGGCGTTATTCAGGCCTGAAGGGTGATTTTGCAGTCACTGTGCAGTCACTGCGTGAAATCACCCTTTGGGCCCGAATAATGCCATGACAGTGATATCATTCATGAGAAGGGGTCCCAAAAACCTCATGTTGAAAATCTGGTCCAAAAATTCCAAAAAATAACTGATTTACGAGCCTGCGATGTGCAGTTCCTACGCAGGCTCGTAAGTTCGAGAATTTTCAATATTTTCACTCCAGATCTTCAGCATTACCATTTTACCACACCTCCTTATGAGCAGTACAACTGTCATTTTTCACATCCTGCCCAAAACGTGTTTCCATCCATGTAGCGCATAATGGCGCAGTCGATATGCAAAATCAATGTACGGGACGCATTAAGAAAATCACAGTGATACTGTTCATTAGCAGAGGTCTTAAAATGGCTATGTTGAAAATTTGGTGAAAAAATTCCTGAAAATGACTGCTTTACGAGCGTGCGTTGCGCAGTACTTACGCATCGTAGGTTTGCGAATTTTCAATATTTCTATTTCCAGATTTTCAACATTGCCATTTTACCACACCTTCTTATGAGAAGTACAGCTGTCATTTTCACATCTCACCCTAAAACATGTTTCCTACTTATGTAGCGCATTAATGGCGTAGCCAGTGTGTAACTCAATGTATGTATACATTAAGAAAATCACAGTGACACTGTTCATGAGCAGAGGCCTTAAATGGCTATGTTGAAAATTTGGTGAAAAAGTCCAAAATGACTGTTTTATTTAGTGTTCATTGCGCAGCTCCTATGCACGCTTCGTAAGTTTTGCTGAATTTTCAATATTTTCACTCCAGATTTTCTGAGCATTGCCATTTTACCACACCTCTTATAAGCAGTACAGCTGTCATTTTTCACATCCTGCCCAAAACATGTTTCCGCACATGTAGTGCACAATGGCACAGTCGATGTGCGAAATCAATGTATGGGACACAGTAAGAAAATCACAGTGACACTGTTCATGAGCAGAGGTTTTAAAATGCCAATGTTGACAATTTGGTGAAAAAATTCCTAACAATGACTGTTTTTCGAGCCTGCACTGCACAGTTCCCACGCACGCTCGTAAGTTTGTGAATTTTCAATATTTCCACTCCAGATTTGCAACATTGCCATTTTACCACACTTCCTTATGAGCAGTACAGCTGTCATTTTTCCTATCCTGCCCAAAACATGTTTCCGCCTATGTAGCGCACAATGGGGGTAACAAAAAGGTCATGCTGACAATTTATTGTGCAAATACCAGCAATCGCACAGGGCATTACGGTAAAGCACTATACGTGCCAAACACCACTGCAAATACCTGCAAGTGAACGTTCGGCATTGACAAATGCTTGTTTTTAATGTACTGACTGTCTTCTTCTACTTGTGAAAAATAAAGTTTTCTGAAATGATCTTCCCATATTAAGGGCGTGGTTGTTGCTTCAATCTTGTTTGCATATTTTCCATAGCCTTTACTCACCAGGATCCAGAACTGTTTTGTATCATTCTTTATAATTACTATTCTTAATTTTTCCCACATATTAGTGTGATATTTTAGTCTTTCTTTTTCCAGTGTTTTTTTATATTCTCCCCTAGCATTATTTAATATTGTATTAGTGTCTTTTGATCCCATTTTTTCTTCTAATGAATTAGACCATTTAATTTCCTCGTTGCATTAATACATTTATGATTAAACCAGGTATTCTTTTTCTTTTTGTGTATTGTGGTCAAATAAAAGAAAGGTTTTATATAGAAACTTATATCTTCCCAAAGTCCAATTATATCTCCATAGTCTGTCTCTAACAATTTATTTTTAAGATTAAGTAAGTGTTCTGCATTTAGTATCCCATCAAACTGCATATTTTCAGTACTTTGCCTGCGTATTCATGTGATATTTATAATCTCCATGCCTTGTATAGCAGTATGTCCATTTTCATTTTGATTTAAATATCCTCAATCCCATGTAGTAATTATCGGTAAGTGGGCTGATTCTGTTCTTATTTTAATTTCAAGATCTAATGTGGCAACTGTTGCATCAACCTTCCTCCATACCAAGTCTATACATGATGAACCTAATGGGCCTATACAGGTATAATCACCCTCTATATCCCCATACATTCTACCATTATATAAACAAAAATTGAAATTTTCATAATTTCTGACAATATTTTTCCATTTTGATTGGTTATACTATCACGTGATTTCCATAAAGAACACATATTATTTTTAACGTTAATTCCCCTTAAATAATCACTGTCCGTGAATGTCCTCAAATTACTTTGAGAACCTCTGGCATTAAAATCCCTTTGTATAACTATTGAAAATTGTTCACGTGTGTCAATTAATTTATCTAGCATTAATTTAAACTGAATCCAGTTTTCTTCTCTGTTAATCTTCATTTTCGGTAAAATATAAATTTTAACTAATATCAACTTAAAACTGTCATTTATGATTTTAAGCACCTGGCAATTTTCTGATTGTACCTTTGTTACTGTAATCACACAGTTAAGAGCAGTTTTAATGAAGACTGCCAAACCAGCCATAGGTCTCCCATTTTTGTTATGTTTCACTGCTGGAATAGCAAAACTAGAGTAACCTGGAAGTAATGGTGGGTTATCCTCCATCATCCAGGTCTCTTGTAGACATATGGGGCCAGGTATTCAAAACTTTGCCCCCTGGTCTAAGTTAACACTGCCTGGTGGGCAAATGTAGCCTGGAGCACAAAGCAAGCTATATTCAAAAGGAAGAGCCCGGGGCAAACAGCTGCTGAATATAGCATGGGAATGAGGCTGTGAAAACTGGGTTGGGAGTGCAGGGCAAACATAGCTTTGAAATAAGACAGCACTGAATATAGCAACCAGGAAGTGCAAACCACAACAACAACATAGTGCACAGCAACGTGAGGGCAGGTAGAGAAGAACTAAGTGGCCAATATGTGTGCCAGCAAATGCATGGACCCTGTACAGCTGCAGGCAGCAGCAGATCTGAAAGAACAGCAATTAAACCTGTATAATATTCCCTGAACCATTAGCATGGAGCTGAGCTGTTTGCCCGGCGCTAAGAGCCTACTTAGGTAGTTTCTGGGCAAACAGCCAAATTAGCATCTCATTATTCCTTGATTTGCATGCATTTTGCACAGTGTTACTGCAGGGTCCCACAGCTCCACCTGTAGGTGAGTCTGGAAGTACAGGGGTTGGCCAGGTCTGGCCGCAGCTCCACCTGTAGGTCAGTATGACAGTGCATGATGGTTGCTGCAGGCTACATGTATGCAGTACAGCATAGCACTGTGTGCCCCAGGGGACAACACAACGTAGGCACAGGTGGTGGTGGTGCTGCATGCAACCATCACACTGTAGGCCATGCTATAGTGCACTGCAGACACTACAGTAGCAAGGGGGCTGGTAGTGCGAGGGACACAGCAATGCCTATAGTATGTAGGGCAGTGATGACCACTGCACTGTACATAGTGACAGGCCCAGCTAGCAGGTGATTACTGACAGTGGACAGTACTATCTCACTGTTGTGTTTTCCACAGATGCTGTACCTGTGGCATGGGATGCTCACAGTGACATATACATGGCCGGCCGTGTGTGCTGTGGCATCTGTACAGTTGTGCAGTATGTGGTTGAGGGGGCATGTAAGATCCGACAGGCACACAGGTGCCTCCATTATCATATGGTAGGGTCGCGCAAGCCATGTTAATCCCACGCTAACACTGCGAAAAGCACCAATGTCATGCAAAGCTGTTTGCCCAGGGCTAAGACCAGCTTTTCTTGGGCGGCTGTGTGTGCTGTGGCATCCGTTCA
Organism: Neoceratodus forsteri; assembly: GCA_016271365.2. NCBI lineage: Eukaryota > Metazoa > Chordata > Ceratodontiformes > Ceratodontidae > Neoceratodus > Neoceratodus forsteri. Next base: position 1,477,426,226 of record CM028132.1, on the reverse strand, counting down.
GTTGTGCGGTATGTGGCTGGGGGGGGTCATGTGAGATTCAACAGGCACACAGGTGGTGGGGTATTCCCACTACTGGCCCATGTGCACTGTGTGCTGTGTCCCAGCTTTGTGGCCAAGCCTGGGCTGTGGTGAGATCTGGCCACCTGTACACCCTCCCCTCAATTGCCACCGTGCCCACAGTGCTGCTTGTGTGTGCTGGCATCTGTTGGTCACCACAGACATGTGGTCTGCAGGTGTGTGCTATATGGCCACACTACCATGCTGTCCCCTGTGGGTTGGATCACCCCTTATTGTCTGTGCTTGGGTGGGACCTGTGGCTGCTGTTGGCATCATGGTGACGCCGTCAGTGAGCAGCATGTGTCCTCCATGTCCGGCATTTTCTAAGTGTCATTATCATATGTTAGGGTCGCGCAAGCCACGCTAATCCCACGCTAACACCGTGCAAAGCACCAATGTCATGCAAAGCTGTTTGCCCACAGCTAAGACCAGCTTTTCTTGGGCAGTAATTTGAACTGCACTAAGGGTCGTGCTATGTCGTGCTAAACACCTTAGTGCAATGCTAGTTGCTGAATATCTCATAGCGCCTGTAATCACGTTCACTTTGCCCATTGGATATAATTATGGTTTGTCCGGTGCTAATGCAGTTTGTGTGTGCTATTTGGCCTTTTGAATATGGCAGACCCACGCTAATCCCACACAAACGGTTTGCGTACTGTGCAGAGCTTTGAATATCTGGCCCATAATGTCTACATTCATCAAAAAGTTTTCAAGTTCTTGATCTGCTAGCTTCAAAATCAAGCCCTCTGTATTCCATGTTAGTAAAGTAAGTTTAGATTGTATGCATTGTCTTCCTTTTTGTCACTCTGTTTTGAAATGCTGCAGTGCAGAAAATGTATTATTGGTTTTAGGGAATATGTTCCCACCAATACCTGCTCTGTTGCTTTGGGTATTATCTCTGAAAACGGACTCAATATTGGTTAGATAAACTGCATACTTATCCAGTGAACGTGAAGCGTGCAATATCCTCTAGGTGTGACTCCACCAGTCAGGTGGTTCCTTCTGTTCTATGGGCAGGGCTTCCTTCTTATTTAAAGCTCACTATTCCGCTAGCAGCCCGGAGTGCTAAGGGCCGCAGCACCAAGGGTGACACACAGTGGATGTCAGGTGTGGAGTCAGCCACACTGCCTCACTAGTGTGTGACTACAAGGCGAGTGTATCATTTCTCTGCTGCACTGCAGCACCTATGCTCCACAAGCTTTGGGGCTCTGGACATTCCCACTGTTCGCTGTTGGCTTATACAGCTGGTAGCACTACTATCTGAGGAGTGTTTGCTACATATTGATTACCTGCATAGTCTGATGCCTTCCATAGTGTATTGTACACATGCATGCTGTTTTAACCTAAGATGACAACTTGTCTATCTCATATATGGGACCTGGCTGAACTACCTCACTGGGGGTCTCTCTCCATGCCAAATTTTGACAGTCTGTAAGCCTGCGTCCTACATTGGGGCCTGTTTTACTCCATCTAGAGTCTGCCTTGATCTTACTTTGAGGAAGGCTTTTGCAGCAGGCCACACCAGTAGAACTATGCTGCCAGGCACAGGACCACACAAAAAACTTCTAGCTAGCAGTCTACCATGGGGGATGGCCCCCTGCCGATGTTGGTCATCTCATGTCAGAATAGGCTATATAGGAGGGCGGTCCCCCACACCACCTCCAGTTCTTTTCCTGCCATTGACCCATGCATGTCGGACCTCAGTGAACGTTACAGCTACAGTTGATCACTATTTCCCACGCATACCACACTTTTTTATTTTTGGCTTCTTCTAGTGCAAAACAAATCAAATTTTTCAGTGTTTTTTTTTTTGATGAGTTTATGTCGTCTACACCAGCCTCGTCTTCCAGCTGCTCCACAAAGTGTGCCTGCAGCAAACAGAATCCTCTCACCTTTTCCAGGACCTGGGGGTCACGGTAAATCTGCTGCAGTCCTGCCTTTACCCTTGCCATCTCCTTCAATATAGAGGGGTGATCTTGGACACCCACCAGGGCAAGACCTTTTTGTCTGAGGACAAGGCGGGACCATCTGATGGAGTAGACCCATCTAGTTTCCTCCAGCCGACAGGTCCCTGCTAGAATCTTCCTGAACCTCCTGGGCCATATGGTGGCATCTGTTGCCACAGTGCCCCTGGCCCACCTGCACATGCAGGTGCCACAGTGGACCCTATGGGTCCAATGGGACCAGTGCACGAACGACCTTGATCAGCTGGTCCTGGTCTCCAACCCAGTCTAGAGGGTTCTGGCCTGGTGGATGGACCTGACTAATCTGTTGCGGGGGTGGTCCCTTTTCAGATTTCGACTCTCTGGCAGGTTCTTATGACAGATGCCTCCGGCATGGGACTGGGTACCCATCTGGCCAACCACCAGACTCAGGGTACCTGGTCGGACATAGAGCAAGCTCTTCATATCAGTGTTTGGAGATGCAGGTGGTTTTATACACCCTACAGGCCTTTCAGACTCATTTTGTTCTGGGTCCATTACTGATACAGATGGACAATATGTGCATAGTTTACTACATTAACAAGCAGGGAGGACTCACTCTTACCCTCCATGTTAGGAGGTAACGAGAGTCTGGTATTGGGCCATTGAGCACAGTCTGGATCTCTTGGCCATCCGTGTTCCTGGCGTTCAAAACATCATGGCCGACAGTCTCAGCTGCTCCAGGTCATGGGCTCATGAGTAGAAACTTCTGCCCTTCATGGTTGAAGACCTGGTCGACAGATGAGGTTATCCAGAATTGGACTTCTTTGCATCCCCACAAAATGCAAAACTCCACTGTTTTGCTCACTCAATCCTGGGCCTGAAATTTTCAGGTGAGATGCATTGTCTCTCTCTTGTAAGGGGAGGTTTCTGTATGCATTTCCTCCTTCCTGCTCCTGCAGAGAGTTCTGCTCAAACTCCAGTTGGAAGGAGCAGAGGTAATTCTCATAGCTCTCTTCTAGTCATGCCAGATTTGGTTTCCCCCTACAGCAACAGCTACCTGTGGAACCTCTGGTTCCCCTGCCTCTGTGCACAGGCTTGCTATCCCAGGACCAGGGCACTCTAGTCCATCTGGACCTTAAGTCCCTGCATCTCCATGAGTGGCTTCTGTGGGCCTTGCTATCTCCTGCTTTTGGGTGTCCTCTAGAGTCGCTGACATCCTGATGGTGGCCAGGGAACCCTCCACCATGGCCACTTATGCTACGAAATGGAAACACTTTTCCATTTGGGCCACTGCTTGCCATTTGTATCCTTTCACCTGCCCAGTGAATCAAGTGTTGGAGTACCTCCTTTCTCTTTTGGATTCAGGCCTGGGGTACTACTCCTTTAAGATGCACCTTTCCACCACCTCTGAGTACCATGCCCCTATTGAGGGCAGAGCTGGCGCACAGCTGGTTGTGTCCTGCACATTTCTGTGGGACATTTTGCATCTGAAACCTCCCATTCAGGAGCAGGTCCCTCTATGGGACCTCAATTTTATGTCGGACAAACTCACTTTACCTCTCTTTGAACCTGCTGCAAGTTGTGAGCTGTGCTTTGTGTCTTCTGAAAATGCTCTTTTTAGTTGCTGTTCCTTCTGTTCAAAGGATTTATGAGCTTCAGGCTCTGATGTGTAAAGAGCCTTATTTGGTTTTTCACAATGACAGGGTGTCTTTGTGTACTAATCCTACGTTTTTACCTAAGGTGTTGTCTGAGTTTACTTTAAATCAATCCATCCACCTTCCAATTTATTTTCCTGAGTATTTTATTCAGAGGGAGGCCTTGTTCTCTACTTTGGATGTTCACAGGATGTTGCAGTATTACACAAACCGCACCAAGTTTTTCAGGAAAACTGATCAGTTGTTTGTTTTGTTCACCCCCAAGAGAGAGGGCGCTCCTATTTCCAAACAGTGTTTGTCTAAGTGGCTGGCTAATTGCATTGTTTACTGCTGCGGCAAGAACAACAAGTCCCTTCCGGGGGTGGCCAAGGGCCATTCTACAAGGGGTATGGTTGCCTGCACAGCCTGCTTCAGAAATGTGTCTGCTGCTGACATCTGTGCAAAATTCTGTCCACACCTTCACCAAGCATAATGGTCTGGACATTGCCTCTAAGCGTAGAGCCAGTTTCGGCCTGGCAGTTCTTCAAGGCCTTCTGTCTTGAGCTCTTGACTGCTAACTTATCCGCCTTCTGATGATATTATCCTGGTGATATCGACACTGCTTGGGACTTAGTCCTACTGGTGTGGCCTACTGCAAGAGCCTTGATCAAAGTAAGATAGAACAGTTACATAAGAACTTACCACAACAGTAGATCTTCGAGAGAAGCTCTTGTAGCAAGCCCTGCTTTCCCTCCTTCCCCCGCCTCTGTTTTTCTATCATATCTGCTTCTGCCTTTTCTTAGGCTCTTGGGATAACCTCTTCGGTTTTCCATCAACTGGCCATGCAGAGTCTCCGGTGGGAGAACTGAGGTGGCAGACTGTACTGACATCAGATGACTGATGTTGGCGGGGGGGGGGGCAGTTCCCCATTGTAGATTGCTATCTAGAAGCTTTCCATGTGATCCTGGTGCCTGGTGTCATAGTCCTACTGGGGTGGCCTGCTACAAGAGCTTTGCTTCAAGATATACTGTTACAGTAAGTTCTTAGATAGCTGTACTTTTTCCAGTCAGTGCTGGTATCTGGTACACTCTACTTGTTAAAATGGATTATTTTAGTTGTTTTCTGATCAGTGCTGGTATCTGGTGCACTCTAACTACCAGTTAAAATAGATTATTTTAAATTCGTTTTTGTTCTTGTTTCATTGTCACTTGATGTTAATACTATTTTCAGCTAAGCCCAATGCTGTATTGCCTATCAGTGCAGTTTCATACTGTTCTGTTTGCACTGACATCAGTCTCGGACTATATATTTCTACTTACAGTTGGGTATGCTATTTCAGATCATCATTAGTACAAGATGGCGGCCATGCTGGGCTAGCTGTTTGTGTGTTTGGTTTGTTGCATATGATTTGTTTTAAATTTATTTAAAATGTGTTTTAATTTGTTTTAAATTAGTTTGCAGTGTTAGGCAGTTAGGGTAATTTAGTGAGGAAGTAAGTGTTAGCTTCATTTACTGGATAAATTTAAATGTAGAGACAAATAACTATTCAATAGTTTTATAGTTTAATTACATTTGCCTGCCATCAAATCTCCGTCTTTTTAAATTCGGCAGTGAATCAGATAGCAAAGACATTCTCCCAACATGTATTTCAGTGCCTCAGTGTGCACACCTGGTTCAATGTGGTGAGAGTTGTTCTCTGCCTGGATGTTCGCTGGTGGTGAGAACTGCGGTGGGAGCTGTGGTTTGTGAGGATCCGCGTGGAGGTGTGTTTGATCTGGCTGAGGTTGGTCAGCCTGGGGTCCCTGAAGGAGGAGTATTTGGACGTTCGTTTGGATGGGCTGATTTCAGCTTGAAGAAGCCGATTCTCTGTGGAAATTTATTGTTGAGTGTCCCGTCACCTTTGGCCAAACTTAAGGCGGTCATGGCTGCTCCTCGAAATAAGCCTCGAGGAGGAGTGATTGACCCAGTGTTTGGTAAAGTTATCAGCAGTCCTAACCCGGCAGGATTCTAACGGCTGAGCTTGCGGCTCCACAGAGGCCTGACTTAGTCATTGCTGGGTAGTCGGCTGACTGAGCCAGTGGTCCTCTAGACCTTCCAGGGGGCCACCTGGTGGGTTGGTGCCAGCTGGGGTCTACAGTGGTGCCGTGGGTAATTTTGGCCGTGTTTTCCCTTGTCCGGGTATTAGGCCACTCTTCTCTGCTTCTTTCGGATTACAAGAGGTGGACTAACTCTTCTGCCTATCACAGGCAGATTTACAATTTTACTGTTTCTGGATGTAGTGAGAATACCTGCTTTAAATTTAGACTCTCTATGTTGTGAGAGGACTTGGGTGCCGATATTATCTGGGACAGTAATATTGCCGGGCTCCCGGTTTCGGCTATATTCAATTTTGGGCCTGGATTAGAGAGACTGCTGACTCCCTCCTGACTCATTTTGTGGACTACTTCATTTCTGTTGCTTGGACATTTGGGTGGTGAGAAGACCCAGCATCCATGTACTTTATTTATTTTTATTTTGTTGGACCTTATAGTTCTTTTCCCTGGCAGTGAAGAAGAATTGCAATTATCCCTTTCCCCGGTTGTGAGAGGACCGGGGGGGGGGGGGTTATAAATCTAGTTCTCACTTTCGTGGACTGGAATCATTTTGCTTTCTCTATATTTATTTTCTCTTGTATTATTATTATAACTGTTTTATCTGTTTGGCAGTGAAAGTGCCTTTTTATCGTCTCTCTCCAGTGGTGAGAGGACTTTGGGGGGGGATTAATTTATTCATTGTATTTTGTTGTGTCTGGGGGGTGAGAGTCCCTAAGTTTTGCTTTGTTGTTTATTTGTTTTGTGGGTTATTTTGTGTTTAAGGGGGGTTGTCAGGGTCTCTAAATTCATGCTCTGATTTGTTAGTTTTACTTTAGGGTTTATTTGTTGTGTTTTTATTTTTGCAGTATAGCTTACAGCATGTGCTGCCCTTCAGTCCTCACAGTTGTATGCTACTCATCCTCTTCTCTTCGTGCCCTTTGTCCTTTTTGTTCTCCCCCTCTTCAGTTTGAGATCTACCAGTGTTATAGAGCACTGGGTATTGTACGTAAGAGAGGGAGAAGGGCATGGGGTTACGAACAGGAGAGGATGATCGAGAGGGGGCATCGTATTGGGGTGGTAGGGACCAGAAGGCGCCCTGGGGCGAAATGGAATCCAGATTATGGTTTTCCATGTCTGGTGCCCCTGCCCAAGGGCACCACCGATTATGGTGGGCAGATGGCCTGGGCGGCCTGTGAGGGTTCGTCCAACTCGGGCAGTGTTGTGCAATGCCAGGTCCGTTAAAAACAAGACCACAATTATTGCTCATCTCGTTGGTACGGTGGACCTGGCTTGCATTATTGAGACCTGGTTGGACGATAATTCCGACCCATTTTGGAGGCTATGACTTCAGCCGGTACTAGTGTTACACCACCCAAGACTGGATCTCGGGGTGCGGTCTGTATCAAGACCAAACTCGCCTCACAGAGGTCCTAGTGGGGGTTGAGTCCTTTGAGTGTATAATAGTAGCAGGTGTAGGCTTTTGAATCACCCTCATTTACCATCCACCCGGTGATGGAAGTGATTCCTTCTGGAAGTGGCGGACTTCGTTGTCGAGTAGTGATGTTCGAGTTGCCCAGATTGATGGTTCTGGGTGACTTCAACACTTGGGTCGCATTTACTTAACCTCGCACTTGGTCAACACTTCCTCCCACTATGATAACGCTCCGCTGGGCCTTACACAGGTGGTTTCCTCTGCTACACATAAATTTGGACACTCTCTGGACCTAGTCTTCTTTCTAGGGGTCAAGGCATCTGATGTGGAGGTGGATCCTGTCGGGTGGTCAGACCATTACACCGTGGGGTTTAATTTTTGCACCCCCCGTAGCAGGCCTACCCCTGTGGAGTTAGTTAGGTACCACCATTTGTGGGATATAGATTCCCAAGGCCTTGTGGCAGTGCTTGACCTCTCGTCTCCCGCGTTGGCAAGCAGTGATCCAGAGACCCTTGTGTCGGCCCATAATACAGCCATTGCAGGGGCTCTGGATTCCATTGCTCCAGTTTGTGTTCTCCCCCTCTCCCTTCGCCCCAAGTCCCCTTGGTTTGATGGGACATTGAGGGAGATGCGGAGACAGGGGCGTAGGTTAGAGCATTGCTGGCGTAAGTCCGCCCTTGATGCCGACCACCTTAGATTGAGGGATCATTACTTGGTCTACCAATCTTCAATAACCCGTAAGAAGGCAGAATTCCTGTCCAGGAAGATTGTGGTTGCTTGGAATCGACTAGCTCAGCTACTTTGAACTGTGGACAGACTGTGCAACCCAGCCTGTTTCCATGTTCAGAAAGCTTTTTCGCAATTGGAGTGCAACGAGCTTGCTTGGTTCTTCACAAATAAGGTGGCCGACATTAGGGCGGAACTGCTGCCATCACACTCTAGGGGGGTTGCTGTGGACCGGTGTGAGATCATGGTGCCCCAGTTTTCCTGGAGTTCCTTCAGTCAGCTGGAGTTCATGGATGTCATGAGGATTATCCAGCATATGTGCCCTACGTGCTGTGGTTTGGACCCTGGATCGACCTCCCTAATTTTGGGTTGTATTGACATCATCGGTCCAGTCCTTGTGCAGATAGTCAGGTGCTCCTTGGAATCTGGTGAGTTTCCTAGCTCCCTGAAAGAGGCGGTGGTGACACCCCTCTTGAAGAAATTTACCTTGGACCCTGACCGTCTCGAAAACTACAGACCTATCTCTAACCTTCCCTTTATTGGAAAGGTGATTGAGAAAATAGTGGCTGCACAACTGGAGGACAACTTGACCATCCATGACGTCTACCCCTCCAGTTCAGATTTCGTAAAAGACATAGTACCGATACAGCACTGGTTCTGATGCTCAGTGATCTCTTGATGGCTAGAGATCGGAAGAGCTGTTCCATCTTGGTTCTCCTCAACCTTTCTTCAGCATTTGACACCATAGATCACATGGTGCTGATAGAACGCCTGAGGCTGCTTTGTGGAATATCTGGAACCGTCTTAAGATGGTTCACATCATTCCTCACTGGGAGATCACGAAGAGTTGTGTCTGGGGTTTTTTCCTAAGATTGAATGGCTTTGTCATGTGGGATGCCTCAGGGTTCAGTATTGTCACCCATGTTATTTGCTGTGTATATGCTACCCATCGGAGACATTGTAAGGAAGTATGGGCTGAGGTTTCACTGTTATGCAGATGATACCCAGCTCTATGTATCTTTTGCCCCCGACCAGGAGGGAGCTCTCTCGGTCTTTAATAGCTATTTAAGAGAAATCCAGGAGTGGATGAATTCTAGCTGGCTGAGGTTGAACTCTGATAAGTCTGAGGTACTGGTTGTGGACTCGGGCCGACAGATGGGGGGGGGTCGGGCGATGTTGTGTCTTTTGGAATTTTTCTTGGTGGCATTTCTCTTTCGACCTCTGAACAGGTGTGGAACCTGGGGGTAGTTCTTGATGATAGGCTGACACTGCATTCACAGTTGTCAGCAGCCATCAAGATTTCCTTTTATCATCTTAGGAATATTGTCAGGATTCCATCTGCTGACCTGCCAACTTTAGTCCATGCCTTCGTGTCCTCACACCTGGATTATTGCAACTCCCTTTATCTAGGGCTTTCTGGGGTTGAAGTCCATCGCCTGCAGCTAGTGCAGAATGCTGCTGCCCAGCTGTTGACAGGTTCTAGTAGATCCTGTCACATTACTCTGGTGCTGCGCGAACTGCACTGGTTGCCAATTCGGTGGTGGATCACATTTAAAGTCAGTTTGCTGACTTTCAAAGCCTTACACGATCTGGGCCCAGTCTATCTGAAAGAACTCCTGATTCCCTATCTCCCTGATCGATCACTCCGCCCGGCCGATGAGGGGTTGCTAGAGGTTCCAAGGGTGTATTTGAAATCTTCTGGTGCTCAGGCTTTTTTGTATGTTGCCCCCACCCTTTGCAACACTCTACCCCGTCGGTTGCATGAGTGCACCTCTGTGGAGGACTTTAAGAAAGGTTTGAAGACCTTTTTGTGGGATGTTGCATTTCTAGAATACTGATTGGTTTAATGTTTTGGTCTGGCTGAATTCTTTTTAATGTTTTAACTGTTTTAATCTGTTATTTATGTACGGCGCCTTGATAACTGAAAGGTGCCTTATAAATAAAAATTATTATTATTATTCTTGAAGACAGCTATAGACACCTAGTTGCAAGTTTTATGTTTTGCCGCAGTATAAATATATCTAAAAATGAACTGGTTCGCTCCAGTTTAGTTATTAGAAAACAGGCCCTTGTTTTGCTACTCTTGCTTCTAGCTGATAACATTCACCCCAGTCCTGGTCCTTTCTCAGGTGAGCATGATGTAGGTACTGTGACCCCCCCAAACACACTTTCTCCATTGTTCATGTAAACGGATTGGAAGAGAGTTAGAATTCTCAGATCACAGCAGATTCCCTGAGTGTGACTGAATGAGTGTGAATGTGCTGTACTGCAGTTTCCCCCATAAAACTGAAGTAGACTCAGTTACCCATGCAGTATAGTAACCTTATTTCTGTCCAGTTTATGGTACATACTACCAAATAAAATCATAGTACATAGCTGTTATAATACACAGATGGATGCTGCATCAACATGAGGACTCTAGAGAACATTTCTAGCAGCAATTTGATACATGTGGGGGGTTATTTCCAAAGTAGTACATTGTCCAAGCAATATTGTCCATAAAATCCATATAAAAAGATGAGCCATTGTGGCAGGACACTGGACCCGCTGTAGCATAAATGTCCACCAACATATTGTCCCTGAACATCATTTCATTGGCTATTATAATAGCCTTTGCATCCAGAATACAGAGAATTAACATCTAATAAATATATGACATCAACTGTTAACCACGCTACTGGATAATTCACGCCACTCCACTACCTCCCCCAATCAGAAAAACAGAGACTTGAAACAGTTTGTATCACTTCACATACATAGAGCCTGTAGAAACATCAGACACAAGAGGTTATAAACATCGCTCACGTCTCATTGCAAAATATGCAGTACCTCACAATACCCATGCAGTATGGTATTCCATGCATTTTCATTGGCTTGCCTGATTAACTGTATTGTAGATTGCTCCTATTCTCTTGGAGGCTTTTCAAAGTTTATACCGTGGCTAGGGAACTGGGGGCATGATGCCCACCTACGTTCCCATCAAGATCCCTTACCAATGTGTACTCATCTCTTTCTGTATACAACTATCCCGTCTATTCTTGAAGGTTTGCTTGGTTTCACTTGCAATTACATGTGGTGATAGACTATTCCAAGTGTTTATAACTCTGTGAGAAGAACAATGTTCTGTTGTTAGTTTTATACCGAAAACTATGTAATTGTAGCGGGTGCCCTCTTGTTGCTTTTATGTCCTGCTTAAAAGCAAGTCCCATCTCTGTAAAAAGAAATGGGTAATTCACAACATCCCACAAGGGCAGTAAGTCACCCCATATCGCCTTGTCTCTAAGGACACAAGTTTTAATGTTTTTAGAAGGTTAGGGTACTGTAGTTCTTTAAAACCATTAATTTGTTTTGTAAATTTTCTTTGGATTATTTCCAAGTGTGTGATAGAAGCATAGAAACATAGAATTTGACGGCAGATAAGGACCGCTTGGCCCACTCAGTCTGCCCATTTCCCTACCTACTGGATAAGCTGCAGATCCTAGTTAACCAGCAGCCTACTTCTTCCTACCCCAACCCCCCAGAATTGCCTTATGACTATCCCACGATGCTTGAATTCCACCACTGATTTTGACTCCACAACCTCCTCCAGAAGGCCATTCCATGCATCCACAACCTCTCTGTGAAAAAATACTTCCTTAAATTACCTCTGAGTCGCCCCATCTCTTCAAATTGTGCCCTCTTGTTCTTGCACACCTCTTTTTGAAAGATGCTACCCTCTTGGACTTTGTTGATTCCCTGAGGTACTTGAAAGTTTCTATCATGTCCCCTCTCTCCCTCCTTTCCGGGAGGCTACATATTAAGCTCCTTAAGTCTCTTCATATGTCCTCCGGTGCAGACCCTGCACCATTTTAGTTGCTCCTCTGACAGCTTCCATCCTGTCTATGTCTTTGCGTGAGATTGGGTCTCCAGAACTGCACACAGTACCCAGATGGGGTCTCACCAGCTGTCTGTACAGAGGGATAATAACTTCCTGTTTTCTACTGGTGATGCCTCTCCATGCATCCCAGTATCCCCCAGCCTCCTTGCTGCCTTCTCACATTGCTTGCCCACCTTTAGGTCATCTGATATGACTACCCCCAGGTCCCTTTCCATTTTTGTTGTTGTTAGTATCTCACCCCATTGTGTACTCTTCCCTGGTTTTGTTTCCCAGGTGCATTACCTGCACTTCTTAGCATTGAATCTAAGCTGCCATACATTTGACCATTCCTCTAACCTTGCAGATCCCTTCTCATCCTTTCCACCCCAGCCTGTGCATCAACTCTGTTGGAGATCTTAGTGTCATCTGCAAAGAGACATACTTTTTCCTTCCAGTCCTTCTGCAATGTCGCTATAAAGACATTGAAGAGGACTGGTCCTAATACTGAACCCCGCGGCACCCCGCTAGTAACCTCCTTTCTTCTGAGTGGACTCCATTTACTATTACCTCTGTGTCCTATTCTCCAGCCAATTCTTACCCAGGCTGTCATCTTGGGACCCACCCCAGGCTGGCTAACTTCTATATTAATCTTTGTGTGGACTGTGTCAAATGCCTTGCTAAAGTCTAGGTAGGCCATGTCCACAGCCCCTCCCTGATCTACTACTTTGGTCACCCAGTCAAAGAAATCTATCAGATTCGTCTGGCATGACCTTCCCGCTGTGAATCCATGCTGCGTTGGGTCCTGTGCCCCTCTGGCCTCTAGATACTCGACAATTCTTTCCTTTAGAAGTGATTCCATCATTTTCCTTATCACTGAGGTTAAACTAACAGGTCTATAGTTTCCTGCTTCTGCCTTGCTCCCACTTTTGTGAAGGGGAATCACATCTGCCCTCCTCTGTTTTTTTGTAGGGGGTGCACCATAGTTGAGAGCATTAGTCAATATGAGGCCTAACGTGCAGATCGCCACGACGGAAGTAACACGCTACACCCCCCCCTGAAGTGATGTTGTTTCTTATAGTCCAAAGAATCCTGTTTGCCCTCTGTCACAGTGTGAGGGAATGAACTTCAGACGAGGCAAATTTATAGGTTTAAAACACACCTTGGTGTGATATTTATTTTTCAAAAGTTCAAAAAATAATAAATGAAAACAAAACAAATTGCAAAGAAAATCAGTACTTAACATCAGTAGTTTCTCATATAATACAGTCCTGGATCTTACAGCTCCTAAGACCCTTCTCATCTGCATTCAACAGCTTGTCTGCCTCTCTCTTCCTCTCCTAGGCCGGAGTCCCTCTGGGCTGAACTGAAGTAAACTCACTGAAGAGGCATTTATATCTTTTTGGTGGAATCACCTGACTGAGTCATCTTCTATTTACAAGTCTGGACATGTTGCTTCATGTCTGAACATGTTGTTTCAAAACCAAGGGGGGAGGGTTATTTCAGGGGACTTCCTGGTTCAGTTAAAGGTACATCGTATATATCCGCAGATATTGACTTTCTATATATCTGATCCACAGAGACCAAGCTCTTTTATACATTGAACTTTATACAGTAACAAGTTTATAATGTGAATTTATGAAAATACCTTTAGGATTTCTTATAACTGTACTAATTATGACATTATTATTGTTTTATATGACTTCTAAATCATTTTTCTTTAAAAAGGCTTTATTAACTGTATTCATTCCTGCTATCTAAAATAGCCTTCATATTTATTTTACACAAAATGCACTTATGCACTTTACACAACACCTCTCCAGGTGTTTGGCATCATTCTCGGGACTGGATGGATGGAAATGGAAAAAGAATGAAAAGTGTGAACTAGTAGGAAGTTTAGTACAGACAGTGAAGAGCTACACTAGGTGTCCAACCTAGGGTGGGGGGTGGGGGTGGGAGAAGAAAAGCAAAGAGAAAAGCATTAACTGTTGCTAGGAAATAAGGAGATAGAAACATGGTCCATCAGTCACAGCCGAGGGTGTAGTGTAACTCTGCCACACACCTCCCACCTTAAGAAAAAAACAGTTCTCAAAACTATACTGCTTTTTTCAAGAACCTTCTCTCAATCATAAATGTTATACCAAAACAGTAGAATGAGGATTCTTGAAACTTTCTCTCACCCACTATGAAAGCTTCACCCCAGGGTCCCTTAAGTCAGCTATTTTTAATATTGTCCACCATACCCAAGTTACTGCAGTATGACAATACTTTCACAACATTACCCTGGGGCTGTCATACGGTTCAGCACAGTACCCATCACTTAACATCATTTCAGCACCCATCACTTGGCATCATTTCAAAATCCTGTGCACCCACTATTGTACCTTCATTAGTACATTAAAAAAGAGGAAGTAATGCACAGCAGTTTTATGCTGACTTCGAGCTTCCTCCATACCCATCACTTGCTTCCACTCAGGGGACCAATCATAGGTTCCACTCCATACCTAGATCTCTATGACCCTAGGTTCCTCATTTTATAACATACAGTATAGACATTTAGCTTATGTTATATATTTCTTGTAATCATTTCATACATTTCATTCATCCATTTCCCTTTCATGTATTTTCTGGTAGACAAGGAACCTTCTCATGCTGAACATCAACCAGCCAGTTCCTAACTCCATAACCTTTGGGGTTTCCTTTCAACCCTTATTTGTCACATATTGGGGGTTCCTTTCAACCCTTATACCATTCTGGTACCCTCAACTGTCTGCACTCAGCACCGGCCTTAATGCTATATTTATTTTAAACATTACATGTTTCAAACATTTCATACCATATCATGGGTTCAGAACATGGCAAAGTCCATTCAACCACCATGGTGTCTTTCCTGTTGCTTGTAGTTTTTACCCCAGTATGCAAATGTCCTGAAACAGTCTTAACCTGGGGCCTTCATCTTATTGTCCTCCAAGTAGCAGCAGCCCGGAAAAATGGGCAACAATGGGATTTCAAAAGTGACTGGCAACAAAGGTTCCATCAGGGGGTCCTCCTCCTCTAGAACCCATGGATCCTGGTCCTCTGTCTCCACTATGAAATCCTCTGGTTGGGAACCCTTCATCAGCACCTGGCAGCATTGCTTCACTTCTCTACAGCACTGGTCCACCTCTGCATTCCATCGAACTCCAATGCGGGCAATAGCTCCTCTCCAGTTCTTACCTGGGCTCTGGTATGAACACCAGTAAGCCCCTCCTCCTCCAGAACCTTGTCCTCCATTGGATCCTGTAGGTATGCCATTCTGCTCTTTGCCCCCTATATCTGGATACCAGGGTTGGTATCTGGGTACTGGTCTCCTTCTCGTTTCTCTGGACAACCAGTACTGTCCCACTTTTGACATCAAGTTAGTCACTGCATGAGGGAATAAATTTCAGAGGAGGCAAATTTACAGGTTTAAAACACACCTTGGTATGATAATTATTTTTCAAAAGTTTAAAAAATAATAAATGAAAACAAAAACAATTGCAAAGAAAATCACTACTTAACATCAATAGTTTCCCACAAAATACAGTCCTGGATCTTAGACCTCCTAAGACCCTTCTCATCTGCATTCAACAGCTTGTCTGCCTCTCTTTTCCCTCTCCTAGGGCTGAGCCCCTCTGGGCTGAACTGAAATAAACTCACTGAAGAGGTATTGATATATTTTTGGTGGAATCATCACCTGACTGAGCCCTCTTCTGGTTACAAGTCTGGACATGTTGTTTTATGTCTGAACATGTTGTTTCAAAACCAAGGGGGTTATTTCAAGGGACTTCCTGGTTCAGTTAAAGGTACAGTGTATATATCCACAGAGATTGACTTGTTATATCTCTGATCCACAGTGACTAAGCTCTTTTATACATAGAACCTTATATAGTAACAAATTTTTAATGTGAATTTGTGAAAATACCTTTAGGATTTCTTATAACTGTACTAATTATGGCATTATTATTGTTTTATATGACTTCTAAATCATTTTTCTTAAAAAATGCGTTATTAACTGTATTCATTCCTGCTATATAAAATAGCCTTCATATTTATTTTACACAAAATGCACTTATGCACTTTACACAACACCTCTCCAGGTGTTTGGCATCATTCTCGGGACTGGATGGATGGAAATGGAAAAAGAATGAAAGGAGAGAACTAGTAGGAAGTTTAGTAGGGACAGTAAAGAGCTACACTAGGTGGCCAACCTAGGTTAGGGGGAAAAAGAAGAAATGCAAGAGAAAAGTATTAACTGTTGCTAGGAAATAAGGAGATAGAAATGTGGTCCATCAGTCACAGTCGAGGGTGTAGCCTAACTCCGCCACACCCTCCCTATGACTGCATTAGTTTGTTTGGAAAATTTCAAGTCATTTGATATAAATGATGCTGTGCACATAATCATAAAAAAATACACTGCTCATCTTTAAAAAAAATAATATACAAACATGTAAACTAGTGGTAACCTGCCTTGCATCAGAAGGCAAACGACAGACAAGATCCTGCCATATCAGAGTTTCTTGCTACTGGATAGTTTATTCCCACTAAATTTAATGCAGTTGTGGGGTTATTGCGCAGATAACACTGTGCCAGTCTTCTCCCATTTGGAAACAACAAAAATTCCAACAAGCAGCAGCACACACAAGGGACTGCAGTGCAAAATACTAAGGTTTAAGGCATATAGTATATAAAGGTTAGTGTAAAAAGGGCCTCCAGTGCTGAAGAGGCAACCAGATAAAAAGTTTTTTTTTTCCCAGGTTGAGCTTTGGGGGGCATTTTTACCACTGATGTTTATGCACTTCATTTACGTCAGTCTCCTTCATGCACTTATACAATACATCTTAATATTTTGCACTGCAAGCTGTTATGTGTGCTCTTCTGTTTTTTTTCCCATCTGATGACAGTAACAGAGATCTTGATCGTAAGTTCCTTTTGTGAGTTTTCAACATATAAAACTCTGACATCAATCAGTTAAACTAAAAACATTTAGGTGTAAGTCTCTCTGGACAAGGTGCTGCCATCTGTTGGTGTCTGATGGGAGCTTGGGGTTTGTAGACTTAGGCCTTCCCCTCCCTGGGTTGAGTACTTGTGGGGGTTGGGGGGTAATGATCCCCAGTGCAGAACCTGAAGCTCCTTTGGCAGGAAGGTGTTGCCCCTATTACCAGGTGGGCTCTGATGATGGCATGTTCTTGACTGCACCTTGGCTTTGAAAGTGACGTTGTGACTTGTGCGCTCCTTTAGAAATAACTTAATAATGCCCTGTCACCCCTCTTCTTTTCTTCTTCAGTCCCCACCCCAGCAGTCATGGAGTGTGTCACTGCAGCCAGTTTTGTCCATGACACAGTTGCAGGGGCATTGCTGAGTGAGGTGCTGTACCTGCCCCATATTCCCACTCCCCATCTTATCACTTCTATGAGGGGTCCTCCCCTGTGCTGGCTACATGAGTGAGACACCCAAGATCTCTCCCAGTTCTGTGTCTCCCACATGGAACCGCAAAGAGCCACCACAGAGCCATGGGGACAGCAGAACTAGCCACATCTTTAAAGCACTAGTCTTTGGCAAATAAAGGCTTCTTCACAGTCTGCAAAGATATTGTCTGAAGTTTGAGCTTCCTTATGGTTGGGTGGTGCTGCAGACTGCATGGGCTATGGAGGCACCTTGATTCTGAGGGTGTCGCTTACCCTTGTTACAAGTTATGAATCACAAGGAGTAACGGCTTTGTTTATTTTGCCTTCTTTAGTGCGGATCAAGCTCTTGACAGATTTGCCATGAGGAGGTTCTATGAAGACAAAGTACTTCCTGTGGGTCAACCTTCCCAGAAAAGGTCAGTCTTTCATTTCCTGTTTGATAGTGCATCAGATTCTGTGTCACAGTTATGGAGTGTAGTGTCAATGGGAGGGAAACCTTTTTTTTGTTATTTGGACAAGTGAACAATTCCCAGACATAAACCAGATTTAGTAATGTTTCTCTGGTGTTGTGCTACGGACACACGAGTGATGCACAGTAAGGAAACACAATGTGACCTAAGAAACGCAACAGTGTATCTAGCTTCCCCCATGGCAGAAGGGACAAACCAGGGAATTACAGGCCTGAGAGCCTGACATTAGTAGTATGTAAAATCCTAGAAAAAACGAGAGACACTGTACAACTTCCCAGAAGCAAAAATGAGGAGAGTTAGCCTGGGATTAGCGAAGGTTGGTCCTGCCAAACTAATCTGTTGTCTCTTTTTTGAGAAGTGTCAAAATAACTTGAACGAGTTGGGGGTGGTGGTGGTTGGTGGACGTAGTGTTCATGGACTCCAGACAGGCTTTTAATAAAGAGTTGCATGAAGAAACAGAAATTCTAACTACCTAGGTTTTTGTTGTTGTTAATGTATGTTTTCTAACTACCTAGTTTCAGTTCACCATGTACACTTAGGCAGTTTTGCTCTGCAGCACCCATAGTCAGTACTTGTTGCATAAACAAAGAACCTCTGTACGCAAGTACTGAGGCAATGATTACCCCAAAGGGTATTTGGCTGGGAAGTCAGGTTTTAAAGAATACATTGAGATATGTTCATTAATGTAAAGATTGAGGAATGAGACATAATAATATTGTTGAGCCCAATTTTTAAGCAGAAATGCATATGCCATGCATTTCTGCTTACAGCTGAACCAGCTTAATATTCTGTGGTGATTTGCATATGCAGACCATGATGCTTTGCATTGTGGGGGCATGTGTGATTTTGTATTTCTTTGAAACTTGTTGCATGCCTACAGGTGAGTTGCTTGCCACCAACGGCAGTGCTCCACGTTATGGACAATGTCCAGCCAGTATATCCAGGCATCATGGCCAGCCGTAATGGACATGGCGAACCAGCCCACCACACACCTCGACATTCCCAGTTTTCTCCTCGGTTCCATTGCAGACATCCATGGATCAGTGAGTTGGAGAAAGAGGTGGGAAAGATGAATCACAAAATTAAGTAAAAGATTTGAACTTTCAATAATTAGCCTGAAAACTAAGAAGAATCCAGTTCACTAGCAGGAATTGCGAAGGTGGAGATCAGTTCCTTCCAGCAGAAGAAAAGTTGTGAGTGCAGAGGGGTGGAGCCAGAAGATCATATGGTTGGTTGGTAGGAAGAGTCAAGCTTGTAGACTAACGATGTTCACTGGAAGACTGCCTAAGTGCATATGTGAACTTTATACTAGTAGCAGAAATGTTTGCCAAAAAGCTAGTTTCAGCTACAGTTAAGAAAAATATTAGAATATTTGTCAAATATACTTTTCTAGGTACTTCCTATGCTTTTTTTATATTTTCATTCCTAACCCTTGCCAGGTCTACAATGCTATTTCTATGCAAAATGTGGCGGCCATCTTTTTTTCTTGAGAAAAAAAAACTCAATTAAGAAATTACTAAAATGTTGGTAGAATTAGAAAATTGTACCATCAAATAAAACTGGAAGGTGTCTGGAATGTTTTCTAGTTAAAAAAAAAAAGGTAGCGTCAAATTTTTGCCCAGTGTTGTTGCACTGCTGCTTTAACAGTGGCAAACAGTTTCCAAATTCCACTTTGAGAGCTTAGATACTGGAAGCAGAGGAAAATGAAAAGAACTTGCGGGGGGAATATGACCATTTATTATTAAGTAATGTGCAAAGGTCTGTAGAACAGTTAATGCAGTTGTAGGGACAATGGTTATATCTAGGAAAGTGATACTTTCACTATATAGGGCATATGTGAGGCCCCATCAGTCAGAGGCAGTATAGCATAGTGGTTAAGAACACTGAGCTGCAAACCTGGAGAAGTGGGTTTGAATCCCACAGCCACCATCTGAATACTGTGACCATGAACAAGTTACTTAATTTCCCTGTGCTTCCAGGATGCACCTAGAATCAAGTTTCAGCTTAGTGTGCCTTTCCTGGCCCAAAATTAGAAAAATAAATAAATAAACATCTGGAATGTTACGTACAGTTTTGATTACTGTACTTCAGTAGGGAAGTGAATGAACTGGGAAGGATCCCAAGAAAGGCAGTTAGGATGATTACAGGATTTGGGAGAGCTATCTCAGCATAGTTTAATGGATGTGAACTTGATTTTACTGGCATGTATTAGACTGCGAGGGCCTATGATAACTGTCTATAAGTTTATGAATGGGCAAATAAAACTTGTCAAGAGGGAGTTATGGGAGACTATAGCATGGGGAACAAGACGGCATGAGACAAAACCAACAACAGTGGGTTTTTGTCTGGAATTGAGGAAGCCCTTTCTTATTTAGAAGAGGCAGCATAGCCTAGAGAGTTTAAGCACCAAGCAGTGAACCTGGAGACCCAGATGACAAGGGTTTGAAAACCACAACAGCCACATGCATACTGTGTGACCCTTGAGCAATTCACTTAACTTCCTAGTGCTCCCAGGACACACCTGAAAATGAGCTTCAGCTTAGTAGGACATTTTTGGCCAAAAATTCTAAAATGAAAAAAAAGTACTAGCAGAATTGTCAAACTGTGGAACAGTCTACCAGGTGAGTTAGTAGAGGCGGAATTTATTTTGGAGTTTAAGAGGAGTCTGTATGTCTACCTGGATTTGAAGTGTGTGAGGAGGCACAACCATTGAGACAATGGGGGGACAGACTGGATAGGCATTGTCGTTTTCTGCTCCAACAAATGTAATTTAAAGTAATGTGAACATTATAGGTAATGTGTGGTCTAGTGGCTGGAGCTTGGGAAACCACAAGATCACATGCTCAAACCCCACTAGAGCCAAATACTCACTGTGCAACCCTAGGCATGTCCGGTAACTTCTCAGTACTCCAGTTCGCACAGCTGGAGAAATAGGTAGTAATACAGTAGTACCCCACCGGAAACAAGATGTTGCATCTCAGCTGGCTCTGACTGTCTGTCTATCTATCTATCAACAGACAGTATCTATCTATCTATCTATCTACAGACATTATCTATCTATCTATCTATCTATCTATCTATCTATCTATCTATCTATCTCTTCATCTGACTGCAGACAGTAACTATCTATCAATCTATCTAGCTATCTACAGACAATATCAGTCTGTCTATCTGGTCTATCTATTTATCATCTATTTATCCACAGACAGTACCTACCTATCTATCTGTCTGTCTGTCTATCTATCTGTCTGTCTAGCTCTTCATCTATCTACAAACAGTATCTGTCTATCTATCATCTATTTATCTACAGACAGTATCTATCTGTCT
This sequence comes from Neoceratodus forsteri, assembly GCA_016271365.2. Taxonomy (NCBI): domain Eukaryota; kingdom Metazoa; phylum Chordata; order Ceratodontiformes; family Ceratodontidae; genus Neoceratodus; species Neoceratodus forsteri. Next base: position 1,477,405,304 of record CM028132.1, on the reverse strand, counting down.
GTCTGTCTGTCTATCTATCTATCTATCTATCTATCTATCTATCTATCTATCTATCTATCTATCCTGCAAGGCTTAATACTTGGACCACTGTTATTCTGGGTCTTTCTCAATGACCTCCCCACTGCCTGCTCATCCGCATTCATTCACATATATGCAGATAACACGGTTCTATATACCTCTGGTTGTCCACTGCTGACATGGTGTACAGACTCCAGCTCAACTTTGACCAAGTTCAGTTCTGATTATGCTCAAATCAGCGATTCCTGAATGACAGGAAAACCATCTCCATGTCTTTGGCATGAGGCAGAAACTCTCTAGCCTTCCCTCCATTCCCTTCTTCTGCACCCTAGGTGGGTCCCCACTGGAGGATGTCACCGCCTTCAGATATTTAGGAGTTTGGCTTGACCAACACCTCAACTTCTCTGGCTATGTGGGCACCATTGTCAAAAAATTGCACCCCAGGCTCAATGTCTTGCACAGAAACCATGACAACATCCGTTCACCGGCCCACCATGCTATTATCCAAAGAATGATCCTCCCTGTCTTTGACTATGGAGATATGGTCTACAGTGCCTCCCCGGTACTTCTCTTGCCAGATTGGACACCATCTTCCATTCTTTTTGCTGCTGTGCACTTGACTGTCCCCTCACACTTACCACTGTTCACTGTACCAGTCTCTATCCTTTCCCTCTCTTGAGGACAGGCACTGTGCCCATTGTGTCAACATTGTTAGCAAATTCTGGTTCGGTTCCCTCCCTACCTAACTCTCTGCCTCCCTTTCCCTACCCCCTCCCTCCTCCCATGCCATCAAGGGCTCTAATGTTTGGACCTTGACTGTCCCCTCCACTTCAACGGCCATCAGCCAAGCTGCTTTCAGCCACCATTTCCCTAAGCTCTGGAATTCCCTCCCTCATGCCATCTGGAATGCCCCCTCACCTCAAGTCCTCTACTGCCTCCTCTGTCTCCTCACCTCCCCCTTCTGCAACTGCTCCTAATCTTTCATCCCCCCTCCTCCAGAACTGCCCCCACCTCTCCCCTTCCTCCACACTTCTCTCCCTTGAAATCAAGCCCTCTGTGATCTCAGTGTGTTTCACCTAGTAGCTAGGCACCTTTGCAGTTCTGTAATGCACACAGTTGTACTTTAGTTATATTGTAATTGTATCTGGTGTTGTCTGTTATTTCATGCCTTGTATTGTATCCGCCTCCCCCTCCCACCAGGGCGCATCTGGAAACGAGCTGAAAGCTCAGTATGCCTTTTCTGGTGAAACTTTTAAATACATTAAAATCTATCTATCTGTCTATCTATCTATCTGTCTGTCTATCTATCTATCTATCTATCTATCTACCTACCTACCTACCTACCTACCGACACACAGTATCTATCTATCTATCTACCTACCTACACACAGTATCTATCTATCTATCTTATACTGGTGCGGTAACACAGTGTAGTTATGGTTGACCAACAGGTTCTGTGTTAAACTCCTAACTTAGGCACTAAATAACTTTGGCGATGTTTGACAAACATGCCTGATATTTGGCGTGCATTGTCTAGTAGGCAAGGTCTAAATATGTGGCAAGTTTCATGATGGCAGCTTGTGCTGTTTCTGAGATTCGCATATTTAATTTTCCTGTAGACTAATTTTTTCCCCCATACTTAACATGGCTTTTAGTTTTGCTCTCACGTACAGCCTAGGTGGTATGGAATTTTTCCCAAAAGTTTCAGGTTAGCTGGCCCAGTGGTGAAGAGGGCTGAGGTACCTTGGGCACGTTACCTTTTCCCACGCCAGTGACCCAGGTTCATAATAGACTTGTTTCGTGGGGGGTTGGCCTGGGAAAGGAGGACTGAGTGTCCTGAGAATGGCTGTCCTTCTCCTCTGGGAGGGAGGGTTGCTGGATTCTTGGCACTGGTCTGACCCCTAGTGGAGGCTGGGGACAATCCAGTGCAACTTTGAAGCCGGAGAGCCAGTGGCCGGCGATGCCTCACGCATGGTAGCATGCGTGGTACATCTTTTTCAGCATTGCACAGCCGTCTCTCCCTTCCAGACATTCAAAAAATGGCTGGGCCAAGCAAAGATGACATTGGTCTAGCCTCGGCTTTGTGCTGGACTGCGGGAACCCTCTCCTACACCAGATCCTTGTATGTCAGTGGGCGGTGCCCCCCCTCTCCTGCACCAGATCCTTGTATGTCAGTGGGTGGTGCCCCCCTCTCCTGCACCAGATCCATGTATGTCAGTGGGTGGTGCCCCCCTCTCCTGCACCAGATCCATGTATGTCAGTGGGTGGTATCCCCCCCTCCTACACCAGATCCATGTATGTCAGTGGGTGGTATCCCCCCCTCCTACACCAGATCCATGTATGTCAGTGGGCAGTGCCCACCAAGCTGTAGAGGACACAGGGCTGAGTGATGTCACCAGATCCATCTCCCTGGTGGTACAGCACCCCCAGTGAACCCTACCATGGGAGGGAGGGAGGGTTAAGCCGTGCAGAAAATCTGGGCAATATAAGAACCTAAGATTCCGGTGGTGGATATGGAAAGGTTGGTTGAATGAAGGCTGTGCCGTGGTGGGGGGATAGCCCATCTGTCTTCAAAAAAAGTTTTACGGTAGAAGCGTGTGTGCCATGGTAGTGCCTTTCGAAGGCTTTGTGAGGAAATGTTAAACTTTACAGAATTATGAGGATTTATAGTTTCAGTTTTTAGCTGTTCTGAGCATGCTCTGTAAGGTTGTTTGGATAACATTCTGATACAACATGAAAAGTTCCATGTCACGAGACCATTTCTGGTTTCTTGCCACTTGCTTCTCACAACACGAAAAAATGTTTCTAGGGACATGGATATGGTGTTCTAGCCACACTTCAGGCAGCGTTCCTTTCCCCTTTAAGGTTGCTAAAACGTCTTTAAGCTGTCTCCTCCCTCCCACCCAGGTGGTAACTCCCTAGGCACTGCCCTGTGACATCAGATCTTCCTTTCGGCTGGAAGAAGAAGGTTCCCACCTTACCCCTGTCGCGCTGAGAAGGCCCCTTGCGTATTAAAACTTTTGAATTACCAAATAAAACATTTTCTCCAGGATACTCCTTCTGGTCTTTGCTTTGGATGATGCAAAGTCAGCACCGGGATTCCGAAAATGTGCCTCCTGGCAGAAGATGTTTCAAATGGATCTGCACACCATGTGCGTCTACTGCCTGGGCCATGACTACGATCCCCAGGCATGCGACCTGTGCCACACTTTTCACCCATCTATGGTAGAGGATCACCATGCCCACCTGCTTCTGGGTCATCTGGACGATCGGGATCCACCCATCAAATCTAAGGATGCCCGTTCGGTGGTCTCAGTGGCTGTGGGGTCCGCTGAACAGCTTATGGCATTTAAGGTAGCCGAGGTCCAGGCCGCAGCTCAAGCTTTGTCGGCTTCGACCTGTTTGCTGCTCTCCTTGGGTGCTTCCTTCACAGGGGCATTCAAAAAATTTTGCCAGGTCCTTCCCACCCATGGGCAGGGTCCCTTGGGCACTAAGTCAAAATCTAAATCTAAAAAGAGACCAAGAAACATTCTTGCCATCGGTTGTGGGATCAGAAACGCTCTCGGGCCTCCGATTCCCATGCTTCTCCGAAGGTTTTGACTTTGGTCGGTTCTTTGGCACAGACCACCAGCCCCATGGTCTCCCCATTGTGCCAGTTGATTGAAAACGCAGGTTGATCTTCCAGATGAAATATTTCTCAAGCCAGTCAACCCATTGTCACCAGAAATGGCTGACACCTCCCTGTCTAGGACCATGGTCCTATTGCCCACTCAAGGAGGGATGGACCACTCTGCTGATCCGCCCCTCTCACCCAAGAACTTCCAGACCCAGAGGAGCCCCTGCTCTCACCTGCTCCCTCTGAGACCTGCCATTAGCAGCCCCGATGGTCTAGGTCATGGTCCCACTCTTGGAATCCTGAGTCAAACAGCCCATGTCGACATCGACACTTACGCTCTCACACTCTAGCAAGTGGTTCCGTTGCTATTCCTCATCCTCCTTGGGTGAGGAGAGGCTCCAGTGCAGGCTGTGTCAGCTCTACGAGGACTTGATGTGGCAACAGCTCATTTTTACCTGGGTGAAGCCCATCCTGGCTTCGACCCTGGCTATTACTTGGCTTTCGCCACAGATGCCACAGCCTTCTTTGCCTCAGCAGGAGCCAACCTGTCCAGTCTCGTCTTAGCCTCCCCCCGGCCTCTCCACCAATTCTGGTAGAGTCACCATTGTAACAGCCAAACTCCATCACTCGGACTAAGGAGGCCCACCTGGCCTCAGGTCTCCCCCATCAGCTGTTGGTCACCGTTAACCCTGATCCTCCCCAGAGGCTCAGTAGGGTCTCGGGTGGTTAACCCCCTGATTCCTTTGAATTGGAGGGTTCCTCCTTGCACTCCTATCTGGTCAACTTGGAGTCAGATGAGGATCTGTCAATGGAGCAGGGCTCTACATCCTTTATGGGCCTTCTCGGTCTAATCTCAGAATCTATGTGTCTCCCATTGGAACCCGTTCAAAAGCAGGCTCGGTACCTGGTCAACGAGATCCTTGACCAGGGCAACTCCCCTGGGGAAACCTTCCCAGTGGCAGACGCCATTCTTAGTCCTGCCTTGGAGCTGTGGCAGCGCCCTGCCTCTTGCCCTGCACTGTCAGCCCAGATGGCCCGTAAATATGTGGTCCCCATTGGTTACCTTCCAGGGGTTTACAGAGCATCCCTCAGCTGAGGGTCTTGTAGCTGACTCAATGTTCATGCGCACGGGCAATGTGGGGGACATTGACAAGCCACCCGACAAGGAGTCCAGGAAGCTGGACCATATGGCTAAAATGGTGTATGCTGCCTCCTCTCTCAACCTTTGGCAAGCATGTTTGGCCCTTTCGATGGCCCACTTCTCTTGGGCATGCTTGATGAGGTGCTTCCTCATCCCCCAGTGGACCTGCAGTCCACAGTTAAACAGGTCTGTGAGCAAGGCCAAGCAGTAGCCAAGTCAAAGCTTCAGACTGCCATGGACATTGGTGGCTCCTGCGTCAGGTCCGTGGTGGCCACAGTGGCTATGCACCGCAGAGCCTGGCTGTGGATCTCAACCTTCATGGCAGATACCCAGCAAAAACTAGTGGATGTCCCTTTCTTGGGTACTGACTTGTTCAGTCCTGGGGTTAAGGGGCACCTCACCTGCACTGAAAAATCCAGTGCCACCTTGGACTCGGTGACATTTGCTCAGAGAGACTCCAAAGGTTCTAAGTAACAGAAAAAGAAGCCCTTTTGTTCCCTCTCTGTCCCTGCAGCCAAACCAGCCCAGCCTCAGGCTGGACAACAAACTCAGGCCTGGTGACCTCAACTGAAGTCTGTGGTCACTGTCGTCGGTAAGCCTGGTGGCAGAGGTCCCGGTGGCTCCTCAGCTGGGCCCTTCGACACCTCCAAGTCTGCCCAGTGATGGGATGAGGGGTGCCTCCCTCATACCCATAATGTCTCCTCTGGGTCCCCCTATGGGGGGCCAGCTCCATCACTTGCTTTCCACCTGGTCCGCTGTCACCACGGACAGTTGGGTTCTCGAGGTGGATGGTCAGGGTCTCTAGAATTCATGGCATACCCACCTTGCCGAGCCCATGCCCCACAGGAGGGCATCGTGTCTGCTGGCATCCTGTCAGCCCTTTGGGATGACATCGCCCAGCTGCTCTGCAAGGAGGTTGTGGCCCCTGACTCTGGCCCTCTGGAACACCCAGGGTTTGTCTCTATGTACTTACTGGTGCCAAAATCAGATGTGGGGCTGGTACCCCATCTTAGATCTGCATGTCCTGAACAAGTTTCTCAGGCCGCTCACCTTCAGGATGGTCACTCTGTCTCAGATCATACCATCTCTTGGAAAAACATGTGGTTCTCTGGATCGTCATGGTGCATTTTTCATGTCCCAGTCCATCCGTCCCACTGCCGGTTCCTCCGGTTCTGGTCAGAGGGGATCCTCTGTGAGTTTCAGGCCATGCCATTCAGCCTGTCCTCAGCCCCCAGGGTCTTCAATTAAATGCATGGCAGTGGTGGCAGTCTACCTGAGGCATTGAGGAGTCCAGGTTTACCCCTACCTGGATGACTGGCTGATTGAGGGTCCGTCCAGGCAGGAGGTGGAGTGGTACAGGGATCTGGCCCTCCAGACCTGCATCTCTCTTGGCCTCCTGGTCAACGAGGCCAAATCAGAACTTGTGCCCTTGCAGGTGAACAACTTCATCGGGGTGGAGCTCGACTCTTGCAGAGCAGGGCTCGACTCCTGGTGAACAGGGCGTGGGCTCTCTCCTCCTTTGCCTGATCATTTTGGGTTGGGCAGTTGTGCCCTGCTTGGGACTTCCTGCACCTCCTGGGATACATGGTGGCATGCACCAGCATGGTCCGTTGGACTTGCTGAAGAATGCGCTGTCTGCAGTGGGAGCTGGCCCGGCAATGGTCTTAGCGCAAGGGCCATTTCAATCAGTTGGTCACTGTGACCCAGCTGATGTGGGATGCCCTCCAGTGGTGGCTGGTCCTGAAACATCTGCAGGAAGGGATCACATTTGTCTGCCCAGAGCCAACAGTCATCCTGATGACCGATGCCTCCCTGATGGGCTGGGGTGCCTACCTAGGGGACCACAGAGTCCACAGACTCTGGAACTGCGAGGAGTCCTGATGCCATTTCAACCTGCTGGAACTGCGGGCAGTTCAGCTGGCACTGACAGCCTTTGCTCCACATGTTCGGGGTCAGGTTATTCAGGTCCAGACGGACAACACCATGACACCTCAACCATCAGGGCAGGATGCACTCCCTTCCTCTGTGCAGGAAAGCTCTTCATGTTTGGACCCTCATGCATAGCCTTGAGGCCGATTTCCAGGCCATCTATATGGCTGGTGTCTCCAACCAGCTGGCGGATGCTCTCAGCCATGTGGGTGAGGCATCTCACAAGTGGTCTCTCCACCCAGAGGTAGTACACAGCCTATTCTTTCAGTGTGCACCCCTCTGGTGAACCTATTTGCCTCCATGGAGAATGCAAAACTGTATTTTGTCTGCCTCCCTCAGCAAGGAACGCTGCAGGGGGATGCCTTTTTCAGGCCCTGGACCCGGGGCCTTCTCTATGCTTTCTCTCCATTTCCCTTGATCCACAAGGTGTTGCTGAAGATGAGGAGGGACAAGACACGGGTCCAGGTGATCATGGCGGCTCCGGGCTGCCCACTACAGTTCTGTTACCCTGATCTCCTCAGCTTCAGCAGTAGGCCCCCGAGGCATCTTCCTCTCCACCTGGACCTACTCTCCATCAGTCAGGGGAAGGTACTCTACCCAGACCTTCAATCCCTGCACCTGACAGCCTGGTTCCTGAATGGCTGGAGTTCCAGGCTTTGGGCTTGCTGTGGTGGAGGCATCTCAGAAGAAGTTGACCCAAAAATGCAATGCCTTCAAATGGAAGAGATTCTCCATCTGGTGCCAGGGCAAGGGCTGGACCCCTTATCTTGTCCGGTGGCTGTCATTCTCGACTACCTCTTGTCCGTCTCTCAGTCGGGTCTTTGGTTGATGACCCTTAAGGTGCGCCATCTCTGCTTACCGGGTGCTGGCTGGTACACAGTCTGTGGTGCAGGAGAAGGTGGTGTGGTGCTTTTTCCAAGGTCCTGATCACATTTCCCATCAGTGCATGAACAACCACCACCTTGGGACTTGTTGCTGGTACTGACGAAGCTTATGGGCAAGCCATTTGAACCAATGAACAGGTGTGACATGTCTCACCTGTCGTGGTGGAAGACCACCTTCCTGGTGGCTGTCATGTCAGCCTGAACTATCAGTGAGCTCCAGGTGCTCTTGGTGGAGTCTCCTTACCTGGTCTTTCACAGGGACAAGGTTGTCTTTCACCCCAACCCGAAATTCCTCCTGAAGGTTGTGTCAACTTTTCACCTTAACCAGGTGATTAATCTCCTGGTATACTTCACCAACCATACCTCAGAGGCCAAACACAGGCTCCATACTTTGGACCTACGATGGGTGCTGGTCTGTTACAAGGAGCACATGGCTGGAGTTCAGCGAGAGGTTCCTCAGCTATTTGTCACCTACGCTGAAGCTGCACCAGGCAGACCAGCAGCTAAGTGGATGACTGGCAGGTGGACTGTATCCTGCATCAGCATCTGCTATAAGTTGGCAGGTAGGGAGCCTCCCATAGGGCTAAGGGCTCATTCCATCCATCATACCACTGCCTCTTTGGCTGCTTCCAGGGATGTCCCCATCCAGGAAATCTGTTGGGCTTCTACCTGGAAGTCAGCACACACCTTTATTTACCACTACCATATCGACCTTGAGTCATGCCAGAATGCTGGTTTTGGGGCCTCAATTCTCCAATTTCTATTGCCTAAGTAGGGGGGTGGGGTGCACCTTGCCTCCCTTCTCCTGGAGAACTGCTAGGAGTCTGCCTGAAGTGTGGATAGAACACCATATCCACATCCCTAGAAACACAGGTTACTCACCTGTAACAGTAGTTTTAGGAGTGGTATATGGTGTTCATCCACACTGACCCACTCGACCTCCCCTGGCGAGTGGCATACTGGGCTTGTTTCCAGCAGGTACGGTCTGATGTCACCAGGCGGTGCTGAGGGAGTTACCCACCAGGTGGGTGGGAGGAGCCAGCTTGAAGATGTTCCAGCAAGCTTAAAGGGGAAAGGAACACTGCCTGAAGTGTGGAAGAACACCATATACCACTCCTAGAGCTACTGTTACAGGTGAGTAACCTGTATTTTTGTGTCGTGATGGCCGCCATCTTGTTTTTTCACTGGACTAAAACACATGGAAAATATATAAAAATTGTATATTTTTAAAAAACAAACACCTGAACCTAGCTAAACAGGACTGGTTTAGCTAGATTCTGGTGTTTCTTTATAAAGAAAAGAATCACAAATACCATTTCTGGGCACTCCAAAATCCAGGGTTGCACAGCTCAGCAAGAGCTGTGCAACTTGTGTTCTCTGTGGAACAGCGGGACTTTCTTGAATTGTGAAGCTACAGCTGGAGTTGTGCCGCTGGCTTCAGTTGGAGCAGAAAGCTGGCAATTCCTTGGGCTAGCTTTCATTTGTCCCTTCCTTCCTATTATTTCTTAAAGGAAGACTATCAACTTATAAGGATCTTTTTTTTATTGTTGTTAGAACTAAATAAAGTTTCATGCTTAAACTAAAAGAGTGTTGTCTTTCATTGAAGTCTGGGTATTTTTTTTTCCCAAGCTTATTTCAATGTAGGCGTGGGCCACCCAAAATCTGCTACTCGGCCAACCTGCTTGCTCATCTCCATGGCAACAATGAGGCTGGTCAGTATTTGGGGATGAGCAAGCGAGTTCTCACAAGCCATGAATGAGCTCAAACAAATCTATGCCCCAGGAAGCATGGCAGCTTGTCAAAGGGTGACAGTCTCAACAATGTCTAACACAGATTCAGAGGTGGCACCCGGTCAATGACAGAAATAGCTACTTTTTTCCTTTGGCTCACATAAACAGACTGTTTACAGATGCCATTCATATCATCATATTTTCTTGAAAGTAAGTTTCAAACCACAACCGCTATTAGTTACTGCAGCTCGAGAGTGTGGGAAAATCTGAAATGTTACGCAAATGGCTTTCTCAGGCTCAGTTACTGCAGCTCATTGAAATCACTGACCACAGTATCCACTGGGATTGGAAAGGGTACAAAACAATTACATAAAACATGCCAGATTGTACAATGGCACAAGTCTGAAATATTCAAAAGTGTAGTGGCCATGCAGAGTAATGATTTTAGGAGAATAGAGTCTCTGCTGCGAATGTTTGGGTTTGAAGGCAGGCTATTCTGTGATGATGGTGACAGAAACAGCTTCAGTAAAAAGTGGGATATTCTGAGCTGGATGAAATGAGAGTCTGTTTCTGTCACTGAAGAGTTATCACCTTGGGATTTTTTTTTTTTTTGGTTTGTTTCGGCACGTGTGAGACTACCGTAGCTGGGCATGAGAAAGTCATTTGTTAGCTTTCCCTGCTGCACAGTGGTTACTGTAGCCTATGTGCTGTACAGGGACAGGAGCTGCATTTACTGATACAGCTCCTCCTTTAGTGCTAAGTGCTACTGCAGCTCTGAATTAGGATTTTCACACACAAGAGCTGCAGTAACTGATGATATTAGGGAGTTTGAAGGCAGGCTATTCTGTGAAATGGCATCTGTAAAAATTGAGATAATCTGAGCTAAATGAAACCAGATGCCATTTCTGTCACTGTCAGTCAGGTAGAATTTCTACAGCAGCTGATAGCCAAGATTTTGCAACAAACACAAGCAGCATTAATTGATACAAGTTGTGGTCTGAACCATGACTTTTTAGGTAACTTGGTTACTTCAGCCTGTATCCTGTACAGTGACAGGATCCACTTTTCCTGTGACTGCCGCTGCTTCAGTGTTACTGTGTTACTGCAGCTCCTAAGATGTACACACAAATGAGGTGCAGTAACTGATGTCATTATGGGTTTGAAAGCTGGCTATTGTGACACGATGGTGACAGAAATGGCATCAGAAGAAAATTGTGATAAAGTGAGCAGAGTGAAAATCGATGCCGTTTATGTCACTGCCTGTCAGTTGCAAGTGCTACAGCACATTCACAGGCTGCAGTAACTGACAGTGACTGTGGTTTGATAGCTTGCTTTTAAGAAAATATGACGGTAGCGATAGCATCTGTAAACAGTCTGTTTATCTCAGCCAAGGGAAAAAACTATGCAGTTTCTGTCATTGAACATGTCTCACCTCTGTGATCTTAGACATTGTTGAGACTGCCGTTCTCTGACAAGCTGCTGTGCTTGCTGGCATACGGATTTGTCTGAGCTCATCCACTAGAAACGCAGAAACATAGACTTTGACTGCAGATAAGGACTGCTTGGTCCACCCAGTCTGTCCATTTCCCTACCTGTTGGATAAGCTGCAGATCCTGGTTAATCAACAGCCTACTTCCTCCTACCCCCCACTAGAATTGCTTCATGTCTGTCCCATGCATTCTTGAATTCCCCCACTGTTTTTGACCCCACGACCTCAGGAAGGTTGTTCCATGCATCCACCACCCTCTCCATGAAAAAGTACCTCCTCACATTACCCCTGAGCCACCCCCTCTCTATTTTCAAATTGTGTCCCCTTGTTGTTGCACATCTCTTTTTCTGAAAGATGCTACCCTCTTGGACTTTGTTGATTCTCTTGAGGTACTTAAATGTTTCTATCATGTCCCCCCTCTCCTTCCATTCCTCAAGGGTATACATATTAAGCTCCTTTAATCTCTCTTCGTATGGCTTCTGTTGCAGACCCTGCATCATTTTAGTTGCCCTCCTCTGGACTGCCTCTATCCTGTCTATGTCCTTGCGGAGATGGAGTCTCCAGAACTACATGCAGTATTCCAGATGGGGTCTCAGAAACTGTCTGTACAGAGGGATAACAACTTCCTGTTTTCTACTGGTGATGCCTCTCCCTACATCCCAGTATCCCCTAGCCCTCCTTACTGCCTTCTCACATTGCTTGCCTACCTTTAAATCCTCTGATATGACTACCCACAGGTCCCTTTCCATTTTTGTTGTTGTTAGTACCTCCCCCATTGTGTACTCTTCCCCTGGGTTTTTGTTTCCCAGTTGCGTTACTTTGCACTTCTTTGTGTTGAATCTAAGCTGCCATACATTTGACCATTCCTCCAGCCTTGCCAAGTCCCTTCTTATCCTTCTCATCCCTCCTTGTGTATCAACCCTGTTGCAGATCTTTGTGTCATCTGCAAAGAGGCATACTTTCCCTTCCAGTCCCTCTGCAATGTCACCTATAAAGACATTAAAGAGGGGCCGTCCTGCTGGCGCTGGGGCAGGATGCCGACCTACGACACCAGTGATCCGGGTTGGGAATGGACCCGGGTTGCTGGAGGGCTGGCCAGGGGAGAGTTGACATCCAGCAACAGCTCTCCTTCTCCAGGGGAGAGGGTGGCGGAGTGTTCGGCATATACGGAACAACTGACAGAGGCCGGGTGTACCTTATCCACGCCAACGCCAACACGTTCGGGGTTGGGGTGGACGCTGGTCGCTATTACACATCCCCACCCCCCTACAGCAGGGAAAAAATGCAGCAGCTGACCACCTTCTTGATGACCTCCCTCTGCTCTAATCGCTCCCAGGCTGGCTCCTGGACCTGCTGCAGTGTTCGCAGCACTATGAGGGCTGGTGCTGCAACCCCACCCTGGGGGCAAGCCAAGGGGTATCCGGGAGCCACGGCCAATGTGAGACACAGGAACAGAGGGGTCCATGACCAGGCAGAGGTCCAGCGAAGGTGCAGCTGCAAAAAAAATAAAGACATTAAAGAGGACCCGTCCCAGTACTGCACCCTGTGGTACCCCACTAGTAACCCCCCTTTCTTTGGAGTGGACTCCATTTAGTATTGCCCTCCGTGTCCTGTTGTCCAGCCAATGTTTTACCCAGGCTACAACCCTGGGACCTACTCCCAGGCTGGCTAACTTGTTTATTAATCTTTTGTGTTGGACTATGTCATATGCCTTGCTAAAGTCTAAGTAGGCCATATCCACAGCCCCTCCCTGGTCTATTACTTTGGTCACCCAGTCAAAGAAATCAATTAGATTCATCTGACATGACATTCCCGCTGTGAATCCATGCTGCCTTGGGTCCTGTGCCCCACTGGCCTCTAGGTACTTAACAATTCTTTCCTTCAGAAATGATTTCCGCCATGTTCACTACCACAAAGGTCAAACTGACAGGTCTGTAGTTTCCTGCCTCTGTCTTGCTCCCACTTTTGTGAAGGGAAATCACATCCACCCTCCTCCAGTCCTCAGGTGCCACGCCATCCCTCCCATGATTTGGTAAAAAGGGTAGTCAGTGGTGTCATTAGTTCTCCCCTTAGTTCTTTTAGAATTCTGGGGGGAATCCCATCAGGCTACATTGCCTTGTCCACCTTCAGCTCAGACACAAAGGGCAATCCTAGGAGGCATACACCAAGTGCGGTTCAGCTCCCAGCCTTACTGTCTGCTGAGCTTCACTGATCTTCACCATCTGGGAGAGAGAGACCACTCATGGAGGGAAGGCAGACTCTGACAGGTGCAGAAGCAGGGATTCCTTGACAGCAGTTCTGCCTGAATCCTCCTTGGAGTGCACAGTCCGGGCTTCTTTCTCCACTGAGGCAGCTTCTCTCCTCACTTGCTCTGCTCAGACCCAGCCAGCGGCTGCTCTCTCAGCACAAGGAGCTGTTGGAACACTTACCCAGAATTCCTGGCTGCAGTATATAAATCAGCTGTACTCACTACTGAAATAGTGCTCAGCTAATAGAAAGCTCTCAGGTGGAAGTAACAGCTCAGACACAAAGGGCACCCCTAGGAGGCATACGCTCAGAGCGGTCCAGACCCTAGCCTTACTGTCTACTGATCTTCACCGACTGCTGTACCCACTACTGAAATAGTGGTCGGCTAATAGAAAGCTCTCCGCTAGAAACAACCAACAGCAACAGCTCAGACACAAAGGGCAACCCTAGGAGGCATACGCCAAGTGCTGTTTAGCCCCTAGCCTTACTGTCTGCTGAACTTTACTGATCTTCACCAACCAGGAGAGAGAGACCACTCATGGAGGGAAGGCAGACTCCGATAGGTGTACAAGCAGGGATTCCTTGACAACAGTTCTATCTGAATCCTCCTTGGAGTGCACAGTCCAGGCTTCTTTCTCCACTGAGGCAGCTTCTTTCCTCACTTGCTCTGCTCAGACCCAGCCAGCGGCTGCTCTCTCAGCACAAGGAGCTGTTGGAACACTTACCCAGAATTCCTGGCTGCAGTATATAAATCAGCTGTACTCACTACTGAAATAGTGCTCAGCTAATAGAAAGCTCTCAGGTGGAAGTAACAGCTCAGACACAAAGGGCACCCCTAGGAGGCATACGCTCAGAGCGGTCCAGACCCTAGCCTTACTGTCTACTGATCTTCACCGACTGCTGTACCCACTATTGAAATAGTGGTCGGCTAATAGAAAGCTCTCCGCTAGAAACAACCAACAGCAACAGCTCAGACACAAAGGGCAACCCTAGGAGGCATATGCCAAGTGCTGTTCAGCCCCTAGCCTTACTGTCTGCTGAACTTTACTGATCTTCACCAACCAGGAGAGAGACCACTCATGGAGGGAAGGCAGACTCCGATAGGTGCACAAGCAGGGATTCCTTGACAACAGTTCTATCTGAATCCTCCTTGGAGTGCACGGTCCGGGCTTCTTTTTCCACTGAGTCAGCTTCTCTCCTTACTCACTCTGCTCAGACCCAGCCAACGGCTGCTCTCTCATTGTAATATGTTTGCTGTTGGAACACTTGCTCTACACCCCCTTGATGTAAAAACAAGATTTCTTTCCATGCTATCAGTTCTGTGTGTACTTTGATTTTATGTGTAGTTGATGTAACAAGGGCTTGGTACATCTAAAAGGCAGAACATCACTGATTGTTTTTACAGGTAGCAGAAACAATGGTCACTATGAACATCTTGAGCTGGAATAACTGTGGCACACTTTTTACTAAAGACTTCATTTACAGAGTGGGACACTGTCCAACATGCTTCCCAATCAGAGACCTACAATCTCAGCTTCATGCAGAATGGGCTGAGATAAAATACCTCCATGACATACTAAATCAGCCCCCACTGGGCAACAACATAAAACTTTTAGTTTCAAGGCGCACTACACCAGTACCCCTACCCCAAAGGACAAACAGGCCAGGGGGCTGCCAACAGGTCAGGTCTCGTACAACTGGCACAAAATCCTCAATACAGGAAGATACCAAACCTATTCAAATATTGAACTGGTATTTGCACTATCTACCATGAAGAATAGCGTAACGAGCATCAAATATTCTGTGAACCCAGAGCATCGCATGGAGGTACAGCACACAACTAAACCCACTAAAAAGGACAAAAAGAAACTGGTACTAGTAATTGGTGACTCAATTATTAGGGGTGTAAAGACTCGCCTCCAGCAGGACCATGCTTCAACTATGGCAAGGTGCCTCCCCGGAACATCGTCATAGAGGGACACCAGTTGTATAGAGGAAATTGTTCGAGGCATTGATCGAGACACACATGTCATTCTCCACATAGGTACGAATGACCTAGCCAGTAAGTCAGTAGAGAAAACTAAACAAAACCTCACCAGGCTGGGTGACAAGATTGCTTCCCTTTTGTCCACTATCACCTTCTCTGAAATTCTGCCAGTCTGGGAAAAAAGGAGACAGCAGGCAGAAGATCGGGAAGGGGACGTCTCCAAGCAAAACACCTGGCTAAAGGACCGGTGCCAGGAAAAAGATCACCACTTTATTGGAAAATGGCAGGATTTCTGGGAACGGGCGTTCCTTAAATTTGACGGCCTACATCTCTCAAAGGAGGGGACACAAGCACTAGGGCAAAAATTCGACGTTCACATCAGTCAGTTAAATTGGTGGATGGGGAAGGGGGCACAGGCATCCCTAGCACAGAAAGAGTTGCCAAGTGCCCCTCCCCCATCACCAACTAGTTCAGCACAAGGATGCGCCAGTCATACTTGGACCAAACTTCACACCAGACATACTCAGACCAAGCATTTCAACAAAATTACACAACCAAAACATATTAAAAATGCAAATGACCAAAACAAAAGGGGATGGAAGGCAATGTGCATCACTGCTCGTAGTCTGCCAAACAAAATCACTGATCTCACAACCGTAATGGCAGATGCACAATTAGACTGGGTTGCTGTTACGAAAACATGCTTCACTGGGAACCACTACTGGGATATCACCATCCCAGGGCATGCGTTATTCCGGAATGATCGTGAGGGAAAGAAAGGAGGGGGGTGGCACTGTATGTCAGAGATGACATATGCGTAACTGGAATCCAGGGAAAACACAGTAAAGCAGAGGCCCTTTGGGCTACACTAGGAGCCAGGGACAAAGCCCCTCTCTGGGCAGGAGCCATATACAGACCCCATCCCAGGAGGCCAACGTAGATAAGGAGCTCTTGGAAACCATCTCAATGATGGTGGACAGGGGCAAGTTGCTGCTTGTGGGGGACTTCTATCTACCGGATGTGGATTGGTTCTGATACACAGCATCCTCAAACTGGAGCAAAGAGTTCATTTTTGCACCAAGGGGAGCAGGTTTGCGTCAGCTGGTGAACTCAACCACCAAAGACAAAGCAGTATTGGATCTAGTGCTGACAAACAGCACAAGGATCCCAGAAGCATAGATACATAGACAGTGTCGGCAGATAAGGGCCTATAGCCCACCCAGTCTGCCCATTTGAGCTTGTAAGTTCAGTTTATGTTTTCCTAGAAGTCTGTTGCCCCTTACCCCTGACATCCAGAATTCCTTTATGTCTATCCCATGCATTCTTAAATCCCGTGATTGTTTCAGCCCCCACCACTTCCTCTGGCAGGGTGTTCCACTTGTCCACCACCCGTTCTGTGAAGAAATTCTTCCTCATGTTTCCTTTGAATACGTCCTCCCTCCAACTTCATCCCATGCCCTCTAGTCCTGGAATATCTTTTCACTTAAAAATAGTGTATTCCTGCACCCTATTCCTCCTGTAAGATACTTGTATGTCTCTATCATATCCCCTCTCTCCCTCCTCTCCTCCGGGGAGTACATGTTCATTTCCTTCAACCTGTCTTCATAGGACTTGTGATGCAATCCATGCACCATCTTTGTTGCCCTCCTTTGAACCTTCTCTACCCTGTCTATGTCCTTACGTAGGTATGGTCTCCAGAACTGTACACTGTACTCCAGGTGGGGCCTCACTAGTGTCTTGTATAGTGGAATTATGACCTCCCTTTTCCTGCTAGTGATGCCCCTGCCTGTGCATCCCACCATCCTATTTGCTTTACCTGCTGCCTTGTCACACTGTTTCCCTATCTTGAGGTCATCAGAGATGATAACCCCAAGATCCCTTTCCTGCTTGGTGCATGCTATATCCTCACCCCCCAACTGATATATTGTGCCAGGGTTTTTGTGCCCCATATGCATTATTTTGCACTTCTTTGCATTGAATTTCAACTGCCAAACCCCTGACCATTCTTCAAGTTTCTGCAGGTCCCTTCTCATTCTGTCTACACCCTCTGGTGTGTCTACTATGTTACAGAGCTTTGTGTCATCAGCGAACAGTGAAATTCTGCCTTCTAGGTGGGAGACAATCTAGGGACCAGTTTACTGTGAACAATATGGAGGAAAATAGTCACACCAAAATCAAAATACTAGATTTCAGGAAAGCCTGCTTTCCCCAAAATGAGAACTATGATCACATCCGTGCTAGAAGGAGGAATCACAGGAGATGTAGAGAACTGCTGGAATACTCTGAAGGCTACTTTGCATACAGTAACAACTGTGTGTACTAAGCAGCTCAGCAAGTCCAAAAGAAGGAAAAGACCTCTCTGGTTCTCTCATGAAGAAGCACCCAAAATTAAAGAGAAAAAAAAGGCTTTTACTCAACTCAAGCAAACAAAACATGAAGCAGACATAGAAGACTACAAGAACACATTAAAGGAGGTGGGGAAAGCTATTAGAAGGGCTAAGCACAGATGGAAAAGAAGATGGCAGACTGACGAGGACAAGGCAGAAGTGCTAAATGCATTTGTTTGCTCTGTCTTCACCATAGAAGACAGTGGCAAACGTCCTACACTGATCGGGTAAAGGAAGATTCCCAGGGAGCAGATACTAGCCCCTTCACAAGGGAAAGGGTCCTAAAAGAGTGTAATAAACTGAAAGTGGAAAAAGCCATGGGACTGGATGGCTTAGACCCTATGATATTGAAGGAGCTCCAAGAGGAACTGGCCGCACCTCTGGCTGAGCTCTTCAGCAAGTCACTAGACAGTGGGAAAATACCTCAGGACTGGAAACAGGCAACCGTTGTGCCCTTGCACAAGAGCGGAAACAAGGAAGAGGCAGGAAATTACCACCCTGTCAGTTTGATCTCAGTTGTGGGGAAAATTATGGAGTCACTACTAAAAAAGAGGATAGTGGTGTACCCAACAGATACTGGAAAAATGGACCCAAAGGAACATGTCTTCACAGCAGGATGCTCTTGTCAAACCAAGATGATCGACTTCTTCGACTGGGTCACCAGAACATTGGATCAGGGAGGGGCGGTGGATGTTGTATACCTAGATTTCAGCAAGGCCTATGACACCATCCCTCACAGAAGGCTATCCAACAGGCTGGAACATACGGGAGTTGGCCAGAAGATAGTCAGCTGGATCAGTAACTGGCTGAACGATAGGACCCAGAGAGTGCTAGTCAATGGATCATTGTCAAGGGAGGGTAGGGTGACCGATCCTGTTTAACATATTTATAGCAGACATAGCAAATGGACTAACAGGGAAGGTTTGCCTGTTCGCAGAAGATACAGATCTCTGCAACAGAGTGGACACAAGGGAAGGAGCAGACAAAAAGGAAGCTGACCTTAGAAGGCTAGAGGATTGGTCCAGGGACTGGCAGTTACAATTTAATGCCCAAAAGTGTAAGGTAATGCACTTGGGAAATGGGAACCCTGGAAAAACATACACACTGGGAGGACATCAACTTAAGGAGACACAAACGGAGCGAGATCTCAGCATAATCATCACTGATAAATTAACGGTAGGAAAACAATGTGAGAAAGCTGCACAGAAAGCAGGAGGCATCCTTGTGACCGGCAGCTCCTGCCACTCTTGAGGACCGACCTTTTCTTAAATCTGTTGCAACAGTTCTTCTGTTTCTAAGCCTAATCTATCCTTTACTATTTGTAGTCCATAAGGTTGTCCACCTGTAGACACCCCCTTCTCCCTCTCTTGACTATGCTACAGTGTCCTCTTTAATTTTCATTTTTCCCTCTTAGGTCCTCGTACAGGGAGGTTATTGTGGTGACCTCCAAGTATATGTAAAACAGATTGCGTTTATTGTTGTTGGATTTAGTATGTAGTGGCACTATGTTATAAAATACCTTGATGTATATACTTTATGTTTATGAAACCTGTAAATGTTGAAAACACCATGGCGCTAGGTGTTTTTGATAATGGTAAATGATCAATGTAACTTTGAAAAATCACCATGGAGGAAATCTCGGCCCTTATGTCAGCAGTCTTGGCTGAGGAGAAATTTGCAAACTCATCACACCTCTCCTGAGAAATTTCTCCCAAGATCTTGGGGGAGAGAGAGAGAGACAGAGAGAGAGAAACTCAGGGTGGAGAATTCCATTCACTACTCTAAAAGGGCAGTGGATCTGTTTCTCTAAGCTACAGGGATGCCTGTGAGGAAGGTTCTTCTTGTGGCAATCATCGTCTCCTGGTATTTTCTATTATAAGCCACCAGGACAAGACTATTGGACTCCAGGCCAGACTTCCTCTACTTGTGCTCTAACCTCTGACCCTTCACTGTAAGAGAACGGAGTGCATCATTAAACTACAGAGCACTCCTCCTCCTCCTAAGTGAAGAGCAGCGATGGACTGGCACCTGGGCATCAGCAGTAGACAGGATGTTTTTATAAAAAAAATCCACTGCCTCAATGACGCTTCTAGAGGAAGCAGCAGAAACACCAGTGATGCCCACAGTTTCCCAAAATGCTTCAGGATTGAGTCTTCCCTAGGCTTTTCTGTGGACCACCTCCAAAGAGACAGGCAAACTCCAGGAGTCCATCAACCCAAAAGATATGGCAAAAGGGTCTGACTGGACCACAGGATTAATCATGGGGCTGTCAGCCATTTTCCCGGTGGTGAACACAAGGTCCAATGTGTGGCCTCCCACATGCATGGCAGCCCAAATATGTTGAGAAAAACCAAGCAGTTCCATCAGTTGGAGGAGCTCAACAATGATCCTATCATCCTTGGCATCTACCCAGCAGTTTATGTCCCCCAGTACCAATAGTCTTGGGACCCCAGAAACTGAGCAAACACTGTCTGAAAACTCCACCAAAAATGACCTTCCCCAATCACATGGGGAGCAATATACCAGAAGGATCTTACAGTTCAGGCCACCTCCACGTGTCAGGTTCACCCATGATGGTGAGTGGGCAATGTGGGCGAAGTCATTCAGGGTGCCAAAATTATGTTGTCCAGAATTATCGCGGGCTGCATTCCAGCACCACTGGACCATCCCCAGAAAAAGTTTGTTTCAGCCCCCGCACCCCTCAAAATAAATATAACACACTCTGGGGGGGGGGGGGAGAGTGGGACATGCCATGAAAAGGGCACAAAGCTGTGGAACGCCCAACAGGGCATGACTGCGGGATGATCTAAAATCCAGATTGCCCCATCACTCACATCCTTGTTGCGGCGCCAACATTACGGCACCCTAATCATGGTGCACTGACAATGGGATACCCACATGTCATGGCCACACATTCAAAAGAACCCTGCTCCCCCATTGGGGCCACCATACCGCTGAGATTAGTTCTATAAATTACGCCACTCCTCAATCCCTTTGCTACAAATGATGGCAGTGTATGACCAAGTATCCTGGCTGGACTAGCACAGAAATATGAATCTTGGCACTGTCCCCCAGTCAGGTCTGCATAACACAAACCAAGTTGGAGCTGGAGGATAAAAATCCTATCCCTCAGAATGGCAGTTTTAGTTACAACTGAACTGGCATTTAAACAATGTCCTAGTTGGAGTGGTGTTCCTGCTTCAAGTCCCAGCAGCTGGTGGCCTCTTAAGGGGGACAGAAACAGGACAGAAGCATGGAGTTTTACAGTGCTGAACGTAATGTTGGACTCAGAGGGAGTGTATGGAGCTGTCCAGTCTTCTTAGCCTGGGACGGGGTCTGGTGCGAGTGTATGGAATTGACCAGTGTTTTTAACTTAGGATTGTGCTCAGTGGGAGAATATTGAGCAACCCACTGTTCTGAACCTGGGACAGGGCTCAGTGGGAGGGTTTGGAGCTGTCCAATGTGCTGAAACTGGAACACAACGCAGTTCAAGGGTATGGAACTGCCCAGTGTTCTGAACATAGGACAGAGCTCAGCGGGACGGAATGGAGCTGTCCAAGGCTCTCAACTAAGGACAGGACTCGGTGGGATGTTAAGGAATAGCCCACTGGGCTGAACCTGGGACATGACTCAGTAGGATGGGATGGAGCAGCCCAGTGGGCTGAACCAGAGACAGGACTTAATGGGAGGGTATGGAGCATTCTAGAGCTCTGATTATGATAGGGGACTCTGAAGGAGGGTATGAAGCTGCCCAGTGCTCTGAACCTGGGACAGGACTTGGTGTAAGGTTATAGAATTGCCCAGTATTTTGAACTTAAGACTATGCTCAGTGGCAAAACGTGAAGTTGCCCAGTGAGCTAAACCTGGTATAGGCCTCAGTGAGAGAGTGTGGAACTGCCAAGCATCTTAAAGCTGGGACTTGGCTCAGTGGGAGGATATGGAGTTGCCTACTGTGCTGAACCTAGGATAGGGCTTAGTTGCAGGGAATGGAGTTTCCCAATGAGCAGAACCTACGACAGGGCTCAGTGGGAGGGTATGGAGCTGCCCCGTGTGCTGAACCTAGAACATAGCTCAGTGGGAGATGATGGAATTTCCCAATGTGCTAAACCTGGGACAGGAATTAGTGCAAGGGTGTGGAGCTGCCCAGTGTTGTGAAGTTGGGATAGGGCTCGGTGGAAGGGTATGGAGCTGCCCAAGGTGCTGAACCTGGAACAGGTCTCATTGGGAGGGTATGGAGCTGTCCAATTTGTTCAACCTGGGATAGAACTCATTGGGAGGGTATGGAGTTGCCCAGTGTTCTGAACCTGAGAGCCCAGTGGAAGGGTATGGAGCTGCCCAGTGTTCTGAATCTGGGGCAGGGCTCAGTGGGAGAGTATGGAGCTGCTCAGTGTTTTGAATCTGGGGCAGGGCTCAGTGGGAGGGTATGGAGCTGCCCAGTGTTCTGAATCTGGAGCAGGGCTCAGTGGGAGGGTATGGAGCTGCCCAGTGTTCTGAATCTGGGGCAGGGCTCAGTGGGAGGGTATGGAGCTGCCCGGTGTTCTGAATCTGGGGCAGGGCTCAGTGGGAGAGTATGGAGCTGTCCAGTGTTCTGAATCTGGGGCAGGACTCAGTGGGAGGGTATGGAGCTGCCCAGTGTTCTGAATCTGGAGCAGGGCTCAGTGGGATGACTGAATCTGGGGCACGGCTCAGTGGGAGGGTATGGAGTTATCTAGTGTGCTGAACCCTGGGCAATGCCCAGTGGTATGGTATCAGGCTGTCTAATGTGCTGAACCTAGGGCAGGGCTCAGTGTAAGGGTATGGAGATGGTCAGTCTTGAACCCTGGACAAGTCTCAGGTGGTCGGTATGGAGCTGCCTAATCTGCGAAACCTAGAACAGGGCTCAGTGGAAGGATATGGAGCTGCCCAATATACTGAACATGGACAGGGCTCAGTGGGAGGGTATGGAGCTGTCTGTTGTGCTAAATCTTGGATAGGCTCAGAGGGAGGGTATGGAGCTGCCCAGTATTCTGAACCTGGGACAAAGCTCTATGGGAGGGTGTGGAGCTTTACAGTGCATTGAATGTGATACAGGAGTGTATGAAGCTGTCCAGTGTTCTCGACCTGGGACAGGGCTTGATGCGAGGGTATGGAACTGACCAGTGTTTTGAACTTAGAACTGTGCACAGTGGAGAAAATGTGGAGCTGCCTAGTGTTCTGAGCCTGGGACGGTGCACAGTGAGAGGATCTGGAGCTTCTCAATGTGCTTACCTTGGGACAGGACTTAGTGGGAGGATATGAAGCTGCCCAGTGAGCTAAACCTGGGATAGGGCTTAGTGGGAGGGTATGGAACTGCCAGATGTCTCCAGCCTGGGACTGGGCTCATTTGGAGGGTATGGAGTTACTTGCTGTGCTGAACCTAGGACAATGCACAGTGGATGACTATGGAGTTGCCCAGTGTGCTTGAACCTAGAACAGGGCTCAAGCGGAGGCTGTGGAGCTGCCCTGTGTTCTGAAACTAGGACAGGGTTTGGTGCAAGGGTATGAAGCTGTCCAGTATGCTTAACGTGGGACAGGGCTCAGTGGGAGGACATGGAGTTGTCCATGTGCTAAATCTTGGATAGGGCTCAGTGGGAGGGTATGGAGCTGCCTGATGTGGTGGACCTGGACAGGACTCAGTGGGAAGGTATATAGCTGCCCAATGTGCTGAACCTGAGACAAGGCTGAGTGTGAGGGTATGGAGCTGCCTGATGTTCTGAACCTGAGACAAGGCTTGGTGCAAGGGTATGGAGCTAGCCAATTTGCTGAACCTGGGACAGAGCTCAGTGAGAGGGTATGGAGCTGCCTGATGTGGTGGACCTGGACAGGACTCAGTGGGAAGGTATATAGCTGCCCAATGTGCTGAACCTGAGACAAGTCTCAGTGTGAGGGTATGGAGCTGCCTGGTGTTCTGAACCTGAGACAAGGCTCAGTGTGAGGGTATGGAGCTGCCTGGTGTTCTGAACCTGAGACAAGGCTTGGTGCAAGGGTATGGAGCTAGCCAATTTGCTGAACCTGGGACAGAGCTCAGTGGGAGGGTATGGAGCTGCCTGATGTGGTGGACCTGGACAGGACTCAGTGGGAAGGTATATAGCTGCCCAATGTGCTGAACCTGAGACAAGTCTCAGTGTGAGGGTATGGAGCTGCCTGGTGTTCTGAACCTGAGACAAGGCTTGGTGCAAGGGTATGGAGCTAGCCAATTTTCTGAACCTGGGACAGAGCTCAGTGGGAGGGTATGGAGCTGCCTGATGTGGTGGACCTGGACAGGACTCAGTGGGAAGGTATATAGCTGCCCAATGTGCTGAATCTGAGACAAGGCTCAGTGTGAGGGTATGGAGCTGCCTGATGTTCTGAACCTGAGACAAGGCTTGGTGCAAGGGTATGGAGCTAGCCAATTTTCTGAACCTGGGACAGAGCTCAGTGGGAGGGTATGGAGCTGCCCAGTGTGCTGAATCCTGGACAGTGCTCACTAGGATGGTATGGAGCTGTCCAATTTGCTGGACCTAAGACAGGGCTCATTGTAAGGCAATGAAGCTGTCCAGGGTGTTGAACGTTGGCCAAGGGTCAGTAGGAGGATACAGTGCTGCCCAGTGTGCTCAAACTGCACAAGACTTAGTGGTAGGGTATGGAGCAGTCCAGTATGCTGAACCTGGGACATGACTTAGTGGGAGGGTGTGGAGCTGCACAGTGTGCCGAACATGGGACAGGGCTCAGTAGTAGGTAATGGGGCTGCCCTGTGTGCTTAACCTGGGACAGAGCTCAGTGTAAGGGTATGAAGCGGCCCAATATTATGAACCCAGGGCAGGGCTCAGTGGGAGGGTATGAATCTGCATAGTGTGCTGAGACTCCATTAGGGCTCAGTGGGTGGCTATGGAGCAGCCCAGTGAACTGAATCTGGGATAGAACTCTGTAGCAGAGTATTGAGCTGGCAAGTGGGTAAGGGGTAAAGCTACTGGTGTAGTGTTTGTGGACCTGACCAAGACCTTTGGCCTGGTCAACCACCCTTATCTGCTAGCCAAACTTCATCAGCTTGGTTGCTGTAATGAGACCTTACGCTAGTTCCACAGCTACTAATCTGTGTGTTCCCAGTCAGTGGTAATTGGCACTGCCACCTCCCCTAATTTTCTGGTCTCTACGGGAGTCCCCTAGGGCTTGATACTTGGCTCCCTTCTATTTTCTCTATTCATCAACTCCCTCTCTTCTGACAGCCTTCAGTGCCCTGCCTTCTTGTATGCAGATGATGTAGTCCTCTCCCATAGTGACAAGTCACTTCTTAACATATCGGTACTCACCCATAACTATTGCTCAGACCACAACTGGTTCCTATCAAATATCCATCTTGTAAAAGATAAAAAAATCAATGTGATGTTATTTGGATCCAGGCCATTCCTTTCTGGTGCTGTGAAAACCAACTCTTCTCTCTCTGTGCTCTCGCCATCTAGTTCTCTGCTGTACAATGTCTCGTCCTTCAAATACTTGGGGGGTTATTCTTGGCCCAAGTCTCTCATACACTGAATATATTAACATTATTGTACACAGGGTCAGCTAAACGCTGGGCGCTGCCTATCGACAAAGGAATTTTCTTACCTCTGATGCCCGACTTGCCATTGCTTGTGGAAACCTTCTCCCTATACTTGATTACTGCTCCCCCGTCTTTTCAAGGACTATATCCTCCACCCTACACCACAGACTTAATTCTGTCTGTAACAGTGTCTGCTGCTTTGCGCTATTGGCTCCATATGCAACCTACCACTGCTCCTTGTATCAGTCACTAGGGTGGCTTCCTCTCAGGGCCAGCACGATCTTGCCCTAGGCAGCCTCATTGATAGCTCCCTACATGATGGTGCAGACTCTCCATACGCCTCCCTCCTCCTTGCCAGTGTGCCTCCACAGTGTCTCCATGAATCATTGGTCCCCACCCCTCCAGATGTCCTCAAAGTCTCCTCAGTTATGGGTGGCAAGGCCTTGTCCTTTGCTGCCCCCTCTATGGAACAACATCCCTACACCCCTCTGTGTGGCCAGCTCACACCACACTTTGAAATCACTACTCAGAAGCTGGCTGTAGTCCAAAACTGCCTGTTCCTGCTTGCCAGGGTAACCCCCCCCCAATGATTACCCCCCCATGACCCCTATTTCTGACCGCTAGTTTCTCCAGAGGCCATACCTCTAACTTGCACTTTTCATTTGCACGTTTATCTGCCTTAATTGCTAATATTGTTGTACTGTATTGCTTCAACACATGTAACAGCTGATAAACTGCATTTTTTGTATTCTCTGTGATGACGCTTGTATGTTGTTAAGCCTGTACACTGATCACTGTTATTACTGTATTCTGTTATTTGATGGTACCTGTGCCATATTCTATGGCCCAGGTCATGCCTGTAAACAGTCCTCCGGATCAGTGCACTTAACTGGTTACCAAAGACTTAAATAAATAAATAAAAAATAAATAAAGTGTTCTGAACCCAGGACAGGGCTCGGTGGGAGAGTACAGAGCTGGCCAGTTGTGCTGAAACCCTGCCAGGGCTCAGTGGGAGGGTCTGGAGCTGCCCTGTGTTCTGACTGTCGGACACAGCTCATTTTTGAGGGTATGCAGCTGCCAGCGAGCTGAAGCTGGGATACGGCTGGAGGTGGGAAGGGTATGAGTGCAGTGTGCTGAACCTTGGGCAGGGCTCCAGTGGGAGGGTATGATAGTGCTCAGTGTGCTGAACCTTGGGCGGGGCCCAGTGGAGGGTATGATAGTGCCCAGTGTGCTGAACCTTGGGCAGGGGCTCAGTGGGAGGTATGATAGTGCCCAGTGTGCTGAACCTTGGGCAGGGCTCAGTGGAAGGGTATGATAGTGCCCAGTGTGCTGAACCTTGGGCAGGGCTCAGTGGGAGGGTATGATAGTGCCCAGTGTGCTGAACCTTGGGCAGGGCTCAGTGGAAGGGTATGATAGTGCCCAGTGTGCTGAACCTTGGGCGGGGCTCAGTGGGAGGCTAAGTTAATGTATTGATCTAGTACGAGTAATGGAAAGATTTATTATGATTAACACAGTGCATTTTTTGTACTTTGCAAATGTTTGTGCCTTGTGGCATCTTGTAGTCTGTGTTCTGCACTGCGCTAGTGACTATTTGTGATACATCGCACGTGTTACTTCATTCATATTGCTCGTGGCATCAGGCACTTGTTATTTTTTGTCCCCCACCCCACCCTGGGTCTCACGTGGAAACAAGCTCTTGCTTAGTAACCTCTCTCGGTCACCATTTGTTATATAAATGGGGCTGTCTGGGCTTCAGGAGCAGGGAATGGGACTAGGGCTCAGTGGGAGGAGAGGGAGCTACAGAAGGTACAGAAATTAGTTACGGTACATGGCTCTCTAGGATAGGTGGGGCTGTCCGTTGTGCCGTAGTTATATCACTCTTGCCTCTGCCAGAAGGTGGACACATCTGGCCTATAGTGAGTGCTGACACTGAACTGCTGTTTTAGGGTCTACTGTATTTTTGGAGGTGCTGTCCTACAGAGAGAATGTGAAACTAAGGCCCTTACTTACTCAGGGGAAAGTAAAACAGATATTTGTCTTTTTTGTAGAGAGTTGCCCTTTGTAATGGCTAACAGTCTCACATCCATGAAACCAGATGGCTGTGCAGATGTCTACGTACTGTATATGCGATGAGCTGACTAGAGCAGACTGGATGGACCTCTGTCTTTTTTTCATCTGAAAAATGTCAGTGTTTCATACAAACATAGAAACATACAAACATAGAAACATAGAATATTGGCAGAAAAGGATCGGTAGACACATCCAGTCT
The DNA here is from genome assembly GCA_016271365.2 of Neoceratodus forsteri. Classification (NCBI taxonomy): domain Eukaryota; kingdom Metazoa; phylum Chordata; order Ceratodontiformes; family Ceratodontidae; genus Neoceratodus; species Neoceratodus forsteri. The sequence goes on along the minus strand of CM028132.1, from coordinate 1,477,378,070 downwards.
GCCCTATTTTCTCTGCCTAACACTACACACTGGACTCTGTTTGGTCACAGGTGTCCCTCCCTCCTCCCTTACATCTGTTATACCCATGTGCCTACCCCACGTATGCTTGAAGCTCCCCACTGTTTTCACCCCCACCACCTCCTTTGGCAGGCTGGTCAAAGCACCACCCTTTCTGTGAAGAAATATTTCCTCATATCCCTCTTAAACCCCCCCCCCACCAAGCTAATGGCATGCCCCGGAGTCCGTGTGCTCCTCCTCCTATTTAAGAGACAACTCTCCTGCACCTTGTTCACTCCCATGAGGTACTTATAGGTCTCAATCATCTCCCTTCTCAGTCTCCTCTCCTCTTGGGAGTACATTATAAGCTCCCACAACCTCTCATATGGTTTCTTGTGCAACCCCCACATCATTTTAGCGTCCCTCTTTGGGACCGCTTCTACCACGTTGATGTCCTTGTGGATGTACAGTCTCCAGCACTGGACACAGTAATCTGGGGGGGTCTTAGAAGTGAGCGATACAGAGGGAACACCACCTTCCTTCTCCTGCTAGAAATCACCTCCCTGTGCAACACAGTGTCCTGCTCACATCGCCTGCTGCCTTATTGCACTGCCCCGCCACCCGTAGATCATCAGATATGATCACGCCAAGGTCACTATATGGGGACGTATGGTGGAGGATTATTCAGGAGTGCTTGTGGCTTCACATTCGGTTGCTGTGGAGATGAATTTAGTGTTGGAAACTATGTACATGAACAGAAAGCATTCTTGGCTTGCACATACTGTTTTGGTATGTAGTATGATTGAGTTAGGCTGATGCCAGCTGGGGTTTTCATTTACCAGTGATCTAACTCCCTGTTTAATGGCTGAAAGTGACTTCATGTAGGTCAGTCAATCATTAAGTTTACTCTGGTCTTTGAAAGGGAAAACAGACTGTACGAGCCTATCTGCGCAGTGATTGAGGTGCCGCTCACAGTGCCGGAGGCTCAGGTTTGGGAACAAGTTCAGGCCATTGGAGACTCGCAAGGGGAGGGAGACTGGGAACCCTTGAGGATGCTGTCTTCCTCTGGGGAGTGAGAGCTAATGCTGCTGCCACCTAGGTGATCAAAGGTGGTAGTACAGCAACAACACAAGTGGGAGGGGGGACTTCGGTAGGGGTCCGCATGAGTCAAGTTCAGTATGTCAGCCAGGACCTCCCAGCTTGCTGACATCCCAGGGTCTGGGCACTGGAACAGAGAACAAGGGAAAAAATGTGCCTACCTCAAGCAGGGTGAGCCTGGGTGTGCTCGGACCATGACCCCAACCACTACCTGCAGGTCCAAAACATAGGGAACTCCTGCCTCTGTGTCCAGGAGGAGGCAGGATCTAGCTCAGCTGGACCTTAGACCCTGACCACGACAACCACATGTTGGTCCAGAACATAGTGAACTCCTACGTCTGTGTCCAGGAGGAAGCAGAAGGCAGGATCCAGCTTGGCTGGCCTTTGGACCAAGACCTCAGCAACTGCCTGTTGGTCCAGAACATAGTGAATTCCTGCTTCTGTGCCCAGGGAGAGGTAGGAAGCAGGATCCAGCTCAGCTGGACCCCAGGCCATGACCCCAACCACTACCCTCTGGTCAAGAACATAGGGAACTTTTGCCTCTGTGTTCAGGAGGAGACAGGTGGTTGAATCGAGCTCGGCTGGACCCTGGGCCATGACCCCAACCACAACCTGCTGGTTCAAAACATAGGGAACTCCTGCCACTGTGTCCAGGAGGAGGCAGATCCAGCTCGGATGGACTCTAGGCCATGATACCAACCACTACCTGCCGGTCCAGAACATAGGGGACTCCAGCCTCTCTGTCCAGAGGAGGCAGGGGGCAGGATCCAGCTCAACTGGACCCTGGGCCATGACTCCAGCCACTACCTGTTGGTCCAGAGCATAGGAAACTCCTGCCTCTGTCTCTAGGAGGAGGCAGGATTCAGCTTGGTTGGACCCCATGCCTCAACCCCAACCACTACCTGTTGGTCCAGAACATAAGGAACTCCTGCCTCTGTCTCTAGGAGGAGGCAGGATTCAGCTTGGCTGGACCCCATGCCACAACCCCAGCCACTACCTGTTGGTCCAGAACATAGGGAATTCCTGCTTCTGCATGCAGAAGGAGGCAGGAGGTGGGATCCAGCTCAACTGGCCACCGGGCCATGGCCCCAACCACTTCCTGGTTGTCCATATGACAGGTAACTCCTACCCTGTGTCCAGGAGGAGGAAGGATCCAACTCGGCTGGCCACTGGGCCATGACCCCAACCACTACCTGCTTGTCGAGAACATAGGGAGCTCCTGCCTCTGTGTCCAGGAGGAGGAGGAGGAGGAGGAAGGAGGTTTGATCCAGTCCAGATGGACTCCACCACTTGGGGAGAAAGAGTAATAATCCAAGTCAGGTAAGCAGTAGGGATGTCCATTGGTGGGGCTGGGCATGACCTGTGGGCATTTGGGCCAAGGCAAGGGGAAGCAACAATAAATTTAAAAAACAAGAAAGGCAAAACATACCATCGAGGAAACATTGATTTACAATTGTGTCCTGATCAAAATGAGTATGGAATTTGTTACATGGTACGCATAAGCTGCCACACAGTGTAAAGTAATATATGGAATGGGAATGGGGGAAATTGTTTTACCAGGAAAGGCACACTAACCTGGGTCTTGTTTCTAGGTGTGATCTGGGAGAACAAGTTAAGTAACTTGCTCAGGGTCACACAGCATGCAAGTGGGGGCTGATGGGATTTAAACTCAGGTCTCCAGGTTTACAGCTTAGTGCCATAAACCACTACACTATACTGCCACCTATTATATAAACAATTCATTTCCATCCATTAAATGAAATATTACATACCTGATAAATACTAAAATATGTTACAACTCTCTGATCCATGTATTCCACCACTAATAGCAGAGTTAGTGTTTTCTAAAGTGCTTTGCTATAGATTGTGTAGCAAAAAGACTACACAGCACCCACCCACATGCATGTGGTCATTGTGCTACAGGGTGTGCGTTACTGGTTGGTGATGAAGTTGTCCAGGGTGCTACAGTTGGGAACTGGGACAGGGCCCTGTGGTAAGGGATGAAGCTGTCCAGTATACCAAACGTGGTGTGGGACATGTATTTGTGGAAGTGGATGGAGCTCTCCAGGGTGCTGAAGCTGGGTAAACTGTAAAGTATACTGAACCTGGGTATGGGACAGGGCTCAGTGGAAGGGAATAGAGCTGTCCTGCGAGCTGATGTTGGGCATGGGGACATGGTTCAGTGGGAGATGAAGGAGCTGTCCAGTAAACTGAATCTAGGTATGAGGCTGGGCTCCGTGGGAGGGACTGGAGCTGTTCAGTAAGCAGAAGCTGGTTATGGGACAGTACTCTGGGAGGATGATGGAGCTGTGCAGTGTGTTGAGGTTGGGTTTGGGGATAGAGTTCAGTGGGAGGGAATAGAGCTGTTCATGGTTCTGTATGGAAACAATGCTTAATGTCAGGGGGGAATTTGATGAAGCTGTCCAGGGTGCTGAAGTGCAATACTGGAATAGGCTTAGTGGGAGGGACTGGAGCTGTTAAGTAAGCAGAAGCTGGTTATGCGAAGGGAGTCAGAGAGGATTATGGAGCTGTGCAGTGTGTTGAGGTTAGGTTTGGGGACAAGGCACAGTGGAAGGGAACAGAGCTGTTCATGGTTCTGTGTGGAAACAATGCTTAATGTGAGGGGGATTTGATGAAGCTGTCCAGGGTGCTGAAGCGAAATACTGGAACAGGGCTCAGTGGGAAGGATTGGAGCTGTTCAGTAAGCAGAAACTGGTTATGGGATAGGACTTATGGAGGATGATGGAGCTGTGCAGTGTGTTGAAGCTGGGTTTGGAGGCAGAGTTCTCTGTGCGTGTGTGTGTGTGGGGGGGGGGGATAGAGCTGTCCATGGTTCTGAACTTGGGTATGGAGGTGGGGCTTAATGTCAGGGGAATTTGATGAAGCTGTCCAGGGTGCTGAAGCGCAATACTGGAATAGGCTTAGTGGGAGGGACTGGAGCTGTTAAGTAAGCAGAAGCTGGTTATGAGAAGGGAGTCAGAGAGGATTATGGAGCTGTGCAGTGTGTTGAGGTTAGGTTTGGGGACAAGGCACAGTGGAAGGGAACAGAGCTGTTCATGGTTCTGTGTGGAAACAATGCTTAATGTGAGGGGGATTTGATGAAGCTGTCCAGGGTGCTGAAGCGAAATACTGGAACAGGGCTCAGTGGGAAGGATTGGAGCTGTTCAGTAAGCAGAAACTGGTTATGGGATAGGACTTATGGAGGATGATGGAGCTGTGCAGTGTGTTGAAGCTGGGTTTGGAGGCAGGGTTCTCTGTGCGTGTGTGTGTGGGGGGGGAGGGGGGATAGAGCTGTCCATGGGACTGAACTTGGGTATGGAGGTGGGGCTTAATGTGAGGGGGATTTGATGAAGCTGTCCAGGGTGCTGAAGTGAAATACTAGAATAGGGCTCAGTGGGAAGGACTGGAGCTGTTCAGTGAGCAGAAGCTGGTTATGGGATAGGACTCATGGAGGATGATGGAGCGGTGCAGTGTGTTGAAGCTGGGTTTGGAGGCAGGGTTCTCTGTGCGTGTGTGTGTGTGGGGGGGAGGAGATAGAGCTGTCCATGATTCTGAACTTGGGTATGGAGGTGGGGCTTAATGTGAGGGGGATTTGATGAAGCTGTCCATGGTGCTGAAGTGAAATACTGGAATAGGGCTCAGTGGGAAGGGTTGGAGCTGTTCAGTGAGCAGAAGCTGGTTATGGGATAGGACTCATGGAGGATGATGAAGCTGTGCAGTGTGTTGAAGCTGGGTTTGGAGGCAGGGTTCTGTGTGTGTCTGTGTGTGTGTGTGTATGTGTGTGTGTGTGTGTGGTGGGGGAGGGGATAGAGCTGTCCATGGTTCTGAACTTGGGTATGAAGGTGGGGCTTAATGCAAGGGGGAAATTGATGAAGCTGTCCAGGGTGCTGAAGCGGAATACTGTACTGGAATAGGGCTCAGTGGGAGGGGATGGATCTGTCCAGAGTTCTGAAATTAATAACCTGGCCAGATCTCAGAGGGAAGGATGAAGCTAACCAGTGTACTAAAGTTAAATGGTGATAAGGCTCAGTGGGAGGGTATTGGAGGTGTCCAGGGTGCTGAAGATTAATGTGAGGACAGAGCTCAGTGGGAGGAAGGCACCTGTCCAGAATAATGCATCTGTGTATAGGGGCTGGATAGAGCAGGCAGAGATGGAACGGCCACGCTGCATGATACAGATTTTGTTAGGGTTGAGGATGGGGCAGCCTGACACTGATCACTGTATTGCTTGGTAGCAGGATGAGACTGTCCATGGATAAAACATCCATCTCTGGAAGTCTTTTAAAAAACAGATTATTTGATGCGCTGCTTTGGCCTGTCTGAAATCTAGTTGATATTATTTTTTTTTTCAATTGTTTATTTATTTAGTTTTTGTTTACCGGGTAAGTGCACTAGCCATAGCAATGACTATTTTCAGGCACGACCCAGGAGGGTACAGTACAACAATGCAGGCACACATTGTAATACAAGTTTAGTTGATGATAGAATACAGAGCAGGTGGACAATAAGTAGCTGTAGACAAAGTAGATGTAATAACAGTGTAAAAAAATATATACAAGAACAAAGGATACAAAACATTTTGATAACCAAGGCTAATATCATATTGTACGATTTGTGGAAAACAAAGTAAGGTTGTTGTGCTATAGTATTCAATGGGATTGATATAGGATAATTAAAGTAGGGAAAGGGAAATCGAAGTGAGAGGCCAGAGTAGAGGTTTAGGATGAGGCAAGGCGAGAGGGAAGGACAAAAGGGGCGAAAGTGCCATACATTAGAGGGGCACAGCAGAAGTGGCAGGAGAGAAGAGGATAGGAAGGAAGTGTGGGCTAGGGGGGTTTGAGCAGGAGTACTTGTAGGAAGTGTCAATATGGTTTTGTAACCTTTTCTTAAATGTGGCGTGGGATGGAGTTTGGCGTAAGGCTAGTGGGAGGGAGTTGCAGTATTGGGGGGCATGACAGGCAAAAGCACTAGAGCCTTTGGAGGAGTTATGTCTGGGGATGAAGACAGGCATGTTGTCAGCAGACCGCAAACCATAGCGAGGTGTCAGATTTAGGAAGAGACGTGCCAGGTTTTTGGGTATTTGTAATCGGATAATATTGTCAATGACAGAGCCATAAGCATAAAGCCTTAGCTCCAAAGGAGAAAGCCTTCCCAGATCTGAATAAAGGAGATGGTGGTGTTTCAGTCAATGAGAGGGGGACACATAGCAACAGATATTGTTGTATGTGACATCCCATTTTCGAAGACTTGATTTACACGCAGAGGTATAAGTAGCAACACCATAAGTACAGGCAATGGCAAGCCTTGCTGAGGGGGTGAGCGCATAGCTGATTCGGTAGGCTATCCCAAGTTTAACGCTGACCAGCTTGCAGGTCTGTTGGATGTGTAGATCAAAGTTTAGTGATGGATCCAGTGTGACACCCAGATATTTAAATGAATTCACCACCCCTAGTGTTAAACCATTGGAGGAGGAGCCTTTAAATTTAGGTTGGGAGTGTTTGACTTTGGCATTAGATCCAAATACAGTAGCATAGTTTGGGTTTTGGACTCATTTAGGACAAGTTTGTGACTAGATAGCCATTGTTGGATTTGCTGAAAGTCAAGAGAGTTGTTGATTGATAACATCACTGTTTTTAGTGCTAGTGTAAAGAACAATATCAGCAGCATATAGCAGGGAGGCTGTCCTTTGGAGGTTAGAGGTGATGTTATTAATGAAGATAGAGAAAAGCAGAGGCCCAAGGATGGACCCTTGCGGCACCCCAGTGTTTATGGTGGCCTTGTCCGAGAGGGTAGAGTTGTATTTCACAGCTTGAGTCCTGTCAGATAGGTAGCTACCAAACCACCTTACAATGTTATGTGAGAAACCTAGTGATCTAAGGGAGGCTAAGAGGATGGAGTGATCAACAAGGTCAAATGCCTTGGTCATGTCAATGAAAATGGCCCCAGTGAGAAGACCAGAGTCCATAGCCACTAGGGTATCTGACGTAAATCTGAGAAGGGCAGTAGTGGTGCTATGGCCCTTGCGGAAACCATGCTGGGCCGAGGTAAGATGGTCATATTTCTGAAGGAAATCAGTTGTTTGAGCAGATACAAGTTTCTCCAGAATTTTATGGAGAACTGATATGATGGCTGTGGGCCTGTAGTTTGAGGGATCTTTATGATCTCCTTTTGTGAAAATGGGTAATCCTAGCTATCTTCCATATATCAGGGATATAGCTCTGAGACAGGGATAACGTGACAATTTTGGCTAGTGGAGCAGCAGTGTAAGGGGCAGCTAGCTTTAGGAGCTTGGGTTCTAGGTTGTCTGAGCTGGCTGCAGTGTAGTCTGAGATATTATTTAGTACTTTGAGCACCTCACACCTAGAGACCGCCTTGAAAAAGAAGTGAGGACCATTGACAATAGACAGAGTGGTTATGTTTGATTGGACAAGGAAGGAGGAGGTGTAATTAGTTAAGTCAGTGAGTTTATCATTGAAAAAGTTGGCAATGGTTCTGGGATTATTGCAGTGCACACCATTTAGTGACATGTCATTAGCAAGGTCCCGATTTTTCTGCAGTACTTTGGGTCAAAGTTCTGTGGCAGGGTTCTCATTAACCGCAGAACTTCTGCAGCGGGGGTCTGTTATTTCTGCAACAGTTCTGCAGCAATGAACTGTTGCACTAGTTCCCTTATTTGTATTCTTTGTTGCTGTTTTTCTTCATATTTGACATTTTTTAGTAGAGTCAAGTGCTTAGATTGTAACGTACACCCTTAAAATTTAGTTACGTTTTTAATTTTGCATCAATTTGGGGGTGCAGTGTGACATACTAATTATATTTTATATTTGTTTTTGCTCTTGAACTGTATTTCATACCCCTCACCCACAGGACACATTTGGAAGTGAGCTGTTAACAGATCAGTATTCCTGGTAAAAGTTTTGAAGGATTTTTGACAGATAGATAGCTAGATAGACAGACAGACAGACAGATACTGTTGAGAGATAGATAGATAGACAGACAGACAGACAGACAGACAGACAGACAGACAAGACAGGCAGACAGAGATTGACATTTGTTTGTGTATGTACAGTACATATTCATATGTGTGGGTGTATATATTATGCCACATTTGTTAAAACAGTCTTTATCGAGGGGCGCTAATGAGCAGCCAAGAAGTAAGACGCATTCTCCTCGAGCTCCGCACCCCAGAGACCTAAATACATTATTTTTTAATAAAATTAAGGTAAATAGAATCAGATATTGCTGTGTAAGTGCCCTGCGCTGCATAATGATGGATGACTACCTCTCTAATGCAACTGGGAAGCCCGCTAGACATGCTGGAAAGAACCTGAAGAAACAGCCGGCTGGGCCCACAATAGAAGGTACAGGCCCAATATCCTTCTCGGTGGCAGAACTTACTGTGTTGGGGCGAGAGGTGACAATGCAGGTGCTGGCTGCATTGAATCCCCGTTTTGAAAAGCTGGAGAATCAGATAGAAGCAAAGCTGCAAGAAATAGCAGAGACAACAGCAGCACATGGGGAAAGATTAACGGAGGTGGAGTATCGTATAGCTAGGGTGGAGGATCTGGTGCAGCCCTTGCAGGAGAAAATTATCGCCTTGAAGAAAGAGCTGGAGGATTTGAGAGAGGCACTAGACTATCAAGAGAACTATTTTAGGTGCACCAACTTGCATTTACAAGGGCTCCCCGAGAGGAAGGAGGGGCCAGACATAATGAAATTCTGTGCGGAAAAACTACCGAAAATACTGAAACTGTAACCTAAGGGGGGAAGGCATAAAATTGAAAGGGCGCACGGAGCTGTACTGCCAAAGCCAGGTCCGGGCCAACCCCCTAGAAGTATTGTTATCCGCTACCATAACTTCCAAGATGGAGAAACAGTGATTAAAGCCTTTAAAGTAAACCAGCCTGTCGAAATAGATGGGGTGAGAATTCATGTCACACAAGACTACTCGAATAGGCTTCTCAAGAAAAGATGAGTATTTACTACTGCGATGGCCCAGCTGAGAGAGATGCAAGTGGAGCACTATATGATTTATCCAGCGACCCTTAAGATAAAACATGAAGGTGCAGTATACTCGTTCTGGGAGGTGGAGAAGGCGAACACTTTTATAAAGGAACTCAAGAAGAAAATAGGCTGAAGATAGTGGCATCATGATCGAAGGAGTGAGAGAGACCTAAGACACTGACTTTCTTTCTAGTGGGGGGTATAACTCCCTGTTCAAGTTGTGTTGTTCACATTTAGTATTAAAAGTTTTTGAACTCAGGAGAATAGCGGCTTAACCGACTGGTAATGGGGGCCGAATGAGAACGTTCCTGGAAGAATCTGTGCTGGAGTTTTGGAGGTGCGGAGGTGAACGGTGGAAAAAGCAGGGGAAGACATCAGAAGAGCCCCGTGTGGAAGGCAGGCCGGGAGGAGCGTCTGGTGGTTTGGGCCTAGCGTGTATAGTTATTTGAAATCACACGGCCTACCCCACTGGCCTCCGACCGGACCGGCTGCTGAAAGGAAGCTTCATAAATGACTGAGACTGTGGAGTTTGATAATGGACGGGAGGGGGGACTGATGTGGCCGTGGGCAAGAATCAAAGGGGGCCATAACGGATTGATGGGGGTTGAAACTATGCAGGTAGAAAAAGATGAGTATATTTTTAGGAAGTCTCGGTTCTACATCTCACGCATGGCATGCTATTATGATATGAATCAGATGGGCCAGAGCTGGCCATAGTTGATGTGGTCTCGGGGGTGAGGGGAGGTAGCTGCTCAATCAGCAACGTTTGGGAGGTGCTGTCATGATGGCAGAGAAAAATACTGGTGAGCAAAGGCTGAAGAGGTGGAAAGGGGGGTACTGGTGGGAAAGGGTACGGTATAGGGAGCTTAGTAGTAGGAATAACATGGGAAAGTGGGGTAGAAGGGGGAAATAGTAGTGGGGGGTAAAGTTAAGAATGATCGAGATTCACGTACAGGTGATGAAAGTAAAAAGGTGTGTGAGGATAGTGAAGCTTCTGAAATGGCTTCTGGGATGGTTAAATTTGGACTTGGGTGGAATATGGTGGGAATTGAAAGGATGTTAAGAGGAAGGGTGAGCGCTGGAAGTGCTTGGAAAGGAATAGGAAAAGAGATAATGAAAGGAGACAATGGTGGGAAGTGATTTGGTGGTGCAATCCTGGAATGTCCGTGGTCTCTCCTCCCCGGTCAAACGGAGTGCCATTCTAACAGTGTTAAGGAAGGCACAAGTGCAGGTGGCTCTCCTGCAAGAAACACATTTGATACCGGTGGAGCATGGAAGACTCAAAAGGGGATGGGTGGGCGCGTGTTATACAGCCTCTTTCAGCCCCTGTAAACAGGGAGTGGCAGTTCTGGTGCATAAAAATGTGCCATTACAGATCACAAAAGTCCTTATAGATCCGAGGGAAGGCAGATATGTCTTTGTTACGGGGGTTCTCCATGGCATGAAAGTTACGTTCGGGAGTGTATATGCACCAACTAATTTAGACCTGGGGTTTTATAACAACATACTGTATTGTCCATATTGGTGAGAGAACAATTTGAGAACCTGATTATGGGAGGGGACTTCAGTTGCACTCCTGATGCTACCCTTGATCACTCGGAAGGGAAGGGACGCAGGGATCCATGCATTAGGAAATGGAGGGAGGGATTGGCAGAATTGAATTTGGTGGATGCCTGTTTCTGGTATTATCAGATATAAGCTGGTGCAAGTTAAAACTTTGCAGTCTGGTCAGCGATGTAGATTGGATGTTTCCCAGCCAATTAATATTAAGGTTATCTAGCATAAGGATCTCATTTTGTTCCCTGCAAGGTATGAGATTTGATCCAGCAACTCATCCAGTCCCTTTTGACTGCTGGACGGAGGATTGTAGGCACATGCAATATGTAGTTTTTTGGTACCAAGGGTAAGAAGAGCATGAAGTACCTCACAGTGGGCTAGGTTAGATGATTTGATGGCAGTGAGATGTAGATGGTCTTTAAAGTAGACAGCAGTACCACCGCCTCTCTTGGGTGCAGGTCTGTCGTATCTCAAGAGGTTATAGGATGGAAGGCAGCACAGAGAGTCTGGTGTGGATGGATTTAGCCAGGTTTCGGTCAGGCATATGATATCAGACTTGTAGAGGGAGGTCCAGGATTCCAGCTCAGTAAGATTGTGTGTGAGGCTCCTGATACTGTGGTGTACTACAATAAGACCTTTTACATTGCTAATCGAGTCAGGTGAGGCATTTGTAGGTCCTGGATTTACCAGAGAGCAGGATAGCGAGAAGGAGGAGGTACCAGAGCTTGCGGTGCAGGAAGAGACATGAGGTACGTGAATGCAAGTGACATTTATTTTGGGCGTAGATAACTAGGTAGAGCCAGTCCTTATTAATTAGTGTTGGGGAGGGGTCACAGTGGGGGGGGTATGGAGTAGTAAAAGGTTCGAATAGTAGTAGTAGTCGTTTGGCAAGAAGTTAGGGACCGTAAACACAGTTTGAGGTACTGTGAGCATAGATAGGTGGAGCAGTGGCAGTGAGGATACAAGGAGGAACAACATCATATGCTGGTACATTTTTAGCCAACTTAAGGACTGAAAGAGGTCAAGTATAACTGGAGGCAACCAGGGGAAATGACGGGGCTGTAGCTTAAAGTAATCCTAGGTCACCAGAAGTTGTCTGTCAGAGGGATAGGGTGTCCTTAAAGATAGTAGTCCAGGCAAGATGGAGAGTGTGGCAATAGACTAGCCTATTCAGGGACTAACTATGTAATGGGGTTAGATGGCAAAGGAACCAGTGTAATTTGACAACCCCGGCTGGAGAAGGATAGAACTAGAGAAAAGTAGTCAGTCTGTGCGAGAAGGACAGAAATCAGATTGCGTGAGAAGAAACTGGGAGGGCAAGTTATCCTGGCAGCACTGTGACACTCAGAGGCAGGGAGTAGTTTAACGTGGAGGTGGTGAGTGGTAATAAAATAAACAGAGAGGATCGAGGATCAGATTTTGCAGAAATGTGGAGTAAGAAATCAGTAAAATCTGAGGATTACTTAGAGCATGTAGGGGCATAATTGTAGTGAGCAACAGAAAAAAAGGGCCAATGGGGAGAAGGAGTGCCGAGGAGGGAGGAGCTGTAGTGTATTTAATGGAGGCCTGGGGGGGCAGGAGAAAATTCAGCCAAAGATTAACTGCAGAAATTGAAAGATTTGCCGTAATGAAAAGTGCTTAAAACTGCAGTTTGGAAGCTGAGGAAAAGGCGCTCCACTCAGCAGGCAGTTCACAGCTGGCGGACCAATCAGCGACTTTCAGCAAGGGTGCTGCACCAGTCAGCAGACACCATGCAGAGAAGTAGGACAGCAGTTAGTACCTTAGCGTGGATCTGTGTTTGGAGACCAGGAGGACGGCCGTGAGATCAAGGATTTCTGGTAGGCGGCAGCTGATTGTGGCGGCGTCTGGCTCCACCGTGGATTGAGGCGCCGGCTCGAGGGGTGGGAACTTAGGGGCAAAAGAGAAGACAGCAAATTAAATAGTAAAATTAGACAAAGGACTGGAGGCGGGGGTCTGGCGGCAGGCTGTTAGCAGGGGTTGGGGATGGGAGTGATCAGGATTAAATAAAAGGCCAGGGGCTAAAGATAGATAGGGGACGGGTTTTACAGGATTAAGTTAAAGAGTCTGCAATTAACCTAGAGGGGGCCGAGAGGTGGTTTATGAGCAGAGTTTCTACAGCAAGTGAGCTAGCAGAGATGTTAAGAGAAAGGCGGAGGCAGGCTGGTAGCAGTGCTATAGTAGGTTAGGTTGAGAAGGAAGTAGGCAGTGAGCTTTGAGAAAAGAGAGTAGAAACAATTTTAAGCTGGTAATGAAAAAAGCTGGAGAAGGCAACACTGAGCTGTACAGGCTAGCAAGTTAAATGTAAACACTTTAGTTCAATATGCTATCAAATCAGCTTTACACAGTGTACTAAACCATAGTAAACACAGTAAGGCTATGCCTACAAAGTACATTCAGCAGTTCAGCCAAAGATTAACTGCAGAAATCAAAAAAATTTGCCGTACTGAAAAGCACTGAAAACTGCAATTTGGAAGCCGAGGAAAAGGCGCTCCAATCAGCAGGCAGTTCAGGGCTGGCATACCAATCAGCGACTATCAGCAAGGGCAACTCACCAGTCAGCAGACACCACTCAGAGAAGTAGTACAGCGGTTAATACCTTATCATGGATCCGCGTTTGGAGACCAGGAGGACGGCCGTAGTTGCAGGATTTCTGGCGGGCGGCGGCCGTCTATTTCCACCTCGTGGAGTGGGGTGCCAGGAAAGGCACACTAAGCTGAAAGGTTGTTTACAGGTGTGACGTGGGAGCACAAGGAAGTTAAGTGACTCACTCAGGGTCACACAGTATGCAAGTGGGGGCTGTGGGATTCAAACCCAGGTCTCCAGATTTGTAGCTCAGAGCCTTAAACTGTTGTGCTATACTGCCTCCTATTAGAGAGAGCGTTGTCCTGTCATCACTTGGAAAATGTTGACTCAGTGCAGCCACTATCTTTCAAGTTTCAACAAGTAAAACCAGAAACAATAAAGACAACACATACACACACACATTCTCTCTCTCACTCTCTCTCTGTCTATCTTTCTCACACACACACACACACACACACTCATGCACATATATGTTTACTGAAACGTACATAGAAATGTGAACAGGAGACCAGGTTGGGCCCAGTGGACCTATCCAGTTAACAAGATGAAATAAATATAGACATACAATAAATAAAAAGGCATCAGTTGACATTGACATTCATATACTAAAGCAAACCTGTGCAAATATATACTTACACAAATGCACACACACCTACACACATGTATGCATAGACTGAAACACACATTTTTGTACATTCAGAAATAGACATACAGTAATTGAAAAAAAAATCATCAGTTTACATTGATATACGTATACTGAGGCCTGGCCTGGCCTGGTGGCGCTGAGGGTTGAGGCGCTGGACACCACACCTCGCATCACACTGGTGACCCGGGTTCGGGAACAGACTCAGGCCGCCGGGGGCTGGCAGGGGAGAGGTTCGATTGAGCATCTCAGGACTGCTCTCCTTCCTCTGGGGTGGGCTCGTGGCATTGCGTCACGCTTGGGTGGCCCCTGGTGAAGACTGGGAGAAGCACAAGGCACGGCACCAGCAGGGGGAGGAATTCGTCAAGATGCTTGCGTATGTGCAGTGCGTCATTGCACTGGCGGCTCCAGGACAAAATTAAGGTGGAAAATAGGGCTGGGCGTGACCGAGCAGCTTGACGGCCACGCACCCGCCGATCTGGAGGCCTGTCGTGGAATCGCGTCCGGGGGGTCTGGTGACAGCCGTGCTGAGACCATCGTGTACGAGTGAGCCTGCTGTCCTCCGGGTCAGTGGGGGCCGGTGACTGGATGCCCCCATGGGTGTGCTGCAGAGGCGCAAAAATCGAAGGAAGATAACAAAGATATACATATACTGAAGCAAACTTGTGCAAACATACACTTACTGAAGTGCACCCACACACACACACACACACACGCGCGCGCGCTAGCGCGCACACACACACCCACACACACACACACACACACACACACACTCGTGATAGTGCCAGGTACAGTAGTCACCATCCCACCTTTTTTATATTCTTTCTCCTAATATCTGAGTATAACAGAGCCCAACATATGCTGTGTGTCCAGCCCTTCAGATAAGTCTATTTTGGACGTATTTTACGTCCATAATTTTGCTCAAAACATCCAAAAATGTTGCCTCTGGAGTCACTGACGTCCAGTAACATTTCCCTTCTTTAAGGCTGACGTCTGTTTTTCATTGTGTGGACGTCATATCTTTAATTTTTTTTTCAGTCCTTTGGACTTGTTGCCAGTTGTCATGGCAATCTTTTTTTTTTCCCCCAAATTCTGGTCTTGGTACCCCCCACCAATTGCCGCAGCGTTTGCTTGCATGTGTAGGTACATGGACAGTATATTTGGCAGGAGCACGACAGTTTGCTCCCGAGAATTCATTCCCTGTAATTGCGTTCCCGACAGTTTGCTCCAGTTAATTTCACCCCCTCTCCCACTCGCCCTGTGTCTTTTCGCTCCCCCTCCTGCTGATCTGTCAAAATCTGTCAAGCTTCATTTAGCTCAGCCTCTGGGCACACAGCTTACGGAAAAGAATCCACCTCCTGGTTTAGCCAAAATGTGACCCAAAATTGCTGTGTCTGGTACCAGTAGTCGGGGAAAATATGTAATATCGGCAGCCTTTATAGGTTAGTACTCCTTTCAATTTCACTAGTTTAAAGATTAAGTCTGTGTCTCTGGTAACAGTAGTTGGGAAATATGTAATATCAGCAGCCTTTATAAGTTAGTACTCCTTTCAATTTCACTAGTTTAAAGATAAAGTCTGTATCAGACTCAAATGCCAGGGTTACCAGAATGGTAGATTTCATGGATATTTCAGTGTTCCGTTTGTGCACTCTGAATGCTCGGACCAAGAACGGAGGGTTGTCTGCTGGAAGCTCAAAAGTAGTGGTCAAAATATTTTTCACCAAATCATGAGCAGGGGTCTCCTCTGTTATCTGATTTTGTAACTGAAGCACAACAAGGTAAACTACCTGTTCATTGTTACATGGGGGAGAGAGTAGTGACTGTAGCAGGATTCAAACCTTTGCTCCAACAACTAGATCAGACTCTTTTCCTGATTATTAACTGACAGCTGAAGTAAATCTGTTAGCAAAAGAAATGTAATTGTCAGAAGAGCAAGCTGAACCAATTGTTTCAGGGAAGACAGCAACCTGAATATTGCATAGTTATCTTGTAAGGTCAGTACAAGGCTAATGTTATTAGAAAGAGACCACTGTGTCTCCCTGTATCACTCGCTCCGAGTCACTGAGCTCCCGCTACCTAGACATTGCACCAGCTGTTACTTCGACAAAGGGCAAACTGCACAGGTGAACACTGGTTAATGGCTTGTTGGCACTGTTACTTGTTTCTGTACATGCTGAATTCTTCTGAAATGTAGGAGTGGGAGCGGTAGCGGATCTGACTGGTGACTGCTGGTAGATTTATCTGTTCCTTATTTTTAATCTATTTTCCCCCTGTGGATAAAAATGTGTAGTGGTTAGTGCAATTGCTGTTCTCAGGATGCGTGGTAATGTGAGTTAAGCTGACTGACACCAAGCAGGCCCCTGCACTGGGTACAACTTGTCTTGGTAATGTTTAAATGAAAACACTGCTTACCTCCCGGCACTCTCCATCAGTTCATATGCTGCTGATTAGCAGTGCTGCATTGTTGTGTTAAGTTTCATTTTAAAAGAGCTCTTAAACTTCCATTTTCAACGCTGCTGGCAGTCATCTCAGAGGTGCCGCTTGCTCCCTCACCCGTCTGGGTTATGCTAATGTGACTCAGCATGGGCTGGCGGGGGCATTAGCATATCCCGGGTGAGGGAGTAAGTGGCTCCTACAAGATAGCTGCCTCCAGCATTGCAAAATGAAAGTTTAAGGGCTTCTTTTGAAAGGTAACTTTTAATACAAAAATGCAGTTAGAAATATTATTTGTTTACCCAGAACCCATAAGTGGGGCATATGAACTGGCAAGAGAACATTTGTGTAACTAAATCATCGTTACATTCATAGCAGTTGGGAATGGGAGGTTACATCCCGCACAGCTGATTATTTATGTTTATGTTAAGTATTAACTGCCCCCCCCTGGATGGTTGGTGCTGCTGCTCCATGTGGAGTTTAGGAAAAATGTGTCCTGCTCATCCCCAAAAGAGGATGCAAGCCCTCCTTGCATGGTTACAAACTGACGTGACTGCATTTGCAGCTGCCTTGGTTGTGACTGCACTGGAAAGGGGGCAGGAGTTGCCATGCAACTGCTCCCCAGGGATGTCCACAGAGTACAGTGTCACTCACAAAGTGCAGTTTCATCTTTAGTGATACCCTCTAAACTATTTCTAAAGTGTGCCATTAAGGGGTGCCTGCCAGTGCCGGGGTTGGGGGGAGTGATTAGAAGCACAGGTGGCCACATGCAGGAACTAGGCTGTGGATGGGGATCAACTGGACCCCAGGGGCCTTCACTTGGGCTGGGACTAGGGAGTGGGCCACTGGACACCAGCGACCATTCACTGGGCTGGGGGTAGGGAGTGGGCCACTGGATTGGACACCAGGGGACTTTAACTGGGCTGGGGCTAAAGAGGTGGCCACTAGACATCAGGGACCTTTAATTGCACTATGGTGGCTATGAATGGGGTATCCACAAGGGACCTTGACAAAGTCTAGGGTTAGTGATGGGGTTGCTGGACACTAGGGACCTTTACTTGGGCTGTGGTGGGGAGGCTCAGGGGGCCACTGGATACCAGAGACTTTACTTGAGCTGGGGCTAAGGAGGCAGCCTCTGGACACCAGGGACATTTATTTGGGTTGATGTTGGGGAGGGCCACTAGACACAAGGGACCTTTACTTGTGCTGGGGTTAGAAAATGGAATTCACTAAATACCATTGACCTTTACTTATGCTGGGGCTAGGCAGGAGGCCAGTGGAGTCCTGACACCTTTACCTGGGCTTGGACTAGGGATTGTGTCCACTGGACACTAGGTGTCAAAGGGAGAGCAGTGGCTGTGGCCTATCTGGACTTCAGTAAGGCTTTCAACACAATACCACACAGGAGGCTACATAAGAAACTAAGCAGCATTGGTGTGTGGAAGAAAGTGGTAAACTGGGTAACTAACTGGTTACATTATATGAGGCAGAGGGTGGTGGTAAATGGCAGGGCACTCAGGGTACACAGTACATGAAAGTAACTAGTGGTACCACAAGGGTCGATGCTGGGATTGGTCATCTTCAATGTCTTCATAAGTGACATTGCTGAGAAGCTGGATAGGAAGATATTTTTCTTTGCAGATGATACAAAAATCTGCAACAGGGTGGACACTCAGGGGTAGAAGTTACCCACAGGAAATGTAAAATGTATATGGTAATCAGGAAAGGGGGAAGGGCAAGACAGGATTTTTTCTAAAAGAAGCAGCAGAGACTAATTACAGCAAGTGGCAGGAACCTGAAAGGAAATACTGTAAGTTGTAATACAGTGTGTATGTACAGAGCTCATGCTACAAGTATTAGTGAGCATGTGTTGGTAATGAGGTAACAAACTGTGACTGACTGGCAAGGCTATAACACCCTTTAAAGCTGTGTACCATCTTGCAGCTATATAAATATATCATGCTTGCATCTCCCATTGTGGATAGTTGTTTGTGAGTGGTCTGCTTTTAGTGGTGGGGTGCCACTGTAAAAGTGTTTGCTTGCCCTGGTCCCCATCTGCCCTGACCAGTAGTGGCTTGATCAAGGTGAATTGTAAAGTCAGATTTTATGGTATGGTGGATGCCTTCTGATGATAAGTGCCACCATATACCCATATGGGGTGGGACCTGCACTACTGTTGCAGGCTAACTAACCTACTGCCTCCCCCCGTGATCATTGCCTGATGCCTCTGCATCACATCCTGGCCCCACCAGCCTGGAGCAGGGAAGTCCAGATCAGGTCTCGTCAACCCATGGTTTTCCACATGGCAGTGCATATCAGCTTGAAACACTGAGCCAGGTTATGTTACCAAGTTTGAATCCCAACCTTGACTCCTGCGTCGAATGCCAATTAGTTGACTTCTGAAACTACAAGACTTGGAGTATTCTGACTGTCAAAATTTGCTGACTGGAATTATTTTTACTTCCGAAAAATTGACAGCTGGAATATTTTGACTCCAGTAAAACTCAAATGACTTCCAAATTTCAACCCATGGAAGTACTTGACTTCCACCCAAAAAAATTATCTGAAGCCCTGTGTGTGTCTGCTATTCAGGGGTAATTCCACTTCTGTGTAGTCAAA
Source organism: Neoceratodus forsteri (assembly GCA_016271365.2). Classification (NCBI taxonomy): domain Eukaryota; kingdom Metazoa; phylum Chordata; order Ceratodontiformes; family Ceratodontidae; genus Neoceratodus; species Neoceratodus forsteri. Next base: position 1,477,359,115 of record CM028132.1, on the reverse strand, counting down.
CACCACCTGTAACTGAGGGAATTTCCCACACCTTTTCATTTAATGAGCACTTCTTTCAAAGTGGCACGCATCTCACCAAATCTAAATGGATAGTCACTCATGTGCAACATATCTATATTTGGAAATGTTGTTCAGGAGAAGGACACAGAGCCAATAGTTGTTTCCCATTTTGACCTAGGGAAGGGAGCAAAAGAAATAGAATACAGCTAAGAAATATAAGTGTATATATATATATATATATTTTTTTTATTTCGTTTACTTTCTACACTTGATCTGCCATCATTAGCCATCCTCTGTCCCCCAGCTCCCCCCCCATTGGGACTTACCTCTGACCTGTACAGTGCTCCATGGTTTACCCCCATGGTGGAGCCTCCTGCATTCCCCAGGCCGGGAGTAGTTTAGTCCAGTTGTAGTTGGCAGCCCAGTAAGCAGTGCGGGGCCTGCCAGATAAGAGGTGGCATCACTCTGCCATGATCGAGGGAGTTTCTTCCCCTTGTTCCTCTCCCTTGATTGCATCACAGTTGAGGACTATGTAGCCATCTGCATATTAGCATGGAGATGTCCTAATCAGGAGGCACTCCCCCAACCCATTGTGGCTGCACATGTTCTGCCACCTGTGGTCACCCAGGTGAACAGTGCTGCAGCAGAGCTCACAGCCCACCCACCCCCTTGGGGAGGAGGACAGCATCCCTGGGATGCTCAATCCCCCCGCCCCAGACAGTCCGCAATGACTTGGGCTCATTTCCATACTTGGGTCACCAGCATTGTGAGCAGTAGTGCTGCTGCTCTGCTGACAGGCCGGCACAGTTAACAGTATTAATGCAACTCTGAGAGATAAATGTACAAATCTGGTAACAATCTAAACATCGTAAGGTCCACTATACAGAGGTACTATATATAGTGTAAGTATCTGGGGTTCTGTATATAAAATACATATACAGAGGTACCATGTATAGTGTAAGTATCTGGGGTTCTGTATATAAAATACATATACAGAGGTACCATGTATAGTGTAAGTATCTGGGGTTCTGTATATAAAATACATATACAGAGGTACCATATATAGGGTAAGTATCTGGGGTTCTGTATATAAAATCCATATACAGAGGTACCATATATAGGGTAAGTATCTGGGATTCTGTATATAAAATACATATACAGAGGTACCATATATAGGGTAAGTATCTGGGGTCCTGTATATAAAATACATATACAGAGGTACCATATATAGGGTAATTATCTGGAGTTCTATATATAAAATACATATACAGAGGTACCTTATATAGGGTAAGTATCTGGGGTTCTGTTTATAAAATACATATACAGAGGTACCAAATATAGGGTAAGTATCTGGGGTTCTGTATATAAAATACATATACAAAGGTACCAGTTATAGAGTAAATGTATTGGGTTCTGTATATAAAATAAATATACAGAGGTACCATGTATAGGGTAAGTATCTGGGGTTCTGTATATAAAATACATATACAAAGGTACCATATATAGGGTAAGTATCTGGGGTTCTATATATAAAATACATATACAGAGGTACCATATATAGGGTAAGTATCTGGGGTTCCTATATATAAAATACATATACAGAGGTACCATATATAGAGTAAGTATCTGGGGTTCTGTATATAAAATACATATACAGAGGTACTATATATAGAGTAAATGTATGGGGTTCTGTATATAAAATACATATACAGAGGTATCACATATAGGGTAAGTATCTGGGGTTCTGTATATAAAATACATATACAGAGGTACCATATATAGGGTAAGTATCTGGGGTTCTGTATATAAAATACATATACAGAGGTACCATATATAGGGTAAATATCTGGGGTTCTATATATAAAATACATATACAGATGTACCATAGATAGAGTAAGTATCTGGAGTTCTGTATATAAAATACATATACAGAGGTAACATATATAGTGTAAGTATCTGGGGTTCTGTACATAAAATACATATACAGATGTACCATATATAGGGTAAGTATCTGGGGTTCTATATATAAAATATACAGAGGTACCATATATAGAGTAAATATCTGGGGTTATGTATATAAAATATATATACAGAGGTACCATATAGAGTAAGTATCTGGGGTTCTGTATATAAAATACATATACAGAGGTACCATATATAGGGTAAGTATCTGGGATTCTATATATAAAAAACATATACAGAGGTACCATATATAGAGTATGTAAGTATCTGGGGTTCTATATATAAAATAGATATACAGAGGTACCATATATAGAGTAAGTATCTGGGGTTCTACATATAAAACACATATACAGAGGTACCATATATAGAGTAAGTATATGGGGTTCTATACATAAAATACATATACAGAGGTACCTTATATACAAAAGTTATCTAGGGTACTATATATACAGTACATATATAGAAGCACCAGGGGTGGGACCTACACTACTGTTGCAAGCTAACTAACCTACTGCCTCCCCCCATGATCATTGCCTGATGCCTCTGCATCACATCCTGGCCCCACCAGCCTGGAGCAGGGAAGTCCAGATCAGGTCTCGTCAACCCATGGTTTTCTACATGGCAGTGCATATCAGCTTGAAGCACTGAGCCAGGTTATGTTACCAAGTTTGAATCCCACCACAGTCATTTTTTCCAGGGATACCACCCCCTCTGGCAATTCGTTCCACTTGGCCACCACTCTCTAATAATGGAGATCTGTTAGCCAAGCATAGGCACTCTTAAACACAGCAATTTAAATGGTGCTACAAAGGCCTCAGAAAAAGGCCTGCTCAAAATACCTTGGTACTTCTCTTGAACACATAACTTCACCGGAAGGCATGGCCTGTTTACTAGGAGCCACAGTTGAACACGTTAAATGACTTACTAATCAAATCAAAAAACATCTCCAGTCAGTAACTGTTGTCCATGCAGGGACCAACAACATTGGGAGTCCTCTAGACAGTGATATTCAATAAGACTACTGTACATATACATCTTTAGGGGAAATTTTAAAGAATAGTGGGTACAAAGTCCTAATTTCAGAAAGTCTTCCAGTTCTGAGAGCCTCTTATGGAAGACAAAGGCCAATACGCCCAATTAATCAGTGGTTATACAAATGGGTGAGTCTTAATAATTTTATATTTATTAAACATTGGAATGCTTTTAGAAACAGGCACAATCTAAAGATGGCCTCCATCTGAACAGTTCTGGAATAAAATTACTGGGGGTCAGGATCAGAAGGGTACCTGAAATCCATTTAAACTAGAACAGCTGGTTAGTAGGATGCCAGACGTCTCATGTCCTGCCGTGTCTGAATTCTTTCGAAGAATAATAATAACTTGAGGAGCACATCTGAAACCAACAGTGGTAACAAGAGCAAATAAGAAAACTGGGATGAACTTTTTTAGCTACTAATAAATACGTCAAAACAGCCAATCAGGTGTTACTGATGGGAGTATGTCATCATTTATTCATACCTCCTACACAAAAGATGAGTGCAGGTTGCTCCACTTTAGGACCAATCACATTATCACCTTGACCTGATACTTACCTGTAAGTAGTTTGGGGCACTTTGGGGGAGGAGGGAAATGAGGTCTAGTGGGTGCGTTCGGTGAAGGGTGCAATCTTGAACTCAGGGCTTGGATTCATTGTTTGTGGGGGAGGGGAGGGTCCTTATTTCACATGGGTAAGGAGCAGAATTGTTTATTATAAGGAGTCTGAATTTTACTGTAACAGACTACATTATGTGCTCTAAGTGGGCTTTGGGGGGAGGAGGTAGGTTGGGGTTTAGAGGGTGGTTTGGTTGGAGGGGTAATCAATTGCAGGGTGGGGGGGCTGTACAGGGAGGGGTGGATATTAGCCAGGATTCCAAGTTAGAGTGCATTTCTGAATCCATATCACTTATGGTTTTCTAAAATGTAGGATTTCGGATTTTCAGCAGCTTTATCCAAAAACGTGAAATCCTACCTTTTTTCTGATGGTTTACCCATGCCTCGGTAACAGCAAAGTCACCGACATCGACAGACTCAATGCAGACTATCAGCACTGGGCTGTTGGTATGCCAGTGCGTTTTCTTTGGGAGGGGCTGTGCCCCCTGAACCCCCCATGTGGGGGGGCCTCTGTCCCCCACACCCCCAGTATTTATATAACCAACTCCGAGTCGGAGTTGTCTCGGGATGGGGGGAAAAACATCGGAAGATGCAGTGCCATTGTCAGTGGGGACCATTACTGCGCCCTGTCAATTTCTGTTGCTGTAATGGTCTTCGCTGTAGAAATTTCGTTGTTCAGTCAGCATACCTTTACGGATATCCAAGATATCTGTTTTTTAAATGAATATCTGAGCAACTCTAATTACCACATGACCTTGAGAGCATCACTTAACTTCCATGTGCCTCAGTGCTTCCAGCTGCAAAATAGAGTGGATTCAAGATCCAACTGAAAACAAGGTGTCGAATCTCAGTAGGGATTTCCTGGGGAAATAAAAAAGAGCATGCAGATATAATAAACTGTAGTTCTACTGAACAGATGCATGATAAAATGGGATTGATGTTTTCTAAGTCATGATTAGCTAAATAAGTTCCGAGACCCGGGTTAATCCCCCAGAAAGGCACAGACTGGTATAAGTTCAGGCAGTGGAATTTGGAATTTGAGAAAGTTGCATGCAGAATGAAGAATTCATGACCCATTTCACGCATTCATTCATTCCCTGACTGCCATCACAAACATGGCTGCCAACTTTACTCACTGAAAACCTTCAACAAGGCCTTGACTAGGAATAGTCACCCTCCCATCCATACCAGCTTGCCAGGGCAATCTTAGCTGCTTACCCTGCCACGGATAAAACTGAGACTTTGGTTCCATATGAGGCCTTTCGTTGTGTGTGAGGGGTGAACATTCTGCCAGAGGAATTCTACAGAAGTTTGAATTCCTGTATTCTGCAATAAACAAACCTTCCTTCTATTGGATGTTTGGGAAGAGAGATAGATGATTTGACAGGTGGGGGGGAAAACAGTAGTTCTAGGAGTGGTATATGCTGTTCATCCACACTTGTTGGCAGGTACCTTGCCGCTTTAAGATGTGCAAGAAAGTCTTCAAGCTGGCTCCTTCCACACACCCGGGTGGTATAACCCTCGTCTCCACCCCATGATGCCAGATCTTGGCCTGCTGGAAGCCAGGTGTATGCGTTGAAGCCGGGGAGGTCAGATGGGTCAGTGTGGATGAACAACGTATATCACTGCTAGAACTGCTGTTACAGATGAGTAACCTGTTTTTCTGGGGATGTGAATATGTTGTTCTATCCACACTTGCTGGCAGACTCCTAGCAGTTCTCCAGGAGGAAGGAGGCGAGACACACACACCCCCTACTTAGGGAAGAGGGACTGGAGAACTGAGGTTCCAAAACCAGTATCCTGGCATGACTCAAGTTTGATGTGGTAATGGGAAATGAAGGTGTGTGCTGACTTCCAGGTAACAGCCCTGCAGATTTCCTGGCTAGGGACTTCCCTAGAAGCAGCCACCGACGCAGCGGTATGGTGGGTGGAATGTGCCCTTAGTCCAACGGGAGGCTCCCTACCCGCCAACCTATAGCAGAGGTCAATGCAAGATGCAATCCTTCTAGCTATTGTCTGCTTGGCTGCAGGTCTGCCAGGTGTGGCTTCAGCATAGGTGACAAACAACTGGCGAACCTCTCCCCGAACTTCCGCCGTTCGCTCTTTGTAATAGGCAAGCATTCGTCTCAGGTCCAAAGTATGGAGCCTGTACTCAGCCTCTGAGATGTGATTGGGGTAGAACACTAGCAGAGTAATCACCTGGTTAAGGTGAAACTCCGACACCACCTTTGGAAGGAATTTCAGGTGGGGCAGGACAACCTTGTCCCATGGAAGACCAGGGAAGGAGACTCAATGGAGAGCCTGTAACCCCCAGTCCTGTGAGAAGGCAGTAAGGAGGGCTGGGGGGATACTGGGATGCATAGGGAGAGGCATCACCAGTAAAAAACAGGAAGTTGTTGGCCCTCTGTACAGACAGTTGGTAAGACCACTTCTGGAGTACTGTGTACAGTTCTGGAGACCCCATCTCCGCAAAGACATAGACAGGGTGGAGGCTGTCCAGAGGAGGACAACCAAAATGATGTAGGGTCTGCATCAGAAGACATATGAAGAAAGACTAAAGGAACTAAAGATGTATAGCCTTGAGGAAAGGAGGGAGAGGGGGGACATGATAGAAATGTTCAAATACCTCAAGGGAATCAAGAAAGTCCAAGAGGGTAGCATCTTTCAGAAAAAAAGATGTGCAAAAACAAGGGGGCACAATTTGAAGACAAAGGGGGGGATGGCTCGGAGGTAATGTGAGGAAGTATTTCTTCACAGAGAGGGTTGTGGATACATGGAACAGCCTTCCTGAGGAGGTCGTAGAGTCAAAAACAGTGGGGGAATTCAATAATGCATGGGACAGACATAAGGTAATTCTAGTGGGGGGTAGGAGGAAGTAGGCTGTTGGTTGACTAGGATCTGCAGCTTATCCATTAGGTAGGGAAATGGGCAGACTAGGTGGGCCAAGCGGTCCTTATCCGCCGTCAAATTCTATGTTTCTATGTCCTTCTGGCTGACGTGATAGCCACCAAGAAGGCGGTCTTCCACAAGTGTGACATGCCACACTTGTGCATAGGTTTGAATGGCTTGCCCATGAGCTTTGCCAAAACCAGTTGTAGATCCCACAGAGGTGGAGGTTCATGCATCGGAGGGGATAAGTGATCTAGGCCTTTGAAGAAGCACCAGACCACCTTCTCCTGCACCACCGACTGCTGACCAGCCAAAGCCCAGTAAGATATGGCTGCCAGGTGCACCTTTAGGGTCATTGACCGTAGCCCGTGCTGGGACAGGGACCAAAGATAGTCTAAAATGTTAGCCACTGGGCAGAACAAGGGGTCCAGTCCTTTGCCCTGATACCAGATAGAGAATCTCTTCCATTTAAAGGCATAGCATTTTCTGGTCGATTCCTTACAGGACGCCTCAACAACGTTGAGGACCTCATCGGAGATACCCAAGGCCTGGAACTCTAGTCACTCAAGAACCAGGCCATCACGTGCAGGAATTGAAGGTCCAGGTGGAGTACCTTGCCCTGGTTGACTGAGAGCAGGTCTGGGCATGCTGGAAGCCATCTTGGGAGCCTGGAGCTGAGGCTGAGGAGATCAGGATACCAGAACTGGCATGGCCAGTCTGGGGCTACCAGGATCACCTGTGCCTTGTCCCTCCTGACCTAGATGAGCACCTTGTGAATCAAGGAAAGTGGAGGGAAGGCACAGAAGAGGCCTGGGGTCCATGGCCTCGAGAAGGCATCCCCCTGCAGCGAACCCTGCTGAGGGGGGCGGGCATGAAACAGCCTCAGCTTCGCGTTCTCCCTGGAGGTGAACAGGTCCACCTGGGGGGGGGGTTCCCCAGTGGAAGAACAGATCTTGCACTACCTCCTGGAGGAGAGACCACTCATGAGACGCCCCGCCTATCTGGCTGAGGGCCTCGGCCAGCTGAGTCGAGGCTCCTGCCACGTGAATGGCAAGGAGATCTGCCGCCAAGCGGCGCACGAGGGACCAAACGCGGAGGGGCAAGGAGCATGTCTCGCCCTGCCTGTTGAGATAGTACACGGTCGTGGTATTGTCCGTCTGGACCTGGACCACTTGACCCTGAACAAACGGAGCGAAAGCGGTCAGGGCTAGCTGAACCGCTCGAAGCTCCAGCAGGTTGATGTGATATTGGGACTCCTGGGGGGACCAGACCCCGTGCGCTCTGTGCTCCCCAAGATGGGCACCCCAACCCATCAGAGAGGCATTGGTCGTCAGGATGACCGTCAGCTCGGGGCGGACAAACGTGATCCCTTCCTGCAGGTGGGATGGGAAGAGCCACCACTGGAGGCCGTCCCACATCCTCTCGGGCACAGAGACCAGCTGGTCAAGATGACCAGAGCGCTGAGACCACTGGCTGGCCGGTTCCCACTGAAGAGAATACATATGCCAGCTGGTCCATTGTACCACACTGGTGCAGGCCACCATGTAGCCCAGAAGACGCAGAAGTCCCAGGCAGGACGCAGTTGCCCAACCAGAAATGATTGGGCAAAGGAGGAGAGAACCCCTGCCCTGTCTGCTGGGAGCCAAGCTCTGGCTCGGCAGGAGTCGAGCTGTGCCCCGATGAACTGGATCACCTGCGCAGGCATGAGTTCTGACTTGGCCTCATTGATCAGGAGGCCAAGTTCTAGGCAAATCTGGAGAGCCAGATCCCTGGACCACTCCATCTCCAGCCTGGAGGGACCTGCTATCAGTCAGTCGTCCAGGTAAGAGTACACCCGGACCCCTCGGTGCCTCAGGTACGCTGCTACCACTGCCATGCATTTGCTGAAGACCCTGGGGGCTGAAGATAGGCTGAAGGGCATGGCTCAGAACTCGTAAAGGGTTCTCTCTGCTCTTAAGCAGAGGAACCAGTTATGAGATGGATGGATCGGGATGTGAAAGAACGCATCCTGAAGGTCTAGGGAGCAGAACCACATTACTTGCTCCAGGGATGGTATGATCTGTGCCAAAGTTACCATCGAAAAGGTGTGTGACCTGAGGAATTTTTTCAGGTTGTACAGACCTAGAATGCGGCGCCAGCCCCCCATCCGCTTTGGTACCAAGAAGTACCTGGAGACACACCCTGGGTCTGAAAGCGGGTCCGCTATATGGGACACCACCTCCCTGAGGAGGAGCTGAGCTAAGTTATTTCTGAGAGCCGACCGAGAAGCTGCGGACACCAGATTCCCCGTGGGGCATGGGCTCGTAAGAGAAGGGCCTGCTCGAATTCCAGAGGCAGGCCTTAACCTACCACTTCTAGAACTCAGTGGTCCGTGATGATAGCGGACCAGGTGGAAATGAAGTGGCTGAGCTGGACCCTCACGGGAGGTCCCAGGGGAGGTGTGACGGAATTGAGGGAGGCACCCCCCCAACATGTCACTGGGCAGGCTTGGAGGAGGGTCTGGCGGAGGGGCCACCAGGACCTTTCCCCCTGGGCTTCCTAAATGAGGATGCCACAGACTTGGCCCAAGGATGCCAAGTTTGAGCCTGCTGGCCCTGCTGTTGCTGCTGGGCAAGTCTGGCCACAGGAGTGGATGAACGAAAGGGCTTGCGGTTGTGATGCTTGGGGCCCTTGTCCTTTTGAGCAGATGTGGTGGAGTCCAAGGTGGCATTGGACTTCTCTATGCGCTGGAGGTGACCCTCCACACCTAGACCAAACAGGTTGGTGCCCAAGAAGGGGACATCTGCCAACTTATGCTGTGTATCTGTCGTAAAGGTCGAGATGTGCAGCCAGGCCCTGCGGCGCATGGCCACAGCGGCCACTACTGAACGGGCACAGGAATCGCCAATGTCCAGAGCAGTCTAGAGTTGCTGCTTTGCCACTGCCCTGCCCTGGTCCCGGACTTGCTTGACCGTAGTCTGGAGGCCAGCTGGGAGATGAGGAATAACCTCCTCCAGGGAGCCCAAGAGGGCATGGGAAAAATGTGCCATGATAACGGCTGAGCTGGCCTGATGGAGACCAAGTGAGGAGGCTGCATACACTTTCTTCCCGGAATGGTCGAGTTGTTTGGATTCCTGATCTGGGGGTCTGTCTGCATCACCCTTGTTGCCTGAACACTGAAAAATGGAGTCAGCCAGCAACTCCACTGCCAAGGGGTGCTCCAAAAAGCCCAACAGGGACCCCATGGGCACTGCATATTTGCAGACCATGCTGGCAAAAGGTGCAGGATAAGATGCTGGATGCTGCCACAGCTCCAAGGCTGGGCCCACAATGGCCTCAGCCACCTGAAAGGCCCCCATTGGAGTATCCCCTTTATCCAGAATCTCTGTAAAGGGGTATTTAGCCTGGTTCTGCACAGGCTCCGGCTCCATACCCGTAGAATCGGAGATGAGCTGACAAATTCCCATCAGCAAGGTAGGGCCCTCGTCGACAGAGTGACCTCCCAAGGACTCGATGTCCACTGGATGGGAGACCATGGAGGAGTCCTCAGTCTCTGAAGAGTCCTCGTAAAGCGAGCGCCCACCTGTGTCGCTCTCCACCCGCCTTGGGCATTCAGGAGTGAGAATGACCAACAACTGATGGGGCAGGCCTTGGGCCAACCAAGAATCCTTGGTCGGAGCCCCAGACTTCAGTTGCTCAGGCAGCGGCTTCACCCAGATCGGTGGAGTAGTGTGCTTTGGCTGAGCTGGAGGGATCTTAACCGGCACCTCGGTGACTGTGGCCGTGGCCAACGTTGGTCTCTTAATGGCCAGGGTGGAAACCGGAATTGGCTTCAACCCGGACAGGGACCAACTGCTGCCACATGAGGTCTTCGTAGCGCCGACGCAACTTGCACCAGAGTCTCTCCTCACCCGAGAAGGATGAAGATGAAGAGTGGCACCGCCACTTCCCATGGCATCGGGAATGGGATCGCTGGTGAGGGTGAGTCCTGTCCCACACTGAAGTCGAGGAACAAGACCGAGACCTCAATTATTGGCGGGGGCGATGGGGGACCTCAGAAGGCTGGGGAAACCCTCGACTCCTGGTCAGGTTCCTTGGTGGGTGAGTTCTGCCCAGCAGGCTGAGCCAACCCGTTCGAGGACACCGGGAGCACCGGCGTCCAAAATAAAGAGTCATCGACCGGATCGGGTGACAACCCGCGGATTGGCTCAAGAAAAATCTCGGCTGCATTGACAGGTGTCTCAGCCGACTGGTCTGACGGGATTACTGTTAAACCAGCGGCCTTGGCCGTGACTTTGGCTGAAGTTGAAGCAGGGGTTTCCCGTGTGTGGGACCGCTCCCAGTCCCAAGAATGTTTATGTGTCGACTTTTCTTTTTCCTCCTTCGATTCCTTCTTCACATGCGACCCCGAAGGGCCCTCCCCTTTAGTAGAGAGAGACTGGTACAATTCCTTGAAGGAAGCCAAATAGGATTCCAGCTGAAGCAGAATGAAGGTCGAAGCTGAAGAAGAGCCCACCGTGGCCTGAGCTGCCTCCTCCTTGAAGGCCTTAATCTGTTACAGCTGCTCGGAGGACCCTGCAGCTGCGAAGACCACCCAATGGGCTTCCTTCGATTTGACCGGTGGGTAACACTTCTCCGGTCGCCCCAGCTGGAGTTGGGCAGCACGATCTTTGAGCGCATTCAGGGAAAGGACTGACAGTGATTGCAGGTCTGTGGATCGTGGTCCATTCCCAGGCAATACACACACGTGGCAGGAGGATCTGTGGCAGACATTTTCTGCCATGAGGACACCTAGCGAAACCTGGAGTGGGTTAACTTCCATCGCAGGAGCGAAAGAAGAATGAACTCAAGAGAGTGTAAGAATTATTTTGGAAGCGAATCGGAAGACTCAGTAGCCAGGGCCTACTACACACAGGAGCGCTAAGGAGGGAACCTGAGCCTTCCAGCAGAAAGGAAGATCTGGTGTCATGGGGCAGAGCCAAGGGTTATACCACCCGGGTGGGTGGGAGGAGCCAGCTTGAAAACTTTCCAAGTACTTTTTATGAGTTACTTTTAACAACAGAAATTACCTATTTTTAATAAAAAAGTTGGAATTTTGGTACTTCCAGATGCCGAAGGCACTCGATGCAGGCACTTTATGCCTCTCTATGCATCTGGTCATGCATTAATCCCAGCCATCTAATGCCCTGCCATATCTTACTGCTTATGTACTATACAGACACATAGTAATGCACAAATACCCTCTATATGCAAAAATATATTAATGCATACATATCCTCCATGTATAGATCTAAACACACTTACATGCAGTGTATACATATAGGCACACATACACACATGCACACACATGTATACATACAACATGCACATAAAACATAGAAGCATAAACATTGATGGCAGATAAGGGCATCCAGGCCCTCCCAGTCTACCCTATTTCTCTACCTATAGTGTCTCTGCAGGCCCTAATTATCCTAAGGCCCTCCCCCCACCTTAACTTTCAAAATCCCTTTGTGTGTATTCCATGCATTCTTGAATCCTGTAACTGTTTCTGCCACCACCACCTCTGCTGGTAGGCAGTTCCATGTGTCCACAACTCTCTCTGTGAAGTACTTCCTCACATTACCTCTGAACCTCCCCCCTGACTTCATATTGTGCCCCCTCATCCTAGAGCTTCCTTTTCTATTGAAGATTATACCCTTCTGTACCCTGCTCTTCCCTGTGAGGTATTTGAATGTTTCAATCATATCCCCCCTTTCCCTGCTGTCCTCCAGGGAGTACATATTTAACTCATTCAGCCTTTCTTCCTAGAGTTTTTGATGCAAGTTCCTCACCATTTTGGTTGCCATCCTCTGAGCCACCTCTACCCTGTTTATGTCCCTTCAGCGATGGGGTCTCCAGAATTGGACACAGTACTAGAGGTGTGGTCTTACTAATAATCTATATAGTGGGATTATTACCTCCTTTCTTCTGCTGGTGATTCCCCTGCCTATGCATCCCAGCATCATGCTACCCTTTCCTGCCACCGTGTCACACTGGTTTGTTACCCTCAGTTCATCAGAGATGACTACCCCAGGTCCCTTTCCTGCTTTGAGCCTGCTATTGCCTCCCCTTCCAGGTGATAAGTTGCCCCGGGTTTCTGTACCCCATATGCACTATTTTGCACTTTTTGTCATTGAAATCTAGCTGCCCAGTCCAATAAAACATACACAAAACACATTTACGTACAACATACACACAGATGTACTGAAACACCCATGCAGTGCTCACAGAGAGCTGTGGTACTTGACCTGTAGAGGCCGTGGTTTGCACTGTTGAAGACGGTACGGTATGTGAAGGTTTAAAGGGTCATATGTGCTCAAAAGTCAGGTGATGTCATGCAGACACAGGCAAGATGCTGGACCTCTGCTGTTTCCCAACTCTGAGTAATATGGTTTCTTTTTAAATACTGTACACAATTTGGATTCCAAAATAAAGCACTGGAGACTGAAGCCTAGTTCCTCCACCTGTAAAGTACACTGTGGGAAGGTACAGTGCAGGCTTCTACACTTTGTGCTGTGTTTTGTGCTGGAGAAAGGAGAGGAACTAACAGCACTGGAGACTGACGCCTTCTGATTATCCGCAGGGTCAGGTACAGTGGGGGCAGGTACAGTATAGGCTTCCCCACACCGTGATGTATTTAGTGTTGGTAAATGTGAAGGGCTAATAACACTGGAGACTGAAGCCTTCTGATTATCCGCAGGGTCAGGTACAGTGAGGGCAGGTACAGTATAGGCTGCCCCACACCGTGATGTATTTAGTGTTGGTAAATGTGAATGGCTTATAGCACTGGAGACTGACGCCTTCTGATTATCCGCAGGGTCAGGTACAGTGGGGGCAGTTACAGTATAGGCTGCCCCACACCGTGATGTATTTAGTGTTGGTAAATGTGAAGGTCTTTTAGCACTGGAGACTGAAGCCTTCTGTTTATCCACATTGCCAAATACAGTGTTGACTTCTTCATGCTGTCATATATTTAGTGCTGGTAAAAACTGAAGGACTGACAGCACTGTAAACTGAAGGCCTCTGTTTATCCACAGGGACAGGAACTGTGTGGGCAGCTACGTATTATGCTGGTGACAGGTGGGGGGCTGAAAACACTGGAGGCTGAAGCCCTCTGTTTGTCCATAGGAACAGGGCGAGAAGGAATAATGCAGGCTTCCCCAAGACTGTGATGGACAGTCTTTAGTGCAAATGAAAGGTGAGGGACTGACAGCACTAGAGACTGAAGCTTTCTGTTTATCCACAGGCCCAGGTACAGTGTGGGGGCAGGGACAGTGCAGGCTTCTCCATACCATTTAGTAATACAGATGTAAAAGTTCTCCATGTTGTGTCAAAAAGAAGCACAATAAAAATAAATGAATCCTATGTGCCTCCTCTGGCAGACGTATTTATATTATTTATAGTGTATAGAGGAAACCTGCTCTGCATGGATTTTCATCCTAAGCAGAACACTCTTGTACCACAGTGCAAAGATCATGAAATGCAGTTGTACCCTTCTGTGGTAAAACAGCATTCTACACAGGTGAGAACAATGTCTGTGTCACTATCTCTAATGAAAGAAGTGCTGAAAAAAAGATACGATTCCAACAGATACCAGAAAGCCGAACACTATAATGTGGACTTTTGTTAGGTTAGTTTTATCTGTTTTTACTGGACAATTAAACTTTTAGCCAGGCAGAATGGATGAGAATGGGACACAACAGTTTAAACAGATTAAAAAAAAAACGTCATTTTTTTAATCTCTATACACTATAAAAAAAATACTGTTGGGCAAAACCATGTGTAACCAGCCTGTGCTGCCACCGTGAGGGTCAGAGTACAATGGACCTCTCAAGACAGTATTCTCTATGTTGTGTTTTTATGTAGTGTTTTTATTCTCATTGTTGTACCCTTCTCCCAGGCGTGGCTGAAAATGGATCTTTTTGATCCAGCCCATCTTCCTGGTTAAACAGAAATAAATAGAAAAAAAATGTAAAAACTTTGCATGTAAATTAAGCAATGTGGTTTACCTAATTCAGTGCAAACAGTCCACTAATGGCAGTTAAATAAGAAAAACAAGGCAACCACTGGAAACCAGGATGGACCATCACAGCACACAATATTAAATCAGGTTTTCAGCACACCAGTAGGACAGCAGGTTCTTAACCAGACCACTCCCTCTCAGACCTGTCTTTCTGAATACTAAGAGGCAACTTAGTCCTAATTGGACTTTAGTCCAATTTATCCTGCCCGGATAAATAATGTCGCTGTTCTCCCGGACTCTCTTAGCGACCACTCTCCCATAAAATGTACCTGGTCAAATAAGTTCAGAAAACTACCTCCTAGAACCATCTCTAGTAGAGTACTACCTTTTGGCAACCTTACTCATCTCAAGGAAAATCTTAGGCAGAAAGACTGGTCTCCCATTTACAATACTCAAGATGTCGACATAGCCCTTAATCACTTTATCTACATTTTCAACGCTGCCTGTGATTCCTATGCACCTGAAAAAAAGTGCAAAGTGAAAGCGCCCTCAAATCGCTGGCTCACGGCTAAGCTATTGGCACTACTCAAAGATAGAGACCACCTCTGGACTATCGCAAGAGCCACTGGCTGTCTGACTGACATCCAAAAGTATAAACAGGCCCGAAACCACTGTACCAAAGAGACTCGCTGGGTGAAGAGCTCCTATTTCAAGAATGCCCTCTCCAACTCCTGGGGTGAAGGGAAATCCTTCTGGGACAATTTAAGAAATATCACGGGTAAGCAGTCCAAGTCCTGTCCTACTATATTGAATGTGGATGTACTACCACCCTTGACCCTTGGTTGCAAACACCCTTAATGAGACCTTCACAGACCTTAGTCCTCTCATCTGACTTCTTCGCTGATACTGACCCTCTAATCTCTATATCCCCCTCTGCCTCTCCAAACATACCACCCTTCCATCTCAAAATAGTTAAAGCACATGAAGTCTATAAATACATAAAGAAGGCTATATCTAAATCCTGGGCAAGCAGTGACTCTATTGACCTTAAAATACTGTCCCTTACTCTGGATGAAGTACTACTCCCCCTCATCAGATTATTCAATCTCTCCCTCTGCTCCAGCAAGTTCCCTAGTAAATGGAAGGCTGCAATAGTCACTCCTGTGCACAAAAGTGGTGACAAGTCTCTGCCTGGTAACTATAGACCTATTTCAATACTACCTCCCCTCTCAAAGGCTCTTGAACGTATAGTGGCGGACCAGCTTACAGACTACCTACAGAAATATAACATCTTCTGTGCCCAGCAACATGGATTCAGACAAGGGCATAGCACATCGACAGCCCTACTCGAATTCTCAGGAGCAATCCACAAGGCCTTGGACAAAGGACTCCTAACTGGAGCTGTGTACATTGATCTAACGAAGGCATTTGACACAGTACATCATGGTCTACTCATCAGTCAACTACTGTCTCTTGGGCTCTCCCAGGGTTCTGGTGCCTGGATAAAAAGTTACCTCACCCAGCGCTCTCAAGGTGTAAAAATAGCAGGAGTTCTCTCAGAACCAAAGCCTGTCCTCTCAGGAGTTCCGCAGGGATCCACCTTAGGCCCTCTCCTCTTCAGCCTTTTTCTAAACTCCCTTCCTAAATCCTGCCCAGAGCAAATTATCCTCTATGCCGACGATGCTGTGATTCTATCCTCTCATAAAGATCCAAACCCCTTATGCCTCAGCCTCCAGCATGCTTTTGCCAGTGTTGAGACATGGTTTGTTGAACATAAGCTGGTCCTAAACCACAAAAAAACAAAATCCATGCTCTTCTCAAGCCAGCAAAACAAGAAAAGGCAAGTACCACTCACTATCAACACATCCCTGGGAATCATCCTTGAACAGGTGGCTACTTTCAAATATCTTGGAATCACCTTTGATCAAGGCCTAACCTTTGCAACCCATATTGATAGTACAGCCAAAACTATTAATCAGTGGCTTGGGATACTGTACCGGAACAGACAGCTCCTCACCCTGCCAGCACTGAAGCTAGCTATTCAATCCTCAATCATCTCAATCATTGACTATGGCTTAATTGTCTATGGGTCTGCTTCTACTAGCGCACTTAAACGTATTACAACCTCCCTTAACAAGGCCTGTCGGCTGCATACTGGCGCTCATCGACGTATTCACACTTGCGAGCTCTATGCTGAAACTGGGTGGTTACAACTCTCAAACCGCTTAAAGTACCTCACCTGCCTTATGGCTAAAAAATCTATCATGGGCCTTACTCCACCTTGCATTCAAGACCTGATATGCCAGAACACAAGTGTCCGACCCACCAGAAGATCAGAAAATCAGCCTCTTCAGGTCCCCCGTTGCCGGACTACCCAGGGTCAAAGCTCATTTGCCTATTGTGCCCCCTACTGGCTCAATGCCCTCAGCACCTCTATTACCTCCTCTGCCTCTTTAGGTACATTTAAATCTAGCCTACTCTCTCACCTTGCCACCTCCAACTCCTGTGACTGCCTCGATTAAATCCTAACTATTTCAATTCTCCACC
This sequence comes from Neoceratodus forsteri, assembly GCA_016271365.2. Taxonomy (NCBI): domain Eukaryota; kingdom Metazoa; phylum Chordata; order Ceratodontiformes; family Ceratodontidae; genus Neoceratodus; species Neoceratodus forsteri. The sequence continues at coordinate 1,477,342,087 of CM028132.1, read as the reverse complement.
CTGACCACCTACCTGACAAAGGCCTGGTAGAGGATCCTTTTCTCTAACTATGGTCTGCTCCTCCCTCCTTTTCTCTCACATGCTCTATCTATCACACTTCCCTAACCTGTCTTTTCCTCTCCTCATTTGTTTGCTTATTGATGAAAAGTGTTCATTTGGTAATTATCTGTCCTTGCACAAATGCCTTTGATACTTGACTGTTCATGTCTCTTTTTATTCTGTAATGTACTTTATTGTGCCACTCATTGTAACCCTATTGCTTGTACCTAATTTGATGCGGAACCTTTGTAAAAGAGCCTTGGCTCAAAGGTATTAATTCCTAGAATACAATAAACAATAAACAACTTCAAAACCACACAGAGAAGGACATGGAAATTGAAATGTATCAGACAGTTTAACTTTGGTTATAAATGACTTAAAGGGGCACTGTCAACCCCCTAAGGGCTCAAAGTGTTCCTAGTTTAAAAAACACGTTATGGTTGTTCACATTCTGTAGAAACTGCAAATGTAACTGGTAGTTTGATTCTGAGTCTTTTTTTCTTTTAAATAGTTTAAAATAGACTGCTCAGTATACTGGTGTTACCACACTAAAACATACAAACATACGAATTTGCCAGCAGAAACAGGCCTCTTGGTCTATCACGTCTGCTCGAATGTGCAGCTAGCCCCTCATTTTGCAGCTGCCCCTCCCTCCCCACACTTCCCTTTAACCCTTACCCTTACCCTGTCCCACCCCCTCTTGAAGCCACCCAACCTATTACAGGACACTATCTTTACCGGCAAGGTGTTCCATTTGTCCACTACTCTCTCCGTGACAAAAATTCTCCTCATCTCCTTCCTGAATCTTTCCTCCTGCAGTCTCAGTCTGTGCTCTCTCATGTCCATCCCCCTCCTCATCTGGAAGATCCCCGCTGTTCTGGTCTTGTTAATCCCTTTCAGATATTTAAAGGTCTCGATCATACCCCCCCATCCCTTCTCTCCTCCAGTGAATACATATTCAATTCTCCCAGCCTATCCTCGTAGGGCAAACCCTCCAGTTCCTGGATCATCTTTGTGGCCTCTGCTGCACCCCCCCCCAGCAATCTAATGTCCTTCTTGAGAAATGGGCACCAGTACTGTACGCAGTACTCTAGGTGGGGCCTGACCAATGACCTGTACAGGGGCAGGATAACCTCCCTCCTTCTGGAGGAGATTCCTCTTGCAATACACCCCAGCATTTTGTTGCCTTTTGCTGCTGCCTTCCTGCATTGAGCCACGTTGTTCATGCTCCCCGTAATGATCACTCCCAAGTCCTTCTCCTCAGTGGATTTCCCCAGCTGCACCCCATTCAAGTGGCATTCCCTCCCATGGTTTCTGGCTCTGAAGTGTAGAACCTTGCACTTCTTGGTGTTAAACCCCAGCTGCCATGTTTCCGCCCACTCCTGCAACTTAGTCAGGTCCTCCTGCAACCCTTTCCACTCCTGCTCATCATCTACCACTGCCCCCATCTTGGTATCGTCTGCGAACAGGCTGACCTTACTCTGGATCCTGTGTGAGATATCTGCAATGAATAACCCGAACAGGACCAGTCCTCATACCGACCCCACGGTACCCCGCTTGTTACTGCTGTCTGTGACAGTAGTTCCCCCACCACCACCACCACCACCCTTTGCTGCCACCCCTTAAGCCAGTTCATGACCCATTTCACCATTTTAGGCTCCATCCCCACATGTTCTAGTTCCCCCCCAACCTACCGTGCAGCACTGATTCAAAGGCCTTGCTGAAGTCCAAATACAGGACATCCACAGAGTGGCCCTTATCCAGCTCCCGTGTCACCCAGTCATAGTAATCCACTAGGTTCGTCTGACAGGATCTACCCACTATGAACCCGTGTTGTTGGCCATCCTGGAGCCCGTTTTCCTCCAAGAAGCTCACTAACCTGTCTTTTAGGATGGTCTCCATGAGCTTCCCCAAGATCGAGGTGAGGCTCGCTGGCCTGTAGTTTCCTGGTTCATCCTTTCATCCACTTTAGTGGATGGGCACCACATGGGCCATTCTCCAGTCCTGTGGTACACATCCTGTGTCCAGGGAGGTATTGAACAGGTCAGCCAGTGGCCCTGCCAGAACCTTAGCCAACTCCCTTAGTACGCTTGGTTGAATGCCATCCAGCCCCAGTGCTTTATCCACCCTCAGTCCCCTCAACCCCTCCAGTACCCTACTCTCTGTAATAACCCCATCTGTCAGCTCCTCTCCCCCCCCTTCCTGCCCTCTCTACTGCCTGTAACTGCCCCCTTCTCCTTCATGAATACCATTCAGAAGTATTCATTCAGGGCCTCTGCCTGCTATTCCCCTTTCTCCACCCACCCCCATCCTTCTTAATTCTCACCAGCTGATCCTTGCTCCTTCTTTTCTCCCTGATGTAGTGGAAGAAGTCTTTTTCTCCATTTTTGATTGTCTGTGCCAGCTTCAACTCCCTGGATTCCTTAGCCACCCTGACCAGTCTGGTGACCTCCCTGGACTTCTTCCCATATACCTTGTCCTCCCCATCCTCTCTGATTTCCTATTAACCCCCTGCAAATGGGGTTCCCAAAAGACTTCAGGAGCTTGGCAGATGCTCCAAGCCTGAATGGTGTTTGGCATTTAAGCCATTTATCATTGGAGTTGTTTTAGAGCCTCTGGTACTGTCTCTTTAAGAGCTGTCTGCTTGCAGACATAATTGGTTGTATGGGGGACTGTGCTTCTCTGAGGTACCACTCTGAGCTGCTGCCAATTCACTTAATTTTGCTGATCACTAGGGTGCAAAGGAACCTATCTGAAAAGATGTAACTGTTTACCGAAATTATTTAGAGTAATAATAAGTACAGTTTGTCTAACCTGCTTTCTTTGCAGTCAGAACTGTAGTCTGCTAGTTCCCCATTCTAGTTTTAACTGCTGAACTGGACCAATCAGTGTGGGGTAGCTAGCTCTAAAATGATGCCTGGACTCATAATCTGACAGCCACAAGAGGATTGTATGAGCAGTGACTCTGGGAGATGTAGTTTAGACTTCAGTGCCTTTTTGGACCAACAGCAGCAGTCTATTGTGGTATTAGCCAATCCAGTCAAGAACTGGGAGGAGCTCAAAGAGTACCGGTTGCCCCGTCAGTTGAGTTCAGTTGAGCTTTGGCAGTATGAAGAAGAGCCCTGTGCTTTTTCAGTGTGCAGTTTTAGTCAAAAAGCGTATATGAGCCCAGAGTTCAGTCTGCAACGTTGTAACAGCTTGTTAGGACTGAATCAAGTCCTGTGAAAAGAATCAAAGGATCTCTGAAGAGTAGAAACCAGGCTCACCTGTAGAAGACTGGAAGAATTGCTGAAAATTGCGCCGGTCTGTCAAGGAACTGAATCTGCTATAATGTTCTCCCGGGTATTGTGCAGTAGTGCGGTGCGGGATACAGATGCAGCCTGCCTGTATAGTACTTTCTTTTATATGGATGTGTGAAGAGGTTTGTGTACTCAAGTGAGCCCTGCTGACATTGAAGGACCCTATCTTATTTGGAGTGGAGTACTAATTCAGGGTTGTCCCTGTTGAATTGCCACATTAAATCCAAATGGAATTACCGTACTGCTGACTGCTTAATTCTCCTTTTCTCACAGAAAGGGCCCTACCAGCTGCCACGGTTTGGACTAGCCTACTAGGGCTTGGGTACCCAGGACAGTAACTGATAGGGATAGGCGTGCACAGAATACAGGTAGATTATTAGGTGATAAGATTAATTAACCTGATTTCCCCTGTCATGTTATATCCCCTAAATAAATCAGAGCTGCTTGTTTCAGCAAAGTTATACTGCCTGGAGGTATTGTCTCATGTAAAGTACTGTACTGTGATTGTTGCACTGTATCTCATTTCACAGGAGGTCCCAGTGCGGAACCAGACCTGGGGGTAAGTGTATACTGTGAAGGTAATTCTGATATATTATTGTTGGGCCACTGAAGTGGGAAGAAAGAGGTTGCAGTGTCCCAGAGGGCTGTGACCAAGTTAGTTTAACTATTGCAAACCCTGACCTCTGGGTGGAGGCACCCGCCATTGGATCCAGGCCCCTCAACCTGTTAGTGGCAAATCAGGCAGGGGTAGTAGCCCCTGGGATAGCGCCATCTAGGGGTTACACCTATACTTTCTAAATGCTTCCCTCTTGGCCATCACCCCCTCAGTGACCTCAGGTGTCAGCCAGCTCGGTTTCTTTGCCCTTCCCCACTTGCTTTTCCTCCTAGTGCAAGACTCTGTAGCCTCCGCCAGGCCCCCTTTTATTAAGTCCAATTTCTGGTCTGTGTCCATGCTTGGTTGTATGCCTGCCAGGTGCCTGCCCCAAATTTCCCTCATCTTCCTAAAGTCTGCTCCTTTAAATTCAATCACTCTTGTACCCTTCCCCATTTTGAATGTGAACCACATTGAATGGTGGCCACTCCCCACGAGTGGCTCCTCCACTTCAAGATTCTTGACTGCTTCCCCATTGTCCAGTACTAGATCCAGGGTCCTTACCAGCCTAGTTGGCCCCTGAACCAGCTCCGTTAGGAAGCTGCCTTGAAATGCTGCTAACAGAACCCCCTCCCTTGCACTTGTGGTGGAAGGGGTGCCCCAATCCACCCCCAGTAGATTGAAATCCCCCACCACCACTGTGTTCCCCTTCCTGCAGACCCTCCTAATCTAGTCTGCTAGTTCCTTGTCCAGTTCACTCCCCTGAGCTGGTGGCCTATATACCACCCCCCATCCTCAGCATTCTGCCTCTCACATCCCGGAACTGCATCCAGCGTGCTTCCATCCTCCCCTCCTCCCTAACACACTTTATCCCATCCCTCACATAGATAGCCATCACCCCCCCATTCCCCTTATCCCTATCCTTCCTGTGCAAACTGAACCCTGGGATCATCATATCCCAGTCCTGTTACTGGGCGGACCACATTTCTGTTATGGCCACAATATCCACACCCTCCACCTCCAAGAGAGCCTGCAGCTCTGCCGTTCTATACATAAGGCTCCTTGCATTCAGTGAGGCCACCCTCCATCCTGTCTCCACCCCTTCACTACCCCTATTTTTTGCCCCCTTTATCCCTCCCTCTGCTCCTTCACTTCTGCTTTTACCAATAACTAGGGGAGTGAGCTCCCTAGGTACTCCTTCATGGACCCTTTTTCTATTTGTGGTCCCTATGCTTGTTTCCATTCATTCATCAACTCCCACTGCATTTTTCCTGGACATGGGAACACCTCTGAAACAGTCTAGCCACTAATCATGCATTGGGGGAGAGTAGACATTTGTATCATGAGTTGCTGCGGTTTTTTTTTTGTGGGGGGGTATTCCTGTCTTCATGTAGTATACAGTAAGAGCACATCAAGGATTTGAAACAAAACAAGGTTGTTTACAAATATACCATTGGCATGCTTTTCGGTACGACTAAGAAAGGAGGAAGATAAAGCAAGCAACAACATCGATACATTTTAGAGAAGGCAAGCAATCATAAAATGTGGGTTGACTGAAAATAATATGATGCAAAAACAGTTGACAGTGTCCCTTTAATTATGACATTGGATTTATGACACACTATGAAAGACTGTCTAAGGCCTGTGTTACTGAATGGTACTGTACAGAGTCATACTGATTGCTTATACTATACGCCCATCCCATTTCCTGTTTACTATTTTCTTTCGGTTCCACTCCCCTGTTGTTGTGCATTTCAGTACAGATTGCTGTCACCCTTTCTTGTGTTACTGTCACATAAATGTTCACATTATTACTTAGTAGTACCAACCATGGACAGACTTGATGGGCCGTCGATATCTGTCTGCCATCAGATTCTGTGTTTCAGTAGCTGTCTTTATATGACTACTCAGTTTCAGTTTCCAGACTGCTTCCTTGCTGCCTTGACCTCTTATGCCAGTCTTAAAACTTGTTTACATGGCTATCTCAAACCCAGGGCAATTAGCGCTGGAGAGAGGCCATGGGCTTCGATTCCAAGATGGCCTATGCATGGCACAAGTCAAGTTACGCCAAACACCATGGCATAAATCACAACTTGTGCCATGCATTACACCGTTTGCTATTCCAAAAGGTGCCTTGCGCCATGCCGTATGTGGGTTGTGCCAAGTGTGGTTTACGCCACCCACTGGGTAGGTTACAGCAGCAACTGTGCCCTATTCCAAAAAGGTGGCTGCCATAACCCACTTACGCTATTCCAAGACCCACAATGGTGCAGTGGAGTTAGACCATCATGGAGATGGTCTAAGGGGCATCTGTCCATGTCAGTCAATGGATGCCCACTCCGCAGTGCCACAGCAAAGGTACTGTAGTGCTCCCCTTACCCCACTGGACACATGCATGCCCTCCCCCAGCCCGGTCTTCGGGGACCCCTGAGGTCAATTTTCAAATTCCCCGAGCGACAGTGCCACCTGTCAGCCCCTCATTCCCCTGGTGCTTGTGGTGGTGTACTGGGGCAGGGCAGTTGTGTGCAAGCCATGACTTGTGGCACCCAGGTTCAGAGTGCCATGCATTTGGCACTAGCCTGTGGCTGTCACAGGTCTCAGTTGTAGGTGCCGGGGGACCCTGCCTGTCCTGGAATATGGCACAGGGTCCCTGGAGCAGTGCCACATGGTGCAACTCGCATATGCCCGTGAGTTGCGCCATGCCTCTTGGAATTGGCCCCCATGTGTCTAGGGACCAGATGGATGTTACCAAACGTCAGCAGTGACGTGGGCAGTGCCAAATCGGCACAGATCTGACAGCCATAAGATAAAACGCATCTTCTTTTATCAAATGCCAAGTGTCAGGGCCCCTCCAGGAAGACTACATCAAGAGCTGTCAGTTGCCCCCCCCAGGTTCTGACTGGGCCACCTTTGTAGATCAGCAGCAGGGCTACAGTCAAAAATCTTCAGCCCAGCTGATGTGGCCGCTAACCACTATGAAACATGGTCACATAAATTAAATTTATTACATTAATCCGAAGTGTTTGTTTTGCCAGCATTGTTGTTTAAAACTCGAGCTGCCGGTATACCACATTGCAGCACTTCCGGGTTCGGGCATGGGAAGGCAGAGGAGTATTATGAAAGTGTTCACTGTATGCCAAAGTGGGCAGTAAAGCCTGTCCACATGGCTGCCTACACCGCTGGCTCTGGTACGCATCTCTATCACTGCGCCAGTTCAGGAAGAGGATCATAGATGACTCACTTTGATCTGGCCATTGTCCACACAGCCGCTTTTGCAGTACTGTAACCTGTGCGCTTGGGTTGTGGCATAGCAAAAGTGGTCGTGTAAACTGGCCTTTTGTTACTTCAGTGCACCTATAATGCCTCTCTCTCTCTCTCTCTCTGTCTTTCTCATATGGATATCTTAGCACTTCTTTCAAAGGCATCCCCTCACATCAGAAAATCTGTTTCCTCTCTATTGCCTACCCACCTTTCCCTAGTAACACTCCTCACCGTACCTAAACTATCCAGTCATTAATTATTTTGAAACACTGTAACTCTGAGTATAAATTCAGCTTCTTCTATTCAAAATGCTAATGTGCCTGATGAAAGGACCTGTTTGGCTTAAAAGCTTGTATACTGTGCCATCTTTGTACAAAACATTTGTTAGTCCAGAGGAGAGCAACTAAAATGGTGCAGGGTCTGCAAGAGAAGTGATACGAGGAGAAAGTAAAGGAGCTTAATATGTATACCCCTGAGGAAAGGAGGGAGGGGGGGACAAGATAGAAACTTTTAAGTACCTCAGTGGAATCAACAAAGCCCAAGAGGGTAGCATCTTTCAGGAAAAAGAGATGTGCAACAACAAGGGGACACAATTTGAAGATAGAGGGGGGACGGCTCAGGGGCAATGTGAGGAAGTATTTTTTCACAGAGAGGGTGGTGGACACATGGAACAGCTTTCCTGAGGAGGTTGTGGGGTCTAAATCTGTGGGAGAATTCAAGAATGCATGGGACAGACATAAGACAATTCTTGTGGGGGGTAGAAAGAAATAGGCTGTTGGTTAACTAGGATCTGAAGCTTATCCTGTAGGTAGGGAAATGGGCAGACTAGGTGGGCCAAGCAGTCTTTATCTGCCATCAAAGCCTATGTTTCCATGTTTCTATAGTCCAGTAAAATGTGTCAATCTAGCAAGTGCTGGTGAATAGTGAGGGACTGACAGTACTGGAGACTGAAGCCCTCTGTTTCTATAGTGCCAGGTACAGTGTGAGACGGGTACAGTGCACACTTCTCTCCACACTGTGATGGATTTATTGCTGGGAAGTAGTGAGGGCCAGACAGCACTCAAGACTGAAGCCCTCCGTTTATGCATAGGGCCGGCACTGGGTATGAAAAGTGCCGACAAGAATAGCGTTGGCATGGTGCACGTGGTAAAATTGGTGCCATCGCACCCCCCGTCTACAGGATTCTCACTCTGAGGGGGAGCAGAACCCTGGGGAAAGTTACAATTCTTGGGGCAGATATGGCCCCGTGTAAAAATAAAAATTAAGTCCTGAGGTATGCTAAAATGTTGGCGACCAGGATTAGAACCCTGGTCTCCACTGCTGCAGGCCAAACTGCTCGATGCCCCAGCCCTCCACACCACGGGAGGAGCTCCACCAGCATCCTGGATTCTGGTGTCCTTCTTTTCCTTCGGCACCACAGACAGCGACCAGGGGAGCACTTATAGTAAGTACTGTAAATCCCCCATCGCTGTCCGTGTGAGCACTTACCAGAATCGTGCCGCATAGTGCAGTACTATTCTGGTAGTGCTCACTTGAAGGGGTACCCATAGGGCCAGATGCTGTGTGGTCAGTACAATGCAGGCCACTTCACACTGCAGTGTGTTTAGTGCTGGTGAAAGATGAGAGCCTGACATCATCAGAGAATGAATTGATCTGTTTATTTATGTATTTATTCATTCATTCTTTTGGTAACTGGGTAAGGCCAATTAGGCACAAGTGCTTATTTCCAAGGGTGAACTTTGAGCACTGGGAGGGTTTAAGTGACTTGCTCAGAGTCAAACATTATGCAAGTGGATGTTGTGGGAATCAAACCCAGGTCTGCTGGTGCACCAAGCTCATTCACATCTCATTACTCTAACCTCTAGGGCCTAGAGTCTAGGCTATACTGCCAAACCTCTGTTTATCCAGTAGCACAGGTACAGTGCAGGCTTCCCACACTGTGATGTAGCTGGTGCTGGTGAGAGGTAAGTAACTGGCAGGACAGGAGACTGAAGACCTCTGTTTATCTAGAGGATTAGTACAGTGTTGGCAGATACAGCGTCTACAGTGATGCAGACATTGCACCATTGTGGCTTTGTCATTAGGCACAGTCACTACAGGGGTATCGTAGTGTGATATATCAGGGATGCTGTGATGTTAATCACAGCATCAGAGAGGCTGCAGAGATATCACCACATTATTTCTCAGAGAGGCTGTAGGATTGTCACTGCGTTATTTATCAGAAAGGCTGTAGGAATGTCACTGTTATTTATCGGCAAGGATGTAGGGATGTCACTGTGTTATCAGAGAGGCTGTAGGGATGTCACCATGTTATGTATCAGAGAGGCTGTAGGGATGTCACCCTGTTATATATCAGAGATACTGTAGGGATGTCACCATGTTATTTATCAAAGTGGCTGTAGGGATATCACCCTGTTATATATCAGAGATACTGTAGAGATGTCACCATGTTATTTATCAAAGCGGCTGTAGGGCTGTCCCTATGCTATTTATGAGAGAGGCTATTGGGATGTCACTGTGTTATTTATCTGAGAGGCTGTAGGGATGTCACCAAGTTATTTGTCAAAGAGGCTGTAGGGATGTCACCCTGCAATATATCTGTAACCCCCAGTCGGCGCTAAACTGAGAGGGCAACTACCTCTGCCTGTGTAGCTAGTGGACAGGTTGAGGGGCCTGGGTCCCATGATGTGGTGCCTCCATTTTTATAAGTTGAAACTTGGGGAGAAAGGTGTCACTCAGCATGGTGATTAGGTTTGGCTACTCTGCACAGGGTCCCCCAAATAACTCCGGACATGGGAGACAATAACTGTAATGTTCAATACCAGAAGTTGGGATTCTAAAGTGTGGCTTTAATTCACATCCAACAGAATAACAAAGCATAGATGGACCCCCACGGGGCTACACTGCTGGTAATGCAGATTTATGGAGATCAGAACACATCCTCTTTACACTGAAACCCTCAGGTTTTGGAACACTCTGGGCATTCAGCCCTAACTCAAGTCTTTTTTGGTTTCCCTGGCTTGGTTCCCTTGCCGGCCCTCTGGACTACCTTTCTTCCATGGCTCGGCTCTCATGCCAGCCCTTGGACACTTTCCATATAGCATGGAACATTTCTTGGTGGCTCCCTAAACCACCTCTGAGCACTTCTGGCTCCATAGGGAATCTTCTTCGTCAGTCCCATGTCTGGGTACTTTCCTCAGGCACTGGCCAAGTACCTGAGAGAAAGCAACAGGTGTCCCAAAGCAAACCCATAGAGGTGAATTTGGTTACTACTGATGGGGGTCTCCCATCTCTCGCTCCCATAATTCATACCCGGCCATTTCTCTGGACTTTAAAACCTCATCCTCTGAAAACCGTTTACTGTGTAGATTCTCTTTAAATATGTGTCACATTTAATCTACTGTTTCTTCCATCCCACTTGTGCTGAACTTGAAACATACTTAATGCGTGGCTGTGCCCATTTCTCTAGACCCCCACAGAGTTTAGCAGTCCAATTCCCACAACTCTTAAAACTGTACTTGGCTGTCTTTTCCTGACCCCACAGTAACAGTCACTTAACTTCATCTTGTCCCAGGTGAAAACACATTGGCCCTTTAGCAGAGCAGACTCACCCCTTAGTTGCAGGTGCCCCACAGGCTTTTTCTCCTTCAAAGAAATCTCATCCAGAACTTCTGGTGCCTCAGCATGAACCTAAAGTTAGGCAGCTTCTTCTTCCCCTAGCTGGACCAGGGGATTGCCCCCGGAAGCAGAATGAATCCTTCCCCCCATCCCCACAGGAGGGGCCCTGAACCTCTGGAAGCAGTCTCTACCTCTTCACTTGGCTCTTCTTGTGTTCCTCTTCAGGTGAGAACACACACCTCTAATGAAAAAATAGCTCTTTGGCAGAGCTAAGGGCTCTGAGGGCCTGCAGCAGCAGCAGCACACCTCTTCCCTCTTCTGAACCCACTACTGAACTACTACTCAACTGACTTTAAATTCCCCAACATTCTATCCTAACTTCCCTAGCTGCAACATTCCAGTGTGGCTTATTCAGCTGCGAAGTTCTAAATGATGTCATAGCCCCAGCTCAGCAGAGACTGAAAACAGAGCAAGACATAGTGAAATCCATTTAACTGGAGTTTCACTAGCTGTCTGTCCCTGCCTGCCACTAGATCTTACTGGGATTCTAGTAACCCCGGATAACAGGGGGGTTACATATCAGAGAGACTGTAAGGATGTCATAGTGTTTTTTTATCACAAAGGCTGTAGGAATGTCACTGTGTTATTTATCAGAGAGGCTGTAGGGATGTCAGTGTATCATTTATTAGAGGGGCTGTAGGGATGTCACCGTGTTATATATCAGAGAGGCTATAGGGATGTCATAGTTTTGTATATCAGAGAAGCTACTGGGATGTTGTGGTGTTATTTATCAGTGAGGCTGTAGGGATGTTGTGGTGTTATTTATCAAAGAGGCTGTTTGGCCGGCCCAGTGGTGCTGAGGGTTGAGGCGCCGGACGCCACACCTCACGTTGCACCAGTGACCCGGGTTTGGGAGCGGACTCGGGTCGGCCGAGGGGTAGGCAGGGGAGGAGGACCGAGAGCATCCCAGCGGATGCTCTCCTCCCTCTAGAGGAGGTTACCAGGGCTGTGTGCACCCGTCTCCCCAAAGAGCCCGGTGGAGCACGGGCTATCTAGAGGTTCTGGCTCCATTCCTGGAGTCAGGGGAGGGCAGCTGTCAGCCGGCTGGGAGAAGGTGTGCATCAGCACGCCACTCTCTCTGACGTATGTCCTCTCATGCTGCTCAAGGGGCTAAAAGGGACCACAGAAAGCGGAAAATGCTCTTAGTGAGCCTAGATGATGGCTGCTCTAACAGCCATCCAGGTCCAGAACCCATGGGCAGATCTCCGCTGTGCAGGTACTCCACGAATACGAGGAGGAGGTAAGGCATAACCGGGCACTGTAGGGGACAGATACCATGGTAGCGGACCTAGGAGGGACATGAGCAATGCCTGAAGGAGTGGAGCACTGAGGGAGTACAGGAGGGGGTATAAACGGGGCAAGATGTCCCAAAGTAAAAAAAAAAAAAAAGAGGCTGTTTGGATGTCAATGTGTTGTACAGCAGAGATGCTGTAGGGATGTCACCATCTTATTTATCAGAGGGGCTGTTGGGATGTTACCGTGTTGTATATGAGAGAGGCTGTAGAGATGTCACTTTGTTATTTATTAGAGAGGCTGTAGGGATGTCACCGTATTAATCAGAGAGGCTGTAGGGATGTCACCATGCTCTTTATGAGAAAGGCTGCTGGGATGTCACTGTATTATTCATCAGTGAGGCTGTAGGGATGTTACCATCTTACTTATCAGAGAGACTGTAGGGATGTCACTGTGTTATTTATCAGAGAGGCTGTAGGGATGTCATTGATTTATATATCAGAGAGGCTGTTGGGATGTTGTGATGTTATTTATCAGAGAGGCTGTAGGGATGTCCTGGTGTTATTTATCAAAGAGGCTATGGGGATGTCACTGTGTTGTATATCAGAGATGCTGTACTGATATCACCCATGTTATAGATTGGAGAGGCTGTAGGGATGTCACCGTGTTAGTTTTCAGAGAGGCTGTAGGGATGTCACCATGTTATTTATCAGAGAGACTGTAGGGATGTCATAGTGTTTTTTTTATCACAAAGGCTGTAGGGATGTCACTGTGTTATTTATTAGAGAGGCTGTAGGGATGTCACTGTGTTATTTATTAGAGGGGTTGTATGGATGTCACCGTGTTATATATCAGAGAGTCTGTAGGGATGTCATAGTTTTGTATATCAGAGAAGCTATTGGGATGTGATGTGTTATTTATCAGTGAGGCCGTAGGGATGTTGTGGTGTTATTTATCAAAGAGGCTGTTTGGATGTCAATGTGTTGTACATCAGAGATGCTGTAGGGATGTTATCAAATTGTACATGAGAGATGCTGTAGGGATATCATATTGTACATGAGAGAGGCTGTAGGGATGTTATCATATTGTACATGAGAGAGGCTGCTGGGATGTCACTGTATTATTAATCAGTGAGGCTGTAGGAATGTTACCATCTTACTTATCAGAGAGACTGTAGGGATGTCACCGTGTTATTTATCAGAGAGGCTGTAGGGATGTCACCATGCTCTTTATGAGAAAGGCTGCTGGGATGTCACTGTATTATTAATCAGTGAGGCTGTAGGAATGTTACCATCTTACTTATCAGAGAGACTGTAGGGATGTCACTGTGTTATTTATCAGAGAGATTGTAGAGATGTCACCATGTTATTTATCAGAGAGGCTGTAGGGATGTCACCGTGTTATTTATCAGAGAAGCTATAGGGATGTCACTGTGTTATTTATCAGAGGGTGTTACCATGTTATTTATCAGAGAGGCTGTAGGGATGTCACTGTATTATTTATCAGAGAGGCTGTAGGGATGTCACCATGCTCTTTATGAGAAAGGCTGCTGGGATGTCACTGTATTATTCATCAGTGAGGCTGTAGGGATGTTACCATCTTACTTATCAGAGAGACTGTAGGGTTGTCACTGTGTTATTTATCAGAGAGGCTGTAGGGATGTCACTGTGTTATTTATCAGAGGGTGTTACCATGTTATTTATCAGAGAGGCTGTAGGGATGTCACTGTATTATTTATCAGAGAGGCTGTAGGGATGTCACCATGCTCTTTATGAGAAAGGCTGCTGGGATGTCACTGTATTATTCATCAGTGAGGCTGTAGGGATGTTACCATCTTACTTATCAGAGAGACTGTAGGGATATCACTGTGTTATTTATCAGAGAGGCTGTAGGGATGTCACTGTGTTATTTATCAGAGGGTGTTACCATGTTATTTATCAGAGAGGCTGTAGGGATGTCGTGGTGTTGTTTATCAAAGAGGCTATGGGGATGTCACTGTGTTCTATATCAGAGATGCTGTACTGATGTCACCCATGCTATATATTACAGAGGCTGTAGGGATGTCATCATGTTATTTATCAGAGAGGCTGTAGGGATGTCACCATGTTGTATATCAGAGGTGCTGTAGGGGTGTAACCGTGTTACAGTATTTATAAGAAAGGCTGTAGGGATGTCACCGTGTTGTATATCAGAGATGATGTCAGGATCTCATCCCTAGTATTTATCAGAGAGGCTGAAGGGATGTCACTATGTTATTTATTAGAGAGGGTATAGGGATGTCACCGTGTTATTTATTAGAGAGGGTATAGGGATGTCACCGTGTTATTTATCAGAGAGGGTATAGGGATGTCACCGTGTTGTTTATCAGAGAGGGTATAGGGATGTCACCGTGTTATTTATCAGAGAGGCTGTAGGGATGTCACCATGTTATCAGAACGGGTATAGGGATGTCACCATGTTATTTATCAGAGAGGGTATACGGATGTCACAGTGTTTTTTATCAGAACGGGTATAGGGATGTCACCATGTTATTTATCAGAGAGGGTATTGGGATGTCACAGTGTTTTTTATCAGAACGGGTATAGGGATGTCACCATGTTATTTATCAGAGAGGGTATAGGGATGAGACCATGTTATTTATCAGAGAGGCTGTAGGGATGTCACCGTGTTATTTATCAGAGAGGCTGTAGGGATGTCACCGTGTTATTTATCAGAGAGGGTGTAGGGATGTCACCATGTTATTTATCAGAGAGGGTGTAGGGATGTCACCGTGTTTTTTATCAGAGAGGCTGTAGGGATGTCACCGTGTTATTTATCAGAGAGGGTGTAGGGATGACACGATGTAATTTATCAGAGAGGGTGTAGGGATGTCACCGTGTCATTTATCAGAGAGGGTATAGGGATGAGACCATGTTATTTATCAGAGAGGGTATAGGGATGACACTGTGTTATTTATCAGAGCGGGTATAGGGATGTCACCGTGTTATTTATCAGAGAGGGTGTAGGGATGTCACTGTGTTATTTATCAGAGCGGGTATAGGGATGTCACCGTGTTATTTATCAGAGAGGGTGTAGGGATGACACCGTGTTATTTATCAGAGAGGGTATAGGGATGTCACCGTGTTATTTATCAGAGCGGGTATAGGGATGACACCGTGTTATTTATTTTATTTATTTATTTTATTTATTTAGCTTTTGTTGACCGGGTAAGTGCACTAGACAAATCCTGACTATTTTCAGGCACGACCCGGGGGAGGGGGATACAGATGAATGCCAACTGACCTTGAACCAGATTAAGCTGTTGGTGGTATTTTTAGTGAATGAGGGAAATTTGGCCAGGACACCGGGGAAATTCCCCTACTCTTTTCGATAAGTGCCATGGGATCTTTAACATCCACCTGAACTACCACCAATCCAGGCAGATGGGACCTCGGTTTAACGTCTCATCCGAAAGACGGCACCTCGGAAATGCAGCACCCTCTCATGATGCATTACAGTGTCAGTACTGGGGTATTAACCCAAGTGCCAGATGTGGGAACTGAACCCACAGCCCTCTGATCTCCCGGCCTCAGAGCCGAGTGTGCTACCTACTGAGCCACTGACACTAAATTTATCAGAGCGGGTATAGGGATGACACCACGTTATTTATCAGAGAGGGTATAGGGATGTCACCGTGTTATTTATCAGAGCGGGTATAGGGATGTCACCGTGTTATTTATCAGAGAGGGTGTAGGGATGACACGATGTAATTTATCAGAGAGGGTGTAGGGATGTCACCGTGTCATTTATCAGAGAGGGTATAGGGATGAGACCATGTTATTTATCAGAGAGGGTATAGGGATGTCACCGTGTTATTTATCTGAGTCACTGTTAAGGTGTCTATGTGTTATTTTTTTGAGAGATACTATGAAGATATTGCCTGCTGTGTTAGTTTTCAGATGGGGCTCAGGACCTGCTGATCTGTTATTCCCTTTTCTGTTTTTTTTTGCAGGTATGTTCATTATTTCAGTGGCCTTCTTTCTGGAACAATCAAGATGAACAACAAGCCGCTGTTCCTGCACCATGTGATCTTACATGGGATCCCCAACTTTGAGTCCAAAGGAGGTAACTTTATTACTGATCTGAAGTTCGCAGTATTTCTGGTGCTTTATGGTCAGCTGCTGTCTATGATCATGAATGAGCATGTGTGCGTCCTTCTGTGGTTAAATCAGACCTTCTCAAAACCTTCATGGATGCACTGGGAAAAAGGACAAGTGTCCTGTTTGCTCTCCATCAATAAATTTCCAATTTTAATTTAAAAATGCTTTTGTTTATTCTAAGAAGCTGCTAGCAAATGTGTTGCTATTCTCTGACTAAATGATCACACTTATGGGTCTTACCGGGGGATCCATCCATCCATATTGAGCTTCCACTGAGCATGCTTATTCAGTCATGTGATGTGAGAACAGCTCAAAGAAATTCCCACGCACTCCGTTACACAACGTGCCCTGTCTCAACACAAAACCAGAGCCCAGAAAAAAAAGGCCCACTGGAGTGCAGTCAGAATCTTTAACAGTGAAAACTGGTTCAGACAATGCAAAACAATCACTGGCGCAGAAACAACGAGGAACAGCTTAACTCTTCTACGTATCAGCATCGTACATGCCTTCTTCAGGGAGTTGAGTTCAGGCTAAAAGCATTCTTCTCTATATATAGTCATGCCTATAAATAGTCACAAGATCACATTTTAATTAATGATATGGCGAAGGACTATATAGCACAGTACGGATATTTTGTTGACCAGCTGCAGAACTAGAGGAAAACAAAATGCTACCCAAATAATTACTCTTTAAATAAAAACATAAATTAATAAGTGGATAGGTTTCGGCTACAATGTTCTGATTTAAAGTCTCAGTTTATTGCCAGGGGATAGTCTCAAACTGTTAAACAGCACTTAAACTGTAAACAAGAAAAGGCCATATCTAGGAGTCTATTTTTATACCCTGAACAGGAGGGATAAATAATGAAATGCCTTTAACTTCTGTCATACAGTATAATGGTTCATCAAGTCAGTTTAGAAACACTGTATTACAAAATTCGTACATTGTATCAAGTAGCTACCATAAAGGGACCTGGTTGGACCTGGACCCTGGTCTCGATTCTGTTACTCCAGAGCACAAAATTTGGGAGAGCTTACACAAAGGCCCCCATATTAAAACGGATAATGTAGCACTAACCAGGTTAGAACTGCACAAACTGTGTATAGAGCTGGCTGTTTGGGAGGGGCCATGTTCAGAGGTCCCTGGTGTGTCCCGACAGTGTGACCATGCAGAATATACCACTGCACCTATGCAAATTAGGGATCCCTCTTGCATAAAGGGTGCAGTGGTGTATTCAACAGTTTCAGTAGTGCTAAACAGCTGCCATCCCAGCGCTGTTTAATAGTGCCGAAACCCTGCCCTTAAGTGAGTTCAATGGCTGCGCCTCACCCATGCTGGCAGTGTCCTTATGTTCCCTGCCATCTAGTGATCCCCTCCACCCCCAATCACTCATGCCATTCATAATCTGTATTTTTCCCAGTGTTCAGTGGTCCCCCCCGATCAACCATGGCTGTAATAATATGCATTTTCCCTGGTATACAGTAGTCTCCCCACCCCTAGCTGTCCCCCCATGCTGTTCATAACTATTATTTTTCCTGGCATGTAGTGATCCTCCGCCCCCTAATCACCCATGCTGGTAGTAATCCTCTCTTCACCTAGTGGATAGAGGTGACCCCCCTGAACAGGTGCTAATCCCCACTCCATACTACAGGGCTGCATGCACCACCTCTCCCTGGATGCCAGTCCATTTTCAGGACAATGACAGCAAGTGGCACAGCCCTCTGCTCACCTCCTCAGCCCCTTCCCCCGAGTATCAGTGAATGATTGTGACTACAAAAGACTCACGATCGCTCACTGACAGTCAGACAGCAGCTGCCAAGGAGGTCTGCAGAGGGCTGTACCTGATGCCATCCCTGTCCTTACTATGAGCCGGTGTCTGGGTGAGGGGGGTGTTGGGCAGTGGTTATGGAGCAGGTGGCTCGGGGGGGGGGGACACTAGCCACCATGGAAAATGAGGATTATTACCAGCATGGGTGATCAGGTTGGGATGACCACTGGACATCTGGGGAAATATGGATTACTACTGGCATGGTGATCACAGGATAAGGGGACCACTGGACATCTGGGGAAATATGGATTACTACTGGCATGGTGATCACAGGATAAGGGGACCACTGGACATCTGGGGAAATATGGATTACTACTGGCATGGTGATCACAGGATAAGGGGACCACTGGACACCAGGGGAAATATGGATTACTACTGGCATGGTGATCACAGGATAAGGGGACCACTGGACACCAGGGGAAATATGGATTACTACTGGCATGGTGATCACAGGATAAGGGGACCACTGGACACCAGGGGAAATATGGATTACTACTGGCATGGTGATCACAGGATAAGGGGACCACTGGACATCTGGGGAAATATGGATTACTACTGGCATGGTGATCACAGGATAAGGGGACCACTGGACATCTGGGGAAATATGGATTACTACTGGCATGGTGATCACAGGGATAAAGGGGACCACTGGACATCTGGGGATATGGATTACTACTGGCATGGTGATCACAGGATAAGGGACCACTGGACATCTGGGGAAATATGGTTACTACTGGCATGGTGATCACAGGATAAGGGGACCACTGGACATCTGGGGAAATATGGATTACTACTGGCATGGTGATCACAGGATAAGGGGACCACTGCACACCAGGGGAAATATGGATTACTACTGGCATGGTGATCACAGGATAAGGGGACCACTGCACACCAGGGGAAATATGGATCACTACTGGCATGGTGATCACAGGATAAGGGGACCACTGGACACCTGGGGAAATATGGATCACTACTGGCATGGTGATCACAGGATAAGGGGACCACTGGACATCTGGGGAAATATGGATTACTACTGGCATGGTGATCACAGGATAAGGGGACCACTGGACATCTGGGGAAATATGGATTACTACTGGCATGGTGATCACAGGATAAGGGGACCACTGGACACCAGGGGAAATATGGATCACTACTGGCATGGTGATCACAGGATAAGGGGACCACTGGACATCTGGGGAAATATGGATCACTACTGGCATGGTGATCACAGGATAAGGGGACCACTGGACATCTGGGGAAATATGGATCACTACTGGCATGGTGATCACAGGATAAGGGGACCACTGCACACCAGGGGAAATATGGATCACTACTGGCATGGTGATCACAGGATAAGGGGACCACTGCACACCAGGGGAAATATGGATCACTACTGGCATGGTGATCACAGGATAAGGGGACCACTGCACACCAGGGGAAATATGGATCACTACTGGCATGGTGATCACAGGATAAGGGACCACTGCACCAGAAATATGGATCACTACTGGCATGGTGATCACAGGATAAGGGACCACTGGACACCAGGAAATATGGATCACTACTGGCATGGTGATCACAGGATAAGGGGACCACTGGACACCAGGGGAAATATGGATCACTACTGGCATGGTGATCACAGATAAGGGACCACTGGACACCAGGGGAAATATGGATCACTACTGGCATGGTGATCACAGGATAAGGGGACCACTGGACATCTGGGGAAATATGGATGACTACTGGCATGGTGATCACAGGATAAGGGGACCACTGCACACCAGGGGAAATATGGATTACTACTGGCATGGTGATCACAGGATAAGGGGACCACTGCACACCAGGGGAAATATGGATCACTACTGGCATGGTGATCACAGGATAATGGGACCACTGCACACCAGGGGAAATATGGATCACTACTGGCATGGTGATCACAGGATAAGGGGACCACTGCACACCAGGGGAAATATGGATCACTACTGGCATGGTGATCACAGGATAAGGGGACCACTGCACACAAGGGGAAATATGGATCACTACTGGCATGGTGATCACAGGATAAGGGGACCACTGCACACCAGGGGAAATATGGATCACTACTGGCATGGTGATCACAGGATAAGGGACCACTGGACACCAGGAAATATGGATGACTACTGGCATGGTGATCAAGGATAAGGGACCACTGGACACCAGGGAAATATGGATCACTACTGGCATGGTGATCACAGGATAAGGGGACCACTGGACATCTGGGGAAATATGGATCACTACTGGCATGGTGATCACAGGATAAGGGGACCACTGGACATCTGGGGAAATATGGATCACTACTGGCATGGTGATCACAGGATAAGGGGACCACTGGACATCTGGGGAAATATGGATGACTACTGGCATGGTGATCACAGGATAAGGGGACCACTGGACATCTGGGGAAATATGGATGACTACTGGCATGGTGATCACAGGATAAGGGGACCACTGGACATCTGGGGAAATATGGATGACTACTGGCATGGTGATCACAGGATAAGGGGACCACTGGACATCTGGGGAAATATGGATCACTACTGGCATGGTGATCACAGGATAAGGGGACCACTGCACACCAGGGGAAATATGGATCACTACTGGCATGGTGATCACAGGATAAGGGGACCACTGCACACCAGGGGAAATATGGATCACTACTGGCATGGTGATCACAGGATAAGGGGACCACTGGACATCTGGGAAATATGGATCACTACTGGCATGGTGATCACAGGATAAGGGGACCACTGGACATCTGGGGAAATATGGATTACTACTGGCATGGTGATCACAGGATAAGGGGACCACTGGACATCTGGGGAAATATGGATTACTACTGGCATGGTGATCACAGGATAAGGGGACCACTGGACATCTGGGGAAATATGGATCACTACTGGCATGGTGATCACAGGATAAGGGGACCACTGGACATCTGGGGAAATATGGATCACTACTGGCATGGTGATCACAGGATAAGGGGACCACTGGACATCTGGGGAAATATGGATCACTACTGGCATGGTGATCACAGGATAAGGGGACCACTGGACATCTGGGGAAATATGGATCACTACTGGCATGGTGATCACAGGATAAGGGGACCACTGGACATCTGAAATATGGATCACTGGCATGGTGATCACAGGATAAGGGGACCACTGGACATCTGGGGAAATATGGATTACTACTGGCATGGTGATCACAGGATAAGGGGACCACTGGACATCTGGGGAAATATGGATTATGAACAACATGTGCGATCAGGGGGTGGGGGGACCACTAGACACCATGGAATCATTGATTTCTTTTTTTTCTATTTACAGTTGTTCTGCCTTGTTCGTCCTGACCGGTCCCCGCTCAGCCCTGTCACCTGACTTCTCTGTGGCTTACCTCCCCACTGCTGTCCTCTGCCGCAGGACTCTCTGGGAGGTGCCTGGTCACTCATGTGGGGCCTGCAAGGGATAAGACATCATTTTGCAGTTGAGAATTTGTTAATCCTGGTTTTCACCCTGGGCCCACCTCGCATGCAATGGGTACGACGCGTGAGCTCTGCCTCTGTGGGAATGCCCTCGGCACCCTACATGTGGGGTTCCCTTCCCCTCTGTGGTCTCACAGCACTGCCAACCAGACACCTCCAAGTAGCAGATAAACAGTGGAATGCACTTCCACACTCCCCAAGGGAGGAGAGCTGTCGGAGGGATGCTCAGTCCTTCCTCTCCTGGTCGACCCCTAAGCAACCGGCATCTGTTCCTGAGCCAGGGTTGATGGCATGGCAGGAGGTAAAGCACCCATCACTGCAGCTCGCTACACCACTGGGTCAGTCTTACTCACTGATGGTTATACCCAGCATGGGCACTAAGGGTCTGTGTAGCAGGCTTTTAGGCCCATAATGGGCATGCAGATGGCTCCCTGGCACCTGGCATGCCCAGTGGGCTCATTAGCATGCTACGGCTGAATATGGCCTCCAGGAACCCTGGTGCTGTCCTGTTTGGGTAACGCTATCTCCAGTGGGCTCCCTTGTGGGCCATACTCAGGCTGGAACTGTCTCAGTGTATTGCATAGTCACTGTACGCTGTGCTGTCAAAGCCCAATGTTCAGACAGTGCATCGCGGTCAGAGCATGTTAACTGTCTGAATATTCAAGGGCCTGTTCTGTGCAGTGCAGTACTACTAGCTGGCTCTTAATATGGGTGCCAAAGTCTTTATATGGAAACGTAGGGGAGTTTTGCCATCCATGGTTGTTTCTGTACCACTGTTTTTTTTTTTTTAATTGCTTGAACCAGTTTTTGCTATTAAAGATTCTGACTCGACTCTACTCCAGTGTGCTGTTTATATGTTCTGGACTCATCAAGTGACTTGTGATTGCAAAGGCTGCGTTGAGTTTCAACTGAGTGTGCTTATCCTGTCAGGTGACTTGTGACTGCAGGGTCCGTGTTAGGTTCACACCGAGTAAGCTTATCCCATCAGGTGACTTGTGACTGCAGGGTCCGTGTTAGGTTCACACCGAGTAAGCTTATTCCGTCAGGTGACTTGTGACTGCAGGGTCAGTGTAAGGCTCACACTGGGTGACCTTACCTGTCAGGTGACTTGTGACTGCAGGGTCCGTGTTAGGTTCACACCGAGTAAGCTTATCCTGTCAGGTGACTTGTGACTGCAGGGTCCGTGTTAGGTTCACACTGAGTAAGCTTATCCTGTCGGTGACTTGTTACTGCAGGGTCCGTGTTAGGTTCACACTGAGTAAGCTTATCCTGTCGGTGATTTGTGACTGCAGGGTCCGTGTTAGGTTCACACTGAGTAAGATTATCCTGTCAGGTGACTTGTGACTGCAGGGTCAGTGTTAGGCTCACACTGGGTGACCTTAGCTGTCAGGTGACTGATGACTGCAGGGTCCTTTTTAGGCTCAACCTGAGCGAACTCATTCCGTCCAGTGACACAAGGCTGTGGGGTCCATGTGTTAGGCTCTTATTGAACAAGCTTATCCTATTAAGTGACTCAAGACTGCAAGGTCCTTGTTAGGCTCACACTGAGTGAACTTATTCTGTCAGGTGACTCACGACTGCAGAGTCAGTGTTAGGCTTACACTGAGTGAACTTATCCTACCTGGAAAAGTATGCCTTTTTGCAGATGACACAAAGATCTGCAACAGGGTTGATACACAAGGAGGTGTGGAAAGGATGAAAAGGGACTTGGCAAGGTTGGAGGAATGGTCAAAAGTATGGCAGCTAGGATTCAATGCAAAGAAGTGCAAAATAATGCACCTGGGAAACAAGAACCAAGGGGAAGAATACACAGTGGGTGGGGAGGTAATAACAACAACAGAAAAGGAAAGGGACCTGGGGGTAATCATATCAGATGACCTTAAGGTTAGCAAGCAATGTGAGAAGGCAGTAGGGAGGCTGGGGGTATACTGGGATGTATAGGGAGGCATCATCAGCAGAAAACAGGAAGTTGTTATCCCTCTGTACAGACAGTTGGTGAGACCCCATCTGGAGTACTGTGTCCAGTTCTGGAGACCCCATCTCCATGAGGACATAGACAGGATAGAGGCAGTCAGAGGAGGGCAACTAAAATGGTGCAGGAGTCTGCAAGAGAAGCCGTATGAGGAGAGACTAAAGGAGCTTAATATGTATACCCTTGAGGAAAGAAGGAGAGGAGGACATGATAGAAACCTTTAAGTACCTCAGTGGAATCAACAAAGTCCAAGAAGGGTAGCATCTTTCAGAAAAAGAGACTTGCAAGAACAAAGGACACAATTCAAAGATAGAAGGAGGGCGGTTCAGGGCAATGTGAGGAAGTATTATTTCACAGAGAGGGTAGTGGATGCATGGAACAGCCTTCCTGAGGAGGTTGTGGGGTCTAAAACTGTAGGAGAATTCAAGAATGCATGGGACAGACATAAGGCAATTCTTGTTGGGGGTAAGAAGAAATAGGCTGTTGGTTAACTAGGATCTGCGGCCTATCCTGTAGGTAGGGAAATGGGCAGACTAGATGGGTCTAGCGGTCCTTATCTGCCGTCAAAGTCTATGTTTCTATGGTGACTTGAGACTGAGAGGTCAGTGTTAGACTCACACTGAGTGAACATATCCTGTCAGGTGACTCCAGATTGCAAGGTCCTTGTTAGGCTCATAGAAACATAGACTTTGACGGCAGATAAGGACCGCTTGCTCCACCCAGTCTGCCCATTTCCCTACCTAATGGATAAGCTGCAGATCCTAGTTAACCAGCAGCCTTCTTCCTTCTACCCCTCACTAGAATTGCCTTATGTCTGTCCCATGCATTCTTAAATTCCCCCACTGTTTTTGACCCCACAACCTCCTCAGGGTGGCCGTTCCATGTATCCAACACCGTCTCTGTGAAAAAATACTTCCTCACATTACCCATGAGTCGTCCCCCCTCTATCTTCAGATTGCGTTTCCTTGTTCTTGCACATCTCTTTTTCTGAAAGATGCTACCCTCTTGGACTTTGTTGATTCACATGAGGTACAGTGCCCCCTTTATTATCCGCCCAACTTTGTGCCACTGTTTTCTGGCGTATAAGACAGAGTGATGGATAATAGAGGGTGTATGTTAAATGATGGCACCTGTAATGTTAAAAAATGTTAAACATTATATCTGGGTGATATATTTTATTTTATTAAGTGAAAAAATTGTTATTAAAAACATGCTCATGCATACAGTACAGTATTTAAAAAAGTCACAAGTGACCCAGGAAGTGAGATACTGGTAGACTCAATGGTACTGTACATTCAGAAGCTGTAAGCGAGTTGGAATTGGTACTCTGCCTAGTGGAGTGGAAAAGGGAGTGGGTAATCCAGAGAAGGATGTCCCTGTACTTGTTGCTAATTCCAGTAGGAGGAGGAGGACTTATGTTCTGTGGTTTAAAGCAGGGAGGAGCTGAGTACTGTGAGAGTGCTTTGTGTCTGATTATGAACCCTCTAAAAAGATCAGGTGGACAGAGTTGTTGAGTGCACCAGAGAGATGCAGGTGCCTCAGAGGAGGAACAAAATAGAGAAAAGAAATGTCTCCATGCAGGTCAGCTAGGCATACCATTAGAAGCCGTATTCACTTTATACACACCGACTCAGTCATTGCATCTGCCACTGACTTCCTGGTTCCCACTTCTGTGTAAGCCACACCACCAGCACCCCTGCGCACTACACAAGATGTGTCTGTATAAAAACAATATACTGTATCCCCTAATAAGGCCAATGCAGATCGGAAGATATACGGACGACTGATTGGATTGTGAGGAGTTACGAGGGGGTGCGACATGCAAGCAATAATACCCGACAGGGTTGGCGATATAGGCAATACGGACCGCCATGAGGCGTAATGAGATCCGGCGCTGCAGGCGGGAGGGCCTTATACCCTGGCAGTCAGCCTGCTCACTCCACCCTGGAGAGTATTTGGCTTAGAAAATAGGCATCTGTGTAAATTTTAATAGGTTATTGAATAAAAGAGATATTATTTTGAAATTGGATAGAAACAGCAGAAAACTGTTTTTGTGGTAAAATAGTCCTTTGTTTTTGTGCTGTTCCATCTGCTGTTGCACCCTCCCAGCTATTCTGTTGTAATTATCCCCACCCCCTCCCCCCACACACCACTGTTTAGGAAAGCACAGAAGGAGTATTTTTTGAAGTTTCCCCCAAACAGTTCATTTTGGTACAGTATTTTAAAATGCTTAACTCCCACAGTTTTTTTTTTTTGAGGCAGTTTAACTAAGGTAATGGAGAGATAATGAAAGGCGAGTTGGGAGTGTGAGTGTTAACAGGTGCCAGTTGTTCAGTTTCCCGGTCCTCCCTGCCTGCTGTAACTTCCAGGATTCGGTTATTTCTGTTTTTTAATTTTGTTTTATGAGTTCCCGATCCTCGCTGCCTTGCATGAGGTTCGGGAGTGTGACAAGGAGCGTCCGGTTTGTCCAGCGAGAGCGAGTGAGCCTGCCTACCGAACCAGAGGAGCCATAAGTTAAATCAGTCAGTGACAAGAATGAGCTACATACCGTGGGCATGTTAGGAGGGATTTGTATTCGGTGGAAATGTTTTCTCTTATCATCGCGCATGACCGCTTTAGAGCTGTGATGGTGGGAAGTCTGCAAGTGCACTGTGACACTGAACGAGGAGGGGAACATCAGACGCAAGGTGCAACTTGTGTTTATTTTTTTTAACATGTCAGGTTTGTCAGGAGAAAAAACTGGTTGGTGGAGATCGGGGCATGGTCTCTCTCGCAGATGGAGACATGCTGACAGAGTGTGACCAGAGAAGTGAGCAAGGGACTGTGACCTGATAGCAGGATTTGTTTTAATTTGTGTCTGCGGCAAAGCGCTTGAGTCTAAAATTGTTTTGTTATGGTAACGGTCGCGAAACACATTGCAAAAATGGGTCTGTGGGGGTTAGTAGCCTTGTCCGTTGACCCGCTAAGGTGGTTGTCTCGTGAGTGGGGGGACTGCTGCTCTCAACATCGCGTTGTCGGGTAACGGCAGTACGAGGCATAGGACAAGGGGAAAAAAACTGTAAATTTGTAGTTTATGTGCATTTTGTTAGGGCAGACAGGTGGTGTGCCAATGAAGAAGGGAGCATTAGGTGGCCAGTTTCTCTTGCTAAGTGAGAGAAAACAAATGGCGGGGATTTGAATTCAATTAGGTGCTTTCAGCCAATGACAAAACAGGCCGGGCACAAAGATACTGCAGAGGGTGAAGGGGCAGTGATGCTGGCACTTTTTATTTCCTGGTCGTCTATTGAAAGTTAATGTACCCCCTCAGCAGGGGTACCAGCCAATCAGAGACCAGGAAATAAAAAGCCCATTTTCTAAACAGTACTGTACAGTGCAGCACTCGCCTTGTATGGCCAAGATGCTCCTACAAAGTTATTTTTTCTATAAGAACACAAATAAATTTGATTTAAAAACATTGGTGATTTTCGAGCCCATTACGCAGTGCATGTGATGCAAGACGCCAGATGGCTTGGATGGCAGAAGAAGGAGGAGGGAAATTACAATGGGAGATATAGCAGTTGGGCGAAATAAAATGCTGGTGGATGGCAGACACAGAGGGAGGTGGATGAAAGAGGGAATTAACATGGGGATTTGTCGGGACATGAGGTGAGACTGGCAGTAACAGAGGGTGGCGGATAATCGAGGGACGGATAAGTGAGGGAGCACTGTACTTGAAAATTTCTATCATGTCCCTCCTCTCCCTCCTTTCCTCGAGGGTATACATATTAAGCTTCTTTAGTCACTCTTTGTATGGTTTCTGGTGCAGACCCTGCACCATTTTTGTTGCCCTCCTCTGAATTGCCTCCATCCTGTCTATGCCCTTGTGGAGATGGGGTCTCTAGAACTGCATGCAGTACTTTAGATAGGGTTTCACCAACTGTCTGTACAGAGGGATGACAACTTCCTGTTTTCTACTGGTGATGCCTCTCCCTGTGCATCCCAGTATCCCCCCAGCCCTCCTTGCTGCCCTCTCACATTGCCTGCCTACCTTTAGGTCATCTGATATGACTGCCCCACGTCCCTTTCCATTTTTGTTGTTGTTAGTACCTCCTCCCCCCATTGTGTACTCTTTCCCTGGGTTTTGTTTCCCATGTGCATTACTTTGCACTTCTTTGCATTGAATCTAAGCTTCCACACTTTTGATCATTCCTCCAACTTTGCCAAGGCAAGGCTCACACTGAGGGACCTTGTCCTGTCAGGTGAGTTGAGACTGTGGGTTCAGTGTTGGGCTCACACTGAGTGAACTTATCCTGTCAGGTGACTCACGACTGCTGAGTCAGTGTTAGGCTCACAGTGAGTGAACTTATCCTACCTGGTGACTTAAGACTGCAGGTTCAGTGTTAGGCTCATACTGTGTGAACTTATCCTGTCAGCAGACTTGAGATTGCAGGGTCCTTGTTAGGCTCACATTGAGTGAGGTTATCTTGTCAGGTGACTCACGACTGCAGAGTCAGTGTTAGGCTCACACTGAGTGAACATATCCTACCTGGTGATTTGAGACTGCGGGTTCAGTGTTCGGCTCACACTGTGTGAACTTATCCTGTCAGGAGACTTGAGATTGCAGGGTTCTTGTTAGGCTCACGCTGAGCGAGCTTATTCTGTCAGGTGACTTGAGACTGCAGGGTTCTTGTTAGGCTCACGCTGAGTGAGGTTATCCTGTCAGGTAACTTGAGACCATGGGGTCAGTGTTAGGCTCACACTGAGTGAACTTATCCTGTCAGATGACTTGAGACTGCAGGATCCTTGTTAGGCTCACACTGTGTGTGCTTATCCTGCCGAGTGACTCCAGGCTGTGGGGTCCGGATTGAACTTATACAAAGCATGATTCTCCTGTCAGGTAACTCGAGGCTGTGGAGTCCGTGTTGAGCGTATACTGAACATGCTTATCTCTTCAGGTGACTTGAGGCTGTGGGGTCTGTGTTGAGCTTATACAGGGTATGCTTCTCCTGTCAGGTGACTTGAGATTGCTGGGTCTGTGTTAGGCTCTTACTGAGTGAGCTCTTCCTTTGTAGTGACATGAGGCTGTGGGTTCTCTGTTGGGTTTATACTGAGCATGCTTCTTCTGTTAGGTGACTTGCAACTGCAGGGTCCTTGTTAGGCTCACACTGAGTGAACTTAATATGTCAGGTGACTCGAAGTTGTGGGGTCTGTGTTAAGTTTGCTGAATACTGACTCATACATCGGGCAAGGGTGTGGGTGGAGGGAAGGGCCACTGAACACCAGGGACAGATTTATTAACAACTTTGGGCCGTCAATCGCTGGTGGGGGGGTGATCAGCTGGGGGCTGTCGGAGAACTACTAGCACCAGGCAAAGATATATTTTGTCAAATCGGGCTGGCGATCTGCGGGGAGGGGCAGGGTGTTACCACTAGATGCCAGGGTAACTTCTTTTGTGTAAGCAGGCCAGTGATCATGGGGGACAACTAGACACCAGGGATTCATTATAGTTTTGCCAGGCATAGGATCGGGTTAGGTGGGAGGGACCACTAGGCACCAGAGACATGTTATATCTTACCGGGCATGGGATCGTGTTGGGGGGGAGGGAACACTGGCCCCAGGGAATGGTGTTCTTTGACATTATGGGGGATCAGGTTGAGGGGACCCTTGGACACCAGGCAACTTATTTGTTTATACTCGGGCCAGCAATCCCAGTGGAGGGACCACTAGCATTGGGGAAATGTATTTTTATCTAATCGGGCTTACGATCAGCGATCACTGGGGGGCCATTAGCACCAGGGAAAACTTCTATTGTAACAACTGGGCCTGCGAACAGCTGGGGGAGAGGGGACCACTGGCACCAGGAAAAATGCATATAGAAATATTGAAATAAAGAATATAGAAGTTGACAGCAGATAAGGACCGCCAGGCCCATCCAGTCTGCCCATTTTTTTCTACGTGATGAATGTGCCATAATAGGGCTCTACTTTGTCACTGGCCTGCTTATTCATACTCATCTGTATTAGTCCCTTGTGCCTATCCCATGCCTGTTTCAAGTCTTGCACTGTATTCATTTTCACCACCTCCTGGGCAGGCTGTTCAATTCATCTACCACCCTTTCTGTGAAAAAACACTTCCTCACATTACCCCTTAATTGGCCTCCTTCCAATCTCATGCTGTGTCCTCTTGTCCTGATATTTTTTTTTACTGAAACATGTTAGACTCTTTCACCTTGTTAATGCCTTTAAGATATTTGAATGCCTTGATCACATCCCCTCTCTCTCCCTCCTTTGCTCTAGGGTATACATATTGAGCTCCTTTAATCTGACCTCATATGACTTCTGTAGCAGTCTCTGCACCATTTTGGTTGCTCTTCTCTGGACTGTCTCCATCCTGTCAATGTCCTTGTCGAGGTGTGGCCTCCAGTACTGTACACAGTACTCTAGTTGGGGCCTAACCAGTGTCTTGTAAAGAGGGATCATTACCTCCCTCCTACGGCTTTTGATACCCCAACTTATACATCTCAACATCCCTCTAGCATTTCCTACTGCATTTGTGATCTGCTTGGATGCTTTCAGGTCATCTGTGATGATGATGTTGATGCTCAAGTCTCTTTCTTCCCTTGTGATTGCCAGCAACACCCCCCCCCCCAACATATAGGTAGCTTTAGGGATTCTCTTCCCCACATGCATGATTTTGCACTCTTCAGATCATTTCTCCAGTTTTTCTAGGTCTCTTCTCATCCTACCCACCCCACCCCATCTGGATCATCAACGCTTTTGCAGATCTTGGTGTCATCTGCAAAAAGGCAAACTTTTCCCTCCAGTCCAACTGCAATGTCTCTGATGAAGATACTGAAGAAGACTGGCCCCAGGACCTATCCCTGAGGCACCCCACTTGTGACATGCATCTCTTCTGACTGGATACCATTAACCACCACTCTCTGTGTTCTGCCTGTCAACCAGTTCGCCACCCAATTGACCAACTTTTGACCCATCCCAAGACTACCTAGCTTGTTAATCTTCTATGTGGAACAGTATCGAAAGCTTTGCTGAAGTCAAGGTAGGTGACATCAACTGCACCAGCTTGGTCCACCACTCTGGTGACCCAGTCGAAGAAATCAATCAAATTAGTTTGACAAGACCTTCCTGCTGCAAACCCATGCTGTCTTGGATCTTGTGCTCCTATGAATTCCAGGTGTTCCACAATCCTTTCCTTAAGGAGTGTCTCCATGATCTTGCCCACCACTGAGGTAAGACTGATCTGCCTCCTCCCTGCTGCCACTCTTGTGAAGCAGGATCACGTGAGCCCTTTTCCAGTCCTGGACCTCTCCTTTGCTCAGAGACTCACTAAACGGCTCTGCCAGTGGCTCTGCTAGTTCCACCCTCAGTTCCTTTAATACCCTGGGATGTATGCCATCTGGTCTCATTGCCTTGTCCACCCTGAGTTTTGCAAGATCTTGTAGGGCCCTTTCTTTTGTGAAGGGACTTGTGTTCACCTCCTTCCCCACCTGTGTCTATGGTGTTGATTTGTGGGCCCTGTCTTCCTTTTCCTCAGTAAATATGTAGCAGAATTATCTATTTAGGATAGATGCCTTTCCTCGGTCCTCTTCCACACACTCCCCATTATCCCCTTTGATCTTAGCAATAGCCCCTCTGGACTTTCTCCTTTCACTAATGTATCTGTAGAATGTCTTGTCCCCTTCCCTCACTGTTTGTGCCAGTGTTTCCTCAGTATGGGCCTTTGCTTGTCTTAATGCTTTCCCGGCTTCCTTTAGAGAACTCTGGTATGCCTCCCTATTTTCATCCCATTGCGTTCCCTTATATTTCTTGAAGGCCAACCTTTTGGCTCTGACTTTCTCTGCTACAGGTTTTGAGAACCAAAGTGGTTTTCTTCTTCTTTGGCCCTTGGTTTTCTCCCTAACACAATGGGCTGTTACTTCAACTATTGCGTCTTTAATACTTGCCAACTTCGCCTCTACTCCCTCTCCTTTATTTCTTCTTGCCAGGGCTAGTTTGACCCCCTCACCCATCTTACCAAAGTCAGCTCCTCCGAAGTCCAATATTTTTGCCTTGGTATGGGTTGATTGTGTTCTAGTGGCCAAATTGAACCATACCATGTGATAGTCACTGGACCCCAGGTGACAGATCTGTGATCCTTTCCCCATTTGTTAGTATGAGATCCAGGATAGCCCTGTCTCTTGTGGGATTTTGTACCAGTTGTTTTGAGGCCCTCCCCCTGCAGGGTATCCACTATGTCCTTAGTTCTGGTGGATGTTCCAGCTGGTATTGACCAATCTGCATCTGGCATGTTGAAATCTCCCATCAGCAGAACCTCCCTCTTTGTTGCCATGTTTTGTATATCTTCTGTCAGTAATCTGTCTATTTCTTCCCCTGGTCTCGAGGTCTGTAGAGAACCCCCAGTTCAGCTGTCCCATTTCCTGTTTCCAGGGTGATCCACAATTCCTCTGAGTCCTCATGCATATTCTGAATTTCGGTTACTTTAATATTTTCTTTTACATAAAGGGCCACTTCTGCCCCTTTCCTTTCCCCTTGGTCTCTTCTGAACAGTACATAGTCAGGTATTGTAGTCTCTTAAGTGTGGTTATTGGTAAACCATGTCTCGCTTATGGCTACTATGTCCAGTTTAGCCTCTGTCATTGTTGCCTCCAGGTCTAGAATCTTGTTTCTCAGACTGCAGACATTTGTGTACATGATTTTCCATTGGCCAGTTTATGATTTGTTAGCTATGGGGGGAAGTCTGGCTTTTCCCTTGTGCATTGTATGACATATGGGGTACGTCGGCATGAGTGCGGGTGGGAGGAGGGACCACTGGACACCAGGGACTGAGGGCTGCCTATCAGGCAGGGGCTGGGGAGGGGCTCTCTATGCTTTGGCACAGCCTATGTAAATGGGCTCATAATGGGTATGCAACTGGCCACATAGTACCATGCGTGCCCAATGGGCTCATTTACATAGCTGCTTTTGTGAATTCCGAATAGCACACCTGTGCTAATCATTGCGGGGATGTACTACTAGCTGCATGTTGGAGTGGCACTAGTGGGGTTAGCGGTAGCAGTAATGGTGTTAGTGCTGACTTGTCCTGGCCCTATTCGCAGTCGGATAGTGCAGGTGCGTTATCCAACTGTGAATAGCAACGTTTGATGCCTAGGCAATCGCAAAGCGCAATGGAAACTTTTTAGCTGTGGTTTGTGATTTTTTTGTGAATATGGCCTCTGATCTTTTGTTTGCTGGCCCCACTGCCCTTCCAGACTAACTACAATCACAGAGGACTAAACGTAGCCCTGGGAGAACAGCGGTACTTGCAAACATCTGATTTGAGCTTATAAAAGTTCTAGCATGTACTGCAGGGTATTAAATCTTGGAGCGCTGCGGCTCTGCTGTGACGTCTGAAATGGGGACGTCTAGGACTTAGAGTTACAGCAAATGTCAGCTTGCAAGTCAACAAAATCAGCCTGATATAATGTACTATAAAGCTGTAAACAAGAAGTAGAAAATTTATTTTTTGCACACAGAGGGCAAATTGGGGCCAGCCCCACAGCTGAATGTGGGGCCCTTAGGGCTTACAGTTCTCCTTTAAGGTTACTCATATACAGTTACACACTCACATACACACATAAACCCAAAGTAATATGTATAGAGCTAGTATCATCATGTTAATAACAATGTTATCCATTTTTTCTTGTGTTTTTGTTTTTAAACGTGTTCAGGATGCCGCCCATTTCTGAAAATCTACCAAGCCATGCAGCCTGTCTACACATCAGGAATCTAGTAAGTACTGACTTTCTAACCCCCTCCCCAAAAAAATGGTCTGTTTATGTACAGAGGGGGATTCCCTTAGACCTACAGTACCAAGCCATGCAGCCTGTCTACATATCTGGAATCTAGTAATTACTGACTCTCTACCTTCCTCACTCACTACACTGGTGCTCTGTACAGTGGAGGACACTTTCAGCCCTACCAAACCATGCAGCTAGTCTACACATCAGGAATCAGGTGAGTACTGATTCTCTACCCCGCCCCTCCCCACACACTGATGCTCTGTACAGAGAAGAACTCCCTCAGACAAACCATGCAGCCCATCTACGTACAGTATCTGGAATCTAGTGAGTACTGACTCTCTACCCTGCCCTTCCCCCTCCCCACAGTGGTGCTCTGTACAGAGGAAGACTCCCTCAGATCTAGCAAACCATGCCGCCAGTCTATACATCAGGATTCGGGTGAGTACTGACTCTCTACCTCACCTCCTCTTCCAACACCAGTGTTCTATATAGAGCACAACTCTCATTGACCCACCAAACTATGCAGCCAGTCCACACATCAGGAATCTAGCAGTTACTAACACTCTACCCCCTACTCTGGTGCTCTATACTGAGCACGGCTCCCACAGACCCACCAACCCATTCAGCCAGTCTACATGTAACCCCTAGATGGCGCTATCCCAGGGGCTACTACCCCTGCCTGATTTGCCACTAACAGGTTGAGGGGCCTGGATCTAATGGCGGGTGCCTCCACCCAGAGGTCAGGGTTTGCAATAGTTAAACTAACTTGGTCACAGCCCTCTGGGACACTGCAACCCCTTTCTTCCCACTAGTAGCCCACACAATATATCAGAATTACCTTCACAGTATACACTTACCTCAGGTCTGGTTCCGCACTGGGACCTCCTGTGAAATGAGATACAGTGCAACAATCACAGTACGTGCTTTAACATAGACAAATACCTCAGGCAGTATAACTTTGCTGAAACAAGCAGCTCTGATTTATTTAGGGGGATATAACAAGGACAGGGGGAAATCAGGTTAATTAGCTTATCACTCTAATAATCTACCTATGGCTCTGTGCACAGGCCTATCCCTATCAGTTACTGTCCCTGGGTACCCAAGCCCTAGTGGCTAGTCCAAACCGTGGCAGCTGGCAGGGGCCCTTTCACACAGAGAAAAGGAGAATTAAACAGTCAGCAGTACAGTAATTCCATTTGGATTTAATGTGTAATTCAACAGGGAGCACCTGAATTAGTACTCACGACCTCCAAATAAGATAGGGTCCTTCAATGTCAGCAGGGCTCACTTGAGGTACACAAACCTCTTCACACATCCATATAAAAGAAAGCACTATACCAGGCAGGCTGCATCTGTATCCGATCGCATTACTGCATAATACCTGGAGAACACACAGCAGATTCAGTTCCTGACAGACCGAGTGCAATTTTCAGCAATTCCTCCAGTCTTCTACAGGGTGAGCCTGGTTTCTACTCTTCAGAGATCCTTTGATTCTTTTCACAGGACGGATTCAGTCTAACAAGCTGTTACACAAGCTGCAGACCGAACTCTGGGCCTTACACGCTTTTTTGACTAAACACTGCACACTGAAAAGCACAGGGCTCCTTCCTTCTTCACTGCCAAAGCTCAACTGAAACTCCAACCGACAAAACCGGGCACTTCCTTTGAGTTCCTCCCAGTTCTTGACTGGATTGGCTGTCACTCACAATAGACTGCTGCTGTTGGTCCAAAAGGCACTGAAGTCTAAACTACATCTCCCAGAGTCACTGCCCATACAATCCTCTTGTGGCTGGCTCAGATTATGAGTCCAAGTTCTGATTCGTCCAAGGCACCATTTAGAGCTAGTTACCCCACTGATTGGTCCAGTTCAGCAGTTCAAAACTAGAATGGGAACTAGCAGACACAGTTCTGACTGCAAAAGCAGGTTAGACAAACTGTAATTTCATTATTACTCTAAATAATTTCTGGCAAACAGTTACATCTTTCAGATAGGTTCCTTTGCACCCTAGTGACTGCAAAAATGGAGTGAATTAGCAGCAGCTTGAGTGGTACTCAATCAAAGAAACACACAGTCCCCCATACAAACTAATTATGTCTGCAAGCAGACAGCTCTTAAAGAGACAGTACCAGAGGTTCTAAAACACTCACTGATAAATGGCTTAAATGCCAAACACCATTCAGGCTTGGAGCATTCAAGCAAGCTCCTGAAGTCTTTTGGAACCCCCATTTGCAGGGGGTTACACCTTCCTGGTTTGGGAAAGCTTGACGTCCACGTCAAGCAAGTACCCTATAAGTTTCAACTGCAACTATATACATTTGCATTAGGCTCTATGTAATCATCAGTCAATATATCATTTTACCAAGAACACATTTCTGAAACATTGCAGTACGTCACTCTTTACACAGTATTACATACACATTGTACCATAACTCAAGTTATTACCTCTTGTACATGAAACCTGAAGAGGGGCCTTCCTATCAGTTACCTTGGGGCTGGATGGGGCAAGGGCACCATATGAAGAGACAACACAAGTAACTTGGAGTTAGCACTGATGCTCAGTTTGGGAAATGAGCTCGGGACACATACACTCCTTTATGGACAACATTGAGAGGCAAGTCCACAGGCCTCCCAAGTGAATCATAACTGAGGTGCACCACAGGCTTTACAGCTCGACCAGTCTTTCTAGGGGAACTGTTATAGTCTCTGCACTCTGAGCCTCATTTTCAGCATTGTCCTCACTTGTCAGGGGAGTCTCCATGGGGGTAGAGGCTAGAACTTGGGGCACTTTCAGCTCCAGGAGTTACAGTTTCTGAGTCCACAACATTTGGCTCGCATGGAGAGCTTTGGACTCTGGCAGTGGACTGTCAGAGCACTCAAAATACTCTTCTTGTTGGTGTATCACCAGTCTGCCCAATCTATCATTTCCTCCCTGAAAGCTCAAACAGTTCAACCATGCACAATGATTCCATTTCATCTGATCTGATGCTTTGCATCTCACTTTCTGGGAGCATTGGCTCCAGGGATGAGCTGGGGCTTAGACAGTCCAGAAGGCCCAGCTTCATCTCCAGTATTGACTAGGGATTGCCCCGAAACAATTGACTCAGTTCGTAGAAGGATAGTATTCAAAGTCACTCTCACTTTCTTCCGATATGGACTGACAGTCATGCTCAACTGGGACTTGTGGAGGGAACACTTTAACTTTGCTTCTGTAGGTGCAGACTTTCTTGATCTTTTCTTAGCAGCAGCTCTAGTCACTGGTCCAGAGGGGCATCTTCTAGGGGCTCAGACTCAATTAAGATTTGTCCAATGGGCAGTAAATGATTTCTATGCATTGTTTTTACATCTTTTGAATTATTCTCAGGCCTTACTTTGTACACTGGCAGATCATCTAGTTTGCCCACTACAATGTGAGGGAGATGGTGCCATCTGTCAGCAATCTTGTGCTTGCCATGCAGTCCCAGATTTCTTAGCAATACCGATCTCCTCCTGGAGTTTCTGTGCTTTCACCTTTTATCATACCTTTCTTTGTTGGCCAGATTTCTTTTAGCAGCCATGGTTTGAGCCAGTTAGTGCACGCATGAGTTAGCTGGGCCTTTAACTTTTGCACATACTGTAAATAGTTGTCAGCTTGAACCCCATCAGGAGAGACCCGAAACACACATCTACTGGTAGTCGAGCTTCTCTTCCAAACATCAGGCGGTGGGGAGAATCCAGTGGCATCACTTTTGGTGCAGTTATAAGCATGTACCAGGGTGCTAATTTGTTAGCTCCATCTAAGCTTGTCCTTTGATTGCAGGGCCTAGCATATCTAGCAAAGTCTTGATTTGAAACGTTCAGGCTGTGGGTCCCCTGGGGTAGTGAGGAGTGGTTCTGGACTTCGCACCTCCCCACAGAGAAAGCATCTCTTTGATCAGGCGACTCTCAAAGTCTCTCCCTTGATCAGAATGGATTCTTTGTGGAGCCCATAGTGAACAAAAAGTTTTCTACAAGTACTTTGGCCACAGTGGATGCTTTCTGGTCTTTGGTGGGAAAGCTTGGGCATATCTCGTAGAAATGGTCAGTGACCACCAGCACATTACTGATATTTCTTTGATCTGACTCCAAACTCAGAAAATCAATACAGACCAGCTCCATGGGTGCACTGGTGGTGATGTTAGCAAAGGGACAGCCCTCTGGGGCAAGCTTTCCTCTATATAGCGACTACAAGTTGAATGTGTTGCTCCACATCAGCCCCCATCTTAGGCCAATAGAATCTGGATCTCACCAAGTCAAGTGTTCTGTCTATGCCAAGGTGCCCCATGTGGTTGTGCAGGACCTCAGTACTGAGTCTCGAGGCAGTGGGCAGCACTAGTTGTTGTTTGTCTACTTGTCCCCTCTGTCTACTGTTCTCTGTATAACAGTTTATTGATCAGTTTCAACTTAGGACCTTCTTTGTATAACAGTGCAGTTCTCAAATCAGTGGGCGTAATTTGGACACATCTTTTCCTGCATAGAGGCTTCAAAGCTGCTTTTGATCATGGGATGCGAGTTGAGCCGCGAAGTACTGTCATTGTCCAGCTGAGGCAGTGCCAATGTCTATTGCAGAAAAGGTGGCAATAAGCAGGTATGCAATTCAGAGAGCTCCCAAGCAATCCACCATGCAGTCCACTCGTCCGTGGACATTTGTTCCTCCCTGTCAAACTTCGGCAGAGTGCCGAATGTCAGGTTTCCAATCGGACCCAATCATTCTGGGGAACAGGCCTCGGAGAGAAACATCAGCATCTATGTGGTTCAGACCTGCTCGGTATTCAGGCTCATAGTCATATGTAGATAATGCAGAAAACCACCTATGGCCAGTGGCATCCAACTTAGCTGAGGTCTGCACAGGTCAAGGATTATTGTCAGTTTTACTAGTTTTTAGCCCCATACAAGTACTCATGGAATTGGTCAACAATAGCCCACTTCAAAGCTAGGAACTCTAACTTATGTACAGGATAGTTCTTTTCGGATGGGGTCAGGCTTCTACTGGCAAAGACCACTGGGCTCAGGCCATTCGTGCTCTTGGTACAACACAGCCCCCAACCCTTGCAAGCTAGCATCCAGTGTGCAGGGCGTAAGGTTTTCTTGGATGGGCATAGGCCAGCACTGGAGCATGGGTAAGTTGATATATGATCTCATGAAAGCAGTCTCACAATCAGGGTCAAGCGGGCCCCAAATACTTCACTCGGATGAAAATACACTCTTTCAGTCTTGAGGGACTGACTTTTGGTATTTTTGTGGGTTGGGGATACCCTTGAGTAAGGTTAAGTAAAGGCGGATCACTCTTGAATAGTCCTTGATGAGCGCCGATAATAACCACAGAATCCCAGGAATCTTTGCAGTTCTTAGATTTTGGGCTGTGGCCAGGTGGTCAAGGCCTCAACTTTACTTGGGTGGTCTCTATTCCCTCAGTGGATACTATGTGTCCCACATACTTTACTGATGTTTGAAAGAATTGACACTTATCAATGGACAGTTTAAGGCCAAAAGTCCTCCAGTCAGTCAATACCTTAAATAATCTGCTCTCATGTTCCTCAGTGAGCTGCCAAACACAATAACATCATCTAGGTATACCAGGCACTCTAAGTAAGTTCATGTCCCCACTGCACTCTCCATCAATCGTTGAAAAGTGGCTGGGCACCTGAAATCCGCGAGGCATCCTCATGAATTCATGAAGAAAGAGCGGACAGATAAAGGCCGTCTTCTCCACGGTCCTCTGGGGCCATGGGATCTGGTAGTACCCACTGCGGAGATCCAGCACAGAAACCACTTGCTCCCGTTTCAGGCAGTCCAAAGCATCCTGAATGCGGGCATTGTGAACTGATCAGGGATAGTCCGCCCGGTTTAAGGTGCGATAATCCACACATCATTACTGTTCCATTCTTTCCTCACTACACAATGAGGGAAGCATAAAGGGCTTCTGGTTCTTATTACACCCATGACTAACATCTCTTGCAGATGCGTCTCACATCATCTATGTCAGCTGAGTGCCGGCCGAGACACCTCTCACAAAATGGTCTTTAGGTCATGCAGCGGATATTGTGCTCAACTCCTTTGCACGTCACATCCCATTCCTTTAAAAACACCTGGTCTCTGGGAAGCTTCTCACTGATCCTCTTTCATTCAGCTGGCGAGGGAAGTCGCCAAATCAAACAAGTCCAGGCGTTACTCTGTCATTCTTCATGAACTCTTGCTGCTGGGTAGCACTGCAGTATCTGCACAATGCACATTAGCCAGGATGCAACCTCTGTTTACTCGAATGTCTCTTTCAGACACATTATGAACTTGGACCATTACCCTTCTGGCATAAGCATGGGCTCTAGCGGGCAAATACTAGACTTGACCAGCAGTCCCTCTGGCAATTTTCCATCGCCTGGTGCATCAACATTAATATTTTATTCTTAACATCCTTTCTGATCACGGACCTCTCCTGTAAGGTACACTGGGCATTTAAACCAGGATCAGAGACTCAGGATCCTTCTTCCGCCTGGTCCGACCCGGTTCCTCTGGTTCTGTTTTTCAGCATCTCTGTGCCTCATAGGCCTTCTTAATTAAAGCGAAACTCTAAAAGCTCTACTAGTCTTTGACCCCTGTTTTCATAACACAACTGTGCCAGCCTTCCGAACATATGAGCATTTGTTCCAATCAACAAAGGACACCATCATACAGTCCAGTGGGGGAGACACACTAAGGCTGAGGTCTCTGTTGTTAAACCACTCCATCACGGAGGTGGGAAAAGACAACCAAATTCGGATATGCCGAATGAGGGGTAGAGCCTTCTCACTTAACCCCATACATGCAGTCCTTCTAATGGTTGTAAAGTGCGTCTGACAAATGCTTCTGATACCAATCCTGGAACATAATTGTCCTTGGGAGCCACTGTCTAATACAGCTCTTGTGAACCTCCATTCACCTTTCACAGCAATCTCCGAAGAGGACCCACTATTCTGGACCAGTCTGGAGAGGCGGTGAGTGGGGCCTGGGCAACTGACCTTGCCACAAAAGGGCGTGAATTAGCTATTTGGTGCCCTCACTGGGATCATGTCGTGCACCTCTTAACCACTGATTTCTTCTCCGAAGCTCTCCTTGTAGCCTATATGCAACTTTGTCCAGTGTCTTTTTGGGGACTGGCATTCCCCTTTCATGTGCCCATCTTTCCCACAATTATAGCAAAACATACTTTCTGGAGTTTGAGCTGGCCGAGGCCACACTGGGAGCCAGAGGGAGGTAGCACCAACTGGAAACCTAGATTGCCATCTCTGTCTCTCTCTTGGCGTGATAAGCATTTGAGACATCTCGTCAGTTCTCCACTTCCATGGTCAAGGAATTGAGTTTGGAGCTGTTATCAGCAGGAGATACATGGGTGGATACCACCCACCCTGTAGATACTGATCGGATATAGGTCAAGGGCCCGCACAGGCAGTGGCCTTCATAAAGGACTATTTTTGGTCCCGGATCTCTCTCAACGATCACCTTCATGGCATATCTTTTTCCTTGTCAGAGCACTCATTGACTGTCAACCTCTGCCCTGAACTTCGCTTGATGGGTCACCCTCAGTCACTCGTCATTAGCCACAGCTGTTAGTGCAGGTACCTCCGAGTCGCCTTTTTCTCAACTCCTCAATTTCTCTCATTAACTCATCACTAGGGAGGTGGGGATTCAGTCGATTTGCCAGGCGTAACTACAAACAACCTTGGTTCTGAGAAGGGGGCAGACTGAGATTCTGTCAGTCCTGGTTCGGTCAGTTCAATATTCGTGGCAAACTACCCGCTACAGGCATTCTTGCAACAATTTTTCCAGCGAGAGACGCCACAACAATTCCCCTTGGTACTGTTGTGCATTCTTACTCTCTGTAGGTCCTCATCAGAATCTGGGCTCCCATACATTCTCCAAGGCCTGAGACAGGCCTGTGCAGTCGCTTCAGGGTTACTGGCCGTTTGCTTGCCGGATGGTAGCCAGGGCAGGACCTCGGGCGCTCACTAACCCTCTTTAAGCTTCAGCCTTCCGAGCATTGCCATTCTAGCACTGGGGGGCAACATAGTCTATCCAGGTCTCCAGTCATCCTCCCCTTGGGGGGTGGGAGGGTGCCAGAGAGAAGATCCTCAACGCCGGTGAGTCGTGACTGGCAGGTGCAGAAATAGGAGTCTGCATTGGTTCCATGCCATTCACGGGCACTGGAGCAGGAGAGGGGTGTTGGGGAGAACACCCCAGGTGGCAGAATAGTTTCTTCAAGTCCTCCACAGTTTTCCCCTCCCAGCAACCATTCAGCAAATTCTCCTCAAAAGTTTCCAGATAGTGGTGAGGCTGTCTGATTCCCCTGGCACTTCTGTCATAGTTATCACTCTCTCCAAGCAGTGAGGGCTCCCTCTGGGAGTAATAGTCTGTGGCACTTTGGAGCTCTCTATGGGATCCTTAAACTCTACTAGGGCCAGGAAAGTGTGGGTGAGCAGATGCATGCCGAACCCACCACCACAGGGTTTGTAAACCTTCCACCTTGGAAAGTACTCTCCTGCACAGTGTCCGTATTGATACCCAGGGGATGTCCAGGATAAGCATAGCATTTGGAGTGATCTCCTCCCCAGTACACCACTCCACCAGCGGTGCACAGCCACTTCTGTTGGGGTACCCGTTTTTCTTTAACAGTGGTTCGTAAATATGGCCACTAGAGGACACACAATCCCAGCGGTGAGCCTCAAGATGTAACCCTAGATGGCGCTATCCCGGGAGCCTCACTACCCCTGCCTGGTTGCCACTAACAGGTTGAGGCCTGGATCTGTAGGCTGCTGCCTCCACCCAGAGGTCAGGGTTGCAATAGTTAAACTAACTTGGTCCAACCCTCTGGGACACTACCTTCTTCTTCCCACTAGTGGCCCACACAATATATCAAATTACCTTCACAGTATACACTTACCCCCAGGTCTGGTTCCAGCACTGGGACCTCCTGTGAATTAGATACAGTGCAACAATCACAGTACAGACTGCTATAGACAAATACCTCAGGCAGTATAACTTTGCTGAAACAAGCAGCTCTGATTTATTTGGGGATATAACAAGGACAGGGGGAAATCAGGTTAATTAGCTTATCACTCTAATAATCTACCTATGGCTCTGTGCACAGCCTATCCCTATCAGTTACTGTCCCTGGATCCAAACCCTAGTGACTAGTCCAACCCCGTGGCAGCTGGCAGGCCCTTTCACAGAGAGAAAGGAGAATTAAACAGTCCCAGCAGTACAGTAATTCCATTTGGATTTAATGTGGTAATTCAACAGGGAGCACCTGAATTAGTACTCACGACCTCCAAATAAGATAGGGTCCTTCAATGTCAGCAGGGGCTCTACTAGAGGTACACAAACCTCTTCACACATCCATAAAGAAAGCACATAATACCAGGCAGGCTGCATCTGTATCGATCGCAATTACTGCACAATACCGGGAGAACACACAGCAGATTCAGTTCCTGACAGACCGAGGTGCAATTTTCAACAATTCCTCCAGTCTTCTACAAGGGTGAGCCTGGTTTCTACTCTTCAAGAGATCCTTTGATTCTTTCACAGAAAGATTCAGTCCTAACAAGCTGTTACACAAGCTACAGACGGAACTCTGGGCCTTACCTACGTTTTGACTAAAACTGCACACTGAAAAAGCACAGGGCTCCTTCCTTCTTCACTGCAAAAGCTCAACTGAAACTCCAACCGACAAAACCGGGCACTTCCTTTGAGTTCCTCCCAGTTCTTGACTGGATTGGCTGTCACTCACAATAGACTGCTGCTGTTGGTCCAAAAAGGCACTGAAGTCTAAACTACATCTCCCAGAGTCACTGCCCATACAGTCCTCTTGTGGCTGGCTCAGATTATGAGTCCAAGTTCTGATTGCATCAAGGCACCATTTTGAGAGCTAGCTTACCCCACAATGATTGGTCCAGTTCAGCTGTTCAAAACTAGAATGGGGAACTAACGAACACAGTTCTGACTGCAAAGAAAGCAGGTTAGACAAACTGTAATTTCATTATTACTCTAAATAATTTCTGGCAAACAGTTACATCTTTCCAGATAGGTTCCCTTTGCACTCCTAGTGACTGCAAAAATGGGTGAATTGGCAGCAGCTGAGTGGTACTCAATCAAAGAAACACACAGTCCCACAGACAAACTAATTATGTCTGCAAACAGACAGCTCTTAAAGACAGTACCAGAGGTTCTAAACACTACTGATAAATGGCTTAAATGCAAACACCATTCAAGCTGGGCATTCAAGCAAGCTCCTGGAAGTCTTTGGAAACCCCCATTTGCGGGGTTACCCCTTCCTGGCCTGGGAAGCTTGGCGATCACGTCAAGCAAAGTACCCATAGTTTCAACTGCAACCATATACATTTGCATTAGGCTCGCACATGTAATCATCAGTCAATATATCATTTTACCAAGAACACATTTCTGAAACATTGCGATGTCGTCACTCTTTACACAGTATTACATACACGTACCATAACTCAAGTTATTACCTCTTGTACATCGAAACCTGCACAGTTACATGCATTGTACCATAACTCAAGTTATTACCTCTTGTACATGAAACCTGAAGAGGGGCCCTTCCCTATCAGTTACCTTGGGGCTGGATGGGCAAGGGCACCATATAGGAGCAACACAAGTAACTTGGAGTTAGCACTGATGCTCAGTTTGGGAAATGAGCTCGGAGACACATAGACTCCTTTATGGACAACATTGAGAGGCAGACTACAGGCCTCCCAAGTGAATCATAACTGAGGTGCAACAGGCTTATAGCTCGACCAGTCTTTCTAGGGGAACTATATAGTCTCTGCACTCTGAGCCTCATTTTCAGCATTGTCCTCACTTGTCAGGGGAGTCTCCATGGGGTAGAGGCT
This sequence comes from Neoceratodus forsteri, assembly GCA_016271365.2. Classification (NCBI taxonomy): domain Eukaryota; kingdom Metazoa; phylum Chordata; order Ceratodontiformes; family Ceratodontidae; genus Neoceratodus; species Neoceratodus forsteri. Next base: position 1,477,297,852 of record CM028132.1, on the reverse strand, counting down.
AGAACTTGAGGCACTTTCAGCTCCAGGAGTTACAGGTTCTGCAGTCACAACATTTGGCTCGCATGGAGAGCATCGGACTCTGGCAGTGGACTGTCAGAGCACTCAAAATACTCTTCTTGTTCGGGTGTATCGCAGTCTGCCCCAATCTATCATTTCCTCCTAAACTCAAACAGTTCAACCATGCACAATGATTCATTCATCTGATCTGATGCTTTGCACTTCACTTTCTGGGAGCATTGGCTCCCAGGGATGAAGCTGGGGGCTTAGACAGTCAAGAGGCCCAGCTTCATCTCCAGTATTGACTAGGATTGCCCGAAACAATTGACTCAGTTAGTAAGAGGATAGTATTCAAAGTCACTCTCACTTTCTTCCGATATGGACTGACAGTCATGCTCAACTGGGACTTGTGGAGGAACACTTTTAACTTTGCTTCTGTAGAGCAGACTTCTTGATCTTTTCTTAGCAGCAGCCTCTACCACTGGTCAGGGGGCATCTTCTGGGGCTCAGACTCAATTAAGATTTGTCAATAGACAGAAATGATTTCTATGCATTGTTTTACATCTTTTGAATTATTCTCAGGCCTTACTTTGTACTGGCAGATCATCTAGTTTGCCCACTACAATGTGAGGAGATGGTGCCATCTGTCAGCGATCTTGTGCTTGCCATGCAGTCCCAGATTTCTTAGCAATACCCGATCTCCTCCTGGGTTTCTGTGCTTTCACCTTTTTATCATACCTTTCTTTGTTGGCCAGATTTCTTTTAGCAGCCATGGTTTGAGCCAGTTGAGTACGCATGTAGTTAGCTGGACCTTTAACTGCACATACTGTAAATAGTTGTCAGCTTGAACCCCATCAGGAGACCACAAACACATCTACTGGTAGTCAGAGCTTCTCTTCCAAACATCAGGCGGTAGGGGAGAATCAGTGGCATCACTTTGGTGCAGTTATAAGCATGTACCAGGGTGCTAATTTATTTGGCTCCATCTGAAGCTTGTCCTTTGGGTGCAAATTGCCTAAGCATATCTGTAAAGTGCGGTTGAAGCTTCGTTCAGGCTGTGGGTCCCCCCTGGGGGTGGTAAGGTGGTTCTGGACTGCTCCTCCCCACAGAAAAGCATCTCTTTGATCAGACGACTCTCAAAGTCTCTCCTTGATCAGAATGGATTGCTTTGTAGGCCATAGTGAACAAAGTTTTCTAAAGTACACTTTGGCTGATGGATGCTTTCACAATTCTTTGGTGGGAAAGCTTGGGCATATCTCGTGAAATGGTCAGTGACCACCAGCACATTACTGATGTTTCTTTGATCTGACTCAAACTCAGAAAATCAATACAGACCAGCTCCATGGGTGCACTGGTGGTGATGTTAGCAAGGGCAGCCCTCTGAAATGAAGCTCACTCTGTAAGCAGCGACACAAGTTGAAATGTGTTGCTCCCACATCAGCCCCATCTTAGGTAATAAATCTGGATCTCACCAAATCAAGTGTTCTGTCTATGCCAAGGTGCCCATGTGGTTGTGCAAGGACCTCAGTACTGAGGTCTCGAAGGCAGTGGGCAGCACTAGTTGTTGTTTGTCTCAAGTGTCCCCTCTGTCTACTGTTTCCTCTGTATAACCAGTTTATTGATCAGTTTCAACAGGACCTTCTTTGTATAACAGTGCAGTTCTCAAATCAGTGGGCGTAAATTTGGACACATCTTTTCCTGCATAGAGGGCTTCTAAAGCTGCTTTGATCATGGGATCAGGTTGAGCCGCGAGAATACTGTCATTGTCCAGCTGAGGCGGTGCACCAATGTCTATTGCAGAAAAGTGGCAATAAGCAGCAGGTATGCAATTCTCAGAGGCTCCCAAGCAATCCACCATGCAGATCCACTGCGCCCGTGGACATTTGTTCCTCCCTGTCAAACTTCCGGCAGAGTGCCCGAATGTCAGGTTCTGCCAATCGGACCCAATCATTCTGGGGAACAGGCCTCCAGGAGAGAAGCATCAGCATCTATGTGGTTCAGACCTGCTCGTATTCGAGCATAGTCATATGTAGATAATACGAAAGCCACCTATGGCCAGTGGCATCAACAACTGAGGAGGTCTGCACATAGGTCAAAGGATTATTGTCAGTTTTACTAGTATTTTAGCCCCATACAAGTACTCATGAGATTGGTCAGCAATAGCCCACTTCAAAGCTAGGAACTCTAACTTATGTACAGGATAGTTCTTTTGGATGGGGTCAGGCTTCTACTGGCAAAGGCCACTGGTCTCAGGCACATCTCGAGGTCTTGGTACTAACAGCCCCCAACCCTTGCAAGCTAGCATCAGTGTGCAGGACGGCGATTTTCTTGGATCGACATAGGCCAGCACTGGAGCATGGGTCAAGTTGATATATGATCTCATGAAAAGCAGTCTCACAATCAGAGGTCCAGCAGGCCCCAAATACTTCACTCGGATGAAATACACTCTTTCAGTCTTGAGGGCTGACTTTTAGTACTTTTGCATGGGTTGGGGATACCAGTGAGTAAGGTTAAGTAAAGGCGGATCCTCTTGAATAGTCCTTGATGAAAGCCGATAATAACCACAGAATCCCAGGAATCTTTGCAGTTCTTTTTAGATTTTTGGGCTGTGGCCAGGTGGTCAAGGCCTAGCTTTACTTGGGTCGGTCTCTATTCCCTCAGTGGATATATGTGTCCCCACTACTACTGATGTTTGAAAAAATTGACCTTATCAATGGACAGTTTAAGGCAAAAGTCCTCCAGTCGGTCCAATACCTTAAATAATCTGCTCTCATGTTCCTCCAGTGAGCTGCCAAACACAATAACGCCATCTAGGCATACCAGGCACTCTGAGTAAGTTCATGTCCCACTGCAGCTCCATCAATCGTTGAAAAAATGGCTGGGGCACCTGAAATCCCCTTGAGGCATCCTCATGAATTCTACAAACCAAGCGGACAGATAAAGGCCGTCTTCTCACGGTCCTCTGGGGCCATCAGGATTCAGTACTACCACTGCGGAGATCCAGCACTACAGAGAACACTTGCTCCCCTTTAGGCGGTCAACATCCTGGTCATGCGGCATTGTGTGCACTGATCAGGGATAGTCCGAGGTTTACGAAAGCGACAATCCACACATCCTTACTGTTCCCATCTTTTCCTCACTACCACAATGGGGAAGCATAAGGCTCTCTGGATTCTTGTATTACACAGCAGCTAACATCTCTTGCAGATGCCGTCTCACATCATCTATGTCCCAGCAGGTGCCAGAGCCCGAGACCTCTCACAAAATGGTTCTTTCGCCATGCAGCTGGATATTGTGCCTCAGCCTTTTGCACGTGATCCTACATCCCATTCCTTTAAAGAAAACACCTGGTCTCTCTGGGCGAAGCTTCTGACGATCCTCACTTTCCATTCAGCTGGCAGAAGTCGCGAAATCAAACAAGTCAGGCGTACTCTGTAATCTTCCTGAACTCCTTGCTGCTGGGTAGTACTGCAGGCTCCACAATGCACAGCAGCCAGGATGCAACCTCTGTTTACTCGAATGTCTCTTTCAGACACATTATGAACTTGGACCATTACCCTTCTGGCATAAGCATGGGCTCTAGCAGCAAAATACTAGGCTTGACCAGCAGTCCCTCTGGCAATTTTCCATCGCCTCGTGCATCCAACATTAATATTTTATTCTTAACATCCTTTCTGATACGGACCTCTCCTGTAAGGTACACACAGGCATTTGGCGCCAGGATCAGAGACTCAGGATCCTTCTTCCATACAATTCACAGCGGTCCTCTGGTTCTGTTTTTCAGCATCTCTCTGTGCCTCATAGGCCTTCTTAATTAAAGCCGAACTCTTAAAGCTCTACTAGTCTTTGACCCTGTTTTCATAACACAACTGAAGCCAGCCTTCCGAACATATGAGCATTTGTTCCAATCAACAAAGGGACACCATCATACAGTCCAGTGGGGGGACACACTAAGGCTAGGTCTCTATTTGTTCGACCCACTCCAGCCACGGAGGTGGGAAAGACAGCCAAGTCGGATATACCCGAATAGGGTGAGCCTTCTCACTTAACCCCCATACATGCAGTCCTTCTAATGGTTGTAAGTACGTCTGACAAATGCTTCTGATACCAATCACAGAACATAATGTCACTGCAGGGACACTGTCTAATACAGCTCTTGTAGACACTCCATTCACCTTACGATGGTTCCATGGAGGGACCACTATTCTGGACCAGTCTGGAGAGCGGTGAGTAGGGGCCTGGGCCTTCAGCCTTGCCACAAAAGAGGCGTGAATTAGCATTTTGGTGCCCTCACTGAGATCGCCATTGCACCTCTTCCAACCACTGATTTCTCGAGCTCTCGCCTTGTAACCTATATTTTAACTGTCAGTGTCTTTTGGGAACTGGTACCATTTCATGTCCCATCTGTCCCACAATTATAGCAAAACATACTTTCTGGAGTTTGAGCTGGGCTTATATACCACTGAGCCAGGGCGGGGTATTACTACTGGAAACCTGGGTGCCATCTCTGTCTGACGTGATAAGCATTTGGAGACATCTCGACCAGTTTCTCCACTTCCATGGTCAAGGAATTGAGTTTGGAGCTGTTATCAGCAGGAGATACATGGGTGGATACCCCACCCCCATAGCATGCAGTGGGATATAGGTCAGGGCCCATACTTGCAGGCGGCCTTCATAAAGGGACTGTTTTGAATTCCCGGATTCTCTCACCAGTTAGCCATTGTGGCATATCTTTTTCCCTTGTCAGAGCACTCATTGACGCTGTCAACCTCTGCCCCTGAACTTCCTTGATGGGTCACCCCTCCAGTCACTTTCGAATTAAGCCAGCCACAGCTGTTGGTGCAGTACCTCCCGAGTTCGCCTTTTCTCAACTCCATGAATTTCTCTCATTAACTCATCATAGGAGGGTGGGATTCCAGTCAGGTTGCCAGAGCGTAACTGAGCAACAACAGTTCTGAGAAGGGGCAGACTTAAGGATTCTGTCCAGTCTGGTTCGGTCCAGTTCAATCGCTGGCAAACTACCCTTTCTGAGGCATTCTTCTAACAATTTTTTCCAGCAGAGAGACATACACAGACAACAATTCCCCTTGGTACTGTTGTGCATTTCTTACTCTCCACCATAGGTCCTCATCAGAATCTGGGCTCCCATGCACATTCTCCAAGGCCTCAAGATAGGCTGTGCAGTCGCTTCAGGGTTACTGGCCCGTTAGCACGGATGGTAGCCAGGGCAGGACCTCGGGAGGCTCTCACTAACCCTCTTTCGCTTTTTAGCCTTCCGAGCACTGCCATTCTAGCACTTGGGGGCAACATAGTCTATCCAGGTCTCCCAGTCATCCCTCCCTTGGGGGGTGGGAGGTGAAGATCCTCAACCTTGGTGAAGTGGTGACTAATGGCAGGTGCGAAGCCAAAGGTCTGCATTGCTGGTTTCCCGCAACCATTACAGGCACTGGAGCAGGAGAGGGTGTTGGGGAGGAACACCCCCAGGTGGCAGAAATAGTTTCTTAAGTCCTCCACAGTTTCCCCTCCCAGCAACCATTCAGCAAATTTCTCCTCAAAAGTTTCCAGATAGTGGTGAGGCTGGATTCCTCGGGTCTTTACTGTCATTAGTTATCACTCTCCAAGCAGTGAGGGCTCCCTCTGGGGTAATGGTCTGTGGCACTTTGGAGCTCTCTATGGGATCCAACTCTACTAGGGCCAGAAAAGTGTGGGTGAGCAGATTGGCATGCCGACCCACCACCACAGGGTTTTGTAAACCTTCCACCTTGGAAAGTACTCCCTGCACAGTGTCCTATTGATACCCAGGGGATGTCCAGGATAAGCATAGCATTTTGGGGATGCATCTCCTCCCCAGCACACCACTCCACCAGCGGTGCACAGCCACTTCTGTTGGGGTACCCATTTTTTCTTAACAGTGGTTCGTAAATATGGCCACTAGAGGACACACAATCCCAGTGAGCCTCCAGATGTAACCCTAGATGGCGCTATCCCAGGGGCTACTACCCCTGCCTGATTTGCCACTAACAGGTTGAGGGGCCTGGATCTAATGGCGGGTGCCTCCACAGAGGTCAGGGTTTGCAATAGTTAAACTAACCTGGTCACAGCCCTCTGGGACACTGCAACCCCCTTTCTTCCACTAGTGGCCCACACAATATATCAGAATTACCTTCACAGTATACACTTACCCCAGGTCTGGTTCCAGCACTGGGACCTCCTGTGAAATTAGATACAGTGCAACAATCACAGTACAGTACTTTAACATAAACAAATACCTCAGGCAGTATAACTTTAGCTGAAACAAGCAGCTCTGATTTATTTAGGGGATATAACAAGGACAGGAAATCAGGTTAATTAGCTTATCACTCTAATAATCTACCTATGGCTCTGTGCACAGGCCTATCCCTATCAGTTACTGTCCCTGGGTACCCAAGCCTAGTGACTAGTCCAAACCGTGGCAGCTGGCAGGGCCCTTCACACAGAAAAAGGGAATTAAACAGTCAGCAGTACAGTAATTCCATTTGGATTTAATGTGGTAATTCAACAGAGGCGACCCTGAATTAGTACTCACGACCTCCAAATAAGATAGGGTCCTTCAATGTCAGCAGGGCTCACTTGAGGTACACAAACCTCTTCACACATCCATATAAAGAAGCACTATACCAGGCAGGCTGCATCTGTATCCCGATCGCAATTACTGCACAATACCAGGAGAACACACAGCAGATTCAGTTCCTGACAGACCGAGGTGCAATTTTCAGCAATTCCTCCAGTCTTCTACAGGGTGAGCCTGGTTTCTACTCTTCAGAGATCTTTGATTCTTTTCACAGGACAGTTCAGTCCTAACAAGCTGTTACAATAAGCTGCAGACCGGAACTCTGGGCCTACACGCTTTTTGACTAAAACTGTACACTGAAAGCACAGGGGCTCTTCCCTTCTTCACTGCCAAAGCTCAACTGAAACTCCAACCCGACAAAACTCGGGGCACTTCCTTTGAGTTCCTCCCAGTTCTTGACTGGATTGGCTGTCACTCACAATAGACTGCTGCTGTTGGTCAAAAAGGCACTGAAGTCTAAACTACATCTCCAGAGTCACTGCCCATACAATCCTCTTGTGGCTGGCTCAGATTATGAGTCAAGTTCTGATTCGTCCAAGGCACCCATTTGAGGCTAACTTACCCCACACTGATTGGTCCAGTTCAGCAGTTCAAAACTAGAATGGGGAACTAGCAGACAGCAGTTCTGACTGCAAAGAAAGCAGGTTAGACAAACTGTAATTTCATTATTACTCTAAATAATTTCTGGCAAACAGTTACATCTTTCAGATGGGTTCCTTTGCACTCCTAGTGACTGCAAAATGGGAGTGAATTGGCAGCAGCATGAGTGGTACTCAATCAAGAAACACAGTCCCCCATACAAACTAATTATGTCTGCAAGCAGACAGCTCTTAAAGACAGTACCAGAGGTTCTAAAACACTCACTGATAAATGGCTTAAATGCAAACACCATTCAGGCTTGGAGCATTCAAAGCAAGCTCCTGGAAGTCTTTTGGGAACCCCCATTTGCAGGGGTTACACCCTTCTGGCCTGGGAAAGCTTGGCGTCCACGTCAAGCAAGTACCATAAGTTTCAACTGCAACCATATACATTTGCATTAAGCTCGCACATGTAATCATCAGTCAATATATCATTTTACCAAGAACACATTTCTGAAACATTGCGATGCGTCCTCTTTACACAGTATTACATACACATTGTACCATAACTCAAGTTATTACCTCTTGTACATGAAACCTGAAAGAGGGGCCTTCCCTATCAGTTACCTTGGGGCTGGATGGGGCAAGGGCACCATACTGAAGAGAACACAAGTAACTTGGAGTTAGCACTGATGCTCAGTTTGGGAAATGAGCTCGAGGACAATACACTCCTTTATGGACAACATTGAGAGAGCAAGTCCACAGGCCTCCCAAGTGAATCATAACTGAGGTGCACCACAGGCTTTACAGCTCGACCAGTCTTTCTAGGGAACTGTTATAGTCTCTGCACTCTGAGCCTCATTTCAAGCATTGTCCTCACTTGTCAGGGGGAGTCTCCATGGGGTAGAGGCTAGAACTTGGGGCACTTTCAGCTCCAGGAGTTACAGTTTCTGAGTCCACAACATTTGGCTCGCATTGGAGCTTTCGGACTCTGGCAGTGGACTGTCAGAGCACTCAAAATACTCTTCTTGTTCGAGTGTATCACCGTCTGCCCCAATCTATCATTTTCCTCCACAAGCTCAAACAGTTCAACCATGCACAATGATTCCATTTCATCTGATCTGATGCTTTGCACTTCACTTTCTGGGGAGCATTGGCTCCAGGGATGAAGCTGGGGGCTTAGACAGTCAGAAGGCCCAGCTTCATCTCCAGTGATGACTAGGGATTGCCCGAGACAATTGACTCAGTTCGTAAGAAGGATAGTATTCAAAGTCACTCTCCACTTTCCGATATGGACTGACAGTCATGCTCAACTGGGACTTGTGGAGGGAACACTTAACTTTGCTTCTGTAGGTGCAGACTTTCTTGATCTTTTCTTAGCAGCAGCTCTAGTCACTGGTCCAGAGGGGCATCTTCTAGGGGCTCAGACTCAATTAAGATTTGTCAATGGGCAGTAAATGATTTCTATGCATTGTTTTAGTCTTTTAATTATTCTCAGGCCTTACTTTGTACCTGGCAGATCATCTAGTTGCCCACTACAATGTGGGAGATGGTGCCATCTGTCAGCAATCTTGTGCTTGCCATGCAGTCCCAGATTTCTTAGCAATACCGATCTCCCTCCTGGAGTTTCTGTGCTTTCACCTTTTATCATACCTTTCTTTGTTGGCCAGATTTCTTTTAGCAGCCATGGTTTGAGCCAGTTAGTACGCATGAGTTAGCTGGGCCTTTAACTTTGCACATACTGTAAATAGTTGTCAGCTTGAACCCCATCAGGAGAGACCCAAAACACACATCTACTGGTAGATCGAGCTTCTCTTCCAAACATCAGGCGGTAGGGGAGAATCCAGTGGCATCACTTTTGGTGCAGTTATAAGCATGTACCAGGTGCTAATTTGTTGGCTCCATCTAGGCTTGTCCTTTGGGTGCAGGGTGCCTAGCATATCTAGCAAAGTCTCGGTTGAAACGTTCAGGCTGTGGGTCCCCCTGGGGTGGTAGAGTGGTTCTGGACTTCGCACTCCCACAGAAAGCATCTCTTTGATCAGGCGACTCTCAAAGTCTTTCCTTGATCAGAATGGATTCTTTGTGGAGCCCCATAGTGAACAAAAGTTTTCTACAAGTACTTTGTACAGTGGATGCTTTCTGGTCTTTGGTGGGGAAAGCTTGGGCATATCTCGTGAAATGGTCAGTGACCACCAGCACATTACTGATATTTCTTTGATCTGACTCCAAACTCAGAAAATCAATACAGACCAGCTCCATGGGTGCACTGGTGGTGATGTTAGCAGGGGCAGCCCTCTGGGCAAAGCTTTCCTCTGTAAGCAGCGACTACAAGTTCGAATGTGTTGCTCACATCAGCCCCATCTTGAGGCCAATAGAATCTGGATCTCACCAAGTCAAGTGTTCTGTCTATACCAAGGTGCCCATGTGGTTGTGCAAGGACCTCAGTACTGAGTCTCGAAGGCAGTGGGCAGCACTAGTTGTTGTTTGTCTACTTGTCCCCTCTGTCTACTGTTTCTCTGTATAACAGTTTATTGATCAGTTTCAACTTAGGACCTTCTTTGTATAACAGTGCAGTTCTCAAATCAGTGGGCGTAATTTGGACACATCTTTTCCTGCATAGAGGCTTCTAAAGCTGCTTTGATCATGGGATCGTGAGGATTGAGCCCGCGAATACTGTCATTGTCAGCTGAGGCAGTGCACCAATGTCTATTGCAGAAAAGTGGCAATAAGCAACAGGTATGCAATTCTCAGAGGCTCCCAAGCAATCCACCATGCAGTCCACTGCGTCCGTTGGACATTGTTCCTCCCTGTCAAACTTCGGCAGAGTGCCCGAATGTCAGGTTCTGCTCGGACCCAATCATTCTGAGGAACAGGCCTCCGGAGAGAGGCATCAACATCTATGTGGTTCAGACCTGCTCGGTATTCGAGCATAGTCATATATGATAATGCAGAAAGCCACCTATGGCCAGTGGCATCCAACTTAGCTGAGGTCTGCACATAGGTCAAGGATTATTGTCAGTTTTACTAGTATTTTAGCCCCATACAAGTACTCATGGAATTGGTCAACAATAGCCCACTTCAAAGCTAGGAACTCTAACTTATGTACAGGATAGTTCTTTTCGGATGGGGTCAGGCTTCTACTGGCAAAGGCCACTGGTCTCAGGCCATTCTCGTGCTCTTGGTACAACACAGCCCCAACCCTTGCAAGCTAGCATCAGTGTGCAGGGCGTAAGGTTTTCTTGGATCGGCATAGGCCAGCACTGGAGCATGGGTAAGTTGATATATGATCTCATGAAAGCAGTCTCACAATCAGAGTCAGCGGGCCCCAAATACTTCACTCGGATGAAAATACACTCTTTCAGTCTTGAGGGCTGACTTTTGGTATTTTTGTGGGTTGGGGATACCCTTGAGTAAGGTTAAGTAAAGGCGGATCACTCTTGAATAGTCCTTGATAGAGCGCGATAATAACCACAGAATCCAGGAATCTTTGCAGTTCTTTTTAGATTTTTGGGCTGTGGCCAGGTGTCAAGGCCTCAACTTCTTGGGTGGTCTCTATTCCCTCAGTGGATACTATGTGTCCCACATACTTTGACTGATGTTTGAAGAATTGACACTTATCAATGGACAGTTTAAGGCCAAAGTCCTCCAGTCGGTCCAATACCTTAAATAATCTGCTCTCATGTTCCTCCAGTGAGCTGCCAAACACAATAACGTCATCTAGGTATACCAGGCACTCTAGTAAGTTCATGTCCCCACTGCGCTCCATCAATCGTTGAAAAGTGGCTGGGGCTGCAAATCATGAGGCATCCTCATGAATTCATAAAGCCAGCCCGGACAGATAAAGGCCGTCTTCTCCACGGTCCTCTGGGGCCATCGGGATCTGGTAGTACCCACTGCGGAGATCCAGCACAGAGAACCACTTGCTCCCGTTTAGGCGGTCAAAGCATCCTGAATGCGGGGCATTGTGTACTGATCAGGGATAGTCCGCCCGGTTTAAGGTGCGATAATCCACACACATCCTTACTGTTCATTCTTTTTCCTCCACTACCACAATGGGAAGCATAAGGGCTTCTGGATTCTTGTATTACACCAACTAACATCTCTTGCAGATGCAGTCTCACATCATCTATGTCAGCAGGTGCCAGGAGTGAGACCTCTCACAAAATGGTCTTCGTCATGCAGCGGATATTGTGCTCAACTCCTTGCCGCATCCTACATCCCATTCCTTTAAAGAAAACACCTGGTCTCTCGGGCAAGCTTCTCACTGATCCTCACTTTCCATTCAGCTGGCGGCGAAGTCGCGAAATCAAACAAGTCAAGCGTTACTCTGTCATTCTTCCTTGAACTCTTGCTGCTGGGTAGCACTGCAGTGTCTGCACAATGCACATTAGCCAGGATGCAACCTCTGTTTACTGAATGTCTCTTTCAGACACATTATGAACTTGGACCATTACCCTTCTGGCATAAGCATGGGCTCTAGCGGGCAAAATACTAAGCGACCAGCAGTCCCTCTGGCAATTTTCCATCGCCTGGTGCATCCAACATTAATATTTTATTCTTAACATCCTTTCTGATACGGACCTCTCCTGTAAGGTACACTGGGCATTTGGCGCCAGGATCAGAGACTCAGGATCCTTCTTCCATACAATTCCGACCGGTTCCTCTGGTTCTGTTTTTCAGCATCTCTCTGTGCCTCATAGGCCTTCTTAATTAAAGCTTGAACTCTTAAAGCTCTACTAGTCTTTGACCCTGTTTTCCATAACACAACTGTGCCAGCCTTCCGAACATATGAGCATTTGTTCCAATCAACAAAGGGACACCATCCATACAGTCCAGTGGGGGACACACTAAGGCTAGGGTCTCTATTTGTTCGGCCACTCCAGCCAGGAGGTGGGAAAGACAGCCAAGTCGGATATACCGGAATAGGGTAGGCCTTCTCACTTAACCCCATACATGCAGTCCTTCTAATGGTTGTAAGAGCGTCTGACAAATGCTTCTGATACCAATCCTGGAACATAATTGTCACTTGGGGCCACTGTCTAATACAGCTCTTGTAGACACTCCATTCACCTTTACAGTGGTCTCCATGGAGGGACCCACTATTCTGGACCAGTCTGGAGAGCGGTAGTGAGGCCTGGGCAACTGACCTTGCCACAAAGGACGTGAATTAGCATTTTGGTGCCTCACTGGGATCATGTCGTGCACCTCTTAACCACTGATTTCTTCTCGAAGCTCTCCTTGTAGCCTATATGCAACTTTGTCAGTGTCTTTTTTGGGACTGGCATTTCCCTTTTCATGTGCCCATCTTTCCCACAATTATAGCAAAACATACTTTCTGGAGTTTGAGCTGGCGGGCCACACTGGGAGCCAGGGCGGGGTATTACTAACTGGAAACCTGGGTGCCATCTCTGTCTCTGCGTGATAAGCATTTGGAGACATCTCGTCAGTTTCTCCTTCCATGGTCAAGGAATTGAGTTTGGAGCTGTTATCAGCAGGAGATACATGGGTGGGTACCCCACCCCATAGCAGATGCAGTCGGATATAGGTCAGGGCCCGTACTTGCAGGCGTGGCCTTCATAAAGGGACTGTTTTTGAATTCCGGATCTCTCTCCAACAGTTACCTCCATTGTGGCATATCTTTTCCTTGTCAGAGCACTCATTGACTGTCAACCTCTGCCCTGAACTCTTGATGGGTCACCCTCAGTCACTCGGTAGTAGCCACAGCTGTTGGTGCAGGTACCTCCGAGGCGCCTTTTCTCAACTCTCGAATTTCTCTCATTAACTCATCATGGGAGGGTGGGGATTCCAGTCGGGTTGCCAGGCGTAACTGAAGCAACAGCAGTTCTGAAGGGGCAGACTTAAGGATTCTGTCAGTCTGGTTGGGTCCAGTTCAATCGCTGGCAAACTACCCTTTCTGAGGCATTCTTGCAACAATTTTTCCAACCAGAGACATACACAGACAACAATTCCCCTTGGTACTGTTGTGCATTTCTTACTCTCCACCATAGGTCCTCATCAGAATCTGGGCTCCATACACATTCTCCAAGGCCTCAAAGATAGGCCTGTGCAGTCGCTTCAGGGTTACTGGCCCGTTTAATGCGGATGGTAGCCAGGGCAGGACCTCTGGGAGGCTCTCACTAACCCTCTTCGGCTTTTTAGCCTTCCGAGCATTGCCATTCTAGCACTTGGGGGCAACATAGTCTATCCAGGTCTCCCAGTCATCCTCCCTTGAGGGTGGGAGGTGCCAGAGAAGATCCTCAACCTTGGTAAGAGTCGTGACTAATGGCAGGTGCAGAAATAGGAGTCTGCATTGGTTCAGCCACCATTACGGGCACTGGAGCAGGAGAGGTGTTGGGGAGGAACACCCCAGGTGGCAAGAATAGTTTCTTCAAGTCCTCCACAGTTTCCCCTCTCCAGCAACCATTCAGCAAATTTCTCCTCAAAAGTTTCAGATAGTGGTGGGCTGATTCCCCTCGGGTCTTTACTGTCTTAGTTATCACTCTCAAGCAGTGAGGGCTCCCTCTGGGTAATGGTCTGTGGCACTTTGGAGCTCTCTATGGGATCCTTAAACTCTACTAGGGCCAGGAAAGTGTGGGTGAGCAGATTAGCATGCCGACCCACCACCACAGGGTTTTGTAAACCTTCCACCTTGGAAAGTACTCCCTGCACAGTGTCCGTATTGATACCCAGGGGATGTCCAGGATAAGCATAGCATTTTGGGGTGATCTCCTCCCAGTACACCTCCACCAGCGATTGCACAGCCACTTCTGTTGGGGTGCCCATTTTTTCTTAACAGTGGTTACGTAATATGGCCACTAGAGGACACACAATCAGCGGTGAGCCTCAAGATGTAACCCCTAGATGGCGCTATCCAGGGGCTACTACCCCTGCCTGATTTGCCACTAACAGGTTGAGGGGCCTGGATCTAATGGCGGGTGCCTCCACCCAGAGGTCAGGGTTTGCAATAGTTAAACTAACGGTCACAGCCCTCTGGGACACTGCAACCCCCTTTCTTCCCACTAGTGGCCCACACAATATATCAGAATTACCTTCACAGTATACACTTACCCCCAGGTCTGGTTCCAGCACTGGGACCTCCTGTGAAATTAGATACAGTGCAACAATCACAGTACAGTACTTTAACATAGACAAATACCTCAGGCAGTATAACTTTGCTGAAACAAGCAGCTCTGATTTATTTGGGGATATAACAAGGACAGGGGAAATCAGGTTAATTGGCTTATCACTCTAATAATCTACCTATGGCTCTGTGCACAGGCCTATCCCTATCAGTTACTGTCCTGGGTACCCAAGCCCTAGTGACTAGTCCAAACCGTGGCAGCTGGCAGGGGCCCTTTCACACAGAAAAGGAGAATTAAACAGTCAGCAGTACAGTAATTCCATTTGGATTTAATGTGGTAATTCAACAGGAGGCGACCCTGAATTAGTACTCACGACCTCCAAATAAGATAGGGTCCTTCAATGTCAGCAGGGCTCACTTGAGGTACACAAACCTCTTACACATCCATATAAAAGAAAGCACTATACCAGGCAGGCTGCATCTATCGATCGCAATTACTGCACAATACCCGGAGAACACACAGCAGATTCAGTTCCTGACAGACCAGTGCAATTTTCAGCAATTCCTCCAGTCTTCTACAGGGTGAGCCTGGTTTCTACTCTTCAGAGATCCTTTGATTCTTTTCACAGGATGATTCAGTCCTAACAAGCTGTTACACAAGCTGCAGACCGGAACTCTGGGCCTTACACGTTTTTGACTAAAACTACACACTGAAAAGCACAGGCTCCTTCCTTCTTCACTGCCAAAGCTCAACTGAAACTCCAACCGACAAAACCGGGCACTTCCTTTGAGTTCCTCCCAGTTCTTGACTGGATTGGCTGTCACTCACAATAGACTGCTGCTGTTGGTCCAAAAGGCACTGAAGTCTAACTACATCTCCAGAGTCACTGCCACACAATCCTCTTGTGGCTGGCTCAGATTATGAGTCCAAGTTCTGATTCGTCCAAGGCACCATTTTAAGAGCTAGCTTACCCCACACTGATTGGTCCAGTTCAGCAGTTCAAAACTAGAATGGGGAACTAGCAGACACAGTTCTGACTGAAAGAAAGCAGGTTAGACAAACTGTAATTTCATTATTATTCTAAATAATTTCTGGCAAACAGTTACATCTTTCAGATAGGTTCCCTTTGCACTCCTAGTGACTGCAAAATGGAGTGAATTGGCAGCAGCTTGAGTGGTACTCAATCAAAGAAACACACAGTCCCCCATACAAACTAATTATGTCTGCAAGCAGACAGCTCTTAAAGAGACAGTACCAGAGGTTCTAAAAACACTCACTGATAAATGGCTTAAATGCCAAACACCATTCAGGCTTGGAGCATTCAAGCAGGCTCCTGGAAGTCTTTTGAGAACCCCCATTTGCAGGGGGGTTACATACACATCAGGAATCTAGTAATTACTAACACTCTACCCCCCAACTGGTATTCTGTACAGAGGAGGACTCCCGCAGACCCACCAAATTGTGCAGCATGTATGCACAGCAGGTATCTAGTGAGAACTGATGCCCCCTTTACCCACTAATGTTCTGTTTAGGGCTCCAGTACCAAGCCATGTTGATTCATTAGGAATCTAGTACATACTGCCCCAGTATTAGGTATGGAGAGTAACTGCCTCATAGAAACATAGAATTTGATGGCAGATAAGGACTGCCTGGCCCACCTAGTCTGCCCATTTCCTACCTACATATGCTCCAGGTCCTAAATGATTCTGCAGCTTACCTTCTCTTTCCTACCACTATGGTTGCCTTCTGTCTATTCTATGCATTCTTGAATTCACTGATAACAGATGAGTATGAATAGACAGGCCATTGTCAGAGTAAAGGCCTATGGCATGTTCATAAGGTAGAAAAAAATGGGCAGACTGGATGGGCCTTGCAGTCCTTATCTGCTGTCAACTTCTATGTTCCTGTGTTTCAATGTTTTTGCTCCAAGACCTCTGCAGGAAGACTGTTCCATGCATCCACCACCCTTTCTATGAAAAAATACTTCCTCAAGTTTCCCCTGAGCCCCCCCCTTCCCAGCCTCATACTGTGACCCCTTGTTCTTGCATTTCTCTTTTTTCTGAAAGATGCTTCCCTCCTGGAACCTGTTTACTCATTTGAGGTACTTGAATGTCTCTATCATATCCCCCTCTCCCTCCTTTCTTCCAAGGTATACATATTGAGGTCTTTCAGTCTTTCTTCATATGTTTTCTGGTGCATTCCTTTCACCATTTACTTTGCCCTTCTCTGTACCTCCTCCATTCTGTCTGTGTCCTTCTGGAGATGTGGTCTCCAGAACCGAACACAGTATTCCAGATGTGTTCTTACCAATTGTCTATACATTGGCATCATTACCACCTCCTGTTTTCTGCTGGAGATGCCTCTACCTATGCACCCCAGCATCCCTCTGGCTCTCCCCACTGCCATCTCACATTGCTTGGCTACTTTCAGGTTATCCGTTATAATTACCCCCAGATCTCTTTCGAGTTTTGTTGTTGTTAGTATCCTCCCCATCTTGTATTCTTCTCCAGAATTCCTGTGTCCCAAGTGCATGACTTTGCACTTTTTTGTATTAAATTTAAGCTGCCAGACTCTTGACCATTCCACCAATTTGCCTAGGTCTCTTCTTATTTTTTCCACCCCATCTGGAATGTCCACCCTATTGCAGATTTTGGTGTCATCCACAAAGAGGCTTACCTTCCCCTCCAGCCCCTCTGCAATGTCTCTGATGAAGACATTGAAGAGGACCGGCCCCAGTACTGAGCACTGTGGCACCCCGCTGGTCACTCTCCTGTCCTGGGATTGGACTCCGTTAACAGCCACCCCCTGTGTCCAGCTGCTCAGCCAATTTCTGACCCAGTTTACTACCTTTGGACCCACTCCCAGACTGCCCAACTTGTTTAATAGCCTCCTGTGGGACGGTGTCAAATGCCTTGCTAAAATCTAGGTAGGCCATGTCCACTGACCCCCAATCAACCACTCTGGTTACATAGTCAAAGAAACTTAATCAGATTTGTGTGACAAGATCCACCAGCTGTAAATCCGTGTTGCCTTGGGTCTCATGTCCCGTTGGCTTCAAGTATGCTAGAATCCTTTCTTTTAGCATTGATTCCATTATTTTTCCCACAACTGAGACCAAACTGACTAGTCTGTAATTCCCAGCTTACACCTTGCTCCCGCTTTTCTGTTGTGGTACCACATTTGCCCTCCTCCAGTCCTTTGGCACCACTCCTTCTTCCATTGGTTTGTTGAAAAGGGCCGTCAATGGTGCCCCTATTACCTGTCTGAATTCTTTCAGTATTCTGGGATGCATCCCATCTGGACCCATTGCCTTGTCCTCTTTTAATTTCGAGAGGTCTTTTAGGACTCTCTCCTCTGTGAATGGACTGGTGTCCACCTCTCCTCCCTGTGTGTTTCTACCATCTAATGTTGGTCCCTCCCCTTCCCCTTGTTTTGTAAATACTGAGCAGAAGTATTCATTCAGAATTTCTGCTTTTTCTAGGTCCCGTCAGCACATCCCCCCCCCCCCACTTTTTTTAATCTCACATCTCTCCATTGGTCTTTTTCTTCTCCCTAATATACCTGAAGAAGATTTTGTCTCCTTTTTGTACTGATTGTTCTATTTGTCCTTCAGTTTGCACCTTTGTGCTCCTGGCTGCTTTCCCCACTTCCTTCTGTTTTGCTAGATACAGTTCTCTGTCTTCCTACCTTTGTGTTTCTTTGTACTTTCTGATTGCCTGCTTCTTTTTCTTAACCTTCCCTGCCATTTCTTCAGAAAACCATAGTGTTTTTTTCTTCATTTTTGCTTTGTTGACTTGCTTTACACAGAGGCTTGTTACCTCTGCTATGGCTTCTTTAAGTGTCTTCCACTGTTCCTCTACCCCCTCTCCTGCCTCCACCTTTGTCAGGATTTTTTTGAGGTGCTCCCTCATTTTTGCAAAGTCTGCCCCACTGAAATCCAGGACCCTCACTTTTGTGTGGCTTGACTCTACTACGATCATCACTTTAAACCACACTGTATGCGACCCTAGATGGCTGCCCACTGATAGATTTGTTATTGTGCTACCACTGGTGAGAACCAGGTCTAATTTTGCTCCCTCCCATGTGGGCTCCTCCACTAGCTGCCTGAGGCATGCCCATTGCAGGGCATCTAAGATGTGTCTGCTCCTGGTAGTGACTGCTGCATAGGTGTTCCAGTTGACATCTGGCATACTTAGGTTCCTCACCAGCAACACTTCCCCTTTCTCTGCCATTTTGTGGATAGTATCCACTGATACCCTATCTATTTCCTCCCCTTGTGCTGGAGGTCTGTAGGCAACCCCAGTGCGGATGGTGGTGCCATTTCCCATCTCTAAGGTGATTCATAGTGCCTCTTCCCCCTCCTGTCTTCCCCCTAACTCAGTAGCTTTGATCCTCTCCCTGATGTACATAGCCATCCCTCCCCCTTTTTGCCCTCCCTGTCTCTTCTAAAGATTGTGTACCCTGGTATGGTAACATCCCAGTCATGGTTACCCATGTACCATGTTTCAGTGATTGCAACAATGTCTAGGTCTTCCTCCTCCATCAAGGCCGCTAGATCTGGGATCTTGTTTCCCAGACTACAGGCATTTGTACACATAGCCTTCCATGTTTTCTTTTTTAACTTATTATTTTGGCCCCCACTCTCTCCACGGCCTTCTCCCCCATGCCTTCAGGAGGGTGTGCACCTGGAGCCATGGGCGCGGGGACCTGTCTACCGAGCGTGGCCGTGGGGGTTCATTTTCATGATCTCCGCCCCTGCAGGCGTCGGCACTGGGAGGACCAAGAGCTGGAGGCGGATTGAGACACACTTCCGCTCCAGTCCTCGGCCAATGCCTGCCCCTCCCTTGAGCTCTGCCTCCTCTGCTGCACCGGCACCACCCGTGGTCACCCAGGTTTATTTATTTAAGCGTTTTACCAGGAAGGCATACTGAGCAGAGTACTACTCGATTACAGATGCGTCCTGGGGAAGGGGAGAACATAGGAAGACAGTTTTACACAGTATAGACAACAAAATACATAGTGGGAGAAATACTAACATTTGGATCTGATTACAAGTCAGTAGTAGCTTTAGAGAGACAATTGGTAATTGGTGGTGGTGGCGGTGTTGCAGCAAAGAGAGCTGCCTACCCCTCCCAGAGAAGGAGAGCAGCCCATCAGGTGCTCAATCCCTCTCCCCCTCCCGGCCAGCCTTCCGACAACCCAGGCTCACTACCGAACCTGGGTCACCGGCGTCGCAAGTAGTAGCGCTACCACTGCGCCAACGGGCCGGCTTGCCTTCCATGTTTTGATGCTTTTGCCTGTGCCAGTTCCACCCTTATCCCTATGCCTTCCCTCTGTGCCTCTCCTGCCTTTCTCTCCATTTGTGTTTTTTTTTTTTTGTGCATCCCTTGGCCCTAGTATCCTTATGTTTGTCCACCTTAACCTGTAGGGGGAAGGGGGCAGTTTGTTTTTCCCAGCTTACTTCTGCCACCCTTTTGGCTAGTTTAAATGCTTTCCAATGAAACATTTAAACCTTTCCCTAAGGATCTTGCCCCCCCCCACCCAAGATGGATGCAGGCCATCCCTCCTGTACAGGCCTCAAAAAGCAGACTGTGCTTACTGTTTAGTTTCAGGGAACAAAGAACATCAAAATAGTGTCTGGTTAGCACCAAGGCCCCTTTTGAAAACATGGGGTGGTGGGAAAAACTGGAGCATAGGTTTGGTTTTATGTAGTACCTTTCATATGAATTGTATCCTTAAGCAATTCCAGGTTCAGGAGAGGAGGCATGAGAGAACGTTGTGTCCTTTAAGCACACAAGGAGATTCGAGCAACACAGAGACAGATCAGAGGGAGATGACTTTAAATGCAGGGAAGTTTAATGATTTGGCCAGAATCACACAGTGACTACGTAGCTTGAGTTGGGATTCAGACCTTGAACTCCAGCCTCAAGCACGACACACCATTATGCTATATTTCCTCCCTGTATGGTACAGTATAAACAATACTCCAGCCCCACTGCAAGTTAGCATTTAGTTCCTTCCTAGCTATTACACTTGCTATATAACAATAAAGGTTCTTGTGCGCTGTTAACAAACAGAATGTAATGTCAGAAAGAGTTCCACTGTCCCATCCAGACCGCCTTTTGTTGCACTGTTCTAATACTAAGACATGCAGTCTGAAGATAATGCTACCTGGTTCTGGAACAAACACATCTTCAGTATTTTGCAGTCAAAAATAGCACCTTGTGTACCCACTAGCAGATGTGAAGCAACAGGGATTTATGTCCATGAACAGAAAACTCAAAGCCCTCCACAGTAATTGGTTCAGCTCAGTGTCCTTCCAAATCAAACCAGATTATAAATCTTTCTGAAGATTAATACACACCCTTGTAGAACCACAAAAAACTGGTTTGGTCCTTTAGGGAGCAAAATGTGATGTGTAAGTCAGCATCCCAAGGGAAGGAGTTGCACACAGGCGTGTGATGCAAGTTCCACCTTGTCACACTTTCCCTCTTGTGTTATCACATTTAGTTTTGTCATTTGTGACTTTCTCCCTCTTGTGCTATCACATTTAGTTTCTTCACATGTGACTCTCTCACTCTAGTGTTATCACATTAGTTGTGTCACTTGAGACTCTCCCTCTTGTTTATTACATTTAGTCTCTTCACTTGTGACTTACTGCCTTTTGTGTGATTATATTTAGTTTTATCACTTGAGACACTCTTCTTCTTGTGTTCTCACAATTAGTTTCTTCACTTGTGACTCTCCCCACTTGTGTTACCACATTTACTGTAGTTTCTTCACTTGTGACTCTCTCTCTCTTGTGTTATCACATTTAATTTCTTCAAAGCACATTTGCTGGAGCTGGAAGGATACTGCTTTCTTCAACTGCGAGCTGTGTGAGAAATTCTATATTGCACTTGATATTTGCAACAAACGTGCACTTTTGCTTAATTCTGTGGGAGGTGAAACTAACTACCCTTGGTAATTGCTTTTTATCCACATATTTATTTAGTGTTTAACCAAGAAGGGCTTTAAACTCTGTTTATCTGTTAGTAACTGAAGGATTTAAATACTGCATTTGGGTAGGTCCTTGAGGTAGCTAGATTGTCTACTAGGATTTGCTGACTATTAAACTATTTTTAAATTTCAGGTGGCTGAGGAGTTGAAAAGAAACTTGCAAACTCTGCTTATCTTGGAAGTAACCTCATAAGTGTTTGAATACTGCATTCTGGTTGTCCCTTGGGGGTAGCTGGATTGACTACTAGGCTTTTGGGACTGAAACTATTTTAAATAATTTACTGAGTGCGTAGGAGTTTGTGATAGTTAAACTCTTTTTAAACAGAGTTACTGGGGTTAAGGTGGTCAGAAAAACCTGCAGTGTGAAACAGGAAAGACAGTCTTTCAAGCAACAGAGGGTGGTGGATTAAGGTTTACGCTTGTTTGTTACAATTCTTAAGATTTTCAGTGCAGGAAGAGTTTAAAGCACAGCTGACTTATTTTGAGGCGGACAGCTCTCAGGCACAAACCACCAGGCCTGTTTTGGGGCTGGGAAGGTTTACCTGTGTCTGACTTGGATGTGTGGATTTTCTCTGATTGATTAGCAGGGTATTTCTCTATCAAATTGTTGTGTAGGGCATCTTGCTGACAGGAAGGCACTCATTGCAGCAGTGGGTCAGAGCTTCTAGCTGATTGTTTTGCGAGGGCACAGTTTAGGCCCAACCCCTTCCCACCCCTCACCCCACCCACCCCTGGAAATAGTTCCTTTATACCTGGGGTTCTGACATCATTTCCTCAAGAATGCAAGGTGCATGTCACTGTCATATCCTCTCTAGCACACTGCACTGACAATATAAAGCGTAAACATTGTATAATATAAATATATATTTCTACATTACAAACCAATCACACACAAAAAAAAAAAATGTGGGAGTAGTGCAATGTAATGGCTGTGGGGCAACAGTCTTCTGGGAGTCTTTCTGGAGGCTGAGATGCTGCCTATTTGCAGACAACTGTCTGCCCTGAGGAGGAAGTTGCCCGTCTTCAGGCCACACTGGACAGTAGTCAGGGACCTTCCCCAGCCACAATGGACAGTGAAAGGAACCTCCCCATCCAGGAGCACCAGAACCACCACCACTACCTCAGGGGTTGCAAAGAAAGCACAGCAGTTGGACCACAGTGGGCTCAGGGAGGATGAGGATGGTGGAACAGAGGCACACCCAGACAGATGTTACACACCACAATCCATCGCCATTCTGGGGAGCATAGCTCCCCTATGGATACACCCAGAGGGAGACTAAGGAGGCTGAGGACAACTGTCACAAGGAGGCCCACAGGAAGGAGGCAGAGGACACCACAAGGAAAGGAAGCAGCTCCTGGTGGGGACTCAATTATTAGGGATAGAACTAGGAGGAGCTGGGAAATCTGTAGTAAGGTGCCTGCCTGGTGCCATGGCTTGGAGGGACAGGAAGCGCATCCTCAGGATCCGACAACAGCTGCAAGGGATTCTGAGCTGGACGTAATTGTCCACCTAGGGACAAATGACTTGGCTCATCATGAGGTTAGAGCAGTGCAGGAGGACATTGCAGAGTTGGGGAGGGGCCTAAGACAAGTAGCACATACAGTATCCTTCTCAGAGGTGCTGCCTGTCAAAGGCATGGGGGAGGCGAGGGTAATTGGCACCATGCAGTTTAATGAATGGTTGAAAAAATGGTGTGGAGCACAGGGGTTTGGCTTCATTGGGGACTGGGGTTCCACCTGGAGGGACACCAGCCTATACTGGCAGGATGGTCTGCATCTGTCCAGGAAGGGAATAAGTCTTTTGAGCAATCGGTTTAAATGCTTCATTTGCAAGCTTTTAAACTAGTCAATGAGGGAGGCACTGACAAGCAGCAGAAAAATCCCAGCCTCTCCCTACAAAACAGGGTACTAAATGAGAAAAAGACCAAGGTAGAACGGTCAGTGGGGGATGCTGCAACAGAAGGTAAGGCCATCAAAAAATGGAGAGCAATGAGTACCAATGCCCGTAGTCTAGGTAACAAGCTTCCTGAATTAGTGGCCTTGATGGAGGAGGAACATCTGGATATCGTGGCAGTCACAGAAACATGGTACACACAAAACCATGACTGGGACGTAAACATACCAGGATACACTATCTACAGGAGGGACAGGGAGGGTAAAAGGGGAGGAGTAGTTCTTTACATAAGGGAAGGAATAAAAGCAACAGAACAAAAGGGTAAACAGGGAGGAGAAGAAGCACTGTGGGTAAATTTGGAGACAGGCAATGGCACCACAATCCACACAGGGGTTGTATACAGACCCCCTTCTCAGGGGGAGGAAATGGACAAGGAAATGATAGAAAGTATACTTAGAATGGCAGAAAAAGGGGAGATATTGCTGATGGGTGATCTGAATATGCCAGATGTTAACTGGAGTGCAGTTGCAGCTGCCACTTTGAAGAGTGCAGTTATTCTAGATGCCCTACAGGGGGCATGCCTTAGACAACTAGTACTGGAGCTCACTCGGGGGAGCAATATTAGACTTGATACTCTCAAATGGAGATGGAGAGAGGATCACAGATGTAGAAGTGGGTAGCCATCTGGGAACTAGCGACCATCGAACAGTATGGTTCACAATAAACACAGCAATAGAGTCAAGCCATACAAAGACAAAAGTACTGGACTTTAGGAGGGCTGACTTTGCCAAAATGGGTGAGTGCCTAAGGAATGCACTAGCAAATGGGCGGGAAGGAGGGTTGGAAGAACAATGGGGAATAATAAAAACTGCCATCACAGAGGTAACGAGCCTTTGGGTGAAGCAAATAAACAAAACAAGACGATGTAAGAAACCACTATGGTTCTCAAAGGAAGTGGCAGTGAAGGTTCAAGAGAAAAGAAGCATTCAGGAAGTACAAGGAATGCAGCAGGAGCAGGACAGAGAACTGTATCAGTTAAAACAAAGGAGGCTGGGAAGGCAGTCAGAACAGCAAAGGCCCAAACCGAGGAAAAGATAGCCAACTCAGTTAAGAAGGGGATAAAACCTTTATAGGTACATCAGGAGCAAAGGAAGACCAAGGGAGGGATAGTGAGGCTTAATAAAGGGGAGGGAGGGTGGGCAGAGGGAGACTGTGAAAAGGCAGAGATACTAAACAAATATTTTTGCTCAGTATTTACAAAGGAAGAGGGGGAGGTACATAAAACAAACAGTAGTAACACTCTGGATACAGAAGTTGATACCAGCCCATTTACAGAAGAAAGGGTTCTGAAAGAACTCTTAAAACTGAAGGTGGACAAAGCAATGGGGCCTGATGGGATTCATCCCAGAATTCTAAAAGAACTAAGGGTAGAACTAGTGACACCACTGACTACCCTCTTTAACAAATCATGGGAGGATGGGGTGGTACCCGAGGACTGGAGGAGGGCAGATGTGATTCCCCTTCACAAAAGTGGGAGCAAGGCAGAAGCAGGAAACTATAGACCTGTTAGTTTAACCTCAGTGATAGGAAAATGATGGAATCACTTCTAAAGGAAAGAATTGTCAGTATCTAGAGGCCAGAGGGCACAGGACCCTAGGCAGCATGGATTCTCAGCGGGAAGGTCATGCCAGGCAGATCTGATAGATTTCTTTGACTGGGTGACCAAAGTAGTAGATCAGGGAGGGCTGTGGACATGGCCTACCTAGACTTAGCAAGGCATTTGACACAGTCCACACAAAGATTAATATATAAGTTAGCCAGCCTGGGAGTGGGTCCCAAGATGACAGCCTGGGTAAAGAATTGGCTGGAGAATAGGACACAGAGGTAATAGTAAATGGAGTCCTCAGAAGAAAGGAGGTTACTAGCGGGGTACCGCGGGGTTCATATTGGACCAGTCCTCTTCAATGTCTTTATAGCGACATTGCAGAAGGACTGGAAGGAAAAATATGTCTCTTTGCAGATGACACTAAGATCTGCAACAGAGTTGATGCACAGGGTGGGGTGGAAAGGATGAAAGGGACTTGGCAAGGTTAGAGGAATGGTCAAATGTATGGCAGCTTAGATTCAATGCTAAGAAGTGCAGGTAATGCACCTGGAAACAAAAACCCAGGGGAAGAGTACACAATGGGGGTGAGATACTAACAACAACAAAAATGGAAAGGGACCTGGGGGTAGTCATATCAGATGACCTAAAGGTGGGCAAGCAATGTGAGAAGGCAGCAAGGAGTGCTGGGGGGATACTGGGATGCATAGGGAGAGGCATCACCAGTAGAAAACAGGAAGTTATTATCCCTCTGTACAGACAGCTGGTGAGACCCCATCTGGAGTACTGTGTGCAGTTCTGGAGACCCAATCTCCGCAAAGACATAGACAGGATGGAAGCTGTCCAGAGGAGGGCAACTAAAATGGTGCAGGGTCTGCACCGGAGGACATATGAAGAGAGACTTAAGGAGCTTAATATGTATAGCCTCGAGGAAAGGAGGGAGAGGGGGACATGATAGAAACTTTCAAGTACCTCAAGGGAATCAACAAAGTCCAAGAGGTAGCATCTTTCAAAAAGAGGTGTGCAAGAACAAGAGGCACAATTTGAAGATGGGGCGGCTCAGAGGTAATTTAAGGAAGTATTTTTCACAGAGAGGGTTGTGGATGCATGGAATGGCCTTCGGAGAAGGTTGTGGAGTCAAAATCAGTGGTGGAATTCAAGCATGCATGGGATAGTCATAAGGCAATTCTGGGGGGTGGGGGTAGGAAGAAGTAGGCTGCTGGTTAACTAGGATCTGCAGCTTATCCAGTAGGTAGGGAAATGGGCAGACTGGGTGGGCCAAGCGGTCCTTATCTGCCGTCAAATTCTATGTTTCTATGTTTCACTTGTGACTCTCTCCCTCTTGTGTTCTCACATTCAGTTTCTTAACTTGTGACTCTTTTCCCCTCACATTTAGTTTCTTCACTTGTGACCCCCTCCTTTGTTCTCACATTTAGTTTCTTCACTTGTGACTCTCTCCCTCTTTTGTTCTCACATTGTTTCTTCACTTGTGACTCTCTTCCTCTTGTGTTCTCACATTTAGTTCCTTCACTTGTGACACTCCCTCTTTTGTTCTCACATTTAGTTTCTTCACTTGTGACTCTCTCCCTCTTTTGTTCTCACATTTGGTTTCTTCACTTGTGATGCTCCCTCTTTTGTCCTCACATTTAGTTTCTTCACTTGTGGCTCTCCCTCATTTGTTCTCACATTTAGTCTCTTCACTTGAGACTCTTCCCTCCTTTGTTCTCACATTTAGTTTCTTCACTTGTGACACTCTCCCTCTTTTGTTTTCACATTCAGTTTCTTCAATTCTGACTCTCACTCTCTTGTGTTATCACATTTAGTTTCTTCACTTGTGACACT
Organism: Neoceratodus forsteri; assembly: GCA_016271365.2. Lineage (NCBI taxonomy): Eukaryota > Metazoa > Chordata > Ceratodontiformes > Ceratodontidae > Neoceratodus > Neoceratodus forsteri. Next base: position 1,477,271,247 of record CM028132.1, on the reverse strand, counting down.
CTCCCTCGTGTTTTCACATTCAGTTTCTTCACTTGTGAGTCTCTGTCTTGTGTTCTCACATTTAGTTTCTTCACTTGTGACTCTCCCTCTTTTGTTCTCACATTTAGTCTCTTCACTTGTGACTGTCTTGTGTTTTCACATTCAGTTTCTTCACTTGTGAGTCTCTCTGTGTTATCACATTTCGTTTCTTCACTTGTGACACTCTCCTTCTTGTGTTATCACATTTAGTGTCATCCCTTGTGACTCTCATCCTCTTATGTTATCACATTTAGTTTCATCCCTTGTGACTCTCCCTCTTTTGTTCTCACATTTAGTCTCTTCACTTGTGACTCTTTCCCTTCTTTGCTCTCACATTTAGTTTCTTCACTTGTGACATTCTCCCTCTTGTGTTGCCACATTCAGTTTCTTCAATTCTGACTCTCACTCTCTTGTGTTATCACATTTAGTTTCTTCACTTGACACTCTCCCTCTTATGTTATCACATTCAGTTTCATCCCTTGTGACTCTCACCCTCTTGTGTTATCACATTTAGTTTCATCCCATGTGACTTTCTCCCTCTTGTGTTATCACATTTAATTTCATCCCTTGTGACTCTCACCCTCCTGTGTTATCACATTTAGTTTCATCCCATGTGACTTTCTCCCTCTTGTGTTATCGCATTTAGTTTCATCCCTTGTGAATTTTTCCCTTATGTCCTCACATTTAGTTTCATCCCTTGTGACTCTCACCCTGTTATGTTATCACATTTAGTTTCATCCCATGTGACTTTCTCCCTTTTGTGTTATCACATTTAGTTTTATCCCTTGTGACTCTCACCCTCTTATGTTATCACATTTAGTTTCATCCCATGTGACTTTCTTCCTCCTGTGTTATCACGCTTAGCCCTGAGAATCAGACTCTTCTATATTATTAGGTCAAGCTGCCTCCCATCTAATGTATAATTTTCTGCCCCGTCTTGTCCCGTTTTCTATTTTTGATGTTCAGCTGGTCCCATCTGGGTCCCTGTTATTTCAGTGTTTTTTTTTCACTTTTTTATTTTATGTGTTTGGGAGAGGGCAGTGTCTGTCAGGCTGGGATTCAGTCTGAGAAAAGTGAGGAGTATCTGTCACTCAGCCATGGTGACAGCTTTCCATGTCAGTAAGGAGAATGCATCCCTGCTCACCAATGAAAACTGAAAACTTACTAGTGTCTTAGAAATTACAACTGAAGCAAGATATTGCTGGTTGGACTGCTCCAACCTAGAGACGGTGTCCCTGTTTTTACATTGCATGCCACTAGTAGTTATGATAGGGATGCCTTGGGATCTGGATGGGGTGCCCATCTCAGACCATTTTGGAGACTGGGCCTCTGGTCCTCCCTGGATCGCTGTCACCACAGTTACAAGCTGGAGATGAGGGCTGTTCTGCTTGGCCTAAAGGACTTCACTGTCCTTCTCCAGGGCCAGCCTCTGTTGGTCTGCATGGACAACATTTCTGAGATTTATTACATCAGCTGTCAAGGCAGAATTTATTGTTATCCCTTTTTCAGGGAAACAGTGAGGGTCTGGCATTGGACTGTGGAACATGGTATGTTTCTTATGGCTGTGTTTCTGCTGGCACCTTCAGTGCCATAGCAGATTACTTCAGGAGGTTCAGGGTGCTGTTCTCTGAATGGGAACTCTTGGACTCTGTCGTGGATGACCTCTTCAACAAGTGGGGTCATCTGGACATTAACCTTTTTGTTTCCCATACAGAGCAGAACTGCTACATTTCTGCACACTTGCTCCTTGGTCTAGAGTTTTATGGCGAGACACATTGTCCCTCTCTTGGAAAGGGAGGTTCATGTATGCATTTTCCCCATTTCCTCTGATTCAGAGAGTTCTGGTCAAGAGGGCATAGCCAGCCACCATAGTCCTGGTGGCCCCATTCTGGCCCAGACAAATTTGGTTCCTTCATTTAAAACAGTCATCCATGGATCCTCTTGTCTACTTCCTCTATGAGCAGGGCTCCTCTCGTAGGAGCAGGGTTCTCTGGTGCACCCAGTTCCTTCGATCCTTGTACCTCCATACCTAGCTGCTGAGGACATAGAACTCTTCCTCTTTTGGGCGTCACCTGCAGTCGCAGCTGTTCTTCTGGTGGCTCATAAGCTGTCCCCTCAGTACACTTACTCCCAGAAATTGAAATGTTTTACAGTTTAGTGTACCTTTTGTCCCTTACCAATGTTGGCCTCTGGTACTCCTCTCTGAACATGCATTTAGGTGCAGTATCGGCTTTTCATACCCTCACTGGTGGTAAAATGGCTGCCCAGCCTGAGGTGTCCTGCATATTCCTTAGAGGGATCCTGCTGCTTCACCCCTGGGTTCTGATCCAGTACCAATGTGGGACCTTAACATGGTTTTGGAGACACAGTGCTTCACTTTGAACCAACTACTACTTGTGAAATGCGCTTCCTACCATGAAATATGCTATTTCTTGTTGCCATTACTTCTGAAAGAAGAATTTTGGAATTGTAAGTTCTGGTTGTGAAGACACCTTGACTTTTTTTCCGTGAGGATCGAGTCACCTTGAGGACCAGTCTTCATTTTCTACTGAAGGTGATTGCTGATCATACACTGATTCAAACAATTGACCTTCTGCGTTGACTCCCGCAGACAGTGGGAAACATCAGCTCTACATGTTGGATGTCTGCAGTGTGCTGTATTGGTGCCTGGATTGTAGAAAGTCTTCTCAACTCTTTGTATCTTTCGCCTCCAGGATGGTGGGCTCCCCTTTTTCTAAGCAATACCTTTCCACATGGTTGGCATCCTATATTACCTTCTGTTACCAGAAACCCGGTAAGCAGCTTCCTGGTCCTGTTCCTGCCCTCTCCACTCTTGGCATGGCCACTTTCAGGGCTTGTTTTCACAATGTGTCTGCTGCTGCAACCTGGAGTACTGTTCACACGTTCACTGATCACCAGTCTGGACACTGTCTCTCATAGACATGCTGGCTTTGGACTTGCTGTTATTCACGGCTCTCCTGACTTAGGGTCATTTGATCCTTTCTCCCACAATGCTTAGGTACTGCTTGGGAATCATTCCATGATGTGGCTTAGTGAACGGAGATGTCCTGGAAGAAGACAGAATAGTTATAGAGGCTTGGACATAGTCCAAACATTGGCAGTTCCACTGGAATTGCTGAGTCATTGGAATGTCTTCGAGCTAAGCTCCTTCCACCATCTGGATGGGATATCCTCTGGTTTCATCCTTTGACTTCAGATCTTCCATTCTGCTGGAAGAATCCGGTCTCCTCCTTCACAGCTCTCCAGTGTTGTAGGCTACCAAGTGCACCATTGACAATTTCCTTGATAGAAACACACAAACTTAGAAGCTGTTGACAGAAAAGGACCTCTTGACCCACCTAGTCTGCCCTAAAGTCCCTACCTTCTGTGCTACCGTGAACCCTAATTGATCTACAGGCTTATTCCCCTAGCCCTGTTACTAAGGTGCCCCCGTGTCTGTGTCATGAATGTTTGAAACCTGTTACTGTTCTGGTACCCACCACCTCTGCTGGGAGGTTGTTCCAGGAGTCCACCACCCTTTACATGAACAAATATTTCCTCACATTCCCTCTAAGTCTCCCCCCTTCCAGCTTCATATCATGCCCTCCTCATCCTTGAGCATCTCTTCTCTGTAATATGCCACCCTCCTGTACCTTACCGATACCCTTGAGGTATTTGAATGTTTCTGTCATGTCTCCCCTTTCTCTCTTTTCCTCCAGTGAGTACATATTTAATTCCTTAAGTCTTTACTCATACGGCTTCTGATGCAGGCCCTGCACTATTTTGGTTGCCCTTCTCTGTACTGCCTCCACTCAGTCTTCATTCTTCCTGAGATGGGGCCTCCAGAACTGGACACAATACTCCAGGTGGGGCCTCACCATTGATCTATATAGGGGTAACACTACCTTCCTTTTTCTGCTGATGATACCCCTCCATATGCACCCCAGCATCCTACTAGCCTTCCCCACTGCCTTATCACACTGTGTTGCTACCTTCAGACCATCAGATATGATGACCCCAGATCCCTTTCCCATTTTGTTGTTGTTAACACCCCCCTGCTCAAATGATAATGTTGTCCTTGGGTTTCTGTGCCCCATGTGCATAATTTTACATTTTTTGGCATTGAAGCACAGTTGCCAAACCCTTGACCAGTCTTCCATTTTTTTTTAGATCTTCCTTCATCCTTCCCCACCCCCACTCAGTTGCAGATTTTTGTGTTATCAGCGAAGAGGCATACCTTTCCTTCCAGCCCCTCTGCAATGTTGTTAATAAAGACATTGAAGAGGAACGGTCCCAGTACTGACCCAGTGACACCCTGCTAGTTACCTTACCTTTGTCCGAGTGACCCTGAATCCCATTTACCAACACACTCTAAGTTCTGTTCTTAGCCAACTTTGTACCCATTTTACTGTCTTTGGACCCACTCCCATGCTGCCCAGCTTGTTTACCAGTCTTTACCATTGATTCTTTTCAAAACTTCAGTTTGTTCCTCAACTGTTTCTCCTCTCCTTGGCTCTGGCTCTGTCTCATCGACAGAAGGTGAACTCTGAGGAAGTGAAGCCAGTTTTGCAGCTTCAAATTCAGCATCACGTGCTGGCAGAAAATGTCAGAGTCCTTCAGTGAAGACTTTTGGGAGATGTGTTGGGCCCTTTAGCTTACGAGGAGAGCCCTGCCCGCCACAGTAAGAAACACAAGTGCCACCAGCATTGGTCCTGGGACTGGGACAGATTGTGATCTTCCTGTTCCCTCATCTCCCCGACCACTTGATGCGTGTCGAGCGTTGACTTCGGTGAGCTGAATGGGGTCAAGGGGTCAGTTGACAGCTCCACAATGCCCCATCAGGCTTGTCAATCTCAACATCGGCCAGTCAAGTAGTCAAGATTTCTCTTGACCCTGTCAATCAGTTGCCAGAGGGGATCGATGAGGAGTCACCTTCCAAGACCCCAGTTTTCCTGGTTTTCATTCAGGAGGACATGGATCAGTCAGTGTCCCTGACTGGTTCCACCTGGGATCAACCTTCAATGGTGGTTGTGTCACTGAAGCCAGTGTTTGTCCATGCACCTTGGCATGTGGTCTGTACTGACCCTCTGGTGGCTTCTACTGTACATTGGCCATCAGGTTAATGGTCAAGGTGCCACTCAAACTTTGGATCCCATTCAACTGGGAGGCACTGCCGTCGATGTTCCTCGACCTTCTCATTCTCAGGCAAGGAGAGGCCCCCCCACAGGATGTGACAGTGCTACAAGGAGCTCCTCTGGCAGCAGTGGACCATTGAAGGGTGGGGTAGGGTTCTAGACTCAACACCTGTGGTCACCTGGCAGGGGCCAGTCATGCCCATGCCAGTCCACCCTCAACATATGTCCTTGGCATCTGTCTCTCCATGCTTGGAGGTGGAACTGCCTCACTCACAGCCTTTGGTGGGATCATCAGTCAAGGACTCCTGTGTTGCAGCTGGCTTGTCAGACCAGCTCTCATTTAAGATCACCCACTCGAAGGATACTCATGTGGTCAACAGTGGCAAGCGGTCCCTTGCCACTTCTGATGAGTCCTCAGATGACTTAGATGGCTGTATATATTTTTGTCAAGGAAGATACCTTCAACTGGACTTTGGTCGGGAAGATGACTACCCGACCATGAGCTGGTGTCATTTGGGGCTGTTCTCCGACTGGTGTCAGAATCCCTGCAAGTACCTTTGCAGCCAGTCTAGAAGTGGGCTAAATACCTCTTTACATATATTCTGGAGAAGGACAATTCCCCATGGGTTGCTTTTCCTGTGGCTGAGGCCATTTTGGAACTGACTCTGGCAGCATCCAGCATCTTGCCCCGCACCCTCCACCCATGTGGTCCACAAGTATGTGGTCCAAATTCAATCAATTTCTGGGTTCTCAGACCTTACCTCTGTGGAGGGACTGGTCTCAGACCCAGCCTTCTGGACATCTGGAGACCAAAGGGACGTGGACAAGCCCCCCCCACCCAAAAAGAAGTCTAAGAAACTTAAACCACAGCCAAGAAGTTCTATGCCACTTCTTCTCTCGGTCTCTGTCAGGCGAGCTACACCATGATGATGGCCAGCTCAGGTCACTCCCTGGATGATGTCCTCCATCACCTTCCTGCCCACAATCAGCTGCTAGTAAGTCTGGTCAGAGACCAGCATCAAGCACTGCTTTAGATAACCTTGGATATGGGTGACTCCTGTGCCTGTGTCATGGCAGCGCCAGCTACAATGTGTCTTAGGGCCTGGTTGAAGTTGTCCTCCTTCACTGCAGACACTCAGCACAAGTTGGCAGATGACTGATGTGCCCTTCTTAAGCATTGACCTCTTTGGCTGTGGGTGGAAGGACATCTCACTATAATCGAGAAATTCAGTGCCACCTTGGATTCTGTGGTTTAATCTCAGAAGGACCTTAAGGCTCACAAGCCTAAGACAAAACCCTTCCAGTATAGATCCTTTCAGCTACAACAGCTTGACAGCAGCCTCAGCAGGGGCAATACCAAGCTTTGCGCACCAAGGCCAAGTTCTCTGGCCAGAGGCCAAAAAGAGGTGATGGCAGGGGAAGTGGTGCCCTTCTGGCTGTGGCAGCCAGTGCCATCTCCAAAGCTGCCCTGTGACAGGTTGAAGGTGTCAACCTCCCACTTGTCCAGTCCCTGTCCCAGCTCTCTGTGGCTTGACTTCACCACTTCTGGCCATGTTTGTCTGTTCTTACCATGGACATGTAGGTCCTAGAGGTGGTGGGAAGAGGGTTGCCTTTTGATTTCGAGGCTCTCCCGCCTTAATATGATGCCCTGGGGATCCCTCAGCATAACAGGACACACTGTCCTCCCCAAGGGAGAATGTCATGCAGCGGAAATGGGCTATAGTCTGTGTCCCAGATGCCCTGGGCAATTCAGGGGTATGAGTCCAGGCACTTCCAGGTCCTGAAATGGATGGAAGTGCAAGTTCAGGTTGGTAACCCTGAATCAGATCATACTATCCCTGGAGCAGAGCATGTTTTTTTTTTTTTATTTAATCATTTGTTGACTGGGTAGGGACACAGGACTGAAAGTCCTTTTTCAAGTCTGACCCGGATAGTCACAATACAAACATGACAATACATAGGTTACCTAGTATATTTACAAATAGATTTCGTCAATAAAAATTGCTTAAGCAAGGTTTTAAAACACACCATTGAATTTGTCAAACAAATAGACACAGGTAAGGAATTCCAAAATTGTGGTGTTGAAATGGAAAAAGCACGGGACTCACATTTTTGCTTACACATAAGAACCTCTACCAAGAAACCAGTAGCAGACCTCAGCATAGATGGAACCTTGCAAACTTGGATCAAATCAGACAAAGAAAACAAAGGACTTAATGAAACTGACTTAAAAATCAAACATCCCAAAAATATTCTATTCTTGAAGTAAAAGACATCCAACCTAACTTAGAATATAATTCACAATATGTGTACGATAAGAAACAAACAAAACAAAATGACAGATGGTAATATAAGTTACTGACAAAGTATTTAGCTACCTAATTCCCAGGTTATAATATAGAGTTGCAACGTAATCAAGATGTGGAAGAAGAGACCCAGTCACTATAGCTTTCCTTGTTTCAAATGTAAAGTAACTTTTAAATTTATATAAGAGGCCCAGTTTCTGATTTACCATTCTGCTAAGTGAAGTAACTTGTAAAGAAGAATTTAGCGCAGGGTCCAGCATAACACCTAAGTACTTAAATTGTTGTACTTGCTCAATGGTTGCCCCAGTCAAATCTTGAATCTGTAAGTTAGGATTACCCTTTAGCATAAAATTTGTACCAAATAACATTGATTTAGTTTTCTTGGAATTTAATATTTGGAATTTGGAATTCCAACTACTGCATATCCCGCATTTCCGCAACACACAAGGGCAAAGATCCTTTGTGCATAGAGCTCTCAGCTGATTCAGTGGTCTCAACATTGACATCGCCTCAATGCCAAAGATTGGTCCATTCAAATCCAGTCTCCGTCACATCCAGTCTGCATCTAGCTCCTGTGACTGTCCTTCCTAATTGTTCTCTCCGCTCCTCTTTGCTCTTTCCACCTAGCACTTAACCCTCTCCCCATTCAACTCCTTCTCCCATACACCCACTCATTCTCCCCACCTCCCACCCACCTTCCCTACCCCTTGTAGCACTTTAATTGATATTTGACAAGTGCCTATGGCCGCACCCCACTAGTGTGTGTCTCTTCCATACTGTGTTAACCCTGTTACCAGACCTTCTTCTGGCATTTTTGCCACTGTATTGAATGTATAAAACTGTATGTAACTGCCTGTAACTCACTGTTATACTGTTATTCAATATCTTGTCTGAATTGTACCTCATCTTATGTGGAACCTTTGTAAAAGAGCCTTGGCTCAAAGGTACTCGTAATCCTAGATTGAAATAAAAATAATACCATGGAGTTGTTTGTAAACCAATTACAAACAGTGTTAAAGTCCTGTTGAAAAGAAAGGCACAATATCAGTTATGGAATTTGCTTGGTGAAACAATATCAAATCATCAGCGTAAAGAATGGTTTGGCATACTGAACAAAAGTGGGAGCAAGACAGAGGCAGAAAACTACAGACCTGTCAGTTTGACCTCTGTGGAAGGGAAAGTGATGGAATCACTTCTGGAGGAAAGAATTGTTGAGTACCTAGAGGCCAGTGGGGCACAGGACCCAAGGCAGCATGGGTTCACAGCGGGAAGGTCATGTCAGACAAATCTAAGATTTCTTTGACTGGGTGACCAAAGTAGTAGACCAGGGAGGGGCTGTGGACATGGCCTACCTAGACTTTAGCAAGGCCCCACATCCACCCTTCAGTTCCTTCCCACCATCGACCTTTTCATGTCGGACCTTCTGAAGCTCGTTGCAGCAGTTTGATTGCCTTATTTTTAGATGAGTATCCGTTTTTTTTCTTTTATCATTTATTTACCTTATCCTTGTATATGTCTTCCACCTGTTCAGCAGAATTGCATTAAAACAAGTGCAGTTCTTGCGGCATCCAGTTACCTCATAAGGATCAACATACCCTCTGCCTCTTCTGCTTGGGCCTGGACCATAACATTGAGGAGTGTGAGGCCTGTTCCCAGTTCAACCAGGTCACACAGAAAAGGCACCAGCAGTCCCTTGAAGCCCATCTTCTCAAGCTGCAAATGGCATTGATGGAAAAGGAGCTCCAGAAGCTCAAAAGTGCCTCTTCCTCGCTGACTGACTCCCACAAGAAGAAGAAGAGGGAGAAAGAAAAACACCGGGACCAGGAGCGGACCCTCTCTCACCCAAAGCCGCCCTCTGGCACTTCAGGTGAGCAGTGGCCATCTTCCTCCAGGAAGATGAGTGCCTCAGCCAAGTCTGTACTCCCTCCTAAAGAGCAGATTTCAACCCCCTTCCCCCGCCACCACTGGTAACAGTGACCAAAAGCATCTTGGATACATCCGAGGCCTCTGCTGCCCTTAGGCCCATCACAACCATGGATCCAAAGCTGGCAGACGCAGCCAATAACCCACTTGTCGGACCTCCGATGAGCGCCCAGCTGAGATCAATAAGTTGGGGGTCGGTGTCTTCGACTGCTGCGTGATCCAGGTTGCTAAGTCGGTCATTGGACCCTCCGATGATTGTTTGACCACTTCATGTCTGTCAGACCTTCCTGGTGATCCTGATGATGCACAGCTGGACGTCAGCCCCATCCCGGCTGGGGGGGCAAGGATCATCCTGTGCTTCACTCCATGGTGAGCCCCCATCTCCTTCTGCTCCGTTGGAGCCTCTGCTGTTGTCCCCAGAACCACAGGACCTGGCAGACGGAGACCTTTCATCAGGAGTTCCTCATGAAGGAGCTCCCACAGGCTTAACGTTAGCTCCGCCACCCCTGATAGGGGTGCCAGACCCTGCCCCCCTCAGCGCCCGTCAGCCCCTTTGGTTCCCCTGTCGGGGCCTCCATCATGCATCCTCCATTAGGGCCTCCATCAGGTTTGCCACTGGCAGGGCCTCCATCAGGCCCTTCGCTAGGGTAACCCCCTAATCCAGGTTGCCGTCATGCTTTCTGCCGTCTGGGCCTCCATCTGGTTTCGTGCCTCCAGGGCCACCGTCAGGCTACCCTCCATCAGGGCCCCCATCAGGCTTTCCGCCATCAGGCTACACTCCATCAGGCCCAATGCTGGACCTGTTTTTGGCAGGTTATTCTTATTACTCTGGGTATCCTCCGATGGGGTTCCAAATGCCTCATTTCCAGCCATTGGGTTATGCCCATCATTATTCTGCACCGGGCTTCCAGACACACGGAACCTATGCCATGGGATCAGGCTACCATCCTACTCCACCTCCTCCACAGCCACAGGTGAACTTCTGAGAGATTTTTCAGTCCTGGTGGACAAAATCCCAGTTAGTCTCAGAACTGGACAACAAACAACTGTGCTCTTTGGAGGCAGGACGACCAGATCGCACCCCTAGGGTGGTTTCACCGGTAACATCTCAAGCCTCAACGTCAAGCCTGACAAAAGGCTGTGTGCAGGCCCCGACGTCAAATGTGGTCCCATTAGGAAAGGAGTCTGCTCCTCCAAACAGAGAACCTTTGGACTCTGATGATTCAGATTCCGAGTCATCTTCACAGGGTTCGGGAATCGAGACCCATCCTGCAGAGGAATGACCAAAACAAAATGTCAACGTCACCAGAAAATATCCACAAGAAATGAAGTTTATTAACAAGACAGCATATAAAAGGAACAGTAAAGTGCACGGAGTCCTACAGAGGAACCTATCCCTAGAGAATCCCCCCCCAAATCACCTCCCGAGGATCCCTCCTTTGTGGACCTCCTGAGACAAATGGCAGAGACACAAGGCTGGAAGTCAGATGCTCAAGACCCAAAATGTCAGAGGTTAGCCGAGTACCTAGATTTTCCTGAAACTAGTTTGGTTCTCACCTCTCCTTGGCTGGAAGCCCACAAAGATCTGTCCTCTACAATCTGCAGATGCCCTCCTCTATTCCGGCTATGGCCAAAAAGGCAGACTGCATTTATAGGATGCCAGATGGCAAAGACCACCTCAGCGTTCATCCAAAGGCTGACTCGGTGGTCATCACTGCGGCCCACGATAGGTCCGCCAAGTCTAAGCATCTCAGTACTTTCCCTCCTGACAAGGAGTCCAGACTATTGGTTCAGTTCAGTAGAAAATTCTATTACTCTTCAACACTAGCCGTTCCTACCCTTAATTACGTGGCACTCATGCTAGTGTGCCAAAAATCTTTGATCTGCCAGCTCGAGCCCATAGTCGAGGCCCTCTCAGACTCGGAGTCTAAAACCACCTTGGCAGATACCCTCTGGTCTGCTAAGGTGGCCAGACATCACTTTCTTAGGGCCACCTACAATGCAGTGGACTCCTTTGCTTAAGGAACAGCCATGGCAGTGAGCCTTCGCAGGTTCTCTTAGTTAAGGGTGTCCATCTGACACCTAATGTCCAGGCTGCCATTCAGGATGCCCCCTTCAGCGGCTCTGTCCTGTTTGGCAGAGATTCCCAGGACATTATCATGAGCCTTCAAGATAAGGGTACTGCCCTCAGGTCAGTGCATATGATGTACTGCCAAAACCTTACCCTTTCATTGGCAAAACAGATGCAAGGTGAAACCACAGCAGGCACCTAGGCGCCAATTCAAATGTAGGGCTCCTAACACTGCCACCATCCCTCCAGCCAAAACCCAGAGAGCTACAGCAGTGGCCTTCCCTAACCCTCCCTCCATCTCATGACATGCAGCCCACTCTCTGTCCTCCTCATCTGTCAGAGGAACCGGTGTGCGGAATGTTTGCAAGGCACCTGGGAGACTGGGAATCCATCACAACAGATGCCTGGGTTTGTCACACTCATGTGTTTTGCAAAAAAAAAACAAGCAGACCTCTGGGGTTTTCCCACTGTCCAAGGGCACTTATTCCCCAGTTAAGGGAAGAAATCATGGCTCTTCTTGAAAAGAAACAATAGAGCCAGCGCCTGAAAACCAGATCGGGAGAGGATACTACTCACACTTCTCTCTGGTTCCAAAAAAGATGGGGGATCTGTGCCCGATACTGGACCTCAGTACTCTAAATCTATTCATCGAATACAAGCGGTTTTGGATGCTGACACTCCAAGGTCTGCTGCCTCTCTTGTCCAAGGGACAGTGGCTTTGTGCCCTGGACATGCAGGAAGCGTACCTGCACATTCCAGTGTTTTGACCCCACCACAGGTTCCTCAGGTTCTTTTTCCAAGGGGAACATTACCAGTTCAAATCCCTCCCTTTTGGCCTGTCTTCAGTACCGTGTGTCTTTACCAAGTGTCTTGTGGTTGTGGTGGGGTCCTTGAGTAGCCAGGGGCATTATGTCTTTCCCTACCTTGATGATTGGCTACTTGCAGCCCCATCGAGGGAGGGATTGGAGGCTTCCCTGTCAGCTACCCTGCACCTTTTTGAGTGGCTGGGTATCACTGTCAGCTACCCCAAATCACAGCTTGCTCCTACATAGTGCCTGCAATTTATTGGGCGGTTCTGGACATGGTCCAGGGTATGGCCTTCCTCCCCCTGGACAGTGCAGAGGATCTGCAGAGGCAGGCCCAACTGGTAGCCTCCAACAGATAGATTTCGACCAGGGCAATTCTTCACCTTCTTGGCCTCATGGCAGTGGCCATCCCCATGGTCCCTTTGGCCAGACTCCACATGCGTATTTCACAGTGGACTCTCAGATCTCAATGGCACCAGAGGGCGGATGACCTGGACTGCAGTCATGATCTCCAGACCGATGTGGAGAGATCTGCTCTGGTGGCAGAACTCTGGCAATCTTACCTGAGGAGTCCCTTTCCAGTCCCCTCCTCACTCCTAAACCCTGAACACGGACACTTCAGGGATGGGATGGGGTGCCCTCCTCTGGAGTCACAGGACCCAGGGCTTGTGGTCCCCTTCAGAAATACACTTGCATGTCAACGTGCTCAAAATGAAAGCAGTTCTGAATGCACTACAGACTTTTCAACACCTGTGTCATCAGGGCATGCTATTGATCCAATTGGACAACATATGCATAGTGTGGTACCTCAACAAGCAGAGGGGCACCCGCTTGTATCCTCTATGCAGCAAAGCGTTGCGGGTCTGGAATTGGGCTGTCCTGCACAGGATTCACCTCCTGGCTGTCCACGTTCCAGGTGTGCAGAATGTTCTCGCAGATGGTCTCAGCCGCACCAGGGTAAGCGCGCACGAGTGGGAGCTAAAGCAAGAGGTGGTAAATCACATCTTCAACCTGTGGTGTCATCCAGATGTGGATCTATTTGCAGCCCCATCCAATGCAAAACTTCCCAAGTTTTGCTTGCTTGATTCCATGCATGGCGCTTTCTGGTGAGACGTGCTGTCGCTTTGTTGGAAAGGGAGATTTCTGTACACTTTTGCTCCCTTCCCAATTTTGCAGAGAGTGCTGATCAAGCTTCAAGCGGAAGGGGCTCAAATGATCCTGATCGCCCCTTTTTGGCCTCAACAAATATGGTTTCCACTTCTTCAGCAGCTGGCAGTGGAGCCTCCAGTTCCTCTGCCACCTTGTCACTATCTCTTGACCCAGGAAGGTGGCACACTGGTCCATCCAGGTCTGAATTCCCTTCACTTTCACATGTGGCTCCTCAAGACATAGTTGCTTCCAGATTTGGAGTTTCTCCTAGGGTAGCTCAGGTCCTGGCAGAGGCCAGAAAGCCTTCTACCAGAATGACATACGCTGTGATATGGAAGTACTTCTCCATCTGGGCCACCTCAAAGGGTTGGGATCCTTTTTTGTGTCCTGTTCCTCAGGTCATGGAGTATCTCCTTCACCTATGTGACCTGGACTTGAGTTATTTCTCTCTGAAGGTGCATCTGGCAGCCATTTCTGCCTACCACATTATGGTGGAGGGCAAAACTCTGGCTCAGTTGGAGGTTTCCAAAACCTTCTTAAAAGGAATTCTGCATTTGAAACTCCCGGTGCATAATTCTGCTCCACTGTGGGACGTCAACTTTGTTTTGGAGAAATTGACTTTGCCTCCTTTTGAACCAGCAAGTACATGTGACATGCGCTTTTTATCCTGGAAAGCGCTCTTTTTAGTTGCTGTTACTTCTGCTTGAAGGATTTCCAAGATTCAGGCCCTGATGTGCAAGGAGTCTTATTTGATTTTTCACAGAGACCAGGTAGCTCTGTGCACTAATCCTAAGTTTCTCCCAAAAGTTGTCTCAGAGACCACTTTTAATCAGTTTCTTCAACTACCGGTCTATTACCCTGAGCATGCTAATGAGGGGAGGCAATTCTGCATACGTTAGATGTTCATAGAATTTTACATTACTACACTAACAGTACAAAAGCTGTCCAGAAAACTTGCTTCTTTTGCACCCAAGTGAGAAGGGGTGGCAGTTTCTAAGCAATGCCTTTCCAAATGGTTGGCCCTCTGCATTGCTTTTTGTTACCAGAAGTATGGCAAAGTCCTTCCGGGGCAGGTTAAAGGACATTCTACCAGGAGCATGGCGGCCTCTACAGCCCGTTTCAGAAATGTGTCAGCTGCAGAAACTTAAGCAGCTGCCACTTGGAGTTCTGTCCACTCTTTCACTAAACACTACAGTTTGGATATTGCCTCTCAGCGCAGGGCTGGTTTCGGACTGGCTGTCCTCCAGGGACTACTATCCTGAAGCTCTTACTGCTTTTCAGCAGATTTCTTTCAGCCTCCCATGTTTCTTCCTGTCCCTCGGACTCTTGCTGCTTGGGATTCAGTCCTATAAGTTATTATCTACTGCAAGAGCCCTCTCAAAGTAAGATAGTAAAGTTATGTAAGAATTTATCATAACAGTAGATCTTCGAGCGAGGCTCTTGCAGTAAGTAATCTTTTTCCCCTCCCTCCTTCCCCCTTCAGTCTGTAGTTTCTTTTCCTTAAGCCTTTTCTTGGCTCCAGGAGCCTGTTTCCCATTCTCCTGTCACACCTCTTGGAGGTCTCTGCCGGGAGAACTAGAGGGCGGACGTGGGGACCGCCCACTATATAGTGTCACGCTGAAGTTGGTCACGTGATATCGAGTGGGCAGTCCCCATCAGACACTGATAGCTAAAGTTTCCATGTGGTCCTGATGCCAGGGGCTGCAGTCCCACAAGTTATTACCTTCTGCAAGAGCCTCTCTCGAAGATCTACTGTTGCAGTAAGTTCTTACGTAACTGTACTTTCTAGGAGTGGTATGTGGTTCACAGCCACACCACCCACCTGGCCTCCCCTGGCAAGTGGCACACAGATCCCTGCTTCCAGCATGCAAGATCTGACGTCACATGGCAGAGCCAGAGGATATACCACCCAGGTGGTGATGGTGGGGGCTTAGTTTGAAGAGGTTCTGACAAATCAGCAATTGCAATGGAACTGCAGGTGTGTGGATGTGAACCATATACCACTCCTAGACCTGCGGGTTATAGATGAGTAACCTATATTTACTTACTGTAACAGTAGATCTTCGAGAGAGTCTCCTCCCTAGAGGCACAGCTCCCCCATGCGCCTTCCCCCTTCTATTCTCACATGATTATTACTGGATGTCCTGTCTGCTGTTGCATGCTGGTCAGTAGCGTAACAAATTCCCAGAGGGCCTGGGTGCAAGGATATGTTATAGGGCCCCCCGGTTTTGAATAAACATCACAATTATGATCTGGGCCCCTCAAACCTCGTGGGCCTGGGTGCGACTGCACCCCCTGCACCTTTGTAGCTATGCCCCTGATGCTGGTTTTCCTTCCGCTGCTCGATTAGGGCATACTAATTCTCAGCTTCCATATCCTCTCCCATGTGCCTGGTTTTGATCGTGGTTGCTTCGGACCCTACTGGTCTGATGATCCTCTGAGCTTGTCTCCAGCAGAGAACTGAAGCATGATGGGGCTGCCCAAGTTATAAGGGCAGCAACGACATATGTCAATGTGGACGAACCCAGTTAGCAAAAGTTTCCAGTTGGTCCTGATGCCAGCAGTTTAAAGTTCCATGATGTGGTTCAATGGAGGGGAGTCTGTCAAAGATCTATTCTTACAGTAAAGTAACTATTCTTTTATCAGCAATCCAGATAAAAAGTCAGTTCCTATTGGTTATAAAACGTTCACCATTACCATACAAAAAAGAAACAGCACGTCAGAGGACATAGTGCCTAGTTGAGATTATGACTGCTGTACACAACAGAGTCCCAACGAGGACGAAACCTGTGTCTGTACTTTCATCATTCTTTGCCTATGCTGGATCAGACATACAAGCCTGTGTAGAAGACAGTGTCTGTTCTGTTGAAGCCTCATCAGTATGACCTACACAAGGATCTCCCTATCCATGATGTCTTGCCCTAGGACTGAGGCTGTACCCATGATGCCTTGCTCTAGGACTGAGGCTGTACCCATGATGCCTTGCTCTAGGACTGAGGCTGTACCCATGATGTCTTGCCCTAGGACTGAGGCTGTACCCATGATGTCTTGCTCTAGGACTGAGGCCATACCCATGATGCCTTGCTCTAGGACTGAGGCCATACCCATGATGCCTTGCTCTAGGACTGAGGCCATACCCATGATGCCTTGCTCTAGAACTGAGGCCGTACCCATGATGCCTTGCTGTAGGACTGAGGCTGTACTCATGATGCCTTGCTCTGGGACTGAGGCTTGAGAGCGTGTGTATGGAGAGAGGCACAAACACAAGGTGATTACAGTATAAAAGCAAGAGCACGTGAATAAAGATTTTCACATGAAATTTTTTGAATAACATTCTTTTAGGGATGTGGATATGTTGTTCTATCCACATGTTCTGGCAGTGTCCTTTCCATTTAAAAGTGCCGGAAAGTCTTCAAGCTGGCTCCTCCTACCCACCCGGGTGGTTAACCCTCAGCTCCACCCCATGAGGCCAGATCTTCCTTTCTGCTGGAAGAAGCAGATTCCCTCCTTACCGCTCATGAGTTGAGTAGGCCCTGGTGCTCAAATCTTCGGATTTACTTCCAAAACTTAAACTCATAAGAGTTTTTTCTTCAGAACGATCTTCGATCATGACCGCAATGGAGGAAAAGTTCTCACCCACATTCCACTGGTGCCCCTGTGAGCAGAAGATGTGGCGTACCGACCCTCACGGCATGTATGTTTACTGCCTGGGTCACGAACACAATACCCAGGCCTGCAATTTTTGTCACTCATTTCATCTTAATGTGCTCGACGACCATCCCACCCGTTTGCATCTGGGCCGCCTGGAAAAATGGAACCCGCCGGTCAAATCCAAGGAAGCCCATTGGGTGGTCTCTGCAGCTGTGGGTCGTTCGAGCAGTTGGAATAGATGAAGGCTTTCAAGGGGGAGGCGGCTCATGCCGCCAAACGGTCCTTTTCAGCTTCCGCCTTCATTCCTCTGAAGTTGGGCTCTACCTTTTTGAGCTCCTTCATGGAGTTATGCCAGTCTCTCCTGACCAAGGGAGAGGGCCTTTCAGCTTTGCACAGCTCATGCACCCGTGCCAAGAAGGAGTCGAGAGAAAAAGAGAAGACTCACCATCGATGTTCTTGGGACCGAGAGTGGTCTTGATCTCCGGAGACTTTGGTTTCGACCTCGGTCAAAACCATAGCCTCAGTTGCGTGCTTCACGGTGCCCCCATCAGGCCAGCCTGCTGAGATGCAGGTCGATGATCCGTTCAAGATTTTTCTCAACCCAGTTGACCAACTCTCTACTTAGTACTCCGGTCCTACCGACTGACAAGCTGACCCAGTCCGAAGGGCCAGATCCTAATGCTCCTGATGACCAGGAGGAGCTGTGGCACTCCCCGGCTCACTCTGAGCTACCCTGTCAGTCCCCCCGATGGCTTCGGTCCAGGTCTCGGTTGTCTTCATCTAGTGGGTAGAACAGATCACAGCGGCACCATTCTCGGCATCACAAGAAGTGGTGTTGCTACTATACTTTGTTCTCGTCCTCTTCGGCTGAGGAGAGGCTTCGACACAAGTTGTGTCAGCACTACGAGGACCTTATGTGGCAACAGTTGGTTTTGGCTGGTCAGAAGCAAACCCCAGCTCTCACCCTGGCAATCAACTGGCTGTTGTCCTCTTGGCTGATACCCATGCCTCTGGTGCCTCCGGAGCCCATCGACACCATCCCTTCACCCACAGAGCCAGTGAAGACCATTCTGGCTTGGCCTATACTGGCCTCTCCACCGATCTTGATGGTGCTGCCACCTTGACAGCCTCCGTCCAGGGCCCCATCCAAGGAGTCTCAGTTGGCTAAAGGGCTTCCCCATCGGCTGTCAGTCAATCTCATGCCCAACCGTCTGCGGTGGGTCTAGGGTGACACGGGTGGTTGGCCGCTGTACAGGGACTCTTCAGAATCCAACAACGACTCCTCTCTGCACTCCTGGCTGATAGACGTGGAGTCAATGGGGATCTCTCAATGGAGGAGGGCCCTTCATCCTTCTTGGGCATTCTCTGTCTCATCACTGAGTCCACAGGGATGCCAATGGAGCCCATTCAGAAGCGGCCCTATTACCCTCTTACCAACATTTTAGATAAGGGGGATTAACTGACAGAGCTCTTCCCAGTGGCCGAGGCCATTGTTGGCCATGCCTTGGAGCTCTGGCAGCACCCTGATTCCTGCTCTGCACCTTCAGCCCGTATGGCCCGCAAATATGCAGTGCCCATAGGTTCCCTTTTGGGATTCACGGAACATCCCTTGGCTGAGGGGATAGTGACCGATTCGATGTTTAGGCGCTCAGGTCATAAGGACGTCGACAAACCTCCGGACAAAGAGTCCAAGAAATTGGACTACTCTGCAAAGAAGGTTTATGCTGCCTCATTGCTCAGTCTCCATCAGGCAAGCTTGGCTGTCATTATGTCACATTTCTCCCATGCCCTCTTGGGCTCCCTGGATGAGATGCTTCCTCATCTCCCTGCTGACCTCCAGACCACAGTCAAACAGGTCCAGGACCAGGGTCGTGCTGTTACCAAGCAGCAGCTCCAGACAGCTCTGGACATAGGGGATTCTTGTGCCCGCTCAGTGGTGGCCACAATCGCCATGTGCCGTAGGGCTTGGCTAAGGATCTCAACCTTCACAGCAGACACTCAGCATAAGTTGGTGGACGTACCATTTCTGGGCACTGACTTGTTTGGGCTTGGAGTTGACGGTCACCTTCAGTGCATAGAAAAGTCCAGTGTCACTTTGGACTCTGTCCAGTCTGTCCAGAAGGACTCTGAGTGCTCCAAGCAGCAGAAGTGAAAGCCCTTTCAACATTCCATCCCTGCAGCCATACCAGCCCAGTTCCAGCCTGGGCAGCAGAATCTGTCTTGGTACCCTCAGCCCAAGTCAATGGCTGCCCCAAAAGCTCAGAGGTAAAGGTCCTGACGGTTCCTTGGCAGGGTCCTTATCCTCTTCCAAGCCTGCACAGTGACAGTATGGGGGCTGCCACCCCTGTGCCCATCACACCCCCCCGGGTCCTCCTGTTCGGGATCGACTCCGCCACTTCCTTTCTGCCTGGTCTGCTGTTACCACGGACAGGTGGGTTCTGGTAGTGGTCAGTCAGGGTCTGCCTCTGGAATTCGAGCAGTACCCTCCAAGCCAAGCCCATGCCCCATGGACAGGCTTGGTATCTGCAGACACTCAGTAGGCTCTCCGAGACAACATAGCCCAACTCCTCTGCAAGGAGGTGGTGGTCAGAGTAGTGGATCCTCTTGCACACCCAGGGTTTGTCTCCAGGTACTTCCTGGTGCCGAAATGGATGGGGGGCTGGCTCCCCATTCTAGATCTGCATGACCTGAACAGGTTCCTCAGGTCCCGTACCATCAGGATGGTAACTCCATCCCAGATCATACCATCTCTTGAGCAGGACATGTGGTTCTGCTCTGTGGATCTTCAGGATGTGTTTTTTCACATCCTGATCCTTCCATCCCATCAAAAGTTCCTCCACTTCCGGGCAGAGGGAGCCCTATACGAGTTTCAGGCCATGCCATTTGGCCTCTCCTCAGCCCCCAGGTTCTTCCCCAGATGCATAGCAGTGGTGGTGGCCCACCTAAAGTGCTCAGGGGTCTCTGTGTACACCTACCTGGATGACTGGTTGGTTGCAGATCCCTCCAGGCAGGAGGTGGAGTGGTCTAGGGATCTGGCCCATCAGACCAGCATTGACCTGGGCCTTGTCAGAACTTGTGCCCATGCAGGTGATCGATTTCATTGGGGCAGAGCTTGAGTCTTGTAGAGCCAGAGCCAGGCTCCCTGTGAACAGGGCGAAGGTTCTGTCCTCCTAGGCCCAATCATTTCTGGTTGGGCCCGGGACTTCCTGTGCCTACTGGATTACATGGCAGCCTGCACCATCATGGTCCGATGAGCCCAGTGGCATATGCGCTCCCTGCAGTGGGAGCTGGCCAGTTAGTGGTCCCAACGCAAAGGTCACTTTGTCCAGCTCATCACTGTGACCCAGAGGATGTGGGATGCTGTTCAATGGTGGACCATCCTGGAACATCTGCAGGAAGGGATCCTGTTTGTCCACCCCAAGCCGATGGTCATCCTGATGATCAGTGCCTCTCTCATGGGCTGGGGTGTGCATCTAGGGGAACACAGAGTCCATGAGCTTTGGACCCCCGAGGAGTCCCAATGCCACATCAACCTGTGGGAGCTCCGAGCAGTACGGCTGGTGCTGACTGCTTTCGAGCCATTTGTTTGCGGTCAGGTGGTTCAAGTCCAGATGGACATCACCATGACCATGTACTACCTCAACAAATAGGGAGTTACGCACTCCCTGACATTGTGTAAGGAAGCTCTCTGCACTTGGACCCTAGTGCACTGTCTGGAGGTGGATCTCCTAGCCATCCATGTGGCAGGAGCCTCCAGTCAGTTGGCTGACGTTCTCAGCCGGGTGAGCAAGGCATCTCACGAGTGGTCTATCTATCCGGAGGTAGTTTACAGTTTGTTCTCCCAGTGGAGCTCCCCTCAGGTGGACCTGTTTGCGTCTGGGGAGAATGCAAAACTGAGGCTGTATTGTGCCCACCCCCTCAGCAAGGCTCTATGTAGGAGAATTCCTTCTTAAGGCTGTGGACCCCAGGCCTCTTCTATGCCTTCCCTCCACTTACGTTGATCCACAAAGTGCTGCTCAAGGTTAGGAGGGACAAGGCACAGAAGATCCTTGTGGCTCTGGACTGGCCACACCAGTTGTGGTACCCAGATCTCCTCCGCCTCAGCAACAGGCTCCTGAGGCATCTTACAGCATGCCCGGACCTGCTTTCCATCAACCAGGGGAAGGTACTTCACCTGGACCTTCAATCCCTGCACCTGACAGCCTGGTTCCTGAGCGGCTAGAGTGTCAGGCTTTAGGTCGCTTTGAAGATGTCTTCACTGCTATGGAGGCTTCTCGGAAGAAGTCAACCAGAAAATGTTATGCCTTCAAATGGAAGAGATTCTCCATTTGGTGTCAGGGCAAGGGGCTGGACCCTTTTACCTGTCCAGTGGCCAGCATTTTGGACTATCTGTGGTCTCTCTCTCTCCAAAGGAGGACTTCGGTCGATGACCCTTAAGGTGCACCTGGCAGCCATCTCTGCTTACCAAGCATGGGATGGTAGCTGTCGGTGGTGCATGAGACAGTGGTTTGCTGCTTTTTCAAAGGCTTAGATCACATATCCCCTCTGGTATGAGAACCTCCACTTCCATGAGATCTGTTGCTGGTACTGGCAAAACTCATGGGCAAGCATTCAAACTGATGCACAGATGTGAGATGTCATACCTGTCGTGGAAGACTGCCTTTCTGGTGGCTATCACATCAGCCAGAAGGATTGGGAGCTCCAGTCGCTTTCAGTCTAGTCTGTCCTGTGCCCCAACCCGAAGTTCCTCCCAAAGGTTGTGTAGAAGTTTCACCTGACTCAGGTGATGCCTCTTCTGGTGTTCTACCCAAATCACACCTCAGATGCCGAATATAGGCTCCATACTTTGGACCTAAGGTGAGTGCTCTCCTATTACAAAGAGCACACGGCCAGAGTTTGGGAAGAGGTTCGCCAGCTGTTTGTCACCTATGCTGAAGCCACACCTGGCAGACCTGCAGCCAAGCAGATGATTGGCAGGTGGATCACATCCTGTATTGATCTCTGCTATAGGTTGATGGGTACAGAGCCCCCCATAGTGCTACATGCTCATTCCACCTGCCATACTCCTGCGCCACTGGCTGCTTCTAGGGATGTCCCTAGCCAGGAAATCTGCAGGGCTGCTACCTGGAAGTCAGCACACACCTTCATTTCCCATTACCACATTGACTTAGAGTCACGCTGGGATGCTGGTTTTGGGGCCTCAGTTCTCCAATCTTTATTTCCCAAGTAGGGGGCGTGCACCTTGCCTCCCTCCTCCTGGAGAACTGCTAAGAGTCTACCAGAATGTGTGGATAGAACAACATATCCATGTCCCTAGAAAAAAAGGTTACTCACTTCTAACAGTAGATCTTCCACGGAATGTTCTCTTGCAGTAAGTCATTACTTCTGGGAGTTCCCAGCAGGTGGCGCTATCACATGGCAGCTTCTTCCAGCAGTCTCCTCACCAGGGACCACCCACACAACCTCACTTCCTGGATGTTGCATATAAAAGTTGGTGGTCCATGGCAATCCCAGTTCATTTTCCCGCTGGCTTCAGCTTGCACAGCAGCTAGAACAATCTTCTACATGCAAGTCTCTGAAGAGAATTGAACTTTCATCTTTACAGCTTGGAGTACCTGGGCTTTATACACGACACTTATTTTTCCTCCATCTCACCAGAGACTTGACTTGGTAATGTAAACAAACATCATGGAGACTATAAGAAGCTTTCATTTATCCCGTTGATGGGACGTTCATTCGTCATCGACGGAGGCTTCAGGGATAAGTCCCATAGACGGGACATTCATTCCCCATCAACAGAGACTTCGACAGAGGCTTTCACTATATTCCAGTCGACAGGACATCCATTCCTCGTCGACAGAGGCCTCCTACATACTTCTCATAGATAGGATGTTCATTCCCCATCCACAAAGGCTTACACTATATTCCCATCAATGGGACGTCCATTCCCCATCGATGGAGGCCTTCTGCATATTTCTTATCAACGGGATGTATGTTCCCCATCGAAGGAAGCTTCCTACATATTTGTCATCGATGGGATGTTCATTCCCCATCAATGGAGGCTTTCTACATGTTTATCATCGATGGGACATTCATTCCTTGTCGACAGAGGCTTCCTGTAAGTTTATCGTCAACCAGACATTCATTCCCTGTCGACAGAGGCTTCATGTATGTTTATCATTGACAGGACATTCATTCCCTGTTGTCGGAGGCTTCTTGTATGTTTATCGTTGACGGGATGTTCATTCCCCATCGATGGAGGCTTCCTACATGTTCGTCGTCAATGGGACATTCATTCCCCATCGACAGAGGCTTTCTGCATGTTTATCATCGACAGGGCATTCATTGCCCATTGTCGGAGGCTTCCTACAGGTTTCTTGTCATCAATGGAGGCCTCCTACATGTTTCTCATCAATGGGATGCCAATCTTCCCGTCGACGGAGGCCTCCTACATATGTTTCATCGACGGCACATTCATTCTTCATTGAAGGAGGTCTCCTACATCTTCTCATTGATGGGCCAATCATCCCCTGTCGACAGAGGCCTTCCACACATTTCTTTTTGATGACAGCCTCTCCAGTCGACGGGCCAGCCTCCCCTGTCAATGGAGCATCTGGATTTTACACTCATCAACAGGATACACTCCCCTGTTGACAGAAGCTCTTATACTGCCTCTCCAATCAACAGGACTGCCTCCCCCATCGACTGAACCCAAAAATTCCAATATGGGAATACCTTTCCTCATTGTATAAACTTCCTACCAATAAGAAGTACCTATATCATTGATGGAGCATGTATTTCTGCTCCGGAAAACACATTCTAGCCTCGATGAGGTAAGTTTTTCATCATGAAATCATACTTCTACAAGCTATTTCTCCATCAACGGAGATTATTATTTGATGTCCCCCCCTCAGGGGCCCATAACGGGATGATAAAGAAGTCTCACTGCTTCCTACATATGCCCATGAGGACTCCTTCCACAAAACGGAGTCACACCTCATGACGAACGGGGCAGACCAGCATAAAAATGAGGCTTAACTTTCCAGGGCCACCTCACCCTAATGATTACATTTAACATGGAGAATGTTGCCCAGACATTCCGAATACTCGAATACTGAATCATGTGGACCATGTGCTGAATAGCAGCATAATTTGGGCACTCCATCACAAACTACTAAAGAGGTGTTTTTTCCCATAAACAAATGCACATTACTACCTCTGAGCCTACCCAGCCTTTCATTCAGTGCCTACACCTCTATCATTTCACATATCTAAACCCCTACCCTCTCCATAGGGCTTCAGTATATATATATATATATATATATATATATGGGGTTATTCTGCTTTTATAAAATAATAAAGAGGCTTTTCAAGGAGGTGCATGTCCCTAAAATTGAACAATTTTCAGCGGATACCAAGCATGGGTCGCTCAGACCATCACATCTGGATACCACCTACATAAGTGCCCAGTCTCCTATCTCAACCAGGGCCATATTTCAGAGAGATGTATGTCCTTAACACAGGACAGTTTTAAGCAGAGACCAAATACGGGCACTCAGACCATCACATCTGGATCACGACTATTTCTAACAATACCATTTAGGTGGTAGACACTGATTCCAGGGCTTATTAAACCCTCAAATGTAAGTATGTATATAAAGCATGTGGATTAATCCCTCTGCCCTCTAATCTTGCCTTCAATGTTACCAGAATCATTACTCAGATATCTGTTTACCTGACAGAAAAATGAAGGGATCACCGTCCCAGTTTTTCAGGTACTGTATAACATCTGAAATATAACTATATTTATATTTCCATTAATACCATGTCATTATTCTGACGGGATTCTCTTTATTGCTTCTATATCACTAAAGGTCACTGATCTATTAAGGGACCAGTGAGAAAACGGGTCCATACGTGACCTTCACAGATCTGTCATTTCAAGCTTAACGCTTCAGGAACCCCTTGTAAATGAGATCATTAATACAGGGTAACATAGCAAAAGACATTTCTCTGATATGTTCCTAAACAGCTTTTAACTGACTTCAGAAATCCCAAATGGGTACATTTGCATCATTCGTGACTACATGGCAACTATTTTTGTTTCCCCGAGGGCTATTACATAACAATCCTAAATGGATACATTTGTATCATTCATGAGAATGTAGCAGACATTCTACTCAAGCTACTAAGTAGCATATACTTTCCAAAATGGATACAGTAACATCATTTGTAACAATTTAACAAACGTCCTTTGAGGCTTTCCTAACAAGCTACAAAGCGACACTCTTAAATAGACACATTTGTATCATTCGTGTTTCATTTTAAACCCTGGGCTCATATTACTATCTACTTAGAAGAGCCCTATACAGTTTCTCAAAATTACTTGCTGAAAACCTCAGCTAATTATACATTTCTATCATTTATGTATCCAAAACCTGATAACCAGATTATTCCTAAGGACATGTTATACTTAAAGCATATTCCTCAGACACTTTTTTTACCATAGGATCTGACTTTTCCTGGGCTACAAGCCACGGAGACCTACCGGTCACTCCATTTTATGGATGAATCCGTTATAACAGATACAATATACCCTCATCGGCTCTTGATCACACGAACTCCTCAGGAGAACACTACTACCAATCAATTTGGCTTGTTTTCAGCAATGATTTTATCACCAACATTATAATGTGGTTGCCTAAACACAAAGTCCGAAACTTTACCAGGCAATATACTGGAATACTGCCTTTAAAACATTACCGGTCATCCGAAAACTCCACTGTATAAGGCACAATGCCATAGCTGGCCTCTCCACTGGCATATAACTGCTTGGGAATCTCCCAGAAGTAATGACTTACTGCAAGAGACCATTCCATGGAAGATAGATCAGTTACGTAAGACCATACTGTAACAGTAGATCTTCTAGGAATGTTTCTTGCAGTAAGTAGCTTCCAACCCAAGTCCCCCTGCCTTCTGTAACAGGGAAAACACTGATAGGGTTGGGATGCTCTGGCACCTCGGTTCCCCTTGGTCCCTCACCATTACGAGCTGAACCCGGTGGGGAAAGGGGATTGCCAGGGACCACCCACTTTTATATGCAACATACAGGAAGTGAGGTTGTATGGGTGGTCCTTGGTGAGGAGACTGCTGGAGGAAGCTGCCGTGTGATAGCGACACCTGCTGGGAACTCCCAGAAGTAACGACTTACTGCAAGAGACATTCCTAGAAGATCTACTGTGACGGTAAGGTCTTAGGTAACTGATCTTTCTAGGAGTGTTAAATATTTTTCATCCATACGGACCCACCCGACCTCCCCTTCTGCGGGGCTCACACTCTGCTTTCCAGCAGGCAAGATCTGGCATCATGGGGCAGAGTCGAGGAATATCCCACCCAGGTGGGTGGGAGGAGCCAGCTTGAAGACTTTCCAGCACATCTTAAAGGGAAAGGACATTGCCAGAACATGTGGATGAACAACATATACCACTCCTAGAACTACTGTTACAGGTGAGTAATCTGTTTTTGCTTCAGATACGGTTTGCTTTTTCCTGAGAATTATTTAAACAACAGTTCAACTCGACAGATTAACAGCAATATTTACTAGGATTTGCATTATATAAGGCTTCCTCACACTGTCATATATTTAGTACTGACGAAAAGTGAGCAGCTGACAGCACTGGACAATGAAGGCCTCTGTTCATTTACAGGATAAGGCACAGTGTGGAGTTGGTACAGTGTAGGCTTCCCATCAATTTGATATTTTAAGTTGTTGTGAAAGGTGAGGGACTGACAGCCCTCTATTTATCCACAGAGTCAGGTATAGTGTGGGGCAGTTACAGTGTAAACTTTCCCGCACTGTGAGGCATTAAGTGCTAGTGAAAGGTGAGGGACTGACAGCACTGAAAACTGAAGCCCTCTGTTTAACCACAGAGCCAGGTATAGTGTGGGGGCAGGTACGGTGCAGACTTTCCTACACTGTGAGGTATTAAGTGTGAGCAAAAGGTAAGGGATGGACAGCACTGGAGGCGGAAGCCCTCTGTTTAGCCACAAAACCAGGTATAGTGTGGGGCAGGTACAGTCCAGGCTTCCCCGTACTCTGATGTATTTAGTGTTGGTGAAAGGTGAGGGACTGACAGCACACTGGAGACTGAAACCCTTTGTTTTCTCACAGACCAAGCATGGTGTGGGGCAGGTACAGTGCAGACTTCCCTGCACTGTGAGGCATTAAGTGCTAGTGAAAGGTAAGGTACTGACAGCACTGGAGACTGAAGCCCTCTGTTTAGCCACAAAACCAGGTATAGTGTGGGGCAGGTACAGTCCAGGCTTCCTCATACTGTGATATGTTTAGTGTTGGTGAAAGGTGAGGGACTGACAGCACACTGGAGACTGAAATCCTTTGTTTTCTCACAGACCAAGCATGGTGTGGGGCAGGTACTGTGCAGACTTCCCTGCACTGTAATGTATTTAGTGCCAGTGAAAGGTGAGGGACTGACAGCATTAGAGTCTGAAGGCCTCTGTTTATTTAGGTGCAGTGTGGCACAGGTACAGTGCAAGCTTCCCCATACTGTAATGTATTTAGTGCCAGTGAAAGGTGAGGGGCAGACAGCACTAGAGATTGAAGGCCTCTGTTTTTTTAGGTGCAGTGTGGGACAGGTACTGTGCAGGCATCCCCACACTGTAATGTGTTTAGTGCCAGTGAAAGGTGAGGGACTGACAGCACTAGAGACTGAAGGCCTCTGTTTTTTCAGGTGCAGTGTGGGACTGGTACTGTGCAGGCATCCCCCACTGTAATGTATTTAGTGCCAGTGAAAGGTGAGGGACTGACAGCACTAGAGCCTGAAGGCCTCTGTTTTTTAGGTGCAGTGTGGGACAGGTACTGTGCTGGCCTCCCCACACTGTAATGTATTTAGTGCCAGTGAAAGGTGAGAGACTGACAGTACTAGAGACTGAAGGCCTCTGTTTTTTAGGTGCAGTGTGGGACAGGTACTATGCAGGCATCCCCACACTAATGTATTAAGTGCCAGTGAAAGGTGAGGGACTGACAGCACTAGAGACTGAAGGCCTCTTATTTTTAGGTGCAGTGTGGGACAGGTACCGTGCAGGCATCCCCCACTGTATTGTATTTAGTGCCAGTGAAAGGTGTGGGACTGACAGCACTAGAGACTGAAGGCCTCTGTTTATTTAGGTGCAGTGTGGGACAGGTACTGTGCAGGCATTCCCACACTGTGATGCATTTAGTGCCAGTGAAAGGTGAGGGACAGACAGCACTAGAGCCTGAAGGCCTCTGTTTTTTAGGTGCAGTGTGGGACAGGTACTGTGCTAGCATCCCCCACTGTAATGTATTTAGTGCCAGTGAAAGGTGAGGGACTGACAGCACTAGAGACTGAATGCCTCATTTTTTAGGTGCAGTGTGGGACAGGTACTCTGCAGGCATCCCCCACTGTAATGTATTTAGTGCCAGTGAAAGGTGAGGGACTGACAGTACTAGAGACTGAAGGCCTCTGTTTATTTAGGTGCAGTGTGGGATAGGTACTGTTCAGGCATCCCCACACTGTAATGTATTTAGTGCCAGTGAAAGGTGAGGGACAGACAGCACTAGAGACTGAAGGCCTCTGTTTTTTAGGTGCAGTGTGGGACAGGTACTGTGTAGGCTTCCTCACACTGTAGTGTATTTAGTGCCAGTGAAAGGTGAGGGACTGACAGCACTAGAGACTGAAGGCCTCTGTTTATTTAGGTGCAGTGTGGGACAGGTACTGTGCAGGCATTCCCACACTGTGATGCATTTAGTGCCAGTGAAAGGTGAGGGACAGACAGCACTAGAGCCTGAAGGCCTCTGTTTTTTAGGTGCAGTGTGGGACAGGTACTGTGCTAGCATCCCCCACTGTAATGTATTTAGTGCCAGTGAAAGGTGAGGGACTGACAGCACTAGAGACTGAATGCCTCATTTTTTTTAGGTGCAATGTGGGACAGGTACTCTGCAGGCATCCCCCACTGTAATGTATTTAGTGCCAGTGAAAGGTGAGGGACTGACAGTACTAGAGACTGAAAGCCTCTGTTTATTTAGGTGCAGTGTGGGACAGGTACTGTTCAGGCATCCCCACACTGTAATGTATTTAGTGCCAGTGAAAGGTGAGGGACAGACAGCACTAGAGACTGAAGGCCTCTGTTTTTTAGGTGCAGTGTGGGACAGGTACTGTGTAGGCTTCCCCACACTGTAATGTATTTAGTGCCAGTGAAAGGTGAGGGACTGACAGCACTAGAGACTGAAGGCCTCTGTTTTTTAGGTGCAGTGTGGGACAGGTACTGTGTAAGCTTCCCCACACTGTAATGTATTTAGTGCCAGTGAAAGGTGACAGGCTGACTTACTTTCCAGTGCAGTTTTATTTTATATGGTGCCTTCATATAAAATACATTTCATTGGATACTTACAGCTTGGGACTCTGAGGGCCTCTGTTTCTCTACAGGGCCAAATGTTAATGAAGGGGAAAATACCCCTGATCTTTAGGTCAGTTAAGAATTCAGCATGGGGGTACTCTGTTGAGCAGTAGAAGATTCACAATGTGGCTTAATCTCAGTGGATAACAGACAATGAGGTAGTGGCTCCAGATGCAACATACTGACACTGTGTTCTGATTGGATAAGAGTGTTCGGTCCCAGACAAATATGGTTGTAAATGAGAAAGCCGGGAGTTCTGATACTTATAGTGCATGACTACGGCTGTAACTGCAGCACACCATAACTGTTCCTTTTTCCCTCTGCAGTAACGTGCAAGGAGACAGTGAGACCAGCGTGTGTATCACCATCGAGCCAGGACTGCTCCTGAAGGGGGATATTTTGGTAAGATATTCCTTTTAAACTCTATTAAAAGCAGCTTGTAAATAACATTCTGCCTGCTGCCTGTTACAGCAAATCTGTCAGAGCTGCAGGGCAGGGTGAGCCAGTTTCCCTCGGCAGTTCATCTGAATTTTAGTCTGTTAGCTACTAGTTCACATTTTAACAAAACATGTGAACTAGTGTGATTTCTGCTTATATTCAGTCACCCCCCCAAAAAAAAAACAATGTTGTAGATAACGCATCACAGCAGCAGTAGACTTGAAATCATTTGCTGGAGATGGAGGTTTTGAGACTAAGCTACAGTGGCGCATCTGCATTTTTCCAACAAAATGCAGTATTCATATTGAAATGTAGCAACCCTTCATTTTTCACGTGTCTAGAGTATACTGTCAAAGGCAGTTATCTGTCTATTATCCAAAAAAATGCAACCCCTAAGCAAGGAAGTTCCAGAGAGCTCTTATCCCAGCCCACTGACCCCACCTGGAGGTATATATCCTCAACAGTACACGAGGGGGCAGTCCATTATTGTCTGGACTCCCTGAACCTGGATAGTGTGTTGAGGTCATATGCAGTAAGGATTAGGATCTCCCCTCCCTCTTGGTCAGTAGATGAGAGGGTGGGCACTAAAGATCCTGATTCCCCCTCCTAGACTGTATATGAGAAGACAATCAGTAAGCATCTGGGCTACCCCTCCTGTGCAGTATAGGAGGGAGAGCCAGTAAGGATATGAACTCCTCCTACCCACCCCTTAGCCATATATATGAGGGGACAGTCAGTAGGGATCTGGACTGCCCCTCCTGGACAGTATATGAGGGGACAAGCAGTCAGGATCTGGACTCCCCACTTCTTGACAGTATATGAGGAGAGGGGCAGTAAGGATCTGAACTACTACCCTTCCCCGATGATATTTGTGGTGAAAGGCAGCAAAGATCTGGGCTTCCCCTACCGGACAGTATATGAGGGGACAGACAATAAGGATCTGGACTACCCTTCCTGGACATTATATAAGGGATGAGGCAGTAAAGATCTGGACAGCCCATCAAGAACAGTACATGTGGGGGCAGGCATAAGGATCTGGATTCACCTGGACAGGACATAAGGGTACAAGTCTGTAAGGAACTGAACACACCCTCCAGGCCAGTATGTGAGGGGACAGGCAGTAAGAATCTGTCTCCCCCTCCTGGACAGCACATGTGGGGACAGGCAGTAAGGGTCTAGGCTACCCCTCATGTACAGTATGTAAAGAGGCAGGCAGTAAGGATCTGGACTTCACCTTCTGCAAAGTGTATAAGGGGTCGGGCCATCAAGAACTGGACTCCCCTTCCTGGGCAGTATATAAGGAGGCAGGCAGCAAGAATCTGGACTTCCTTCCTGGACAGTATATTAGGTGACAGGCAGTAAGGATCTGGACCCCCTTTCCTGGACAGTTTAAGAGGTGACAGGCATTAAGGATATGGACACCCCCTCCTGGGAAGTATATAAGGGTGCAGGCAGTAAGAATCTGTTCTCCACCGCCATCCTAAACAGTATATTTGGGAAGATGTAATAAGGATTTGGACTCCCCACCTTGGGCAGTATATGAGGGGAAAGCAGAAAGGATCTGGACTCCCTTTTCTGGATTGTATGTAAGGGGAATGCAGTACGAATATGGACTCCCGCTCCATTCTAAACAGTATATTTGGGAAGAGGCAGTAAGAATTTGGACTTCTCTTCCATTCTGAACAGTATAGCTGGGGACAGGCAATAAGTATCTTGACTCCCCCTCCTGGCTGGGTCTGCAGATTGGCCAGTGAAGTCTGCAGGGGCAGCCCGCAGACGAATTACACATCCTGCACCATTGGGAAAGGAAAGCTCATCCTCTTGGGGGCTTGGAGTCTGTGAGGATAGCATCTCTACTTCAGGGGGCAGGGAGAAATGCAGAGCAGCCATATATAGCCCAGTGACAGGCGGCCCCCTCCTCATCCCTATCCCCCTGATTTTCTCCATCTCCCTCTTCCCCAGCTTACTCCCTTCACAGTGCAGGTGCCTCACCACACCCACTCTAAGGAACTCTTTCCCTGGCCAGAGATGCAAGCTTCCCTGTGTCCCCAGGGCCATTTTTTTTTTTTGCTTTGTTACTCCCTGCACCCCTTTCCCCTCCAGCAGCATCTGGAAATGTGCTGTTATCAGCTCAGTATGTGATTCCTGGTAAAACTTTGTTTTTCTTTATCATTTTATCCTCCTCTCCAGCTGGCCCTCCCTTCATGCCACCCCATCACCCCAA
The DNA here is from genome assembly GCA_016271365.2 of Neoceratodus forsteri. Taxonomy (NCBI): domain Eukaryota; kingdom Metazoa; phylum Chordata; order Ceratodontiformes; family Ceratodontidae; genus Neoceratodus; species Neoceratodus forsteri. The sequence continues at coordinate 1,477,239,091 of CM028132.1, read as the reverse complement.
TTTTCCACCATGGCTTACAGTCGTGCTCAGCTGTGTAGCCTGGGTGCTCATTATGTGTGGGGCCTGTGGGTATTTGGATTCATCTAGGTAGCCAGAGGCTGTTTTTTCTTCTGGTTTTCTTCCCTAGGCAGCATGGGAGTGCAGTGTTTCCCAAGATAGCACTGCATACACTCCTTTATGCAGGACATCAGTGGTGTCCCTCCTCCATCCCCTATGCGATGGTCCCTGGCTGCCATGCCCCCAGTCATCACTAGGGGTCAGGCTTGCACCAGGCACCTTGTCCCCTTATGCATGGGAGAGGAGAGCCGTCTTATGGATGCTCTATCCTCTCCCTCCCCGGTCAACTCCCAGTGATCCAGGTCTGCTCCCATACCCAGGCCACCGGCATGGCAGCCGCAGGTGAGGCATTCAGCACCTCTGCACTCTGTGCCAGTGCTTTGGTTCCTGATAAAACTTTAGAAATAAATAAATTCTGGAAAGTGCTGTAAGAGGCTGTAACAATTTGCTATGTATACCCGTTACTATATTTTTATTTTATTCTTTCTGCATGGGTATCAGAATTTAGCAGCTGTAGGAACAAAGTGGTATTCCTTGGAAAAAGGTCAAGATTCATATCAGAGACAGACGCACTGGCTCTGAAAGCAGTTTCCTATCTGTGCTACCCTGTATCATGGCAGGACCACTGGACAGTTAATGGGAGAGACGGAAGCACAAACAACACTTACATGTTCTGTGAAGGAGCCACTCCTGCTATGCAAGCCAGGACTTGGGACAAAAAAACAGATGGATTTGTATATACAATGTCCAGTTCAGACTGTTTTTTCAAGTGGACCTAGCTCAAGACAAAGAATGTTGAATCTATGATTTCAGAGTGACATACTGAATAATGTGTCATGGTGGGGGTTGGGGGGGGCAGCTGGAGGGTCTTAAGGTCTGTCAGAGCCTGAAAGAGACAGTCAGGTTTGGGACTACAAACAACTCCCACCTAGGGTTTGAGTCTGCCCTGATTCACCAAAGTGTCTTGTGTGGGAAGCTAGTCTACCGTGCTAAATATAGACAGAGAAAGGGAGTTTTTCCTGTGTGTCTTCTGTCTGCTGTGTGCAAAACATTTTTTATTTCTGTGGAATTACTGTTCCCCATTGCCTTTGTGTAGTATCCTGTGTTATATGTGTAAATGTCTTGAAGTATTAAAATGTTATTTTCCTTATACTTCATATTTCTGTGGCTGAGTCCTTTGAGGTACATCTGACTGATTTATAACCGGCAAAAACTGTGTTTTCTGACGATAAAGAGAAGTTTACAGTTAACAGACTCTGTTTCTAAAGAAAGAGGTTCTCAGCTGTGACAGAGAAGGGTTGGTCAGTTGCCCCTGAGCAGGGAGTTCTGTACTGTCTGAGCAGTGGCTCTGGAGGGATTCAGACTTAATGATACCCTGAGAGAATGTCTATGCTGAGTGGCGGCAGCCACTGAAGCATTGAGAAAGCTCGTGATGGAGATGCAGGCTGTGTCTAGGAGAGACCGGTTTGCCACAGAGGTGCTAAGTGATTGGGCATCCTTCCCTACCTCCTTCTTTTGTATTCCCAACAGCACTGCCTCTGCAATAAATTAAGAGCTGCTTGGGCCCAGAGCCTTAAGTTGGGCTCACAGCGTAAACCCAGTCTCTTGCATTGTAGGGTTCTGTATTTCACAATTATCCAGGTTCTAGGGAGTTCTTTTGTCTTTGTTACAACTGGTTGTACCCATCCCACATAGTTTGTGTATTTTGTTTTGGGGGCATCTGCATTTGACTCCTGTGTCAGGTCACCTTGATTGTTTATCCAGGAACACCTGCTGTTCCCTGTAGGTAGGCACCATCTTTTCTGCTAGTCATGGATTTGGGGGATCTCAAAAAGATAGCTTTTATATTAAAGAAATCACATGATGGGGAAAATCAGCCCCACAGAGCACCATTGCAGCAGGAATTCTGCCTCATCACGAGAAGTGCAGCCCGTACTAATGAGCCGGCCCTTGACAGCTGAAGTTTAGCACACACTTAGAGCAAGCAGGGGGCATGGTTTGAAGTTGGAAGGTGAAAGGGTGAGGGGGGAAAAGAGGAGGAGGTTTTTCACTGAGAGGATGGTGGACCCTTGGAATGCGTTGCCTGCAGAGCTGATTCAGAGATCCACAGTGGAGGGCTTCAAGAGAGGGTGGGACAGACACAGAAAGCGGATGTATCAGATGATGGCCTGGCCAAGGGGGGATGGATGATAGGGGTTTCTGGAACACGGGGGCGGGGAGCGGGAGGGCCTTGGCACCCAACTAGGGATCTGAGGTTCGAGCAGACTCGATAGACCATAAGGTCTAATCTGCTGGCAATTATTATGTTAGTATGTAAGCAGCTGGCCGTCATGGTGATTGAAAGGAATAGAAGAAAGTCTCAAACATGCAGGTCATATCCTCTCTCCCCCAATCAGCTTGAGTTTCCACAGCGAGATGGGCTGCTGCTTTTGTGGCCTCACTCAGGGACTACTTGAACCAGACTTGGGAGCCTGTGTGTATGGTGCTGGGTTAGGAGCTAGGTAGTACTATTCCTGATGCAGGCATAACATTCAGTGCAGAAATCCTGGCAACTTGCAGAATGAAAGTAGGCAGAGGGCACTTCAGAGCCTAGCTAGCAGCCAGATACATTTCATGACAGCTCTGCAAAAACCTTGTATAGAGTTGTCTCAAAATGCATCTGGCTGCTAGCAAGGCTCCACAATGCCCCCCCCCCCACACCCCAGCCTGCTGTATAGATAAAGAAAAGCCTTGGCTGTTATAACTAAGATGACCCAAGAAAATGCCAGCCTGCAACATCGACTGGAGGACCTCGAAAATACTCAGCGGGCCCTCAATGTCAGGATGGTTGACAAATCAAAAGGCGAAGAAGAGGATGACCCCTTGCTTTTTTTCACATCCTGTTTCCTAGAAGTGCTGCGATTGTAGAAAGATGTTACTCCAGAAAGCTTTCCATGGCTATATCAAGTAAATTCATGGGCAGCTGCTACAAACCCAAACACTCTCAGAACCCTCCTACTGGGGTGTAAGATGGCATGGGGAACAGAGACCCAGTGCAGCTTGGGTCCACAGTGAAGTTTGCCTGGAGAGGCTTGCAGTCCGTTTCTTTGTGGACCTCTCTTTTTGCTACTCAGACCTGCTTCAAGGGATTGACCGAGTCCATCAGAGGTTCTTCATTGCTTTCTGCCAGACTGAGACTGTCTTGGGGAGGTGGAGTCTTTCAGTTCAAGGACAGTGGGCATCAGATTGAGAATATGAAAGTGGATTTCCAAGGAGCAGCAGACCCAGACCCAGTTAGTTTGGAAGAAGAATGGAAGATGTTAAGCACTTGTAACCTAATGTACAGAGCTTTGATTGATCACAGTGTCACTGCTTACGTTCCACTTTAGCTAAGCCTCTGTTTGATATTACAAGTGTTGCCTTATGTGTTCTATTGGAGGCTCAGGACTTTTTGCGTCAGGGTCGTACCTGAACTGAGAATGGCAGTATTTAATATTTAGCTATTTCCACAAATATAAGATGGCGTCCATCCTGTGGCACAATACACAATGTGTGAAAAAGTGAGCTGTACATTGAACCTGTAAAGTGAGAGGGCTAGCTTAAGTTGTCCAGTTTTTTTTTTAGTTACCTTCCTTGCATTCCCTCCCAGGACAGTGGGAGCCAGAAAACTGTTGTCCGCTGATGGCTGTGGGAAGACCCATATGCAGTTAGTTTGGGGAGTTCTCAATGCCCCCGGGTGGCACCTGGAAATGAGCCTCGGCCCAGTGTGCTTTTCCCAGTTATCAAATGTTTAAATAAAAATAAATAAAATGCAGATCTGTGGTGGATCAGCATCCATATCATACAAAACTCTTCCCAGCTGGCACTAGTTAGCATTCTTGTTGGGAGTGAATGGGTATGGAGTCTGCCCCCCCCCCCCACTGCAGCTGTTCCTCCCAATGACATTCTCAAGGTACATTAGTGGAGTGGTGTCAGGAAGCTCAGACTCATACATTTTACTTATTTACGTACTCCAACCACCTGGCCTGTTGTACTCATCCTGTGGCTCTGTGAAGGGCTTCCATCTCCTGTGATGCCAGTCAAAGCTGGCAAAGATTTGTGAACCAAGAGACCCAGGTTCAAATCCCAGCACAGCCACTTAATTATTCTGTGACCCGGAGCCAAGTCATGTTAACCTCCTAGTGCTCCAGTGCATCTGGCTGTAAAAACTGTAACCCAATGAAAACCCAGATACTGGATCCCAGCTGGGCTACTCTGGGTAAATACATTGTAAAAATAGCTAAAAGCAGGACCCCACTGAAAATGAGATATTGCATCTCAGCTGGGCTATCCTAGAAAAATATAGTGTAAAAATGGGTAAAAGCAGGACCCAGGTTTCTAATTCGTCTGAAGTGACATTTAAATACAAACCAGAACCTTTCATGCCTGTGAAAACAAAGTCTCAGAAGAACACAAGATGAGGTAAACTGAGGGACTAAACAGTGTATAACTGGAACATGTGCTTTGGCACAATTAAAATTAGTACTCAATGGAATGTGACATTTTCTGATCTAATACAGATTAATCAGATAGTCTGAAGCATTTTTGATGATCTTTTGCAGTTGAATAGTAATGCATACTAGCTGAGACTTCAGCCCAACATAATTCGGGTCAGTCGAGCCTTCCAGCTTGTTGAGTGTTGGCGAATGTGCATGTCCGAATTTCAGCTTGCCTTCACCTGGCACTCAAGTGATGACGCCTTGTTAGCCACTTAGCCGAATGTTCTAGTTGAGCGTGCTGTTCATTTTTATGTTTTGTGCGCATGCGCAAGAAACATGTTGCGCCAGCTTTCTGCACAAGCAGGTTATGGAGGCGTGGCAGTGTTGTGCCCAATGCCCCCACAGCCTGAAAAGGCTTTTCCCCCATCCCCCAATGCCATGGCATGCTGCTGCTGACACTAGTTCAGCCAGCGTGCCACAACTTTCTAAAAAAGTAGTCGCTGAAATGAGGGAGCGACCCATCATTGCAAGGCGGGATGTGAAACCCCCGATATTGTTTGTGAACATGGCGTCGGGTTGCCGCCGTGTTCACAAACAATATAACCCCTTCCCCCCCAACGTGTTTACTTGCCAACGGGGGAGCCCACTCCCCGTCGGCATTCTGTAACCCCTTCCCAGTGTTGTTCCTGCCATGGGGCCCAATCCCCATCAGCATAATGATACCCCTTTTGTTCCTGCCGATAGAGGTGCCCAATCCCGTCGGCATCATGATCTCCCTTCTGTTTGTAGCGGGGGTGCCCAATCCCGTCGGCTAATGCACCCACCACCCACACAGGTGCACGCTGGGAGCCCCACCCCAGCATGCCAAAACACCTGTTAAACAAGGAAGCGGTCCGATGTCTTATTTATTTTTTCAACCTGTAAAGAAGAAGCGGTCCTTGAGCTCTCACAGGCCCCTCCACAACCCGCACCCACCACTGAGCACCCTGCTTCCCCACACCCCCCTCACCCCATACTTACCTCCGGAGTCCAGCATGACCATTTTCTGTGGACCGGGAATACGTCTGCACTCTTCAAAGCCGACCGCGAACTGAAGAAATGCCAGTAAGCTGTATAATGTAATAAATAGGGTTTTTTCAACTTTAATGCATATCTCGGGCATTTTTGGGACTTTTTCCACCAAATTTTCAACATGGGGCTTTTGGGACCCCTCCTCATGAATTCTTGAACTGTCATGGCGTTAATCGGCCCCGAAAGGTGGTGTCGCGGTCACTGTGCGGAATCACCCTTTGGGGCTGATTAACGAAACGACAGTGCCAGTGTTCATGAGGTGGACTCTCAAAAAACCTATATTACCAAATTTGGTGGAAAAATCTAAAAATGACTGTTTTACGGCGTGCATTGTGCGGCTGCTACATGCGGCTCGTGACCCTATCAATATTTTCACGCCAGATTTTCAACATTGGCATTTCCCCAGACCTACTTATGAACAGTGCAGCTGTCATTTTCCCATCCTGGCCAAAATGTGTTTCTTACGTCCGGCACAGAATAAGCGGTCACTGTGGAAATCACTGTCGGGACAGATCAAAAAATGACAATGATATTGTTCATGAGCAGAGTCCTAAAATGCCTATGTTTAAAATTTGGTGATGATAGCCGTCAATTGACTGTGTTACAAGTGTCGTTACGCGCACCACGCACCAACATAACCGCAGCTTTGTAATATTGTCACACCAGATTTTCAACAGTGCCATTTTTTCACACCTCCTTATAAGCAGTACAGCTGTCATTTTTCACATCCGACCGAAATGTGTTTTCACAGTTCTGGCGCAGATTAACGTCACTGTGGGAAGTCAGTGTTTGGGACAGATTAAGAAAATGACAGTGGCATTGTTCATGAGCAGAGGTCCTAAAATCCCTATGTTGAAAATTTGGCGACGTAACTCCATAACATGACTGTGTTACAAGCATGCATTGAACTGTTTCCACGCACCCTTGTAACTTTGCAAATGTGTGATACTGTCATGCCACATTTTCAACAGTGACATTTTTTCACAACTCCTTATGAACACTAAAGCTGTCATTTTTCACATCCTGGCTAAAATATGTTTTTGCACTCCTGCCGGACAATAGCACAGTCACTCTGGAAAATCAGTGTTTGGGACAGATTGAGAGGGGGGAGTGACCAAGCTCAACTGAGCTCTGTGGGGACTGCTGCAGATTTGTTTGTGGGCAGACAAAGGCCCCAACAGAAGAGCCCACTACAAAAGGGCAGCCTGCAGCACTGGAAGAAACAGAATGAGAGAGTGAGTGAGGGAGGGGGAGTGAGCGAACTCACCGAAGCGCTGTCAGGACTGCTGCAGATTTCTTTGTGGGCAGAAAAAAGGCGTCGATACAGGCAGGGGCCCAGTACAAAAGGGCAGCCTACAGCACTGGGAGAAACAGTACAAGCAAGTGAGACAAGGGGACTTAGTGAGCTCAACTGAGCTCTATCAGGACTGCTGGGATTTCTTTGTGGGCAGAAAAAGGCGCCAATGCAGGCAGAGCCCCATACAAAAGGACAGTTTGCAGCGCCAGGACAAACAGAATGAGCAATGAGAGAGGGAGACTGAGTGACCTCAATGGAACTCTGTCGGGACAGCTGCAGATTTCTTTGTGGACAGACAAAGGTGCCAATGCAGCCAGGAGCCCCATACAAAAGCGCAGGCTACGGCGCCAAGAGAAACAGAACGAGTGAGTGACAGAGCGGTACTGAGTGAGCTCAGCGGGCTCTAGTGTGACTGCTGCAGATTTCTTTGTGGGCAGAAAATGTGCAGCAGGCAGGAGCCCAGTACAAAAGGCCAGCTTGGAATACTGGCAGAAACGGAATGCGAGAGTGACAGAGGGGGAGTGAGCGAGCTCAGTGGAGCTGTGTCGGGACTGCTTCAGATTTATTTCTGGCCAGGAAAAGCTGCCAATGCAGGCAGGAGCCCAGTACAAAAGGGCAGCCTGCAGCGCCAGGAGACACAGAACAAGCAAGTGAGGAAGGGGGAGTCAGTGAGCTCAATGGGGCTCTGTTGGGTCTGCTGCAGATTTGCTTGTGAGCAGAAAAAGGCAGCAATGCATGCAGGGGCCCAGTACAAAAGGGCAGCCTGCAGTGGCAGGAAAATCAGAATGAGCAAGTGAGTGAGCTCAACAGAGCTGTATTGTAACTGCTGCAAATTTCTTTATGGGCGTAAGAAGGCAGCAATGCAGGCAGGAGCCCAGTAGAAAAGGGCAGCCTGCAGCGCCGGCAGAACAGAATGAGCGAGTGAGAGAAGGGGAGTGAGCAAGCTCAACGCAGCTTTGTCGGGACTGCTACAGATTTCTCTGTGGGCAGAAAAAGGCACCAACAGAGGCAGGAGACCAGTACAAAAGGGCAGCCTGCAGCGCAGGAGAACCAGACTGACTGAGTGAGATGGGGGAGTGAGCGACCTCAATGGAGCTCTGTCAGGACAGCTGTGGATTTCTTTGTGGGTACAAAAAGCCACCAACACGGGCAGGAGCCCAGTACAAAAGGGCAGCCTGCAGCGCCAGGAGAAACAGATTGAGCGAGTGAGAGAGGGGGATTGAGCCACCTCAATGGAGCTCTGTCGGGACAGCTGCAGATTTCTTCCTCAACAGAACAAGGTGCCAATGCAGGCAGCAGCCCAGTACAAAAGAGCAGCCTGCAGCACCGGGACAAACAGACTGACCCACTGACAGGGCCACTGAGCAAGCTCAACAGACCAACGCAATCAAAATTCGGCATTGACAAATGCTTGTTTCCATAGGGGTGGTATCAGCCAAATTCAACTACCCAAGCATAGTACTTTACATTTTTTTTAAAGGGTACCTAAACCACCCAAATGGTGGTGGAAAACAGGGCAGAAGCGTCAAGCTTTAGGATGCAGATGCAGCTGCTGCCTACTGCTTTCTCCAGCCACCTTCCCTGGTCTTCCTGTGCTATAACTTTGGAGTAGACTCACATTGTCTAGCTCCACTGTATTGTTCCTTCTCTTTCTTTTTCCTTTTTTCTGTTCCCGTCTATATCACTGAATTGGCATCTGCATATGCCTTTAGCCCTAACTGCATAAGTATTTGTATTCTGTGTATGTTTTTTGGTTTTTTAGTTTCTGCTGTATAAGTATCTGGGAGCTTTGGACTATGCTTTCCTGTACGATATTGCTTTTATTTGTTATGTCTCTGTGTCCTCCAGGACCTCCTTGCAAATGAGCTGTCTCAATGGTGTTATCCTGGTAAAACAAAATTGAATTGAATTGAACACTGTGGAACAACCTCCTTCTCTCATCCATCTCTGTTCCTCCCTGCAGTCTTTCAAACCACTCGTACAGTACTGGCACACTTCTCAAAAGCACACACCTGCAGCTCAGCTTGTTCCTCTTTTCTCCGCATTACAACAACCCATGTCCTAGCCACGCTCCAGTGTTTTCCCCAGTACCCATTTTGCCTTTTACAATATTCTTAAACTAAACTAGTGTACCCTGTAATTCAAATTTGAATTGCCAATATCTTGCCAGCTGTTGGCAGCACACTCCTTTACCTCTCATCCTTTCTGCTCCCATAACACAGGCACTTTACACACATTTTAAACAGCTTTTTTCTTTCTTTCTCCAGACTGTATTACATGTACTTTGCTGTTATTGTTTATGTATATGCATGTATTGTTGTCACTTTATCTGTTATGGCTGTTTCACACACCCTGCTGTATCCCTTCCCTGGGTCGCGCCTGGAAGTGACCTCCAGCTCAGTGTACCTATCACGTCACCACATTTTACATAGATACATAGATACTGTCAGCAGATAAGGGCCACCAGGCCCATCCAGTCTGCCCATTTATGCTACCTGATAAAGTGGACAGTGACCCTATCTGGTTCCAGTCACTGGTTTTAGCTTTTTTGTCCCATCTCTAATATTTCTTTATTCCTGTCCCATGTTTGTTTGAAACCTGCCAGTGCATGGGCAGCCACCACTTCCTGGGGCAGGGTATTCCATGCATCCACCACCCTGTCTGTAGAAAAGAACTTCCTGACATTACCCCTTATGGGGCCACCCATCAGTCTCATACCATGCCTTCTTGTTCTGGCACAGGGAGCCTGCCGCCGGGAAGAACCGACCAGCTATATTTTTTCAGACTGTAGACAGGCTACTCTGTCCTGCCTGTTTACAGCCAAAGAAGATTTTTTCGAATGCTGAATGTGAAGAGTTTGCTCGGTTCTTCTCGGACAGAGTGTCCGGTATCCGGCAGAGAATTCCTCCAGTCAGCAATGCCATAGCTGGCAGTGGTCGCCCGAAGTGTTCTGAGTGCACTCCGCCTGGTTGGGGGAATTTAGAGCAGTGGAGGTAAGTGAGGTAATTGGGGTGGCAACCAATCTGAAGCACACCTTTTGTGAACTGGACCTGGTGCTGACGCGTTTCTTTATGAGATACATCGACACTGTTGGCCCAGTGTTTGCGCTGATTGTCCGGTGTTCCTTCCCTGATGCCTTGAAGGGGGCATTGGTGAGATCACTCTTAAAGAAACCATCATTGGACCCGGAGGTTAGGGCAAATTACCGACCTATCTCCAATCTTCCCTTTTTGGTGAAGGTTGTGGAGAAGGTAGTGGCGTTTCAGTTGGAAGAGTACCTCGTGACCCATGAGTTGTACGAACACTTCCAGTCGGGGTTTCGGGTGAGGCATAGCACAGAAACCGTGCTTTTTCGGGTGCAGAATGATGTCCTCAGGGCTAGAGATTGAGGAGAAAAGAAAATTTTGTTTTCTTTGATCTCTCCTCAGCATTTGACACTGTGGACCATTGAGTGTTGCTTGACCACCTGAGGGAACTCTGTGGACTCACCGACACAGTCACCTGCTGGTTCGAGTCCTGTTTAATCAACAAGAGGCAACGGGTTGTGATGGGGAATTTCTCCTCCACCCCATGTCCCCTATTTTGCGGAGTACCTCAGGGATCGGTGTTGGCCCCTATGTTGTTCGCAGTGTACGTGCTACCCCTGGGAGGGATCATTAGGAAGTATGGCTTGGGTTTTCATTGCTCAGCTGATGATACCCAGCTATACTTATCCTTTGCCCCAAGAACATCCAATGCGGTAGATGTGCTAAACAGCTGTCTTCTGAGATCAACGACTGGATGGAATCTAGCTGGTTGCGACTGAACCCCAATAAGACGGAGGTATTGGTGGTGGAGTGAACAGAGTGCATGATAGGATGGCCTCTGAATCAGAGACTGGACTTGTACTGTGATCTGTTCAATTGAAGGCCTCCTCTAGGGTGCAAAATCTTGGCGTTATTCTGGATAGGAGTTTGTCGATGGCGGCGCAGATATCTTCCACTGTCCGCTCCTGTTTTTTCCATCTCAGAAATATCGCCAGTATAAAGTCCCTTGTTCCGCCTCTGGACCTCCCCACTTTGATGCTTGCCTTAGTTACACCAAGGCTTGACTACTGTAATGCACTCTACCTTGGGGTCGCGGGATGATTCCTCCACAGACTGCAGCTAGTGCAGAACGCAGCTGCCCGGTTACTTACTGGGCAGCCTAAATTTTGCCATATTACACCAGTGTTATGTGAGCTGCACTGGCTGCCAGTCAGGTGGAGGATCCTCTTTAAGGTGGGTCTTCTCGCCTATAAGGCCCTACACGAGTCAGGGCCATGGTTATCTGTTAGACCTTCTTGTACCTGCTCGCTCAGTTTGCCCCTCCATTCCTCCTGTGGAAGCCCACTAGCGAGTCCCAGAATGAGGTTGAAATCGGCTGGCAACAGGTCCTTTAGTGTTGCTGCCCCCCACCCTGTGGAATTTGCTCCCCTCTGGGGTTAAGGGGGCCCCTACTTTGGAGGTATTCAAGGCCTACCTTAAGGCCCTCCTATTCGCTCAGGCATTTCTGGATTAAGTTAGTAATTTATAGATTTGATCTGATTATAGTTGTTGAAAATGTAGTGTTTCAGTTTACTGTCTCTGGGTAATGTTTATATGAAGTGTTATTATTTATATATTTTATTCATTTAGTTTTGAAATGTGTATTTGTTTGTGCTGTGCCCAGAGCCTCCGGGATTGGGCATCTTTTAAATAAATGTTGCCTTGCCTTGCCTTTCTTGTAATCTGGAATATGTTGTCCCATTCCACCTTTTTCATTTTAAATAACTTAATCCTCCAAAAAGATTTAATACGTTTTTTGTCAAAAATGAAAAACATAAACAAGCTGGCTTCAGTGTTCAATGTGCTCGATAAACCCTAAAATTGCTGCAGTGTCTGTGTGTGCTGATATCATCAGCGTAAGACTGCGCTGCTATTAGTAAGTAACATGCCACAATAATGCGGGTTGCGCATTATAGGATTTTAATGACTGCCCCAGGTCAGGGGTATAGTAAGGTATGAGGCCAAAGGTCGAGTGCCCTTACACCCATGGGAACTGCATTAAACTCCTATGATGCTCACCTTAAAAGGGCTTATTACACTTTAGCCTTTGCAAGCTGCATCGTATAATAGTATCATAGTAATGTGTCAGCAGAAAAGGACCACCTTGGTCCATCTAGTCTGCCCATTTCCCACCCGCCCCTGCTTGTGTCCTCTTCCCAGGGACATTTTCCTCGCTCATTAGCCAACCCCTTGTCTCTGTCCCATGCCCTCTTGAATTCCTCCACTGTTTCTGCAAATACCACCTCATTAAGTAATATATTCTAGGGTTCCACCACCCTCTCAGTGAAATAACATCTCCTTAGAGTGCTCTTAAATCTTCCCCCTTCCAATCTCAAATTATGACCCCTTGTTTTAACTCCTACTTTCCTTTTGAATAAGCTATCTTCATTCACTTTATTTATTTCCTTCATGTACTTAAAAGTCTCTATCATGGCCGGCCCGGTGGCACTGAGGGTTGAGGCACTGGATGCCACACCTCGCACCACACCGGCGACCCGTGTTCAGGAACGAGCATGGGCTGCGGGGAGTTGGCACGGGAGGAAGAGGATCGAGCATCCGGAGGACAGCTGTCCTCTCTGGAGGAGGGAGGACTGGCACTCCCGCCGAATGACTGCCCCCAGGTGGAGGCCTGGTGGAAGTGTGGGATTGTGGGCGCCACAGAAGGGAGGATGCTGTGGGATTTCTGCTGGCATGCTCACGCCTCCACATTTGCGCATCCTGCGTGTGCACCTGCAACAGGAAGGGACAAAAATGCAGGAAAACACCTCCCAACTGCAAGATGACACCGACCTCACAAGAGGCTCTTGAGTGCACCCGCCACCGGCAGTGAGTTCTGGGTAAGTCCCAGTGAGACCGGGGTGACAGGGCTGAGGGGGCCAGTTAGAATGGGGCAGCTGAGAGGCAGTACAAGGTGATAAATACCTATATAAAAAATAAATAAACAGAAGTCTCTATCACATCACCTCTCTCTGTCTCTCTCTCTCTCTCTTTTGTAACCTCCAGAGGGTATAGATTTAATTCTATCCATCTAGTCTCATATGGCTTCTCTTGCATACCTTGCACCATCCTTGTTGCCCTTCTCTGAACCCTCTCCAACCCATCTATATCCTTTCTTAAATGATGCCACCAGAACTGTACCCTGTACTCCAGGTGCGGTCTGACCATGGTACTATATAACGGCATCAACACCTCCCTCTTGTTACTTGTTATACCCCTTCCTATGTACACCATCATTCTGTTAGCTTTACCTATTGCCTTACTACGTTGATCTCCTACCTTATAAGGTTGTTTGAGATTATAATCCCCAGGTCCCTTTCCTGTTCTGTTTGCTTTATCAGTTCTCCCCCCAGTGAGTACTCAGCCAGTGGATTTTTACACCCACATGCATCACTGCACTTTTCTTAGCATTGGACTTCAGCTGCCAAATGTCCGACCACTTCTCTAGGGTGCTCAGAGCTCTCCTTGTGGCCTCAACCCCTCCTGCTCTGTCAACCCTATTATATAACTTTGCATCATAGAGGGCAGCTTCTGCTAGTGGGTGGCTACTAATCGAGGAAATATGGTAAGTCATACAAATGTTAGTAGTTTATCTGTGCTTAAGGATGAAAAGAAGCATGTTACCTTGAAACTGATCTAAGGTACTGTATCTAGTTTTATTCCTTCATACTTCATCCGCATTGCAACCTCTGGGGCAGTGTTAGGGTTTTAAAAAGCCCTTGCCACTGTGGCTAAATCACATACAGTTTTTTAGCCAATTTATCAATGATATAGAAGTTGTCTAACACTGCTTTCCACTTGCTGTGGCAGAAACCAATCATCCCTGGGTCCCCCACTGACCGGTGCACAAGCCAGATTGATGAATGTCATGTTCTCAGGGGGTACTGAGTGAGCAGACAAGCCCAGGAGGCCCTGCCCACAACATTGGAGAGGGGAAAAAAAGACAGTCAGACTACTTTGCAGTGACTATTTTCCAGCAGAGCTGGCAAACATGAAATGTTGCGTTTGGAAGTTACTGAGTCAGCCTGCTGCACTGGGATGCCACTGGACAGAGTTGCAGAGGAATGGGACAGAAGCAGACACACTCGGTCATAATGCCTTCACCACAGTGGTGACAGGGAGCCTAAAAATGTTAGCCATATTGATTTTACAGTCTGGCAATTCTTGGCGCACACCCAGGACCTCACTGACTGTGACATCACTACTGTCCAAGAAGAGTGACTCACCTTTTGCCATTTGTGATGTCACAGTCAGTGAGGTCACAGTGCTGATGAGGTATGAAGGAGTAAACCTACGTGTAGATATGACAGTCTCAGGTAAAGTACTGCTCTTCACATCACATGTCACCCTTCTGTTGAGTAAACGGAAAAAATATACTTCAGAAATAAAAGTAACAATGGGCTACTTTTGGAATTTAATTGCATTTAAATGAAAACAGAATCTGTGTTCCTTACTCCTTACTTACTGGAGCTGAAGTCATTATCTGTCTGCCTGTGACATCAAAGTTTGTTGCTGTGGTGATGACTGTGTTGTCATAAGCAGAGTCCATGACTTCAGCTACATCTTAGCCCTAGATGAACTGTCAGGGGGGAGCTCGAGTTGTCATGTAGATTCTCTCAGAAATGACGTATGGAATATCTTGAAATTCACATTTTCTTACAATGCAATACAACTGAATTTTTCAGATCTAATTGTTTTTGCTGGTGACTTGAACCCTTCCCCCCCCCAAATGTTCCTGCAATGACTTAGGATTTAGGACAGTGCCTCCTTCAGAGGGAGATGTTAGTTGTCTTGACGACCAGCAGAGAGGAACAATCCTTTGGCACAGAGGACCAGTGGTGGTTGAAGGAATAGGGCTTCACACCCCCCAGGGCATTCTAACCCTCCTAATTTCTCTCCGCAGCTGAAATGTTACCACAAGAAGTTCCGGAGCCCAGCACGGGATGTCATCTTCCGAGTACAGTTCCACACCTGTGCCATTCATGACCTGGGAATTGTATTCAATAAAGAGGATTTGGACGATGCTTTCAAAGGTAAACGTGTGGCAACGTGGGTCACTGCCAGGGGGGCAAAAGCATTAGGAAGCCACAAACTGCGTGAGGCTATGAAAGCATTGCACTTTCTACGAAAATATCAAGGTTAATAACCTCCTAAAAAAAAACAGCCTGTGTGTTAACCTCATCGTTGGCGACTTGTCTGCCTTCAAACTACAAACCTGCATCCCTGCGAATTTGTGACTGAGTGAACTCAGTGACTTTTGGATTCACAGTATACAGCGCCTTCCATGCATTGCTTACTGTATCCCAAAGTGCCATACAAAGCAGATACTGGTAGTGAGGGACCATACCATAAAATAACATTTTAATTCATATAGTACCTCTCATAGCACAATGTAGCAAAGTGCTTTACAAAGCAATGAGCTAGACACAAGTAGTACGGAGATAGTAGAATAGCTAGAGTTTGGATTTATATTGCACCTTTTATACACACTGTATCCCAAAGTGCTTTACAAAGCATTGAGTTAGGTACTGGTAGTATGGGGACTGTAGAATAGAATAGAGTTTGGATTTATATAGTGCCTTTCATACACACTGTATCCTGAAGTGCTGTATGAAGCAATGAGTTAGATACTGATAGTGCAGGGATCGTAGAATAGACTAGAATAGAATAGAATTTGGATTTATATAGTGCCTTTCATACACACTGTATCCTGCAGTGCTATGCAAAGCAATGAGTTAGATACTGATAGTGCAGGGATCGTATAATAGACTAGAAAAGAAAAGAATTTGGATTTATATAGCACCGCAAACTGTACCTGAACATGTTTTGCAAAGCAATGAGTTAGATACTGGTAGGAACTGTATGTACTTAAACCAGCTGTAGCCAGTAAGCACGTGACATACACACACACATACGAGCACCGATATGGACATTTGCGTTTCAATCTGATAACGTATAGCAGAATGTGAGCTGGAATTGCAGGAATTGCCCTACTGTTATGAAACGTGTCCCACCATTACAGCCAGCAGAGATAGATGGGACCTTGTTTAACATCTCATTAAAAAGACAACTCCTCCAACAGAGCAGTAGCTCTTCCTCCAATTAGTGCACTACTGTACATGTGTCCGCATGGAATATGAACCTAAAGGCGCTTTTACACAGGATGCTTATTCCATGACGGCACTTTTTTCCACTGGGACTGTTGCAGGGTGGATTGCCTTTACATGCAGAGATCTGTATCACAATGGGCAGTACAGATCAACTGCAGCATTACGCTTTTTGTGCCGGGCAGAGGCGATCCACTCTGAAACAGCCAAGAGAGCATAGGATTCCCTGTTGTCCTGGCACTGAAATGAGCAGAAGGGCACTATTACATGGCTGGGGAGAATGGAACAAAACTTCACGAACCCAGGAAATCAGGGAATGAGGAACTGGTGAACGTTTGCTTCTCTTACAGAACCGAGTGTCTGTACACGTCAGAAAGGTAACGTTGCAGTTGATCTGTATTGCTCATTGCAATACTGATCTCTGCATCTAAAGACAACTCAAATTCCCATTGGGGAACCTGAAACCGTGAGATCTTTCCAAATCATGTGTTGTTTGTAATGGTCTTCGGGAGCTACTCAGGAAATACCGCACTGCACCAGGTGCTGATTGAGTTTTTTTGTTAGATTTCTGACTGGAGGCCCAGGGAAGGGTGGTAGAATATGGGAACCACTGTGGTTGGTGAGGAGTTGTTAAGGGGTTACACTCACCCCTATCCGTAGCCTGCTAGACCTCATTTCCAAGGATCCAGGTGCCTTTGGCTGAAGTGTCGAAGCTGAACTGAAGACAGAGGGGTCTGACTCAAAGCTGAGCTGAAGTTGCCAGTTTTCACGATTGCTCCCCTTACCTCAAGGCAGGTAGCACCCTGCTGAGACATCTCTGCTCTTAAAGGGTTCCCCGTATGTTAGTGGTTGCACCCTACAGGGTTTGTCCTGTACAGTTTGTTGAGACTGTCTCCTTCTCATCATTATTCCACAGTCCTTGCAGGTTGCTTGCCTTCCCCCCCCCCCCACTCTTCATTCCTGGCCTGTCCACCAATCCATACTCACAGCAGCTGGCTGAATGGTGCTGGTGGTTGGGGGAAGTCTCGTTAATAATTTCTATAGGTTAACAGTGGCAATGCCACTCCCTCACATGTGCCCACCTGGCTAACATTTCCATGCCTGTCTGTGGCCAGCCTGTCTTTGGCTGGAGCTCCTTCTCATCTTGAAACACCAGGGGCCAAAGCAAGGCTTACAGGTCCCCAGTTTCAAGAGAGAAACCAGAATCTAGCTCAGCCTGATAGAACTTTTTATTCATCTGGATTTTTGCCTCTAAGCTGGTGATCTGCTCCTTCCAGCGCAATCTGGGTCCTATCCCAGTCCTGTCCCCAACCCCCCACCCCAACACACACACACACTGTCATGAGCAGTGGGATCTACGTGAGCTGGCATTGAGAGAGGGTCAGTGACTGTCATTTAGATGACTCGGGATACCACACCTGACTCTAGTGAACTATTAAATAGGTCTGCCAGTGGCCCTGCCAGCTCCCCAGCCAATTCCTTTAGTACCCTTGGATGTACTCTGTCCGGGCCTGGTGATTTGTCCACCTTCAATGCCAGCAGCCCCTTCCTCACTCTATCCTTCTCTATCACTACATCAGTGTTCCCCTCCCTTCCTGCTCCTCTTTTCCTTCCTGAAGGCAGTGGTCCGTCCTTCTCCCTGGTGAAGATGGAACAGAAGTATTCATTTAGTATCTCTGCTTTTCCCCCATTATCCTCCACCCACTCCACCCCTTTCTTAAGCATAACAATCCCTTCCTTCTTGTCCCTTTTCTCACTTATATAGTAAAAAAAAGAGCCTTCTCCCCTTCTTAATTCCTTCAGCTGTTTGCAGCTCCTTCTGTGCCTTTGCTCGCCAGACTTCCTTACTTGCCTCACTAGCCAATCTTTGTGTGTTTTGTCCTGCTTACCACCTGCGTGGCACCAGGCAGTGCCCAGAAAGGCCTCACATGCACCCAGCATCCCCCTTTAGAGAAAGCGAGCTCCCTTTGCTGTGACAGCTGAACTTGGCACCAGCCTTTTTCAGTGGGAGCGCTATCAGGCAGTCCCCAGACAGGCCTCACACACACCCCCAGTGTCCCCCTTTAGAGAAGGTGAGTTGCACCCTTTGCTGTGACAGCTGAACCTGGCACCAGCCTTTTCCAGTGGGAGCGCTATCAGGCAGTCCCCAGACAGGCCTCACACCACACCCAGTGTCCCCCTTTAGAGAAGGTGAGTTGCACCCTTTGCTGTGACAGCTGAACCTGGCACCAGCCTTTTCCAGTGGGAGCACTGCACCAGGCAGTGCCAAGACAGGCCACACTCGCACCTAGCATCCTCCTTTAGAGAAGGGGAGCTTCCTTTGCTGTGACAGCTGAACCTGGCACCAGCCTTTCCCAGTGGGAGCACTGCACCAGGCAGTGCCCTGACAGGGTGAACACACACCCAGTGTCCCTCTTTAGAGAAGGTGAGCTCCCTTTGCTGTGACAGCTGAACCTGGTGCCAGCCTTTCCCAGTGTGAGCATTATCGGGCAGTGCCCAGACAGGCCTCAGACACACCCAGCATCCCCCCTTTAGAGAAGATGAGCTCCCTTTGCTGTGACAGCTGAACTTGGCACCAGCCTTTCCCAGTGGGAGCACTGCACCAGGCAGTGCCCAGACAGGGTGCACACACACACACACACACACCCAGTGTCCCCATTTAGAGAAGGTGAGCTCCCTTTGCTGTGACAGCTGAACCTGGCACCAGCCTTTCCCAGTGGGAGCACTGCATCAGGCAGTGCCCAGACAGGGTGCACACACACCCAGTGTCCCCCTTTAGAGAAGGTGAGCTCCCTTTGCTGTGACAGCTGAACCTAGCACCAGCCTTTCCCAGTGGGAACACTGCACCAGGCAGTGCCCAGACAGGGTGCACACACACCCAGTGTCCCCCTTTAGAGAAGGTGAGCTCCCTTTGCTGTGACAGCTGAACCTGGCACCAGCCTTTCCCAGTGGTAGGTGCTGCCAGGCAGCGGCACCTCTCCTGACCCACTGGGCCTCCTGGTCAGCTCCCAAGTACTTGTCTGTGGAGCGTAATGTGCTACCCACTGTGCCATCGGGCAACCCACTCAGATTTTTAAATATTGCTTTTATTGATTTTATTCAGTTATTTATTTATTCATGTATTTTTTTTGCTAGCTCTCTCACCTAACTTCTTACCTCTCCTTTGGGACCCTGCATTACCTCAACCCTGTCACCCTGCCATCTATCTGGACTTGCCATTTCCTTGGTGTTTCACTCATGGCTTGACCCATATGATGGGGCCTTTGGGCTGGGCCAGTTCCTCAGGAACAGCAGGTTGTGTTGCCAGGTCAGTACCTGGGATGGCAGGGGCAAGGTTTGTGGGAGATGCACGGTCATCATACTGCTGCGCCCGAGAGTTCCGTTTCTCCTGTTCTCCCCATTCGCCAAGACACCAACTGATAGTGGTTGTGAGAACATCAAGTGCCCATTCCTACTCCAACCAAGCAGGGTCTCTTCCCAGTCATGTTTACTCCAGCCTGCACTGCCACCCATAGTCACCTAGGTGGGGGTCACACTGTGGTAGTGTTCCCACCTCCCTCCTCAGAGGAGGCGAGCTTCCAGTGGCACACTAGCTCCTCCTCTCCCTGGCCAGCCTTCCAATGATGCGGGCTCGTTCCCTTATCTGGGTTGTCAGTGTTGCAAGGTATAGCACTATCACTGCACCAAATGTCCAGCGTACAGTTTAACAATTTACATTTACTGTGCCATGTGGTCATCTGTCTGTACCAACCAAGGTGTTCAATAGACCTGATTTTAGCAGCTGGAGAACAGTGTTGAGATACAAATGACATTGTGCTGTTTCCCACAGAAATTTGTGACTCTGAGAACTTGGTGCAGAGGCAGCAGTGACAAAAACACAATTTAGTGTCACACTTCAACATGATATGAATTTTTTTTAAATAAAGAATATTTTATCAAAGCACTTTGGCAGTGAAAATTAACAAAAAGTAAATTTTATGTTTCCATTGGTCTATCGGTACTTTGGTCTCTCTTCCCGTGCTCTCTGGCATTTTCCTCTATTTATATAATGGGGTCACAGACCCCCATGGGCACACAGATGCTGTGGCACACGACCCCTGACTTCGCTCTGACTTGGAACTACTATTAGTTACATGTGTTGTAGCTCTGGCATGTTTATAGCCAGGCGGGGGAGGGGGAACATATCAGTTACCTCTCAGCAAGAAGAAATTCTTTGTGAATGACTTGTAAAAAGCTGTGAGTCATTAAAATTAAAAAATGATAATCTTCATTATGGAAACTGGAAGTGCTTCGACACTTGGTCACTTGAAAGGGTGACACGTTTCTTCCTGGAGCTTTGGCACTTTTTTTAAGGCAGTGCTGTGAGTCAGAAGTCAGGAACCATTAGCAGACGCTAAAAAGTAGAAAAGTGTTTCTGCCCAACTCTGGCCAGTTACAAGACTGCTTAAGGAAATGACCGAATGCCAGACATTTTCAGTTTGGGGGTGAGGTGGAAACTGATTTTCCTTAACAGAACACTCTTAATGTTTGAAAAGACAAGACAGTGATGATAAAAGACAACTCGGTGGGTAGAGATTTAAAATATGATAAGGATATTGCTGGTTTGAATTCTATTCCAGCTACTTTAGTGGGGGGCCAGTATGCACAGTGGAGGGGGACACTCTCTGCTTGTTAATTAAGCCACTGAAACATAGAAACATAGAATCTGACGGCAGATAAGGATCGCTTGGCCCACCCAGTCTGCTCATTTCCCTACCTGATGGATAAGCTGCAGATTCTAGTTAATCAACAGCTTATTAACACTGGACACTTTCTTATTTATTTTTCTGATAGCCCCAGCATTTTGCCGGTTATGGCTTCTTCAGGGGATAACATCTGTGATTAATTCATAAAACTGTAAAATCAATTTCCTGGGCTGATGTACGTCCACAGTTAAACATAGTTCTTTAAACAGAAACCTTTGGAGATTGAGCATTATTCTTTTTTTCTCAGTCAATATTTTGTCTGTCACCTGAGTCTCCCAATGGCACCCCCAGCCCTGTCACTGACCTTCTTACCAGTTATCCAGCACTTGGACAGGACCCACTGGGTGGGAGGCCAGTTGTGTCAGTTGTGTGAGAGCCTGCAGTAGGGGGAGGGGGCCCAGCTAGGAGCAGCCTGGCAACACTTTCCTCAAGTTTTCTCCCCAAGACTGGAGCATCGGGACGCATGTGCCAGTACATCACACTCCAGCCCTACCACTTTCTTGTGTGCACTCCTGCTGCACTACTGCCCAGCCCTCGCCAGGTGGCAGTCCCTGCAGCAGAAACTAGTGTCCCCCACCCCAAGGAGGGAAAGCTGCCATTGGGCGCTGGATCCTCTCTCACCCTGCTGTCCCACGAAGCAACCCTCACCCGTTCCCTACCCTGGGTCACCAGTGAAGGGGCAGAGACCCAGCTGCTCCTCCACTGAGCCAGACTGAACATTATTCTTGCCAGTTTCTTGCTCACTTTTGTTCTAAAACTAGTGCTCAGTTTATTTTTAATTCTTTCTATGCTCATCTGCCCATCATAGCAGATATACTGCTATCCGTCCGATTTACGGTCATCGTGGAGCATGGGCAGAGGGGATCCACTCCTTTGTCCCCCCCCCACCCTCCGTTGGTGAGGATCAAAGACCGGGCTGAAACATGCAGAATGAGTGCCCTGCTAAACGCAGCTCAGCGTTCCCCCTCCTAATGTCCTGAGTGCTGCACCACCATCCGTCCACCTACGGATGGTAGTCACACAGTGAGGTGAAGCAGCCCTCCCTGTCTGAATCAGGAGGGCATCCATTGGGAGGCACAGTCCTTCCCCCTGGCCAGCTTCTGATGACCCTAGCTCGCTCCCTGGTGCCACTAGTGGTAGCACAACAGCTGTGTTGACAGACTGCTTTTGTGGCGCTGTTTATTATATAAACAATTTAGGTTGGATACCTATACATGGAAGTGTAACATTTCATTCTTTATCACATATAAGTCCCTTTTATTTTTATTTTTTTGGGGGTCCAGGAAAGACACAATCCTTGGCTTGTTTCTAGGTGCATCCTGGGAGCACAGGGATGTTGAGTGACTTGATCAGAGTCTCGCAGTATGCAGGTGGTGGCTGCGGGATTCCAACCCAGTTCTCCAGGTATGCAGCTCAGTGCTCTTAACCACTATTCTATACTGCCTTCCTCATTAGTTTTTACTCATTTCCCTTTATTTATCGTGTATAAACCTTTAATAAAAAACAGTCAGAGCATTAAACCATGAAACCAGAAATTTCAGGTTTGAATTCCATTTTCTGCTACTTTACTGCTTCTGGACATGTGACCCTCAGCAAGTCAATGGATCTCCTGGTGCACTATCCAGTCACTGTAGTAACACTGGGTAGAAGCAGGGCACGTACTGGAAAGGATAGTCCCAGTACATCATTATAATGGGGCTACTTGGATTCCAGGACACACAATCTGATTTTTTTGGATTCCAACACAAATTTTCAGAATTTCAGTCCGAAAACCCTAATTCTGAAATTAAAGACTGAATTTTCTTTTCTTTATAGGGATTTAGGAATTCATTTTTTAGAGATTTAGGAATTAGGATTCCAAATCCGATTCCAGTGTCCTTTTCTGAATCAGTATAGGAATCAGATTTAGAATCGGAAATTCCTAAAACATCCGATCGGATCAGAATCGGTCATTGCGGAGCATTCCTGAATCATAAAGTGTGGAGAGACAAAGCAGGGTACAGATAGCCATCTCCTAGCACTTCCATACTCTGGGGCTGTGCACACAAGGGATCACTTCTTGCAGGAGGGGGGAGTTCCTCTTGTGACTAACATGAGATGCAAATCAGTCCACCAGCTTTTGCTTGTGCACACCCAGCTTACTCATAAGTGATCCCCAAGGAGTGCTGGGCAAGGTGTAGTGCTATGCCATTCACAGAGCTCTAGGGAACTGGAGCTACAATTGAATGCTACTACTCCCCCGCTAGCCAGGACCGTCAGGCCCTCTTCTCTACTAGAGGATCCCAGTTTCCCCTGGAAACCAGTAGACATTCCTGGGGATCTGATCTATTTATTTATTTATTTATTTGAACTTACTTCAATCAGGATAACCCTATGAGACACAGCATTTCATTTTCATGTGGGTCTCAGAGAGGATAACGACAGTCAAGCAGGTTAACATAGAGCAGCAAGAATAGTTACATACAGCTAAAGTATACACAGGAGAAACAAACAGGGAACCCACACCCATACTTCAGTTCCACAGTGCTCCCTGATGCCAAGTGGCACCCCATCCCCCCTCACAGTCTTGTTCCCGAGTCCTGCATATCTCAGCAAGTAATCCCACAATCTTTTCTATCCTCGCACGGCTCCACTCTGTACTGCTGTAGAGTTGTGACACCCTCATCAAGGACCTCTGTTGTGCTGCATGTCACTGTGTGATCTCGACAGTCCCTTGCAACTATATAAGAGCAGCAATGCCGTATCTCAGCAGGCAGTCCCAGGACAATATCTGGCTATGCATGTAGTATAGTTCATTTCACACAGACTGTACCCCAAAGTACTTTGCAGTCAGAAGGAGAGAGGATATTGTTGCTGTTTTCAGCACACTGCGAGATTCAGAGAGCACAGAGATATAGCTAGAGAGAAATGAGTGGCTAAGCATGGGGAGGTTAAGTGACTTGCTCAGGGTGACATGGGTAATAAGTGGCAACTGTGAGTTTCAAAACCAAGTTCTCCAAGTTTACAGATCTGCTCTCTATCTACTAGGCCAGACTAATTCCCTAGACCATCTCTTATGACCCAGAAAATATACAAGGTAGGATTAATACCACATTTGGGGCTGGCAGTATATCTTAGAGGTTAGAGTAATGAGCTGTGAATGAGCTTGGTATATCCCATAGACTTGGGTTTGATTCCCACAACCTCCACTTGCATACTGTGTGACTCTGAGCAAGTCACCTGATAACATACACTTGTGCCTGGTGGGCCTTATCCAGTTACCAAAAGAATGCAAAAATAGTAGTATAACTTAATAGTGACAGGGCAAGCAGCTGGGGGGAGTCTCAATTTTTTTTTTTTATTTCAGAAAATTTTGTTTTTCTTTTGTCAAGACACAGTGTAAAATAATGCAATACAGTGGGTGTATCAAATCAACATTAAACATGTGACCCTTAATATGGAGATATGGTCAGCTGTTAAGAGTACAAAAAAACTGATGTCTGACATTAAATTCTACCCCCCCATGTGACTTGTTTCAAAAGGCGCCATTTGGTATAAATGATTGCTTTCCTATGCTTTAGAGTCTATCCCTGCTTACTGACAGGTAGTGATGTTACACAGAGCTCTGTTGTTTTTAATTACATTACTGAGCTTCTGTTTATCTATTGTGTGTTCTTTTGTTTTCCTGTTTTACAGAGCTCACTTGTTTTTAATTAAATTATTGTGCCTCTGTTTATATATTGTGTGTCCTTTCATTTTCCTGTTTTGTTAGATGAACGATTTCCTGAGTACGGAAAGGTGGAGTTCATATTCTCCTACGGTCCTGAAAAGATACACGGTAGGACTTTGGTTCCATAGTGGCATAAACAGTAGCGTGGGTGAAGGGGTGGGGAGTGTTTTACCATGGAGGGAAGGGGATTGTTTCTTTTTTGGCTAGGGATGTGGTATCTTGTTTCCTGTAAGGAATTATCACTGCTACAGACTAACAAACCTGTGCAGGGAGTAATCTGGCTCAGCGACTCTGGTCTACAGCTGTTGGGCTCCCTGTCAAAGAGGAACAGCTGCGTAGCTCACAGGATGATGGGCACATAGTCTGTTCTTAAAATGACGCAGGATGGAATGGGTGTAGAGAAACAATTGCCTTCTTACCTTGGAGACAATGGTCCCACCAGGTCAGGCTTGAAAAGCACTGGTGGAGTAGTTTGGATAATTCTGCACTGTACGTGCCCCACAATGAATGGGTACGGTCTGTTCTGTACCTGCCCAAACCATGCCTGCACCACAGTGTACCTAGCCCTGTGGATGAAGAGAAGGCATCAGTATCTATTGTAGTTAGTCCCTCACCTTTCTCCAGCACAAGAAATGTCACAGCATGGGGAAGCCTGCACTGTACCTGCCTGCACTGTGTACTGGACTCTGTGGGTAAGCAGGGGGCTTCAGTCTCCTATGCTGTCAGGTCACTCACCTTTCACAAGCACTAAATCCATCACAATGTGGAAAAACCTGCACTGTACCTGTCCCACACAGTACCTGACCCTATGGGCAAAACAGAGGGCTTCAGTCTCCCGTCCTGCCAGTCTCTCACCTTTCACAGGCACTAACTCCATCACAGTGTGGAGAAACCTGCACTGTACCTGCCCTACATGGTAACTGACCCTGTGGGCAAAAGAGAGGGCTTCAGTCTCCAGTGCTTTCAGTCCCTCACCTTTTAGCAGCATTAATATATTACAGTGAGAAGCAGCCTGCTGTTTTCCTGCCCACACTGTACCTGACCCTGTGGATGAAAAGAAGGCTTCAGTCTCCACTGCTGTCAGTCCCTCACCTTTTAGCAGCAGTAAACACATCACAGGGAGAGGTACAGTTTTCCTGACCACGCTGTACCTGTCCCTGTGGATAGAAGGCTGCAGCTTCCACTGCTGTCAGTCCCTCACCTTTCACCAGCACATACCAGGAAACTCTTGTTCAGATCCCTCTGTAGCCACTTACTGTGTGACCAATTGAGCAAGTCCCCTACATTCTTTATGTGTCAGTCCTTCCCAGCTGTTTATTTGGGACAGAGCAGGCTGCACACTGTAAACCAGATGTTTATTTATTCAGAACATTTAATCAGAAAAGGCACACTCAACAGAGGCTAGTTTCCAGGTGCAGCCTGGCTGATGGGTGACATAGTTCATGAAAAAGAATAAGGGGATTGGAGCAAAAATAAATATAGAAGAATGCATATTACAGAGAAGGAGTAATGTGCTACCTTCACAATGTCACCTACTGTAAAGTAATACATGAACGGGATTAGGGCCGGGCAGGTAAAAAGGTAAAAAGGATAGGAGCAATCTGTAGAGCACTGCTTGAACACAAAGTGGTGCAGAAAAACTCGAAAACAAAAATAGCATCAAAAGCAAGGGACCGGGTCAAAAGGTCCGGAAAAAGGCAGGGGCATAGGTCACGTAGTGCAATGGGGAGGGGAGAAGATGAGGGGCAATGGCTAGAGGCAGTTGCAGGCATGAGCCAAGACTTAGCGTAGAAGAGATTTAAATGCAATGGGGTGGAGGAGTAAAGCACAGGAGTGAGTTTGTTGCAGAGGTGGTGAGATGGAGAAGAGTGCAGGAGGAAGTTGTTAGGGAGTACAGAAAGGTTTTCTGGAGGTGCTGGGAGGGGAGAAGGAGTGGGGTGTAGGAGGGAGGTTTTTAGGGGACTGGAGGGGACTGCAAGAGGGAGGTTGCTCAGGAAGTGGGGGTGTAGATTGCAGGAGGGAGGTCGTTCTGAAGGTAAGGGGGAAGTGGAGCAAAGTGCAGGAGGGAAATCGTTCTGAATGGACTACTGCATTTCCTCATATGCGCCTTTGATTAAAAGACATAGACCCTGAAGACTTCACGTTATAGTATCCTTCTAGTAATAGCAATCATATTGCTGTTTATGTAGGCAGCACTACATACTAGTTCAGCTTACTTTTCCTATGTCACCTTCCTTCCTTCCTTCCTTCCTTCCTTCCTTCTTCCTTCCTTCCTTCCTTCCTTCCTTCCTTCTTCCCTCCTCCTCCTTCCTTCCTTCCTCTCCCTTCTTTAAACTTACTTACTTCCTCTCCCTTTCTTCCTTTAACTAACTTACTTCTTTCCTTCCTTCCTCTCTCCTTACTTTCCTTCCTCCCTCCTGTCAGGGGAAGACCCTGGCAGCACCCTTTGGAGAACTGTTTAACTGCTCCATTGAGATGGGGCTGTTCCCAGGGGCTGCAGCAGCAGACATCATCACCCTGCACAAGGGTACGAAGAGGCGAGACCCAGAGAATTATAGACTGGGTAGCTTGATTTTCATTCTCGGGAAGTTCACTGGGGGAAGACTATGCTGAAGGAGCTGCTGGTTGACTTTCCAGAGTCCTGTGGTCTCAAGGACAAGTAGCATGGATCTGTGAAGGGCTGGGTCTGTCAAACGAACCTCATTTTTTTTCTTCAGTGCCTTGTCACAAGTTTTGGACAAGGGCCATATGCTTGATGTCCCCTACCTAGTATTCAGTAAGGCTTTCAACTCTATACCCCAGAAAAGGCTAGTAAAGAAACTGGGGGATGTAGGCGTAGGGGCAAAAATTCACTAGATGAGTGGGGAACAGACTAGTGGAAAGAACCCAAAGGGTGATACCAGATGGTAATACTCCTGAGGTCAGAGAGGTTACAAGCCTGGTACCACGGGGGTCAGTCCTGGGCTCTATACTCTTTCATTTGTTGGAGAATAGACTCAGGGCAAAACGCATCTTTATGCGGATGGTATCAAGATACAGCCAGAGGAATGGTGGCTGATGAGAAAGGGATCAGGGAACTGAAGAGAGCTGGTGAATTTGGAAAGATGGTCTCAGATCTGGCAACTGAAATTGAAAGCAAAAGGGCAAGGTTATGCACTTGGGGAGGGGAAGTCCAAGAACTGGGTACTGGATGGGGCAGTACAACTGGAGCAGACTTCAGAGAAGAAGGATCTATGAGTGATAATTAACGACAGCCTCAACACCTCAGCCCAGTGTAACACGGCTCATGATAAAGCTAGCAGAATGTTGGCATGGATAGGTAGAGCCTTCTCAGGCAGACAGAGGTAATCCTATCCCTGCACAGGTCCTTGATGAGGCTGCATCTGGAGTACCAGGCACAGTTCTGAACCCTCACCTAAAAAGGGTAAGGGCACCAGTGAGGGTGGGAAGTTAACCCAAGTGGTACTGAGGGATAATTGAGCAACTTAAGGCATAGTCACAGTTCAACTGGTGAGGGCATTGGTAGGAACTGGGCAGGCTTGAAGGACCACAAGCATCCTTCCTTCCCTCCCTCCTCCTCCCCTCCCTCCTCCTCCCTCCCTCCTTCCTTCCTTCCTTCCTTCCTTCCTTCCTTCCTTCCTTCCTTCCTTCCTTCCTTCCTTCCTTCCCTCCCTCCCTCCTTTCCTTTCTTCCTTCCTACCCTCCCTCCCTCACTCCTCCCTCCCTCAATCAATCCCTCTCTCCCTTCTGACTAGCCTTTTCTCTAATGTTTTCTTGTCCTGATCACAGGCATGGAACACCTGGAAAATGGCCCCAGTGTGTCTGTGGACTACAACACCTCTGACCAACTCATCCGATGGGACTCCTATGAGAATTTCAACATCCATCGAGAAGACAGTCTGGAGGGTAAGTGAGAGAGGAAGCCATACATTTCTAACCTTGCACTCCGCAGTGGAAACTCTTATCCGACTCCCCACGACAAGCTTTCATAACGTTAAGGCACATCATTTTAAGTACTGGAGAGAGTTCTTTCTAACAGAGTGCATTCATGAGGTTAAGATGAATCTCAAAGAGTGTACAGTAATAGCAGATGGATAATACTGAGTGGTGATTTTGTAGTTCTCAGGTGCTTTTACTTGTTTTCTTAAGCTAGTCATCAGATCTTCGTCTCTCTGTAACAAGGAATGTTTGGTGTGTAGAACAGCACCTACCTGCAGGCTGACTCATCCAGTGCTGGTCCCCTTTCTGCTGCATCAGCACTGTGATGTTATGACATCGCTGCTGACAAAGGGAAGCTAGCAGACAGCTCATTCCATACACAGCCTGCTCTCTGATTGGACAGTTGTAATGTCTGTCAGTGTAGCCTCTGTGCTGATGTGGAGAAGCCTATAATGTCCTCTCCCCAGCTTAAATGGGGACAACTTTTGTGAACTGAATAGGCTTGCATGTTTTAATGCCAAATCCTAGAATTGATCCTTACATTCCTGGTCTTGGAGCTGCAGCACTCACCACTCAACTAAAGGGAAATTTCCTCTCAGCCAAGGTGTTCAGCCTGACATCATGTTGCTTTCACCATTTTACCCACCAGATGGCACTCCACATCTGGTTACTGATTGTGAATACACTGTAGAGCCAGACTGAAGCAAGCTGTCACTTTGGGGTGCATAATTGATGGTACTATTCTGGCCACCTTTATTTCTTTCCTTTTCTTTTTTTTTTTTTATCCTAGCTTTTGATCCTCTGGCACTCTCCTCAGAGCTCTCTGGTCATTTTTCCGATGACCTCCCGGCCGCAGCAGCCGTCCCCCAGCAGGTTGTCTGTAGGTACAGGGCCTGAGAACTCCAGTGACCATTACTGAGACAGTGACATGGTTGCCTCCCATGTGACCCTTGGCCCTTCCCTCCTCCCCTTCACAGCACATATAGTCTGGAGCCGAACCTATGTGTGTGCAACGTGGCCCTCGACAAAGAGGAAAGCTGCCTGGCCTTCCATTGGGAGTCGCTATTGTGGCAGAATGCACTCCAATCCCTCCCCAGGCTGGGACTTAAAGATATGGGCAGTGCCTTTCTCAGGCTGTCACCTGATTGCCAGTGTTATGAGTCTGCTCCCAAAGCTGGGTAACTGATAGTACCACTGAGGCATCAGGTGGCTCAGGCTGCCCTTTTGGCTGTTGCATGCACTGTCAGGTATTTATGCCCAGGTCTCCCCAGCCCTGTCACTCACCTTCTCTAGGACTTACTGCTGCATAGTCCCCCACAGGTTACCCCCACCAGGGCAGGACTGGAGGGGTGATTGATTCCTCTGGAGCACAATCCAGATGATGTGTCTTTCTGCTGCAGTCAGGGATTTTTCACCAGTGTTTTGTTTCTTCATGAAGGCCGCCAGCATGCACTGGTGCATCAGTGTGCCTGCGGAGGTGCACACACATGTATCAGCACTGAGTATGGGTCTTACTCTAAGGCTGCATGTCCTAACTTTGCCGACATCCAGCCTTCATGAGCAGCAGAATGCAGGAACATTCCTCCCTGAGGGAGAAAAGCTGACCTTGGGACATTCAGTCCTCCTCCCCGGCCAACCTGCGAGAAACCTGGGCCTGTTTCCAACACCAGGTCATTGGCACAGCATGCGATAGTACTACCACCTTGCCATCTGGCCAGCGTGCCACCAGTTTTGAAGAAACCCAAACCCTCTGCCCTCTGTGATGGTTTCAATCAGTGTATGGCAGAGCTGGGTGGGAGCAGGAAATTCCGCAGAATCAGTCATTTCTGCAGAAGTCTGCAGGCAGCGAAAAAGTGACATGCTCAAGGCATGAAGGCAGCCAAGTTCATGTCAGCCTGCTGGTTCGGCGCTGTTCTAAACATCGCACCTTGTATTGTCAGAGAAATTTAACTAGCCAGGCTTAGCAGTAAACGCACTTCAGAAATAACACGCAAGGCCTGGCTACTTATAGGGGGACAGTAATAGTCTGTAAGGCTGTGCTGTGTACCCCAGTAAATGTCAGCAGCCATAGAAAGAGGGTGGAGACAGAGTTCCGAGCTGCAGAAAACTCAGATATTCCATATACAGGCTGCAGTGTTGCTGCCTCGCTCAGACTGCGTGTTGCTATCTTACAGTAAGACCACTGATAATGGGACTTACAGTGTGAGAGTGGGGGGGGAGTCGGGACTTGTATGTGTACCTGGAGCCAGTGTAGCTCTCCATGAATGAGGACACAATATCTCAATGCATGGGAAACTCTCCTAATGACTTATGCTACCTTCAGTTCTATACCAGTGTCAGTCTTTTTAAACCTTATTCAAAAACCCTCACTCGTTTCTCCCAGAAAGGAGAGAGCAGACAGCAGAGTGGGACAGGTTCTTTATTTTAGGCAGCTGTTCAATACAAGGCTATTTCTCCACAAATTGAATTTTTTTAAATAAATAAAAAGAGCAGACCTAGATTCAGTCAATTTTGGCCCCAAACTGTGTGGGATGGGCTTCAGGGGAGGCAAAAAGTCTCTGCACTATCTCTCTCTCTCTCTGATATTCTTACTTAGACCTTCCTGCTGGGGTTGGCAACCTCGGTGGGTTTCATCTTTAGGACAGCTGGCGTCAGCACCTGACAGCAGCAGTGATTGATGGGGGTAGCTGGTTTCATGTTGAAAAATGTGATGATGAATGGAGCGTCAGTCACAGACATAGCCCCTCCCACACTGGATGATGTCTGGACCTGCCAGCAATGGTACGATTGGTTCAACACATACATGGGTGACATGGACAGTAATGTATGGGCAACCATACACAACAAGGCTGTGTTTCCATCGAGTGGTTGAGATGGCATCAAGGGGACCTCAAGAACGAAGCTCCACAGGGTCTGATGTCGTCAGAACCCCGAGATGGAAACACATTCCAAGCTGTGTGTAGTAACCCACTGTACATGTTATTTTATATAGCATATGGTTTCAAAAATGTTTTTAAAATAAAAATAGTTGTCCCCCATCCCAAAACAAGAACATTCACATTTTCACTCATGTTAAAAATGTAAACCCATTCTGTGCCCAATTGCTTAATACCCACCCACGTGCAGTCGCAACTCTTTCATTTTTATGGTCAAGTATTCTCTTTCATAGCAATGTCCTTGAAGGGCAATGATCCTCAGTAAGTGCTTCCGTTTGATAGAAACATACAAACATAGAAATTGCCGGCAGATAAGGACCGCTAGGCCCACCCAGTCTGCCCATGTTCCCTACCTGCTGCAAAACCTGCAGACCCTATTTGATCTCTAGCTTTATTCTCTTTCCTATCGCTAGGGTTCCCCTGTGCCTATCCCATGCATTTTTGAATTCCCATACCAAGTTAGCTCCCGCCACCTCCGCTGGGAGGCTGTTCCATGCACTCACCACCCTTTCCATGAAGAAATACTTCCTCACGTTACCCCTTAGTCTTCCCCCTGCCAGCCTCATGTCATGACCCCTTGTTCTAGAACATCTCTTTTTCTGAAAGATGCTACCCCCCTGTGCCTTATTTATGCCCTTGAGATATTTGAAGTTTTCTATTATATCCCCTCCTCTCTCCTCCAGGGTATACATATTGAGGTCCTCCAGTCTCTCCTCATATGACTTTTGGTGCAGGCCCTGCACCATTTTTGTTGCCCTTTTCTGAACTACTTCTGCTCTATGTTCTTCTTGAGATGCGGCCTCCAGAACTGGACACAGTACTCCAGATAAGGCCTCACCAATGATTTGTACAATGACATCACCAACCTCCTTTCTTCTGCTAGTGACACCTCCCCCCTATGCACCCCAGCATCCCTCTGGCTCTACCCACAGCCTTGGCACATTGTTTGATCATCTTTAGGTCATCAGATATGATTACCCCCAGGTCCCTTTCCTGTTTGATGGCTGTCAGTATCCCCTCCCCCCCCCAAATCATGTAAGCCTCCTCTGGTTTCCTGTGCCCCAAGTGCATGACTTTGCACTTCTTTGCATTGAATCTTAGCTGCCACACTCTTTACCATTCCTCTAGTTTATCTAGGTCCCTCCTCATTTTATCCACCCCTCCCGGAGTGTCTACCCTGTTGCAGATCTTAGTTTAATCTGCAAAGAGGCATACCTCTCGTTCCAGCTCCTTCGCAGTGTCACTTATGAAGACATTAAATAGGATTGGCCCTAGAACTGATCCCAGATCTGAAATGGAAGCACTTAGCGAGGATCATCACCTGGTGTAGGATGTTGCCATGAAAATAAAAGATGAGTTTTTGATTTGTGATGGTGAGTGGGTGGGTATGAAGCAGCTGGGGGGGGGCAGTGGGTTTATTTATTTTTAAATTAGTAATAACAACAGGCCCAGCAGTGCTGCCTCTCATCACACTAGCAACTAGGGTTCAGGAATAAACTCAGGCCACTAGGGCCGGCTGGGTGAGGGAGAGTCTAGCTTCCCATAAACAGCTCTCCTCCCTCAGAGTAGTGGGACGCTACATATTGCTACTTGACTGACATCTGGCAGAGGCCAGGTGGTCGCACAGTGAGCAAACACTCCAGGGAAAGGCACTGACACTGGACGCCTGCATGCAAGTAATTGTATGCCAGCACCTGTGGCAGAAAATGGAGGAAAAAGCCCTGGTTTAAATATATAAACATAGACTTTGACGGCAGATGAGGATCACTTGGCCCACCTAGTCTGTTAACCAGGGATTTGATGCCGGTGCCCCTAGCAGGCCCACTCATGGCCGACAGGGCAGGCCACCCACCATGTAAGTGGTCCTGGGTAAGTGATGGAGAACCTGCAAGTCCATTAGAAAGTGGTGACTGGGGGGGAGGGGCTACCATCGGAGGAAGGGACAGACCGGGGACCAAAGGCGCAGCAACAAATAATGACAGGCAAATGAGTAATAACAGTGGCATCTTTCTTTTTGTAAGGGGGGATAGTGAATGAGAGTAATTGAGTGTAACATGGCTACTGTTGGTACAACGGTATGTCATACCTCAGTAGCTACGTCACTACTATGGTAGGACAGCAACTCGAGTTGTATGGATTTCCATACACAACGACCCCTGACCTAAAAACGTAGTACATTGGAAGATGCCAGGCAAAGCCAGGCTGGTATTGGGAGTCTGTTGGGATTACAGATGTCATGGGTGTGGTGGCTAGGGATATATAAAGACCAAATGAAAAATAGTTGGCAGCATGTTCATTTTCACAGCCCCCAAATATTCGAGGACTTATTATTTCTGCTAAACAAGTGTAAAATGGCTAACAAAAGCCTTAGTGCATCCCATGTCATCACGGAGAGCTAGTCCACAGCCACTCCCTGCACCCTCCCTGGTCATCAGACCTCCCCCTTGTTCTCGCCCATATAATGGTATCCAGTTGTGCTTTAAAGGGCAGTTGGAAAAGTGCCAGTGCCCTTGTACTTCTTTTTAAGGCATCCCTTTGTAGCCCAACTTTCTCCGCCCCAGACATCCCTTTGTGTTACCCCGTCCCCGCTACTGACCCCCAGACCCTCAGTGGGAGCAGTAGTAGGCAGCAGTGGTCTGTGGTACCCCCCTCACAAATGGCAGCATGCGGCCAATGGTAATTTGCAGTCTCCGTCAGCTGACAGGCTGTATGCAATGTGCCCCGGGGGGGGAGTGGTCTGAACATCATTAATGATTTTAAGCAGTCTGATTAGTTAATCTGCCTTGCCTCGTTAGTGACACGCAGATCGCTTCTCCCTCTCCTGGGCACAATGCATTTACTTACTGCAGACTGTCAGCTGATTGAGACAGCAGATAACAGTCAGTAGTCCAGATCTACTCCAGTAGGTTGAGGGGGCACTGACTAGCAGGGATTATGCCTACTACCCCTCCATCTAATTTTCCATGGGTCCTGCTGTTATCCATTTCTGCAGCATGGTAGACTGGAGCATTGGGCGGTTACGTGACTTGCCTAAGGTCACGTAGTGAGTATTTTGGCTCTAGAGGGTTTGAACCTGTGATTTCCTGTTCCTTAGCTGGTGGTCTAACCACTAGACTAGAGTGCCTCCAACTCAAGATACATGAACCCCTGGGTTTGGGGGGTATCAGGCTAAGACTGGGGGAAATCGTGAATGGGATTGCAGGGGGGAGGTTTGAGGCCCTGTGGGTTACCCTAGAGGTGGGCAATCGCACCACTGTTCACACAGGTGTGATCTGCAGACCTCCAGTACAAGGGGAAGAGTTGGACAAGGATCTAGTGGAAGCCAGCCGTAAGATGGTGACCAAAGGGGAGGTGCTGCTGGTAAATGACTTCACTCTGCCAGATGTTGATTGGAGCATCCCAGCTGCAGCCTCAGTCAGGAGCAGGGACATATGGGACCCCCTGCAGGGGGCATGCCTCAGGCAGCTAGTGCTAGAGCCCACCCTTGAGGATGCAGTTTTGGACCTGGTACTCACTAACGGGGACAGAATTGCAGATGTCATGGTGGGTGGACACCTGGGGTCCAGTGATCATCACACGGTGTGGTTCAGTATGAGGACAGTGGCAGAGTCAAGCCACATGAAAGTGAGGACCCTGGACTTCAGGAAGGCAGACTTTGCGAAGTTGGGGGTATGTCTCAGGAAAGCCCTAGCAGGGAGGGGGGAGCTGAGGAACAGTGTGCCCATCTAAAAGGAGCCAGAGTGGAGGCAACTAACCTTTGCGTTAGGCAAATTAGCAAAGGCAAGAGAAAAAGAAAACCACTATGGTTCTCAAAGGAAGTGGCTGTTAAGGTAAGAGCAAAAAGGTTGGCTTTCAGGAAGTACAAGGAAACACAGAAGAAGGAGGACAGGGTAGTGTATCTGGATAAGCAGAGGGAGGCAGGGAAGGCAGTCTAGAAGGCAAAGCTGCAAACGAAGGAAAAAATAGGCCAAGCAGTAAAGCAAGGGAACAATACATTTTACAGGTACATTAGTGAAGGGAGAAAGACAAGGGGTGGGATTGTAAGGCTTAAGCGGGAAGAAGGGGAGTGTGCAAAAGGGGACATGGAAAAAGCAACAATCCTGAACAAATATTTTTGTTCACTATTCACAGAAGAGGGGAAAGGTGAGGTACCACAATTAAGTAGCAGAAGCAATAAGGGGAGGGAGGTTGACACCAGTCCATTTACGAAGGAGAGAGTTCCAAAGGAACTCACAAACCTGAAGGTGGACAAGGCAATGGGACCAGATGGTATACATCGTAGAATATTAAAGGAGATTAGGGAGGTGCTGGCAGAACCAGTGGCAGCCTGTTCAATGAATTGCTGGAAACAGGAGTGGTTCCAGAAGACTGTAGGAGAGCAGATGTAGTCCCTCTACACAAAAGTGGGAGCAGGGAGGAGGCTGGAAACTATAGACCAGTCAGCCTGACCTTGGTGGTGGGGGAAAATAATGGAATCATTGCTAAAAGAAAGGACTGTGGAACATCTTGAATCCAGCAAAGCACAGGATCCGAGGCAGCATGGATTCACAGTGGGAAGGTGATGTGAAACAAATCTGATAGATTTCTTTGACTGGGTGACCAGGGAAGTGGATTGAAGGGAGCGGTGCATTTGGCTTACCTGGATTTCAGCAAGGCCTTCAACACTCTTCCACATAAGAGGCTTGTAAACAAGCTGGGCAGCCTGGGAATGGGATCCAAGTTGGTAAACTGGGTTAGAAACTGGTTGAGGGATAGAACACAGAGGGTGGTGGTACATGGAGCTCAATCCGAGGAAAGGAGGTGACCAGCGGGGTGCCACAGGGATCAGTCCTGGGCCCAGTCCTATTCAATGTCTACATAAGTGACATTTTGGAGGGGCTGGAAGGAAAGGTATGCCTCTTTGCAGATGACACTAAGATCTGCAACAGGGTAGACATTTCGGGAGGGGTGGAAAAAATGAGGAGGGACCTTGGTAAACTAGAGGAATGGTCAAGAGTGTGGCAGCTGAGATTCAATGCAAAGAAGTGCAAAGTCATGCATTTGGGGCCCAGGGAACCAGGAGAGGCTTACATGATGGAAGAAGAGATACTGACAGCCACCAAACTGGAAAGGGATCTGGGGTAATCATATCAGTGGACCTAAAGGTGGCCAAACAATGTGCCAGGGCTGTGGGGACAGCCAGTGGGGTACTGGGGTACATAGGGAGGGGTATCACCAGCAGAAGGAAGGAGTTGGTGATGCCACTGTACAGATCATTAGTGAGACCTCATCTGGAGTATTGTGTCCAGATCTGGAGGCTGCATCTCTGAAAGAACATAGACAGAGTAGAGGCAGTTCAGAGAAGGGTGACACAAATGGTGCAGGGCCTGCACCAGAAGTCATATGAAGAGAGACTGAAGGACCTCAATATGCATACCCTGGAGGAGAGGGGAGAGAGAGAGAGAGAGGGGGAACATAATAGAGACCTTCAAATAGGGCATAAATAAGGCACAGGAGGGTAGCATATTTCAGAAAAAGAGATGTTCTAGAACAAGGGGTCATGACATGAGGCTGGCAGGGGGTAGACTAAGGAGTAGCATGAGGAAGTATTTCTTCACAGAAAGGGTGGTGGATGTATAGAACGGCTTCCCAGCGGAGGTGGTTGGGGGCAGATTTGATAAGGGAATTCAAAAATGCATGGGATAGTCACAGGGAGCCCTAGCGATAGGAACAAGAACAAAGCCAGAGATCATATAGGTCTGTGGTTTTTGCAGCAGGTAGAGAAAATGGGCAGACTGGGTGGGCCTAGCGGTTATTAAATGCCATCAGTTTCTATGTTTCTAAGCCATGCAAATTTGCCAGCAAAGTTACAACTTCGTCTTGACTTTTCCTGACTTCTCCTGAAAACATGCCATTCTCACAGGAAAATCAATGTGAAGTGGCGAAGTGGGCACTTCACAAAGTTATTCGCAAAGGTGAATTTTGCAGCTCCGCCAGAACTTCGCCAGTGCAATAAAATTTTGCAACATCTTCAGTCATGAATATAGTTGGGCAAACCTTATTTCATGAAAAATGACGAGAAGTTTGCCGACCTTGCATTGCCCAAAGTGACGCTTGGCATAGCCCTTCACTTGACAACGACTCCAGGTAGTGGTACTTGTGCCACTGCATGAAATCTTTGTCAGGTGACAGAGCGAGGCTGACACGGCCATCAGGGACTTTGCAAGACTTCATGAAATGTGAAAGTTCTGACTTTGCTTCAGCTTCCCTGGCAAAGTTTAAATTTGCTGCATCTGTACTCAGGAATGGACAGTGCTGGATTTCTGCACGTTAACACACTCCAGGGAGCTAAGGTTTTTGGGAGATATAGGCCTTCTGCCACTGCATGCGGAGGAACATTCAGTCTGTGGCCTCATGCCACAGCACACACTGTAGGACTGCCTGTAGCCCACTAAATGCACCCCCCCCCCTTTTGTGGTTATTCCCCACACACAGTATGTTTTTTATTATATTGCCACATGCAACAACTGAAACAATTTAGCAAATAATGTAGCTACTTACATCATGCAATGTAAAAACTTCTGTTTTAGACTAAATAATATCTTCCATGAAAATAAAATAGAAACATGTTTCATTCTTTGTGAAATGATTCACGGTCATACTATATTTATAAAACGTCTAGTGCTCTGGGTGGGGGTAAGGGGTGGGGCTGCTGGTGAACAAAAAAGCCCAGGAGAGACATACAGCTTTGGACACATTCTTTGAACAGGAAGCTGCAGCGGATGAGCTGGAGGCCGGTGGTGGGTCTGTGACGGACTCTGAGTCAGGCTTCGGTGAGGCAGCCGTACCTGTGCATACTACATGTACATCATCAGAAGTTTTACTCTTGGCTAAGGGGAAATAAGACACCAGTTGCTATAGGGCCATCCATCAGAATAAAGCATAAGATGCCACAGTTCCCTGTGAGACAAATTACAGTAACGGCCATTGGATCACATTGTGTTTCTGCAGGATCCTGCAAGATGTCACTGGTAGAAACAATGATATGAGCGCTTCCTGCTGGTGGGTGGCATGGTTTATTGTAGATGTAATAAAACTGCCCCTCTAGCAGTTGCTTGCATCATGCAGTGAAAACCCAGCCATACTAAGTCATGTCTTGGGAGTGTGCGGGGTGGGGGGGGGTGGTTGTTAAAGTGGCAATCAATGCCAAGTCAGTGAAAACGACCTATAAAGCACATGAAATTACATGTTGTGATGTGCAGCGAGTGACACTTTTATTCAAGAATCTGAAGCAGTTAGAAAAACTGAGCCTTGTCCTGGAACTACCACTCAGTCTAGTTGGGGAATGACTAGTAGGTCCGCCAATTTTATTTGAAAATGGAAAAATGGAGAGAAAAGTGAAATTGGACATTTTGGAGAACATGAATTGGCCATTTTTTAATAAGTGAGCTAAAGTTTGTTTTGTGTGTCTATATTTTGTTGAAATACTACTACTTTGGCCTACTTTGTGAGGACCCCCACTATGCCATTTGGTACAATCTTCTGTGCAAAACAAAAAGTGCCATATTTTAGTGCAAGACATGCTAATTTACACAGTTTGGGGAAAATTGATTTTAAGAATTGGCCTATTTTGATTATGGAAAATGAGTGTCTCTAGGGTACTGGCTACCTCAATGTTAATAAAATCCTTTAGTGAGATTGAGGTGTCCGTTATTAGAACTTTCAGAATTCCAGATAACCCTAGTTGTGGAGCATAGGCAGAAAAATTAGACACCGCCTGATGTTGGGGCTGATCAAGCCAGTAATATAATAATGACAATGAAAGTGAAAAAGGAGAAAATACAATCCCTTGTCAGTCAATATAGAACTTTACTTAAACGTCGGAGTACCTGGTGCACTTTTCTCTGCTTTGATTTGCAAAACGCTGTGCTGATGGAGACGGTGAATTTACTTGCAACCAATGTTGCGAGAGTTTGGGGCACAGGTTGCCCTCGTCTGCTCAGCGGGCATGATGGTTGATGTGGATTGACAAACAGACTGATTTGTAGATGAGACCATGTAAAGGTTGGTTAGCAGCAATACTGTGAATTTGGTACAAGAGGATTTGGAAAATCTAGCTGAAAGTACAATGGACTCGGTAAAGATTCTGCTATTTTCTGGTCACTCCAGCTAGTGGGGGTCTGCGCAGCAATAATTAAATGAATGTCTCTGAAATCTCTAATGTCAGTGTGGCAGAACTGGCAGCACTTATGCCTCTGGCCCAGAAGGTTGTGGGTTCTAGTACCACGACAGGACTTGGGCTGATGTCCCCATATGCTGGCAACTGAGTGCAGTACTAGGGTGATGCTGTACTGCCAGAATGTACTGCCTTCAGATGAGACATTAAACCAGTGTCCTTTCTGCCCACCTCTGGTGCTTTCCTTGTGGGTATCCATGAGGCATTCAATAACCCATGGTACTCTTAATAAGAGTAGGGGAATTTCCCAGGTGTCCTTGCCAACATTTCCTTTCCCATAAAGTCTGTTCAGGCGGGTGTCCACAGCTGTGTATGGGTGTTAATGAACGGACCTACCAGTCTCTTGCATTCACAACCAGTCTCTTGCATTGCTTGTAAGGTGCTTTGGGATACAGTGTGCAAATTCAAGCTATTCTTCCTGAACCTTCAGTTCTGTGCTGCTCGGTTTCTGTGACTGTAGGATTGTCAGTTTGAGATGGGCAGGCCCAGATTGGCTCGAGCCGCGCCCTCAAACCCAGTCTGTGGCTCTGGCTCAGCTCTCCATCTTTAGGCAGTCGAGAGAGCCGAGTTAGAGCTAAGCTAGGTGCAGTCAGCATGTGTGCAGTGTTTCAGCTTGAGCCCAGCTAATGCCATGATGGGGACCCATCGCTGATGAGGGTCATGCATGCGCACTGGTGGCTTGGCTCATGGCTTGGCTCATAGAGGAAAGTCAGACCCTTGGCTTGGGGCTAGTTCAAACATGCCTGGCTTGCCATCGCTACTGGCAATGAAGAGACTCAGTGTGTGTTACCAGAGCAGAGCAGGGGCGGTGAAAATATCTACCTTGGAACTTTCCAAATCCTTGATTGTGGCTGTCCCTTTCTGATGTAATACATCACACACTTATTGTTTCTGCAGTACGGATCCTGTCTCATTTAGGGCACCAGCTGTATCGTTCCGCAAGTTATTCGTTAATTAGCTAGGCCAGCATACTAAGGTGCTGAAGTTTTGACACGGTAGTAAAACTATGTACTGTATCTATTTATCAATATATATTTATATAGCTAGCTAGCTAGATATAGTACATACAATTTTAGTAAACATATATACAGTATATATATATATATATATATATACTGTATATATAATACACACATATATACAAATGTTATATATATATATATATATATATATATGTGTATATATATATATATATATATATATATAGTTTAAAGTATATATTTATCTGTATATGTACATACATACATACATACTGTACAAACTGATGCCGACAGATTTGTGTTTAGTATGTGGGTTATAATATATTTACTTTTGTTCTTCTCCCTCAGCACCACGTGCTACGTAGAGTGGATCTTTGGACTGAAACTTGAGGTTTTAGTGTTAACTGTGCATGACCTACTAAAGCAGCAGTTTGTGTTAAAATGTTTCTACATACATCATTGTGGACTCTTTGGCAATCCTGCTGTTGATTCGCGTTGTGCATTTGTTCTATTTTAACCCTTACCTCTGACTTGCCTCCATCTGCAAGCTCCCCACCCCACCGCCACCTGCCTTCTCCTGGACTCCCCTCCTTCCTCTAGTGCCCCAGAGCTTTCTCTTCATGGTGGGGCAATGATCCAGTGGTTGGGGGGGGCAGTCCCATTCAAGTATCCGTTCATGGTGCATCAATGAAGAAGGGTGCCACACTCAGTGGTGTAGGGCCTGCTGTGGTCAGGGATGCTTCCAAGTTTCTATCACTCCCTTATGGACGTCTCCATTCCTGCATGTCACGGCTCTGATGCACATGATGAATCGTGCCACCTGTCTGGCACCGCGTAGCATCATTCCTTCCCATGTGGGCTCACCAGCTGTACTGGCACCAGGGCTACACTGCTGGCAGCACTGCACCAGGAAGAAGCACCCCCTCCTGTAAGAAGGAGAGCATCCTGTAGCACGCATAATCCTCCACCACCCCAACTGCCCTCTGCGATGCAGGCTCGTTCCTGAACCCAGGCTGCCAATGTCGCGAGCCTTAACGGTATCGCTGTGATAACGGGCCAGCCCTCCTCTGTTCGTTTTCATTTTCCGTGAAGGTATTAATATGGCGTTACATTTCATTTTATGGATGCCATATCAGAGCTTATGTTTTGCGGCCTAGAGCTAATCCCAATGTCCCCAGATCATAGAGCAGTGTCCCTTGCATGCTAGTTCATTGTGCTCCCCAGAAATCTGGCTTTTATATAAACTGCGGCCTCTTGAATAAGGCAGGGGATAGTGATGAAAACTACAGCAGCCATATTTAATGGTGAACACCATGACTTCAAATCTCAGCATATACTAAAGCAGACTCAAGACTGGAAGAAAATGATATCTTACAAGGCAGACAAAAGAGCATTCTAAAATAGAATAACAAGGTTTATGTACAAACATTTTCACTGTAGCGCAAATTGCTGCTTTAATTTCATTTGCAGCAACCGCATGATTTCCATGGTGTGCGCTTCTTGAGTGGCTTCAGATGCCGTTGTTTTATGGCGAATGTTGATGTATTATTACACAAAGGCTCTTCTTACCCCCTCTAAGTTGAGGGAACAGTTAAACGTTTACCTATCCTTCTCTCATTATATGATAACTCTACATGTGCTTTCTTTTGGAATATTTTGAAGTCTGATCTTTTTTTCAACTTGACACTTTATGTTAAAATGCTGTAAATGTCCTTTGTTTACTTTTTGTGCTGTGTCAGCTATGGAGAAATCAATAAAAAGAAATGTAAATGAAAACTGGTTCTCGCATAGATTTTCTTGATTCTGGACGCTCGTAGTTACTGGCCGTTTCTTCAGCAGACAATACTGTTTGTACATTCAAAATATACATTGGCAAAACTGGTTGCGGCACAGAAATTTACACTCCGGGGTGGGATTTCATAGATCTGTATGCAGCACTCATGTCTGGATTGTGGACACGTCCTGAGTGCAGACAAATGCATCCGCATACTTGTTATGGCATATTTACAAACATCCCGATGCGTTTGTGACATTTGCGGATTTTCCCTGCAAAAGAAATGATGCATGCGTCTAATTTAGATGTATGTGTCATTTTTTTTAGAGATCAAGTCAGGGCAGTTGCACCCTGAAGTTAGTATCACCTTGTAGGTGGTCTGTTTGGGTAGATGTCCGGCCGCTGCGTCCATAAAATGGAGGCAGCCATCTGAAAATCCCACCCCAAGCCTTTGCACCTATTCAGAAGCTGAGTGTAGTATTTACAAAAGACTGCAGTGTTCTGGGTAGCCCATTATTCCTGGATTTGAAAATTAATATTCAAGGTGTGCGCACCCCTACCAAATATTGTTGTGTCGGTCCTGAGTACCCCAGTTTTCGTGGTATTCAGGAATTCATATTTGAGGTGTGTATTCCACTGCCAACCACGGCTGTGTGTTTACTGAGTACAACATTATTTGTGGCTTTAGGAAGTTGATATTTAAGGTGTGCAGCCCATACCAAAAACTGTTATGTTTGTACTGAGTACCCCATGTTTCACGATACTTGGAAGGTAATACAGTATTCAAGACGTGCACACATCCCAACCAAATACTGCTGTTTTTGTACGGAGTACCCCCATTATTCTTGGTATTCAAGAATTAACATTCAAGGTGTGAGCACACCCTACCAAACACTGCTATGTTTGTACTAAGTATTGCTGTGCTCATGGTATTAATATTCGAGGTGCATGCACACCTCTCCCAAAAACTGCTATGTTTGTATAGAGTACCCTATTATATTTTGTAATCGGGAATTAATATTACGGGTGTGCGCACACCTCTACCAAATATGTACCGAGTTCCTCAATATTTGTGGTATTTGGGTATAAAGGTTCAAGGCCAGCACACATGCCTACCAAACACAGAGGGCATCTACTGTCCAAACAGCCCAACCAAATTTAATGGATCAGGTTGGAGGCGCAGGTCACCCAATTATAACTTGGAGGGGAAAAGAAATTCTGACTACGCCTGCCGCCCGAATGTGGATTTTTATGTACCACCCAGCCAGTGCATGTCAAGGTTTCAGGGGAAGGGAAACCAGGCCAGTCAC
The DNA here is from genome assembly GCA_016271365.2 of Neoceratodus forsteri. Classification (NCBI taxonomy): domain Eukaryota; kingdom Metazoa; phylum Chordata; order Ceratodontiformes; family Ceratodontidae; genus Neoceratodus; species Neoceratodus forsteri. The sequence goes on along the minus strand of CM028132.1, from coordinate 1,477,195,432 downwards.
CAAGGGGGGTGGTGGAAGGAATCAGGGAAGTGAAAACTGCTCCCCTCCCCCACAGGCTGAAGTAGATAACAGGGAAAGCCCAAGGGGAGAGAAATCCAGTAGCACATAACTCTGTTGAAAATATTACAGTGACTGGTCATTTACAGCAACAAAACAACCGGTCACTGTGTATCACTGTAATGGTCACGCTACAATGGGACAGGACCTTGGCACAGCTTCTGCAGGTCTTGCGCCCCCTCCCAGAAACATGTCCGCCGTTGAGGTGATTATAATAAAGTCTGGGGGTGTGCAGGGCAAAGCCTCCTGCATCGGGGGATGCATGGGGTGCAGCCCCTCACAGAAAATACACATCTCTTCCCGACCGCTCAATGCGGACATGATTGCTTTGACATTGTGCATGTCTCTGTAAAGCCAGTCGACATGTTTTCTGTTGAACCATCTTGCTGGAACCGAGAAATACCCACAGTGAAAGTTAATAAAGGAAGCAGGGTGGTAGAGACAAAGGGGGAAGGGAATGGGGGCATTAAAAAGAGAATGGGGAAGAAGGGAAAGCAAAAGGAAAAAAGAAGGATAACAAGCAGAGTGGAAACAAAATCTGGAAGGCTATGTGTGCAAACACTAAAGTCTAGGAAATAAGATTCCAGACCTAGAGGCCATCATGGCAGAGGCCAGCTTGGATGTTGTAGCCATTACTGAGTCATAGTGCACTGAAAACCATGACTGGGACATGGTCATACCAGGGCATACTTAGTTTAGAAAGGACCAGGTGGGAAAGAAAGGAGGGTATGTGATGCTTTATGTGAAAGAAGACATAAAAGCGATGGAGATACAAATGGGGAGGCAGAGGTGCTGTGGGTCACCCTGGAGATGGGTAAAGGATCCACTGTGTGTACTAGAGTGATCTACAGACTTCCATCACAGGGAAGGAATTAGATAAGGTAGTGCTGGAAGCCACTGGCAAGATGGCAGAAAAAGGGGACGTGCTGCTGGTGGGGGACTTCAAGCTGCCAGATGTAGATTGGAGACTTCCAGCAGCAGCTTCAGCTAGAAACAGGAACATTCTGGACTCTCTGCAGGGGGCGATCCTTAGGTTACTAGTCAGCGAACCCACTCAAGGTGAGACAGTACTGGACTTGGTACTCACTAGCAGGGATAGTGTTGCAGATATCAAGGTGGATGGCCACCTGGGGACCAGTGATCACCGTAAAGTGTGGTTCATTACAAGGACAGCTGTGGAATCAAACTACACAAGGGCGAGCATCTTGGACTTCAGGAGGGCAGATTTTATAAAAATGGGTGTATGCCTCAGGAATGACCTGGAAGGTGGGGTGGAGGAACAGTGGGTGAAGTTGAAAGGGAGCACAGTAAAGGCAATGGTAAGGCTTTAAGCCTGAGTTTCAATGGGTGGAGCAACAGCATCACTCCCCCATCAGGCCTTAAAAGGCCACTCCTCCTGGGCTGTTCTAGGATTTGTTTCTCGTTGCAACCGGAGGCTCAGCCCTCTGTGCTGCCCCTTCCATTGCTCTGTTTAAGCCTCACAGCTTTTCTCTTATTCGATTTCGGCTCTTGTAGAGCATTTCTCCCTGCCTGCCTTCCTGAAGCAAGCCCTCCTGATGGTCCCTCCGGCTGCGGCACTGCAGCAGTTTCCCTCTGACTTGCTAGCTCAACCTCCCTCCCCCGTCTCTCTTTCTGGTGCTCCCTTCCCTGTCATGCCCTTTTCCACTCATCCCTTCGTGTGCCCTCTTACCCATACCTCCTTTGTTTGTTTCATCTCCCCGATCCTCACTTCCTTCCCATTCTGTCTCAGCTCAGTCTCTCTACTGCTGCTCCGAGTGTTCGTCACCCACCATATATGGCTACCGGCACTTGTGGGTCTCTTCTCCGGCTCTTGCCTTTCCCTCTGGCAGTTCCCCGCCTGACTCGACTCCACTTCACTTCTCTGGGGCTGATAATCAGGGACTGCTTCCGGGTGCTGGAGTGGCTGCCTGGGGTGGTAAGTCATGTACCTCTTCTCGGCTATGGATTATGCATGGCGCTCTGATTTTAGCGCTGGCATTTCCCTTGCTCTGCTTCAGTTTCCTACTGTTCCTCTTAATGTTTCCACTATTTCTGGGCACCGACTCTTTTACATCATTCAGTAGTTGGGGAAGAGATATGCAGAGACCACAGGTTGGGAAACCATATGAGCTTACCCCCCATAACAGTGACAAAGGACAAATGGCAAGCACTGTTGGTGATGCTAGGAAAGGGGGGCAGGATGGGAGGGGTAAGGGTGGAAGGTGGTTACCCTTAATGCTAGGAGCCTTGGGAGGAAAACTGCAGAGTTACAGGTTCTCATGGCAGAGGGAGAGGTGGACATTGCAGCCATCACAGAAACATGGGCCACCCAATACAATGACTGGGACCTATCTGTACCAGGGTACAGGTTATTTCGTAGGGACAGGGTGATTGGGAAAGGAGGGGGTGGCACTATATGTGAAGGAAGGACTGAAGTGTGTAAGGGAGGAAGGGGAGGGGGGTACAGAGTCACTTTGGGTGCAAATCCAGGATTCCAAGAATAGGATTCTTAGAATGGGAGTGGTGTACAGGCCACCATCTCAGACAGAGGAGTTAGACAGGGAACTAGCGGGACAGATCAGGAGGACCTGCGAGAAGGGTAGTGTGGTGATTGTGGGGGACTTCAACATGCCAGGAGTGGACTGGAGTACCCCAACAACCAAGAACACAAGGGAGCAGGTACTGCTGGATGCCTTCCAGGACAGCTTCCTGCTGCAAATGGTCAGTGAACCAACCAGGTTATGGAATACCCTTGACCTTGTGCTGGCAAATGGGGACTTTGTGAGAGAACTTACAGTGGAGGAACCGCTGTCAGGGAGTGACCACCACTCAGTATGGCTCACATTGGATATGGGCAAGGAAGGAGTGGAATCTGGCACAAGAGTGCTGGACTTCAGGAGGGCCGACTTTGGGAGGATGGGGGAAGTGGTAAAAGGGTACCTGGCCAGAATTCAATCTAGCATGGACACTAACCAGAGGTGGGAGCTCATAAAGCTGGGAATAGTGGAGGCAACCAAAACCTGCTCCAAGCCCAGAGCAAGAAGGCTGAGGCTAAGAAACCGAGCTGGTTGAGCAAGGAGGTCATGGAAAGGTAAGGAGGAAAAGAGCTGCCTTTAGGAAGTACAAGAAAACAGGGAGGGGAGGACAGAGGAGTACTTGACAGAATCAAGGAGGTGACAAGGGCGTAAGGGGAGCCAAAGCATCTACGGAACCCAGGCTGGCACAAGGCATTAGAAGGGGAGAAGGACTTCTTTAAGTACATCAGGAGAAAAGGAGCTGTAAGGACCACATAGTAAGGATTAGGAAGGAGGGGTTGGGTGGAAGCAGGGTGCGATAAAGGCGGAAGCACTAAATGAGTACTTCTGCTCAGTATTTACTAAAGAGAAGAGGGCATGACACCCAAGGTGGGAGAAATGGCAGAAGCGGGGGAGTGGTGACAGATGGGGAAATCCTGGAGGCAGAGTTCGAGAGGGTTTGAAGGCACTGAGGGTGGACAAGGCGCCAGGCCCAGATGGCATCCACCCCAGGGTACTGAAGGAGCTGGCAGAGGTCCTTGCAGGACCTTTGGCAGACCTATTTAATGCCTCACTACATTCGAGTTGTGTACCTCAGGACTGGAGGATGGCTCATGTGGTGCCACTCCACAAGAGTGGCCCCAAGGATGAACCGGGAAACTACAGACCAGTGAGCCTCACATCCATCGTGGGTAAGCTGATGGAGACTATCCTGAAGGAGAGGCTGGTGGCCCTCCTAGAGGACAAAGGACTACAGGACAGCAGACAGCATGGCTTCATATGTGGCAGATCCTGCCAAACCAACCTGGTCGAGTTCTATGACTGGGTAACTAGGCAACTGGACAGGGGCCATGCAGTGGATGTCCTGTATCTGGACTTTAGTAAGGCATTCGACTCGGTGCCACATGGAAGGCTGGGAAGGAAGTTAGTAGGCACAGGGGCAGGTGGAAGCTGGTGAGATGGGTAGGAAACTGGCTGCAGGAAGGCAACAGAGGGTGGTGGTGGGTGGGGCGCTCACACCCAAGGGCAGTGACGACGGTGTCCCACAGGGCTCGGTGTTGGGACCAGTGTTGTTTGGGATATTCATTGCAGACATATCATGGGACATCAAGAGCAAGATCAGTCTGTTTGCTGATGATACCAAGGTTGGCCTTGGTGGTGGATGATCTAGGGGGGATGGCAGGGGTTGCAGGATGATCTGCGAAAGCTTGAAACCTGGTCAGACACCTGGCAGCAAACTTTAATGCCAAAAAGTGCAAGGTGCTGCATTTTGGGATGAAGAACCAAGGAGGAGTTACCAGCTAGGGGAGTGCAGCTAGCCCAGACAGAGGAGGAGAAGGATCTGGGTGTGCTCATTACAGGGTCAATGAACAACTCAGCACAATGTGGAAGGCAGCTGCAAAGGCCAACAAAATGCTGGGTTGTATTGCAGGGGTATATCCTCGAGGAGGTGATTCTGCCACTGTATAGGTCATTAGTTAGACCACACCTGGAGTACTGTGTGCAGTACTGGCGTCCGTATCTGAAGGGACATTAAGTTACTGGAGGGTGTAGCGCAGGCGACAAAGATGATCAGGGGCTGGGGGACTTATCATACGAGAGGAGGTTGAAGGAGTTGAACATGTACTCACTGGAGGAGAGGAGAACAGGGCTGACATGATTGAAACCTTAAATACATGAAAGGAATAAACAAGGCAGGTACAGAGGGGCTGTTCAAAGTAAGGGAGGGAGGGCCACCAGGGCCATGATATGAGACTGGGCGAGGAAGATTCAGGAGGGAGATGAGGAGACACTTTTTACGGAGAGGGTGGTGGCTGGGTGGAATCGTTACCTGCAGAGTGGTATGCAGTAGAACAGTGGACTGCTTCAAACGAAGATGGGACAGGACAAGGGGGAGTGTTAATGAAGGGGAAGGGTGGAAGGGAGGGGCAGCTGCAGAATAAGGGGTGCTAGCTGCACATTTGAGCAGACTTGATAGACCTCTAGGCCTTTATCTGTTGGCAAATTTTGTATGTTCGTATGTTCGTATTCCACTACATTGGGCCCACTGTCTGCTGGAATTTTATTGTCTGCATCAGGAGGTGCTGCTATTTCAATGAACAGACTTTTTCAAAATACTGGGTTCTTTTCTTCATTGTCGTCCATTTTCAAGCTCATCCTCTCCTGGACTGTTCTGGACCTGGTTCATTTTTCTTCCTGTCATGCCTTGTCTCTCTGCTGACCTCCTTTCTCCTCCAGGACCGGTTACACCTGTTGTCTTTCGCAGTCCAGTAAAATATATTTCCCTACCCCATATCCTGTCTCCATACTGCTATTTTTTCTGTGTCCTCCATCAGCTTCTCCTTGCAGAGCCTTCCGTACTGTTTCTCTGTACCTTACCATTTTTCTCTTGGTTACTTTCTGTGGTCTCCCATACTTCCAATGGTTCGAATCACCTGTCGTCCTCCTCGGGCATATCATCTCCTCTTTGGACGTGCTTCCCATGGGTGGGCGCTCGCCCTCCTCCTCCCATTCACTCCGCCCTCCATTCCTCTCCTTCTCTGACCTCTGCTTTCTTTTGGGAGCTTTCCTAGCCTGCCTGTCCTGTCTTTCCCTCCTATTCCACCATACCATACTCATTCACATCACCTGATATTCCCTCCTGCATATCGCCCTGCCTATGCATCTCCTCCTCTAACCCTATTCCCTCGTTCTAGTCAAACCTATTCAGATGTCCTCCTGGTACTGCCTACCTCACCATCAGCTGCTGACTTTACCCAGCCAGTCTCGCTCCTACCGTCATGTAATTCTATCCATTCCTAATTTGGCACTCAATGGACCGGGTTGGCATGCACTCCCATAGTTACCAATAACGGCAACTTCCTCCTAACATGAGTCTGGTTCTCCTTCGCTCAGTCCAACCTCAGGGTCCATTTATTCACATCGATTAATCGAGCATACCTCTCATTGGGTCTTATGCTACCTCATCGATCTGCTCTCCACTTAGAGACATGCCTTTCAAGTCCATTGCTCCCTGGCTCAGGGATAACCTGTAGCCGATGGTCTCACTCTGCACCCATGAAGTCCACGTCTAGAGCATGGGAAGCTTAAAGTGGAGTCCTTCTCCCTGGCCCATAGTGAGAATGTCTTCACTCTGGGTGGACCTTCAGTCGTCCCTCATCTCGGCAGCACCTCTGGATGTAGAAATTGTGACTTCCAGCTGTGAGGAGTGAGGTTCTCATCATCAGAGCCCCTTTGGCTGCCCAAGCGGGTTCTGAGGCACCCTCTACGCTATTCTCCACCAAGATCACTTCTGGCTCACCTGGTCTGTTTCATAGGCTCGCATAGGCCAGCTGAGTGCCTTAGCAGTCATCTCTCTCCTCTCTTGCCTTTGAGCATCTAGTTGCAGAGACATCACTCGCAACCCTCAACAGCTGTCCATTTAGAAGGACAGAGCGAGAGCTTCCTCTAAATTGGAATATTTTCCCCCTCCATTGCTCTCGACTCTAAATTGCAGTATCTGAGCCATCACTAATCAAAAATCCTTCAGCCTGGGGGGAAGGCAACCTAGGTCTTGGATCCCCAGAGGTTCCTCCTCAAAGGGGGGTTTTCCTCTCCTCCATGCCAATGATAATAATATTAGTCAGGGTTAGTGCTTTCATAGGTTCCGTAGTTAGGTTCCACTGTTGGATGGAGAGGGATAGTGGCCCTGGCTGTTCCCTCTCTCCTTAGGAAGTCCGCCATTCTGCATCTTGTCAGATTCCCTTTTGTTCGTTGTCCTAGCTTTATATTGTTCTTCTCCTGTCCCTCCTATCTATGTCTGTCACATTTATTTCCGGTCTAGATATCTTCCATTTCTCACCTCTTCGATGCTCAACACCCTTTTGGATAATCTTTTTGGGCTTCTTACTAAGCTACCTTTAGCCAAGGGAATAATTCCTGTGACACCTATGGGGGAGAACCCTCCTCTAGGGTTCCTTGTGTCATACCCCTGTAGGGTGGTATATCCCATGGATAGAGAGGTGAACAGCCACAATGTACCAAAGTCACACAAGCATTCATCTCATCCAGTTGCATAAGCACAATTGAATGGGAAGGCTTTAAGCCTGAGGTTCAATGGGTGGAGCAACAATGTCATTTCCCCATCAGGCCTTAAAAGGCCACTCCTCCTGGGCTGTTCCAGGATTTGTTTCTCGTTGCCCCACCATCCACCCCTCCTCCTCCAGTGGCTCATCCTTCTTTTCTGTGGGCTTCTTCCTAAGCTACCTTTAGCCAAGGGAATATTTCCCGTGGCACCTATGGGGGGAACCCTCCTTTAGGGTTCCTTCCGCCATACCCCTACAGAGTGGTATGTCCCATGGATAGAGAGGCGAACAGCCACAATGTATCAAAGTCACACAAGCATTCATCTCATCCCGTTGCATAAGCACAACTGAACAAACCTTTGTGTCAGACAACTGAGCAAAAGCAAGAGGAAAAAAAGTCTGCTGTGATTCTCGAAAGAGGTGGCGAAAAAGGTAAAGGCTAAAAGGGTAGTATTCAGAAGGGATAAAGAGATGCAGAGGGAGGAGGATATTAAGGTGTATCAGGGGAAACAGAGGGAAGCACGGAACTCAGTAAGGAGTGCAAAAAGGTGCACACTAAATCGAGAATAGCCCAGGATGTAATGAAAGGGACAAGACATTTTTTAGGTATGTAACCGAAAAGAGGAAGACCAGAGGTGGAATTGCAAGGTTAAAAAGGGAAGGAGGGACTGTGCAGAAGGGGACCAGGAAAAGGCAGACATCCTGAACAAATACTTTTGTTCAGTGTTCTCAGAGGAAGGAGAAGAGGAGGGGTTACAAAACAGTAACAAACGCTTTAGTGGAAGGGAGGTAAACACTAGTCTTTTTTTTTGGAGGAGAGAGTCCTGAAGGGACTTGCTCATGTGAAGGTGGACAAAGTAATGGGGCCAGATGGGGTGCATCCAAGGGTATTGCGGGAACTCAAAGAATTAATGGATGCACCTCTGACAGTCCTATTTAACAACTGACTAGAAACAGGAGTGGTTCTGGAGGAGGGCAGATGTAGTACCACTTCACAAAAGTGGTAGCAGGGAGGAGGCTGGCAATTATAGTCCAGGCAGCCTGACAGCAGTGATGGACTGCTGAAGGAGAGATTTGTGAAATATCTTGAATCCAATGGGTTACAAGAACAGAGGCAGCATGGGTTCACTGGGGGGGGGGGTCATGTCAAACAAATCTGATAGACTTCCTTGACTGGGTGACAAAAAGGAATTAGATAAGGGTGGAGTGGTGGACATGGCTGACCTAGATTTCAGTAATGATTTCAACACCGTTCCACATAGCAGACCAGTAAGCAAGCTGGGTAGCTCAGGAGTGGGTATAGAGTAAGTAAATTGGATAAGAAATTGGTTAGGGGACAGGCAACAGAGGGTAGTGGTTAACAGAGTTCACTCTGAGAAAGGGAGGGTAACCAGTTGGGTGCCTCAGGGATCATTGCAAGGACCAGTCCTTTTTAATTTCTTTATAAGTGACATAGCAGAGGAGCTGGAATGGAAGGTCTGCGTCTTTGCAGATGATACCAAAATCTGCAACAGGGAGGACACCCCGTGGGGTGGGGGGTGGATGAGCAGAGACCTGAGAAAACTAGAGGAGTGGTCAAGGGTATGGCACCTGGGTTTCAATGTGAAAAAGTACAAAAATAATGCACTTAAGGCACAGAAGCCCAGGGACAGAGTAAGAAATAGGTGAAGTCATATTGACAATCACAAAGCAAGAAAGAGATCTGAGTGTAATCATATTGGCTAACCTAAAGGTGGCCAGGTAGTGCGACAAGGCAGTCTGGGGGGAGGGGCTAGCGTGATGCTAGGTTGCATGGGGGGGCTATCACCAGTAGAAAGAAGGAGGTGGTGTTGCCTCTGTAGAGATCGCTGGTAAGACCCCACCTAGAATACCGTGTCTGGTTCTGGAGACCACATCTCTGGAAGGACATAGAGAGAGTGGAGGTGGTCCAGAGGAGGGCAACTAAAATGTTGCAGGTCTGCATCAAAAGTCCTACAAGGAGAGACTAAAGGACCTCAATAGGTACACCCTGGAAGAGAGGGGGAAGAGTGGGGATATGATAGAGATATTTAAATACCTCATGGGGATAAATATGATACAGGAGGGAAATATTTTTTTAGAAAAAAGGTGCCCAAGAACAAGGGGACATCCTTTGAACACGGGTGGGTAGATTTAGGAGAGATGTGAGGAAGTACTTCACAGAGAAAGAGTGGTGGATTCCTGGAACAGCCTTCCAGTGGAGGTGGTGGAGGCAAAAACAGTGGTGGGGTTCACAAATGCATGGAATAGGCACAAAGGAATCGTAGTGGAAAGGAAGTGGGGAGGAAAAAAGAGCTATAGATCAAGTAGGGTCTGTGGTGATCAAGTAGGTGGGGAAAATGGGCAGACTGGATTGGGCCAAGCGATCCTTATCTGCCATCAAATTCTATGTCTCCAAGTCTATGTAATTGCCACTAACCAGTACTTACAAGAGGGAGGCGTGAAGCTAACTGAAATGCAACAAAGGTTTTATTAAACAATCCTACAATAACATCTGTGCTTTAGTATCTAATGTACATAATTCTAAAATAACTGTAAAACATCGGAGATAATTTTTAACACATTTGTGCATAACACTTTAAATAAAACATCTGGTTAACATAAACATTGTGGAGACCCTTCGGACTATCAGAACAGTATTCCACATCAAGGAGGAACATGCAAGCTGCTTAAAAGGAATGAAAGTTTCAAAGCATACCTATCATCGGCTGCAGGTCTGTCATAGACCAGTACATGCTACTCCTCCTGGGCAGAAGAAACAGGACACAGCTGAGGTGGTGAAGGTCATTGGCTGCAGGTCCATCATAGACCACTGGTACTGGTCAACCGTCATGGATAGAAGAACAGGAGAAGAAGCTGAAGAAGGTTGTCAGCCATTCAGACCACATCTGAGTCACCAGGATGGAAGATGCAAGAGATGCTGACAAGCCTACTGGAAGTACTGTCATTGGAGAGGCTGGTCTGGAATAAATGGGAGACACAGTGTATCACCTGCAGACTGGAGAGATGGCTCAATAAAGGACTTTGTAAAACAAGAGTAGCGGTGGTTCTTTAAATAAAACATTGAAAGTCTTTGTGTTGTTACTCCCCCTTTAAAGAACAGGAATCTTGAACACAGTTCAAGATGTAAACCCCTTTTAGGGTGTTGCTGGCTTAGAAATGGGCTGTGGAGGCCTGCTTGTATAGGTAGATTCTTTGGGTAGTGGCACCCACATGTTCAGGCAGTTCATTTTACAAATGAGCCACACAAAAGTTCAGGCAGTTTGTTAGCAAATGAGGCACGCAAAAGTTCAGGCAGTTTGTTAGTAAATGGGGTACACAAAAGTTCATGCAGTTCACTTAGCAAAGGGGCCCTAAAACACTGGACAGTTTTTTATTTTTATTGCATTCATAGCAAAATACTGACCATATATGCTTCCAAGGAATGGCATATCACCTCATTAACAAAGACACAGAGGTCAGTATAGGATACACCGAGTCAAATTCCAAGTTAACCACATGAGTGGGGTTACAATAATAGGAAAACACAATTAAACAGCATCATGCGTGTCCAGTGTTGCAAGCAGTGCTCATTAGACTATTCTCAAAGCTTATAACATGTTAATAATAACCACAAGCCCTAGGACTAGCAAATAATTCCTGTTTGATTAAGGGTTACACTATATACATGCAGTGCACTTGAGCAGTAAAACTCTCGCTCTGCTGAGATTATAACGCAAAAGATTTTCTGCAACCTAGATTTCAAAGTTACTACACATAGCATAAAACAGTTTTTGATTCCATGAACTTTCTCAACCAAAACCCAGTGGAAAAGGCGGGAGCAGCGTAAAACTACCTCTAAAAGTTGCTCCGCGTGGTTAGCTAATGGATGACTCACTGCAACTCCAATGTGAAGTAATAGTGAGATACGAGGAGGCGCTCCCACCAACTGCTCAGAGTGATCAGAACTTGAATAGGAAAGCCCCTCCCACCATCTGGCATTGTACACGAAGCCACGTTCAGCATTATGTGTGCAGCCATTTTGAGCCATACACTAGTACACAAGTTTACTGTGTTTGGATATTTAAACTTGGCATTCAGTTTAAATAATTTCACTAGTTAAACACCACACCTTCTTTGACCTAACTACTAATACTCCTCTGGTGGTTAGGACCTCAGATGGTGTGGCGCTCGAAGGGGTAAACTCATTAAAAAATCTAGGTGTAATCCTCGATGAACACCTATTATTTGAAACACACGTAAATAAAGTCATAAAATTCACTCATCAGAAGCTTGACCTCCTATACTGTACTGCTCCCACCTTACACTGCACTCCAGAAAGACCATAGCCTCTACAACTCTACCCCTGGGCCTCCTCTACAGAGCCCCACTTCTGTACACTGCAAAGACACTGATCATAAACAGACTCAAACAAACATATCACAGGATAGCCTGGTTTGCTGCAACTGTCCAAGCTCGAACACACCACTGCAAAGAGCTCACCACCTTAGGCTGGCCTTCCTTCAAAGCTAAATTGGATTTCCCAATGTTATGCACCACGTTTAAACTCATCCATCTCCCCCTGCCCCCAGCCTCTCCAATCTGCTCACTCTTAAACCCGTCACCATGGACCTTCGATCATCCACACTACCCTTTATGTCTACCAAGTACTCACTTAACCATTGGCAAGAGAGCCTTTTCTTCTGCAGCCCCTCAAAAGTGGAATAGACTTCCACATGGATTAGTTTCATGCATGTCTCTCCCTAGTTCAGAAAACACTTCAAAGAAATTTTCCTTACCCTTCCCATCTGTAACTGTAATTAACCTCTACTAACATCTCATTATCTTTTTTCCGCTACCCCCTCCTCTCCCTTCCTTCCTGAAATGAGTTCCACCACCTTTCTAAAACTTTTCCTCCTATGACCTCACTTTATGTGAAAGTTTGTTAATTATGTACATATATTACACCTACTCGATGTACTCAATCAAGCCATAGTTTGCTTTTATATATGTTGCAGTATGTTGCTGTGTGAGCTCTTGTAACCGATGTTCTTACATGATTGATATTTATATATTTAGTTTAATTTTTCAGTATATATACAATGTATATGTCAGTACCCTCTGTAATTGCTTTGTATTTAACAGGAATGAGAATGTTCCCTGGGTCACCCCTGAAAAAGGGACAATTATGTATCAGTGGGCCTACCCAGTTATCAAAATTCAAATAAATAAACATGACATTGAAGATATACCGCTGTTGAATTCGGGTGACATTCAGAATCGTGGAGGTATCAAAAATAAAATGTTTGCATATGCAGATGATATCCTGGCTACAACGTCTTCCCCGTTATCAACATTTCCTTCTTTAAAAACAGAACTAACAAAGTTTGGGGAACTCTCTGGACTCTCGGTGAACTGGAATAAATCTGAGGCATTAATTCTAAACCCGTTACCTGGTAGGACAGTAGATCTTAAAAAAAGAAAAGTATCCTGGCCAGAAAAGTAAATGAAATACCTAGGATTAAAAATGTCAAATGATTTATCTAAATCGATCTCTGTTAATCTAGAACCCTTATTAATGGAAACAGAATTAGAATTACAGAAATTGACTAAACTCTCTCTGTATCCCTATGGGGCAAAGTTAATTCAATTAAAAAGATTATTGCTCCTAAAATATTCTATCTCTTAAATAGTCTCCCCCTTCATATTGCCAATGGTTGGTTAAAAAAAATTAGCAAAAATAATTAGAAAGCTCTTATGGCTGAGAAACCCCCTAGAATCAGTATTATCAGTATTTCAGAACTAAGAGCTTCTTGGGAAAAGAGGTCTGAGTCTCCCTTGGTGGAGTAAATATAACAAGTTCTTAGTAAAACAGGTTAAATTTTGGTTTTTCATGGACTCAAGCCACCTTACACCTCTATGGGTGACTTTAGAACATGATCTGTTTTCAGATCGATCTTCTGATTTTCTATTCATTGAGCCACCCAACACTATTAAGTCCCACCCAACTATATATGGGACATTAAAAGCCATAAGGCCACGTAAAGAAATCTTGGGAAGGGACACTTTTCCATCATAGCTTACTCCTCTATAGAATAATCCTAGCTTACAACTAAAAGAATTAAACATTGATATCAACATATGGAAAAATGTCAAAATCCTGAATGTTCAAGATGCTACAGACCCAGTATCTGGTAATGTGCTATTCTTCAAAAGCATTAAGGGAATGTTAGAGCTTCATAGGTTTCAGTTCTGTAATCATCTAGGATTAGAAACACATTACAAAATGTACTGTTTTGTTTTCCTCAGATAATAACACTCTGTTAGACAGGAAATGGGATAAATTCCTCCAAGTTGTCGCACTTAAGAAAGGATCAGGTATGGTAGGTATACAGAACCATCACCGATCCCCCAGTATCTCTCCCATTGGATGCAGAGTCATTGGGAGGCCGAGTTAAGTATTTCTATCAGTGAAGAAATGTGGAAGGAACTGTGAACTAATACGTTTGAAGCCAGCAAAGATATTCAAAGAAAATTAACTCAGTTTAAAATACTTCACTGTTATCACTATAGTCCTGCAAGATTGGAGTCTATGGGTCTTTTCCAGAATGGACCCTGCTGGAGATATAGCCATCTCCATGCATCTTTATTACATATGCTTTGGGACTGTCCAAAAATTCTGACAGCCTGGAAATACATAGGGGAAACGAGTACAAATATAACAAAAAAATGAATCTGCCACTGACTTGATCCTGAACTCTGGGTGTTAAGCAACTATTCCAAGGTTCCACAAGGTAACAGCCACCTGAAATCCTTGCTACAGCTAGTGGCTCTGAGTCTTGAAAAGGTCATTTTAAGGAACTGTAAAACAGGTTCTACAGTAACACCATTATAGAATAATGGTGGTTAAATGAGCACATGTGCAGCAAATGAGAGAGTTATTTATAATATATCTGAGAAATCTGACATTTTTAGGAAAATTCTGCAACTTTTTTTAAATTACATTGCTAAAGACCAATAATATTATTGTTAAAAGAACATTATTCTTTTGACCTAATTTATGGTATGCTGTCTGAGCTTGAATAATTATTGCATACTATATTAACTTCTTGATTTATTTTAGAAATATAGGTGTATTATTTATTAGTCGGTATCCCTTAATATCCTATAATAACTTAGTTATTGTATTCGAAGTTAAATTTTTGTGTATTTTTTTCATTTATTGTTGTGTTAGTTACATTGTTGTTGACATTGCTTTGTAACTGCTTCATTTCAAATTTTTAAATAGAAATAATAATGGGAAAAAAAGAGTTGTGGAGACCCCCATCAAAACACCCCCATCACACTAAATACAACATGGCCCCATACAAAAGCAACAATTAGATATGGCCGGGAGGACTTCAGTAAGATTTTCAGGTTTCACTCTTAGAGCAGCATGTGACAGTTTGTCATTAGGGCACCAGTTGTGATTTTGCAGTCGGCTGTGCCCCCACCCAAATAAAGGATTCCAACTCCGGGGGACCTTAGAGCGGGGAATTTCATTTTGGCTCCCTAATGACAGGTGCACTAATGCTGGTGCCCTGATTGTGCGCAGTAGGTTTTCAGCATTTGACAATAAGTACCAGTGTGGTATGTCCATCATTTCTGAAATCACCCAGTGTCGGGTACCGTCATGCAGACCAGTCAAATAGTACAACTCAGTGAGTGTCTGCATCCCCTTCAGATTGCTCCAGATTCACCACTGCATTTTAATTTAATGTGGTGAGTTTTGCAGCAAATTTGCTAGCTGTCTTAACGTCAGTAAAACAGTACATTTTGTCCAAATATGAGAACTGAAGGCAGGCTGAGAACGACAGTTTGTGTACAATTCCAGCAGCTCCCAATTTTGGCTGCGACCCCCTCAGAAGCCTGTCTTTTCAGTTGGGTGGCAAAAGAATAGTCGACAGTTTTTAAAATACATTTTTTCAAAAGCAGTCTTTCAATCAGGTGTACTGTCACTTTAAATGCTGGCCAGAATTAAATGTGTACTGTGCCCTATAAATACTCATTAAGTTCATTTCCATAGTCCTGCCCCCTTGTATAACTTTCTTTAAATCTGCCCTCTAGTCAGTGCTAGCAGAGGTATGCCCACCCCACAGTCTCTGGCTCCTTTAGAGCTTTACAGTACTTCATCCCATGAGTGGTTTGTTAGCTGTGGGCCTCCCACCCCACAATGTCACTTGCTCCTGGGGAGCCTTGCTTACTCCTGCCATGTGGACAGTCCTTTCTTCTGGGCCATGATTCACCCCATGTAGCCATTCCATTCTTCATTGTGCTGAGATGCACCAAAATCTTTACTAAAAAACAGTCTTGTTTCTTTCGATGGCCAGCACCTGGCTTTGGTGCTACCACTACTCACTTTGCTGCCTGACTCCATCTGGTCCGGGGTCACTGCTACTGTTGGAAAGGAGGCTTTGGGCCCACCTCTTCCCATTGGCCTCCACGTACATGCTGCTGTCCTGCTGAAGGGGAAATGAAGGGGACAAACTTTCTCTACTGCCCTCTCCGATGGACTTTCACCGCCGCTGGCTCCAGACGTGGAACCACCAGATTTCTGCCACTGACAAAGGGAAGGAGGGATAGCTGCCACTATTCTGGACCAGCCAGGACTCTGGGCGGGATGCAGGAGCTGAAGATAAATTCTCCCTTTCTGCTTTGCCCCAGCTGGCCAGTCGCTCCCCTCGCTCCTGCAGCTGCTGCTGCTGCTCTTGTTCCCTGCAGCTCACAAAGCGGTAGGATGGCTGTTACCATTCAGAAGGGCGGCTGAGGTTTCAGAACAGAATCCTCACGAGTCCTATTCTGCCAGCTTCCCCTGCCCACGTGCTTGAGAACCACTGGAGCAGGTTCCCAGCACCTGGCAATGTGGGGGTGGGTGGCTAGGAGTTGGCAGTCAGAGGGGAAAAGGACAGCCACACAAGGAAAAAAACATTTAAACACAAGCCTGGCTAGGCCTTCATATGGATCTAGGGTTGGGGATACTAGGCTGGGCAGGGGGCCCTAATTAAACATGCTCCCCCCTTTTTTAACCATGCACCATGACCCTGGGACACCTTTTCTGCGGCACCATTGCTTTAACGCCTATCGAGTGCTCCACCCTCACAGCTCAAGTGGAATACCCCATCATCCCTTTTCCTTATGGTATTACTCTTGCAATAGTACTACATTTCCAAGCTGCATCATAACAACTCTGGCTGGCAGTATAGCCTAGAGGTTAGAGTAATGAGCTGTAAATGAGTGTGGTACATCCAGCAGACCTGAGTTTGATTCCCACAACCTCCACTTGCATACAGTGTGACTCTGAGCAAGTGACTTAACCATCCCAGTGCTCCCAGGTCACCCCTGAAAACAGGCACCTGCGCCTAGTGGGCCTTGCCCGGTTACCAAAAAGAATAAATAACAAAAACTCCATCCCTTGCACTATCAGTAGTCCTATCTTGGTAGCATTAATGTCATGGTTTGACAGTGCACAATTAGTCTGGCTCAGACCAACAACTGTGTTAACGCAAACTCACTCATGACTGATTAAAAAAAAGTCAATTGTTTTTTCAAAAATCTTAGGAATTTTGGACACATTTAAATTTATTGCATACCTTTCTGCTAGGTTTTTTTAAAGGCATTTCTCAGACATACCATCTATTTCGTAGTGTCACCTATATTTGATTAATTCTTCTTGCAGTTGATTTTTCCTCTTTTTTGCTTTTGAAGACTAATGCCAAGTGCCACTTAGGAATGGCGTTCCCTGAATATGTTTGAATTAACTCTTACTAGATTTGCCTCAGCCACAACCAATAAAGATATCTTTGGAAAGAATGTACTGTGCAGAACACTAAAAGATAGCAGAGAGCGAGCCAGAGCACTGTGGTTTTACAGTGAAGACTCTCCACAAATAGAATACAAACTGCTGGATAGAGCAGTGTCAGATGTCTCCAGGATGATGTGGTGAATTGGTAGTTAGTTTAGGGAGAGGGTATAGTTACAGGAATTTTGTTTTTGACACTGAAACCACAGCTCTCAGCTTCAAAAAGCAATAAGGCAGTACTTTTCAGAATTAAGAAGTGTTGGGCAGAATGAGAACAGTCCTTGAAGGGGTGACTGTGAATGGAGGAAGCATATCGCTCAACCTCTTGCCTCATAAACCAGGGACAAGGCTTACAAATCAGGGATGCATCTTAAACATTGCTAATATTCACTCAAAAATCTAGTAGAATAAGGGGATTAGTGTAAGATGCATTTCTGAAGAATAAGACGTCTGTAATTGCACTGTCTGACATTATTTTGTGCATACAATTCCCACTGCTCCACCACAAAAACACAATTTTTAAGAGGGACAGATGAAAATTTGGTGGCAAAATCAAGGACATCCCTGAAAATCAGGGACAGTTGAGAGGTATGGGAGGAAGGATAGGGTGAAGCTGAGGTATGGAAGCTTTATACTGTAGGTACAGTTGTGTTATAGCACAGAGGGGGTATATTATGTTTTACAGCAGAGAGACAGTACAGACCAGCAGGGTACAGTATGGGTACAGTGTTGGCACAGGACATTACAGTAGGGGTACAGTACATTACAGCATGACTCTAATATGGGCACAGCATTTGCATGGCATGATGCAGCATGGACATAGTATATACTGTGCCACAACAAAAAGATCAGACTCAGAAACTGAAATAAGCAAGCAAACTTTATTACTGTACACACGTGGATCACTTACTATCCCAGCACTTTGTCTCACTCTGTGCTACCTTATTGTGTCATGCATAGTACATTACAGCATGGATACTGTATGGGTATAGCATTGCTAGTGTATGTCACAGCAGAGATACAGTATATTACAGCTTGGGTATAGTATCGTTGCAACATTGGTGCAGTACAGTAGGGGTACACTACATTACAGCATGGATATAATATTGGTGCTATACTGGTACCATACAATAGTAGTATAGTATGTTACAGCAAGGGTACAATACATCACAGTGTGGATATAGTATCAATACAACAATGGTGCAGAACAGTAAGGATAGTATGTTGCAACATGAACAAAGTATCAGTACAACATTGGTACAGTACAGTACAGTAGGGGTACAGTAGGTTACAGTAGGGGTAAGTACCTTACAGCATGTATATAGTATCGGTATAATATTGGTACAGTACAGTAGGGGTACAGAATGTTACAACGGGGTACAGTACATTACAGCATGGATAGAGTATCAGTGCAACACCGGTACAGTACAGTATTGGTACAGTACTTTACAGCATGGATATAGTATCAGTACAGCACTGGTACAGTACAGCATAGGTACAGTACTTTACAGCGTGGATATAGTATTAGTACAACACTGGTTCAGTACAGTATGGGAACAGTATTTTACAGCATGGATATAATATCAGTATAACACTGGTACAGTACAGTATAGGAACAGTATTTTACAGCATGGATATAGTATCACTACAATACTGGTTCAGTACATTATAGGTACAGTACTTTACAGCATGGATGTAGTATCAGTACAACATTGGTAAAGTACAGTATGGGTAACAGTACTTTACAGCATGGATATAGTATCAGTACAGCATTGGTACAGTATGGGTACAGTACTTTACAGCATGGATATAGTATCAGTACAGCATTGGTACAGTACAGTATAGGTACAGTACTTTACAGCATGGATATAGTATCAGTACTGCACTGGTACAGTACAGTATAGGTACAGTACTTTACAGCATGGATATAGTATCAGTACAGTACTGGTACAGTACAGTATAGGTACAGTACTTTACAGCATGGCTATAGTATCAGTACAACATTGGTTCAGTACAGTATGGGTACAGTACTTTACAGCATGGATACAGTATCAGTACAACACTGGTACAGTACAGTGGGGTGCAGTACTTTACAGCATGGATACAGTATCAGTACAACATTGGTACAGTACAGTATGGGTACAGTACTTTACAGCATGGATATAGTATCACTACAACACTGGTTCAGTACAGTATGGGTACAGTACTTTACAGCATGGATATAGTATCACTACAACACTGACTCTGTGCATTATAGGTACAGTACTTTACAGCATGGATATAGTATCAGTACAACATTGGTAAAGTACAGTATGGGTAACAGTACTTTACAGCATGGTATAGTATCAGTACAGCATTGATACAATACAGTATGGGTAACTACTTTACAGCATGGATATTGTATCAGTACTGCACTGGTACAGTACAGTATAGATAAAGTACTTTACAGCATGGATATAGTATCAGTACAACACTGGAACAGTACAGTATGGGTACAGTACTTTACAGCATGGATGTAGTATCAGTTCAACATTGGTACAATACAGTAGGGCTACAGTACTTTACAGCATGGATATAGTATCAGTACAACATTAGTACAATACCTTAGGGGTACAGTACTTTACAGCATGGATATAATAGCAGTACAACATTGGTACAGTACAGTATGGGTACAGTACTTTACAGCATGGATATAGTATCAGTGCAACACCGGTACAGTACAGTATGGGTACAGTACTTTACAGCATGGACATAGTATCAATACAGCATTGGTACAGTATGGGTACAATACTTTGCATCATGGCTATAGTATCAGTAGAGCACTGATACAGTACAGTATAGGTACAGTACTTGACAGCATGGATATAGTATCAGTACAGCATTGGTACAGTACAGTATAGGTACAGTACTTTACAGCATGTATATAGTATCAGTACAGTACTGGTACAGTACTTTACAGCATGGCTATAGTATCAGTACAACATTGGTTCAGTACAGTATGGGTACAGTACTTTACAGCATGGATACAGTATCAGTACAACACTTTTACAGTACAGTAGGGGTACAGTACTTTACAGCATGGATATAGTATCAGTACAACATTGGTACAGTACAGTATGGGTACAGTACTTTACAGCATGGATATAGTATCACTACAACACTGGTTCAGTACAGTATGGGTACAGTACTTTACAGCATGGATATAGTATCACTGCAACACTGGCTCAGTGCATTATAGGTACAGTACTTTACAGCATGGATATAGTATCAGTACAACATTGGTAAAGTACAGTATGGGTAACAGTACTTTACAGCATGGATATAGTATCAGTACAGCATTGATACAATACAGTATGGGTAACTACTTTACAGCATGGATATTGTATCAGTACTGCACTGGTACGGTACAGTATAGATAAAGTACTTTACAGCATGGATATAGTATCAGTACAACACTGGTACAGTACAGTATGGGTACAGTACTTTACAGCATGGATGTAGTATCAGTTCAACATTGGTACAATACAGTAGGGTTACAGTACTTTACAGCATGGATATAGTATCAGTACAACATTAGTACAATACCGTAGGGGTACAGTACTTTACAGCATGGATATAATAGCAGTACAACATTGGTACAGTACAGTATGGGTACAGTACTTTACAGCATGGATATAGTAGCAGTGCAACACTGGTACAGTACAGTATGGGTACAGTACTTTACAGCATGGACATAGTATCAGTACAGCATTGGTACAGTATGGGTACAATACTTTACATCATGGATATAGTATCAGTAGAGCACTGATACAGTACAGTATAGGTACAGTACTTTACAGCATGGATATAGTATCAGTACATCATTGGTACAGTACAGTATAGGTACAGTACTTTACAGCATGGATATAGTATACAGCATGGATATAGTATCAGAACAACATTGGTACAGCACAGTATGGGTACAGTACTTTACAGCATGGATATAGTATCAGTACAGCATTGGTCCAGTACAGTATAGGTGCAGTACTTTACAGCATGGATATAGTATCTGTACAGCATTGGTACAGTACATTATAGGTACAGTACTTTATAGCATGGATATAGTATCAGGACAGCATTGGTACAGTACAGTATGGGTAACTGTACTTTACAACATGGATATAGTATCAGTACAGTATTGGTACAGTACAATAGGGATACAGTACTTTACAGCGTGGATATAGTATCAGCACTACACTGGTACAGTACAGTAGGGGGTACAGTACTTTACTGCATGGATATAGTATCAGTACAACATTGGTACAGTACAGTAGGGGGTACATTACTTTACAGGATGGATATGGTAATGGCACAACATTGGTCCAGTAGGGTTGCAGTACTCCACAGTAGGTGTACAGTACATTACAGCATGGGTACAGTATTGGTACAAGATTAGTACAGTAGGGGTACTGTACATTACAGCATGGATATAGTATTGGCACAATATTGGTACAGTACAGTAGAGGTACAGTATGTTACAGCAGGGCTATATCACTTTACAGCATGGATACAGTATAGGTACAACATTGGTACAGTCGGGTCACAGTACTTTACAGCGGCTGTACAGTGTGTTACAGCATGTGTATTGTATCAGTACAACATTGATGCAGTACAGTAGGGGTACAGTATATTACAGCAGAAGTACAGCACTTTACAGGGTGGATATAGTATCAGTACAATATTGGTACAGTACAGTAGGGGTACAGTGCATTTCAGCATGGATATAGTACAGTACATTGGTAAAGTATAGTAGTGGTACAGTACATTACAGCCTAGATATGGTATCAGTACATTAGTACAGTACGGTAGGGATACAGCATGTTATAACAGGGTACAGTATGTTACAGCATAGATATAGCATCGGTACAACATTGGTACAGTACAGTGGGGTACTGTACTTTACAGTAGGGGTGCAGTGCATTTCAGCTTGGATATAGTATCAGTACATTGGTACAGTACAGTAGTGGTACAGTACATTACAGCCTGGATATAGTATTGGTACATTAGTGCAGAACAGTAGGGGTACAGTATGTTACAGCATGGGTAAAGAATGTTGCAGCATGGATATAGCATCAGTACAACATTGGTATAGTACAGTGGGTGTGCAGTACTTAACAGTAGGAGTACAGTGCGTTCCAGCATGGATATATCAGTACATTAGTACAGTACAGTAGGGGTACAGTACATTACAGCCTGGATATAGTATTGGTACAACATTGGTACAGTACTTTACAGTAGGAGTACAGTGCGTTCCAGCATGGATATAGTATCAGTAAAACATTAGTACAGTACAGTAGCGGTACAGTACATTACAGCCTGGATATAGTATTGGTACAACATTGGTGCAGTACAGTAGGGGTGCAGCACAGTACAGCATGGATATAGTATCGGTACAACATTAGTACAGTACAGTAGGGGTACAGTACATTACAGCCTGGATATAGTATTGGTACAACATTGGTGCAGCACAGTAGGGGTGCAGCACAGTATAGCATGGATATAGTATTGGTACAACATTAGTACAGTACATTACAGCATGGATATAGTATTGGCACAACATTAGTGCAGTATAGTAGGGGTACAGTACTTAACTGTAGGGCTACAGTGCAGTACAGCCTATATATACCATTGGTACAACATTAGTACAGTACAGTAGGGGAACAGTACATTAAAGCCTGGATATAGTATTGGTACAACATTGGTGCAGTACAGTAGGGGTGCAGCACAGTACAGCATGGATATAGTATCGGTACAACATTAGTACAGTACAGTAGGGGTACAGTACATTACAGCCTGGATATAGTATTGGTACAACATTGGTGCAGCACAGTAGGGGTGCAGCACAGTACAGCATGGATATAGTATCGGTACAACATTAGTACAGTACAGTACATTACAGCATGGATATAGTGTCAGTACAACATTAGTACAATACAGTAGGGGTACAGTACATTACAGCCTAGATATAGTATTGGCACAACATTAGTGCAGTATAGTAGGGGTACAGTACTTAACTGTAGGGCTACAGTGCAGTACAGTGTATATATACTATTGGTACAACATTAGTACAGTACAGTAGGGGAACAGTACATTAAAGCCTGGCTATAATATCGACACAACATTGGTGCAGTACAGTAGGGATACGTACTTGCAAGGGTTCAGTGCATTACAGCATGGATGTACAGTAGTATCGGTACAACACTGGTACAGTACAGTAGGGTACAGTTCTTCACAGCAGGGGTGCATAACGTTACAGCATGGATAAAGTAATGGCACAACAATGATACAGTATATTAGGGTACAGTACATTACAGCAGGGGCACAGTACGTTACAGCATGAATATAGTATCAGTACAACACTGGTGCAATAAAGTAGAGGTACAGTGCATTCGGCATGGATACAGTACCAGTACAACATTGGTACAATACAGTAGGGCACAGTACATAACAGCATATATATAGTATTGGTACAATATGTTACAGCATAGGAACAGTACATTACAGCATGGATACAGTATTGGCATGACATTGGTACAGTACAGTAGGGGTACAGAATGTTACAGCGTGGATATAGTACCAGTTCAACAGTGGGTGCAGAACAGTAGGGGCACAGTACATTCAGCATGGATAATGTATCAGTACAACCATGGTACAGTGCAGTAGGGTGCAGTACATTATAGCTTGGGTGCAAAACCAAGAGCAAGGGAAGGATGGGTGGCAGAATATGGAACACTGTGGTAACGATTGCCCGCAGCCTGGGAAATAAAATCTCAGACTTGGAGGCCTTGTTAGTGGAGTCAGACCTGGACATAGCAGCAACAACAGAGGCATGGTACACAGAAGATCATGGGTGGGACATAAATGCCAGGTTATGCTCTGTTTAGGAAGGATGGGGGGTAAAGGGAGTTGTCCCTGTACGTTAGGGAGGGCATAAAGGCAACAGAGGTGCAGGGTAGACAGGGTGAAGCCGAGGCGCTGTGGGTCACCCTTGAACCTGGCAATGGCGCAGCAGTATGCACAGAGGTGATTTACAGGCCTCCAACACAACACAGAGGGAGGAGATGGACAGGGAGCTGATGGACGAAGTACACAGGATGAAAACTAAAGGTGAGGTCCTACTGCTGGGTGATCTCAATATGCCAAACATGGACTGGACCACCTAGGCAGCTGCTTCATCCAGAATCAGAGGCATCCTAGATTCACTACAGCGGGCAGGTCTCAGGCAGCTAGCACTTGATCCCACCAGAGACAGGGCAGTTTTGGACCTAGTATTGTCCAATAGGGACAGAGTCACTGATGTCCGGGTAGAAGAACAACTGGGGTCCAGTGACCACTACATAGTGTGGTTTACAAGGCACGGGGTTGCAAGACATTATGCCGCATGCAAAAATCGTGCTGCCAATACAGCATGAGTTCTTGCATGCGGTATAATTCTTCTTTTTGCTGGGTGGTTTGTTTCGAACCCCCGATAAGATTCTCAACTCGGTGGGGGGTTCACTCAAATCACACAAAGTGTGAAAAAAAAATAGAAGTTTCTGGGACTGGGAATCAAGCCCGGTCTCAGACATAGCACCTGGGTTCCTTGCTGCAGTGTCTCAGTCCATTGAGCCACAGTAGCTGCTTGGCAGAACCTCATCCCAGCAGAGGTCTCATCCTCTGCCTGGGATAGTGCGAGTGGTGCAATACCGTATACAGCAGTATTCATGGTATTGCACCACCCGCTGTCTTATACAGCGCTATTCTGGGTTAGTGCTAATGTTGTGTGCTATTAAGCGTACGACATTATGACCCGGTAGGGGTTTACAATGGGGATGGGGACTCAGGCAAGCCACGCAAAGGCAAAGGTTCTTGACTTCAAAAGGGCGGACTTTGCTGAGATGAGAAACAGTATCATAGTAACCCTGGAAAAGTGTGGGGCCAGTAGGTGGTTGAGGAGCAGTGGGAGCACCTGAAATGAGCCATAGTGGAAGTGACAAACCAGTGTGTCAGGGTGGTATCCAAAGGCATGGCAAGGAGGAAGCTACTATGGTACTCGAAAGAGGTGGCAAACAGAGATAAGAGGGTGGCCTTCATGGTTTATGTTTTAACTGGTGTCTCTTGTGAAACTTGGTTATTTATTATTTTTAGATTGAATGATTTAAAGTTTAGGTTGTTAGGTATAGGTTTTTTAATTTTAAATTGTTATATGTTGGGTTTGGGGTGTGTAATAGCTGCTAATTATTTTATTATTTAGATAGTTGTTTTGGGGAGTTCTGCATTATAATTATCTGTTTGGTTTATTTAAATTCTAGTGCTTGAGCTATTAAATGCCTGGGATGTCAGCCTCTGCAGTCGTGCACTATTTGTCCTCTACTCTTCGTGTCCTCCGTCCTTTTTTTCCTCCTCCTCTCCAGTTTGCTACCTACCATTGGTGTAGGGCTTTGGGTAGCATGCGTAGGAGTCGGAGGAGGTGGGGGTGCAAAAAGTGGAGAGCGAATGAGGGGTGCCATCACATTGGGTAGTAGGTTCCAGGAGACGCCCTGGGGCGAAATGGAACCCAGAGAGGGTGGCTTTGTGTCTGGTTTCCATATCCAAGGGCACTACTGATTGTAGTAGGCAGATTGTTTGGGCAGCCTGAGAGGTTCATCCAACTCAAGCGATTTTATGCAATGCCAGGTCCATTAAAAAATAAGACTGCAATTATTTCAGATCTTGTTGAAACAGTGGACCTGGCTTGCATCACCGAGACCTGGCTGGATGAAAATTCTGGCCCCATTTTGGAGGCTCTAGTTCCAGCCGGGTACTCGGTGATACACTGCCCGAGATTGGATCGTGGGGGTGGGGGGTGTTGCAGTCTGTTTCAAGACCGAACTGAACTTCACGAGTGTACTAGTTGAGGAAGCAGAGTTGTTTGAGTGTACCGTAGTAGCAGGTGAAGGTTGTCAGATTGCCCTCATCTATTATCCACCCGGTGATGAGAAGCGATTCCTTCAGGAAGTCGCAGACTTCATCATTGACATGTCGATGGAGTTGCCCAGACTGATGGTTCTGGGCGACTTTAACGCCTGGGTCGACAACGAACTCTCACAATTTGGACAGCACTTCCTCCAGTTAATGACATCTCTGGGCCTTACACAGGTGGTTACCACTGCTACTCAAAAGTACGGACACTCTCTCGACCTGGTTTTCCTCCTAGGGATTGAGGCCTCCAATTTGGGGGTGGAACCAGTTGCGTGGTCTGATCATTACACTGTAGGGTTTAGTTTTAGCACCTCCCTTGTAGGCTTCCCCCCCTGTGGAGATGGTCAGGTACCACCCTTTAAGAGATATAAGTTCTCAGAGCCTATCTGCGGTACTTGACCTATCGTCCCTCTCTGTGGCAAGTAATGATCCAGAGACCCTTGTGTTGGCCTATAATATGGCCATCTCGGGGACACTGGATGTCTTTGCTCCAGTCCAAGTTCATCCTCTTTCCCTTCGCCCTCGATCCCCATGGTTTGATGGGGTTTTGAGGGAGATCCGGCGACTAGGACGAAGGCTAGAGTGTCACTGGCAGGAATCCGCCCTTGGTGCCGACCACCTTAGATTGATGGACCATTATCAAGTCTATCAATCCACAATCAACCATAAGAAGGCAGAGTTCCTGTCCAGGGAGATTGTGGCAACTCACAACCTACCAGCTCAGCTGTTCCGAACTGTGGACAGACTACAACCCAGCCTGTCTTCAGGTTCGGAAAGCATTTTCGCAAATAGAGTGTGATGACCCTGCTCATTTCTTTGCTGATAAAGGTGACCAACATCAGGGTGGAGCTCCTGCCATTGCACTCTCTGGGTATTGCTTGTGATCAGCATGAGGTCACTGTCCTTCAGTTTTCCTGGAGTACCTTCAGCCACCTCGACTTCGTGGATGTCATGCGGATCATCCAGGCTGCACGCCATACATGCTGTAGTTTGGACCCTGGACCAAATTACCTGATTTTGGGTTGTCTTGATGTTATAGGTCTGGTCCTAGCGGGGGATAGTTTGGTGCTCCTTGGAATCTGGGGCGTTTCCTAATTCTCTGAAAGAGGCGGTAGTGATACCTGTCTTGAAGAAAGCTACTTTGGACCCAAACTGCCACGCTAACTACAGACCTATCTCTAACCTTCCCTTTTTAGGGAAGGCTATTGAGAAAGTAGTGGCAGCACAACTGGAAGACCACTTGACCATCCATGACATCTACGAGCCCCTCCAGTCCGGTTTTTGAAAGAGACATAGTACCGAGACAGTGCTGGTTCGGGGTACTCAATGATCTCCTGATGGCTAGAGATCAGAAGAACCATTCCATCTTGGTTCTTCTGGATCTATCATCAGCGTTTGACACCGTGGACCATGGGCTGTTACTTAGCTGCCTGAGGTATATCTGTGGAGTAACAGGGACTGTCCTCAGATGGTTTACATCTTTCCTCACTGGAAGAACTCAGAGTGGTATCTGGATTATTTTCATCAGATCCAGTTTCTCTGTCTTGTGGGGTCCCTCAGGGTTCGGTTCTGTCACCCATATTGTTTGCGGTGTATATGCTACCCCTCGGAGACATTGTAAGAAGGTATGGGCTGAGGTTTCATCGTTATGCCGATGATACCCAGCTCTACCTCTCTTTTGCACCCGACCAGGATAGAGCTCTCTCGATCTTTAATAACTGTCTCAAAGAAATCCAGGATTTCCTGGCTGAAGTTGAACTCTGGTAAGACTGAGGTGATGGTTGTGGAACCTGGTCATTAGACAGGAGGTTTGGGAAGTGGGTCACCCTCTGGACTTGTTTTTGGGGGTGTCCCCCTCCAGACCTCTAAGCAGGTGCGAAAGCTGGAGGGTTATTTTTGACGAAGGGTTGACCCTGCATTCGCAGGTATCGGCTGTCATCAAATCTTCCTTTTACCATCTAAGGAAGATCTCCAGGATTAAACATCTGGTACTGTCCAGAGATCTTTCCACCTTGGTCCACGCCTTTGTGACCTCGTGCTTAGATTACTGCAATCCCCTATACCTAGGGCTTTCTGGGGTAGAAATCCGCTGCCCACAGCTGGTGCAGAACACGGCGGCCCATCTTTTGACCGAATCTTCATGGTCCTGTCATATTACGCCGGTGCTGCACGATCTGCACTGGCTGCCAGTTCAGTGGCAGATCACCTTTAAAGTTGGTTTGCTGACTTTCAAAGCCCTACACAGACTCCGCCAGGACTGCCATACATGTGGTATCTCCCTCTTTTCGCAGGAGACTCCTGGTTTTTTGACTGAACTCCCTCCCTCCCTCCCGGGAGACAAAATCTCCTGCTTAAGTAAAATTCTGTTCAAAATGTCCATTCATGGTTTTTTTTGCAGATAAAGACATATAAAAAGTAAATTAGTGATGAACAATGTAAGTGATAACTTTGTACAACTAGTTGGTGATTCTTTTTAGTGTTTATTCTTGGCAAAATTAACTATATTAAATGTTTTAAATGCTTTTTTCTCATTTTTTGACGCCATTGAAGGACAAACTCATGGCGTTATGGCATCTCCCTACTAACAGGCCAATCTCAGTACTAATTTGACCCAAATCTCCCTCTTAAGCAAGTTGGACATATCACATGTATGGAACTGCCTGAAAGAGCTCCTGATTCCCTATTGCCCTGGGTGATCACTCCGCTCAGCCGGCGAGAGGTTGTTAGAGATTCCTAAGGTACGTTTGAATTTTTCGGGGGCCAGATCTTTTATGTTCATGGCCCCCACACTATGGAATTTTCTACCTCATCGGTTACGGGAGTGCACAACTGTGGAGGGCTTTAAATCAGCCTTAAAAACTTATTTGTGGCACCAGGCTTATGGTGACCAATCATTTTATGTTGTTATATTTATGGTATTGTTTGATTTTAATGATTGTTTATTTATTTGAACTGTTCAATTTTATCTTGTTTGGCGCCTTGGCTTTTTGAAAGGTGCCTTAAAAATGAAAATATTATTATAATTATTATTCAGGAAATATAAAGGGACCCAGAGGGAAGAAGACATGTACCTAGGCTGTCTATGGAAGTGGGAATGGTCATCAGGAGTGCAAAGGCATGAACTGAGGAAGTACCGGCACAGATGGTCAAAAAAGGGGACAAGACATTCTATAGGTACATCAGTGAGAGAAGAAAATGTGGTGGGGGGGGTCATAAGGCTGAAAGGGGAGGAAGGGAAGTGCAAGGAGTGAGACCTAGGAAAGGCTAAGATACGGAATAAATACTTCTGTTCAGTATTCACTGAAGAGGTGGAGGGTCAGGGACCACAGATAGGAAACAGATGCACAGGAGGGGGGGATGTGGACACCAGTCCATTCACAGTGGAGAGTGTCCTGCCTGGAGGGGCTTACAAAACTGAACATGGACAAGGCAATGGGGCCTGATGGCATACACCCAAGGATATTAAGGGAGCTGCGTAGGGAGATAGGAACACCTCTGGCAGCCTTGTTCAATGAGTCACCCAACACAGGAGTGGTTACAGAGGACTGGAAGAGGGTACATGTAGTCCCTGTACACAAGAGCAGTAATAGGGTGGAGCCCGGACACTATAGGCCAGTGAGCCTCACATCAGTGGTAGGTAAGATCATGGAGGCAGTACTCAAGGAAAGAATTGTGGCACATTTGGAGTCCAGTAGTGCCCAGGATCCAAGGCAATATGGATTCACAGCAGGAAGGTCTTGTCAGATTAATCTGATAGATTTTTTTTTGACTGGGTGACAAAGGAAGTTAATCGGGAGGGTGGGTCGGTGGCAGTGGACATCACCTACCTCAATTTCAGCAAGGCCTTCAACACCACCTCACATAGAAGGCTGATGAACAAGATGGGTGGTAAGTTGGGTTAGGAACTGGCTAACAGACAGGAGGCAGAGGGTGGTGGTAAATGGGATCCAATCTGGGAAAGGGGGGGGTGACCAGTGGGGTGCCGCAGGGATCAGTCCTTGGGACAGTCCTGTTCAATGTCTTCATTAGTGACATTACAGAGGGGCTGGAGGGAAAGGTATGCCTGTTTGTGGACAACACCAAGATCTGCAACAGGGTGGATACTCCAGATGGGGTGGAGACAGTGAGGAGGGACCTGGGAAAGCTTGAGAAGTGATCTGAGGTGTGGCAGTTGAGATTCAATTCAAAGAAGTGCAAAGTACTGCACTTGGGGCAAAAGAACCCTTGGGAGAGCTACAGTATGGGGGGGAGAGTTGCTGACGGTCACCAAGGAAGAAAGAGACCTGGGGGTTATTATCTCATATGACTAACTAGAGCACAAAGGCTACAGGGAGGGCCAGTGGCATGCTGGGCTACATTGGCAGAGTTATCACTAGCAGAAGGAGGAAGGTTATGATGCCTTTGTATAAAACACTGGTAAGGCCTACTTTACAGCAGGGGTACAGTACGTTATAGCGTGGATATAGTAGTGGTACAATATTGGTACAGTACAGGAGAGGTGCAGTACTTTACAGCAGGGGTACAGTACGCTACAGCGTGGATATAGTAGTGGTACAATATTGGTACAGTATAGCAGAGGTGCAGTACTTTACAGCAGGGTTATAGTACATTATACAGTGGCAAGAAAATGTCCTGGACTCTGATTGGTCAGTCTGGGGCTGGACCCGTGATATTATCCTGCGTAACATCACGGGTCTAGTCTCAGCCTCACTATGAATCTCCTAACTGACTGCGTCGGAGTTGGATGATTATTTCCTTTTTCTCTGAAGAAACCAAAATATTTTTCCACACTAACAAAAACATCTTTAAAATGATTTTGTTTTAATTTTGTATAACAACAATCCATACAAGCCACTGTATTTTGGTATATAGGATTCATTAACCAGGCTAACTACAGCCTATCTATAAACTTTGAACCAACTAATGAACTAAAACTTCATTGTATTTTGTGAGCTCTTATTTGCTGTACAAGCCATTGTATAATAGGAATAATGCCCTGCGGCCTCGTGCCCAGTCACCCCAGATGTGACGTTATCCCAGCACAATACACACCCTGTCGGGCATAATTCCTTTATTACATCATGGATATAGCATTGGTACCACATTGGTACAGTACAGTAGGAGTACAATACATTATAGCAGGGATACCGTGCAGTGTGCTGTGAAATACAGCATGCCCATGTCACTCACGAGCTTGTTTTGGCACCCTATCTATGGCGCCCTAACAATGGCACACCACAGTACAGTAGGGGTACAGTACATTACAGCAAGGATATCATACTGGTACAACATTGGTACAGTACTGTAGGGGTGCAGTACATTACAGCAAGGATATCATACCGGTACAACATTGGTACAGTACTGTAGGGGTGCAGTACATTACAGCAAGGATTTCATACCGGTACAACATTGGTACAGTACTGTAGGGGTGCAGTACATTACAGCAAGGATATCATACCGGTACAACATTGGTACAGTACTGTAGGGGTGCAGTACATTACAGCAAGGATATCATACCAGTACAACATTGGTACAGTAGGTACAGTACTGTAGGGGTGCAGTACATTACAGCAAGGATATCATACCGGTACAACATTGGTACAGTACTGTAGGGGTAAAGTACATTACAGCAAGGATATCATACCGGTACAACATTGGTACAGTAGGTACAATACTGTAGGGGTACAGTACATTACAGCAAGGATATCATATCGGTACAACATTGGTACAGTACAGTAGTGGTACAGTACATTACAGCAAGGATATCATAGTACAACATTGGTACAGTACAGTAGTGGTACAGTACATTACAGCAAGGATTGCATATCGGTACAACATTGGTACAGTAGGTACAGTACTGTAGGGGTACAGTACATTACAGCAAGGATATCATATCGGTACAACGTTGGTACAGTACAGTAGTGATACAGTACATTACAGCAAGGATATCATACCGATACAACATTGGTACAGTAGGTACAGTACTGTAGGGGTACAGTACATTACAGCAAGGATATCATATCGGTACAACGTTGGTACAGTACAGTAGTGGTACAGTACATTACAGCAAGGATATCATATCGGTACAACATTGGTACAGTACTGTAGGGGTAAAGTACATTACAGCAAGGATATCATACCGGTACAACATTGGTACAGTAGGTGCAGTACTGTAGGGGTACAGTACATAACAGCAAGGATGTCATATCAGTACAACGTTGGTACAGTACAGTAGTGGTACCGTACATTACAGCAAGGATATCATATCAGTACAACATTGGTACAGTACAGTAGTGGTACAGTACATTACAGCAAGGATAGCATATCGGTACAACATTGGTACAGTAGAGTACAGTACTGTAGAAATTTACCAGTACATTACAGCAAGGATATCATGTCGGTACAAGCGTTGGTACAGTACCAGTAGTGATACAGTACATTACAGCAAGGATATCATACGGTACAACATTGGTACAGTAGGTACAGTACTGTAGGGGTACAGTACATTACAGCAAGGATATCATATCGGTACAACGTTGGTACAGTACAGTAGTGGTACAGTACATTACAGCAAGGATATCATATCGGTACAACATTGGTACAGTACTGTAGGGGTAAAGTACATTACAGCAAGGATATCATACCGGTACAACATTGGTACAGTAGGTACAGTACTGTAGGGGTACAGTACATTACAGCAAGGATATCATATCGGTACAACGTTGGTACAGTACATTACAGCAAGGATATCATATCAGTACAACATTGGTACAGTACAGTAGTGGTACAGTACATTACAGCAAGGATAGCATATCGGTACAACATTGGTATAGTAGGTACAGTACTGTAGGGGTACAGTACATTACAGCAAGGATATCATATTGGTACAACATTGGTACAGTACTGTAGGGGTACAGTACATTACAGCAAGGATATCATATCGGTACAACACTGATACAGTACTGTAGGGGTAAAGTACATTACAGCAAGGATATCATATCAGTACAACATTGGTACAGTAGGTACAGTACTGTAGGGGTACAGTACATTACAGCAAGGATATCATATCAGTACAACATTGGTACAGTACAGTAGGGGTTCAGTACCTTACAGCATGAATATAGTATTGGTACATCATTCGTACAGTACTGTAGGGGTACATTACGTTACAGCAGGGGTACAGTATAGTACAGCATGGATATATTATTGGTACAACATTGGTACAGTACTTTAGGGGTACATTACATTACAGCAGGCTCAGTACATTATTAGCATAGAGACAGTATTAATACAACATTGGTACCATACAGCAGGGGTACAATATGGGTATGGCATTGCTACATCATATCACAGCATGGCTATACAGTAGTATGGGTACAGCATTGTTACTGTATGTTACAGCGGGGTACAGTATAGCATGGATATAGTACTGGCACAGTATGTTATAGCAGGGGTACAGTATATCATGGATATAGTACTGGCACAGCATGTTACAGCGGGGTACAGTATAGCATGGATATAGTACTGGCACAGTATGTTACAGCAGGGGTACAGTATAGCATGGATATAGTACTGGCACAGTATGTCACAGCAGGGGTACAATATAACATTGATATAGTACTGGCACAGTATGTTACAGCAGGGGTACAGTATAGCATGGATATAGGACTGGCACAGTATGTTACAGCAGGGGTACAGTATAGCATGGATATAGTACTGACACAGTATGTTACAGCGGGGTACAATATAGCATGGATATAGTACTGGCACAGTATGTTACAGCGGGGTACAGTATAGCATGGATATAGTACTGGCACAGTATGTTACAGCAGGGGTACAGTATAGCATGGATATAGTACTGGCACAGTATGTTACAGCGGGGTACAGTATAGCATGGATATAGTACTGGCACAGTATGTTACAGCAGGGGTACAGTATAGCATGGATATAGGACTGGCACAGTATGTTACAGCAGGGGTACAGTATAGCATGGATATAGTACTGGCACAGTATGTTACAGCAGGGGTACAGTAGATTATAGTCAATCACAAAAACTATGGCACTCACCCAACAACAATAGTATGTAGTCTCACACAGGTCAATTTCTTGTATGGGAAAAGCATTATTTATAAATTCACCAAACTGGTTTAAAAAGTGAAAACAGCAGCAGCAACATTAAAACAGACAGATATCCCCACCTGGGCCCTCCATTCTACACTGTTCTCATGTTTTGTCAAGGTGCAAGAATTGTGAGAAATGTTGGAAAGGGCGGCTAAGGAAGGAAATCCTTATGAAAAATTTACCCGGGCAGAATGAGGGAGGGGGTGGTAGTGGGGTGATGTAAGTGGGATGCATTAATGAAGCGTATCTGGGAGATGTGGGGGGGGGTCTTATGCCACAGTAAGTGGGGAGGGAGCTTTAGTTGTGGGGTTTTAAAAAAATCAAATGGGCTGGTGAAGTGGCCTCAGCCCATTAGGAAATTTGCGATGCTTCCTGAACCATGAAGATCTTCCAAGAACCAGTCTTCACCAGGGATTCCAACTTGTGGGTCTAGGCTGAAAGCACTAGGACCCAACTGGAGCAAAGCTTTTGGCAGGGGCTGGCCATAGCCTCTGGCTATGGTGCCTGTGCATCTGTACGTGTTGCTGCACACTGCCCAGTGACCATTGCATAAACCTCTGTTCTGTTCATCCTGCCACTGAGTGCCAACCATGGTAGCTCAGCACCTCAGTTCAACTCGTCACCACTTTTGTTACTGCATCAACCTTGTTCCTTTTTGCGGTGTTGCTTTTGTTTGTTATTTTTCCGTGATGCTGAAGTCCAACAAAAAAGGAGGCAAAATCATTGAAAAAAAGTCTTACAGTCACTCATTATGCATCATTGTCCCTGTGGGAAACTGATGGCTCTTCTGGACTGGCATCAGACCTGCGCAGCTTGTCTTGGACAAGACCACGACATGGATGCATGCAACACCTGCTTTTCGATGAACACAGCACACTGAAGTGGGGTCGTCCAGTCCCCACCTTCAGAGGCAGGTGTTGCATGCATATGTCCAAGGTCTGGTCCTCATGCCTTTCCCCTGAGCCTCTTCCCAGGACCTCTGGTTCTGTGGGAGCATGGAGTTCTCCGTGACCTCAGCACACTGAAGAGTCAGACTCTGGTGATTGAGTCTGGTGGACAGTCAACTCCTTCTGACATGTCGACTGTGAACCCTCTACAGACTGCATACCCTGAGCAGCAGACATCACCAGTGTTGAGGTTGCTGCTGTACGCTCAGTTTACACTGGTGGACACCTTGATGTCATCCTCTGGCATTGCCCCTGCTGTTGTCACAGTTCACTGTGATGCTGCAGCAGGTGGCACCAGGTATCAAGGCCAAGCCCCTCTTCTGATACTGTTGCGGTGTCAGGAGAGGGACCTGTTGTTTGCACTGTTGCTGATTCAGATGGTGTCACCATCCACAATATTGCTGGCAACACCAAGGAGGGTGATGGCACCATACGTGGTGACGGGGGTGAGGCCCTGGTGATGGTATCATCCATGGGGACATCACTGACTCTGGTCTAGTTCACAACACTGGGGTGGCTGATAACAAGTCAGCACCAAGTATGGTGTTGAAGGCAGTGCCAGAGATGGGGATGGCCCTGTCTGTTAGGCTGTCATCGACCCTGAGCTCAGTGCCAGTGGTGGCACAGACTCTGGTTCGCATAACAGCCTGGTGGTGGAGTTTTCTCCAGATCCGTTGGATATCACCGTCAATGGTAAGAACCAGGGTCACCCTATGGGTCCTGTACGGCTCAGCTTTCCTCACCTGGGAGGTTCACCCCTTGGGCACTGATTGGGTCTGTCCTTGGATGTAGGAGGACCCCTTTGGGTGATTCTTGAAGGCCCTTCCGTCATGCAAAGGGCCCCCTACTCTGTTCCACAGCCTTGGCCGAAGCCATCGAGACTAGGAATCTCAACCCCCTTTAGCAGGGCCTCACTGTTTTCTGGAGAGGTTGCCCTTGTTCATAGGACCTGAGGGGCCACTAACATGGGACCAGCACAGGGAATTGGTTATTACCCTAGAGGTTTGGCACAGGGAGTCTGACAGGACCCAGTTCAGGCCCTTCTCACTGACACCGACAGTCCCTGGAATTGGCAACTCATCACCACTAACATTCACCTCAGAGGACAATGGATCTTTTATCCATGGGCCTTCAGCCACTGAGTGTGTCTTGTACTAGAGATTCTTAGTGGAAATGCTGCAGGAGCATGACTTGAATGTTTTACAAGCCATGTTCCAGCAACTTTGCCATTGGGACTCCTTGGAGTTCCCAATATTGACTCAGTGATCTTCCTCTGTGGCCTTGAGCCTTCGATGAGGCATCCAGGGCAGTGTGGATGCATCCCTTCTCCAGTCCAGTCATCCCAGGGACCTCCTCATGTGGTATCATGCACTCACAAGGTCACAGGTGAGGTACTTCATGCCTCCTCAGGGCTTGAATTACTGCAAACCCCATCGTGACATGGTGCCTCACACACGACTTGCCTCCAGAGGTAGATTCCACTCAGACAGATGCCCTCGGCAGGAGGTTTTCTCCATGTCACATGACCTAATTAAGCAGTAAGTTACAACCAGGGATTACATTAATCATATGTTCATCACCCCCTAGGGGTGTAATGTGGCACGAGGCAAAGCCAAATGTTGCATTACCCCTGGGGTGATTAACATTTATTATTTATTTATTTATTTATTTCAAAGTTTGGAAATACACTTTTGAGCAGAAATGCTAATTTACAAAAGGTTAGTCGTCAGAGTAACAATTTATTTACACCATGTCAAAGACAGTATTAAAAACTGATTAACAAAGGCTGAACAATATTGATTCAGTGACATAACAAAACAGAATGTGTAACATAAGTACCGTTTCGGCAATACAGAGTGAACAAAAGTTAACATTCAACAGGTCAAATAATACAAAGCATAACACAGGCACTAGGAGCTATACAAAGGTATACATCTGGGCATTGTCAGAGGTTAAGTCTGTGCGCTTTTACGGCACATTGGAATGGAGGAGAGGCACATGCGTGAGGAGACTGTGTGGTGGGTAAGGTGCTGATATCATGTGCACGTGTAAGTGGGAACCTTAGGGGGTAGAAGCACCACGATCAGATGGTGCAAGGGCTGGGTTGGGTAGGGGTACAGTTGGCAAGTGACAGTGCATGGGATGGGGTTTCATTAGGAGAAGCAGCTACATTTGAAGACAGGTAGGAGTAAATTTATACGTTCCCATTTGAAAGGACCCAGCTTAGTTAATGTCTTTTGTATTACCTGAAGTTCATTAAGCCAGCTTGGGGACCTGGTTGCAAAAGAACGTTTGGCTAGAGCTGTTTGGTTGAATGGAACAGCCAATGTACTGATAGTCATGCCTCTGGTTGGGTAAGGAATTTGGGCAGGTTGTAGGAGACCTTGCAGCCCGGGGGGTTATGCCTTGCAGGCAGGTTTGATATTTTTAGTCTGTCCTGCAGGGGAAGCCAGTTTGTGAGAAAGTAAAGAGCGCAAGTGTGCATGAGTTTGTCAGCCCGTTACAAAGCGGCGGGCTTTGTTCAGGACATACGATTAGTGGAACCCCTGGAAGTATCTTATTATAGCAATCGGAAACCCTGTTTTAATCATAGTAATGCATTTTCAGTTTGTTTTTTTTTTAAATACCTTGTTGATGATATTAAATAGTCTATCTGCTCTGTTAAGTTCTTAACTGGAGCTGGCTTTGAGCTGAAATAAAGTTCTGAAACTGTTCACTGTGACACCCATCTGGATAGTTTAAGATTCAGCAATTGCATTATTCCATAGTACAAACATATATTTGTGGCTCAAAAAATAAGCAGCTACATGCAACTCTCATGGAATGCTACTGAACAGTTAAAGCCGTTCATTCTAGATGCCCCCTGGCTTGAAATCCGTCAATTACACTCCCTTGGAAGAATAGATAAATAGCAAGGCTCATTTGGACCTGTTGATGTCACTGAATCTAAAAGATGTTTATAAGCTGTCACCACCTGTATGAAATGTCATTTTTGCATCTGTATCCCTAAACCACAGTAAAAACAAAGTTGTCCATTTTAGCATTCCATGATGAACTTCATACAGAGATCATGCTGCAATGTGAACAGGCTTACATGACTAGTAACTGAAAATGAATGTAACCTTTCCGAGCCTGTACTAGCCAATCACACTGCAGCCTTTATAAAGCCATTGCTGCACACCAGGCACATATGATGACCTATATCCATCACTTCTGGTTGCAGCTAAGCGCACTCGTAGCTACACTGCCACACAGCGACACATTCGGGTAGGCCATTGACCTTTCTGCTCAGGGCCTGCAGGTAGCTCGACACCACTTGGAGCATCTTACAGTGCTAATGAGTTGGCTTCCAGGCTAGTAGGAACTGCAGTCTGCATCAGGTGGGTGGCACAGCTTCTCCTTTCTCGACTAGCACCTGTGGTCTGGCATAAGGCTTAACCCACATTTCCAGGGGGCTCATTTCTTCTTTCCCAGGGTCTGGTGAGAACTGTCGGGAACCCTCCTGCTCCTGTGCTATAGGAGCCCTCACCTGATCCTGACTAGTTTTAGGTCTTGTCAGACCCGTAAGGAGTCCCTGCCCTCAGGTACCCCTCGCAGAGGGGCTGAGGGTACCTGTTACCCTCAGGGTAGAAACATAGAAGTTGACAGCAGATAAGGACCGCAAGGCCCATCCAGTCTGCCCATTTCTTTTTCTACCTTTTAAATGTGCCATCGGCCTTTGCTTTGTCAATGGCCTATCTATTCATACGCATCTGTATTGCTCCCTTATGCTTATCCCATGCCTTTTTGAAGCCCTGCACTGTATTCATATCCACCACTTCCTGAGGTAGGCCGTTCCATGCATCCACCACCCTTTCGGTGAAAAAGAACTTCCTCACATTACCTTAATCAGCCTCCCTCTAATCTCATGCTGTGTCCTCTTGTCCTGCTATTTTTCTTATATTGAAACATGTTAGACTCTTTCACCTTGTTAATGCCCTTAAGGTGTTTGAATGTTTTGATCATATCACCTCTCTCCCTCATTTGCTCTAGGGTATACATATTGAGCTCCGTTAATCTGTCCTCATATGTTTTCTGATGCAGTCCCTGCACCATTTTGGTTGCCCTTCTCTGGACTGCCTCAATTTGGTTAATGTTCTTGTGAAGGTGTGGCCTCCAGTACTGCACACAGTACTCCAGATAGGGCCTAACCAGTGTCTTGTAAAGAGGGATTATTACCTCCCTCTTACGACTTGTGATACTCCTACTAATACACCCTAACATCCCCTAGCCTTACCTACTGCTTTAGTGGTCTGCTTGGATGATTTCAGGTCATCTGTGATGATGATGCCCAAGTCTCTTTCTTCCCTTGTGACTGCCAGCAACTCCCGTCCCAGCCATAGGTGGCTTCAGGGTTTCTCTTCCCTATGTGCATAATCTTGCACTTCTTTGCATTAAACCTCAGTTGCCACTCTTCCGACCATTTTGCTAGTTTATCCAGATCTCTTCTCATTCTGCCCTCCCCAACTGGATCATCTACTCTGTTGCAGATCTTGGTGTCATCTGCAAAGACAAACCTTACCCTCCAGTCCATCTGCAATGTCACTGATGAAGATATTGAAGAGGACTGGCCCCAGGACTGATCCCTGAGGTGCCCCACTTGTGACTTGCATCTCTTCTGACTGTATACCGTTTACCACCACTCTCTGTTTTCTGCCCATCAACCAGTTTGCCACTCAGTTGACCAACTTCTGACCCACCCCGAGCCTACCCAGCTTATTCATCAATCTTCTATGTGGAACAGTATCAAAAGCTTTGCTGAAGTCAAGGTAGGCGACATCAACTGCTCCCCCTTGGCGCACCACTCTGGTTACCCATTCAAAGAAATCTATGAGATTAGTTTGACAGAACCTTCCTTTTGTAAACTGATGCTGTCTTGGATCCCGTGCTCCTATGGATTCCAGGTGTCGCACTATCCTTTCCTTAAGGAGTGCCTGCATAATCTTACCCACTGTCACAAACCCACTCAGCAGGTCAGTCCTCTACTCCCAAAGTGCCAACCACGAGCGCAGTCTTGTGAACAGTTTAACAGAACAAGGTAACCCTCTTATCTGTTTTGTGAGTTCGGATCAACCTTTGGTCTCAGTTCTGGACGGATTCAAACTGTGAACCTCTTGCTAGCGTACCCAATGCACAGGCTCAGATAATTCTGCCTTCAGGGGGCCAGATATCTTTGCTTATGGGCACCTAACCAGGTGTACAGAAATGAATCTGTAAAAACTTTAATAAAGACCTCAGATTTAAAATGCTTCTCTTTCCAGTTTGGTATCACCATTCAAGCTTATGCCTAGTGTCTGCTATAACCATATATACTTTTCTTGCAAATGAAAGAAAATTAAAAAGACAGACCAAGTAAGCTCTAAAAAGAGTTTTTACTACAATAGATAATAATATGTAAAACATACAATACAGAACTGTTATATGACAAGACATACAAATCTTTTAAAAGAACAAGGTTTAAACAGTGCAAATTCCTACAATAATATTTAGATTTATCTCTCTTTCTAAATCCCTGTTTTAAAGTGCTCATAGATGTTTCTTTGTCAGAGTCTAGATAAAAGTGTCTCTGTGAAGTCAAACAGAATAATGTTTAAAATCTGGTTTTCCCCACCTACTTGCATGAGGTCACCTAGCTCCTCCCTGTCAGAATATATAATAAACATATATCTATATAAACAGGATGTCTTTTCCAAGTATTAAATTCTGCAACCTCAGCATACTCATGTTCTTCAAATGACAGTACTTTGATCTTAATCAGTATCCTGTCTCACACAGGCATCAGAGGAGGAACATTTACAACTTCGCACCAGTTTGCTAAACCTGGTTTCCTCTCCTAACATCATAAACTGGATATGCTCAGCGCAGGCCTCTTCCAGCTTGTAATTAACTTTAGATAAAACAGGATATCCTTGATCAAGGTCTGTTCTACTCTGTCATTAGCTTCAGGCCTGCCATGTAACACCTGGTATCTAAAACCTGTGTGAGTGTGTGTGTGATCTCACATGCTGTTTTAGCATTTTCTCATGGCTTTCATCTTTTCAGCTGAAACCTGGGGAGGGGGGTGAGGTCACTCCAAGAGCACCAGATTTTTCAGCATCTCTCATAACAGACAGTCCATAACCCATTTTGATATTACAACCCTTGTACCTTGTGGAAAATCATTAATAAAATTATATTAACAAAAAAAAAGCAATTATACTACAGCACTCAGAACTGGCTGTCCACATCACACCCATTACCGAGGTAAGACTGACTGGTCTGTGGTTCCCTGCTTCCTCCCTGCTACCACTCTTGTGGAGCGGGATCACATGAGCCCTTCTCCAGTCTTCTGGGACCTCTCCTGTGCTCAGAGACTTACTAAACAGTTCTGATAATGGCTCTGCTAGTTCCACCCTTAGCTCTTTTAGTACCCTGGGATGTATGCCATCAGGTCCCATTGCCTTGTCCACCCTGAGCTTATCGAGCTCTTGTAGGATGCTTTCTTTTGTGAAGGGATTAGTGCTCACCTCCCTCCCCCCTGTGTCCCTGGTGCTGAGCTGTGGGCCCTGCCCTACCTTCTCTTCAGTAAATACAGAGCATAAGTATCTATTTAGGATCGATGCTTGTACATGGTCCTCCTCCTCACGCGCCCCCTTATCTCCTTTGATCTTAGCAATACCCCCTCTGGACTTTGTCCTTTCACTAATATATCTATAGAAAGTCTTGTCTCCTTCTTTTACTGTCTGTGCTAGTGTTTCCTGGTTTGGGCCTTTACCTGCCTTACTGCCTTCCCTGCTTGCCTTAGGGAAGTTTGGTATGCCTTCCTATCTTCATCCCGCTGTGTACCCTTATATTTTCTGAAGGCCAGCCTTTTGGCTCTGACCTTT
Source organism: Neoceratodus forsteri (assembly GCA_016271365.2). Classification (NCBI taxonomy): domain Eukaryota; kingdom Metazoa; phylum Chordata; order Ceratodontiformes; family Ceratodontidae; genus Neoceratodus; species Neoceratodus forsteri. The sequence goes on along the minus strand of CM028132.1, from coordinate 1,477,153,510 downwards.
TCTGCTACTGTTTTTGAGAACCAGAGTGGTTTCCTTCTTCTTTTGCACTTCTTTTTCTCTCTAACACAGTGGTATGTTGCGTCAAGTATTGCATCCTCAATGCTTGCCCACTTTGCCTGTAGCCCCTCACCTGTATTTCTTTTTGCCAGGGCTAGTTTAACTCTGTTGGCCATCTTATCAAAGTCAGCTCCTCTGAAGTCCCATATTTTTGCCTTGGAATGGGATGATTTAGTTGTAGTGGCCAAATTGAACCATACCATGTGATGGTCACTGGTCCCCAGGTGGCCTTCACCTGGAGATCTGTGATCCTTTCCCTGTTAGTCAGTACTAGATCTAGGATAGTCCTGTTTCTTGTGGGTTGTTGTACCAGTTGTTTGAGAGCATTCCCTGCAGGGAATCCACCATGTGTCTAGTTGTGGCAGATGTTCCTGCTGGTATTGACCAATCTGTATCTCGGCATGTTGAAGTCTCCATTATCAGAACCTCCCTTTAGCTGTTATGTTTTGTATATCTTCTAACAGTAATGTGTCTATGTCCTCCCCTGGTCTGGGACCTGTAGACAACCCCAGTTCTGTATGGCTGTCCTATTTCCTGTTTCCAGGGTGACCCACAGTTCTTCTGGCTCTTATGTGTATTCTGAATTTTGTAGCTTTGATTATACATAGACCACATAGACAGTGTCGAGATAAGGGCCTATGGCCCACCCAGTCTGCCCATTTGAGCTTGTAAGTTCAGTTTGTTTTCCTAGAAGTCTGTTTCCCCTTACCCTGACCTCTAGAATTCCTTTATGTCTATCCCATGCATTCTTAATTCCGTGATTGTTTCTGCCCCCACCACTTCCTCTGGCAGGGTGTTCACTTGTCCACCACCCGTTCTGTGAAGAAATTCTTTCTCATGTTTCTCTGAATCGCCCTCCCTCCAACTTCATCCCATGCCCTCTAGTCCTGGAACATCTTTTTTGCTTAAAAATAGTGTTTTCCTGCACCCTGTTCCTCCCTGTAAGATACTTGTATGTCTCTATCATATCCCTCTCCTCCTCTCCTCCAGGGAGTACATGTTCAGTTCCTTCAACCTGTCTTCATAGGACTTGTGATGCAATCCATGCACCATCTTTGTTGCCCTCCTCTGAACCTTCTCTACCCTGTCTATGTCCTTACGTAGTTATGGTCTCCAGAACTGCACACTGTACTCAGGTGGGGCCTCACTAGTGTCTTGTATAGTGGAATTATGACTTCCTTTCCTGCTGGTGATGCCCTGCCTATACATCCCAGCATCCTATTTGCTTTACCTGCTGCCTTGTCACACTGTTTCCCTACCTTGAGGTCATCAGAGATGACAACCCCAAGATCCCTTTCCTGCTTGGTGCATGCTATATCCTCACCCCCAACTGATATATTGTGCCAGGTTTTTGTGCCCCATATGCATTATCTTGCACTTCTTTGCATTGAATTTCAACTGCCAAACCCTGACCATTCTTCAAGTTTCTGCAGGTCGCTTCTCACTCTGTCTACACCCTCTGGTGTATCTACTCTGTTACAGAGCTTTGTGTCATCAGCAAACAGTGAAATTCTGCCTTCTAGATCCTGCGCAATGTCACTGATGAAGATGTTGAATAGGACCAGTCCCAGCACTGATCCCTGTGGTACCCCACTGGTCACTCTTCCCTCTGTGGAGTGACAGCCATTTACCACCACCCTCTGTGTCCTGCCACCCAGCCAGTTACCTTTTTGCACCTCGGTCTATTCTGAACAGTACATAGCCGGGTACTGAAGGGTGAGTCAGTTCCTCCCTCAGATAGAAGGGAATGCTTGGTACTTTGACCCATAAGTGGATCAATGGTGAAGACTGATTTTTGGAAGATATGAAAGTTATGTACTCACTGTAACTGTTGATCTTCCAGACTTTCTTCACCACCGATTAAAACACCGGCCCAACATCCACTACTCTAGCAGAGCCAGGACCTTTGAGCAGCTCACCCTGAGAGTACTGGCCAAGTACTGGCCGAGACTACTTAGTGCTGACACAACTCCCCAGTTAGGCTCACCAGGGAGTAGTTTAAAAAAAGAAGTTGGGGGCCCATTGCTGGGTACCCACTCCCAGCAAAAAAAAAACAACCTTTAAACTGGGGATAGGGTCCCTTGTTCACGGCCCACATGCCAACTAAAAAAAAATAAAAACAGAAGGCAGCTCCCTTGCTTCCCTTTCTTCTTACCCCCCTTCTCCCTGCCCCAGGGTATATCCCTTTCCTGGGATACATTGCTGTTATTCGCTAAATGCACTCTGTGCTGCTGGGCACTATCCAGTCTAAATTCACTTGCAGTTACACTGTCTGTGGAAGAGTACTGTACAGTGGATTGGACGAGGTACACTAGCTCTTACACGGTGCATCCCTGTTGTCTGAGGAGATGCAGGTCCCTTTCTCTGATGTTTTTTAAAATAGTCTGGCTATGCCAGACTATTTTTTAGTTAGTATACTCATCTCCAACTGGGCTGTTAACCTGCTACCCTAAGGGGTGAAATATAGAAACATAGAGTTTGACGGCAGATAAGGACCACTTGGCCCACCCAGTCTGCCTATTTCCCTACCTATTGGATAAGCTGCAGATTCTAGTTAACCAACAGCCTACTTCCTGCAACCCCCCACTATAATTGCCTTATGTCTGTCCCATGCATGTTTGAATTCCCCTACTGTTTCAGACCCCAAAGCCTCTCCAGGAAGGCGGTTCCATGCGTCCACCACTCTCTCCGTAAAAAAGAATTTCCTCACATTACCCCTGAGCCGTCCCCCCTCTAACTTTAAATTGTGTCCACTTGTTCTTACCCATCTCTTTTTCTGAAAAGATGCTACCCTCCTGGACTTTGTTGATTCCCCTGAGGTACTTAAAAGTTTCTATCATGTCCCCCCTGTCCCTCCTTTCATCAAGGGTATACATATTAAGCTCTCTCAGTCTCTCTTCATATGGTTTCTGATGTAGACCCTGCACCACTTTAGTTGCCCTCCTCTGGACTGCTTCCATCCTGTCTATGTCCTTGCACAGATGAGGTCTCCAAAACTGCACGCAGTACTCCAGATGGGGTCTCACCAACTGTCTGTACAGAGGGATAACCACTTCTCTTTTTCTACTTGTGATGCCCCTTCCTATGCATCCCAGTATCCCCCTGGCTCTCCTTACTGACTTCTCACATTGCTTACCCACCTTTAGGTCATCTGATATGACTACACCCAGATCCCTTTCCGTTATTGTTGTTGTTAGTACCTCCCCTGCTATTGTGTACTCTTCTCCTGGATTTTTATTTCCCAGGTGCATTACTTTGCACTTCTTTGCATTGAATCTAAGATGCCATATGTCTGACCATTCCTCCAACCTTGCCAAGTCCCTTCTCATCCTTTCTACCCCACCTTGGGTATTAACTCTGTTACAGATCTTTGTGTCATCTGCAAAGAGGCATACCTTTCCTTCCAGACCCTCTGCAATGTCACCTATAAAGACGGGGTGCCCGGTGAGATGACCACATCTCGACTACTTTGGGCTCTTTGGCCTTACAGCTCCACATGTACCTGATATTTCTTCCTTTTCACTGATAGGGAAAGTAGGGAACACATTAAAATAGCCATTTGGTCAGTCCTCCGGGAGGTAGCATGCGGTTCGATTTTTCTAGGAGTCTAGGTGATTCATTCCTATTTGGTATGTTGTGACATCTTAATTGCAAGGGGATCCCAGTTGTTGGTTTCCCTTCCTTCTTTTCTGCCAGAGCCACATGCTTCAGAACCGATGTCTTAGAGATCACTACCCATCTACTGTCCAGCTAATAGTATTGTTCTGGTTCTGTACCAATTATCCCTGGTGCCACTTAGTGTGCCCCTTTGTCCTTTTTTGAAAGGTTGGTAGTCAACTTTTATTTTCTTGTTTATTTTCCTAGATCCTTTTCCTATCTCTTTGGACTAGGAAAATCTTTAGCCCTCTCTTATTTTTTCTGCTTTTTGTCTCTCTCCTGGTGAACAGAACTGAGGTTTGTGAGGGGGCCGGCATCGGGTAATGGCTGGCATGCACCACCACGTGCAGGTGCTGAGTCACCGTACCTAGTAGCTAAGGCCGGTCCCCTAGAAAATCTTTGCTCCTGCAGGGTCCTAGTGCCTCTGGTCTAGTCCCATAAGTAGTAATCAGCGGTGAAAATATTCTGGAAGATCAACAGTTACAGTAAGTATATAACTTTCATTTCCTGACTTTGCACCAACTTTGCCAGCGAATTAAATGTTTGCTATATCACTGACAGTGTATTACAGCATGGATATAGTATGGGTACAGCACTTTTAATTCCATCTCCACACTCTCATTGCCATGCCTGGTGCTGCTATGATATACAGCTGTCAATTTTGGAGTGCAGCATACTGAGATTTGTCTCACTGTGAAGAGCCTTACCACACTAGAGTCGCACCCGCAGGCACTACATGCTCACTTAATGTGATGAAGGCTAACATGGCTCCTCCTCTTCAGTTTGATTGTGCTAAGATTTTTCTGGATGGATCATGCCTGAAAAAGACACAATGGACGAAACATCAACATTAACTCTATTTTCTATCTGCAGTGTGCATTTAATTATGAAACATTTTGCTTTATATGTAGCCCATCTGATTCTGGAGCACCCTGTTTTTCTGAATTTATTTAGCAGTGAAACCAGTGTTGTTTAATCAGTATTATACAATGGGATCCGAGAATGGGGCACTGTGATTGGCTGACTGGCACTTCAAGCCATGGTAAATCCTAGCATTACCAACCATAAAAGGTGTCAATCAGTCGCATCACAAAACAAAACTAAAAGTAAATCACTACGACCCCTCCGGAGTTCCAATTCAAAACAAAAAACCTGCCATATTGTTTTCTTGCTAAACTCTGTCCACCTGCAGCCTGCTCGCAACCCCTCTCGAGAACCCCGCTCACACAACAATGGTTTTCATTCTAACATTTTTGTCTGTTAGGAGCTGCTGATCATGCCACTGTTAAAATGATTACACTGAAGCTTTTCCCCCACTAACCCCACTTACACGTACTCATTTTAACAACAGTTCCGACCCAAGCCTGCTCACCGCTGTGTCAGGAGGTGTAAACCCTCACTGAAAATGCCTTTGCAATATCATGCATATTATATGCAGTGTATTGTTCTTCCTGACTAAGGCCATCCACACCATGCAATAATGTGGGTATGATGTCATTGATCTTACCGGTTTCAAACTTCTGTGAATGCGTTTTGATAGTAGCAATGTCTGCTTTATTCCAGATAGACACTGTAGTACCAAACAGACCAGTAAGGGTGACATCTGATGTGTCACGTGTGTTTCTTCTATGACTTTGCAAATCATCTGTTTGAGAACTAGGTTTTCTCCTAAAATTGCCTCTATGCTCGGTGGTGTGTACCCCGGCAATAGGGTCTTGATTGCAAATCTGAAAAGCTGCTAAGCTATCAAGTAACAAAGTACTATAAAATAGCGATGTGTTAGTAGTATGACACATACCAAATTCTTTCATATTCCAGTAAGTTAAGTGAAACAAAACAGGTATATGCATATATTGTAGGTTGTTGATAAGTGTGCCAGGCAAAGCAGCGGCTGTGAGACCACTACAAGGGCCAGGGTGTTGTTTGGGACATTCCAGAAGTTCTTTCTTGGTGGGGGGTATCACAGATAAATACATGGCGGCAAACAATTTCCTGGCAGAATCCTTAGAAAGTGTGTTACAATAAGAAGGATCAATTAAGGCTGTAATGTTATATAAACCTGAATGTCTAAGAGAGGTTTGGTGCAAGGACAAGGTACCATTTGGGGATAATTTTGCATTGGGCCATCCATGGAAAGTTCCCTTGGAGAGTTTGGCCATGGGGAGTATTTGTCCTTGAGACATGGTTTGCCACTCAATTTGTAGGGTAGATTTATCAGGAGCAACAACCGAGGCAGTGAGGTGGGTATCTGAACCTTACTGAACTGTAATCAATTTGTCAGGGACATTGATGGAGGCTCCCTCTGGGGTAGTTGTAGGCAGATCAAGATGAGGAAGGATGTGCTTTACCATGCCTTGGATGCAGGGGATTACTCCTGAGATGGGGAGAAAATGGAACAAGATAGCCATCTTGTCAGTGTATCTGAAAAGGAAAATCAAACATTAGCAAGATTAGTACTATTCCGCCCACTGGGGTTAGGAAAAGTAATTATACTCCTTTATATAGTTTCAGCTGGTTGGCATGTAACCATTTGTCAGTCAATTTGTTGTTCTGCATCAGTCTAATCTGATAGACTGCTGGACTGAGCTTGTTGACAATTGGGTAGGGTCCCTCCCACTTGGAGAAAGAGTGTTGGATGCGCAAATCTGAGAACCATTACCTGATCTCCAACTTGCCAATCCACTTCTTGTGCGTGTTTGTCAAACTGAATTTTGGACTGTTGCTGGGCTTTGCCCATGTAGTTTGCAGCATACAAATAAGTGTGTATTAGGTCTTTTCTCAACTGTTCCACATATTTATCCACAGGAGACATGATCTGCTGTAGAAGTGTGCAGGTCAAACAACAGGTGTTCAGGTAATCTCATACTTCTGCCAGTCATCACCTCAAAGGGTGTCAACTGAGTGGTGGCTGAGGGTGTGCCCCTAATTGCCATAAGGAGTAATGGCATTGGGAATCCCAATCTTTGGGATTGTCCTCTATACATTTGGAAAGCATTTGCTTAATCCATCTGTTGGCCCTCTCTACTTGACCTGATGATTGTGAGTGGTTCGATATGTGGAACTTCTGGTGAACTCCAAGGAGTTCAAGGGCTTCTTTCATCAACTCACCTGTAAAGCTGGTTCCTTTGTCAGAGTCTGCCTTAAGAGGTAGGCCCCACCTGGAGAAAATCTGTTCCACCAGGATTCTGGCAGTGGCTTTTGCAGGGCATGTCTTGGTGGGAAAAGCCTAAACCCACTTAGAGAAAAGATCAGTAACTACAAGGGCGTATTTGTTGTTTCTACTGTATTGGTGAGGGGACCAATAAAATCGATCTGTAAAGCATGCCAAGGGCCAGAATGCCTTTGTGGTATTAATTTGGCATTTCTTTTGGTAGGGATGGGGTTGTTTTGCATACAAACAAGACAGTTGTCTATGTACTGTTTGACATCCTTGGTGATACCAGGCCACCAGGCTGTGGTCTTTATCCTCTGGAGTGTATTTTCCACTCCCTGGTGTCCACCAGTGGGGGTGTCATGCACCTTGTGCAAAAATTCGGGCCTAAGATGACAAGGAACCACCCATAATTTTGTGGTGGTGTCATCTGGTTGGTACCAAATTAACTTGTCATCTGGTGACAAGTGTAACTTACCTTCATGCCTTCTGTATGGGTTATGGGCAGGTAGATTCTTCTCGGTGCCTTTGTCCAAAAATCTAAACACATCCTTGAGTTCAGAGTCAGCATGCTGAGCTTCTGACAAATCTAAGGGGGAGAAGGGTTCAGGTTTCTTTCTGATGGCTGCAATGTGCACGGGCACTCTGGCTTCTGGATGGTCCATCATCCAGATGTCCACCCTCAGGCACCTTCCTTAACAAGGGTGTCAGCTGTGTCATTGAAGGCATGATAGGGGTCATGTATGGAGTGGGCTTTAACCTTGTGTATGTAGAGTTTGTGTGCAAATTTCTGTGCCAGTGAATGAATGTTATTACCAGTTCCTTGTGTTTCACTGGGGTGTCATCAGAAGAAGTAAAGGAGTTTTTCTGCCAGAAAGGGAGAAATTCTGTAAGAGAACAACAAACCCACTTAGAGTCTGTAAAAAATGATGGTATCCCCGGTTCCATGCTGGATGAACTCGAGGACACAGGCCACCGCTTCCATTTCTGCATACTGTGATGATGCTACACTGCAACGTTTGGAGATTTTAACAATGTTACCAAAGGGGTAAACCACAAATATACCCATTCCTGCTATCTGTTCTCCCTGATAATAGGAGGCTGATCCATCTGTGAAAATGTGACACAATGAGGTGTTCTCAAGTAGTTGTGGCATAGCAGGAAGGAAAGGGCCTGCATCTGGTAGATCAGGTGGCTGCAGTTTACAGACATGTGGTTCTCCTTGGAAAAGGAAGCCATGGGCCAGCATGGATGGCATTTTGGTTGGGTGAACCTTGATGTCCCTATCCTGGAGAAGGAGGGACCAGTGTGTCAGTCGAGTGTTAGAGACTGATCCATCCTTTACTCTTTCTGAGAGTAGGAATGTTGTAGGGGTATGGTTTGTACTGATGATAAGAGGGGGAATGCCCAATGATATACAAAAAGTGCTTGACAGCCCAGTAGGCAGCCAGAAGGTTCCTTTCACAAAGGCTATACTTCTGTTCCACTGTGGTCAAGAGCTGTGATGCATATGCAGTGGGTCATAGGGTGCCATGCACCTTCTGGGCCAACACTGCAGACATTGCAATGTCAGAGCTGGCGGATTCCAGATGGAATGGCAGAGCTGGATTGGAGTTGACCAAAGCTGGAGCTGAGGCCATGGCCTGCTTCAGCAACGTCACAGCCCGGGTATGTATGAGGTCCCAAGTCCAGGGAACATCCTTTTTCAGTAATTCATACAGAGGGGTGGCCTTCTGGGCAAAATCACAAATAAAATCTCTGGAATAATTTACCATACCTAGAAATCTTCTAACAATAGCCACACTGGTGGGGAGTGGCAAGTCCTGTAACCCCTGTATCTTCTTCCAGGTAGGGCTTCTGCCTTTGTCTGTTATCCTCAAGCCAAGAAAGAGTACCTCCTTCAGGCACAGCTGTGCTTTTGCTGGGTTACATTTGAGACCTGCCCTCTGAAAGAGAGTCAGCAATTCATCCAAGAGGTCCAGATGTTGCTCCTGTGTGTCCACATACTGCAAGAGGCACTGGGGTGTAGAGAAACCCTCAAGAGCATCCATCATGTGTAGATGGAACAGGGAGGAGCTCTTGTGAACCCCCTGTGGTAAGCAGGTCCATGTGTACTGCCTATCCTCAAAGGTGAAGGCAAACTTATATTGACTCTTTGGGGCCAATGGCAATGACCAGAAACCATTGGAGATGTCCAGGGCACTAAACCATTGTTGGTCAGGGGTGAGTAGTCTTAGCACATCTGGTGCTGATGCCACCGTTGGGGCACAACTAGGGGTAACCTGGTTTAGTCTGCTGTAGTCAATTGTAAGTCTCCATGCACCTGTGTTTTTTTTTTACAGGCCATACAGGGGAATTTGCAGTGGAAACACATGTCCTGATTACACCTTGTCTGAGAAGTGATCTAGTTGTTTCCCTAAGAGAGGGCAAGGCCTCAGATGGAAAGGGATATTGCCTTTGCCTCTCATGGGCTGGGCCTGTCACCTCAATGACAGTATGCAACTTGACACAATTGTGTTTGTTGGTGGCAGATGCATCCAGATGCCTTTGCAAGATGGGAAAAGCTTGTGGTTTTTGAACAAATCTATGTCATCATATTCTTTGTCATTTGCGGCTATTGTTGCAACCACGTGTGAGTCAGGAATCATTACAGTGTGGTACTGTCCCTGAATCTGTATCAACAGCATATTGGCAAGGTCTACCACACAGCTCTGTGGTGCCAAGAAGTCAATTCCAATAATACTAGGGTGATCATGCAGTACCATAAGCTGAAAGGTATGATATGCCTCCAGGTGTCCCAGTGTCACAGGTAGTGGCAGGGAGCAGTATGCACATTGCCTAGTTCCGTCTACACCAGCCATATTGGTCTTCCATCCAGTGGACCAAGGTGATGTGGCTGGGTTGTCGCCATGCAATACAGACACTGCTGCACCTGTATACAGCAATACTTTAAGTAAGCGACCCCAACCTTGGCCTCTGTACAGAGCCTTCTGTTTGTATCCAAGACTAGCTTGTTTACAATATGGACTGGGGCCTGTAATTGTTAATCTATGCTAGTAGAGGCATGGGGATGTTTTTGAAAGAGCATTTGGGCCTGGTTCCTGTGGACCGTTTAACCATGCTGTACTGACACTCTATAGGGAGCCGCTTCTGGGTTCAGGCCTGTAAGGGCCTGAGAGCCTGGGTTTCCGGTATCCCCGTGGCCTGTTGAGGCCTGCCTTCCCGGTTGTACTGCAGCAAGGGCCCAAACTGGGACAGCATCCGCTACGGAGTGTACTTGCCCGCGAAAGTCTTGCAGGCTTCGGTTTTCATCGGCTATTTTCCTTTATGAAGGGCCTGTTCTCTGTTGTTTACCCTTATTATTTTTATGGTGTTTCTTGTTTTTGTGGTAGTTCTGGTTCCTTTCCCAGGATTGTTGCTGTTGGGCCTGCTGGGGTTGTTGGTTGTCTGTAGGGAGGGGCTGTTTCTCTTGGGTCTGCCCTCCACCGTGTAGCGTGTTGTGGCCTCTGGGATGGGTTCCACGGCAGCTACCTTCTTGGAACCGGAGCTTGAATCATGGATGTAGAGTTGATAAACTCTCTCCGCTTTCCGAAGAATGTCGGAAAACTTATCCGTGGTGGGATAGGTGGTTGGCTCTACCATTTTTTGCACTGCAGGAATCATGTTCCGAAGGAACAGGGTTTTGTACTCAATAAGGTCCACATTCGCGGTCTCTCCTGCAAGATTCTTTCCTGCTCAGTAGGCCATGCAAAACCTCTGGTGGAAGATCGCTGGACTTTCCTTCCCATTCTGTTTTACAGGGTGTGCGAGCATCATTCCTACCACACCTGGGTTATGTGCAGTACTGAGCTCAGCTGCCACTTTGTCAAAGGTGGCGTGGCTATCCTGCTGGATAGTATCAGGGAGTTTCACCCATAGGCCAGGATCAATGGTCTGGCGTATGATCTGGATTTAGTAGTCCGCTGCGAGACTAAGCATTTTGCATTTGGAACACACCTTTTCCAAGTGGCAACTGAGGTTGTCGGACAGTCTCATCTGACCAATGCTGTCAGCTATCTGCTGAACAGAGTGGGCCATTTGTAGGGGATTATTGGGACGATCATTCGGAGGTAGATTGTCTTGGGCACCCTGCAAGGCTGCCTGAGCTTCGGCATCAGCCACAGTATGCACCATCTGTTCCTGAGTAGCACTCTCCTGCAGCATCTGTCTGATCTGCATTCAGAGGGTCCGCTTGCTTCTTTCGGGAAGGGTCACAGTGCCTAAGACATTATCACTCATTTGTTCTATCTCTTCCCTATCGTCCACAGAAATAATGGCGATCGGTGGTGCCGTTGGGATTAGGCCTGGGCCTGCTCCCTCCATCATGGGGGTCACCATCTTGGCATCACCCATGATGGTCATCATGCTGTCGATGACGTAGGGATGTGGTGTCGGGGGTGGGGGTCTCACATGTTGTGGATGGTGGGGTGGGGTCACTGGGCCATAGTAGGGGCATGACTGGGCATTGTACTGAGAAATTTCATCATCTGACTTCTCCTCCTCAGATGACGTCGTCAGGATGGGGGCTACCCCGCCCATCGCTTTGACGTGACCAGCCAATATTTCTCACTGATGGCGCAGTTTTGCCATCTTACATTCACATTCATCATGATTAACTTTTGCAACATCCTGATCCACACCCTCCTGTAACTGCTTAGTAACACTCTATACGGAGTGCTCAATTCACGATTGTCCCTAGTAGCTATACCTAAATCATTATGTACCTGGTTTATCTCGTTCTGGAGCTCTCCCAACTCATCACATATCTGATCATTAGTTCTACTGAATATATCATTCATTTGCAATGCCTGCCTCTTCTCCTGTTTCAAACGTTCACAGTTCCACTTCAACATACAAAGTTCCAGCTGGCCCGGTGGCGCTGAGGGTTGAGGCGCTGGTCGCCACACCTCGCGCCATGCTGGCGACCCGTGTTCGGGAACGGGCATGGGTTGCCATGGGTCGGCGGGGAGGAATGGATTGAGCATCCAAGGGACTGCCTCCGCCTCCCGGAGGTGATTGGGCGGCCGGGCTTGCCTGACCCCCAGCGGAGGCTGGGGGTCGACAGCATGTAGCTGCAAGCTTGGGGGCGGGTCGGGCAGACGCTGATTGGGGCATGCACAGGAGTAAAGGCACTCAGTCGCTACGCCATTGCACGCCATGACCCGGGCCGGAGGAAAACAGCGAAAAAGCAGCCTGCAGCACGAAGTTATGTCCCCTGGCGCCATTCCTGGAAGGGCCCCTGGCATAGATCCGTTGGGGTGGGTTGAGTCGCTCCCCACCACACTGCCATGAAGGGTAAGTCACGGGGTGCACAAGGGAGGGGGTCTGATGTCCGGGGATAGCGCTTGGAGGAACAACGGAGGGTGGGGGTAGTAGCCGGAGCGCTGGAGGAGAGAAAATAATACCCCCCAAAAAAAAAACATACAAAGTTCCCGCTCATTTTCCTGAACAGAATGATGCAAAAGTGAATCCTTTTCATTTCGCAGAGTTTGGAGTGCAGACTCCAAATCCTGCTCTTGTTTCAAGCATTACGTTTCCTGCAGTCCCATCTCCTGCTTGAGAGATGAGACTTGCAGGTCAAGGGTTCGAAACCTCGCTTCGGAGGCTTCCAGAGCAGCATAGAGAGCCATAACCAACAGCCCTTTAGCTTCATGCTTTCTGGCTGTTTGTCTCATCTCTGAGTACTGTGTTGAAATCCCCAGGACAGGGTTGTCGGATTGACCTGCGTCCAGCGCAAAGTCAGCCCAGCCTCAATGGGATAAAGGAAGTTCGAGACATTGAGTCTCAAGTCTGCGTAGATATTTGATGCAGTAGCCATTTAGTGGGAGGGAACGTAAAATCAAACTGTGAAAAGGTGCCGTGCTGTGTATCGATCCACAACAGGTGCTCTAAGTGACGGGAGGGCTACTGTGCACTCATAAGCTTGCAACTCAAAACTGCCATGGGGTGAGGTGAGTCGGCATCAACCACACCCAGTAAGCAGCCAGACTGTGCAAGGAGTTACGAAGTGGGTGAAAAATGGGAGAGGTGATGCGGGTGTGCACACCTTCTGTCCCCGTTGGGAAGGGAAAGTAGTAGCAATGAGTGAAAACTTTACAAACACCAAATATTGCCTGCACCCGGTCGCCAATTGTCAGGAGGTCTAAACCCTCACTCTCAGGTTCTTGGCAATAATGGGAATGCAAGAAATAACAAACAAGTTGCATAAGAGTAATAAATCTTGTTTATTACTACCAAAAGGAAAATCACAGTTGCCCTAAGCAGTTCTTACCATTAGGAACTGGGAGCCAATGCTATGCGTTCCCTATACCTCAAGGAGTGTAGAAATCTCAGGGGTCTCCGAGGTAGAAGATGTACGTAATGTCTTTACATTATATACCTAAGATAGTTACCATAGTTACTGTAAGATAGAAACATTTCTAGTTAGAGAAATGAGCCCTATTGGCTAAGTTAGAGGTGGCTCCACAGTCTTAGATAACATTATACAATCTTGTTATAGTCATCACTTTGTGAAAACAAAGAAAGTACAGTTTGTGTACATAGCCATGTAATAATACTGATCATCAGAAGATGGCAATGCAGACTCATATATCATAATGCTACAAGGACACAGGCATCCTAACATCTTGTAAACAAGAAATACATGTGCATATTAGAAAGTAAAGTGTGTAGCAATCATGTGCATACATATCCTGACATCTACTCTTATACGGTAGATGTCCTTAGCCCTAAATGTTAGTATAACTTGTACATAAATGCTAGCTGTCTGCGGTGTACCTCTGGGGTATCAATTAGGGTGCAGGGACCTCAGCAGTGTCAGTGGCTCAGTTGGTAGCACACTCGCCTCTGAGGCCGGGAGATCAGAGGGCTGTGGGTTCAGTTCCCACATCTGGCACTTGGTTAATATCCCAGTACTGACACTGTAATGCATCATGAGAGGGTGCTGCACTTCTGAGGTGCCGCTCTTCTCGATGAGACATTAAACTGAGGTCCCATCTGCCTGGATTGGTGGTAGTTCAGGTGGATGTTAAAGATCCCATGGCACTTATCGAAAAGAGTAGGAATTTCCCCAGTGTCCTGGCCAAATTTCCCTCATTCACTAAAGATACCACCAACAGCTTAATCTGCTTCAAGGTCAGTTGGCATTCATCTGTATCCCCCTACCCCGGGTCATGCCTGAAAATAGGCAGGATTTGTCTAGTGCACTTACCCGGTAAACAAAAACTAAACTAAAAAAATGTAACAGCTCGCACCACAATCAGTGTACTCTGCGCCCAACAGACTCACTCTCCACTCACACTTTGCAACACACTCACTCCCTCACAGAACAAGCACACATCTCGTGTGTTCATTTCTGTCTAAAAAATGAATAAATAAAAAATCTGTAAGCATATATATGTGTGTCTGAATTGGGGCACATCATCTACAACAATATTCTACCTAGCAACAGGGCACAGAGCAAGGATATGGCCACACAAAATCACTTTTTTAATTTTTTTAACTACCAATTATATAATCACAATAATCCACTCTAGGATGTGGAGGTGGGTTATGGTGAGATTTATCCACTTCAGGTGTGGTGTAGCCACGAGGCCACAAATCCCACCACAACCCACACCTGGTCGTGGATTATTATTTAGTTATAAAACAGTGGCTAGAAACTGAGCATTCTGATTGGCTGACAGCATTCTATAAGGGTTATTGTCTGAAAAGTTTTCTGTACAAATAGAGCCATTAGAATTTTAATCATAAAAATATTCATTTTAACAATAAAAATAAACAGTTTAGTTTTATAATAGGATTAAGGCATTCCAGAGGTTAGGTAATATTTTTTTAATCTAAATTTAGGGGCATGAGGTACTTGGCTTTGCCTCCTACCTCATGATTTTGCTAGAGTTAGATTAGCGGAAGGTAACACAATACTTGGTTGTGCCTTAATGCTTAAGTAGTGGTGATTTGGGGGTTCTGATGTTGCGTACTGGATTACTGTATATCCAGATAGAAAATTCAGTGCGGGTTATGGCTAAAAGTTTACTGGTTTGTGAACCAAACTACCCTTTTCCCTGAGGTCATTTAAATGGACATCAGATGAGAACACAATATACTCTGCTCTTTGCTAGCAGAGCTCACTTGGAGGGGATCTTAGCTGCTGAACTCTGTCTTCTTGGTGGCCTTCAGGTCAGATTCCTCCTTTCATCTGCTTTTCACATATGGTGACCAGCTTTGCACCTGCCATCAATTGACAGCTCTGAAGAGCAGATTTTTCTGAACATGTAGAGGGAGTCATGGGTAATCATATGTGTCTAATTAATAAAGGGAAGGAATCATGGATAATGGTATGTACTTGCTGTTCTAGAGAGGGAATCATGGGTAACGTTATGCTTCTTATTCCTGTCGAGAGATCATTATGGATAATGGTATCAGCTGAGTTCCTTCAGGGATGGAAGAATGTTTAACGTTGTGTGTTATGTTCTTGTCAAGAAGGAATTATGGATACTGGTGCCTGCCTTGTTCCTGTAGAGAGGGTATTATAGGTAGTGGTATGTGTCTTGTTCCTGGAGTGAGGGGAATCATGGGTAATTATATGTGTCTTGTTCCTGTGGAGAGGGAATCATAGGTAATGGGTTGTGCTATGTTCCTGTGTGGAGGAACTCATGGATAATTATGTGTCTTGTTCCTGCAGAGGCGGAATGATGAGTATTGGTATGTACCTTGTTTCTGTTGATCGGGAACATAGGTAACGGTTTGTACTATGTTCCTACGGGGGGGGGGGAATCATGGGTAGTGGTATCTGCCTTGTAGAGAGGGAATCATGAATAATGCTATGTGCCTTGTAGCTGCAAAGAGGGAATCAAGGTAACTGTATGTGTTTTGTTTCTGTAGAGAGGGAATCATTGGTAATAGCATGTACCATGTTCTCCTGCGAGGGAATCATGGGTAATGTTATGTTCTTTCTTTCTGTAGAGATTGAGTTATGGGTAATGTTATGTGCCTTTCTCCTGTAGAGAGCGAATTATGCGTAATAGCATGTGCCAGGTTCTACAGGGAGTAAATCATGGGTAATGGGATGTGCCTTGTTTCTGCAGATAGGAACTGTGGATAATGGTATAGGCCATGTTCTACAGGGAGTAAATCATGAGTAATGGGATGTGCCTTGTTTCTGCAGATAGGAACTGTGGATAATGGTATAGGCCATGTTCTAAAGGGAGGAAATCATGAATAATGATATGTGTCTTGTTCCTTTAGAGGGGGAATCAAAGGGAATGGGTATGTGCCGTGTTCTTGTAGGGAGAGTATTATGGGTAATTTAATGTGCCTTGTTCACGTAGAGGGACTCATGGATAATGGTATGTGCTGTTTTCCTGCAGAGCCTGACTGACTGGACAGTATGTCTGGCATCATCGGTGCGAGGCAGTAAGGTATAGTGGTTAAGAGCACTGAGCTGCAAACCTGGAGAACTGGGTTTGAATCCTACAGCCGCCACTTGCATATTGTGTGAACACGAGCAAGTCACTTAACTTCCCTGTGCTCCAAGGACACACCTGGAAACAAGCTTCCACCTAGTGTGTCTTTCCTGCCCCAAAATTGTAAAATAAATAAAAAATATTTTTAAAAAACTCAACGATGCCGGATGCTTTACCTCCTATCCCTCCAGGTCCCATGTCCTGCTCATACAGTCTGATGACAGGATTAGTAAAAGGGAACCATCAAAGAGGCAACAAGCCTTTGTGTGAAGCAAATAAATCAAAATGAAAGAAAAAGCCACTGTGGTTCTCAAAAGAGGTGGCGGGGAAGGTTAGGGAGAAATAGGTAGCATTTAGGAAATATAAGGAAACACAGAAGGAGCAGAACAGAGAACTGTACCAGTTAAGGCAGAAGGAAGCAGGGCGGGAAGTCAGAATAGAAAAGGCCCAAACTGAGGAAAAGATAGCCAACTCAGTTAAGAAGAGGGATAAAACCTTTTATAGGTACGTCAAGGAGCATAGAAAGACAAAGGAAGGGATAGTGAGGCTGAATAGAATGGACGGTGGGTGGGCAGAGAGGGACAGTGAAAAAGCAGGGATACTGAGCAAATACTTCTGCTCAGTATTCACAAAAGAGGAGGAGGGGGAGGTACCTAATCCAATTAACAGAAGCAGTCTGGATAGGGGGGTTGATCCCAGTCCTTTCACAGAAGAAAGGGTTCTGAAAGAACTCCTGAAACTGAAGTTGGACAAAGTAATGGGGTCTGACGGGATTTACCCCAGAATTCTAAAAGAATTAAAGGGAGAACTAGTGACACCATTGACTACCCTTTTTAACAAATCATGGGAGGATGGTGTGGTACCTGAGAACTGGAGGAAGGTGGATGTGATTCCATTTCACAAAAGTGGGAGCAAGACAGGGGCAGAGCCCGGCCCGGTGGCGCTGAGGGTTGAGGCGCTGGACGCCATACCTCTTGTCACACCTGTGACCCGAGTTCAGGAGCAAGCTCAGGTGCCGGCAGGGGAGGGACTGGATTGAGCGCTTGGGCTGCTCTCTTGTCCTAGGGAGGGCATTGGGGAGCTCGGCGCTCGGAGGCCCCTGGTGGAGATCGGGGCGCAGCAGTGGGCCAGACTGCCGCGTAATGGCATGCCTCGCTGGCAGGGTTGCCATGTGCCAAAAAGTGCCGGGGGTGCACACGTGGGGGAGGCAGAACAGAATACAGGAAAATCACGGCTCATGGGGCAGGCGACGGCACCGTTCCCCCATGCCCTCCACCGGGTTCCTCCTCGGATGGCCTTCCAAGATCTTCCCTCCAGGGCCCACCTGCAGCCAGAGTCTGCCTTGTTGAGGAGCCCAAGAGGCGTAGGGCTACCCTCCCCAAGACGGTGATACCGGGGGTGTCGACTGCAGGGGGGGGAGAGGAGGTACAGTCCGAGGGAACCTCTGGCGGGCGGGACAAGGACCGGATGCCTGAGAGAGGTCCTCACGAGCAGCGACCGGAGCGAAAGAAACTCGAGAAAAAAAAAGAAAGACGGGGCAGGAAACTATAGACCTGTCAGTTTGACCTCTGTGGTAGGGAAAGTGATGGAATCACTTCTGAAGGAAAGAATTGTTGAGTACCTAGAGGCCAGTGGGGCACAGGACCAAAGGCAGCATGGGTTCACAGCGGGAAGGTCATGTCAAATGAATCTAATTGATTTCTTTGACTGGGTGACCAAAGTAGTAGACCAGGGAGGGGCTGTGGACATGGCCTACCTAGTCTTTAGCAAGGCATTTGACATAGTCCCACACAAAAGATTAATAAAGAATTAACCAGCCTGGGAGAGGGTCCCAGGGTGGTAGCTTGGGTAAAACATTGGCTGGACAGCAGGACACAGAAGGTAATTGTAAACGGAGTCCACTCTGAAGAAAGGGGGGTTAATAGTGGGGTACCGCAGGGTTCAGTACTAGGTGCAGTCCTTTTTAATGTCTTTATAAGTGACATTGCAGAGGGACTGGAAGGAGAAGTATGCCTCTTTGCAGATGACACAAAGATCTGCAACAGGGTTGATACACAGGAGTGTGTGGAAAGGATGAGAAGGGTCTTAGCTAGGTTGGAGGAATGGTCAGAAGTATGGCAGCTTGGATTCAGTGCAAAGAAGTGCAAAATAATGTACCTGGGAAACAAAAACCCAGGGGAAGATTACACAATGGGGGGGGGTAGTAACAACAACAGAAATGGAAAGGGACCTGGGGGTAATCATATCAGATGACCATAAGGTTGGCAAGCAATGTGAGAAGGCAGTAGGGTGGGCTGGGAGGATACTGGGATGTATAGGGAGAGGCATCACCAGCAGAAAACAGGAAGTTGTTATCCCTCTGTACAGACAGTTGGTGAGACCCCATCTGGAGTACTGCGTCCAGTTCTGGAGACCCCATCTCCGCAAGGACATAAACAGGATGGAGGCAGTCCAGAGGAGGGCGACTAAAATGGTGCAGGGTCTGCAAGAGAACCCATACGAGGAGAGACTAAAGGAGCTTAATAAGTATACCCTTGAGGAAAGGAGGGAGAGGGCGGACATAATAGAAACTTTAAAGTACCTCAGTAGAATCAACAAAGTCCAAGAGGGTAGCATCTTTCAGAAAAAGAGATGTGCAAGAACAAGGGGACACAATTTGAAGATAGAGGTGGGACGGTTCAGGGGCAATGTGAGGAAGTATTTTTTCACAGAGAGGGTAGTGGATGCATGGAACAGCCTTCCTGAGGAGGTTGTAGTGTCTAAAACTGTGGGAGAATTCAAGAATGCATGGGACAGACATAAGGCAATTCTTGTGGGGTGTAGGAAGAAATAGTCTGTTAGTTAACTAGGATCTGCAGCTTATCCTGTAGGTAGGGAAATGGGCAGACTAGGTGGGCCAAGCGGTCCTTATCTGCCATCAAAGTCTATGTTTTTATGTTTCTGTGGAGCAGATGAATTGTGGGAAGGGTGAAGACTGAGTTAGCCTGGAGTTTGAAGACTGTTGTCTCCCCCAGTGAAGGATCGGGGTCAGGTGTGGAGACCCCACTACCAAATACCCATATTCTGGGGACTAAGAGGGGTCAGGATAGGGAGGAGGGTATTTTCTAACAAGTGTTGACTTTTGGCAAAGTGCCAGAAACTGTTATTTTGTTTAGGCTTGCATCATCTCATGTGGTCATTCATACTCTTTTGTGAAGTTTTTAAATATTATTTTGACATTTAGTATGTGTAAATCGGCTCTGAGTAGTGAGATGGCAAGCAGAATGTAGTGCCGGTTAAAGCATTTCCTAGTGAGCTTACCCCCAACACATGCACACACACATACACATACACACACACACACACACGCTCGCACACATGCACAGACTTGCTTTTTACTGGGTTTGAGGCTTTTGATTACATATGTGTTTGAAAAAAAAACACAAATTGGAAAATACCTTTTGTATCATTTATGCCTCCCACCTATTGTGTTTCTTTCTGAACAGCATTTACATTACTTTACCTCTTTCCACTCCCTACAGCATTGAAAAGACTTGAAATATATATGGTGCATGGAAGCTGAAGCAACTGTAGCTCTCCATCCTTACAGGATTCAGCTTAAGTTGATTCTGAAAATTCTTGGTGAATGCTGTAATTAGGGTCTGCTTTTACCCATGCCAGGCTTCACCCCTTTCTAGAAGCTGAAAGCAGCAAAATTGTGGTGTATTCCAGTGTTGTCTCAAGTTGTGAACTGCAGTTGGCCAGATCAGACACCTGCAGTTGGTGCAGAATGCTACAGGTAGTCTCCTCTCAGGCCATATCTCATTCTTGTGGATTTCAATAAGCAAAAAGGCCAGATATGCGCTAGTCAGTTCACCCCTCCACAATTACACACACACACACACACACACACACTCATATACGGATTGGCATGCCCATGAAGATTTTGAAGCATTTTATTGTATGTGTGTTTACAGGAACCACACAGATCGGAAGAGTATCTGGTTTTTCTTCTGTGCAGATTTTGATTAATACATTTAGTGCCTGTGAGTCAGCTGTGGTGAGGTCTAAGTAGTGACTTGTTAAACAGAATGTTGTACCAGTTGAAACATTTCCTAGTAAGTTTACTCCCCCCCCCCACCACCACCAACAGGCACATGGAGGCACATATCTCTGATGCTTTCTGCTGGGTCTGAGGCTTTATATGTTTACAGAACCCATGCAAACTGGAAAGTATCTACCGTCTGTTATCACTTTATGTGTCTGGCATGTTGTTTTTCTTTCTGATTAATGTTTAAATTACTTCACCTCTTTCCACTCACTGCAGCAGTAAAAAAACTTCAAATATAGTGTGACTGCTCCTAAGAAGCTGAATCAGCAGTAGCTGCCCATCCTTCGCAATTCGGCTTTAGATAACTCTGGAATCCCAGGTGTCTGCTGCAGTTAGGGACTGCTGTTACCATTGCCAAATTTCTCCTCTTTCCTGAAGCTGAAGATGTATAAGAGTGCTGCAGCCCTATAGTTTCTCTAGAAGTGTAGTGCACTTGATCAGATAGGAGAACTGCAGCTAATGCAGAGTACTGCAGCATATGTCCTCAGTCTGGCACTCTGCATCTTGCACTTGCAGATTTCTGTAAGAAAAAAAGTTTAGACATTTATTAGTCATCTTTTTTTTAATAGAAGTGTTTATCCTCCTTGGCCACTGCGAGGGGAAGGCTCCCTTCTGCTGACTTTATCACCTCTCTGCACCATACGTAGTCTGCGTGGGAAATCACCCTGTGGCTCGGGCTCCCGTGGATTGCCCCTTTGTGGTGGGGTTACGAGGGGGAGGCCTGTCCTCCCTTCGACGCCTGAAATTCAGTCATTCACCACAGGTTGCCCTGGTGACCAGGCAGGTGGTTGTGCAGTGAGCAGACATCACGCACCCATGCTGTGCTGACCATTTTTCCTCCTGGTTTTTCATTTTTCCTCCTGTTTTTTTCTCCTTTCCATTCCCAGGCACGACTTTCTCAAGGAGTGTATGTGCGTTTTGGCGCACATGTCCCGAGATTGTGACTCATTCCCCCCTCCCACTGACTGACGTCTGCCTCCTGTTACTGTTGTAGGCATACCACCAGGCCTCCACCTGGTGTCAGCCAAGAGCTGGTACAGTCAACCTCCATGATCCGGGAAAGGAGAACTGCCTGGCTGCTGCTCAGTCCTCTCCCAGCCCTCCCCCCCAACTGACCCCCAGCAATTCTCAAACCTAGGTCGCTGGCGTAGCAGGGGGCAAGGTGCTTGGCACCTCAGCCCTACACACCATTGGGCCATTTACTAGTCATCTTACACACACACACACACACACACACACACACACACACACACACACACTCGCCACACGCACACACTCACACACACACACACACACACACACTCACACACACACACACACACACACCACACACACGCACACACACACACACACACACACACACACACACTCACACCACACACACACACACACACTCACACACTCGCACACACACACACCACACCACACACACACACACACACACACACACTCACACTCACACACACGCACGCACGCACACACACACACTCACACACACACACACACACACGCACGATGTTTTGTGCTGGGCTTTAGGCTTTTGATTGTATGTGTGCTTACAGAAATGAAACACATTGGAAAGTATCTACCTTCTTGTATCTTTTATGCATTCTACATATTATTCTTATTTCTAATCAGCATTTAAATTACTTCGCCTCTTTCGACTCACTATCAATAAAAATTAAAAATAAAAATCTACGTTAATGTGTCATGACTTTGCTTTTCAAATTTCAGCGTTCATATCTTAGAATGTCCATTTTCACTTACAACAAACTTTGCCCACTTCAGCACAAAGCCTACTTTCAGAATCCCTATTTCTCTCCACTTGCTCCAGAAATGCCTGACTCGTGCATGCATGAGTTTACAGGAAGTTCAATGCGATTTTGTGATCATGAACACGTTGGGGCATCGCGTTGCAGAAATGCACTGTGAATAAGGTTGGGTCACACTTAATTATTATTTTATAAAAATAACCCTAAACATGTAAGTTTCAGGCAGATCGGGCCCCTGTAGATGCCTTCATTAGGGATAGAGAAGGCAATAGGCACCCTGGTCTCAAGAGTAAAAATAAATAACAGAAAGCTGACAGTGTCCATTTAAACTTACACAGGAGATTGATGAGGGAGCGGAAGGTGTGAAATGACCGGGGTGGGCTGGAGGGATATTATACACCCATACTTGTAGTATGCTTTTTCTCCACACTAATTTACTACACACACATGGGCTGTTATGCACCAATGGGCAGGTAATATGCACCGGAGGCACATTACCTGCCCATGGAGCTCCGCACCTGTGGACAGGTGCACACTGGTGGCATTCATGACCGCTGGCCACCTGTCCGTGGCCCTGACCCCCCAACGTGCAGGTCCACACAGGGTGCGGGTAGAGTCGTGGACCCAGTCGGGCATCCAATCAGATGCCTGGCATGGGTCCAACAGTGGATCACTTATGCGGTGGGGTGTGTATTGGTAGCGCACCCTGTGGATGTCCGACGGCTGGCAGAAAGGAGGAGAGCAATGTCGCCGGCCCTCTGATGGCACCAAAGCGGTGCAGAGGGACAGGGGGTATGTCAGGTGGTGGACGGGTGGTGGGGAGCAGAACTGCCGGTAGCAGGGGGGTGGACATGCGGTGCCATTGGGGGGGCAGCATCCATGTGCCGGTGCCCCTGTGAGGGGTTTGGTTGGGGGGGTGGCCACACATATACACTGCTGTGTGCTTGGGTGGGTGGGTGGAACCAGGTGGCTGTTTGCTGTAGCCCCGGAGGATCGGTGGGCTGTTCACCCTGCCTTGCGGCGTGTCCGGGGGTGTGCATGGGACCCATAGGGGGTTTAAGACAGGGTTCTCCTTGGTGTACCCTGCGCCCCCCCATGTACCCCCATGGCCAACACTACGCGCCTTTGTGCATGGAGCATGGTGCTGGCATGCCCCCCACGCAGTGCAGACCATGGACCTGGGGAATCAGGCACGTCCTGTCTGCATGTCACCCCTCCTTGTGCATCCTGCGCAGGGGGGGTGCAATGCTTGAGGAGTGACTACGCGCCCCCAGATATGTGCGTGTAGCCACTCCGCTCGTTTGGTGCATAGGGCCCATACTGAGTAAACAGCAGTAGTGAGATTCAACTCAGGATCTCCAGGTTTACAGCTATGAGTTCTAACAAGTAGACCAAATTATCTTCCTAACAAGGACTCATGGGTAAAGGGACCATTTCTTTTACACATTCCAGTTCTGTAAAAAGATGACCTCATTCTACTCAGCATTTGGCAGTGACATGTGGCTGTTTTCATGCTGTAGAGCTAAGTTAGATTCAAACAGAAACTGATTATGGCAGACGCTCATGGAAGCAGTTAGCAACAGGGTTGCTTTGAATTGGAAAGGGTTAAGAACTGTGGCTTGGGGCGGAACTTATGTGGTCTTACTGTTTGATCCCTAGAGAGAATCACTGTGGTGGACCTGTTGTCAAGACTCCACTTCTGAGGTTGGCTTGAAGCGGACATTTACGCCTGAGTGTCTGCGACTTGGGAGGGTTCCCTGTCTCTTACAGTGTCTTATGCTGCCTCTCCCAATTGCAGTGTTGGTCAACCACTTGCAAAGGAAACAACATAGTCTAGTGACTAAAATATATGCTTGGGAAGCAGGAGATCCAAGTTCAGATCCCATCACAGACACTTATGCACTGTGTGACCCTGAGCAATTTGCTTAACCCTCAGCACTTAAGCTGTAACAATTAGTAAAAGATGAACCTTCTGAAATTTAGATATTAAACAACTGAGCTGGAATATCCTAGGTTAATACATATAAAAAGAAAGCAAAGGAGCCAACCTGCCGGCACAGCAGAAAGGCGTCCATCTATGGCACCGACATCCCTGGATCAGGGATGGACTCGGGAGTCGGAGGGTCAACCGGTAGGGGGAGAAGGATTGATCATCCCAGGGACTGCTCTCCCTCTCCAGGGGGAGGGGGGAAGAGTGTCTGGCGCTATCTGGACTTCTGGCGGAGGCTGGAGGTACCGCCATGGCCACCGCCACATGTTGGGGGGGCGGGGCAGACACTGGCATCATTGCACGTCCCCGCCCCTGGGGAAAAACAACAAAAACAATGCCAGCCACTATTGACGACTCCCGCTGTAGGCAAAAGGTCCACCTGGTCGGGTCCCGCTCCTGTGGCCCTGCCCTGGGGGGCAAACCATGGCTTAGAGAGACCGTGTTTCCTGGGGAGAGGGCACCCTTCTGGCAGCTCTGCCCAGGAGGGTAAGCCTGGGGATGGGGGGGTGGTGAGCAGAGCAGGGGGACCGCAACCTCTGGTTAGGAGGAATAAGTGAGATTAAAAAAAGAAAGAAAGAAAGCAAAGGCAGTGTAATCTTGTGGGTAGAGCATCAGACTGTGAAACACTAGATCTCAGGTTCAAATCCCTCCACAGCTATTGACTCCTTGTGTGACCCTGAGCAAGGTTACCGTTTGACCTCCCTGCAGTTCACACGCTCCCAGCTATAAAAGTGTATAGAAGCTGGAATTCCCCCACTGTAAGCAGAATGGTTAATCTTACTTGGGCTTAGCTGATAAATTGTAAACTGAATTAAAATTAAGTTTCCCTGTTCATCTCCTGTGAGGCTGTCTTGCTGCTACCATACTGAGTCCTGTGCTGATAGAGCAAGCAGTTACACACCTAGTTGCTGTCAGATCCTAGTATTGGGGGGCAGGGTCACTCAACACTCTCAGATTTAATTCCATAAGAAAAACTCACTGAACAATGTTATTGTTTCTATTGGCAAATTAGGTCCTTTGAAGGTCAGTTGAGTTGCTTAGCTCCTCCTGATGGTATTGGGAGAGCTCTGGACCAGGTCAGATTGCTTCAATAGCCCTAAAACCCAATCAAAACCAGCATGTTCACCCACAAACACACACAGAGCAGAGCTCGCCATGCAGGAGGTCTGGATTCTGCTGCAGACTGCAACTGTAAAGGGTCAGCAGGAAGTGAATCCTGCAGCATCCAGCAAGACGTTGTTAGCAAAGGGAGCCCTGCACTCACTTTAGATCTAGAAAACGAGGTAGTCCTGCGCTTTTCCCCAGCATCCCCCTAGAGATCCAGGAAGTGAGATGTAGCAGGAGCATGCAGAGAGGTGCCGTGCAGCAGTGGGCAGGAGCGTGCAGAGAGGTGCCGTGCAGCAGTGGGCAGGAGCGTACAGAGAGCTGCCGTGCAGCAGTGGGCAGGAGCGTGCAGAGAGCTGCCATGCAGCAGTGGGTAGAGTTGGAAGGAATGTCGATATTCATGTCTGTGGTCATCGGGGGTTGGGGATGGCACTGAAATGGCAGGAAATGAGGCATAGAAACATAGATTTTGATGGCAGATAAGGACTGCCTGGCCCACCTAGTCTGCCCATTTCCCTACCTGCTTAAACTCCAGATCCTAAATGATCGGCAACTTATCCTCTCTTTTTCTATCACTAGGATTGCCTTCTGTCTATCCCATGCATTCTTGAACTCACCAATCGTTTTAGCCTCTACAACCTCCAATGGGAGGCTGTTACATGCATCCACCGCCATTTCTGTGAAAAAACTTCCTCACGTTACCCCTGAGTCTCCCCCCCCCCAGCCTCATATTGTGCCCCCTTGTTCTTGCACATCTCTTTTTTGAAAGATGCTACCCTCCTGGACCTTGTTGATTCCCCTGAGGTACTTGAATGTCTCTATCACACACCCCCCTCTCCTTCCTTTCCTCCAGGGTATACATATTGAGGTCTTTCATTCTTTCCTCATATGTTTTCTGGTGCATTCCTTTCACCATTTTTGTTGCCCTTCTCTGGACCGCCTCCATTCTGTCAATGTCCTTTCGGAGATGCGGTCTCTAGAACTGAACATAGTATTCCAGATGTGGCCCTGACCAATTGTCACATTGGGGAAGTAGTCTAGGACAGTTTGAACTGTGATCCCTGAGCTGTCTTTGGTCCTGGGGATAAACACACTACTTCAGTCTTCAGTGATGACAGCGTGTCACCTTTCACCATCACTAAAACAAAAATCATTGCAGTAGGGAGAAGTCTGTATTGTACCTGCCCAACACAGAACTGTACCTGTTCTGTGGATAAGCAGAAAGCTTTGGTCTCCAGTGCTGTCAGTCCCTCACAAATCCAAAGCTTGTGTTTTCTGAACATAAATCCCAATCCCATGAACTCTCACCAGACAGTGATTGGTTTGCAAAAATACAAAGTCAGGCACACTGTTGCTAAGTGGAAGTTTTTATTGGGCTAATAGCTTGAAAATGTGAAAAACGGTAGAAATCAACAGTTTCTCTCATACAAAGTCAGGTGCCCGGCACTTCACTTACCAGGGGTTCATCAGGGGACTGTGGGCTAATCATCTATGGCTCTGTGACTGATACCGCCCTCCAGTGTATCTCCACTGCTCTCAACAAACCATGTTGTCTCATCTCAGGAGCCCACCATCTCACCCACACGTGTGACAGCCATGTCCTAACCAGCTGGCTACAGCTTAAAAATGGCATCAAATACCAAACATGCCCGATGGCCAAGAAAATAACCTTAGGCCTCTTGTCACCTGGAGTACAAGATCTTCTAAGCCCCCCTGTAATCCACTCCGCACCCGAGGTTCTGAATCTCAGCTCCTGCAGGTCCCTCATCACCGAACCACCAGGGGCAAAGATCATTCAGCTACAGGCCCCCCTCTGGATGAATGCTTTCAACAGTGACATCTGCTCTGAATCTAAGCTGGGCCCATTCAAATCCAAGCTTCGGCCACTACTCTCTACAGCTAGCACCTGTGACTGTCTCTCTTAACCATGTTTTCCCAAACCTTGACCTTAGCCCTCGACCTCTTTCATAGTAACTTAGCACTCTTGCCTCCTACCCCTCCCATCTGCATCCCCCCACCCCCCTCTCCACCCTTCCTCCCTCCTCCCCGTGCTTCACCTCTCCTCATGTCCTCCACTCCCACCCCCTCTCTTACTCTTTCCAGTCCACCCTCCCACATCCCTTCCTACACCCTGTGCCCTGTTTGTCTTGACAAAGCCTGCTGGCCGATATCAATGTTTTGTATGCATTTTCCTGTGCCTGAAACTGATTACCATAATGTGTCTCTGTTGTTTCACGTTGACTGTCCATTATGAGTTTTGTACCTCCTATTTACACTTTATTGTACCATACTTTACTGTCCTGTTTAATCTGTTGTCCTTTCTGCTGACGTGGAACCTTTGTAAAAGAGCTCTTAGCTCAAAGGTATATGTAATCCGAGACTTAAATAAAATAAAGGGGGTGAGTAACAGGAGCTGAGACGCCTCTTATAAAGCTTTACATTTTGGAGCTATTCATCCAATAAAAAGCCTACACTATACTTATCTACTCTACACCTTCCTGGTGAATAAACAGAGGCCTTTGATCTACCGAGCTGTCAGATCCTCACCTTTCACCAGTAGAAGAAGAAACAGAAGAAGAAAAATGTGCATTTATATAGTCGTTTCCATACACATTGTATTCCAAAACACCTTACAAGCAATGCTAGACTGGTAGTGAAATGACTGAACATGTAGTGGCAGCCATTTCGCACGTCAACACCCACACACAGTTTGGTCAGTTGCATGAACTGGTCTTATGGGAAGGGGAATGTTGACCAGGACATTGGGGAAAGTCCCCTACTCTTGCAAAAAGTGCTATAGATTCTTTTACTTCCACCTGGACACCTATCAAGACAGCATCAGCGATGGTTAGAAGGAACCTCAGTTTAACATCTCATCTGAAGGATGGCACACCCCAACAGCACAGCACACCCCTAGTACTGCACATGGGTGCCAGTGATGGTAGATATTAGCTCAATCCCAGTGTGGGACTAGAACCAATGACCTTCTGACCCAGAGGCGGATGTGCTGAAAACAGCCATGCCGAGTACTAAATCCATTACACCTTGGGGAAGCCTGCACTGTAGCTTCTCCATCCTGTATCTGACCTTTCAGTAAACAAGGGACTTTATTCTCCAGTGCAGACAGTCCCTCGTCGTTTTTATCAGCACTACATTTATCAGTGTGGGAAGCATTCACTGTACCTGACCACACTAACCCTGTCCACATTAGCACATTTTACCAAGTTTTAAACCGTTTTAACTCTGTAAAGCCGTGCTAGAAACCGTGTTTAAAAACTGTGCTAAAACCCTGATCGGAGCAGGGCTTTAGCATGGTCTCAAGCCAACTTGGTTACCTTAAACAGTGTTAACAGCAGTATGGATGCACATTGTGCTGTAACACAGTTGAAGTCAATCACCAGGAAACTTAGGTGGCTTTTTACTTATGACACAACCAAAAAATGGAGAAGTTACTCGCATCTTGGAGCTCACATTGAGCTCCCGAACATAACCGTGTCATTTTCCGCTGGATCTGGTACTGCGCTCAGTGACAAGTATCCCGGCATGCATTGCGGCACCCATAATGTTTTCCGGTATTGCTGCACTCATGCCTAGGAAATGGAGCTGGCAAAGAAGGTGTTGGAGCATAGTGTGGACGCTCAGACAAACCAAACCTAAGCACGTTAATTAAAATGTTTTTAAAAACGTTTGTAAGAATTTATGTAGTGTGGCGTGGACAGGGCCACTGTGTCTGAGTGTCTGACCCCGAGGATAAACTGAGGACTTCAGTCACCAGTGCTGTCAGTCTCTCACCTTTCACCAGCACCATAAAGTCATTACAGTGTGGCGTTGCCAGCACTGTACTTGACCCTATGGATAAACAGAGGGTTTCAGTCTCCATTGTCAGTCCCTCATCTTTCACCAGCACTAAACCTACCACAGTGTGGGGAAGTCAGCACTGTACCTGCCTGCACTGTGTCTGACCCTGTGGATAAATAGAAACATTCAGTTTCCAGTGCTGTCAGTCCCTCACCTTCACAAGCACTAAAAAATCATTGCAGTGTCGGGATGCCTACACTGTACCTGCCCTGCACTGCAGTGCCTTCAATAGATAAACTGAGGGCTTTATTCTCCATTGGTGACAGACACTCATGTTTGACCAGCATTAAATCCAGTACAGGGATGGGATGTCTGCACTGTGCCATTCCTGTGGATAAACAAAGGGTTTTAGCCTCCAGTAGTAACAGCCCCTCACCGTTTTCCAGCCCTGAATCCATCACAGAATGGAGAAGCCTGCACTGTACCTGCTGACTCTAATTGACGAAGCCTCAGAATTAGGCAGAGTGCCAGGGCATTTAGCAAACCTTTTCTTGTGTGTGACTGACATTAGTGGTGTTCTCTAATGGTGCAACTTGCACTTCCTTTCAAGTAACGTTTTTTAGCTTGAAATTCTCTAGTGTCCTTGTTTCCTTCTAGTGTGCAGCTGTTCACATTGATGGACTAAAAATGCATCATAGTGTGGAAGAAACCTGCCCTGTCCCTGTTCACTGTACCTGTTCTTCTGGATACACAGAGTGCTTCGATTTCCAGTGCTCTCAGTCTCCTCACCTTTCACCAGCACTAAAGAGATTACAGTGAAGTGAAGCCTGCACTGTCCCAGCCTCACACTGTACTTGTCCCTGTGGATAAACAGAGGGCGTTAATCTCCAGTGCTCTCAGTTCCTCACCTTTCACCAGCACTTACTGCATTACAGTGTGTTAAAAATCGGGTGCTGTAACGTCCCACATTGTACCTGGCCCTGTAGATAAACAAGGGACTTCAATCTCCAGTGCTGTCACTCCCTCACTTTCCCTGGCACTAAATGATACATCATAGCGTGGGGAAACCTGCCCTGCCCCTGCCCACTATACCTGTTCCTCTGGCTACAGAGTGCTTCAGTCTCCAGTGATGTCAGTCATTCACCTTTCACCAGCACTAAATACATCAGTGTGTTGAGTCCTGCACTGTATCTGCCCACACAGTACCTGGCACTGTGGATAAACAGAGGGCTTCAGTCTCCAGTGCTGTCACTCCCTCACTTTCACCAGCACAAAATACATTATACCTTTAGGAAACCTACATTATGCCTGCTCCACACTGTGCCTAACCTTGCGAATAAACCAAGGGCATCAGACATCTGTGTTATCAGTGCCTTGCCTTTCACAAGTTCTAAGTTCATCACATGTGGGGAAGCCTGCAGTGTACCTGCCCCACTTTGTACTGGTCCTGTCCTTGTGGATAAACAGAGGGCTGCAGCCCTCAGTTCTGACAATTCCTCACCTTTCAGCAGCTCTGAATACATTGCATTCTGGGGAAGACTGTACAGCGCCTGCCTGATGCAGTACCAGATCCTGTGAATAAACAAGAGGTTTTCAGTCTCCAGTGTAGACAGTCCTCACCTTTCACTAGTACTAAATACATTGCATTTTGGAGAAACCTGCACAGTGCCTGCCTGACACTGTACTGAATCCTATGGATAAACAGAGGGTTTCATCTCTAGTTCTATCAACACCTCACCTTTCAGCTGCACTGAATATACACTGTAATATAGGAAAGCCTGCACTGTACCTATCCCACACTGCATCTGGCCCTGTGGATAACAGAGGTCTTCAGTCTCCAGTGCAGTCAGTCCCTCATCTTTCACCAGCTCTAAAAATTCACCCCCCCAAAAAAAAAGTTTTAAAAACTCACTGACTGTTGTACGAAATCTCTGCGTTTCATTTTTGACTCAGAACAACTAATGAAAAAACCTAGTAACTACAAATGGGAAAAAACAGAAAAGTGTTCTGTACATGGTAACTTGGAATTATCCATTTGTTATAGTTTATATGTAAATGTGCAACGCACACACAGACAATTACATTTTTTTACAGTTGCTTTATTTTCCCAGGATAGCCCAGCACAGATAAAACATTTTATTTTTAATGTGGTTCTGCTTTTTACCCATTGGTATATGTCATTACACTATTTCATTCATTCATTCATTTTTTCATATCCCTTTTCCAAACACTCTTGTTCAGCGCACTGTATGTAATGCATTACAGTGGAGTGCGGATTAAAAAGTGCAAAAGCTAACAGTGGCAGATCTAGAGGGTGGCAAAGGGGGCAGCCAGCCGCACTCGCACCATAACTCGCTTGTGGCTGCTGAAGTTCACTTTGTTGAATAAGTCTGATTTATTGACTGCAAAAACATTTGTTTCAAAACTATAGATTACATTTGTATTTTCTGCCAAACATGTAATGAAAATGTGCTAATAGACAATATATGAGCTTAAAAAAAATTTAAAAATTGCATATCAGGTATGCACACTATCCTGGCACCCCCTATTGTAAATTCCTGGATCCGACACTGAAAGCTAACTTCAGCACCCATCTAATGACGCATTGAGAGCAGTAAGAGAACTGTACATTTTCACAGTAAGTGCAAATACTGACAGCACTGAGCTAGCAAGAACATGTGGTTTTCAGTGAGGTCCTGCTTCTGCCGGATTCCAGCGTGGAGGTACTGAAGGACTGCGGAGTCATGTGACTTGCACATGGTGAAGATACCTGGTGTCTTGTGTGGCGGTTGAGTTTCAAGCAGCAGTGCAGTGAAATTGGGCAAAAAACCGACCCTACCTTTTTTCGCTATAGAAGATTCCAGGCAGCCCCCAGTCTTATTTGGTGGTACAATCTTCTAATTCCACCAAAATGTGATTGTTTTATAAATGTTTTAGTTTAGATTTTTCTCAAGAAAAAAAGATGGTCACCACATTTTGCTTAGAAATTGCATTGTAGACCTGGCAAGGGTTAGGGTCGAGGGAAAAAAAATCATGGTGCACAAGATAGGACGTACCTAGAGAAGTACACTGGACAGGTATGTTAATATTTCCCACAATTCACGAACGCACATGTTATATGCACGAAAGGTGCCTATAACACTTGCGTGGCTCCGCACCCACTGATGGTTGCATGATGGCCGGCATTCACAATCACCAGCCACCACTCGCCCCCGCCCATGGCCCCACCCCCAGCATGCTAGTGCGTGATGGACAGATCGGTGGATATGGGCAGGCAGCTAATAGAATGCCTGTACCCGATCCGCAAGTGGAGCCCCTGCCCTACGTGGAGTAGGGGTTTCTGGGACATGTGGCACTGTGCCTTTCAGTGACACCGGATGAGTGCCTGAGCAGCCTCCCCCAGCTCCTCCTCTGGTCCATGAGGCTGGGTCGGCATGGTGGGGGGCCAGCAATGCTTTAACGCAGCCTGCGGTGGCACCATGAGGGAGTACACATTGTCTATGCCAGCTCCCCTTCCCCCTGCATATACAATGCAGCCCCAGAACTGCACGCAGTGCCTGTGTACATCAGCATAGTGCAGGGCACAACCCTAGGCATGCCCACGGCCCACCCCTGGTGCATAGCTACTTGGGCGGCTGGTGGCTCTGGTGTGCAACCAGCAAGCGCACCCATCATGAATGCCACTTGGGGGCCGTTGCATGGCTCTCGCACTTAAGGTTGCCTACGTGCCGCAGGTACGCGGTGCATAGGCAATCACACTGTTGTGAATCGCAGCCAATGTTATTAATAGTAGCTGAAACTAGCTTCTTTGAAAAAAAATTTTTTGTTGCACTGCTTTTTCAGTCTAGGGTCTTCAAGCATTCTGGTTCACGGTCTGTCGCTCTGACCACTATGTTTTTTTTCAAACACTGTTTTATTGGCAAATTGATTGATACAGCAATACATCTGGTACGTTGAGACTAACAAAGGCTTGAAACAAGTGGTGAAAGGAGACAGAGGGGTTCAAACCCCCACACACAAGAACAGTGGCATCGATTTGCAATATTTACAGTCAGTCATCGGCATAAAGTGCATCATAAAGTGGTGCAGTCCAGAAAGACATGTAGAACTTGAATGAATACTCGTGAGACAACCCCCACCACCACCAAGTTGCAAACTCCTGGCTCACCCCAGTGCAACAGGAACATCTGATCCAGTAGTCAAAAGTGTGGAAACCAGTTAGCTTCCAGTGCTTGCTCTAGGAGGCCTCACATCTCGCCACATATAGACAGCTTGTTAAGTACAGAGTATTGGGTCTTCTCTAACCTCATACTATCTATCAAGGAAGAAGCCCAGTGGAGGACCATAGGGGGTTTGTCAGATTTCCAGTACTGAGCCACAAATCATTTACCAAAGATCAGACCTGGTTGCTGGGGGGTGATGATGGTATCTAACCTCAGGGCTGCCTGGTGGTAGTTCCAGTAATATTTCCTCAGTCGTGGGGGCGTAACAACAGTTTATTTTAGATAGTATGTCAGTGATCCCACCCCAAATGGCCCGACCATTGGGCTCTGCCAGCTCATATGGAGGTAGCAGTCCTCTTCTACCTTGCCTCTTGACATCAGTCAGCTCTAGTGAGGTCCACCAGGTGATTCAGGGAGGGGGTGTAGTAGGCTCTATGTAGAAAGTCAAACTGTGTCCATCTAAGGTGGTTGTTAGAGCAGGGCATGCCAGCTTCAAGGATGAGATCCCAAGCACTATCTGTCCACTGTGGGCCACCTGCATCCCTCTTCATTTTGTATGTACGAGTTTGAAGGGGTCCTGTAAGCTGCCCAGTGCCATCTCATAGAATTGCTTCAGGGGTTTGCAGGGTGTGTGAATGGACAGTATAATTGCTTCTGCAGGGGACTGGGACAAAGCCTGACTGGGCAGGGTCCATTTGGGATCGAATATGGAGGTAAGTGAAAAAAAATCTCCAGGGAAAGTCCAAAATGATTCAAGAGGTGCTATAAAGTAGTGTGAACTCCTCTTTGAAGAGTTACCCCATAGTGGTAAGCCCCTTAGCAGACCAGTGGGTTAAAGCAGCTAATATCTGGCTTGGAGGGTCTTTATTCCACCACAGAGCACATTTGATATCTGCCTCAGGGGAGAGACCTCTGTGGTGCTCAATCAGACTGCAAGCAGCTAGCCAGACACAAGTAGAGGTCCCAGTGAAGGGAATATGGATTTTGTGACCCCCCCCCCCAAGCTGGGGCCAAAACATTTTGAAGGAAACAACCCCTAGGAAGTCAGTTTCAAGGTTCGCCCACACTGGCTTGTTGCAGACAGGGCTCACCATATCTTTGAGGAAGGATAACTGGGCTACCAGGTACTAAAACCTGAAGTGGGGCAATACCAGACCCCCTCTGGTCTCCGGCAGCCAAACACTGTTCCACTATAACCCTTCTCACCTGCCAGAGAAAGTTGGTAAGGTACACTCAAATAAAAGTAAAGAACTTTGGGGGAAGTGAACGGGAAGCACCTGGGACAGGTATAGACACTGGAGCAATATGCACATCTTAACTGTGTTTACTCAACCAGTCAAGGTCAGTGGTAAAGTCTTTTATCTGTCACGTTATTGTTTGATTTTTCTGTAGGAGGAGTTCATAATTTACCTGTCCCAATGTGGACAGTTTTCGCAGGAGGTGGACCCCTACATATTTTAAACTGGGAACAGACTTCAATGTTAACCCCAAGATCTGGTGCGGGGACCCCGCTTCCCCCAGCAGCAGCCACTCCTATTTGGCCTGCCTTACCCTGTGGCCAGATGGGGACCCTGTAGTTGGAAGGTGTCCATCATTGCAGAACAGCAGTCTGTAGGCTGGCCAGTTAGAGGAGGGCATCATCCACACAGAGAGAGAGATTTTATGGTTAGTATCCTTGAAAGTTAGGCCATGAATATCAGGGAATCCCCTGACTGCTATTGCCAGAGGTTCTATTACAAACACATACAGTAGGGGAGACAAGGGGAACACCTGTCGTGCACCCCTAAATAATGGCAACGGCTGGGACAGGTGACCATTTGTCAGAACTTGGGCCTGATGGGAGTTATAAAGGGTTTCAATCCAGGACCAGAATATTGGCCCAAACCCAAATTTCTCCAAGACCGTGAGCATGAAGGACCACTCAGCCAGGTCAAATGCCTTTTCGGTGTCAAGGACCAGGAGATCGTGCCAAGCGGCCCCCCTGCTTATTCCAGCACCACATAATATTCAAAGATCAACAGATATTATGCTTGGCCTCCCTACCCTTGATGAACCTTCCCTGCTCTGGATGAATGAGGTCCGGCAGGACCTCCTCCAGGCATCCCACCAAATGTTTAGCAATAATTTTGTAGTCTGCATTAAGCAGCAGAATGGGGCAATTGGAGCCACACTGGGTTACATACGAACAGACAAACATACGATGAAGTCAGGAGATAAAGGCCTAACAACCTATCAAGTCTGCTCAAGTGTGTAGCTCTCGGTGCTGTGCACTGATGCTGCCCCCCTCACCCCCCCCCCACCAACTGATCCCACCGAGACCCCAGCAGGGCTCTCAGCTCAAGACTCTGAGGGAGACTCGGCCCCCAGGCGGATGGTGCTTCCACAGCCACCGCCCGAGACCACAAGCCTGGACACTCTCCATTGAAACCCGAGACCCCAGCAGGGCTCCCAGCTCAAGACTTGGAGGGAGACTTGGCCCCCAGGTGGATGGTGCTTCCACAGCTGCCGTCCGAGACCACAAGCCCGGATGCTCTCCATTGAAAGGTACGGCAAAAGCCATTAGCCAACCGGAATGCGAGCGCCTTCTTCAGCCTCGTCCTGATTGGTCCGCTGTCCGATATTACTTTGGCCCTGTTAAATCTTCTGAAAAAGGGCTGTAATTGTTGTTTTTGCTTGAAATGAATGTTTAGTTTACTGTTAGCCTGCTTCCCAATGCCTTATTGTGCCTGCTACTCTTAAAGCCTTGAAGTGATCTCAGCTCCTTTTCAGCTGTGTCTCTGGGCTCCTGACTGTTGGGCGCCAAACTAAATTGGCCCCTTTGTCGTGTAAATTTTATTCCTGTTGCTGGACTGCATGGCCTTTTGTCTCCGGCCAGTATTTAACTCCCTCCTGTCTCCTCTCTCCTCAGCCGAGACCCCAGCAGGGCTCCCAGCTCAAGACTCTGAGGGAGACTCGGCCCCCGGCGCTTCCACAGCCACCGCCCGAGACCACAAGCCTGGACGCTGTCCATTGAAAGGTACGGCACAAGCTATTTTTTTCCGGCCGCCCACCCATCCCCCACTCCCTCCATGTATTAAATATGCATACGCCCCTCCCCTAGTCATTTCCACGCCACTTTAGTCTCTCTCTCTCTCTCTCTCTCTGGACAGACTTAACCACTGAAGAACCCTTCTGTGCTCCCGATCAAGCTCACCTACACAAGATTAGACACTGCTCATATTCTGATCCCTTAGATCTCGGGGACTGTAGTGTTGCCGGTCCTACTAAGTACCTGGTGGTCCAGTTAAACTCTCAGGGCCAGTGACACTCTGCCTCTGGGTGCCTTATCTACTGTGTCTACGGCCTAGATCACAAACCCCTGGCTCTGGTCCTCTGAAGCAGCCCACCAAGAACGTCTGGTCCTCTGAAGCAGCCTAACAAGAACGTCCAGGCGGCACCTTGTTGCAGCACCATTAGTGACCCCGCATCTCCTTCCTGTCTCATCCCTGTTATAGTGGTTTAGGCTATTAAACTAACCTAAGCCGTAAATCTAGCCAGCTCTATTGTACCTGTCATCTCCCAAACCCATTATGGGGTGCCTCTTTGGATCCACGTTTTGCTTCCCCTCCTTCTCGTACCCTGTACAGTACCTAAGTCCACTCGGCTTGCTGGCGGTGGGACCCATAGCACCCCAGTGGGTTGCCGAGTACACCGTTTCTCCTCTTACAATCACCTCTGTGCCTTCAGACTTCCTTATCTGCGGCCTCTCTCTAACTCTATGCACAGAGTTGGGACCGGTGCAGAGCTGCTACTGCAGAGTATATTCATCACTTTCGCAAGCATTTACCTCCCTTGTTGTCTTCCTGCCAGGGTTTTAATATCTGCAGTTCTAGCTCGATTCAGATACAACCACGTGACACCTCTCTCACAACATACTACCCGCATCAGACTTTCACAGCTAAAAAAACTTAAAATGTCTCTAGCCTTTATCAGGAAGCTACTTCTCCTCCTTCTGTTATGCTCTGGAGACGTCGAGCTTAACCCCGGTCCAGTTCAAGCTATCACTTCCCCCTCGGACCTTGCAAACCTGAAAGGCATGCAATTCTTGCACATGAATGTATGTAGCTTGCTAAAAAAGTTTACATTAATACAGGCCTGGGTCACTCACACCAAACCAGATATATTAGTTATCTCGGAATCTTGGTTCAGGCCCGCCACGCCTGACAGGGAAATTAGCATCCATGATTACTCCCTATTTAGAGCCGACAGGCCTACCGGGGGGAAGGAGTGGCCATATATGCAAAGGATAAATAATGGTAACATGTCTAGAAATGACATCCATTGGTAACCAATTCGAATGCCTAGTTCTAAAGCTGGAGATACCCTCATCCTCAGTGCTACGTGTTATGGGTTGCTATAGGCCACCTTCTGCTGGTTCCCAAATCCTCACCCACCTAACATGTTATGGAGCATGGCTCCCTTGAAACAGTCATCCTTGGGGACTTAAACTTTGATTGGCTGTCCCAAGCTGCGGCACCTCTCAAAGAGTTTTGTGACACCCATGTGCTAACCCAACTTATCGGAGAGCCTACTCGTCCCAACAAAAAATGCCCCGCTAATAGTACTTTGCTGGATGTCATCTTAGCAAGCAAACCGCGCGTTTTCTCCCACGCAGGCGTATTTTTCTCTGATGTCAGTGACCATAGCATTATTGCCAGCATAAGGTCAGTCCAGCGCCCACCGTCCATGTCAAAGTTCTCCATCAAGCGGTCCAGATGCAATTTTGATCTGTCTGCCTACCTGGATGACTTAAAATCCTCGATGCACTGGCAGGACTTTTACTTAGCCAACTCCGTCCAGCTTGCCTATGAGATCTTTTCCGAAATCATGACTGAGGTCCTAAACAAGCATGCTCCCCTCGTAAAAACCAGGGTAAGGAGAAGATCCTGTCGTTGGTTTAAGGAGAAGATCCTGTCATTGGTTTACACCTGAACTCAAAGCAGCTTTATTAAACAGAGACAAGCTTTGGAAGAAAGCACGGTCTACGAGGGCCCAAACGGATTGGTGCAATTTTAGGATTGCCAGGGAATGCCTGCACCAAAATGATAAGAGATGCTAAGGCATCCTTCTATCACTCAGAACTCGATTCTGCAACTAGGAGCTCCGACAAATTTTGGGATTCCACCAGGGACATGTCTGGACATACCCCCAGAACCTCCTTGCCTGCAATGGCACCATCTGTGACAAACTGGAAATACTGGATGCTTTCAACAACCACTTCGCTACCGCAGGTCTTGCCTTTGATAACTCACCTGCATGTTCCCTACAATCTCAATGCATCATGCTCAACTCTGAACCTCTCCTAACCAGTTCAGTATTTTCTTTCCAGCAAACTACGCTGAGGGAGGTCGAAGATCTTCTACTAAAGTTGAACGAGAAGAAAAGTGCCCGGTGCCGACTATCTAGATCCCTTCTTCCTAAAGGTCACCTTCCATGTCCTATCTGTACCAATTACCCACCTATTCAATCTTTCTCTATCCCACAGTATCCTCCCGCCTTTATGGAAAATAGCACATGTTATATCCTTGTTCAAATTTGGGGACCCTTGCGACTTAAATAATTACAGGACAATCTTATTACTACCCATCTTGTCTAAACTATTGGAAAAAATAGTAAGCAAGCAACTGACAGCTTACGTTGAATCCGTGAATCTTTTGAATCCTATGCAATCTGGCTTCAGAGCACATCACAGCACTATCACAGCCCTTGCTAAGATGACCAACGATTGGCATTGGGACCTGGAAAACAAGAAATTTGTCTGCGCAGTGTTCTTAGACCTAAGCAAGGTTTTCGACACTGTTGATCATGAACTGCTCCTCTCCTCCCTAAAGGCTATAGGACTGGATGCTCTGTCCCATCACTGGTTTGCAGACTACCTCTCTAACCATTGGCAGCAAGTTAAATCCAATGGTGACCCTTCTCCTCTTAAGCTCTTGAAAAGAGGGGTCCCCCACGGATCAATCCTGGGCCCACTATTGTACGCAATCTACGTGAACAACTTAGACAAAAACATAAGTAAGGCTAACATTCATCTATTCACAGATGACACGGTCCTTTACCTAAGCCACTCCTCTCCTGAAGCAGCCTACAAACATCTACAATCAGAATTCAACATCCTTCAGAGCCAACTGCTTAACAAAAAATTGTTATTAACATAAAAAAAACTAAGGCTATGCTGGTCTCGCCTTTCCTATCAGGCGCAAACCCAGCCATGTCTGGTTCCATTCCTCAGATTACCACACTCTTGGGAGAAAACCTGGAATATGTAAGCAAATTCAAGTACCTGGGGGTGAGGCTCGACCACAAACTTTGAAGACCTTCTAAAGAAACTAAGACAGAGGCTTGGCCTCTTCTTTAGGATAAATAACTACCTTACCTGTAATGCCAAGAGGAGGCTGGTACTAACCACATTTCTCTCCTTGATCGACTATGCCGACTTTCTTTATAGTCACTGCCCTACCTCGCATCTTGCTAAACTTGATACTTTGTATCACAGGGCCCTGAGATTCCTCACTGGACTACCACTTGCCACTCACCACTGAGCCCTCTAGACAGCCGTGGGGTGGCCTTCCCTTCACTCCAGAAGACTCAGAAATGCTATATTCTGGACCTTCAAAGCTATCATTAAGAAACTTCCTCCTTATATCTCCGCTTGTCTACCGCTATGTGAACCTGGTACCTATGCCCTGAGAAGCTGCTCCCTCATCTATCTGAAGTTACGTAACCTAAAAACACATCTAGGGAGATCGGCCATAAGTTTCGCGCTGCCCTCTTTGTGGAACGCTGTACAAAAAACACTGAAGCTCAGCTCCCCGATCAGCGTATTCTCCTTTAAGACCTTATACGACCGATCAGTAAAAGAATTCTGCAATTGCTTCCCTAAGATAAATTTAATTACCCCTTCCTCTCACTGTCTCGGTCACTTTCCCTTTCCCTCCCTCTGCCATCCTGCCCCTATTTTCTTACCCCCCCCGCACCTTCTGCCTTCCTAGGCCCACGGGATT
This sequence comes from Neoceratodus forsteri, assembly GCA_016271365.2. Lineage (NCBI taxonomy): Eukaryota > Metazoa > Chordata > Ceratodontiformes > Ceratodontidae > Neoceratodus > Neoceratodus forsteri. The sequence continues at coordinate 1,477,113,122 of CM028132.1, read as the reverse complement.
AAGCCGGTCCCCGATATATATCTCTTGATCGTATATGTGTGCTCAGTTTGTCTATGTCATGCCTGTATTGACCATCTCCAAACAGAGCCATGTCCATGTTGATTTACACTCAAGCACTTTTTTATTGTTAAAGTTGTATTGCACTTTTGTTCCTCCTGTGTTCACAAATGTGCACTATTACACTGTTTGGATTGTATTTGCTCCTTTGTCACTTTGTGCAACAGGTCCATCTTGTAAATGTGCTTGCTCAACGACGATCGCCGGTATAAATAAAGACTTTGATTGATTGATTGATTGATTGATTTTACCCTTTCCCCTTCCCCATTTTGATTTTGCCCTTAAGTTTATCCCATCTCCCTTAAGTTCCCTCACTGATGCCCTCAAAACCAGTTCCTCTGGCAGAGCATTCCATGCTGTCACCACCCTCTCAGTGAGAAAGTGCCTCCTCATCTCCCTTCTGAACCCCCCCCCAATTTTAGACTATACCCTCAGTGAAGGACTCCTTCACTGCTCTTGACTTAGCTCAGTTAGTCACTCTTCCTACCAGATTTAACCAGTCAAGTGGCACCAGCTCCCTCCTTGACATAATACGTTCTAACCACCCCCACAAAATCAAGACTGTTAGTGTCCTAGCTAACTCCCTCAGCGACCATTCCCCTATCTTCTGTTTCTGGTTCTCCCCCACACAAAAACCCATGCCCGAAGTCACCTCCCGCCGCCGCTTTCGCCCTGGAGGCCTCAGTAAACTGAAGCAGTACCTAGCCCAACTTGACTGGTCCCCGATCTCACTCGTGACTGATATAGACACTGCACTAGCCTACCTCACCAGAGCACCTTTGACCTCTTTGTCTCCTTTACCAGTATCCGCTCCAAAAAACATAATGCTGCCTGGATTTCTCCTTCCCTTATTCAACAACTGAGGCAGCGAGACAACCTCTGGCATGTCGCGGTTGAGTCAGGCAGGACAGTGGACAGACAGGCCTATAACGCCACTCGTAACCAATGCACATGGGCCATAAGGCAAGCCAAGTCCAAATGCTACCAAGCCACCCTGGCTGCCTCCTGGGGCTCTGTGTGTGCGTTTTGGGATAATATTAAGGAGCTCAATGGAAAAACTCACTCTCCCCCCCCCATCTCAGATATCTGTCAACGGCACTATTACCATTGACCCCCCACATATTGCTGACTGCCTCAACACGACTTTCTCTGACCTAAGCACAGTCCTTCCTGTCCACTTTTTTGACCCTATCCCTACCTCAACCCCCCACCCTGAATCGCCCCCATTTCTCCTCCGCACCATATCTCCCCATGAAGCCAAACCACTCCTACTAAAAGCCCTCTCCAGCCACAACCCCAGCTGTGACCCCATTGACTCCAGGATTCTCCGTCTAACTCTAGATGTCATGCTAGCCCCTCTCACCGACCTGTTAAACCAGTCTCTGTGCCTCGGTCAATTCCTGCGTGCCTGGAAATCAGCTGAAATTACCTCAATTCATAAGAATGGAGATCGCACATTACCAAATAACTACAGACCAGTCTCCATCCTCCCCCACTCTCTAAAGCCCTGGAAAAAATAGTATCCACCCAACTCATGGAATATCTAACCAGATACAGCATACTATGTCCAGAACAGCATGGCTTCTGCCCTGGACATAGCACCACCACAGCCCTCCTAGAGTTCTCACAGCAAATACACTCTGCACTTGACTCTGGGGACGTTGCTAGGGCAGTGTTCATTGACCTACCTAAGGCCTTTGACAATGTGCGTCACCCGTTATTGCTTGACTCACTCCATCATCTAGGCTTCTCATCTGGCCCCCTTGCCTGGTTCTCCAGTTAGCTCCATGCCAGATCCCAACGGGTCAAAATAAATGGTACCCTATCAGCTGCCCTACCTGTTCGCTCAGGTGTCCCCCAGGGTTCCATCCTGGGCCCCACATTGTTCAGTCTCTTTCTAAACACCCTTCCTAGCTCCTGCTTGGGCAGTATGTTCCTATATGCCGACGATGCGGTTCTCATTGCCTCCCACCTCGACCCCATCACCCTCCAGAACTCTCTGCAACTCACCTTCAGCCAAGCTGAAAAATGGTTCCTAGACCATCGTCTAGTTCTGAATCTCAAGAAGACAAAATCTATGCTTTTTGCCCACCACCAGAGTAACTCCAGAAATGCCCCCCTTCTCATCCTCCCCAGCACCCTACACCCCCTTGAACATGTGTCTGCATACAAGTATCTGGGCATCACCTTCGACTCGGCTCTCTCTTTCCACTCTCATCTTAATTCCCTGTCCACTGCTGTGAACACCCGGCTTGGACTCCTCTACTGCCACAAAGACTGCCTCCCTCAGAATGCCTTCCAGCTGGCAATCACCTCCTCCATCCTGTCACTGGTCAATTACAGGCTCTCTATCTATGTGGCTGCTGACCCCACCACCCTCATCAAAGTCCAGACCTCGATCAACAAGGCTTGCAGGCTCCTGACAGGTGCCCCCAGCAGAACACACACATGCCAGCTCTACTCCTCCTCGAACTTACCTTTGATGAGCGCCTGTGCTACCACACCTGTATACTGGCAAAAAAATCACTACTTGGGCTCTCCCCCCCCCACCGGCGGTTGCTGCATCCCTAAAATTGGCCTCCCACTTGGTCGCCACCCAAAGCGCAACCAAAGCCACCTTCCGGGTCCCGAGAGCCAGGACCTCTCTCGCCGAAAGATCATTCCACCACAGAGCCCCCTCTTGGTACAACTCCCTCCCCACTCATATCACAAACATCCCCAAAATTGGCCCCTTCAAAAATCACCCTCCGAAACCACTTCACTGACACTCGGAGCTGGAAATGCCCCTGACTGGCCCATACCTAGAGCTCCACCTGGCCCAATTTACAGACAACGTCCTTCCGGACTGCCTTCTCCCCCAGCAACCACCCCTTCCCCCCCAGGTATCGCTCCCTAGAACCCCTAGTGGTACCTTATTATTTATATACTAGACTAATTGTAACTAATTGAAGCCTTTGTACACCTTTGTATTACTGGAATTGCTTTGTGTGTTCTTTTATTGTATCTCACCTGTAATGTTATCCATTGTTGTACTTCACCACCAATTGTTGTCTACCCTCACTGCGACGAGGTGCCTTTGTAAATGAGTCTTTGACTCAAAGGTTTTAAATCCGAATTATGAAATAAATAAATAAATAAATAAATCTTTCCTTTCTAATTTTAAACAGACCCTCGTGACTTACCCTATTAATGCTCTTCAAGTATTTAAGTGTCTCTATCATATCCCCCGTCCCTTCTGTCCTCAAGAGAGCACATATTGAGCATCTGTAGCCTCTCCTCGTAGGGCTTTTCCCTCATCCCACTCAACATCCTGGTTGATGTCCTGTGTACCCCTTCCAGTAGTCTGATGTCCTTTTTTAAGTTTGGATCCTAGAACTGCATGCAGTACTCCAAGTGAGGCTGCACCAATGCCCAGTACAGCGGCAGGATCAGGTTTATTTTTTATTTATTTTATTTGAAAATGCTTCACCAGGAAAGACAGCATGAGCTGAAACCAGCTCGTTTTAAGAAGCGTACTGGGGGTAGGGGGTTACAAGAGGAGGAACAGCAAGCAAAATCATTAACATATAAGTGCATTTACATAAAGCTAATACAAACATTGGCATGCAAACACTAATGTACATACAGAACATCAGGTTAAGTAGTTAACGTAATTAAGTAGTTGCCTAGTTGTAGCCAAGTAACAGTCAATTGGTGGTTAAAGTTGGGGATGGAGCACCTTAGTAGTTGATTGGAAGTAACTGGGGACTGGTTTGAGGTGTCAGTGGGGATTTAAGGGGGGGGGGTGGGATAAACTTAAGAGAAAAATCAAAATGGGGAATGGGGAAAGGGTAAAACAGTGGGATCACATCCTCACTGCTTGAGGTGATTGCCCTTGCTATACACCCCGGCATCCTATTAGCCTTTGCTGCTGCTTTCCCACACTAGGCCCTTACCAGGACTGGGCAGTGCAATTTTCATGGCCAGACATTGAGAAGAGGATAGCCCCACCACCATCGGGACTCCAGGAGCATATCCTTCAGTGGTTCTTGTATGATCTTCCAAGAGGTTTTGCAAAACTCGACCAGAAAGCCACCCAGCCCCGAAGCCTTACCTGAGGAGAGGGAGTGGACTGTTTGGTGGATCTCAAAACATGTGGGGATCTGTGCCACCCCTTGTGCAGCATCTGTTGCCAGTGTCAGCACTGTGAGGGTATTCAAAAAAGAGGCAGCTGAGGGGGTGGCAGCTGTAACCTCAGATGTGTTTAAGGTGGAGCAGAAGGCCTGAAAAGCAGGCCCAATTTCCTCTGCTTGGGAGAAAGTGCTCCATTTGGGTCATTATATTACTTATGGTTTTATATGCCTCTTTCTTTTTGAGCTGCCAGGCTAGCCAGTGCCCTTTAGAAGTAGGCTGTCACTCTAGTCAGGAGAATGCAGCATTCTAGAGGAGAAGAAGAAACCAAATTGGTTTCACTTGCCTTTTATGATGCAAAGTGTGCCACAAAGCTGAGGAGAAGACTGTTGCATGAGAATCTTCTTGAGCCCCATCACCTAATCCTCCAGCTCCTTTTCTCACTTTGAGCCTACTCTTATGCAAGGTACCAGAGATGGCTATCCCATGGCAAATGTCTTCATGCCTTCCCAGCATATAGAAGCTGGCATGTCTTCTCTACCAGCGAGAAAATCCTTTTGTACAGTGGCCATTGTGGCATTTAAATCTGGGTTCAGCAGGAGTCCCACAGACTCAGATCTAGCCACCACTGCCAGGCCAGAGGAGGGCCATGACCCACTGCAGATCCACTAGAAGGGGTACATGGTCAGAAAGCAGTATGGGGCCATAGATGGCAGCCTGCAAGGTTTGGAGTAGATCTGAGGAAAGGGGCAGCAAATCTATATGGGATAATTGGTGTGCACCAGAGAAGAAGGAAAACTCTGTCAGAGATGTGGAGAAGCTACCAGGTGTCCACTAGGGCATGCTCCCCTGCCAGCTGACGAAGGACTTGAGCATGTTTGGGTGGTTGCCATGTTGGGGGAGCAGTGTGGTCTAAAATAGGTTCCAAGGGGGTGTTAAAGTCTCCTCCCCATAATCACAGATGCAGGAATGCCACCTAGGGTAAGAGCCGGGTGTTGGAAGAACTAAGGATGGTCATAGTTTGGGCCATACACTGCTACCTGCATCAGCATCTCTCCCCAGCTCCACCACTCCGGTAAGGTATCTGCCCTTTGGGTGTGCCAGAATGTCTCAGCAAGGTTGCCGGAAGGCTCTGTTGAAGGCAGGTGACCACCCCCAAGCCTTAGACGTAAATCTCGCTGTGAGAAGACCTCTCCAGGACATTTCCAATGTAATGGCTTCCTCTTGAACCATATGGGTCTCCTGTAATATGACTATATTCCCCTGAACCTTTGATGTAAGACCAGATATTCTTTCTTTTAACCACCGTGTTGAGCTCATTAAAGTTCCACATCACTATTCTCACATTCCCGATCATCAGATCATTTAGGTGGCTGTGACATTAATAACTCCTTCCTGGTAAGTGCAGCACAGCATACTGCTGGTTCATGCGAGGATGGTGAGGATAATTGGCAGGTCATCACAGAGCTCTAAGGATGGACATCCATTCCTGTCCCCAGTTAGGCTACACCCCTCTAATGACAATGTTTACTTCCTCATTTTATACACATGGAAACAAAAAACACCCACTGTTGAGATGATGGATGGATTGCTGTTGAAACACTTGAGTTCCATATCCGACAGTCAACCTCATTTCTGACTAGGGGAACTGAATGAACTCTCTTTTCAAAACCACGGTCATTTTTAGAGTAGTGATGAACCAAAAGGGCCAGCGATGGCACTTGAAGAGCTCCCCCAAGTGAATAACTTGTGGCCCGTGGTCTATTCTTTATATAGTACACCTCTTCACATCAGGGCTGGCCCATCCTGGGCTTTCATAGCCACTAATTGAAGGTTCTAACTGTGATTGAAGGGTGAAGAAATACATAATCTCCACTGAGAAGTCTATGTACACAGATCCAGACAGATTGGTCTCGGTCTTGCCCATCACGGCTGGCCTCACCCAGATCTATGGGATTCAGGAAAGGCTGTGAGAACATTATGTCAAGTCAAAGCACGCTGTTAGTGAACACGCAGAACAACCATCCCAGAAATGCCTTCAGCAGATGAAGGGAACTGTATCCATGTGTAGTCATTGTTCAGAAGCAATAACCTTGCTGATTTAAGTAAAATACAGTTTTGTGACTGATTATGAGCAAGTTAATTGGCCATACAAGACAGTTTCTGGTTTTCTGTGTGGCACAGAATATACATATTTGCTTACTGATGCAGAATATAGCAGAATGTATAAAAAAATAAATGTTGGGGTCCTAATACAGTGAACAAGCTGCAGGGCTGTTAGTTATGGCAAGGGAAAAATGCAGATACGAAACAGTGAGCAGATTAGAGAGTGCTCGTTGTTTAGAGTTAGTGCTATACTGTTTCACTTAATAGACAGACAAAGAGACAGATTGTTAAGACTGGGGTTGAGTGGATGGATGGATGGATGTGTTCAGTCCAGTAAAGACCATAACAGGAGAGACATTTACTGTGCAGTCCAATAAAGATCAGAACAGAGGGGACATTTAGCATGAAGTCCAGCAAAAATTGTGACAGTCATGACATTCAGTGTGAAGTCCAACAAAGAGGGACATTTAGCTTGAAGTCCAACAAAAAATCGTAGAAGTCATGACATTTTGTATGTAGTTCCACAAAGATCATAACAGCAGGGACATGTAGTATGCAGTCCAACAAAGATCAAATAGCAGGCTCATTTAGTGTGTAGTTCAGCAAAGATCTTAACAGCAGCAACATCTAGTATGCAATCCAACAAAAGTATCAGCAGCACAGACATTTTGTGTGCAGTCTAGCAAAGATCCTAGTAGCAGGGACATTTAGTGTACAGTCCAATAAAGATCATAACAGCAGGGACATTTAGTGTGCAGTCCAACAAAGATCACAACAGCAGGGACATTAAGTATGCAATCCAATAAATATCATAACAGCAGGGACATTTAGTGTGCAGTCCAATAAAGATCATAGCAGCAGGGACATTTAGTGTGCAGTCCAATAAAGATAATAGCAGCTGGGACATTTAGTGTGCAGTCCAATAAAGATAATAGCAGCTGGGATATTTAGTGTGCAGTTCAATAAAGATCGTAACAGCAGGGACATTTAGTGTGCAGTTCAATAAAGATCAAAACAGCAGGGACATTTAGTGTGCAGTCCAATAAAGAGTGTAACAGCAGGGACATTTAGTGTGCAATCTAATAAAGATCATAACAGCAGGGACATTTAGTGTGCAGTCCAATAAAGATCATAACAGCAGGGACATTTAGTGTGCAGTCCAATAAAGATAACAGCAAGGACATTTAGCATGAAGTCCAACAAAAATTGTAACAGTCATGACATTTAGTGTGCAGTCCAATTAAGATCATAACAGCAGGGACGTTTAGTGTGCAGCCCAGCTCGTGGTGCTCAGATACTGTTCTGCAGAATCCGGAGCAGTTTCCTATTGATAGCCATGCTGTCTATCAACCGGATCTGATTCCTGTCTGACCGAGCCTCTGTGTCAGTTCCCCGATGAGAGTGGTAATGATTGATGGTCATTCCTCCCCATCCTTGCCAATGATGCAGAGAGGTAGTGATGTTCCTGACGAGATTTCCAGCTGGATGACCACGAACATCCTTAGCACCATTTTGGTGCTAATAGTCTCTGGGAGCAGCTGGGTGTCAGTGCAGAGAGAAGTGCCATGGAGGAGTTACAGCAGCAGTAACTACTGGGAAAAAATGGTCCAGTTTCATTGCACAGGAGCTGCCAAAGAGTATCTGTCTCCCTCCTTCTCTCCTGGTCTGGCCCCTCCCCATACTGCAGGAGTTCAGTTGGGGAGCAGCAGTGGTGGCAGCTGTATCTGGCTGGGAAGTCAGCTGGCATTCAAAGATGAAGCCAGGTAAGCTCTGCACTTGTGGGGTGGAGGTGGCAGGTAAAAATGTTGTACTACAATACCCCAGACTGGGGATGGGCCACAGAGTACATCTGGACACAGGGCCAAAGAAATACCCCAGACACTAGGACAGGGACTATTGAGAATAACAAAGATGACTGGGGCCATGAGGCAATAGAAAATAACCCCTTTAACCTTTTTATTTGAAATGACTCCTACTGGGATTCTATAATTTTGAGCCGAATGTGGCCAATTTGGTTTTGGCCTGACCCAGCTTGAAATTGGCCTCTTAGCCCAAATTTGGCAGCTTACAAGCCCTAGTAACTATCCTCCCTATTTTGGTATCATCAGCAAACTTAGCAACCTAGCTGCTAGCACTCCCTCCAAATCACTTATGAATATTTTAAACAGTGTTGACTCCAGAACAGAACCTTGCAAGACACCATGTCCACTGGTTGCTTGTTTCCATGTGGATAGATACCATTTATTACAACCCTCTGTTTCCTGCCTTGCAGCAATATCCTGTACTATCACGGCACATGACTGGTTATACTGGATTCTCCATTTTATGAACTAGTCTCTTCTATAGCACAGTGTTGAAGGCTTTCCTGAAATCCAGTTACATGACATTTACAGATTTTCTGTCATCAGGCTCCTTGGTATCATCATCAGAAAACGCACTAAGATTGACCTGAAATGATTCCTCTTTGCAGAATCCATATCGGGCCACCAAGTCCAAATTGTTTTCCTCTAAGTGTTTGACAGTTCTGTTTCTCATGATTATCTCAAGCATCTTTCTTGATATTGACATTTGGAAGGTGCAGCCTGTGGTTCTATTGGGGGGGGAATAGCTCCCCCCTCGTCCTCTACTTCAACTTTCCAGTAACACCCCCTCAGCTTAGAGCGAGTCACACTCGCTGGCATGTTGCTGCTGGTCCAAAGCTGCTCTCTTTTTTACCCTTCTTCTGGTTTGCCTGTGCCCTTCTCTTGTCTTTCTCCCCCCCACCTTGCTTCTGTCCTTTCTACTCTCGTCCCCCCCACCACTGCTCCCACTGTCCCTGTTTATTTTTTTCTCTGTTTCCCCATACCTTTTGTCCTCTGTTTTTCTTTAGGGTTCCCCTGCAGTGGCTCAATCCCTTTACCCTTTACTCTGCAGCTGCTCGCTCTTGCCGCCGCTGCTCTCTCCTATTCTCCCTGCTGCCATTGCTCCTTGCTCAGCTGCGTACTATTTACTCTTTGCTGCCACTGCTCTGTCTGTCTTCTCCCTTTCGAGCAGCTGCGGCTCCATGCCCCCGCACAGTTCGCCGTGTCAGATACGCTGCTCACACCTTGCCGCCTGCAGCCTGCTGGATTCCTTTTTCAGCTCAGCGCCTCCAGGAATGCTTCTCACTGCAAGACAGATTGCAGCCGCCTATATCTTCTATCAGAACTACATTTTCTGTGCTCCACACGCCTCATTCTCTGGAAAGTCCTCCATCACCTTGCCGGCACTTCTGGTGTGGGTCATCCTACATACCCTGCTCCTCTATCTGAAAACATACCAATAACACTTCAGTATGATAACTACTCAATTCTAAAATTTTGGCATATGGCAAGCAAATATGGACATATGTTTGCTAGTTTGAAATTACCTACGATACCTATGAACAACAAATGATAACTCAGGCATAAGTACGCACATTCTAATGCAGGTTGGTTCTTTATAATCTTACTCTCAGCCTGCAATACTGCTTACACTGCAGATTCCGCTGGACTCAAAACAGCCATTTCCATATCAGCTGCTTTCTGTTAGATGCATGTTGTGCGCGCCCCATTTGATCGCTAGATAGCACCAATGCTCCACGGATTGAATAGCCTCCCATGGTCAGGTTCAAAGGGAGACCCTGTCATCCAAGAGTATGGGGAGCTAGGGTACGTCAGATAGAAATACAGAAGATAAAATTGATTTCAGACATCTCAACCTCTACACCAGTAACATCATTGGAGAGATTACACTTTGATCGACAAGTTGCGTTTTGTGAAGCTGTTGTGTTCCCCTTTGCCATTGCCTGGCTTGCAGTGGTTCTAGGATTTCCACTCCTTCCATGTCAGCTCATGTCTCTGCAACTGCACTGCATTCTGGTCTTCTGCATCTGTCATCAATTATAGGCTTCAGCTTGATGGACTAGACTGCTGTTTTTTCCCAGCCAAACATGCCTACACTTTTCTTTTTCTACTAGCTGGACTGGTACATTGGCACCTTGCTATCTCTACAGTGCAGTTCCAACCAGCCAAGCCTGCATTGCTGCTTAGCTCAACTCGTCCACTCACCCTTCCTCCTTACGATGCATTGGAGGTCATTGCACGTATTCCCTTACTGCCAGTCCACTGGAACAGCTGACTCGCACAAGAATGGTTTGTCATCTTTCCTTCTATCTGCCAGTGGTACTTGCTCAGTGCTCTAGGCATCTTTTCCAGGCTCCTCCATGAAGGCCACATGGACCGTACCTACTTTGGCCTGTTCACCTGGATTCCCAACTACAGTATACCATCATACTCAACTTAAGAAGACCTACACTCTGAATTCATAAGAATGGTAATTTGCCTGTCCAGCTGGCTTCCTGAAGCCTAGCTCGACTTCTGTACTTCTACTCTTTCTTCTGTAGACCTACATGGAGGCTCAGCTCGACTCCCTCACTTCTACTCTGTCCTTGTGCAGACCTACCTGGAGGTTCTGTCATCCCAGCTAACTCACTCAATCTACTCTTTTCGGGCGGACCTACGTGGTGCTCCTGCCATTCCTGCTAGCCCAGTAGGGGTCTAGCGCTCTACCATATTCACTTATCTGCTGTCCCATGATGGACCACCGTGCTGTCTCACCAGTTTACCTCCCTTTGAATGTTATGTCATGATAGTCATATGCAACATCCTCAAGGATATTTCAGTGGGCAGTCGTCTCCAACCGTCCAGACTGTACATGAACGTTTACCGCCATTTAACTCGCTGCTCCCTTGATCATGGCTTATCTTAGCCCCTCGCTCATTCGTCATTCTTAGCTGGATCTACATCTACTGGAACATCATCGTCAGCATGATTTCTTGCTCACTATCGAATTGGACAATGGGACCTGCAAATCTAACAAGGAAGCCTATCCTTCATCTGCCTCTGTACATTGCTGTATGTTAAACATGTCTTGCCTCTTGCCAGACTGTACCAAGTTCTATTCCCCGTTTAGGACAACATGTGCTGATGCTACATACGCTTCCCTCTGGACAGCATTGAAGGACTCCGTCAGCATGTGGTTCCCACCTCTATGGCCTACCGCCAAGCCTCTGGTTTCAGCACTATCCTGAGATATCATGAATGCTGCTTTGCCCCACCAAGCAAGGTCTTAGCACTTGCTCACCATATACCGCTTCACCTTAGCCGTCCTACATGTGATCCCGCCTTCATTTCTAACCCACACTAGTGGACCATGTGGATCCACCATGTCCCCAGCTTCACCCTGCAAGGACCTGGCTTCCTGCTTAACACACTCCTACTCGCCCTCACCGGGCCTATATTGCTTGCTCTATGTATACCTGCTTCGCCCCACAAAGGGGGTCTGGAGGTCTCTCTGCTTCACCCGCAAAGGGCCTGGCTTTCTGCCCTACACACTCTTACTCACCCTCAATGGGCCTCTATTGCCTACTCTATACATACCTGCTTCGCCCCGCAAAGGGCCTGGAGGTTTCTATCCGCTTTTCCCGCAAAGGGCCTGGCTTCTGCTCAATGCACTCTTACTCGCCCACAATGGGCACATAGTGCTTTCTCTACACATCCCAGCTTCACCCCTCATGGGGCCTGGAGGTTTCTATCTGCTTCTCCCTCACAGGGCCTGGAAGCCTGCACTCTGCTTTCCCGCTTCGCCCCGCAATGGGGCCTGGCACTTTTACTTTCATTATCCATATTGGAGCACATGGGATCACCATTCTCTCCTACTTTGCCCTATAAAGGAGGACTAGCTGTTTGCTCATCGTAATCCAGGGCATCTTTGGAACAGAATTCTTCTTTTTTGCACTCCAGGACTGAACATCAACCAGTTCTACTTTCTCACCCTTCCAAGATGTGATTCCGTGACCAGCTTTGGCCAAGCTGCCTGATATGTAAACTACTCACGTTCTGCCCATATGGATATAATGGACTGAGATTCGGTAACACGATATGCCACCATCTTTCTTGGTGGACACTCATTGTCAGTACCTCATTTTCCAGAATTACTTGCTCTTCAATCAAACTCAGGATCTGCTCTTCAATCAAACTCAGGATCTGCTCTTCAACCAAAACTCAGGATCTGCTCTTCAACCAAAACTCAGGATCTGCTCTTCAACCAAAACTCAGGATCTGGTTAGAAGACAACGTATTAATAATTGTTTACTTTAGGGTTGCTCTCCATAGTGTTTTTTCTTTCATTTTGATTTGTTTATTTGCTTCACACAAGGCTTGTTGCCTCTGTGATGGTGGTTTTGATTCTTCCCCATTGTTGCTCCACCCCACCTTCTTGCCTGTTTGCTAGTGCTTTTCTGAGGCACCCTCCTATTTTGACAAAATCAGCCCTCCTGAAGTCCAGTACTTTCACTTTTGTGTGGTTTGACTCTACAGCTAAGTTTATTGTGAACCACACTGTTTGGTGGTCACTTGTTCCCAGATGGCTACCCACTTCAGATCAGAGATCCTCACTCTGTCCCCATTTGAGAGTACCAGGTCTAAGATTGCTCCCTCCCAAGTGGGTTCCAAAACTAGCTGTCTGAGGCATGCCCCGTAGGGAATCGAGAATGGCCCTGCTCTTGGATGTGGCTGCAGCAAAGGTGCTCCAGTTAACATCTGGCATATTCAGGTCCCCCATCAGCAATATCTCCCCTTTCTCTGCCATCCCAAGGATGCCTTCTATCATTTCCTTGTCCATTTCCTCCCCCTGAGACAGGGGTCTCTATACAACCCCTATGCGGATTGTGGAGCCATTTCCAGTCTCCAGGGTGACCCACAGTGCCTCCTCTCCTCCCTGTTTACCCTTTAGGTCTGTTGCTTTGATCCCAGTCCTTACATAGAGAGCTACTACTCCTCCTCCTGTTCTTCCCTTCCTGTCCCTCCTGTAGATTGTGTACCCTGGTATGTTGACATCCCAGTCATGGTTCTCTGTGTACCATGTTTCTGTGACTGCCACGGTATCCAGGCATCCCTCTTCCATCAAGGCCACCATTTCAGGGAGCTTTTTACCTAGACTATGGGCATTGGTACTCATTACCCTCCATTTTTTATGGCTTTATTTCTTTTTGCCCCATCCCTGTCCTTACTGCCTTTGTCTTTTTCTCCATTTACCCCTGTCCTTATAGCTATCAACTGTTCTATCTTGGTGTTTACCTCATTAACTACCCTGATTTTGTTTTTGGGGGGGGGGCTAGGATTTCCCTTCTCCTTTTCAGTGCCTCCCCCCTTGGCTAGTTTAAGTGCTTGCCAATGAAGCATTTAAACCTATCACCTAGGATCCTGGTTCCCCTCCTGGATAGATGCAGACCATCGCACCTGTATAGGCCTGCATCCCTCCAGGTGGAGCCCCAGTGCCCAATGAAGCCAAATCCCTGAGCTCTGCACCAGTTTTTCAACCATTCATTGGAATCCCATGATGTGGAGTACCCTAGCCTCATCCATGCCATAGACAGGTAGCACTTCCAAGAAAGTTACCATGTGTGCTACTTGTCTAAGGCCCCTCCCCAACTCCACAAACTCCTGTTGCACTGCTCTGATCCCATTCTCAGCCAGGTCATTCGTCCCTAGGTGGATAATGACATCCAGCTCACTCCCCCTTGCAGCTGCTCCCATGATCCTGAGGATTCATTTCCTGTCCCTCCAGGCCATGGCACTGGGCAGGCACCATACCTCCCTTTCCTCCCTCCCTCCCCCAGTTCTACCCCCCTAACAATTGAGTCCCCCACCAAGAGTTGTTTCCTTCCCCAGTGGGGTCTTGTGCCACCCTCCTGTGGGTCTCTATTGTGGAGGTTCTCAGCATCCTCCTTGGTTTCCACTCTGGGTGCCTCCATAGAGGGAACCATGCTCCGCCAGAGTGGCAAATGAATTGTGGAGAGGGACAATTGGAGGGATGCGCCTCTGTTCCACCATCCTCACCCTCCCTGAGTCCACCGTGGTCCAATCACTCCTCTTTCTTGGCAACCTCTGAGGTAGTGGCGGTGGCCTGGGTGGTCCCTGGGTGGCGGAGCACGTTTCCTGAATCATTGCCAGGTCAGCATGGAGATGAGCAACCTCCTCCCTCAGACTGGCCTCTAGTTCTCAGGCTCAGCCTTGGAGCCTTTCATAAATATTCGTACCACATGTTTCACCGTGCAGTCATCAGGCACGTATGCTGTTCTCCGTGGCTCATATTATTGCCAAAGGGCTAAACAGTTCTTTGCCTATATCGGTCAGGATTTGGGGGGTCATTCCATCAGGTCCCATTTCATTGTTAATGTTTATGAATTTCGGCATTCATTTAACCACTTCTGGTGCAACATTCATGTTGTGTAGTGTATGTGGTTGCTCATCTTTGAGCAACCTTTCACTGTCTGATATCATCCCACCACTTTCTTCTGTGAATACTAATGCAAAACACTAATTAAAAACAGCCCCAGAACTCACATGTGAGTCGAAATGTTCTCTGCTTAACCTTATTCAAAATAGCCGCCTGGGCCTAAGTGAGTCAGCTATCTCTTCCTCCTTGGTTCTTATGCTGCCACATTTCTGATCCTTCACTTGTATCCCAAATAATGGAAAATACTTGGTATTGGGATCTGGAAACCGAGTACCCCATCATTCGGGGTATTATAATGACCGTATACTGAATATGTTAGTCATATACAGTTCCTCTAACAGCCTGAAATTCAAATTTTTCCGTGAATATTATCAGGTTTGCCAATTGTTTTCTAGAAACCATAAAATCGCTCTGAAGCAGGAGTGCAACAAATGGGGCTGGATCGGGACCTAGTGTAATTGTGTTCTGATCCAGCCTTTAAGCACTGGTGCAACTAAGGGCCGGATCAGGACCTAGTGTAATTGTGTCCGGGACAGGATCAGGACCTAGTGTAATTTTTCCCCCTCGTGTCACAAACAAGCCTTGTCTGGAGGGGTCCCAATCCTGTCCTTAACACAATTACACTAGGTCCCAAAAGGGGGTAGGAAGAAGTAGGCTGTTGGTTAACTAGGATCTGCAGCTTATCCTATAGGTAGGGAAACAGGCAGACAAGGTGGGCCAAGCGGTCCTCATCTGCCGTCAAAGTCTATGTTTCTATGTTTCTGTGTTCTGATCCAACCTTGAAGCATTAGTGCAACTAAGGGCTGGATCAGAACCTAGTGTAATTGTGTTCTGATCTGGCCCTTAAGCAGCAGTACAACCAATAGGGCATATTAGGACCTAGTGGGATTGCGTTGTAATGTGGCCCTAAAGTTGCAGTGCATCCAGTAAGGTCATATTCAGACTCAGTAGGATCACATTGTGATCTGCCCTGAAGCAGTAGTGCAACCAGTAGGGCCATATTAGGGCCTAGTGTGACTGCATTGTGATCCACCCCTAAAGCATAAGTACAGTCAATAGTGCCATGTTGGGATCTAGTGTGATTACACTATGATCAGGCTCTTAAGCTGCAGTGTAACCAGTAGGGCAAATTAGGACTGATTGTGACGGAGTTGCAATTTTGCCCTTAAACAGTAGTACAGGAACCTTGCCATTTGCCAAACGGTACAATTTCTAGCATCTTCACAGAAGGCTGAATGTTAAAAATTAGGTTTTACTCATCTCTCGTCATGTTGGAAAGCTCCGACTGGCCTTGACTTGAACACTGTCCCTTACCAGAACAAGTAGGGTGCTTGACTTTTTGACATCTAATATTGAAATAAATACTGGATGCTATTTCCCTGAGTACAGTATGTGCCAGTTCTTCAGTTACCATGTGGAAACCACATGTATTCTAGTCAATCCAGAGGCAGAGGGTGTCTCATCAGTGTTAAAATGAATTATCCCTTCCCCTCCCCTTCGACTCTAAACTGTCCCCTCTCCTGGCAGGCTCCTGGTCTGTACAGTTCTTGTTTCACCATATTATTCTCCTGTGATTCTTGTTCAGAATTAATGGAACCAACACAAATCTGTTGATCGTAGGGGGGAAAACCCAGTAGCACCATCTGCTGTGTCCCCAGAAAAAAATCTTGGGCATGAGCAAAGGAGGCCGAGAGTTTGAGTCTGTTCCAGACAAGGCTTGTTTGTGACATGAGGGGGAAAAGCTGCTCAAGTGCTTACTTTGGTCTTTGCCAAGAGTTATTCAGGAAGTAAACAAACATTTAAAAAGATCCTTTAATACCCTTAGAGTCTGGTTTCATAACACCGCTCTTTCTCTAACCATCTGTTCGCCCAGCCTTCCTTCTCTCTCTCCCCTTCTCACTCTCTCTTTCTCTCTCTCTCTCTCCACCCCTGCCTCCCTCCAACCCTTCTTCCTTCCTACCCTTCCTCCTTCCTACCTTCCTTCTTTTCCTCCTATTCTCTTTCCTTCCTTCTCTGTGCTTCCTCTCTCTATTTACAGAGCTCTCTATTTTATCTGCCCCCTCTTTTTTCACTGCCATCACTTACTACTAGTGTGAGCTCCTTTCCCGTTTTCCAGAAATTTTATCTCCCCCTTTAACTGCCACCCTCCACTATCCACCAAAATTTAGGATGTACGGAGGTTGGTTTGATTGATTGAGTTACGTAGATCTTACTTCGAGACACAGCTCTTGCAGCAGGTTACACCATTTGGACTGAAGCCGGCAGGCATCAGGACCCAACGGAAAAATTCCAGCTAGCTATCTTCAGCGGGGACCACCCCGACGTTGGTCCCGCCTCCGACGTCAGGCGTAGTACATAAGGGGGCGATCCCACCAGATTCCCAAGTTCTTTCCCGTCATCGACTTGCATGTCTCGACCCTTCGGTTCAATCTAGACGCGACGCGTGGTAAAGTGTTTTCCTACGGGAAATTCGTTCTCTTCAACCAGTTTATTCTCTGATGTCCTCTCCGACCTCCGGTCACTCCTCGAAGTGCGCCTGTGGGAAGCAGATCCCATTCAAGGATCCGCATTCAGCCTGTGTCCGGTGCCTAGGCCCCGACCACAACACCCGGTCCTGCACCTTTTGCCAGGGTTTCAACAGCAGAACCCGGATCCGAGCGCCAGAAGGCGCCTACAGGCATTCCTGCTCGAGGAACAACTCAAGACCATGGCTTCCAAGGGGATTCTTCGCAGGAAGGCCTGCAAGCATGCTGAGAGGGCATAGAGAAGGCCCTTCCAGGTCCCCGCCTAGGCCTCCTGACTCACAGCAGCCTGGCTCCAGGTCCCACCACTTCCTCCCGGCCAGCTCTCAGCCTCCCCGCTGCAGTGAGAAGTCTTCAGCTCCTCTACTCAGGCCAAGACTCCCAGGCCTTCCTCGACCTCCAAGGCCCTGGCTAAGTCGGGGGATCGTCACCATCACCACAAGTCGGGTTCCCGCCATTCCGAACCCTACGCCAGGTCCACTTCCTTGCCTCCTCCTCCCCAACGGAAGACCAAGGAGCTCACCTCACTCAAGAGGCCGTTGGACCCGACGCCGGTTCGCCCGACGTCGGCCTCTCGCCACAGGTCCCCAGAGCTGTCGTCCGTCAGAAGACCGTCGCCGCCAGGCCTACTCATCACCGGACGCCGGTAGGGGACCGCGCCTGCTCCACGAGAAGAGGACCCCGACGCCCGACCAACGTCGGTCAGGAGACCATCACTGAGGAGGAGCTGACTCAGCCCGAGGACCAGACAGGCGACCCCGGTCCTGTTGAGACTCCAAGGGAACCCTCGCCGCAACCAGAGCCCCCTGTGGAGCCGACGCCGGGACCTGACGACCGACCACCGGCACCTGGTCCGTCGTCGGGCCTTTCATTTTCAGAGGTGAAGGAGCTTTTCACTTACTGGTGGGATACCATCAAAAAGGACATGGTCCCCACTCCACCTCCTCACTTCCTCCTCCTACACCGGTTGCTCCGCCGGTTCCTGTGCCCCCTTCTCCATCTGGGTCTGCAGGCCGGTTACCTCCTCCCTGGGAGCCCAGGACCCCTCCAAGGGGGAGACCAGACAAAAGGAGACCTCCGTCCAGATCCTCTTCTAGGTCACCCAGCCCTAAGAGACCAAGAAGACACCGACGTTCGCCTTCGACGGAGGACACGGGATCAGAGTTTTCAACATCCAGATCCCCTTCTCCCCTGTCCATCCCTTCTCCAGACCCACGTGAGATGCCAAAGTCTCCTCCGGATGACCTTTCATTCTCGGATATCATGAGACACATCCAAGAGAACATGGGATGGGATGCGGAAGAGCTAGACCTCGAAAGGCTATGCCTTGCGAAGTATCTTCGTCAGAAGGACCCCAAGCCTGTGGTGGTGCCACCGTTGGTAGACACTTTCGTGGACATCACCAAGGCAGCGTGGAAGCGTCCACATTCACTCCCGGCAATGCCGAAGAAAGCTGACCGCTTGTACAAGGCTCCAAGAGAAGACCAGTACTTGACTCAGCATCCTCAGGCCGACTCTCTGGTCATAACAGCCTCTCATGACCGGTCCCAGAGACCGCAACATCTGAGCACCCTGCCACCCGGACCCAGAGTACAAGCAGCTGGACGCCATGGATAGGCGCACGTATGCTTCCGCTACCTGCGCCATCAGATCCCTGAATTATTTGACCCACATGGTGCAGTTCCAAAATGCCCTGTGGGAGCAGGGTCTGGATGCGGCTGAGAAATTGCCGGAAGGTGAGCAGAAGGAGGAGATGTTGCAGCTCCTCCATACGGGTTCGGACGTGGGAACCCAAGTGCTACGAGCCGCGTACGACTCCGTGGACTCCTCGGCCCGAGCAGCAGCTTCAGGCGTATGCCTCCAGAGACACTCTTGGCTCCGTGTCTCCGGTTTTACCCCGGTCGTCCAGAAAAACATCATGGATGCCCCATTTGAGGGAGAAGTTTTGTTTGGTAAACCCTCAGAGAAGATAATTACCAAACTCCAAGAGGCCGGGAAGGCGGTGAGGTCGGTTCAGGCCATGTACCGACCCAAGCTTAGTTCCTTTTGTAGGAACCAAAGCCGATTTCATGGACAGATGCAGAGACAACAATCCCGCCCCTCTCCACAACAAAGGGGCTCCAGTTTTCGCAGAACCCAGGGGAAACAGCCCGCAGGTCGAAGCCAGTGCACTTCTAAGTTGGTCCAGCCAGCGGGACCCTCAGCCGCCACAGCCTGACTCCTTCCCGGCCCCCGCCCCTCAGGATCAACAGGATGTCATGGTCGGGGGTCGCATTGTGAATTTCCTGCCAGGATGGCAGACTATAACCACTGACAGGTGGGTTCTTCAGTTGGTCGGAAGAGGCCACTTTATAGAATTCGCGGAAAAGCCACCCTCGAGGCCTCCTTTGCTCTCCCGGTACCCGGGGTCAGCACAAGTCATTGATCAGTCAAGAAGTACTCACACTCCTGCAAAAGGGAGCGATAGAGTACGTCCCAGAGAACCAGAGAGGACACGGATACTATTCCCACTTCTTCCTGGTTCCAAAGAAGACAGCGGACCTCCGTCCGATTCTGGACCTCAGCGACCTCAATTTGTCAGTCGCCTACAAAAGATTCTGCATGGTAACTCTTCCGGGTCTCATTCCCATGCTGAAGCAGGACGCCTTTTTAGCGTCTCTAGATATGCAGGACGCCTACCTGCACATCCCTATAGCTCAAGCACACAAGAGGTTCCTGTGCTTTGAGTTTCTCGGCCATCATCTTCAGTTCCGAGCCCTTCCATTCGGGCTGTCATCAGCACCCAGGGTCTTTACCAAATGCATGGCAGTCGTGGCAGTGTCTCTAAGGAGACAGGGCCATTATGTGTTCCCGTACCTGGACGATTGGCTTTTCATGGCCGCCTCCAGAGAGGCGCTGTTACGGGCGATCCAGAGCACACAGGACCTGTTTTGATCTCTGGGTATCCTAATCAACCACGAGAAGTCTCTCCTGGTACCGTCACAGAAACTGCAGTTCATAGGCACAGTACTGGACACCGTTCAGGGAAGAGCATTTCTTCCAGATGACAGAGCGGAGCGCATCAGATCCCTCATCAGGGAGCTTTCATCGAACAAGACCGTACCAGCCAGGTCGGTCCTTCGCTTGCTCAGACACATGGCTGCGGCCATTCCTACTGTCCCTTTCGTAAGGCTCCACATGTGGGTAACTCAGTGGATGCTCAAGGTGCAATGGGACCAAAGGCAAGACCACATGCAGCATCCGGTCAGAATCACGAACACCGCGATTCGAGACTGGCAGTAGTGGCTAGACCCAGGGACACTCTCTCTGGGCGCTCCGTTTATAGCGCCATCCCCGGAGGTAATCCTCACCACAGACCCCTCAGGTCTAGGGTGGGGAGCGCACCTGGACGGGGTGAAGTCCCAGGAACGTGGACCCCTGGAGGCCCACCTCCATATCAACATTCTAGAGATGAGGGCGGTCCTTTATGCCCTGCAGGCATTTCAGTCAGAGATCCCGCCGAGTACTCTCCTGCTCCAGACAGACAACACGGCGTGATGTATTACATCAACAAACAAGGAGGCGCACACTCTTACCCCCTTTGCAGGGAGGCCATGAGGGTGTGGGATTGGGTAATCCGACATGGCGCGAATCTGATCACAGTACATGTTCCCGGGGTGGACAACACAATTGCAGATGGCCTGAGTCACTCCCAGGCCAGGGTCCACGAGTGGGAACTCCTTCAGGAGGTAGCAGAGGATCTGTTTCTTCAATGGGGAACTCCAGAATTGGACTTGTTCGCTTCCCCATCCAACGCAAAACTGCCCAATTTTTGCTCGCTAGATCCAGGGCCTGGTGTTTTCTGGCGAGATGCGTTGTCCCTCTCCTGGGCGGACAGATTCCTCTACGCTTTCCCTCCCTTCCCGTTGATCCAGAGAGTTCTTCTCAAACTGCACAGGGAGCATGCATCAATGATCCTGGTGGCCCCTTTCTGGCCCAGACAGATCTGGTTCCCTTTGCTAATTCAGTTATCTCGGGAACCTCCGCTCCCGTTGCCATTCAGCTTCCATCTCTTGTCTCAGGAGGAGGGTTCACTGGTCCACCCGGACTTACGCTCACTAAACCTGCATGCATGGCTCCTAGAGACATAGCCATCTTGTGTCACGGGGTCTCGCAAGAGGTTACGGAAGTTCTTTCTGCAGCCAGAAAGCCGGCAACACATGCAACGTACGCCATGAAATGGCGCCATTTTTGTCTATGGTCGCAAGCACGCGGCCTTTCCCCTTTAGGTTGTCCGGTGAAAGCGGTGTTAGAGTACCTGCTCTCTTTTCCATTCGGGTCTCGCCTACTCCTCTATTAAGGTGCACCTCTGTGCCATTTCAGCTTATCACCTACCGGTGGAACAGTGCACAGTGGCACAATTAGATGCCTGTCGAGAATTCTTGAGAGGGGTGTTACACCTTAGGCCGCCCATTAAGGACCCAGTGCCTCCATGGGACTTGCTCTTTGTCCTGGAACCACTCACGCTCCCCCCCCTTTGAACCTGCCGCGGATTGCGTGCTGCATTTTCTGTCATGGAAAACATTGTTTTTGGTTGCTGTTACATCAGCGAGAAGAGCTTCTGAGCTTCATGCTCTCATGTGCAAAGAGCCTTATTTAATTTTTCACCGGGACAGAGCATCCCTGAGGACGAATCCTAAATTCTTGCCTAAGGTGGTTTCCACACTTACTCTCAATCAGGATATTGACCTGCCGGTTTACTTCCCCAATTATTCTAATAGAGGAGAGGCGCTGCTTCACACCCTGGATGTTCACCGCAGCTTAAGGTACTACCTGAGCAGAACTAAGCAGCTTCGTACTTCAGAGCAACTTTTCGTTTCCTTTACTGAAAGGATGATGGGCCAACCAGTATCCAAACAGTCCCTGTCTCGCTGGCTTGTCCAGTGCATCTCATACTGTTATGATATCAAACGAAAGCCCCTCCCAGGATCCGTCCGGGGCCATTCCACTAGGGGTGTGGCCACCCCCTTTGCAGCACTTCGAAACGTCTCCACCTCTGCCATTTGTGCTGCAGCCACTTGGAGCTCTGTTCATACCTTTATCAGGCATTATAGCCTGGACATTGCTTCACGGCGAAGAGCAGGCTTTGGCCTGGCGGTGCTACAGGGTCTTCTGTCCTAGATTCAGGACCTGGAACGTTCTTTCCAATTTCCTCCTCCCAGAGTGTTTGCAAGCGCTACTGCTTGGGAATCAGTCCTAATGGTGTAACCTGCTGCAAGAGCTGTGTCTCGAAGTAAGATAGTACAGTTACGTAAGAACTTACCGTAACAGTAGATCTTCGAGAACAGCTCTTGCAGCAGGTACCTTCCCGCCCACCATCCCCCTTGGAGGAGGCATGGCTCAGTTTTTCTGAGCAGGGATTTATACCTTTCTGTCTTCTGACGGCGAATCCTCGGTCTCCCATTTCGATGTCAGCCTGCGGCCAGAAGTCTCCGGCGGGAGAACTGGGGAATCTGGCGGGACCGCCCCTTATGTACTATGTACTACGCCTGACGTCGGGGGCGGGACCGATGTCGGGGACGGTCCCCGCTGAAGATAGCTAGCTAGAAATTTTCCATGGGGTCCTGATGCCTGCTGGCTTCAGTCCTAATGGTGTAACCTGCTGCAAGAGCTGTTCTCGAAGATCTACTGTTACGGTAAGTTCTTATGTAACTGTACTTTTTTAAGTTTTACCAGGGAAGACACACTGAGCTGTTATCAGGATGTTGACAGATGTGTTGGGGGGGGGTGGTGGTAGTGGTGGGTGTCTAGTGATATGAGCGTGTTTTATTGAGCAGCTCAAAAAGGGCGACTCAATAAAACCACTCACAGTAAGAGCGATTGGTGCACAGTACCGAGAAGAAGGTTAGAGCAAGTGTAGCAGTGAGCTGCACTCACTAGAAGAAGATATGAGGAGTAGTTTAGCCAAGCCCTGCTGAGCTGGTTGTTTGGTGTAGTGGCTTAAGTCACCAGCTATAGAGTCCTGGTGTAGGAGGAAATTTTTTCTTACTGCATTTTTAATATTTTTTTCTAAGTCTGACCCCCCCTAGAGTTGGTAATCCTTTAGTTGGGGGTGCGGGGGCCTTGCTCCCCACAAAGGGGGGTGAGGGGGGCATAGCCCCCCCACATATAAATTATTTTTTACTGCGCCTGAGGGGAGAAGTAAGCAATTGTCGCTGCTTGCGGCGGTTGGTGTTATCCTGTTCGCCCTTTTGAAGTCAGTCACTCTTTGGTTCACGGTTTATGGTCGCCGTTATCACATAAATTCGGTGGGAGGTGAGGAAGGTGATATAGTAAGGTGAAGAATAATTAGTGCTTTAACAGATGCATCAACGCTAGTCAATGCCAAGTAAAACAGTGTAGCAAAAAAAAGTTGCAAAGTATAAAACATTACAGATGGCAAACCAAAATTCAGTGCAGGGTCAAACAGTACCGCAAGATGCTCAAGGTTGATAAAGTTGCGATTGGACAGGTGCAGTGAGCAACCCCAACCAGGGTGTATCGTTGAGGGGGTAGCAAAGTGCAAATCAGGGCTGCCAAAAACTGTGAGAAGGTCGGTAGCAGGTGGCCACCAAGGTCTGGGGTCAGGGACAGTTACAAGAGGGACTTGTAAAGTCATGAAGAAGAGACTTAAAGGAGAAGCCAGAAGAGGCAGAACATAGAGGGACAGGGAAAGAAAGGACCAGAGTAATGATATGAGAAGGCAGCTTGGCCAGAACTAGATTTCCTGGGGGCGGATAGGAAACAGGGTTATGGAGTGGGTAAGAAGTAAGAGGGGGTTGCCTGACCCAGTGGTTTGGAGGGTTGAGGTGCCATCAGCACCTTACCTCCTGCCATACCTGCAGCCCATGTTCGTTTACGACTATGGGTTGCTAGGGGTCGGCTGGGGAGGGAAAAGATCAAGGGTCTGATGGCTGCTCTCCTCTCCAGGGAGGGAGGACCTGCATGCTCTGCCAAATGACTACCACCTGGTGGAGGCCATGTGGTAGTGTGGGTCGAGGGGGCAGTGGAAAGCAGGACTGTGGACTCCAGTGGCGCAGTGCGTGTCTACTACATGCAAGCGCCACGAAAGTGCACCCAATGTAGTGGAAAAGGGGGACAGAAGATGGATAATCAGGTTGGTGTGGGCTAAACGAAGCCCAGCCCACCTGCCTTCACCCTGGACTGTCAGTCAATCACCCTGCCCAATCTGGATGTGTGTCACCGGTTGGGGGGAGGATGTTTCTCTCTTTCCCGTCCCACCACAGGGAGAAATCTGTGGGGGATCTCGGGCACAGTGGTCTAGTGCAGCAGATGCTGGGCAAGAGGGGGCGGGGACAGATCGGAGAGCCAGCCCACACCAACCCTGGGGAGAAAAATGTGGATTAAAAAAAAGAAGCAAGAGGGGGAGGAGAGGAGAGAGGAAAGGTAGAGAAGGAGGCACCCTTTGCATCTTTTTCTCTTGCCCCTCTTTCCAACTCTCTTTCTTTCTGTCACTCACTCACTCACTCACTCTCTGTCTGTCTGTCTGCCTGCCTGCCTGTGTGTGCCCCCCCCCCATTTCTTAGTGAACTTTTCTGGAATGTGTGGACTGTAATAAAAGCTTCCTTTCCCTGTTAGTCAAGCTTTAAATAGGAATCACAGGGAGAAACTCTGCGGCTCAGTTGTTCCTTTAATCATCGCCCTGTAATGCAATCTGCCCTGGCCACTGAGGTTCCTAGCTGCCACTCAGCCTTGGCCCTTTGCTTCAGGGTCCTGTGCATCTGAGGAAGGCCCATTCTGGGGTTAGCCAGCCCATCCTTGAGCAGAGGTCCAGAACGAGAAGGTTCCAGTGAGGTCACTGGTGCTGAAGAAGACTAGGAGTCCTCCCAACTGAACCTTGCCCTACACGCTATTCATTGAAAACTGAATGGAACTTGGTGGGTAGGGAGCTTGGTCCCATTGTGAAGGGTTATGCTCCCTAGCTGAGGAGTGGGTGGCACTGGCAGAAATGTGACTAAAACGACTTTTTATTCTGCTCTGGCTTTTTACGTTGAAAGCTTGTCTGATTCTCCTAAAAGGGCACTGGCAGAAGGAATGTGTACTTGCCCACACTGTAACATATGTACGTATTTAGTACTGGTGATAGGTGAGGGGCAGAGAGCACTGGAGAATGAAACCCTTTGTTTATCTACTAGCCAGGTACAGTGCAGGCTTCCCCACACTGCAGTGGATTTATAGTTGGTGAAAAATAAGGGACTGACAGCACTTCTAACTGAAACCCTCTGATTATCCACACGTTAGATGCAGAATGGGCAGGTACATTGCAGACTTCACACATAGGGATAGATTTTGTACTTGTGAAAGGTGAGGGAATGACAGCACTGGAGAATGAAAGACTCTGTTTATTCACAGGGACAAGTACAGAAGGGTAGGTACAGTGCAGGCTTCTCCACACTGTAATATATTTAGTGCTGTTGGAAGGTGAGTTACTAACAACTCTGGAGACAGAAGCCCTCTGTTAATCCCCTGAGCAAAATACAGTGCAAGCTTCCACATACTGTGATGTATTTCAGTGCTGGTAAAAAGTAAGGGACAGACTGCATGGGAAGCTGAAGCTCACTGTGTAGTCCCAGAGCCAGGTACAGTGCGGGCATGTATAGTGCAGGCTTCCCACACTGTGACATATTTAGTGCTGGTGAAAGATGAGGGACTGACAGCACTGAGGACTGAAGCTCTCTGTATAGCCATAGAGGCAGGTACAGTGCTGGCTGTGTCCCACACTGTGATGTATTTAGTGCTGGTGAAAGATGAGGGATTGACAGCACCGAAGACTTAAGCTCTGTATAGCCATAGAGTCAAGTACAGTGCAGGGTGTGTGCAGTGCTGGCTTCCCCATACTTTGATGTATTTAGTGCTGGTGAAAGATGAGGGACTGACAGCACCGAAGACTGAAGCTCTGTATAGCCATAGAGTCAAGTACAGTGCGGGGCGTATGCAGTATAGGGCATGTGCAGTGCGGGGCGTGTGCAGTGTGGGATGTGTGCAGTGCGGGGCATGTGCAGTGCAGGATTCCAACACACTGCGATGTAGTTCATGCTGGAGGACAGTGAGGGAGTGACCGCACCAGAAACTCAATCCCTCTATCCCCAGGGCCAAGTACAGTGTAGACTTCCCCTCACTATTGATTTAGTTAGTTATGTATGTGTGCGTGATTTGTAACCTGGAAAGGCACACTGAGCAGTGACAGCTTATTTCCTGTTGTGCCCTGGGGAGTGGGTTACATAGACCAGTTTTTCTAACCGGAGGAATGCTGGCCACGAACCACAGCCAAACCAATGCTGGCACTTCACAGAAATGGCATGCAGGTGACACCGCTGGGGCTGACTAACCCCACAAACAAGAACCAGAGCAAGAACATGGTGCACACTGTAGGGAACCAAACAAAATAATACTGATGCTCAAATCAGTAGGGGCCCCAGACAAAACTGTATTGGGCGAAATGCCGGGACAGTTACGGTGTGGCATGTATATTAGTTCTCACCTGCTTGAGCTGTTTGTTCAATACATTATTCAGTTATTGATTTCAGCGTCAGTGTTATTTTGTTTGGTTTCCTAAAGTGTGCATTGCATTCTTGCTTTGGCAACTGTTGACCATGATACTGGGAAAACTCCCCTACTGGTAGGATAAATGCCATGCAGTCTTTTGCTTCCACCTGGACAGTGACCGGATATGGACAGATGAGACCTTGGTCTAACATCTCATCCAAAGGACAGCACTTCATCAGCACAGCACCCCTCCTATGCTACACTGTAGTGTCAGTATTGTTCTTGGTATGAGACCACAACTCTTAACATTCCGATCTTTCTTGCCTTGAAGATAACACGTGTACAACCTGTGGAGCCACTGACACTGCAGATCTACTCCTAGCCTCGACTAGGCTGCACAGGCCCTGCCCAGAGTCTGACTCATATCAAAGTGGAGCAATCAACCTGCTTGCAAATCCAGAAATGTTAACAAATTCGATATCCTTTTTGCTCTTGGACTACAGAACCTAGTCTCTGGCTAAGGCACCAAGATCATCACATTGGTGAATCCTAACATAAACATTTTATGAGCAGTACAGCAGCTTAGGATTTTGAGCACCTAAATCCGAAAATCATAAATCCTAACATTAAGACTGGAATTCGAGGTATCTGAATCCGAAAAGCATGTGACTTGTGCGAAATGTAGGACTGCTATTTTTACAATATGTATATAGTACATTTTTAATGCATCTTACAGTTTAGTAAGAGCTTTTTTGGGGTAGTGAGCTTGGGCTGTTACTTTCTATGCTTTACCTCTCTGCAAATTACTACGCGGTGAACCGAAGTGGTTACCCTGAGTTCTTGAAGCTGACACGATGAAAAAGAGTCCCCGAGGCTGGAACGATCTCAAGAAGAACCAGGCCAGCCTGATGACCCAGCTCTAGTCCATCTTAGCTTATTTGTGGCACATGCCCAATTGAAACGATCATGTACTATTCATGAATACTCATGAATTATTTGTGCACAGTTCATGGATTCAGCTCATGAATGCTCATCACACATTCCTCAGCTTGTTCATGAATTGTGCTTGCACATTAAATTGCGCCACCATGTTCATGAACATTCAAAAAAATAGAGGTTTATAAAGGTCCCTGAAAGTTTATAAACTCCTCCACTAAACTTTTATGGACCAAGCCCATCAATATTTTGGGTGACCAGAAATGCCCTCCTTATATGATATTGGTTAAGTTACCCAGAAACCTTATTTTAGCCGTATTCTCAAAAGAGTTTTGCTCTAAGTGCAAACCAGAGGCAGACCCATTCATCCTTTAATTGTTTTATCACACAACCTATACAGTTGACCATGACAATAGTTTTTTTAACAGACTCAGCATTTTGTAATTCATGCCTTTCCTTATCATGTATTTTAGAATTAGTACCTTACATTATACTTACCTTGTTTGCCGCAGTTCTTCTTTCAAATGGAATCACTGCTCACCTTCCTCTCAAAAAAAGAAAGGTCCAGGGAGGGAGGGAGGAAGGAAGAGAGGGAAGAATGAAGCAGGAGAGAAGAGGAAGAAATAAGGTGGGAAGAAGGAGAATGAGGAGGGAATTAAGGGGAGGTAGGGAAAGAGGAAGGAAGGTGGGAGAGAGAAGAATGATGGAGGGTGAGAGAGAGGAGGGATATGGAGGGAGGAAATTAGGGAGGGAGAGAATGGGGCAGGGACACGAGGGAGGGAATGAGGAAGACAGAGAGAGAAATGAGGTAGGGAGTGGAGAGGGAGGAACAAGGGAATGAAGGAAGAAGGCATTGAAGAGGAGGTAGAGAGGGAGGGAACGAGGGAGTGAGGGAATGAGGCAGGGAGGGAGTGAGAGGGAGGAAAGAAGCAGGGAGAGGAGAGGAAGGTATAATGGAGGGAGGGAATAAGGCAGGAAGGAAGAGAGGGAGAAATAGGCAGAAAGAAGGAGGAATAAGGGCGGGAATGAGGAAGGGAATTAAGATGGAGGTGGGGAAGGAGGAACAAGGGAGGGTGGGAGAGAAGGAGAATGGTTGCGGGTGGGAAAGAGGGAGGAATGAGGGAGGGACTGTTAAGGGAGGGCAGTAATGGGGCAGGGGAGAGGGAGGAAGGGAATGAGGCAAGAAGGAAGAAAGAGAGAAATGAGGCAGGAAGTGGAGAGGGGAGAAACAAGGAAGGGAATGAGGGAGGTATGCAATGAAAGGGGAGATAGAGAGGGAGGGAGGACATGAGGGAGTGAGGGAATGAGTCGGAGGGGAGAGGGAGAAATAAGGGTGGAAAGGATGGATAAGAGATGGAATGAAGGAGGGTGGGAGAGAGGAGGAATGAGGGAATGAGAAAGGAAGGAATGAGGGAGGGAGGAGTGAGGCAGAGAGAAAAAGGGAGGAATGAGAGAGGAGGGGTGAGAGGAGGTATGAGGAAAGGAGAGACAGTAATGAGGGAGGGAGGAAGAGAGAGAGAGAGAGGAATGAGGGCAGGGAGGGGGAGGGAGGAATGAGTGATGGAGGTTGGGAGAAAGGGAAGAATGAGGGAAGGACAGAGGGAGGAATGAGGCAGGGAGGAGAGAGGGAGGAATAAGGAAGGGGATCAAGGAGGGTGGGAGAGAGGGATGAATGAATGAGGGAGGAAGAGAGGGAAGAATGAAGTAGGTGGAGAGAGAAAGGGCAAGAGAGGAATGAGTTAGGGAAGGAAGGAGGA
Source organism: Neoceratodus forsteri (assembly GCA_016271365.2). Taxonomy (NCBI): domain Eukaryota; kingdom Metazoa; phylum Chordata; order Ceratodontiformes; family Ceratodontidae; genus Neoceratodus; species Neoceratodus forsteri. Next base: position 1,477,083,811 of record CM028132.1, on the reverse strand, counting down.
GAAAATAGGGAGGAAATGAGGAAGGGAGTGGGGGAGTTAGAGAGGGAGGAATAAGTGAAGGGAGAGATGGAGGAATGCGGGAAGGAAGAGGGATGAGGAAAGATGGGAGAAAGGGAAGGAGTGAGGGAATGATGGAGGGAGGGGGAGGTAGAGAGGGAGGAATAAGGGGGAGAGAGGAGTGAAGGAGGAAGGGAAGAGGAATGAGGAATGGAGGGAGGGAATGATGGAATAAAGGAGGGTGGGAGAGAGGGATGAATGAGTAAGGGGGAATGAGGGAGGAAGGAAGAGAAGGAGGAATCAGGGAAAGAGAGTGAGAGTAAGGGTGAGTGAGAGGAATGAGGGAGGAAGGAAAGGAAGGAATGGGGAGGTAGAGAGGGGGAGAGTGGAGGCAGAGAGGGAAGATTGAGTGAGGGTGGGGAAATTGAATGAGGGAAGGAGGCAGGAAATGATGGTGGGAGAGAATGAGGGGCAGAGGACATCCTCCTGGAGTGTCGAAGTGTTCAAGTACTGGCTGCATGGGTGTCCACAGTATCCCGTGATAACGGTGAAACAATAATAGCGAGGCCAAGAAAAGCGAATGCAAAACTGCGCGGCCACTTACAGCAACTGGCACATGACAGCGATTGCCGAAACAGCGACCTGTGGTTCTGCAGAAATTCCTCCAGTTGGTTATTTGTAATACGGGAAGGGTGTGGGAGCTAAAGGGGGTACGGGGGAATGCCCATGAAGATTGCCATCAGGCGCTTTGTCGCCATTTTGGCGATCATTGTCGTGTGGCAGTCACCGTATGTGGCCACGCTGTTTTGCGTTCACGTTTCTTGGCCTCACTATTATTGTTTCACTGTTATCACATCGAACCGGTGTCCACATGCTACTGGACACTGTCTGACCAGAACCAGAGGACTGGCACTGGAGACCTCCCCTCTGTATAGATCAGGTGGTTAGGGAGTTTAGGGAAGGTCAGGGAAAGCATCAGTCCATTAGGATATTTCCTCCAGCCCACCTGTTCACTTCATAGCACATTAGCATGCTGGAATTGCCCACCTGCCACCACTGAGGCAAGCATGCTGCTTCCCCTGATGGAAGCAGGACCACCTCTATACCCCTGTGCTGGGAGAATTTTGATGGTGGGGCAACCGGGGGTTATCAGAGAAGGTATCCAGGGGCTTTCAGAGTGTCTAAATGAGAAGAGGGCTATTGTAGGGTCCAAAGGAATGAGGTACTGTTGTTCAGGCTGGGAGAAAAAAATTGGGAAGGTGGTCACCCAAACCTAGAGGATATGGGAGTTGATTCACCTGAGCTACTAATTCTTATTTCAAGTTATAGCCAGTTCTGCGTTCATCCAATATGGGCACAGAAAAAGCATCTGTTTAGGACATAAGGCTCCAGAAATACTGGCCTACTTGTGTGGCAGCGAAGTACTATACCATGCTGTCATCCTGATCATTACCGTCTGCATGAAATCACAGGAATCCAACGCTGAGGCTGACAGGGACTGATTACACTGTTACCTAGGAGATTGTCCACGAGCAATACCAGGAATTCCAGGCTGAGGCTCGCCGATAGCAGATCATGCCATTACCTGGGATACTGTTGTCTCCGTGCAGTCTCAGCAATCCCATGCTGAGGCTGGCTCAAGATAATCATGCTGTCATCTCAGAGGTTGTTATCTGCCACCAATCTAAAGAATCCCATACTGAGGCTGGTTAATGGCTTGTTGTATTATCACCTGGGAGACTGTTGCCACTTTGCAATCCCAGGAACCTATTGCTGATGCTAAATTTAAGCTGATCGCACTGCTGTCTGGGAGACTGTTGTCCATGTGTGATCCCACAACTCCCGTACAAAGACTGGCTAGGGGCCAGTCACACCATTACTTGGGATATTGTTGTCTGAGTGCCTTCCCAGGACTCCCACGCTGAGACTGATGGAAGAGATTGCATTGTCACTGGAGAGATGGTTTCCACGTACTATCCCAGGAATCCCAGACTGAGGCTGGCTGCAGGCTGATTGTGCAGACACCCAGTAGATGGTTGTCCTCAAGCAATCACAGGTATCCCATGCTAAGACTGGCTGAAACATAGAAACAGAATTTGTCAGCAGACAAGGACCGCTTGGCCCACTCAGTCTGCCCAGATGGCTGGAGGCTGATCGTGGTGTCACTCGAGAGATTGATTTAGTCCCAGGAATCCCACACTGAGGCCAGCTAGTGACTGAGCATGCTGTCACCTGAGAGATTGCTGTCTGTGTATAATCTCAGGTGTACCATGCTGAGCGGCTAAAGGTTTATCGCTTATTGTTACCTGGGAAACTGATCTTAGCGTCTGATTCCAGGAATCCCATGCTGAGGCTTGCTGGGGGCTGATGGCATTATCACCTGGGAGATTGTTGTCCACGTATGATCCCTGGAATCCCTGAAGCTGGCTGGGGGCTGATGGCACCGTCACCAGGGAGCTGTTGTCCATATACGATCCCAGGAATCTCCCACTGAGGCTGACTGAGGGTTGATGGAACTGCCACCTGCGAGATTGTCGTCCATAAATGATCCCATTGATCTCCCACTGAGGCTGACTGCAGGCAGATGGCACTGTCACCTGAGAGATTGTTGTCCATGTGCAGTAATTTCCAGGAATCCTAGACTGAGCCTGGCTGGGGGCTGATCACACTGTCATCTGTGGGATTGTTGTCCATGTGTGATTCCAGGAAATATATGAAAATGGTGAGTAGGGGCCGATGGCACTGTCACCAGGGATATTGTTGTCTACATGCAATCCCAGGAATCCCCGCAGAGGCTGACTGGGGGGAGGGGGTTGATGTCAGTGTCTCCTGGGAGATATGTGTCCACATGCAATCCCAGGAATCCTAAATTGAGTCTGGCTGTTGGCTGATTGTGCTAACATTTACATGTAGGAGATTGTTGTCTGCATGCAATCCCAGGAATCCTATGAAGAGGCTGACTGGGGGCTGCTAATGCTCAAACACAGAATACCAGCTGCTCTCCATGAAAATTTAAGCAAGGCAAACAATACCGAAGGACAGTTCAAAAAGCTTTAATGCTTATTAGATTACAATATTGTGCCCGGATCGGCCACACTACCAGTCGCTCCCTAGCTGTCTTCTGGGAGATTGTTGTAGTAGTAGTAGGTGTTGTGGTAGCAAAAAATATTTATTCTTAAAACCCAGAAAGGGAAAGTCCCAGTTGAGCGGAATCTTATTTTCAATGAGATTCCAACCATTCAAACTCACTATTACAGTAAACAGGGATCCAGTCATTCACACTCGCAGTAAATATGTATAACGTTTACAATACAATTAATCAAAAGGTCCATAATACATTCTATGACAAAGTAAGTGGGCAAAAGAGTGTGCATCTCAAAAGAGAGAAAAATCTGTACATCATGGTAGTATGTAATATAAAAATATATTCAGTTCTACATAAAATACAGTATAGCACAGTGGTCTAAGGCTTTGAGCTGCAAATCTGGTGACATCCAGCAGACCAGACCTGGGTTTGAATCCCACAGCTTCCACTTGCATACTGTGTGACCCTGAGCAAGTCACTTAACCTCCTTGTGCTCCCAGGTCGCTCCTGTAAAAAAGCTTTCAGCTTAGTGTGCTATACCTGGTTAAACAACTAAATAAATAAATAAAAATACAGTGCAGATGTAACCTTCGGTAACCTTAATTTGTCGTGGTTGTCTGCAGGCGATCCCTGGATCCCTGCATTGACTTGGGCGGGAAGCTGATAATGCTGTCACTTATGACACTGACATTTGCATGTGATTCCAGGAATCCGGTGCTGAGGCTGGGTGGGGGCTGATCGTGTAGTGACTTGGTAGATTGTTGTACATATGTGATTCCAGGAAACCCATGCTGAGGCTGCCTGGAGGTTGATCGTGTTGTCACTTGAGAGACTGATGTCCACGTGCTATCCCAGAAACCCTACGCAAAAGCAGACAGAGGTCTGAGTGCGCTGTCACCTGGAAGTTTGTAGCCCAGGTGTGATCCCAGGACTTCCATGCTGAAGTTGGCTGAGGGATGATTGCAGTGTTACCTGGCAGGTGGTTCTTTGCTTGCAATCCCAGGAATCCTACACCGAGGCCAGCTGGGGTCTGAGCACGCTGTTGCTGGGATATTGTAGTCCAGGTGAAACCCCGTTAATTTCACACTGAAACTGGCTGAAGGCTGATAGCGTTGTCACACGGGAGATTGTTATCGATGTGATATCCAAGGAAGCGCCTGTGCTGAGGCTATACGTGAGGCTAGATGGGAGTGGATCACATTTTCACCTTGTTGTCCATGTGCGATCCCAGTTATTCCACACTGAGGCCAGCTGTGGGTGATGTTGCTGTCGCATGGGAGATTATTGTTCCCATGCAATCCCAGGAATCCTACATTGAGGCACGCTGGCTGGTGGCTGATCATGTTGTCTTTTGGAAGATTGTTGTCCACGTGCAGTCCCAGAGATCCATTTCTGAGGCTGACTGGGGGCTGATTACACTGCCCCCTGGAGATTGTTGTCAGCATGCTATCCAAGTAATCCCACACTAATGTCACTGTCACCAGTGAGATTTGAGGCTGACTGGAGGCTGATTGCCTGTTACCTGAGAGATTGTTATCCACATGGAATCCCATGCTGAGGCTGGTTGGGGGGCTGCTGTACAGTCACTTGGGCGATAACTGTCCACGTAAGACTGTGGAAAATCCACGATGCAGCTTGAGTAGGGCTGATGGCACTGTCTCCTGGGAGATTGTTGTTCACGTGCAGTTCCAGGAATTCCATGCTAATTCTGGCAGGAGGCAAATGTCACTGTTCCATGGGAGATTGTTGTATGCATGTGATCCCACTAATCCAGCATAGACTGGCGGGGGGATGATCTTACTGTTACCTGGGAGATTGTTATCTCCGTGCAATCCCTGGATTCCTACATTGAGGCTGGCTGACGGCTGTTCCCAATGTAACTTGGGACATTGTTGTCCCCATGTCATTCCAGGAAACCCACACTGAGGCTGGCTGGGGGCTGATCATGCTGTCACATGAGAGACTGATGTCAATGTGCAAGTCTATGAATCCCACAATGAGGCTGGCTGGGGATTGATCGCTCTGTCACTGGAGAGATTATTGTTCATGTGCGATCCCAGGAATTCCACACCAAGGTGAAATGGTGGCTGATCACTATTTCCTGGGAGATTATTTTCCATGTGCAGTCCTAGGAATCTCACACAGATGCTGGTGGAGGGGGGGTGTCTGATTGCATTGTCACTTTTGGGATAGTTCTCCATGTTTTATCACAGGAATCCCAAAATGAGTCTGGCTATAGGCTCATGATACTGTCACCCAGGAGGTTAATGTATGTGTGATACCCAGGAACCCCACACTGAGGCTGTCTGGAGACTGATTGCACTGTCACCTGGGAGATTGATGTCCATGTGATATCCCAGGAACCCCACACTGAGGCTGTCTGGAGGCTGATCGCACTGTCACCTGGGAGATTGCTGTCCATGTGATATCCCAGGAACCCCACACTGAGGCTGTCTGGAGGCTGATCGCACTGTCACCTGGGAGATTGCTGTCCATGTGATATCTCATGAATCCCACACTGAGGCTGTCTGGAGGCTGATTGCACTGTCACCTGGGAGATTGATGTCCATGTGATATCACAGGAACCCCACACTGAGGCTGTCTGGAGGCTGATCGCACTGTCACCTGGGAGATTGATGTCCATGTGATATCCCAGGTATCCCACACTGAGGCTGGGTGGGGGCCGATTACCTTGTCAGTTCAGATTCAGAGACTGTTCTCCACGTGCAGTCACAGAAATCCCTTGCTGAGGCTGGCTGGGAACTGATCACACTCTCAGCTGTGAGATTATCTGCATGCAGACCCAGGAATTCCATTCTGAGACTGGCTGGAGGCTGTTCATGATGTCACTTGAGAGACTGACATCCACGAGCGAGCCCAGTTGTCCCTCACTGAGGCTGCCCAGTGCTGATCACACTTTCACCTGTGAGATTGCTGTCCGCATGCAATCCCGTGAATCTCATGTTGAGGCTAGCTAGAATCTAATGGCGCTGTGAGATTGCTGTCCACATGCAATCCCATGATTCTCATGTTGAGGCTTGCTAGAATCTAATGGCACTGTCAGCTGCGAGATTGTTGTCCACTTGCAATCCCATGATTCTCATATTGAGGCTGGCTAGAATCTAATGGCGCTGTGAGATTGCTGTTCACATGCAATCCCATGATTCTTATGTTGAGGCTTGCTAGAATCTAATGGCACTGTCAGCTGTGAGATTGTTGTCCGCATGCAATCCCATGATTCTCATGTTGAGGTTGGCTAGAATCTAATGGCGCTGTGAGATTTTTGTCCTCATGCAATCCCATGATTCTCATGTTGAGGCTGGCTAGAATTTAATGGCACTGTCAGCTGTGAGATTATTATCTGCATACAATGCCAGGGTTCCCATGCAAAGGCTGACTAGACTCTAATGTCCCTGTCAGCTGTGAGATTATTGTCTGCATGCAATCCCAGGATTCCCAGGTTGAGGCTAGGTAGAATCTAATGGCACTGTCAGCTGTGAGACTGTTGTCCGCATGCAATCCCATGATTCTCATGTTGAGGCTGGCTAGAATCTAATGGCACTGTCAGCTGTGAGATTGTTGTCCGCAAGCAATCCCATGATTCTCATGTTGAGGCTGGCTAGAATCTAATGGCGCTGTGAGATTGTTGTCCACATGCAATCCCATGATTCTCATGTTGAGGCTAGCTAGAATCTAATGGCACTGTCAGCTGTGAGATTGTTGTCCGTATGCAATCCCATGATTCTTATGTTGAGGCTGACTAGAATCTAATGGCGCTGTGAGATTTTGTCCTCATGCAATCCCATGATTCTCATGTTGAGGCTGGCTAGAATCTAATGGCACTGTCAGCTGCGAGATTGTTATCTGCATACAATGCCAGGGTTCCCATGCAAAGGCTGACTAGACTCAAATGGCCCTGTCAGCTGTGAGATTATTGTCCGCATGCAATCCCAGGATTCCCAGGTTGAGGCTAGGTAGAATCTAATGGCACTGTCAACTGCGAGATTGTTGTCTGTGTGCAGTCCCAGGAGTCCCAGAGTGAGGCTGGCTAGAATCTAATGGCACTGTCAACTGCGAGATTGTTGTCTGTGTGCAGTCCCAGGAGTCCCAAAATTAGGCTGGCTAGCATCTAATGACGCTGTCAGCTGTGAGATTGTTGTCCTCATGCAATCCCAGGATTCCTATGTTGAGGTTGGCTGGACTCTAATGGCGCTGTCAGTTATAAGATTGTTGCTGCATGCAATGCCAGGATTTCCATGTTGAGGCTGGCTGGAATCTAGTGGCGCTGTTAGTTAAGAGATTGTTGTCCACATGCAATCCCAGGATTTCTATGTTGAGGTTGGCTGGACTCTAATGGCGCTGTCAGTTATAAGATTGTTGTCCGCATGCAATGCCAGGATTTCCATGTTGAGGCTGGCTGGAATCTAGTGGCCCTGTTAGTTATGAGATCGTTGTCTGCATGCAATCCCAGGATTCCCAGGTTCAGGCTGGCTAGACTGTAATGGTACTGCCAGCTGGGAGTCTGTTGTCTGGGTGCAGTCCCAGGATTCCCAGGTTCAGGCTGGCTCTTCAGTGTTGAATTCGCTGTGCAAAGGCAAGCTTGAAATTTCCGTGGTGCTGTAACAACTGCTGAGGCAGCAGAAAACCAACCTGGTGCTTTGTGATAAAAGAAATTGCTTTGTCAGTGGCATAACTTTCTGCTCTCATTATCCTTTTGCAGAAAATGGTTTATGAAACTCCTGCAACCTGACAGTAGTCATAGGGTTGAGTGTATCAGTCAGCACTGCCCGGTAAGAGCCAATATGTGGCTCACATTTCTATGCTGCAGCTAATGCTGACCATAAAAGTCCTCTGCTTCTCTCGGCACTGTATGTAGTGCTCCACAACCCCATATCCTGTTGTGGCTAGAAAATGGCTTAGATCGGTTAGCCCCCATTGTGTATGGATTTCTGTACAGATAATTTTCTTGTTGTGGTATAGTACAAAAGTCATGAAAAGTTGTTGTGGTATCGTTCTGAAGAAGAGTGCTTCTCAGGGGCTTACGCAGTAAAAACACACACATACACACATGCCAGACTGCCAGCAAATGTAAAGGCCCCCTACAGGGTACATGAGTATTGGCGTCCCAATGCTAACACAAATCCCTAGTTGTGTGGCGACCTTTCTTCCCCCTGATTTGCCTTCTACCACTCCAGCTGACTCGGAGTGCTCCTGCCTCCTTTGCTACTCCATGTAAACAATAACATCCAACAGGGTGCAGATATTGGTGGATACTTGCGTGCCCAGGGATGTGACGAGGCCAGATCCTGCAGGCGGAGGGTCATAAACTCCACAGAAGTGTGGATATCCACCAATGCCCCACACACCCTGAAGGATCTTATTGCGCTGAGAAAATGAATCGAGCAAGGTAAAAAAAAAATCTTTAAAAGTTAAAAAAAGATGAAAAAATATAATAAAATGTAGCTTAAACAATATCAGATAGTTCTACCGCAGATGCTATGTGTCAGTAATCAGCCTTTCTACACTTTCAATAAAATGTGTAATTGTTTACTATGGAGAATTCAGTATTCTGCAGTACTACTCTAGTAGAACACTCAACCCCCCACACATGTACGTAGCACTACCATGGAATGCATGTTTTCCTAATTCTGTAAAATTCCCTTGGCATAAACTCACACAGACCACATATGGAGTTAGAGCCTCAGTTCTGCGTGTGGCAGGGTTAGCAACAAAGATTTCTCCATAAAGCTGGTTAGCACATGAGGGGGATTTTTCACGTTCATCAAAGAAACACCAGAACTGAGAACTCTAAATAGCACTTGATTTTGTAATTTGTTTATGGGTTTAAGGAGGGACTCAAGAATGAAAAGAACAATAGTTATTTATTACATTTTTTTGTTTCAGAAAGTTTTATTTTTAGGGCCTAGTTGAAGGTTGTTATGTAAGAGTAAAGGTGGCTAGCATGTTGTGATGGAAGTTAGGAATGATTGAAGTGGCTCATGAATTCTGTCTGTGAAGTGTCCAAATTTCAGATCAAACAGTTGAACTTTTTACTTTACAGGGTGGTATTGGCACATAAGCATATGCCAGTGGAATGGCAACAGCCAATCAGAATACAATTTTTCATTTCCCATTTTCTAAGTGTACTTTTGCACTGCAGGTCCGCTCCTGCCTGCACATCTCCCTGTCAGTGCTCCTCACAGAAACATAGAATTTGTATGCAGAAAAGAACCGATTGGCCCATCCAGTCGGCCCAGCTGGTCCCTGCTTAGTCTGTCTCAGCAGACCCTAACTGGTCTCCAGTGACCCTTTCATCTACCTACCTATTTACTAATATTCCTGTATGTCTGTCCCATGCATGCTTGAAGCCCCCTGCTGTTTTTGCTTCCACCACTTATGCTGGCAGTCTGTTCCAGGTGTCAAACACTCTTTCAGCAAAGTAATACTTCTTCTCATCCCTTTTAACCCCCAAAGCTTCTTTGCATGCCACCTGGTCCTGGTGCTCTTCCTCATTTGAGAAAGACACCCCTCTGGCACATGCCTCACCCCCATGAGGTACTTGTAGGTCTCTATCATGTCCCCTCTTGATGTCCTCTTCTCCAGGGTGTACATACTGAGATGCCTCTATCTCTCCTCGTAGGGCTTTTGGTGCAACCCCTGCACCATTTTAGTTGCCCTCCTGTGGACTGCTGCCACTCTGTCTAAGTCCTTTCTGAGGTGTGGCCTCCAGAACTGGACCCTGTATTCCAGGTGGGGGTCTCACCAGTGAGTGATACAGTGGCTACACCACCTCCTTGCTCCTGCTGGAGATACCTCTCCCAATGCAGCCCAGCTACGCACTAGCCCTACTGCCCTGCCATTTTGAGATCATCAGATATGATAACTCCAGTGTTCCTTTCCTGCTTAGTGACTGACAGTACTCCCCCCCCCCCAATCCAGTACTCAGTTCATGGGTTCCTATACCCTAGGCACATGATTTTGCACTATTTGGCATTAAACCCCAACTGTCATGTTCTTCATCACTCCTCAAGTTTCCTAAGATCCATACGCATTCTTTCCACCTTCTCTGGATTGTTCATCCTATTACAGATTTTGGTACATCTGCAAAAGGGAATACTTTCCCTTTTAGTTCATCTGGAATGTCACTTATGGAGACATTAAAGAGGACCAGTCCCAGTACTGAACCCTGCGCACCTCACTGGTCACTCTTCCATCATTAGAGTGAGTGTTGTTAACCACCACCTTCTGTCGCCTATCCATTGACCGGTTTCTAACCCACTTCACCACTTTGGATCCCACCCCAGGCTGCTCAATTTCTGAATCTGTCTCCTGTGCAGCACGGGTTGAAGGCCTTGCTAAAGTCAACTTAGGCAATGTCCACTGCTGCCTACTGATCCATTTCCCTGATCACCTAGTCAAAGAAATCAGTCAGATTCATCTGGCATGCACCCTTCCCCTGTGAATCCATGGAGACCACTGGATTCAAGATACTGTATCAGCCTATCCTTTATCAGTGCTTCCATTAATCTCTTCACCACTAAGGTGAAGCTTACTGACCTCGAGTTGCTAGCCTCTTCCCTGTTGCCCCTCTTATATATATCTGTTCTTCTTTAGTCCTTCGAAGCTACCCTGATTCTAGTGAGCTGTTGAATAGGGCTATCAGTGGGGCAGCCAGCACTTTCCTGAATATTTTTAGTACCCTTGTGTGTATCCCATCCAGTCCCATAGCTTTGTCCACTTTCAGAGCTGCAAGTCCCTTCAGAACTCTCCTCTGAGAATGAACTTGAGTCCGACCCCCGACCCCCCCGTGTTGTTCCTGCTGCTCCCTCGCTGTCCGTCCCCCACTCTGAAGACTGAGCAGAAGTGCCAGTATAGGAAGTCTTCCTTTTCTTGGTCCTCTTCTGCACAGTCCCCCTCTGCTGTCCTCCTTATCCTCACTACCCCTTCCCCTGCCTTTCTCGTCTCTTATATACCTGATGAAAGTCTTACCCCCATTACCTTTCCCTTTGGCTGTCCTTTCCTCTGCCTGTGTCTTTGTCCCCTTCACTGCCTTACCTGCTCCCCTCTGTTTTGGCTGCTACACCTTCCTGCCTTCCTCCCTCTGTGTTTCCTTATGCCTCCTGAATGTCACCCTTTTTTTTCCTTCACCACCCTGGTCACGTCCCTAGGGTACTGTAACGGTCTCTTTCCTTTTGCTTTTACTCACTTCTTTCACAGAGAGGTCAGTTGCCTTAATTACATGCCCTCCCTTATTTTTCCCCGCTGTTTCTCTACCCTTCCCTAGCAATACTCCTCTACTAGGCAGTTTCTGAGCCAGTTTCCCATTTCTTTAAAATCCTCCCTTCTAAAGTTCAGGACCCTCATCCTGCTGTTTCCAGAATGTCCCTGGCCTCTGCTGCCACAGGACTATCCCAAGTCTGTCATTTTTTTTCTGACTTGAGAATTTCCCTGCAGCTGATGCTGCTCAACTGGGTAATCAAGGCTGGATCTACACAAACACTGCATGGGGGTAAACCAGGGTAACCTACCATTGTCCTGGGAAGGGGGAGCCTGCCTGGTGTCCCCGCCCTGGGGGTAAACTGGGGCATGGGGAGGTGGCAGGGAATGGGGCTGAGATTAGGGGAACTGCCATAAAAATAAAAAAATAAAAACTGCATGACTTCTGGGTGTGAAGGGCCCTCCACTGCTGCTTCTCCTCACTGCCAAAAGGATCAGGGCTTTCAGTACAGAATGAGGCCTCTTTTTTGTGCAGCCATCCTGTTTAGTTTGAAGGAAGCAAATTACATTTTCCTTGCCATTAAGACTGCATTTTTAAAAGCAGCCACGAATAGAACAAACAGGCCACAGTCGGTGGTAGTGCTGTTGTGGCAAACATGAGGTCCTGACACTGAATCTAGGTCCACATTACCGCTGTGTAAACAGAGCATTGACCATAAAACAAAAGCTAAACATTGCTGAAGTGCATAAGAAACATAGTGTTCAGTAAATATCAGGTCAGTGTACACAGCAACAAGACAGCAGCAATTTACCACCTCGGTCCTCCTAGTAAGTAGCAGACACACAAGTACTGGAGCGCTTGAAATATGCGGGTGCTCACTGCCGGAATATACGAAGCACAAGAAGGAGGAGCTTCTCTTTTTGTGTTTCTTGTGCCTCCTAGTAAGTAAGATTATGGACTGCTGATCATTTGACTGTCTGCTTAAATAAGATCAGATACATGGGTGCTGTTTTTCCTCTTAGTTGTGCAATTTGGGTGTAGATATTTTCAATGTGACTTAAATAAGTATTGTGGTTTTGTGCCGACAGACCAACCAGACAGCCAACCAACCAACAGATTTGGTTGTATGTGGCTTCGGCATTTTATTTCAAAGGGTTAAATCCCCTAATACTACTTCATCTTTTCTTTTTCCTTTTTTTTTACTTTTCCACTGCCGGCTGCTTGGTACCTCTGCCCCGGTCACGGACCCCCACTTCCACTCCCATATTGGCCATGGCCCTTCAGTACCCCCTGGCTTACCCCCAAGGGCAGGGTTGCGGCACTAGACCCCCATAGTGCCACAGACAACGGGATAGGTTGAAGGGCCAGCCTGGGAGCTAATTGAAGCCGAGGCGAGCTTCATCTAGGGTGGCCGGCAGCATTTTTCCCCAGTGTGCGGGGGCGGGGACGTGCAATGACATCCAGTGTCCACCCCACCCTCCTGAGCTTCTTGGCGTCAGTGTGCTCAGTACACCTAGCCTCAGCTAGGTGTCCGTATTAAGCCAAACACTCTACCCCCCTCCCCCCTGGAGAAGGAGAGCAGTCATCGGACACTCAATCCTTCTCCCCTGGCCGGCCCTCCAATGTCCCAGGTCCATTCCTGAACCTGGGTCGCCTGCATCTCAGGTAGACAACCTGCGCCAGGGGGCCAGCCTACGTCACCTTTTCTAAGTCTGTATTGTTACCCTCCATGGAAAACTGCCACATTGTTATAAATACTCTCTTCAGCAAATGACTGCCATCCAAAAGAAAGAAAAAAGAATGAAGGCGGGAAAGACAGAAGGGGAAGAAAGTGGGGCTACAGGGGATAAGGATAAAATAAATAAATAAAAGCACAAAGAAAAAAAGAAAGAAAAATGACAAAAGTCTATGATCTCATCTCAACTCTCAATGGAAACACAGCTTTGTTGTGTACGGTTGGCCTTACTTTAGTGTATGGGTAGGGCTTGTTCTGTGCTTAGGTCGCTGCACATGCGCTTCTCTCGGGGGGAGGGCACAGAGGAACCACACCCAGGGAAATACCCTTGATGATGAGCAGTGCCATGAAGTCCCGGATTCTTGCGGGGATCCAGCAGACCACCGTGGGGTATATCCCTGAGCCAAAGGCAAGGAAAATAAACAGATGCATAATAATACAAAAAAAAGTACTGACTGGCAACAGCAAGATACTATCACCATTGGTACTATGAATAACATTGTATCCTTACTGTATACTAGCTACCTACTATTCGAGTATTGTATGTAAACTGTTTGTTATTGCTGTCATTGTCACTGTTTGACGTGGAACCTTTGTAAAAGAGCTCTGAGCTCAAAGGTATGATCCGAATCCCTAAATAAATAAATAAAAAAATAAGATATTGGCAACAAACAACAGAAAATAATGGGAAAATAATAGAAACATAGATACAGCACATACCAGGATGTGACTGGGTAGGAACATCCACCGGTGCAACCTTCAGCTGGAAGTGGGAGGTTCAGGAAGGATGTCAGGAAGTACTTTTCAAGGAGCGGGTGATGGAGAGTAGAAATGTGATCAATACTGGGACAGTCTCAGGGTTCAAAACCCAATGGTAAGTCTTCAAGGGGTTATTAGGAACCAGAGAAAGGCAAGAGGTGGAGAGAACTCTGTAGGAGCAAAGTAAATCAACGTAGGAACATCGGGAAAACCGGGATGGACTCTCCCTTTCCTTAACCTTCTATTTATCCCATTTCCTGTCCTACCCAGGACCTCCTTATGAATGAGCTTGCTCAATGGAGCCTTTTTCTGGTAAAATAAATACATACAGTATCACCTGTCTTATGCAAATGCCTGCTCTATCAATGCACTTACTGTATGGTACACTGCATAGTCACCTGTCTTATGCAAATGAATGTGACTACTGACTTGTAACTTGAATGTATGTATTACTACTGCATACTCATCTTTCTTATGCAAATGAATGTAATTGCTGACTTGTAACTTGAATGTATGTATTACTACTCCTTCCTTATTGTTCCCCTTCCCCTCAGGTCACACCGGGGACATGCAACGTGTTGCTCAGTGTGCCTTCCTGGTGAAACATTTCAATAAATAAAATGAAATATGTCTATAATATGTGTCTACAGCAACACAACCCCCTTCCATATGTATCAGGACACAAGCAGTTCCCCAGTGCATTGTCCTATGGTTTAACCCTAGTAGTCCAAGGGAAAAAAGCAAAGATTTGGAAATTGATCTCCGTCTTGCTATCATGTTTGTCTCCACGGCTAACAATATGCATTGCATAGGCATCTACAGGACCTGTAAGTCAACACAAATCTTTCGTTTTATGCCCATGAAGATTTCACCTGAAAATCATACAGCGTTGTTATCGACACACGTCTGAGTCTCTTTATGTGACACACTCACCCATTAGCATGGATTCAGTGCTCGCTGGATGATCCAGCTCTTCGAGTGTGCCCATCTGTTTGAAACAGGAAAGGTGAATAGAACAAGTTCACTACTCAGGCACCCCTGGTATTCATGAAGCCCTTTTCATGTTCTGTTTAATCTACTTTACTAATTAGGGAGAGAATTTACCAGGTTATTTTTGTGTTATTTGCCTTTGTTTTACTCTTGTTATTCCACACCTAAAGGGCAATGCTGAACATGAATTCTCTACCTTTCGTCACAAAATGAGGGACATGGACACTCAGAGTGTGGGAAATGAGGGACACACTGACCCTCATAATGAGGGACAAATCCCCTAACAGGGAGATACAAGGTCAGGCCACTGTGGAAACCATTGTGGTTACTTGTACAAGGTTTATTTTTGATGTAGGATCTTGGAATATTGTGAATTTCTGCTATACAGTCCGAATTTACAACACATTCTCAGTGCAGGCATCACCTTTTCCATGAGGGACAGAGCAATTTTGAGGGTTAAAATGAGGTACGTCCCTCATAAGCAGGGACAGTTCAGAAGTATGACGTTGAATCATGTGTGGAATAAATAACTAGATGAGCGCACTATAGTAAATAAAACACCCTAAAAAATGTAGAAAATGTTTCATGACTAGCGTGGTTACAGTGAAAGTATAATGTCCTGCAAAAATGCTGCAGAAATATAGGACTAAGCCTGATTTGTATATGCTGGCAGCCCCTTGTAGATGAGACAGGTCTGTATATCATTAAGGGGGGTGGAGATCTGTGAGAGGTGTGGGGGGGTTGTTTACACTTGGCTTCACCTTATTTGGTCAGGGAGCTGCCTGTAACACTTTTGGCATGGCAAGAATGACTCAGTTTCAGCTGGAGCGGCAGGCAGTCTAGCACAACCAGCCAGAGTGTCAGTCAGGAGAAGCAGTGTAGGGTGACAGTGACATCAAAAATAGAGTGAGCAACAGAGGACGAGAGAGGGAGTGGAGAAAATATGCTGTGGAGTGCTGGGGACTAGGCACAGCATCAGATGGGAGAAATATTGTGAAGTGTCAGAGATAGCCTTGGCATTAGTTGTGAGAAACACAGCAAAGTGGTGGGGATAGCCTTGCCAGCAGAAGAAGCACTGCAAAGTGCCAGTGATAACCTCCACTTCAGGAGAAACTGTGCAGTGCCTTGGACCAGCTTCTGCCTCAGGAGTAACTACACTGTGCCTGGGCTAACCTCAGCATCAGAAGAAACTGCACTGTGTCTGGATTAACTTCTGCATCAGGAGAAACTGTGCAGAAATAATAAATATCTCAGCTAACCTCGACGTCAGTTGTAAGAAACACACTGGAGTGGCGGGGATAGAACCAGCATCTGACATGAGAAACAGTGCAGTGTGGCGGAGATAGCCTTGTTGTGTTGGAGTGTCCTTACTGTCATTTCCTTGGGGATTCTGAATCTGTTTCTTTCCGAAGGAGGCATTTTTCTGTCAGAGCTGGGATGGTGAACATACCCCCCTTGGTCATTTAGGTGAGTCCCATTCATTTCTCTGTTCCTTTGGAGTCACAAGCTGTGCATGAACCAGATTAAGAAGAGTATCAGTTGAGGCGATGGCAAAAATGAGGTGCCTAGCTGTACCGAATTCCAGGGTAGCATATGTGCAGGTAGATTAGGTAAAGGTGTCCTAAGTGCACCGTGCAGTACTGTTAAGACAAGAAACCTAGGGACCCGACAAGCTTCCCACTGTTCTGATCTAGTAACCTGACAGAAGGTTTGGTAGCCAGAGGAGACCGAGTTCAGAAGTTGTAGAATCACAGCTGCTACACACTGGGGCTGTTAGCAACATGTGGATAAGCAAGGTGCACTGAAATTTCATGCAGAGTTGCTAATTACTGATGTAACGTCAAGTGAGCTGACTGATGCTGTGTGACAGTCATGAAGCTAACTCCCCCTCACTGTTGGTACCATAGGATCACACCTCATGTGAATGATGGTGCGAATGTGCGTGTTCTTACACTGTGCCAGCACTTATGAGGTTAGACCATTTGAAAAATGTCACACTACCAATCTGAGCGCAGCAGCATATCAACTAGCAACTAAATGTTCCATAACATTCTAAACCGCTATTGTGGGACTGGTCACCAGTATCTGCCAAACAGGAGGTTGTCTCAATCCCAAAAATAATGCTTGCACATAAGTTATTTATTATTTCTGGTCCTGCTACATGGTGGCCGACACCTGGCCGGCTCCTACGGCCATATGTGTGTGTATATATATATATATATATTTAAGTTTTTATTATTTCTGCTCCTACTACAGGGCGGCCTATGCCTGACTGGCAAGGGATATGCCATGCCCCATACAGAAATATCGGTGATATTTCTCCCAAGTGTACTTTGACCTTATGGTGATGTCATAGGTCAAAGTACACAAAGGTGACACGAGGGTTATACGTTGACCTTATGACATCATGAGTGGCGAAGCCACAAGTGATGTCATAGGTCAAAATACACAAGGGAGAAATATCACCAATATTTCTGTATGGGGTATGGCATATTCGATTTATCAGTGCCGGGTTAAAATGTAGAAAGCATAATAGCATGGATAAAACCAGCTAAAGATAAAACAGCATAATAGCAAAGGTAAATAATAGCACAGTGTAGCTAGCGCTGTCCCTGTAGCTGTTTGGGGGGGGTAGAGGGAAACCTTCTGCTGCAGGGTGTGCTGGCTGAGCAGCTGCCATTGGTCAGAGGATAGGGTCACAGGCAGTGGAGGGTGGTGCAGCGTCGGTGGACCGGGGTCTGATTCCCAGTTACAGAACACATTTTTTTTTCTTGTGGGTGTTGTCTCCCCCCCTCCCGACTTACCCTCTGTATGTGTCTGTCTCCCGCCCTGCACCTTTGGCCCCCACTCCCAATTGTCCTGCGGGGTCTCTGTCCCCTTCAGAACAATTCCTCCCCCCAAAAAAAGGTTTCTCCCTGTCCCTGAGTTGCCTCCATCCTAGAGGTAGTTATTTTAAGTTGGGATGGTTCACAGGCAGAGCCCCCCATATCAAGGGGGATGCAGGGGGCAGAGCCCCCCGCAAACAGTCAGTTTATTTTTTTGTTTGTTTGTAGTGTTTTTTACGAAGCGCTGTATTTGTTTTAGCTGTTTTTGCTGGATTGCATTTGACTGCGCTGTTGTTTTAGCTGTTTTTGCTGCAATGCATTTGACCGCGCTGTTGTTTTAGCTGTTTTGACCCCATGCCTGATTTATTTAACACTTGGTTCTTGTTTGTGAGGTGTTTTCCTTTTTTTTTTAAATGTATCTTTGTATTTTTATGATCTTCGGGGATATCTCTGTCATCAGGTCACACCTATGGAACTTAGCCGTTAGGTGTCAGGATTCCATGGATGCTTTTTTTGCAGCAGTCTATTAGGGGCTGCCCATGCCGATGTCAGGCTCCGACGTAATACATCCTATATATGCGCAGGCGGCCCCATTCCCTCCTCAGTTCTTTCGCGCCATAGACCATTCATGCACAGACTCCGCAGAAGCTTCATTGCTCAGTTCGGCTGCCAAAACTACTTACTTTTTTTCTTTAATACTTGCCTTTGAATCACTTTAGTTTAAATTGATTCTTTTGTACTTTCTATGTTGAGAACTAATCCCTTGTTGGTTTTCTTCCATCGCTGCTGCTGGGGAAAGAAGATTTCTTCATCCGATGAACATGATCTCTGTGTCTTATGTCTTGGGCCTAGCCACAACATCCTTGCCTGTGAGTCCTGCCTGAAGTTCAACCTCACCACCCGGCACCAACATAAGAAAGCCCTGCAGAAGTTCCTCATGGGGCAGCAGGTAGCCAGTAGAAAACAGGGGTCTTCCGGGGCCCCCCCTCCGATTGCCGGTGTCTTCTTCGGGCTCTCAGGTCACCAAGGCCCAGGACAAATTCTCGTCAGGACAAGGACCAGCCTAAGGATCGGTCCCCCCTTCGGTGATTCCAGTCTCCATTGGATTCCTTCTCCTCTTCTCCTGGAATTGCTCCATCAACTGCATCTGCATTGGTGCCTTGCTCCATGCAGGCCCTGCTCCTATCAGGACCCCCCAAAGAGGAGTCTTCTCCCAGCCATCACAGGGCTGTGGAGGGGCCGTTGGCCTCTGGGTTGTCAGACCCAGTCCCACCAATGGGACCTCTCAAAACCCGAGGTCCACAGGTGCTGGTCCCAGCCGCTTGTACTGTTGTTGGAGGTTTGTCATCAGGGCTGGGCTGCACACCCTTTCCGTTGAAGCTTGTGTTGTCGATGATTCCTTTTCCTGCCGTCAACCTTATTGCTGTTCTTTCCTCCATTACCACGTCTGTCATACAACAGTTTGTTCCATGGCCCAGGTCATTGTTGCCCATGCTGTTGGGTGCTGCTTCAGTGTCATTGCCAGTCCGACCCGTTCACCACCCACTTTCCAGAGAGCTGTTGGTATTCTGACCATCGGTTTCTGTTTCAGAGCAGGCCAACATTGAGGAGAAATAGCACCCTGATCTCATCTTCCCTGAGGAAGAGGAAGACATTGAAGTGGAATCCTCTGATAAGTCCACTGTCTCCTCCAGGAGTGAGGACTCAGTTAAACACACCCCCAGCCCCCTCCCAAGGACCCTTCCTTCTTCAGCATTATGAAGCAGCTCTCCTCCACTACAGGGTTTCAGATTGAGGAAGAGGCTGAAACAAAGAGGAATCTGGTGGACTTCTTGGAGATCCCAGAGCCTCCACCCAAAGTTATTCCTCCTTTGCTGCTAGCTCTGAATGATGCTGCCACTGTGGCCTAGCACAGCCCCAACCTGGTACCAGCCATGCCCAGAAAGGCTGACAAGCTTTACCAGGCACCTCAGTAGCTGACCTTTTATGCTGCCCAGCCAGAAACTGACTCAGTGGTTATTAGGGTGTTCATGACAGAACCAAGGCCCCTAAGCACCTTAGTTCCCTGCCTCCTGACTGATAATCGAGGAGGCTAGACCTCTGGGACAAGAGGACTTTTGCCCCTGCCACTGTAAGCCTCAGGATTGCCTGTTACTTGGCTCATCTGATTAAGTACCAGAATACCCTCTGGAGGAAGGGCAAAGCTGCTGCTCAGCCCTCCCCGAGGGTTCCCAGAGATGAGAGCTTCTCAAAGTGCTCCAGGCCTCAGAAGATGTCAGTAAGCATCTTCTCAGAGCCACCTATGATACTGCTGATACTACAGCCAGGATAGCTGCCTCCGGCATTTGCCTCAGAAGGCACTCCTGGCTTAGAATCTCTGGCTTTGTGGCTGACGCACAACAAAAGGAGCTGAATGCCCCTTTTGTGAGTCAAAAACTTTTGACGCCAGATGTGCAGGATATTATCAATGACCTGAAGGCCTCTGGCATTGTTATTCAGTCTGTCCACTCCCTTTGCCATACCCAGCCCAGGAGTAGACTGAGGCTCTCCTTTTGCAAGGTCTCCTACAAGTTGGGTTCTGGAACCAAGCTCCAGGGCAAACACAGAGTCAGCTCTGCCTTGCCTACCCCCTTCTCCACCTCTGGTTCCTCTGCCAAGCAGTCCAGAGGAGGAGGAAGTGCAACCACGGCTGCCAGTTCAGCTTCAGCCTGACTCCTTGACAGCCCCCCCACCTTGTTCCAAGCCTGGAGGTGGTCGTCGGAGGTCGGTTCTTCCTCTATCTGCCCCAGTGGAGAACCATCACAACAGATGCTTAGATTCTGCAGATAATCAAACAGAGCCATGCTCTAGAACTTCTAGAACAGCCTCCAGATGTTTCCCCCAGTCCCCACCTTTTATCCTCCTGACCACACAGAGGTGCTCACGGAGGAGGTCCTTCCCTTGCTGCACAAGCAGGCCATAGAACCAGTGCCCAGATGGCAAAGAAACAAGGGGTTCTACTCCAGGTTCTTCCTGGTTCCAAAAGAACAGGGGACTTGAGGCCCATTCTAGAGCTCAAGGAGCTGAACCTTTTTGTCTGGTACAAAAAGTTCCAGAGGGTTACTTTGTACTGCCTTCTTCATCTGCTCAAGCAGGGTGACTGGCTATGCTCCCTCATTATGTAAATATGCCTATCTGCATATCATGGTTTGCCCCTCCTGACAGACGCTACCTGCAGTTCCTGTTCAAGGGGGAGCATTACCAGTTCAGGGTTTGCCCTGTGGCTTAACCTCTGTGCTACGGGTATTTACCAAGTACTTAGCAGCTGTTGCAGCAGCCCTCCGGCGCAAAGACCTCTATGTGTTCCCATACCAGGATGACTGGTTACTGAAAGCCCAGTCCTGGAAGCTTCTGTTGTTGACTCTAGAATGCACCCTGAAGTTATTCCAGTCCTTGGGCATCACTGTCAATTAGCCTAAGTCTGTGCTGACCCCATCTCAGCAGTTGCAATATATAGGGGCAGTCTGGGACTCTACTCAGGGCAAGGTCTTCCTCCCTCAAGACAGGGTGGACCACCTTATAACCCAGACCCAGGAGGTCGCTCAGAGCTGGTATGTCCCAGCCAAGGACATTCCTCAGGCAATTAGGCCTAATAGCTGCAGCCATTGTTATGGTTCTTCTGGCCCGGTTGCACAAGAGGATTCCCCAGTGGGGCCTCAGGGATCAGTGAGATCAGCGATCAGACAGTCTAGATCAGTTGGTCCTTGTCTCCTCGCCAATATACAAAGTGCTTCACTGGTGGATGGACCCAGCCAATCTCTTAAAGGTGATCCCCTTTCTTATCCCCAGTCCTCACCAAATCCTCACCACGGATGCTTCAGGTTTGGGTTGGCGAGCCCATGTGGGCCCTTATCAGACCCAGGGCCTCTGGTCCTACTGGGTGACTCACCTCCACATAAATGTCCTAGTAATGAGTGCATCTGTATGACTTCCAGGCCTTCCAGAATCATTTCCTCCGGGTCCTCCTCTGGTGCAGTCGGACAATCTCAGTGTGGTATATTACATCAACAAGCAAGGGGGAACCCATTCCTATCCTCTGTGCCAAGAAGCAATGAGGGTTTGGTACTTGGCTCTAGATCATGGTCTAGAATTGTCAGCTGTCCATGTGCCAGGTGCCCAAAATGCCTTGGCAGACAGCCTCAGCAGGTCAGAGTCCAAGATGCACGAGTGGGAACTGCTGATCGCAGTTGCAGAAGACCTGTTCGACAGGTGGGGCTGTCCAGGGTTGGACCTTTTTGCATCCCCACTCAATGCAAAACTGCCGGGTTTCTGCTCGCTAGATCCAGGGCCTAGAGTTTTCTGGTGAGACGCGTTGTCCGTCTCCTGGAAAGGGTGGTTTTGGTATGCCTTCCCTCCCTTCCTGCTGATTCAGAGGGTGCTTATCAGGCTACAAATGGAGGATGCCTCCCTAATTCTAGTGGCCCCATTTTGGCCTCGACAGATATGGTTTCCATTATTGCACAAATTGGCTGTGGAACCTCCAGTTCCCCTGACCTTCTGCCAGGACTTGCTGACTCAGGCCCAGGGGACCCTGGTCCCATCCAGACCTCAAGTCTCTTTACCTGCATGCATGGTTCCTGGGGGACATAACCATTTCTCATTTTGGTATGTCTCATAAGATGGCTGATATCCTGGTGGTTGCTAGAAAACCTTCCACCAGGGCCACTTACTTCTATGAAATGGAAGTGGTTTGCTATCTGGGGCACTACTCATAGCCTAGACCCTTCTACCTGTCTAGTGAATTAGGTTCTGGAGTATCTGCTGGCCTTGTCTGATGCAGGACTCAACTACTACGCTCTTAAAATGCACCTATCAGCTATATCAGCCTTTCATTTGCCCACTGATGGCTGTACGCTGGCACCGCTGGATGTGATCTGTACTTTTCTGCAAGGCATTCTCCACTTGAAGCCTCCCGTTCATAATCCAGTTCTGGCTTGGGACCTGAATTTTGTTCTTGAAAAGCTGACCCTGCCTCCTTTTGAGCCAGCCGTGTCTTGCAAACTACACTTTCTCTCGTGGACAGCGTTATTTTTAGTTATTACTTCCGCTCGAAGAATTTCAGAGCGACAGGCTCTCATGTGTGAGCAGTCTTATTTGATTTTCCACAAAGACAGGGTCTCTTTGCGTACTAACCCCTAAGCTTCTTCCTAAGGTGGTGTCTGAATTTATCCTAAACTAATCCTTCCACCTGCCTGTTTATTCTCCAGAGCATGCCAGGCATGACTAATACAGACCACATCTCATGAAAGGGGTATGACTACTACTGACCACAGCTCAGGTAAGGGGCATGATGAGTACTGACCACAGCTCACGAAAGGGGCATGACTACTACTGGCCACAGCTCAGGTAAGGGGCATTACTAGTACTGACCACAACTCACATAAGGAGTGTGACTAGTACTGACCACAGCTCACATAAGTGGCATGACTAGTACTGACCACAGCTCATGTAAGGGGCATAACCAGTACTGACCACAGCTCATGTAAGGGGTATGACCAGTACTGACCACAGCTCATATAAGGGCATGATTAGTACTGACCACAACTCACTTAGGGGGCATAACCAGTACTGACCACAGCTCATGTAAGGGGCATGACTACTACTGGTCACAGCTCAGGTAAGGGGCATTACTACTACTGACCACAACTCACATAAGGAGTGTGACTAGTACTGACCACAGCTCACATAAGTGGCATGACTAGTACTGACCACAGCTCAGGTAAGCATCCTGACTAGTACTGACCACAGCTCACGTAAGGGGCATAACCAGTACTGACCACAGCTCATGTAAGGGGTATGACCAGTACTGACCACAGCTCATGTAAGGGGCATGCTTATTAGCTGACCACAACTCACTTAGGGGGCATAACCAGTACTGACCACAGCTCATGTAAGGGGCATAACCAGTACTGACCACAGCTCATGTAAGGGGCATGACTAGTACCGACCACATCTCATGAAAGGGGTATGACTAGTACTGACCACAGCTCACATAAGGGGAATGACCAGTACTGACCACAGCTCATGTAATGAACATGACTAGTACTGACCACAGCTCATGTAATGACATGATATAGCACTGACCACAGGTCACATAAGGGGCATGACTAGTATTGACCACTACTCACATAAGGGGCTGAACAAGTAATGACCAGAGCTCATGTAAGGGGCATGGCTAGTGGTGACCAGAACTCACATAAGGGGCATGACTAGTACTGATTACAGCTTATGTAAGGGGCATAACTAGTACTGACCACAGCTCACATAAGAGGCACGACTAGTACTGACCACAGCTCATGTAAGGAGCATAACTACTACCTACCACAGCTTATGTAAGGGGCATGACTAACAATGACCAGAGCTCATGTAAGGGGCATGACTAGTACTGACCACAACTCCCATAAGGGCATGACTAGTGTTGACCACAGCTCACTTAAGAAGCATAACTAGTACTGACCACAGATCATGTAAGGGGCATGACTAGTACTGACCACAGCTCATGTAATGGACATGACTAGTACTGACCACAGCTCATATAGTGGACACGACTAGTGCTGACCACAGGTCATGAAAGGGGCATGACTAGTACCGACCATAGCTCATGTAAGGATCAAATGTAGTACTGACCACAGCTCACATAAGGGGCATTGACTAGTATTGACCAACACTCATGTAAGGGGCTTGACTAGTACTGACCACAGCTCATGTAAGAGGCATGAAGAGTACTGACCACAGCTCACATAAGGGGCATAACTAGTACTGACTACAGCTCACATAAGGGACATGAATAAAACTGACCACAGCTCATGTAGGGTGCATGGCTAGTACTGACCACAGGTCATGTAAGGGGCATGGCTAGTACTGACCACAGCTCATGTAATGGGCATGACTAGTACTGACCACAGCTCACATAAGGGGCATGACTGGTACTGACCACAGCTCATGTAAGGGGCATAACTAGTACTGACCTCAGCTCACGTAAGGGGCATGACTAGTACTGTCCAGAGCTCACGTAACGGGCATGATTAGTACTAACCACAGCTCATATAATAGGCTTGACTAGTACTGACCACAGGTCATGGGGCATGACTAGTACTGACCACAGTTCACATAAGGGGCATGACTAGTACTGACCACAGATCATGTAAGGGGCATGACCAGTATTAACCACAGCTCAGGTAAGGGGCATGACTAGTACTGACCACAGCTCACATAAGGGGCATGACTAGTACTGACCACAGCTCACATAATGGGCATGACTAGTACTGACCACAGCTCACTTAAGGGGCATGACTAGTACTGACCACAGCTTAGGTAAGGGTCATGATTAGTACTCACCACAGGTCATGTAAGGGGAATAACTAGTACTGACCACAGCTCACATAAGGGGCATGACTAGTACTGACCACAGCTCACATAATGGGCATGACTAGTACTGACCACAGCTCACTTAAGGGACATGACTAGTACTGACCACAGCTCATGTAAGGGGAATGACTAGTACTGACCACAGCTCACATAAGGGGCACCAGGGGTGCAGGTTTGGATAGGATCCCAACCACTGCTGACCATAGTTCACACAGGGGGCATAGACTCTGGAGTGGGAGGGCAATCAGTAACGTGGTTCAAGCCTGAATAGGACTCAACCACTGCTGACCATAGTTTACACAGGGGGCATAGGATCTTAGGTGGGAGGGCACTCAGTACCATGGGTGCAGGCCTGGATAGGATCCCCACCACTGCTGATGATGGTTCACACAAGGAGCATTAACTCTGGGGTGGGAGGTCACTCAGTACCATGGGTGCAGGCCTGGATAGGATCCCCACCACTGCTGATGATAATTCACACAAGGAGCATTGGCTCTGGGATGGGAGGTCACTCAGTACCATGAGTGCAGATCTGGATAGGATCCCCACCACTGCTGATGATAGTTCACACAAGGAGCATTGGCTCTGGGGTGGGAGGTCACTCAGTACCATAGGTGCAGGCCTGGATAGGATCCCCACCACTGCTGATGATAGTTCACACAAGGAGCATTGGCTCTTAGGTGGGAGGGCAATCAGTAATGCGGTTCAAGCCTGAATAGGATCCCCACCACTGTTGATGATAGTTCACACAAGGAGCATTGACTCTGGGATGGGAGGTCACTCAGTACCATAGGTGCAGGCCTGGATATGATCCCCACCACTGCTGATGATAGTTCACACAAGGAGCATTGGCTCTGGGGTGGGAGGTCACTCAGTACCATGGATTCAGTCCTGGATAGGATCCCAACCACTGCTGACCGTAGTTCACACAGGTGCCATAGGTTCTGGGGTGGGAGGTCACTCAGTACCATCGGTGCAGGCCTGGATAGGATCCCCACCACTGCTGATGATAGTTCACACAAGGAGCAGTGGCGCTGGGGTGGGAGGTCACTCAGTACCATGGGCGCAGGCCTAGATAGGATCCTAACCACTGCTGACCGTAGTTCACATTGGGGGCAATGACTCTGGGCTGGGAGGTCACTCAGTAACATGGGTTCAGGCTTGGATAGTATCCCAACCATTGCTGACCATAGTTTACACAGGGGCATAGGTTCTGGGGTGAGAGGTCACTCAGTACCATGGGTACAGGCCTGGAACCAAACTCAAACAGTGCTGGCCAAAGTTCAGGCAAGGGGAGTAAGCTCTGGGGTGAGAGGTCACTCAGTACTATGGGTTCAGGCCTGGAATTAAATCCAGCCAGTGGTTGGCCAAAGTTCATGGACTGGAACTCAACCAGTGCTGACCATGGCACATACAGGACAAGCCACATATGGAGTGGCAGGGTTTAACTTGACACACCTATTCTTCATCTCTACTCATTTGTTTTTTTTGGGGGGGGGCTGATCCAAGTGAATCCTTTCGAAAATGCCAGCAGCCCGCATGTGCCATTTGGTACTAGTTTGGGAGGAGCCCTGTGAATCCCAATCTTGAGGCAGTTTCACGTAACCATTGTGCTTTGTTGCAGCTGAACTCAGCGCAGATGTACAAACTAGAGTCACGCAGCGGGTATTCACCAACCCCATAACAACATAGTACTGCAACGTAGTATGGAGGAGATGGAAGGGAGCTTGGTTCATCTGATGAGTCCATCATACTGTACAGCAGTGTCTAAACCCAATTTGAGTATGGACACTCATTGAAACGTATCAGCTGGAATGCTGTGCCCTCTGCTGCTGCTGTTAACCCTGCTGTCTTTCTGCCAGGGAATCTGCCTAGTCCTGCCATAACAGCCTGAAGAGTGTGGCACCACAACCTTACTGAGCAGGCTGTTCCACAAGTTAACTCGTTTGCTCCAGTGGCCATTTTGGGTCGGATCTAGCAATGGATGGTTCTGACGCCATATGGCGTCTGTGGGAACAAATGTGTCTTAACTGTCTTCTGTGTGTAGCAATGGTGTTTCATATTCCCCTAATCCGCTCCACCCTTTAGTTTCAGTGCATGTCTCAAGTTCAGCTTGCACTCATGAGCTCAAACATGTGTGTCTGCTGCATCCTATCCCCTTTACTGTTTGGAACACCGTGATTCTGTCCCTTCTGTGCTTTTGTGCCGTGGACATACTGTCTCTGTAGTATCTGGAATATCATGAGTATGTTAATTCTGTGCTGTGGCCCGACTGACCCATTTCCCATGTTTTTGTTCCTGTTCATCTCCCACCCATTTATGGATCCCCTCAGTCTCCCACAAGAGTGCGTTGTACCCCCCCAGCCTAAGATGAGAGTGGCTCAGTTGGCAGCCTTCTCTCCTCCATGGCCCTGCCAGGTCCTACCTGGTGGTTGGCCTTGTGGGCACTGAAGAGTGGGTGCATCACCTTCGAGACTCCAATGATTTTGCCCCTGTTAGTTGAGATCAGTACTGGTGATGCCTACATTTCAGACCATTTCAGTTCATCTTGATATTTGCTGCAAATAGTTTTCATGTATTGAAAGAACTTTACACAACGAGCACTCAAGATAGCAGTGTTCAGGGCTACAGCCTTAGGAGAGATGTTTTATGCAGCCCCGCTAGATATGTTTCCTTTTGGTGGCTGCGACCGTGGGTCATTTGAAAGATCTACACACCCTTGAGATGTGGCGCACTTTGTAATGGACCACAGACATTGGTCAAGATGGCTTTTTTTTTAATTTATTAGAAACTGGGTGTCGTGACTTTGCATATTAAGTTATGCTGATCAACTTTGTTGAGACCTTGACTAAAGACTCTAGGCCTTATTTGTTCCACTATGAGGTGGCCATTTTTGTATTATGGTGAGTCAGTAGAATGTTGGGACTTTTTGAGACACTAATGGAGTGGGACAGTTTGTGGTCGAGGCTTGGACATTAGATTACTCTGTTGAGAAACAGCCTGGGCAGAATCTTACTGTCCTTTATTAATTCCTACCATACTGTATCACCTGAGACCAATGTAATGTGTGTGACTGAGAGAAATGTTATTTACCACTACAGTATCTGCATGGATGTGGATGCCTGTTAGAAGGAGGCATAAAAATGGCTCCCTCCTCCTTCTCCCATAACTTATGGTAAATTAATTATGCGTAGCAGCCAGGAACAGGACGTGGAATGTGACCCTTTCATAGCTGTATGTTGGAATTTTGCCCATCACTGATGATTTCTTCTTTAGTGAATCATGTTTCTGTTTTATGTTTTGCTAATGTTGTTGTGCCAATATTATGTTACCGCTCATGGGACCTTCTTGAGAACTGATAGCTCAGTGGTGCAGTGGCTCAGTGTGTGTGTGTGTGGAGAAATGTTTTGATTATTTACTTAGAGTTTTGCACAAGGTACAGCTAGCTGGTGACCCCTGGAATCCCACACTGGGGTCAGTTGGTGTCCAGTCACATTCCAGAGGTAAGGGGCTTGGCTGTCAGATACAGGGTGGGACAAATTGGGTAGCCAGAGGCAGGTGGCCAGGTAACCAATGGCCTTTAAATAAATTGGGCTGGCTACCATATTTTGTAAATTATTAGTCAACTGGCTATTTGGCCTTGCAGTGATTTACTAGCCCTTAAAAATGATGGTCAAAAAGGATACTGATATGGCTATCAGATTCTGAAAGCTAGTGGCCAAACTAACCACCAGCTCATAAGCAAATTTGTCTCACTCTGAGACAGTGACGGTGCAGGCATTCATGCAGTTGGAGGCAGGGGATGGCCCAGTGGATAAATTGGGCTGGAGCCCACAGGAACTCAGTTCCACCACCTCTTAAAAAATAGTATGACAGTTCCACCACCGCTGTCATTTTTTTCAGTTGACTACTATTGGAGAGTTCCAGCATCTAGAAATGACAGTTCCACCACCTAGAAATCAAGCTGTGAGAGTTCCCCCACCTAAACATTTCCAACGTAACCGCTGGGATGGCCCAGTTTTCAGTTGCCTTGGTGGCGCAGCTGGTAGTGCAACCAGAATGGTATTCTTGGTGGGCTGGGTTCAAGTCCCAGGTGAGGCACTTACTTCTTTCTCTCATCTGTTTGTATGTGTGTGTCATAAATGTTCACACCACAGTCTTGTGACTGAAAATAAAATTGTCTCTCCAGTGCCAGGTTTTGCATTGGAGAAACAGTAAGGCGCTCCAGAGGAACGGTATTCCGGGCGGCCTTGGTTCAAAAGGCAGTTACTTCTTTCTCTCTTCTGTTTGTATATGAGCCAGAAGGAACAAACAGAATAATGTAATATCTAACAATATTTAATGTGCTTATACCAATTTAGTCACATGGCAGAACTATCCATACCAGGGCAAAACCCATGCAGTGCGGACTGACAGGTACCTGTCCAGTTTGACAGTCCTCTTACCAAAACTGCACCGGGTGACACTTAAGCAATAATACAGGAAAGACTGGGGTATATCATGAGATATTGTTACGCCTTATATATGTTGTGAGGCATGAGGCAATGCAGAGTGCCTTCAAATACTCAAGACGTGACAATATTCCATGATACACAATATTCCATAATATGCCACACCCTGGCGTGTATTATTACAATTATATAATGGCCCCAAAGTGTTAGGATATGGCTGATGCTTGTAATCAGTTTTGAACTGTGATGATATACTGAGGTATCAACCTTCATCACATGAGCTGGTTAGTAGTTTTAAATACCTCGGGATCACCTTAGACTCCCTCTCCTACCAAGAACATATTAATCTGGTTTGCAAAGCAGTAAACACCAGAATTGGCCTCCACTGCAGGCCTAGGAGCTGCCTGACAAATGATGCCCTCCGCCTGGCTGTCACTAGTTCCGTTCTATTCCTAGTGGATTATGATATAGTAATCCATGGATCTGCCTCTGACACTGCTCTTAAAAGAATAATACTCTCCCTCAATAAAGCATGTTGCCTCATACCAGGAGTACCAAAGCTAACCCATACCTGCACTCTTTACAGTCAAGTGAACTGGCTAAACTTTAAGGGTAGGCTAGACTGTAACACCTGCCTGTTGGCCGAGAAGCTTACCACCTCACTCTACCCTCTCTTGGTCCAGCATCTCATCTCCCCTGCCCCTACCCCTCGTTCTACTAGGAGCTCTGATAAGGCCCTCTACCTAATCCCTTTCTATAAAACATCCCTATGGCAGTGAACGTTCTTCCACAGGGCCCCTGTCCTGCTCAGTGGCCAGCCTCCTCTGGTTTCCTCTACAGTTAAATTGATCTCCTTGAAAACTAAGCTTTGTCAGCACCTTCTCTCTGTAAATAATTGTGACTGCTCCCAGCTTTTACTGGTCAATCTGGGACTGCTCATGGCTTGTCCTTCAATTTCCCCTGCTCCCCTCCACCTTATCTTGGTCTAATTTCTCCCTCTCCACTCTGTTCCCCTCCTGCCCTTTACTCATTCTTTACCTGCACTCTTTCCCATTCCTTCTTCTCTATACCTTATACCCCTCTACTCAACTTTCTCCCTACCCCCCCCCAGCTGTCTCACAACTCTCCTTAACTGACTTCCTTCTGGTCTCCCTTTCTTTTCTTTAATGTCCTATCTGTTTACACAGTTAGCTAGTATTGCCTGCACCATGTTTGTTTCATTATCATGTACTCCTCCCCTCAGTTATGATGCACTTCTGTATAATGCACTGCATTACTTGTATACACTTCTCCTATGTATTGTGTACTGTATTAATTTCCTGTAATGTTTCATATCCTACCTGTTTTAAATCTACCCACTGTGTTTGTTTCTTTGCCATGCACTCCACCCTCATTTATAATGCACTTATGAATTATGTACCGTATTACTAGTATACTCGTATCCTATGTATAATGTACTGTATTAATCTCCTGTAATTTTTTTGTAACCTGTCTGTTTGTAACTCTGACGTAGAGCCTTGGCAAAAGTTTTTGACTCAAAGGGTTGTAATTCCTAGACTTCAATAAATAAATAAATAAATATTGCCACAGGTTAAAGACCTCTTTAGCCAATCAGCTTCCAGGATTTCTCCTAGCCATTTTCTAATCTTTTTTAGTAAGAGGCATCTCCAAGGAAACCCATCAGCATATAAATTAGCAATAACAATGGGATCAAGAGATGGTTCTATGGAAGGTTGGATGAGTGGGTCAGTGTTAAGACACCGTCTATAAAAAGCTGCATCAGCTGCGCACTGCGCAGTGAGCTACTCTGTGTCAGCATTCCAGCCACAGTAAGTTGGCAACACATCTCATAGTAACAAAATAATTTACGGTTGGAAGGGACTCTTGGTCCATCGTGTCTGACCCACTTTCTCATGGAAAGGGAGAAGGGTTAGCTGTGCACAACCCAAGCTCTCCCAAGTTAACGTTGTGGGGAAGCTTGCAGTTCTGTCACTGTCACCACGAGAGGGTATTACAAGCAGTGCGCTAGCACCAGGATGAAAATCAGGGAGGGGGGTACAGGGGAGAAACCATTTAAAAGCATCTTGTTTACAGTATGGGTCCAGCTTCTACTTTGTTGGATAGCAGAGAGGAGGGAAGCACTGAACGATCACATGACTTGTCCCCCAGTGAACCAAAGATTGTTGTGAGATTGGAACCTGGTATTGCCTGTTTCACAGTTCCATGCTGTCTCATCCCTAGAGCTTACTGTTCTCATTAGCCAAAGGGCCAAGAAATAAGCTTCTGTGGCTACAGTGTAGGCTGGTGTGATATCATTCTCTGATGCCAACAGGCTGCATCTCCCTCTTTCCTGCAGGCATGTGGTGCCGATTATCACACCTTGGCACAACAACACTCGATTCTCTGTTGTAGCCCAGAGTTCACTCCTGACCAGCAGAACCAGGATGCAGTCACACTACTAAGGCTTGCACTAGACCACTGACGCACCCAGCATCATATGTTGGAAACAGGGTCATGGGCCCTGGTTGCTGCTTACCTGATTTGCTGTGCACCTGGACTACAACAGCAGCCCTGGAGGTATTCCCAGCAGCAAAAGATTTGTTGAAGGGAGGAGCAAGAATGGACCAACAGGGTATCAGGCTTCCCATCACAAATCACTGCTCTGCTCAAAGTAGATTCTGTATCCATGGGTCTGGGGAAGGATACACCGTCCTTATTTAGAAGCAGCTAAAGGGGAACGTGAGGAATGACTCGCCAACTGCCATATCCACTTGCTAGTTTCCTTTTATGATTTTCTTTTTAAATCATAACCACAAATATATTGCCCATGTTGAAATAATAAAATTGTAGGACCATGGCAGCATAGTATTATGGTGACCGAAGGAAATGGCGGTTCATCTGTTCTCCCTGCTGCATGACACTGACTGCACATTATTTGAGCATAAAAACCTATATTTGGGGGCCATTTTTTTTTTAAATCTGTAACATCAGCATTGCATGTGGTACAACTCCATCCCTTAGGCATTCCGTAGTCTTCTAGGACATCTGTGATTGAGTAAAGCACTGATTTTTATGGCATTACTACCCATTTGTGCAGCGTTTAAACAATACTGAAGTTATGCTCGGAGTGCCCATAATGCAGCAGAATGGAGTGAGAGTACATCTGTATTGCCTTGCTTGGGTTGTTTAAACTCAGAAACAGGTAGCCTTTGGTGTGCCCTGCTCCTGGCTGTCCCACAGTCCCTGTGGTGCACACCCGTCATAGCACAGAACTGGGCAAAGACACCTTGAGAAAGTCAGGTTGGGCGGTAGCATACCGGTGGGCTTGCTCAGCACAGGCAGACCTATTTATGCAGCGCAGATGCGTTCCTTTGCAATAAAGGTATTTTTAAACAATGATTTACTACACGTAAGCTTACAATAAACCAAAGGGCTGTCATATGCTCTCTCTTCAGTCACACAGACTGCAGCATACCCAGCTGTAGCCACCACAACTTCACCGTCATCAAATGTCCTGAAGAAACTGCTCATGTGGTACTTCTGTTCAGATCTTGAAGGGAAACTCCATAATTCTTTTAGAACTCCTGTGTTGGTAAATATGCCCCAAATAAGAGTTTCAAGCAATTAACTTATTTTTTTTTCTTTACCTTAAAGGAGAATCTGTATTTTTAATTCCTGTCTGGAACTTCTGACGTGAATGGCAGCTGTTGCCACCTGGTGGGCAGCAAGCACTTCCACTGCTCGGTCTGTGTTATTACGCCCTGCCAGCCTCTGCCACCTGGCCCCACCAAAGGTAAAGGTGGAGGTGGCATATTAGCACTGAGCGAGCAGTAAAAACACTCACAATCCATGAGACGACAGCGGCCACTGTTTGTATCGGAAGTTGCAGACAGGAATTAAAATGGAAACTGTCTTTTAAGAGTAAGGAAAACATTGACTTAGTTACTTTATACTGTTGCTGGGGGAAGTGGGCATATTAGCAGGGCTCAAAGATTTGTGGAATTTTTCTTTAAAAAGCCTGAGACATCACGGGGATGGGGGTGGGAAGGGACCTGGGGAAAACAGAACTTTTAGACACATTTATTGTTATAAAATTCACACATTCTCTCTATTTAGTTTTTCATTAGGGCTGCACACATTAAAGAGTTATTGACACACCAGGAAAACTTCGGAAATATACTGGTTAGACAGAATTCACCTTGTAGTTCATGTATTTCCTTCCCCTTAGTTCTTTAACATTAGGGACATACAGATTACCTAACGGCGGGATCTTTGCCTCTCAGGCCTTCATGTACCTTACTGCTAGTCTGCATGTCCGATTGTTATCCTTTGTTTGTGGCATCACAGTGTGTTGCTGTGGGAATGATTATGATGTCCCAAGCAGAGGATTAGGATGCCAGGCAGAGACAGGCACCCGGAGCAGATGGAGGCACGGAGACAGACAGCCTGCTCTCATGCAGGTTTCTCAAATAATGAAGAACGAAGGCGCCATAAATATGGAAAACCTATAAGCTACTTTATAATCTAGCTGTGTCTAAATATAGACATGTTCCTAGAGGCATCATCATCGCCCTTCAGTGGTCAAACAAGATCACCAGCTCTTAGACTTTATCTACTCTGCCTGCTTGTCTAATCCTGACATCATAACCCTAGGCTTGTGACATCATTATCAGTTCCACAGGAAAGGATTGTGATGTCAAAGTAAGAAGTGTGATGTCAAGTGTATAAACATAGAGATTGTGTATATATATATATATATATATATTATGGTATACGGTAGTGCTACCATAGTTAGTGTTGAGGAGCCATTTACATGTTAAACCCCAAATTTTGCACCTTAATAACTTTGCAACCGTTTGATGGATTTGCCTGAAATTTGGAATACACAATCAAGAGCCAAATGCCTTGGGATCTGCCAAGTTTCTTACTGGTCGGATACACGGCTGCGGAGTTATTAAGCATGATCTGCGCGTGCGTTTACGCTTTTTCTGGAATTCTACGGTCGCACCTACAGGTCGCACGGGACCGGCCCGAAATCTTCAGAGAACGTGCGGCCGGGGTCCCCGATGTGCCTTTCAAAGATTTCGTGAAAAAATATTAAACGGTTCAAAAGTTATTCAAAAAATTTCCCATTATAAGTCAATGGGAAAAGTTAACAAAAAGTTCGACAGTGTCGCAAATGCATTTTTACTTTCGCAAATGGCCCTCTTACTTTCGCAAATCTGCCATCTTGTTTTCAGTTAGTGATTAGAGAAATGCTTGCCATTTAAATTTGGGACCCTCTAGCAACCTAATTCTTTTTGTATTCACCTAGTCGGAGCATGAGGATGCTAGCCATGTCTTTATTTTGGGTAAAACACCCCAGAAATATGTTTTTCAAATTTCTGGAAAAAGTACTTTTGCAAAGTACTTTCGTGCTCAAGAAAGTGTTGTAAATTTTGCTGAAAGCTTTCGCAAATTGTGACAGTACTTTTCTAGGCTGTGGGGAAATGACAGTAATTCTTTGGCGCCCCACTGCAAAAGAATAGTTGGGAGTTTTGGGCTGAAAATTGGAGGGAACGCAGCCGACATCTCACAGATGTGCCTTTCAGTGTTATGTTGAAAAAATATTACATGGCGGCAAAGTTACGGCACTCCAAAGTTTATGTTTTTTCCCATAGGATAACATTACGGCGCCCGACTCATTACAAGAATCCTTTGGCACCCTGCTGCAATATAACGGTTTGGCCTTTTTTCCTGACATTTGGAGGGAAGACAGCCAACAGCCCACGGATGTGTCTTTCAGTGGTTTGGTGAAAAAATATTACAGGGAGGCAAAGTTATGGCACTCCGAACTTCTCTTTTTTTCCCATAGGATAACATTATGACGTTTGCCACGCCTGTCAGGGCCCGTATCTCAGAAACGGTGTGAGATACGGACTTTTCATCAGAAAAATGCTTAGCCCCTAATGGGGGCTAAGTATAAAACTAGCCAGGACAGTCGTAAATCATATGACTTTTAAATTTTTTTTCTATGTCGTACGGTTCCTGAGATATAACCTATTTAGTATTCCAAGTCCTCATTTTCTGCTCCGATACCCATTATTATGCATACATGCTTTGTACTCACTGTCTTTCTCTATGCAGGTTTTGGGGAAAACCAGCCTGTGCGCTTACATTACTGTTACCGTTGTCCTTTCCGCTTGCGGTTCCATACCTGTTTCACTTACCGTTGACGTCGACCCCACCATGTGCGTTATCCTTTGTGTTTTCATTTGCGCTTGTGTTTCTGTTATTTTTTGCCATTTGTATCTACAGTACTGTCTCGTTCTGTTTCACTTTGTGTCACCATGCCCATTGACATTTCCGTTTGCAGGCACCATGTTACTATGTGACAACACATCACGTGGCAGACCGTTCCCGAGTGCGTTACCCTTTCTGTTCTCATTCACGCTTGCATTACCATGTGCGCCACTGTTAACGCTTCTGTTTGCATTGCTGTTCCTGTTACTATGCCACAAGACATCACATGGCGGGCCCCGTGCTTCCGCTGCCTCATTACATTCACTATTTCTGTTAGCATTCTCAAAGAAGGAAATTAGAGGCAAAAAAATCCATTTAATGCATTAGTTAGGGTTGTTTCACAGCAACAAAAGTGAGGAAATTGGTGTAAGGGTTGAAAATCCCCTTGGACCCCACCCAGCCCCCCAACCGGCATTGGGGTGTGCATTGCTGATGCATCGGTCCTAACTCTCACCCATTTCTCCTATACTTCTGCTGCTTTACACATGTGATGGGGTGAGAGTTAGGGCTGGTGACCCCAATACACCCCAATGCGGTTGGTGGGGTGGGCTGGGGGGTCCAAGGGGG
This sequence comes from Neoceratodus forsteri, assembly GCA_016271365.2. Taxonomy (NCBI): domain Eukaryota; kingdom Metazoa; phylum Chordata; order Ceratodontiformes; family Ceratodontidae; genus Neoceratodus; species Neoceratodus forsteri. The sequence continues at coordinate 1,477,047,495 of CM028132.1, read as the reverse complement.
GTTTTCAACCCTAACGCCGAATTTCCTCACTTTTGTCGCTGTGGAACAACCCTAACTAATGCATTAAACTGAGTTTTTTGCCTCTAATATATATATATATATATTTAAAACTAAAGGGGTCATCATGTGACAAAACCAAGGCTACCCACTGACATATGTAAGTGGCCTATACAATCCCTATAGAGCTATTGTGCAAGAACTGGAGGGGTCATGTGGTACATGTGGTGACCCCTCTAGTTTTTAATGCATGCAGTCTCTATGTAGATAAGCCTGCAGAGTATGTGAAATCTCATGGACGGTGGGTTTTATGCTAATCTGCAGAGGTGGAAAGAATACAGGTAAGCTACTGTAAATACTGAAAATGCATCAGATACAGAATGGGGAAGTGTCTAAAAATCTATATTGTTTTCCAAGATTCCCTTCAGATGTCAGGGCTCTAGAATTCATATATTTATAGGGACAATTCAGCTAACAACATTGTACAGCCAACCAGATCCCCTGGTGAAAGCGGCCTCTGGCACCAGGTGGGTGTAGTGCCAACAAGTTTTCTGACTGGACTGTCCCTGCCCTCCCCCACCAATCAGTAACAGCCACGCAAAGTGCCGTCTGTCTTAAGGGAGCATTTGACTTCCCAAGGTTGACCTACCTATATGTGTCTCAGTGACCTATCACCTTTAGGGAGTCCTTGCACCTGCTGTAAGCCTCAGCTGTTGCCACGGTGGTCTCCCCCCCCCCGCCCCATACATATACTCACAGTTGTGACTGTCTTGTTAAGTTGTTATTCATGGCCAACAGAGATTAGCAAAGCTCCTGCAGTCGAGGTTCAAATAAAGTTCGGAGTTGCACCGCCTCCCCAACAGGCTCTTACTTCTGAAGCTGCCATCAATGAAGCAGAGCACTGCTGACCTCAGTTCCAAACATTAACTGGGGAACAGTACTTTCTTCCAAAAACAACATTTTATTAAACAGCAAATAAATTTAAAAATTGAAACAACAGGCACATAAAAGAGCAAAATACCAAAACAGAACATAAAGTGCCCCAGTGTTTCAACTAGGGCTGTGCGAGTACCCTAATTCGAATACTCAGCAAGTATATATATTTGGGTATTCATATTCAGCAGCCCCAGATAATCAGTGCTCTGTATTCGACCCCCCAAAAAAATCCAGTCCGCTTCCAGGTCTGGGCCACCCCATTCCGTAGTCACACATTCCCTTGCGCAGTATTGAACAGCTGATACAGTCAGACCTTGTTGGTTGGTGCACTGGGGGGTGACTGGGCTAGCCTGGCATGAGTACTATAGTGTTGACATCCACCTAAATCATGAACTGGGGATTCAGAAGGGGACTCAGGATTCAAATGATAATACTAATTTATGTATGTATGTACGCATGCATGCTTGTACATATCTATATTTCTATGTGTTTATGTATGTAGTTATTTATTTCAGAAGTTTTGTCAGCAAGGACAAACTGAGATGGTAGTAGCTTGTTTCCCAATGTGTCTTGGGGGAGGAAGAGACAAGGCAGCAAATGGCACAAAAAAGCTATTCATTTGAAGGTGCAGGCATTATAAAACATAGCACAGTCACTGTAACGAGACACAAAGCTATAAGCAGTTACAAAAAAACAGGATCATTTGTTCAACAGCAGCACTACAATGCCAGGTATAGTATCAGCAGTACCAGTGAAGTGGCACGATTAAAGTAACCAGATTATGAGAGGAAGTCATGAAGCCATGGAGGGGGGGCACCTGGAGGCAGTGCAGGAGCTAACAGTTGTGCAGAATGATAGGTAGGGCTAGGAGGGGTCAGAGATATTTGTAGGAGAGGGCAGAGAAATCCCAAATTATTAAGAAGCTCGAGGCCTCGGAATAGGGAGGGGGTACAGCCCAAAACTACAGTATCGGCTTCTCATGGATTACCAGGAGCAGGCAAATGTTTGGGGGAACTGTAACTCTGGAGGACAGGGAAGGGGGTGGAGGGTAGGAAATGACAAAGAACTAGCCCTGGCCTTCTGGGAGAGATATGTTATTAGTGGCTGTAATCCCACCACATAATTTGGGACTGGCAGTATTGCCTAGTGGTTAGAGTAATGAGCTGTGAATGATCTTGGGACATTGAGCAGACCTGGGTTTGATCCCCACAGCCTCAACTTGCATACTGTGTGACTGTGGGCAAGTCACTTAACCTCCCCAGTGCTCCTGTATTGCCCCTGAAAACAGGCACTTGTGCCTAGTGGGCCTTACCCAGTTAACAAAGAATATTATATATATATATATATATATATAAAAGAATTTCCCCGAACAGGGAAAAAAACAACAATAACAAAAAACTCGGCATTCAAATCCAAGTACTTGATTTGCTGTGGTATTCGGGAATTAATACTCGTTACTCACATAGCTGTAGTTTCACTGTTTCCGGTTACAGAGTCTTTAGCAAGTAAGTCTTTAGTAAGTGGCACCATTGTGATATTCTTAGTTTGGCATGGCTGTTTTGTTGTTTTTTGTGCCCTGTGGATTTTTAATTTTCATTTTTGCATGTCCCTTAATAAACAGTAGCTTTGGAAGAAAGATGTGTCCTCCTAGTGACGTTCTGTTGAGATTAGCCTGGGAGTACTCTACCTTGTCCATTCCAGATGTGTTTGACTGTAGTTAAGGCAGCACCGTAAGTGTCTCACATGAGAAAGAAATGTTTCAAATGAAGCCCTGGGCTGTAGCTGTGAATCAGTTGATCATTAAATGCTGTACACAGCATTCAACTGAAATAAAGGTTGTCAGCTGGCCATGGCCATTCAGAAAGCTAAGCACACAACTAATTTGTTATAAATTTAGAAAGTTGCACACTAGTGAAAAGCTTTTAGATTGTACTCACGTGCAGTAGTTGCATGTAGACTGAGAACAAGCACTTCAATTCTGGAAGCCCTTTTCTTTTTTTAAACTTATTTTTATTGCGGAAAGTCAGTAATATACTGTACATGACATGGTTTCTTCATCAGCATGACATTTGGTGTACATCTTTGACGTGTAAACAAAGAACAACAACATTTAGACAGATGAGTTGTGTTAGCCTGACTCCGAAAACTAATTCGCATTTTCTAAGCATGTCGATACAGTTTATCCTATGCCTGTTTGAAGCCCTGCACTGTATTCATATCCACCACTTCCTGAGGTAGGCTGTTCCATGCATCCACCACTCTTTCTGTGAAAAAGAACTTCCTCACATTACCCCTTAATCGGCATCCCTCTAATATCATGCTGTGTCCTCTTGTCCTGCTATTGTTCTTTTATTGAAACATGTTAGACTCTTTCACCTTGTTAATGCCCTTAAGGTATCTGAATGTTTCGATCATGTCACCTCTCTCCTTCCTTTGCTCTAGGGTATACATATTGAGCTCTGTTAATCTGTCCTCATATGTTTTCTGATGCAGTCCCTGCACCATTTTGGTTGCCTTTCTCTGGACTGCCTCCATTTTGTTAATGTCCTTGTGCAGGTGCAGCATCCAGTACTGCATGCAGTACTCCAGATGGGGCCTAACCAGTGTCTTGTAAAGAGGGATTATTACCTCCCTCTTACAACTTATGATACTCCTGCTAATACACCCCAACATCCCTCTAGCCTTACCTACTGCTTTAGTGGTCTGCTTCAATGATTTCAGGTCATCTGTGATGATAATGCCCAAGTCTCTTTCTTCCCTTGTGATTGCCAGCAACTCCCCTCCCAACCTATAGGTGACTTCAGGGTTTCTCTTCCCTATGTGCATGGTCTTGCACTTCTTTGCGTTAAACCCCAGTTGCCACTCTTCCTACCATTTTGCCAGTTTATCCAGATCTCTTCTCATTCTGCCCACCCCATCTGGTTCATCTGCTCTGTTGCAGATCTTGGTGTCATCTGCAAACTGACAAAACTTACCCTCCAGTCCATCTACAATGTCACTGTTGAAGATATTGAAGAGGACTGGGCCTAGGACTGATCCCTGAGGTACCCCACTTCTTCAAACTTCGAATTACATGTTGCTCCTTTGTTCCAGTTCTGCCTCATTGACTTTGGCATCAGAAATGGAAGAAGGAAAGTCTTTGTGTGGTTTCAAGTTCTGTGTAATTAATCAACAGAAAATGTTGAGCACTGATCCCCACATGTCCTACATCTATTGCTTAGGCATGCAGCACAACGTAGAAATCTGTGGCCTTTGTCTGGTGATGCTTCCAGTGTTGCTGGAAAATATTGTGGCCAGGCGTCTGCTTGGTCAACTGGCTGATCGTGTCCCAGAGATTCAACTGAAAAGCCACAAGAAGACCTTGGCGGCAGCGGGGTCTGTTGCACAACATATGGTTTTTGAGGAGGAGTAAGTATCTCATTAGTGTCAGCGTTGTTTCTAGTTGAGGCCAGTCCATGAAATATGTCAGGCCCTCCTGCTCCCTCGATTCCCCCCGACCACTCGACTCATGTCGAGTGCTTGACTGTGGTCGAGTTTTCATTGGTCGTAGGGTTGGTTGACAGCTCCTAGGTGCCCCTGTCAGGGTTGTTGACCTGGACACTGGTGGAGAAGGCCGTTGAGATTTTTTCTGTAGTCTGTTGACCAGTTGTCAGAGGAGATCAATGAGGAGTCCATCTTCCAGACTGTGGTTCTCCTGGTCCTCACCGAAGAGGATGTGGCCCAGTTGGTGTCTCCAACCAGTTCTGCTTGGGGCCAGTCTCCAGCAGCAGTCATACTTCTGATGCCAATACTTTTAAATATGGCTTGGCATGGGATCTATCATGACCCTACAGAGGATTCCTCTTGCTGTCAGCCCTTGGGTCGATGATCGAGGTTGAAGTGCTGCTTGCGCTCTTGCTCACACTCGATCAGGAGGCACTGCCATTGATGCTCTTCAACCTCCTCATCTTTGGCTGAAGAGAGACACTACTGCAAGATGTGGCGGTGCAATGATAAGCGTCTCTGGTAGCAATAGACCATTGTGGGGTGAGGTAATGCTACACCCCTGGACCTTTGGTCAGCTGGCAGCTGCCAGTCAGGCCCTAGCATCTGCCTCTCCACCCTTGTGGGTGGAACCACCTCCACTGTAGCCCTTGGTGGGAGTCCCAACCAAGGGCTCCCATGCTGTGGCTGGCTTGCCAGGCTGGTTCTCGAAGGAGATCACCCAGTTTGAGGACACTAGGATGGTTCACAGCAGCAAAGGGTCATGGGCCATTTTTGAGGAGTCCTAGGATGATTCAGATAGATGGGTTATCCATGTTGTCCTTAAAGACTCATACTTTTCACCACACTTAAGTTGAGGATCTGTTCTCCGACCATGGGCTGGTGTCCTTTGGGGCTCTCTTCCACCTTATTTTGGAGTCCATGAATGTGCCCTTGGAGCCAGTTCAGAAGTGGCCTAAGTACCCCTTCACTGATATACTTGTCAAGGATGATTCCCTGGGAGTTGCCTTTCAACTGGCTGAGGCCATTTTTGGAACAGCCATGGAGCTTTGGAAGCATCCAGTATCCTGACTGGCACCCTCCACTCTCTACCCATATGGGACTGGATTCAAGAAATGCTTGGAATACCTGCAGCTGCAGGAAAATGCCGTTGCAAGTGGGTTGCCACTTGTGGGTCCAAAGGTTTCCCACAGCTGCAGGTATTCTCAAAGCTGGAGCTGGATTATGACCAGCGGCTTGTGGGTGGTGTTGCCAAGGATATCTCCACAGCTGCAGAGATCTGTTACAGGTGGTGGGACCAGCCATAACACACCTGCAAATGCTGCAGCTGTGAATAGCGATCTCTGCAGCTACAGAGATTTTGGTCCGCAACTGGAGTTGTGGTGTGGGACTTTGTCCCAAATCCTTTTGTGAATCTAGCCCGTGGTCCACAAGTACAAGATCCCTTTTGGGATTCTCAGACCACCCTTTGGCTAAAGGATTGATCTGAGACTCGGCCTTCCAGAAGTCTGTTTGCCATGGAGATGTGGACAAGCCCCCTTACAGAGTTGAAGAAACTTGGACATGCAGTCAAGAAGGTCTGTGCTGCAACCTCTCTGGGTCTTCTTCAGGCCAGCTGTGCTGTCCTGAAGGCCAGCTTTGGTCACTCCCTGCTGTAAGTGCAGGATGAAATCCTACATTCCTGATGACAAGCTGTTGTCGGTGAAGCTGGTCAAAGACCGGGCAAGCACTGGCTAAACACCAGCTTCAGACAGCTTTAGACATGGGTAACACCTGCTCCTGTGCTGTGGCAGCAGCAGTCACGTTGCACTGCAGGGTCTGGCTGAGGCTTTCCACCATTATGGTGGACACTCAGCACAAGCCTGACGATGTTCCTTTCTTTGGCACTGATCTCTTTGCTGTGGAGGTGGAGGAAGGGCACCAATCTCTTTGGTGTGGAAGTGGAGGAACATCTCAGCAGGACTAAAAAGTCTAATGCCACCCTAGATTCTATGGCATCATCCCAGAAGTCTTAGGAAAAGACCTTTCAGTACAGGTCCTTTCAGCCACAGCAGCCTTGGCAACAGCCTCAGCAGTGGCAGTACCAACACTGGTGCCCGAAGCCCAAGTTTGGTGACCAGAGGCCAAAGTGAGGGGTAGGGGAAGTGGTTCCTTTCTGGCAACAGTGGCTGGTGCCTCCTCCAAAGCTGCCCAGTGATGGGTCAGGGGTCTCATCCTCCTGCCTATCCCGTCTCTGAACCAGCACCCAGTGGGTGGTCAGTTACACCACTTCTGGCCACATTGGTCCATCATTACTACAGACAAGTGGATAGTGGATGTGGTAGGCAGAGGCTTGCCTCTAGCCTTCGAGGCTCTTCTGCCTTACCAACTCGATGATCCTCAGGAGTTCTCAGTGCCACAGGGATGCTGCCCACCCTCAGGGTGGACATTGCTCAGCTCCTTGCAAAAGGAGCCAAAGCCTGTGTCTCAGATGCTCTGGAAAGTCAGGGGTACATTTCCAGGTACTTCCTGGTCCTGAAACGGATGGGCGTCTGGCACCCCATACTGAATCTGCATGACCTGAATCAGTTCATGCTGAAGCACAAGTTCTAGATAGTAATTCTGAGCCAGACTATACCAAACTTGGAGCATGGCATGTGGCTCTGCTCCCTGGATCTCCAGGATGCATGCTTCCACATCCCAGTCCATCCTTTTCACTCTTGCACAGAGGGGGTCCTATATTGGTTCAAGTATACTTTACTAACCTAACCTCGGAGACTGATCACAGGATCCATACCCTGGACCTGTGGAGCACGCTCTCTTATTATTAAGAGTGCATGGTTGGAGTTTGGGGTGAGGCTCACCAGCTGTTTGTGACATATTCTGAAGCCATGCCTGGCAGACGGGCAGCAAAGCAGATGATTGGCAGGTGGATAACATCCGGCATTGACCTCTGCTATAGGTTGGCTGGTAAGGAGCCTCCCAGAGGGCTTTGTGCTCATTCCACCAGACATACCACTGCCTCGGTGGCTGCCTCAAGAGACATCCCCATAAAGGAGATCTGTAGGGCTATTACCTGGAGCAAAGCACACACCTTCATCTCCCATTACAGCACTGACGTTATGTCATGTCAGGATGCTGTTATTGGGGCCTCAGTTCTCCAGTGTCTGTTTGCCAAATGGGTGCACTCCTTGCCCACTTCTCCTGGAGAATAGCTAGGTGTTTACTAGAATGTGGATAGTGAACTGTATCCAACTTCACACCCTTAAAAATACAGGTTGCTCACCTGTAACCATAGTTCTAGGATTGAGGATATGTTGTTCTATCCACACTGTTTGGCATGTCCTTTCCTTTTAAGAATCTTGCCGGAAGGTCTTAAAGCTGGCTCCTCCCACCCACCTGGGTGGTATAACCCTCGGCTCCACCCCATGATGCCAGATCTTCCTTTCCGCTGGAAGATTCAGGTTCCCTCCTTACCACTCTAGCGTTCAGTAGGCCCTGGCTTCAAAATCCTCGGATTTGCTCAAACTTAAATTCATCAGAGTTAATAATAATCGCTTTGCGATTGTGACTGCTATGGAAGATAAATCTTCTCCCAGTTTCTGCCGCTGCCTGTGGGGCAAAAGATGTTTCACACAGACCCGCATGCCTCGTGCGTGTATTGCCTGGGTGTCGGCCATGACACCCAAGCCTGTGAGATGTGTCACACATTTCACCCAAATGTCCTGGACGATCGTCTCGCACAGCTAAAATTGGGCAGACCGGAGAAATGGAATCTGCTGGTCAAATCAAAGGAAGCCTGATGGGCAGTCTCCGCAGCTGCGGGGTCCGCCGAGCAGCTTGAACAAATGCAGGCCTTCAAGGAAGAGGCTGCTCGGGCCGCAGATCAGTGCTCAAAGCCCTTTTTTGTTCTGCTCAACTTGGGCTCCACTTTCTCTGGTTCCTTTCAGGAGATGTGCCTGTCCCTTCCCACTAAGGGTGAGGGGCCTTCGGGCACGCATGTCTCTCGGTCCCATAAAAAGGACAAGGAACCGAGAGATTCTTCATCTCACTCGACGAAGTTCCTGGGATCATGAGCAATCCTGGTCCCAGCAATCGATTGTCTCGACTTCGGTTGAGGTTGCGGCCTCGGCCGCTGGTTTCACAGTCCCACCATCAGGTCAGTTGGCCCAGACACTGGGCGACGATCTGGGTGAGATCATTCTCGACCCAGTCAACCCGTTGTCACCCAACAAGGCTGACCACTCTTTATTCAGGACCCCGTTCCCGCCTCTCCCCAATGAGGAGACCCAGCCCGCTGGTAAACCCATCGGAGAACCAGTCCCCGACCAAGAAGAACCACCGGTTTCCCTGGTAGCTTCTACTCAACCCCGTCGGTCACCCCGATAATTGAGGTCTCGGACCCCTTCAACTGACAGACCAAAGAAGGCGCACAAGCGCTTCAAGAAGAGGCATCACCGACATTCTTCTTCGTCCTCCTCGGATGAGGAGAGGCTTCGATGGAAACTCCATCGATGCTACGAAGATCTAATGTGGCAACAGCCGATCTTATCTGGTCAAAAGCCGACCTCAACTTCCACACCAGGCTTTACTTGACTATTGCCTCCCAGGCCGAAGCCGACTACTCCGGAGCCAGCTTGTACCATTACTTCTCCCACGGGGCCGGTCAAAACCATCTCGTTTCAGCAAAAATCGACCTCTCCACTGATTTTGGCAGTGCTGCCACCTAAACAGCCCCCAGCGTGGGTGCCTGCCAAAGAATCTCGGCCTGTCCAGGTCTCCCAAGTAGGCTCTCTATTACTCTCACTCCTGACCGTATGCAATGGGTGGAGGGAGAATCAGGTGACCGGCCGATTTATCTGGACCTTTCGGGGTCCGAGGACTCGGACCTTCATTCTCATCCCTTAGATGAGGAATCAATCGGTAGTCTATCAACTGAGGAAGAACCCTCTTCCTTTCTGGGCATCCTCTGTCTTATCTCCGAATCCATGGAGATGCCGCTCAAACCCATCCAAAAATGGGATGAATACTCCCTCACGGATATCCTCAAATGGGGGGATTCTCTGACAGAAGCCTTCCCAGTGACCGAGGCCATTGTTGGTCCGGCTTTGGAGCTATGGCAGCATCCTGCCTCTTGCCCTGCACCTTCTGCCCATATGGTCCACAAATATGTGGTGCCCATAGGATCCCTTTCGGGGTTCACAGAGCATCCGTCGACTGAGGGTTTGGTGACAGAATCTGTGTTTAGGCGCTCGGGCAGTTCAGCAGATACAGACAGACCTCCGGGCAAGGAGTCCAAAAAACTGCAGCATTCTGCCTGTAAAGTCTATGCCGCCTCTATGCTAGGCCTCCGGCAGGCAAGCTTGGCTGTCATCATGGCACGTTTCCCTAATGCCCTTCTGGGCTCCCTCGATGAGGTACTACCTCACCTCCCCACAGACCTCCAGACCATTGTCAAACTGCTCAGGGATCAGGGTTGGGCTGTTGCAAAACAGCAACTTCAGATGGCTCTGGACCTCGGGGACTCATGTGCCCGTTCGGTGGCAGCCACGGTTGCCATGCACTGCAGGGCTTGATTAAGGGTCTCCACCTTCACGGAAAACACCCAAGACAAGCTAATGGATGTCCCTTTCCTGGATACCGACCTTTTCGGCCCAGGTGTGGACAGTCACCGCCAACACATTGAAAAGTCCAATGCCTCCTTGAACTCCATCTCTTCTGCACAGAAGGAATCCCAGGGTTCCAAAAAGCAGAAGAAAAAGCCTTTTCGACATCCTGCCTTTGCGGCCAAGCAGCCCCACTTTCAAGCGGGGCAGCAACAGCAGGGACAATGTTGGTGCCCTTGACCCAATTCCAGGCCTCCGGTGGCCCATAAGCCTGGAAGACAGGGCTCAGGAGGGCCCCATTCTGGACTTTCTTCCTCCAAGCCTGCTCAATGACGGGATGGGGTAGCCACCCTCATACCTGTCACACAAGCTCTGGGTCCTCCCATGGGAGGCTGGCTCCACCACTTCCTTTCTGCTTGGTCCGCTGTTACCACGGGCAGGTGGGTTCTAGAAGTGGTGGGTCAGGGACTGCCTCTGGAATTCGAGCAGTACCCTCCAAGCCGAGCATGCACCCCACGAGAGGATTTTGTGTCCATACAAACTCAGTTGACTCTTTGAGATGACATTGCCCAACTCCTCCACAAGGAGGTGGTGGCCAGAGTCACGGACTCCTTGGTCAATCCAGGGTTCATATCCAGGTACTTCCTGGTTCCAAAGCGGATGGGGGGCTGGTGCTTCATTCTAGATCTGCACGACCTGAACCAGTTCCTCAGGTCCTGCACCTTCAGGATGGTAACTCTGTCCCAGATCATACCATCTCTGGAGCAGAACATGTGGTTCTGCTCTCTGGATCTCCAGAATGCATTCTTTCACGTCCTGATCCGTCCATCTCACCAGAGGTTCCTTTGCTTCCGAGCAGAAGGAGCCCTATTCGAGTTCCAAGCCATGCCGTTCGGCCTGTCATCAGCCCCACAGGTCTTCACCAGTGCACTGCAGTGGTGGCGGCCCATCTTCGGCATTGAGACTTCAGGGTTTACTCATATCTCAACGATTAGCTCCTGTCAGGAGCCTCCAAGCAGGAGGTAGAGCGGTCCAGGGATCTGGCTCTCCAGACCTGCACTGAACTTGGTCTCCTGATCAATGAGGCCAAGTCGGAACTCACACCTTCGCATGGTGATATGCTTCATCAGGGCAGAGTTCGATTCTTGCTGGGCCAGAGCCCAGCTCCCAATGGACAGGGTGGAGGTTCTCTCCTCCTTTGCCCAGTCATTTCTGGTTGGGCACTTGCGCCCTGCCCAGGACTTTCTGCATCTTCTGGGGTAGATGGCGGCCTGTACCACCGTGGTCCAATGGGCCTGGTGAAATATGCGCCCCCTTCAGTGGGAGCTGGCCAGCCAGTGGACTCAGCATCATGGTCAATTCGACCAGCTGGTCCCTGTGACCCAGAAGATGTGGGACACTGTCCAATGGTGGACTGTCCTGGATCACTTGCACAAAGGAATCCCATTTGTCCATCCCAAACTGACAGTCGTCCTCATGACCGATGCCTCTGTCACGGGCTGGGGAGCCCACATGGGGAACAACAGAGCACATGGGTTCTGGACGGCCGAGGAATCCCGATATCATATCAACCTGCTGGAGCTCAGAGCAGTCAGACTGGCACTGTCAGCATTCACTCAGCTCCTTCGGGGTCAAGTGACGCAAGTCCAGATGGACAATACCATAACCATGTACTACCTGAACAAACTAGGTGGCATGCACTCCCAGCTGCTGTGCAGGGAAATGTTCTACATCTGGACCCTCGTGAGCCAACTGGAGACAGATCTCCTAGTGATCCATGTGGTGGGAGCCTCAAATCAACTGGCAGATGCTCTCAGCCGTGTAGGCGAGACGTCCTATGAGTGGTTTCTCCAGCTAGAGATAGTACACAGCCTGTTCTCCCACTGGGGTAAACCTCAGGTGGATCTGTTTGCCTTCAGGGAGAAAACCAAGCTGAGATTGTTTCATGCCCACTCCCCTCAGCAGGGCTTACTGCAGGGGGATGGACCCCAGGCCTCTTCTGTGCCTTCCCTCCACTTCCCTTGGTTCACAAGGTCAGGAGGGACAAGACACAGGTGATCCTGGTAGCCCCAGACTGGCCACGCTAGTTCTGGTAGCCAGATCTCCTCAGCCTCAGCTCCAGGCCTCCACGGCATCTTCCAGTATGCCCGGACCTGTTATCTGTCCATCAGAGGAAGGTATTCCATCTGGACCTTCAATCCCTGCACCTGACAGCCTGGTTCTTGAGCGGCTAGAGTTCCAGACTGTGGGTCTCTCTGAGGATGTATTCACAGTAGTGGAAGCATCCAGGAAGGAATCAACCAAGAGGTGCTATGCCTTCAAATGGAAGCGGTTTTCCAGTTGGTGTCAGGGTAAGGGCCTAGACCCTTTGTCCTGTCCAGTGGCTAGCATCCTAGCCTACCTTTGGTCTCTGTCCAAAGGGTAGCACCCATGTAGAGCACATATCATTGAGTGCTACAATTTGAGCGACTCAGTAATATCGCTGTCACTGAAAGCGAATGATGAATTAGGTTGCTATGTCCTGTAGAGCGAGGATAGCAAGGAGCTACCCTCACTAGTACAGGATATAGGATCCTGTGTGCCAGGTTCCTGCCGAGCTAGCCGCATATCGTAGTGGTATACATTACCGCTTGTGATGCCAGTAGACCCGGGTTTGGGTCTAGCTTTGGACAGAAAAAAAAAATAACAACTTGCCCCTTGGTCAACACCCCCCTTGGAGTTGATTATTTTAGTTTGTGGGGTGCGGGGGGCACAGCCCCCCACATAAAAACCTTTTTTTGAATGTGATGAATGTAAGTATTATAGTGACGGTTGCTACAATATCAGGTGCTCTTTTAACCACGGGCTGTTTTGAGGTCGCTTTATGTGATGGGCGGTCTTTCAGACTCGCCTTTATCACATAAATCTGTCCAAAGGGGGTCTTCAGTTTGTGACCCTTAAGGTGCACTTGGCAGCCATCTCTGCTTACTGGGCACGGGATGGTCAGCAGACAGTGGTGCAGGAGAAAGTGGTCTGCCATTTCTTTAAAGGCCTCAGCCACATAGCCTCTCCGGTGTGTGAACCTCCACCTCCGTGGGATCTACTGCTGGTGCTGGCAAAGCTCATGGTCAGGTCATTCAGACTGATGCACAAGTGTAAGATGCCACATTTGTCATGGAAGACTGCCTTTCTGGTCACTATCACATCAGTCAGAAGGACTGGGAAGCTCCAGGTGCTCTCGGTGGAGTCTCCTTACCTGGTCTAACACAGGGACAAGGTTGTCCTGCATCCCCACCCGAAATTCCTTCCGGAGGTGGTGTTGGAGTTCCACCTTAATCAGGTGTTGACTTTTTTTTTTTGCAGTTGTTTAACCAGGAGCAACACACTAAGCTGAAAGCTTGTTTACAGGTGCGACCTGGGAGCACAGGGAAGTTAAGTGACTTGCTCAGGGTCACACAGTATGCAAGTGGAAGCTGTGGGATTCAAACCCAGGTCTGGTCTGCTGGATGTCTCCAGATTTGCAGCTCAGAGCCTTAAACCACTGTGCTATATTGCCTCCTCCTGTGTTCTACCTGAGCTATACCTCGGAGGCCAAGTACAGGCTCCATACTCTGGACCTGAGACGAGCGCTCTCTTATTATAAGGTGTGGACGGTGGAAGTTTGGGGAGAGGTTCGCCAGCTGTTTCTCACCTGCGCTGAAGCTGCACCTGGCAGACCTGCATCAAAGCAGATAATTGGCAGATGGATTACATCCTGCATTGATCTCTGTTATAGGATGGCAGGCAAGGAGCCTCCCAGAGGGATAAGAGCTCATTCTATCCACCATACTTCCGCATCAGTAGCTGCTTCCAGGGATGTCCCTATCCAGAAAATCTGCAGGGCTGCTACCTGGAAGACAGCAAACACCTTCATTACCCACAACCACATTGACCTAGAGTTACGCCGGGATGCTGGTTTTGGGGCCTCAGTTCTCCAATCTCTTTTCCACAAGTAAGTATATCAGAGGGGGTGTGCTCCTTGCCTCCCTCCTCTCAGAGAACTGCTTGGAGCCTGCCAAACAGTGTGGATAGAACAACATATCCATGATCCTAGAAAAACAGGTTACTCACCTGTAACAGTAGTTCTAGGAGTGGTATATGTTGTTCATCCACACGAACCCTGACCTCCCTGGCCCCGATGCTGGCTGAGCTTCCAGCGGGTAAAGATCTGGCGTCATGGGTTGGAGCCGAGGGTTATACCACAGGGTGGGTGGGAGGAGCCAGCTTCAAGACCTTCTGGCAAGATTCTTAAAGGGAAAGGACATGCCAAACAGTATGGATGAACAACATATACCACTCCTACAACTACTGTTACAGGTGAGTAACCTGTTTTTCTAGGAATGGTAAACAGTTCACATCCACACAACCCACCTGGACTTCTCTGGCAAGTGGCACATGGATCCTTGCTTCCAGCATGCAAAGAGCTGATGTCATGGGGTGGAGCGAGAGGATATGCTGTCCAGCTGGTGGGAGGAGCTTAGCTTAATGACATCCGACTGATTTCATCGTTCCAGTGGAACTGCCAGAATGTGGATATGAACTGTATACCACTCCTTGAACTACGGTTACAGGTGAGTACCTGTATTTATGGCAGCACAAGATTATCTGTGTTTACTGCTTTTAATTAAAATATTGATGATTTTCCAGGTTTTATATTGGTTTTGAAACTGCAGTTTAAGTTTAGACAAGGAAAGCAATTATCTATGTTAATACCACCGCTCAGACCACTGTTACGGTTGTCAGAGTGGTCTCACTCACATTCTTTTGTTTGGTGCGCCAATATCTGCCGTCACCTTGCTCCCTGGTCGAATGGTCCCTGGCAACCATTCTTCTAGCCTCCGTTAGAAGTTAGCCAGACACCGGGTGCTGCATCACACCCACCCTGGAAGAGGAGAGCAGCCCAGTGGACGCTCATCCTCCTGCCCCCCGCCGCCCACTGATGCTCCTATCTCATTCCTGAACTCGGGTTGTCAGCGTCGCGAGCGGTAATGCTACAGCTGCGCCAACTGACCGGCCTAGCAGTATAAAATTCACTTTTCCATGCTGGGGTACCAGTGCCTAGTCACTATTTCATGCTGGGATACTAGTGTACTGTATACTTCACCATGCAGGGATGCTGTACCAGTGCACTATTCATTAAGCTGCTTCTTGGACCACCACACAAGAACATTTTAGACAAGCATACCAGCCTAACTGCTTCTGCATTAAAACTATCCCGATTTAAGTGACAGATTTTGAAACCTGAAACTCTTTTAATTGCAGTGGATTAAAATTACTCGTTAGTTACCCGATCAGAGGCAGTGTTTCATGTTTTCACTGATATGAAGTCATTTAAAACTGAAGCGCTGTGCATCTTTCCTTCTGTTTTTTTGTAAGTGGCAACATTTAGCATTGTAATTATTATTTAATTCTGTTAGGAAATCTTCCGTGAGTGATGTTTTGTGAGACAAAGAAATGGTTCTGACTGCCTTCCAGCTCAGTCATCTGCAAGAGATTTAGCCCTCCCCTTTACCATCAGTCTGCCCAGTAATTCCTTTAGCATGTGTGTGTCACTAAGGCTCTGTTATTCCAGCTATTTTGGCACTGGCCCCTTAGTCCTTCTCTATCCCATGATTTATTTTGAGTGCTAGAGGTTGCCAGGCAGGGTGGTGTTGCAGAGTGACGGCTGATGAGGTCATCTACCTGAGCTGGAACAGGCTGGACGTGAAGTTTAGCAGAAGGCACTTATTCAGCCAAGGTTGGCTTTTTGGCTGCTGCCAGTCATATGACTTGTTAGACTCACATTCTAAAGCTGTCAGTGTAGGAGTAAGAGGCATCAGGCTGTTCCCACCAAGGGAAAACAGATCAGATAGGTCCAGATAATTACTAGTTATGGGAAAAAACTAAACTGCTGCAGTGCTGTTCCTTTAGATCATCTACTCAACAAACCATCTTGTGTAGAAGTGTGGATGTCCATTAATCAGTATGCATCAGGGTCCATAAGATAGATAAACTGAGGGGTGGGCATAGACTGGGAACACAGGTCTGGATAAATTGGGAACCCCTGATGGGGACTGATTAGAAACCCGTGATGGGGCTAAACTGGGAAACCATGTTGGGGAAGCATTAATAACCCATAATGGAAGCGTACTGGGAACACATGATGGGGACAGATGGGAAGTCTATGATGCTAGGTGGATTGGGAATCCATACCCAACATGGTTATAAGTTGGAAAACCATGTCCGGGCTGGCTTGGGGTACATGATGGGCATGGATTGGAAACCCATGACAGGGATTGATTAGGAAACTGTTACGAAGATGCATTAGGAACCCATAATGGGGACAGATTGGGAACTGTTAATGGGGATTGATTGGGAAACAATGATGGGGGGGGGTGGATTGAAATTCCATGATGAGGATGTGTTGGGATAGGCACAGGGGGCCTATTAGGTAGAGAAATGGTGAGAGGGAGTGACACCTATGACCAGCTAGGGTCAGTAGTGCCGGAATAGGCAGAGACTGTCTAAAGGTTTTTTTCTGCAGACAAAATCTATGTTTCTAAGTTTCTGTTGAGAACCCATGATGGGGCTGGATTGGACATGTGATGGAGATGGTTTGGGAACCCCTAATATGGAATGGATTGGGAACCCATAATTGTTCATAGATTGTGAACCCATGATGGGACTGGATTGGGTACATGTGATGGAGATGGTTTGGGAACCCCTAATAAGGAATGGATTGGGAACCCATGATGTGGAATGATTGAGAACTCGTAATTGGTCATAGATTGTGAACCCTTAATGGGGCTGGATGGGAACCTACAATGGGGATGGATTGAAAATATATCAGTTGGATCGAGTGGCAACCCCAAAAAGGAGCCGAATGGGGAACTATAATGGGGAATGTATTGGAAACCCATAAAACATAGAAGCATAGACAGTGATGACTAAAAGAAACACAAAGGTCCATCTAGTCTGCCTGGAGTTCCCTATCTAGCCCAGGACATATATGGTTTTATCCATCCTGGTCCACCCCCTGCTCCCCTCTCAACTGCTACTGACCTGAGCAACCACTAAACCCTTCATGCTGTACCAGCCATGCTTGAAATTGTAACCCCCCGCTACTTTGCACAGTAAGCTACCCCTTGGTACCCTCAACTGGGCACCCAAACTAGTTTGGACACTTTCTGGTACCATTCCTAGCTTTGGGAATATATACCTGGCTCGCTACTTCTAGAGGTAAGAAAAGGGTGGGGGTGTACAAAAGCAAATACTACACAAATGTGACCATTATACCCAGGAGAGAAGTTTTGCTTAGGGCTATGTTAGGGCTGTACTTATAAAGGAGTACCCAGTAATTCCACACAGGAAGCAGTAACAAGAATGTCCAAACCAGGTTGGAGTTCTAGAGTGTGGCTTTATTCCAAGATGATACACTAAAGCAAAGGTGGACCCCCAAGGGTTTACACTTCATGGCACAAGGCAATGCAGAACAACAACATCTGTAGCGGACAGAAACTCTAAACATCCCATGCTGCTTAGGACTTTGAACTCTCTTCAGTGGCAAAGCCTCAGCTGAAACACACATTTTCTTCTAGTGGCACTGGCCACAACAAAGCACACAATTTCTTCTAGTGACACTGGCCACAATGGAGCGCACAATTTCTTCTAATGGCACTGGTCACGACTTAGAACATTTCCCATATGGCATAGGATTGAAACATTTGGCAGTGTGGCAACTAACCACGATGGAGCACACTGGTGCTCAAACTTAGCACAACCCACACCGGTGGGTAAACTTTCTCTTCAGGCATTGGCCACCATGTCCTGAATAAGCAGGCACCCTTACGGAACCTGTAGTGCTGAACTGGTCACTCCAGATGGGGGGTTGCCCACCTTTTGCTTCCACAGTCCATACCCAGCCATTCCTTCAGAGTTATACCTCAAACTTTTAGTAAAACAGTAGAACTATGCATCTTGGAATGACTTTCACACTCTACATTTGAAACACACTACTTCTGAATGTAATCTGAAGTCCTGAACAATGTGCCAAGTCTCACTGGGAACTCCACGATTGTCAGTCAACTTTAAATCCAGATGAGAGAACAGTCTCAAATTAAAACAGAAACTGGTTTATATTTCCCTTTATCAGAGTACACCCCAAAAGAAAACAGGTACAGTTCTCCTGGGATACCCAAAGTCAGATTACTTACGGTTGTATAAACAAACAGGCAGCTTCAGTGTCCTGGATCAAAGTCAGGGGATTGCTCCTCGGATCCATTCTGCAGTCCTTCTCATCTCACAGGGGATGAGAAAAATCAGGAACTCCTGCTAGATGGCTTCCACCACTTCTCCTGGCAGGCAGATGGTTCTCAGCACTAGGGTGAGAAAAATAGGCTGTTCTCACAGAGCCCACACTGCAGCTCCTCACTCCTCCAACTGCTCACTCTGGCTACTGACACAGAACTAACTGAAAATTCTAAAGCTCACCACTCACAGCTAGCTACCATGGCTGATGCTGCTGCGAGAGTTCTAAATGACATCACCTCTCTCCTCTCAGCTGAGACCAAGTAAAGAGAGAGGGAGGGAGCAGGTGAAACACCATTTAACTAGTTATTCACCAGCTGCCTTCCCTACCTAGAACTGACACTGATGGGATTCTAGTAACCCCAGGGGACCGGGGGGTTACAAAACCATTTACGGTCTTGGTACCCACAGCTTCCACTGGCAGACTGTTCCATGGCTCCTCCACCCTTTTCATAGAATAGAACTTCCTTACATCCCTCAAACTATCCCTTGCCAGTTTTCACTTGTGACCTTGGGTTCTTTACTCTTTACTCCTGCTAAATAGTTCCCCGCATTTCACCTTGTTTATTCACGTTAGCAACTTGAAGGTTTCTAGCATATCCCCCCTCTCTCGCCTGGTCTCCAGTGAGTACATATTCAGTGCCTTGAGATGAGCTTTGTAAGATCTGCCCTGTTGGTCCTGTATCATTTTAGTCACCCTGCTTTGCACCATCCCCAGCCTGTCCCTGCCCTTCCTTAGGTGAGGACTCCAGAACTGAGCACAATATTCCAGGTTCAGCCTCATCAGTGATCTATACAGAGGAAGTAGTACCTCCTTTCTCCTGCTATCAGCAGCCCTTCTGATAACCCCTATTAGCCTTACTATTGGCCTTGTTACTCTGGCTTGATTGTTTGAAGTAGTCACTAATGATAACTCCCAGGTCCATTTCCTTTGCTGTAGTGCTGATTTTACCCTCTCCCATCCAGTACTCTGTCCTGTTTTTTTTTCTCTAGGTGCATAACCTTGCATTTTTGGCATTGAATTTTAACTGCCAAACCTGAGACCACCTCTCTAGCCTTTGTATATCCCTCTGCATCTCCCTGATCTCCTTTTTTTGTTATTTACCTTGGTGCAGAGCTTTGTGTCATCTGCAAAGAGACATGGCTTGCAGTGGATGCCTTCCCCATTGTCGCTGATGAACATGTTGAAGAGGACAGGACCCAGGACAGATCCCATGATGGGGACAGATTTGGAGACCATGACAGTGATAGATTGAGAACCCATGATGAGAACCTATGACAAGACTAGATGGGGAATTATGATGGTATGGATTGGGAACAAATGATGGGAGTGGATTGGGAACCCATGACAGGGCTGGACTGGGAACCCCTGATGGGGATTAATTGACAACCCATGATGGGGCTGGATGGGGAACTATGATGGGATGGATTGGGAACAAATGGTGGGGATGAATTGAAAAATTCATGATGGGAATAGACTGGGAACCCATGATGGGGATGGATTTGGAAACCATGATTTTGACAGATTGAGAGTCTAGTATGGAGATGGTTTGGGAACCCATGATAGGGCTGATTTGGAAACCCATGATGAGTCTGATAGGGGAACCCATTATGGGGCTGGATTGGGAAGTCATGAATGGAAGTGATTGGAAATCCATAATGTTGATGGATAAGAAACCATTATGGCAGTAGATTGAAAACTCATAATGGGATTTCGTTTGGAACTCATGATGGGTTAAATTGAGAACCCGTGGCAGTGCTGGATGGGGAACTATGATGGAATGAACTGAGAACAAATTATGAGAATTGACTGAAAACCCATGACAGTGCTGGACTGGAAACTCATGCTAGGGATCAACTGGTAACTCATGGTGGCAATGTATTGAGAACCCATAAAGGAGATGGATTGGGAATCCATAATGTGGATGGGTTTGAAATCTATGACAGGGCTTGGTTAATAACCCAAGATGGGGATGTATTGGGAACCCATGCTAGGGATCAACTGGTAACTCATGATGGCAATGTATTGAGAACCCATAAAGGAGATGGATTGGGAATCCATAATGTGGATGGATTTGGAATCTATGACAGGGCTCGGTTAATAACCCAAGATGGGGATGTATTGGTAAACCATGACAGGGATCAACTGGTAACTCATGATGGCAATGTATTGAGAACCCATAAAGGAGATGGAATGGGAATCCATAATGTGGATGGATTTGGAATCTATGACAGGGCTCGGTTAATAACCCAAGATGGGGATGTATTGGGAACCCATGACAGGGCTGCATTGGGAACCCATGATTGGGATCAGTTAGGAACCCATGACAGGGATAGATTGGGAACACATGATGGGGATGGATTAGGAACCCAAGATGGTATTTATGACAGACTGGTCCTTCCCAGACTCAGCCTCTATCTCAAGTAGCAGCTTTCTAAAGACTCTGGTAGCTGCCACCACTCAGCTTAGACACTCTTTTAGGGAGGCTCCAGGTTAGCATTCCTTCAGAGCCACTGCTCCTTGTTCAAGGTCACAAGATCATCCCTCTCTGTTACAGCTGAGAACACCTTACTTTGGAAATAGTATCTAATAATGGTAGCCTTCTCCTTGATTGCGGAGAAACAGTTCTTGTCAGTTATAAATTGGCTAATTGTACCTCAAAGGATTGAGTCACAGACCATGAAATATAAAAATAATATTTTTAATATTTCAAGATGACTACACAGATTCTACAGGATATTACAAACAACAGACTATAGGGAACAGGAATATCTGGCAGTATAATCTTGAGGTTAGTGTAACGAGCTGTTAATGAGCTTGGTACATCCAGCAGATCTGGGTTTGTTTCCTGCAACCTCCACATGCATACTGTGTAACTCTGAGCAAGTCATTTAACCATGCCAATGCCCCCAGGTCACCCCTGAAAACAGGCATTTGTGCCTAGAGGGCCTTATCTGGTTACCAAAGAATTAAAATTAAAAATAAAAAATTAAAAAAAATCTACAGAAAAGGAAAAGAAACTTGTTTCATCAGAATTCATACAGAATAACTAACTCTCTATTTCTCTCTCTCTCTCTCTCTCTCTCTCTCTATCTCCAAGGCTTAGTTTACCAGTTGATTCCCTATCCTCTGCCTGACGTCCTGCTCACAGAGCCTCTACCAGAGATAAAAGACCCCCCCCCAGAATGCATCATCTCATATGTCACTCTGACATCACAGATTCAAAAGTCTGGGTCTCCAACCATCCGTTAGGGAAACCGGTCTCTTCTAGTTGGAAAAGTCCGTTACTGTGGAATGTTTTCTTATCTGTGTCTGGTGGGCATCAGAGGCCCTGACATTTATGACCAGGCCTCTGTTGTTCGAACTTCCCAAAGCACTCATCAGTCTACAGTGAAAGTTAAAGCCATCACAGTATCTTAATTGGAATCCATGGTAGGAATAGATATTTTACTGATCATTGGGCTAGATTTGGCACCCAACATGGATGCATGAGGAACCCATGATGGTAAAGGATTAGGAGACCATGATGGGGATGGATTGGGAACTCATGTCTGGTATGGATTGGGAATCCCTTGATGGGATTGAGTTGGTAACCCATAATAGGGCTGGATTGGAAACCCTTGACAAGACTGAATTGAGAATCAGTGATGGAGATCAATTGGGAACTCCTGCCTGGCATGGATTGAGAACCCATGGTGGGACTGATTTGGGAACCCATGATGGAGATGGATTGGAAATCCATGATGGGCCAGGATTGGGACCATATGCTTTTGATGGATAGGTAACCCATGATGGTTATGGTTGTAGAACCCATTAATAATTCAGCTCCTTAGTCCTTATGGGCTTCTGTCTTTCTAGGCCATGATGGGTTCTATTGGACATCCATTATGGAGCTAGAGGAAAATCTGTGAAAGAGATTCAGTAGGGATCCATGTTGGGGTAGATTGGGGACCTGTGATGGTGATGATGTGATAATCCATGATTGAGCCTGGATTGTGAATCCTTGATTGGGTGGATTGGGTCCCCTTATTGGTGGTATTTTATTGAGAACCCATGACTCTGCTGGATTGGGAACATATGACGCAGCTGGAATGGTAACCCATGGTGAGAATGGACTGGGAACCCATGATGTGGATGGATTGAGTGCCCATGACTGACCTGGTCTGGGAACCCATGCCAGGTTTGCTCTGGGTACTGATAATGGGGATGGATTTGGAACCCATGACAGGAATAGATTTAGAACCCTTGGTATGGATGGATTGGAAACATGACTGGGTAGCATTGCAACCCATGAGTGGGTAGGTTAGGAACAAATGATGGGCATGGATTAGGGAATGATGAATGGGATGAATCAAGAAACCAAGACAGGGATGGATTGGGAAACCATGATGGGGATGGATTGGAAACGAGTAATGGGGATGGGGATGGATTGGGGTCCATGTTGAGAACTGATTAAGAACCTGTAATAGGGATGAATTGGGAACCCATGGCAATGCTGGATCAGGGGCCCATGATGGGGATCCATGACAGGGATGGTTTGGGAACCCATGATGGGATACAGTAGATTGGGAACCCATGATGGGATACAGTAGATTGGGAACCCATGATGGGGATACAGTAGATTGGGAACCCATGATGAGGATGGATTGGAAACCTATGATGGTAACAGATTCTGTTGAACCCATGACAGAGATGGATTAGCAACCTATCATGGAGAGTGGAGTGGAAACCCATGATGGTAATCTGTAATGTTAAGCCTGTGACGGGGATGGATTAGTAACCCATGATGGGATACAGTAGATTGGGAACCCATGATGGGATACAGTAGATTTGGAATCCATGATGGGGATACAGTAGATTGGGAACCCATGATGGGGATACAGTAGATTGGGAACCCATGATGAGGATGGATTGGAAACCTATGATGGTAACAGATTCTGTTGAACCCATGACAGGGATGGATTAGCAACCTATCATGGAGAGTGGAGTGGAAACCCATGATGGTAATCTGTAATGTTGAGCCTGTGACGGGGATGGATTAGCAACCCATGATGGTGACTGATTGAGAACCCATGATGGGATAAATTGTGAACCCATGATATGGCTGGAAGTGAGAATCTTGATGGGTATGGATTGGGAACACATGACTAGACTAATATGGAATTCATGGACTTGGAATCTGTGATGGGGTTAAACTGGGAATCCGTTAAGAGGCTGGGTTGAGAACCCATAATAGGGACAGGTCTATGTCCAGCCTGACATTGGACCAGATTTGCTAGGCCTCTTGCATGCCGAGTGCCCCTGTGCACCCACTCCCCGACTGTCCTTCCTCTAATCCCCTTAAGTCTAACTATCCCCATGTGCCTATCCCATCCATGTTTAAAACCAGTCACTGATCTGATTTCTACCATTAGTTTTAGTAGACTATTCCAGGCATCTATTGCTTTCTTTGTGAAAAAGTACTTTCTAACGTCCCTCTTGAATACCCCCTACCCCACCAACCTCCACCCACGTCCCCTGGTTACTGTGTTTTCATTCCTCATGGATAGATCCCTGCCATCTGCCGTGTTGATAAACCTCAAAAACTTTGTAGGCTTTATGTTCCTCTTTCCCTTCTGGCCCCAAGAGAGCACATATTCTGTTCTCCAGCCTCTCCTTACACATCTTCCACTGCTACACCTAAATCATTTTTGTAACCCTCCTATTAACCCTCTCCAGGTGGTCCCTATCTTTCCTTAGGTGGGGACTCCAGACCTAGGCATAGTATTCAAGTTAGGTCTCACCATGGACCTGCAGAGGGGCAGACTCACTTACTTCCTTCTACTGGTGAACACCCTACCTTTACATCCCAGCATTCTGCTCACCCTCCCATATGCCTTGTTGCATTGTACTGAGGTCCCTTTCTTTAGTAGTCTCAACCCCCAACTCCCTGCATCCAGTAGTCAGTTCTAGGGTTTTCCTTTTTTTTGGTTTTTTGTGCCTACTTTTTCCTACCACTGGAGCCCTTGGAGGCAGCTACGGCCCTCCGATCGGAGGTACTCTCTCTCTCTGGTCCTGCCACTCCTATGCTAGTTGGCTCCCTGGTGTTCCTCCGTGGACTGCCCCCTCCACCCCCACCCACCTTCACGGCAGAGCCAGGAGGAGGTTGCCAGCTTCTCCACCCCTTCCCAGAGACCCAATCCAGAATCCGGGGACTGCTTCCGGGAGTGGCGGACCATCATTGAGCCTGCCAGACTCGTTTTTCCCCTTTTTGCCTGGCCCCCCTCCCTGCTGATGTAAGGACGTTGGCTTTCGAGCCTTCCAACCTGTACTGCCCTACAGCCACCACCAGAGGGCAGTCAGCGACCAGAATGACTAGTACCCCTCCTCCAAGAGAGGATAGCAGTCCTCCGGTTGCTCAATCCTCTCTCCCCCGCCGACCCCCGTGGCTTAGACTCGTTCCCTAACCTGGGCTGCTGGCGTGGCGCGAGGTGTGGCGTCTAGGGCCTCAACCCTCAGCACCACTGGGCCGGCTAGTTCTAGGGTTTTTCTTACCGATATGCATAACCTTACATTTCCTGGCACTGAATTGATGTTACCACACCTTAGGCTCCTTCTCCAGTGTCCCACCTCTACATTCTCAATTCACAGATCTTGATGTCCATAGCAAAGAGACAGTTCTTGCTCTGTATACCCTCTGCTATGTCACGTATAAATATGTTGAATAACACAGGCCCCAGGACCAATTCCTGTGACACCCCACTGGAAACCTCCTTGACCCCCCCAAATTCCCATTTACTACTATCCACTGAGGTCTGCTGTCCAACCAGTTCTCTGTCCATCTGGTGAATTTGTTCACCACCCTCAAGTCCTTCAGTTCTTTAATCAGCCTTCTGTGCAGTAGGGTTGAAGGCCATGCTGAAGACAAGTGTGGCACATAAACTGCTTGTCCCCCACTACTGTAAAACCCAATCAAAAAAGTTGATTAGCTTTCTCTAACTTGACCTTCTTGCCATGAACCCATGCCGCCTCTGGTCTTGTAGTCCGCAGGTACTCCTTAATGATGGTTTCCATCAACTGACCTACTGTTTAGGTCAACAATACTATCCTGTAGTATCTCAGGTCATCGCTGTCCCCACTCTTGTGGAGTGGCACCACTTAAACCATCCTCCAATCCACTGGCATGACCCCTGTTTCCAGGAGGCTGGTAAATAGATCTGCCAGAGGTACCACAAGTTTCTGACACACTCCACTCGACACTCTAGGGTGCATGCCTTGAGGTCCCAGTGATTTATTCACTTTCAGTACCAGGAATCATTTGTTCACTCTTTCCTCTGATACCAGTCCTACCCCTGGTGTGGGTCCCTGAGCTCCATGGGCCCTTATCCCACAGTCTGGGAGTGACCTGCTTTCATCCACTGTAAATACTGAACAAAAATATTTGTTCAGGATATGTCTTTTTGCTGTCAACCTCCACTCATCCTCTCCCACTCTTTAGCCTGACAATTCCCCCTTTCGTTTTCCTTTTACATTTAACATAGCAGTAGATGATGTTCTCTCTCCCCCTGGCCCCCGATTACAGTTCTTAGCTCCTTATCTACCTTTGCCTACCTGATTGTCCTTTTGGGCTGCTTTAGCTTGCTTTTTAAAATGTTCACACTATTGTTCTCATTCTGCTTTCCCTTGTACATCTGGAATGCTGCCCACTTAATGCTAACTGCCTCTCTTACCCCTTTGGTAAACCACATTGGTTTTCTGTACTTTTTCTCCTTATGCACCTGCCTAGAGCAGGTACTGGTTACTTCTGCTATCCCCTGTCGGTAGCCTATCAAGATAGCGACTCCAGAACGGCAATGCATGAAAACAGCCCCGAAACACAGCACGACCACTTATCAGCAACTGAGAGTTCTCCCACCCCTTCTGAGTTTTGCCCCAGAGTTGCTATATATAAGTAGGTGGGGGCAAACTCCACAGGCAAACCCCCCACCAGTCAGAGAGTGATCAGTGGTCAGACCATGATTCTGGGCTGTTTTACTGGTCGCCATTCTAGAGTTGCTCTCTTGACGCACCCCCACCCCTGCCTAATCATATCCCATTTGGCCTTCACTATCTCTGCCCTCTCTACAACTGCCAATCTTTCTCTGAGCAGCTCACTCATTTTCCTAAAATCTGCCCTTCTAAGGTCTAGGACCTACATTTTCGAGTTGGAGTGATGGGCCTCCAGGTAAGTCTGATAGGTTCCTTGACCCAATGTACAAGAAAGCAGTACTGCAGCACCTCTATCAGTACTTGGCTTCTGGCACCCTTAAGTGCCAGAATCACCCAGTCTGAGTCCGGCAGTTTCAGGTTTGTCATTAGTACTACCTCCCTCCCCCTTGATGAAGATTTCCTGTGTTCATCCCCCAGTGCCCAGTCCTTGCCCTCACTTTCACTTCACAGTGTATACACTCCTCACATCTTTATCCCCCCCCCCATGTTAGCTGCATCCAGACTGACTGTATGTCTCACTCATCTCCCAGTGGTGTGTCCACCAATTAATGTTCACTAATGTTGAAGGAGCTGAAAAGGCTGGAAGCCCATGAATAGCTCCTGTCTTTTGTGGAGAGCATTTTGATTCCCCCCAATTGTTATGTAATTATCAAGCCATTCTTAAATTGTTTTTTGTTTGTGTGTGTTTTGTTTGACAACCAGTTTCTACCCATCTTGTTAAATTACTGTTTAGCTTCAGTCTTGAAAGTTTGCCAACCACTGCCCAATGGGGGTAACGATGTCAGAGGCCTTACAGAAGTCTAATAACATTACATCTGCAGACCCTCCCTTATCTAGTACAGCACTAATCTTTTCGTAAAAACATACGATTTACTTGTGCAAGATCAACCGGATGTGAAGGTGTTGTCCATAGTCAAGACCAGCATTCATTTTGATGAGTAACAATCTTGTTTTTAATCACTGATTTTCCCTGGAACCGAAGTTAGGCTTATAGGGTGATAATTAGCTACATTCTGCCTGTCTCCTTTGTTGTAAATAGGTATTACGTTTGCTGTTCTGCAGTCCCTAGGGACTCATCCATCTTTCAATGATTTATCACATAGCAGGTTTAATGGTAATGTTATACTGTTCTTCATCACTTTTAGCACGTGTGTTGTGATTTTGTCTGAACAAGAGGTACTGTGTGGTTTGAGCTTGTTTATTTTGGTTATGATGTCCAGAGTATTAATTTCAATTTTTTCACAAAGGTGTAGTCTTTATAAAGCTGAATTCTTTTGGGTTTTGAGAAAACAGCATAGAAATATTTATTAAATGAGTTAGGAATATCTTGTGGTTCTGTGATCACCTTTTCATCTTCCCTTATGGTTGTTAATTTATTGTCTGATTTTATTTTTTGAGCGAGTTCATATATTCATAAAAATGTACTATTATGTTTACTAGCATTTGTAGTTTCACGCTTGAACTTAGTTATAGAATTTTAACATTGTTTTTGAGTTTTTTCAATGATTCCCATGGTTCAACTGTACATGTTAACTTGTTTATGCTTGGTGTATAGCTTTATTATTATTCTTTTCAGCCATTTAGGTTATAAACCTTTACTTTTGTAGTTCTTTATGGTATTTGGTTGCTTTATTGCTGGTCTTCAGTATGGTTTTCTTAATACTATTCCAACTCGCCTTGGTTGTTTTATACTTTAGTAATGAATCCCTGTTAATTGACATGATGGTGTTGTTGATTGCTTCCTCATTTGCAGCTTTATATAGATATATCTCCAGGCATCCCTTTACTGTCTCGTATCAGCCTTGTATGTTGAATATTACACTTAGATGATCACTATTGCCAAGCGGCTGTGTTACTATACAGTCAGTTATTCTTGTGAGTTCTATATTCAGTACTAAATCTAATGTATTGTTACTTCATGTTGGTTGTCTTACATGTTGTTCAAGATTAAGTTCTGTAACATGCTGTTAGAAACTGTATATTTTGTGTAGACTTTGCAGTCCTTTCTTGACCAGTCTGTGTCACTGTAGTTTAGATTTCCAGCAAACACTACTTCCCCCATGTCACGTGTGTTTGTTAGTTTGTTCATTTTTTCCTGGCTATCTAGCTATCAGAGGCCTGTAACATAAACCGAGGATTTTATTTTTAAACTTCTATGTATTCATTTTTAGCCAGATGGTCTCAGTACGTATTTCTTTGTTTTTTATTTCACAACCACAGTGGACTCTATGCCGTCTATAATATACACAGCCGCCACTCCTAACGTACCTGCCTGCCTGTCCTTACTGCAGATGATATAGCCAAGGATAACAAGGTCCCAGTTATTATAGTTGGTGGATGCCTAGGTTTTAGTTGTGCTGATTAAGTCTTATTGGACCACAGCTATTACCTCCTGAAGTGCCTTCATTTTGTTTCCCAGGTTTCTGTCATTCAGACAAACAGCTTTCTGTTATGTCAGTGTGCTTTCCACTCCCAGCTTTCCTGCCATCCACTCTTTGACCCTGCCCCCGCCCCCGTCCTGCCTCAGTTCTCCCACTTTCTTTGATTCTCCCCTGTGCCATTTCCTGCTTGCTGTCTGGCCCCTTCTATACTACCACTGCCCCAAATTTATCCACCCTCCCTTCTGGCCTGCCTGCTATGATTTCTGCTCGCTGATTCACAACCATTCCAGACAGTCTATTTTCCCTCGACTCCTTGAATGCCTTTGCTCGTTGGGGGAGTGTTAGCTAGGTTTCCCTCACCTGAGTAGCCTCCCAAGGATGCCTCTAGCCATAACTTCCCTCCCCCTGCTAGTTTAACCACCAAGAAATGTATGCCTCAAATGTCTGCCCTGGTTCCCTTGTGCCCTTCCTGTTCGGTGAGGGCCATCCAGTTTAAATAGGTCTTTATTCCTCCATAAAGCACCCTGTCTCCTATAAAGCCCAACTCCTATTCAGCATACCACTCTGTTCAAGCAATTGCTAAATTGATAGATTTTCAGCTTCTTTAACCCCCCGTCTTTTCACTGGCAGGATCTTTGAGAAGGTCACACCACCAGGCAACCTCTTCAGCCTGAAACACAGCTCCCTAAAACTAGCCTTCACGTCTGCAAATGGACTCCTTGCCAAGCCTTTAGTCTCTGGATGGACAATAATGCCTGGCTTCCCACACACTTCCTTTACTGCCCCTTTTACCTTGAGGAATACCAATTATCTGTCACTCCTGGGAGACTGCCCACCCCCCTCCTTGTTTGAGTCACAGACCACATTCTTGGTACCCTGCACTATGAACATACGAAGAAGCCAGCAGAGGAAGGCCATTTTTTCTCTCAGATCTGCTCGTATTGCAGGGTCCACAGCTTGAGCTAATGTCCCTGCCCTCCCTCCCTACTCCTCCCATCCTCTTTACCCATGGTCCTTACCTTCCCCATGTCTGTACCAGCCTCTCTTAAAGCTACCCACTGTCTTCAACGAGATGACCTTTTCCAGCAGCGCATTCCAAGTGCCCACCACCCTCTCTGTGAATAAGTGCTTCCTGACTTCCCTCCTAAACCTCCTTCCCTCCAGCTTAAGACTTTGCCCCCCCCCCATGTTATGGTTGCCACTCAGCTTAAAGAGACTCTCCTTATCAACCATATTTATCCCTTTCAAGTACTTAAAGGTCCCAATCATATCCCCTCTCTCTCTTCGGTGTTCCAGGGAGTACATGTTCAGTGCCCTCAATCTCTCCTCGTATGCCTTACCCTGCTGACCTGCTATCATCTCTGTAGCCCTCCCCTGGACCTTCACCAGCAGGTTAATGTCCTTTTTGAGGTGTGGGCACCAGTACTGAACTCCATACTCTAGATGCAGCCTTACCAGTGACCTGTACAAGGGCAGTATAACCTCCTCTCTCCTACTACTGATCCTCCTAGATATGCGTCCCAGCATCTTGTTTTCCTTTGCTGCTACTTTCTTGCACTGCGTGGAGTGCTTCAGGTCACTAGTGATCATCGCTCCCAGGTCCTTCTCCTCTTCCTCTCATGCATATACTTGGACTCTACCCAGGTAGTACTCTGTCCTGGAATTCTTGGCTCCAGTATACATAACTTTGCTTTTCTTGGCATTGAAGCCAAGCTGCCAGATCCTGGACCACTTACCCAGCTTTCCCAGATCTTTCTGTAGGTCCTGTATTCCTTCAGCTGTGTCCACTCTCCCACAGAGCTTGGTGTCATCTGCAAATAGGCACATTTTGCCCATAATGCCATCTCCCAATGTCATTGATGAAGACATTGAACAACACCGGCCCCAGCACCGAGCCCTGTGGGACCCCACTTGTTACCTCTCTAGTGCCAAATAACTCTCCCCCCCACGACCACCCTTTGGGTTCTGTCCCTCAGCCAGTTTTCTACCCATCTGGCCATCTTTTCCCCAACCCTGAGGTCCACCAACTTCCTGATCAACATTTTGTAGGGGCACAGAGTCAAAGGCCTTGTTGAAATCAAGATAGAGGATGTCTACCGCTTGGCCCCTGTCTACTGCCTTAGTGACACGGTCAAAGAAGAAGTCAATCAGATTTGTTTGACACGCTCTCCTGCCCATGAACCCATGCTGCCTCGCATCCTGAAGACCATGCTCCTCTAGATATTCCATCAACCTTTCCTTTAGTATGGTCTCCATGAGCTTGCCAACAGTCGAGGTCAGACTGACTGGTCTGTAATTCTCTGGGTCATCCTTAGGACCGCTTTTGTGTAGGGGCACCACATGTGCTGTACTCCAGTCCTGCGGTACCACTCCTAACTCTAGTGAACTATTAAATAGGTCTGCCAGTGGCCCTGCCAGCTCCTCAGCCAGTTCCTATAGTACCCTTGGATGTACTGTGTCCGGGTCTAGTGATTTTTCCAGCTTCAATGCCAGCAGCCCCTCCCTCACTCTATCCTCCTCTATCACTACATCTATGTTCCCCTGCCCCCCTGCTCCTCTTTTACCTCCTGAAGGCAATGGTCTGTCCTCTTCTCCTTGGTGAAGACAGAACAGAAGTATTCATTTAGTATCTCTGCTTTCCCCCCATTATCCTCCACCCACTCCACCCCTTTCTTAAGCCTAATAATCCCTTCCTTCTTGTCCCTTTTCTCACTTATATATTGACAGAAAGCCTTCTCCCCCTTCTTAATGCCTTCAGCTATCTGCAGCTCCTTCTGTGTCTTTGCTCTCCGGACTTCCTTACTTGACTCACTAGCAAATCTTAGGTAATTTTCCCTATCGGCCTCTTTCTTGGTCTTCCTGAATTTTCTATAGGCTAACCTCTTTTCCCTATGGAATCCCCATAAGATGAGTATCTTCTTCCAAGCACTCCTGCACTTCCTTCTGCACTCCCTTGCAGGTGTTGCAGCTACATCAGCCTTGGGGGATATAGTTGCAACAGGGTGCTATCCCCCTAAGACTGAGAGTAGCATGTGTCACTTCACTCAACATTGTGAAATGGTTGTATGTTGCAATACCAGGCCCTTTCCTCTCCCAAGTCACTGCCACCTGCCACCATGCCCAATAGAATTCAATCCCCATTGAGAACCCTTGTATGCCACCAAGGAAAAGGAGTTGCAGTAGGTACCCCAGCCACCACTCCAACCTACTCCGCAGCTGGTGTAGTTCAGCCCAGGCTGCAGTTAGCTCTTAGCTGAGTGTCCACAATCTTCTGTAAACTGGGTAACCTTCACACTACCACAGTGTACTATGGCAGAGTCAGGCACCTCAGTTTCTGCAGCTAACTAAATCTCACCCCCGTGCTTCTTGTACCTGTCCACTGTATGTGACTGTATATGTCCTACCACCCTCTCGTTAGCATTGCATAATGCTAGATGACCCAGATAGGGGTTTACTATTGACCTATAACTAACTTCAATATCTTACTTTGAAGTACCCTAGTTTATTCAATATTTTTATTTCAGGATACCCCAGTTAGGGAGTCAGTACAATCATACAAAACCCTTTGTGATGCCCTAAGTTCAAAGTACTCTAGACAGGGTCTTACTGTGGGCCTATAATCTTGATGAAATACCTTATCCATTGGCATATCCCAGATAGGATTTTTTTGATACCTCTCATACCCACTTAACTGCGATTGTGATCTTAAAAAGAATATAGACACAATGATGGTGGTGGATTGTAATTCCGTGATGGGGCAGTTATGGAGCCTATGATGGGGAAATGTTGGGAACCCATCATGGTGGCAGATTACGCACCCATGATGGGCATAGATTGGTAACCCATGACAGAGCTGGAGTGGGAATCTATGATGGGATGGATTGGGAACTCATGTTGGGAATAGCATGAGAATTAATAACATGGATGGATTAGGAACCCATAATAGGAATGGAATGTGAACCCATGTTGGGTCTGGATTGAGAATGCATGACAGGGACAGATTTAGAACACGTGATGGGGATGGACTGGAGACATATAACAGGGTGGAATTGGAACCTGTGAATGCTGGGTTTGAAATTCATGATTGGGATGTATTAGGAACCCACGATGAGGATGATTTAGGAACCCATGGTTGTGATGTGTTAGAAATCTACCAGGTGTGATGTTATTAACACATGCATAACACTGGGGACCCACAGTCTAAATATGATGTTCAGGCACATTGGAGTAGCACTGAACACCCAAAGACTGGATGTGATGTTCAGATGCACTCTGGTAGCACTGAACACAAAATAGCTGCTGTGATGTGCAGACACATTTGAGTAGCCCTGAACACCCAAAGGCCAGATGTGGCATTCAGACACATTAGTATAACCGAACACGCAAAAGGCCAGGTATAGTGGTTATGTCGTGACACTCTCAAGACTGGGAATCCACTCATAACATGGCTAGCCGCAGCTTCAAAGAGCTTCAAGGTAGGCTTATGCAGTTTAAAATCCTGCATGCATATTATCTATCCCTGGCTAGGCTACATAAGACGGGGTATTTCACCACCTCTGATTGTTGAAGATACAGTCAAACAAATGGAGTTATTGCACACATGCTATGGGGTTGCCCAAGGGTCCAAAGTATCTGGTATACTGTACACAATTTATGCTCCAGGATCACAGCGATTGACATCCCATACCCCCCCCATGGCATTCTTATTGGGGATTTTTCCATTTCAGTCTAGCCAGGTCATACACTAGACAATATGGGTCTCACATCCATCATTAAGTGCTAAACACATTCTTTCAAGAAATTGAAAAAATGGATACACACCATCCTTGAAAGAATGGTTTGATCTAATGAACTTTCACGCTAATAATGAGAGAATTAGTTAAACAGTCAACGACAGAATACACATTTTCCAAAAAATCTGGTCACCCTTCCTTGAATGGAAGGGAGTTTTTTTTTTTTTAACATACACATATATATATATGACATCCAGGAGCAAACAGGATTGAAGATAAAGTATAACTATCTGCACAATCAGTAATGCATACTGTGTAAAGCCAACAACCAGGGAAGGAAAATAAAGAGGAGAAAACAAGGACAGTGCGTTGCAATTCTGAATGTATTATATTAAACCTAAACAGTAAACAGAAAACAGACAAAGTTAACTTTCTGTAAGTAGAATATCCTGACATTGTTAAAGCCACTAATTATTCGATGTTATTTGCTAAGAATGGTTCCCAAATGTCACAGAATTTATCTAATCTGTTAATATTGGCCTATGCCACTCTTTCAGAACTAGCTCTAGTAAAAAGTTCTTGTAACCATTCATTTATAGCGGGTGCTTCTGTGTTCCTCCAATGCCTTAAGATCAAATTTTTTTTGCCGTAATAAAAGCCTCATGCAACCAAAGTTTTTGAAATTCAGAGCACTGCGTCTACTCGGCAGATTCCCAGAACTACTAGTTTTGCTGAGCACACAGTTATGTACCTTGGTTACTTTTTCACAAATCGTCTTTACTGTATGTCTTTCCAAAAGGAGATTAAAAATGCAAGGAAGTTTAACTGACAGACTGACACATCAGGCTTTCCCTGAAATCTCTATGCACTGCTTGGTTAATAATATAACTATGAACTGGTTCAGGTGGTTAAGAAGAGCGATTGCTTACATTTCCTCCTAACGTCACCTTTTCTTTTCTGTCTGAACATAGTGTACAACTGTCTGGACCTGTCTGAGCGGTGTGTTTACTTGTTGTTTGTTATGTTTTGAAATAAATAAAAATGACATTATGAAAAAAATGATGTGACAGTGTTGCGAAGCTCGGCATACCTAAAGGGACAGGTGTGATAGTAAGGTTGTGACATGCTTGAGTAGTACTGAACAGCAAAAGACTGGATGTGATTTCAGACTCATTTGATATGTTCAGAGACTCAAGTTGCACTGAATTGGCTGTGAGTGATGTTTTGACACACTTGGGTATTACTGAACAGTGAAAGGCCATGTGTCATGTTTAGATTCCCTCAACAGTTGCAGCAATAGACATGGTCAGATATTTCCAAATATTTTGTGATGTTTTGAAAGAGACTGTCTCTGGTGGCCCATGGTGGTGCCGCAGGCAGATGAAAAATTTCTCTAGAAACGTAGAGACATAGGGCAGGATTTTGAAGTGTGGTGCAGGCCTTACGTCCGGCCCCGCTCCATCACTGTTAGATTGTGGCTGTGTGCCAAACCATTTGCTCTGTTAAAATGGCCCCCCGGATTGCCCCAAGTTAGATCAGCAAAAGTTGGTCTAACTTGCGGCAACTGCACACGTGATAGAAAGTCCCATGCACCTTATCATCAGCTCACCGTGGCTTGCAGCGATTTAAGACTATTAAAAATCCTGCTCATAGAATTTGTCGGCAGAAAAGGATAGCTTGGCCCACCCAGTCTGCCCAGATGGTCCCTGCCTAGCCTGTCTCCACAGACCAACGGTTTCTGGTGACCGTCCCATCTTCCTGTCTATTTACTAATATTGCCTATCTCTATCCTATGCATGCTTGAAGCCCCTACAATTTTTTGCCTCTACCATTTCTACTGGAAGTCTGTTCCAGGTGTTCACCATTCTTTCAGTGAAATAGTGCTTCCTCACATCCCTCGTAACCCCCCCCCCCAACTTCACTGCATGCCCTCTGGTCCTGGTGCTCTTTCTCATTTGAAAGAGACTCCCCTCCTGCACCCTGTTCACCCCCGTGAGGTACTTGCAGGTCTGTATTATGTCCCTTCTTGCTTTCTGCTCTTCCAGGGTATAAATATTGAGATCCCTCCATCTCTTCTCATAGGGCTTTTGATGCAACCCCTGCACCACTTTAGTTGCCCTCCTCTGGACTGCCCCCGTCCTGTCTATGCCCTCTCTGAAGTGCTTCCTCCAGAACGGAACACAGTACTCCAGGTGGTGTCTCACAAGCGAGCCTTACAGTGGCAACACTACCTCCCTCCCTCCTCCTGCTGGAGATACCTCTCCCTATACCTCTCACTGGCCCTACCCACTGCTTTGTCATTGTGCCCTGCTACTCTGAGGTCATCAGATATGATAACCCCAAGGTCCTTCTCCTGCTTAGTGACTGTCAGTACCCCCCCCCATCCTATACTCCGCTCCTGGGGTTTCTATATGCCCTAGATGCATGAGTTTGCACTTTTTAGTATTGTACCCCAACTGCCATATTCTTGACCATTCCTTGAGTTTCCCAAAGTCCTAAGCATTCTCTCCACCTCTTCCTGAGTGACCACCCTATTACAGATTTTTTTATCATCTGGAAAAATGAGTTATTTCCCTTCCAGTTGTTCTGCATGGTCACTTATGAAGACACTGAAGAGGACTGGTCCCAGTACTAAGCACAGTGGTACTTCCCTGGTTACTCTCTCCTCATTAGAGTGAATGGCGTTAACAACATGCTCTTGTTGTCTATCCAATAACCAGTTCCTTGTCCAGTTCACCACTTTGATTCCCACCCCTGGGCTGCTAAATTTCTTTATCAGTCTCCTGTGTGGCACAGTGTCAAAGGCCTTCTTAAAGTCCAGATAGTCCACACCTACTGCCCTCTCCTGATCTATTTCCCTGGTCACTGAGTTGAAACATAGAAACATAGAAACATAGACTTTGACAGCAGATAAGGACCGCTAGGCCCATCTAGTCTGCCCATTTCCCTACCTACAGGATAGGCGGCAGATCCTAGTTAACCAACAGCCTATATCTTCCTGCCCCCCACAAGAATTGCCTTATGTCTGTCCCATGCATTCTTGAATTCTCCCACAGTTTTAGACCCCACAACTTCCTCAGGAAGGCTGTTCCATGCATCCACTACCCTCTCTGTGAAATAATACTTCCTCACATTGCCCCTGAACCGCCCTCCTTCTATCTTTAAATTGTGTCCCCTTGTTCTTGCAAGTCTCTTTTTCTGAAATAAATCAATCAGATTCATCTGGCGTGACCTCCCCCCCAATGAATGTATTCTGCCTTTGGTCTTGTAGCTTATTGGATTCAAGATACTCTACTGACATTTCCTTTAACAGGATTTCCATTAATTTCCTCACCACTGATGTGTGACTGACCAACCTATAGTTGCTAGCCACCTTCCTGCTGCTTCACTTACGGAGGGGGACCAAGTTTACTCGTCTTCGTCCTCTGGAACCCACTTGTTTCCAGTGAGGTCTTGAATAAGGCCATCAGTGGGGCAGCTAGCATCTCCATGAGTTCCTTTAGTACCCTTGGGTGTATCCCGTCTGGTCCCATAGCCTTGTCCACTTTCAGAGTTGCAAGTCCCTTCAGGACTGTTTCCTCTGAAAATGGACTTGTGTCCACCTGAACCCCTTTGTTTCTACTGCTCTCTGGTGGTCTTTCACCCCCCTCCCTCCACTGTGAAGACTGAACAGAAGTACCTGATCAGAATGTCTGCTTTTTCTTGACCCTGTTCTGCGCAGTGTCCCCTGCCTCCCCCCCCTTTATCCTCACTATCCCTCCCCTTGATTTTCTTTCCTCTTCTTACTAATGTGCATGAAGAAAGTCTTATCCCCTTTAGCTACACCTTTAACTATCCTTTCCTCTGTTTGTGCCCTTGTTCCCCTCACAACCGTTGCTGCTTCCCTCTGTTTTACTTGGTATACTTTCATATTCTTCTCCCTCTGTGTTTCATTATATCTACTAAATGCCACTCTCTTCTCCCTCAGCACATTGGCCAGTTCCCTCGAGAATCATAATGGTCTCTTTTTCCTTCTACATTTACTCACTTCCTTCACACAGAGGTTGGTTGCTTTAATTATGCCCTCCCTTATTATTCCCCACTGTGACCCTCCCCATAAGGCATTTTCTGAGGCCGTCTCCCATTTCTTTAAAATCTGCCCTCCTGATGTCCAGGACCCTCATACTTGTATGCTTTGCCTCTATTCCCATCTTCATGTTAAACCAAACTGTACGGTAATCACTGCTATCTAGGGAACTGCCCACTGTGATGTCTGCAATGCTTTCCCTGTTTGTAAGCACCAAGCCCTGCACTACCCAGTTCCTGGTGAGTTCCTTGACTAGCTGCCTGACAGAAGACCCTTGTAAGGAGTCAAGGATGGCCCTGCTCCTTGCCGAAGCTGCGGTTGGAAGGCTCCAATACACATCTGACAGAGTGATGTCCCCAACCAGCAGCACCGCCTCCTTACTTGCCATCCTGATGATGACTTTCCCAACTCCTCTCCCTGTGCTGGAGGTCGTGTACCACCCCTGTATGGGGAGCAGCCCCAGTACCAGTCTCCAGGATGACCCACAACACCTTCACCCTTTCCTTTTCCACTGGTTGCCTCTGTTTTCCATAGTGTTAATTCCCTCCTCCCTTCCCTGTCTTCCTGAACAGAGAGTAGCCGGGTATGGACATGTCCCAGTTGTGGCTGTCAGGGCACTGCGACTCTGTTATGGCCACTAAATCGAGGCTAGCATAGAGATGCTACAAGAATTTCAGAAAATATCTGACCATGTATTTTGCTGCAACTCTAGTAAAACTAAACATCCACAGATCTGGTGTGATGTTCAGAGACACTCAAGTAGCAATGAACACCCAAGGCCAGGTGTGATGTTCTGATACACTCAAATAGCAAAGAACACCCAAAGGCCAGGTGTGATGTTCTGATACACTCAAATAGCAATGAACACCCAAAGGCTGGGCGTGATGTTCAGATAGACTCAAATAGCAATGAACACCCAAAGGCTGGGTGTGATGTTCAGATACACTCAAACAGCAAAGAACACCCAAAGGCTGGGCGTGATGTTCAGATACACTCAAACAGCAATGAACACCCAAAGGAAGGGTGTGATGTTCAGACACTCAAATAGCAAAGAACACCCAAAGGCCAGGTGTGATGTTCTGATGCACTCAAATAGCAATGAACACCCAAAGGCTGGGCGTGATGTTCAGATACACTCAAATAGCAAAGAACACCCAAAGGCTGGGCGTGATGTTCAGACACTCAAATAGCAATGAACACCCAAAGGACTGGTGTGGTGATCCCAGCACACACCACTGCACCCTCTATCAGGATTTGCACCTCCCCTTACTGCAGAATAGGAGATTGTCTCACTGTGCTAGGCTCACGGCCAAGTTCTGGACCCAGTACCTGCTCCCGTACCTCTCTAGTGCCCTGTCCCCACCTCCCCCACCTTCGCACTCCCTCAGAAATTTCGACAACCGTTCCTTGAATGTCCCACGTATGGCCACCACTGCAGGACAGGCAGCATTCTCATATCGCATGCCTAAACTGTGGAATTCTCTCCCACTGGCCATTCGGGAAACCAATTCTGTCCACCAACTCAACTCCCTCCTCAAAGCCCATTTCTACATCTCCTGTGCATACACCTAGACTGGAAACTCTAAAACATGGCTAGTCAGGGACGGCAGACCCCGCTGTCAGTGAGTAGCTCTGGTCCAGCAATTGAACTGGCCATCTCACTCCACCTGGCTATATTCCCTATGTCCAGCATCTTTGTTGTAAACTATTTTTGAAATTATATTCTTGATGTATCTCTGTACATAACTGCTGTACCTAGACATTTGCTGTTGTGTTACATGCTGTTGTTTTATAGTCTGTGTTGTCTCCCCAGCTCTCATACCGGATTGTATCTCCCAGAATTTCATTTGATGATGTAATAGACTGCCTGCATCGTATGTTCCTGATGTATTTCTGTACATAATGTGTTTTGTACTTATGCATTGCTGATGTATTATACTCTGTGTTGACTCCCTTGCTCCCAACCCCCCCAGGTCACGTCTGGAATCAAGCAGTAGTCTGCTTAGTACGCCTTCCTGGTAAAACTTTTAAATAAATAAATAAATGTTCAGATGCACTCAAATAGCAATGAACACCCAAAGGCCAGGGGTGATGTTCAGATAAACTGAAATAGTAAAGAACACCCAAAGGCTGGGTGTGATGTTCAGATACACTCAAATAGCAATGAGCACCCAAAGGCCAGGTATGATATTCAGACACTGAAAGAGTAAGAACACCCAAAGGCGGGTGTGATGTTCAGATACACTCAAATTGTATTGAACACCCAAAGGCCGGTGTGATATTTAGATACATTCAAATAGCAATGAACACCCAAAGGCTGGGTGTGATGTTCAGATACACTCAAATAGCAATGAACACCCAATGGCCGGGTGTGCTGTTTAGATACACTGAAATAGCAATGAACACCCAAAGGCGGGTGTGATGTTTAGATACATTCAAATAGCAATGAACACCCAAAGCTGGGTGTGATGTTTAGATACATTCAATTAGCAATGAACACCCAAAGGCCGGTGTGATGTTTAGATACATTCAATAGCAATGAACACCCAAAGGCCGGGTGTTGTTTAGATACATTCAAATAGCAATGAACACCCAAAGGCCGGGTGTGATGTTTAGATACATTCAAATAGCAATTAACACCCAAAGGCCGGGTGTGATGTTTAGATACATTCAAATAGCAATGAACACCCAAAGGCCGGGCATGATGTTCAGATACACTCAAATAGTAATGATCACTCAAAGGCCAGGTGTGATGTTCAGATACACTCAAATAGTAATGAACACTCAAAGGCCAGGTGTGATGTTCAGATACACTTAAGTTGCACTGAACAGCCAAAGAACAAGTGTCATATTCAGATACAGCAGAGTACTACTGAACAAACACACAAAGACCAGCTGTGATATTCAGACATACTTAAGCAGCACTGAACATTAGTTGCTGGATGTGATGTTCAGTCACACTTGAGTGGCACTGAACATTTATGGCTGGATGTCACATTCAGACAGTCTTGAGTAGCACTTTATAGTCAGGCCTGGTGCAGTGTTCTGACATACTTGAGTAACACTGAACACCCAAAGGCCAGGTGTGATGTTCTAATACACTCAAATGGTAAAGTACACCCAAAGGCCAGGTGTAATGTTCTGATACACTCAAATAATAAAGTACACCCAAAGGCCAGGTGTGATGTTCTGACACACTCAAATAATAAAGTACACCCAAAGGCCAGGTGATGATCTTGATACACTCAAATGGTAAAGTACACCCAAAGGCCAGGTGTGATGTTCTGATACACTCAAATAGTAAAGTACACCCAAAGGCCAGGTGTGATGTTCTGATACACTCAAATAGTAAAGTACACCCAAAGGCCAGGTGTGATGTTCTGATACGCTCAAATAATAAAGTACACCCAAAGGCCAGGTGTGATGTTCTGATACACTCAAATAATAAAGTACACCCAAAGGCCAGGTGTGATGTTCTGATACACTCAAATACTAATGAACACCCAAAGGCCAGGTATGATGTTCTGACACAATCGAGTAACACTGAACACCAAAGGACAGATATAAAGAAACTGGTGCTGGTACGAAAGATAGGGAGCGGAACCAGCCCACTGCCTTTTCAGACAGTCCTGCCCTCTCCAACTTGTACAGCGGGAGATGTTGGACCACAGTATCGAAGGCCTTTGCCATGTTGATAAAAATGGCTGCAGTGATTAGGCCCTAGTCCATCCCTTTCTGCAAGGAATTAGTGACCCAGAGGAGGGAGGAGGTGGTGGAGTAATATTTGCAGAAGTCAGAGTGGAAGAAAGAGATGAAGGAGGAGGAGGAGTCAAGGAAGTGGGAAGCTGAGTATAGTACTTTACACCTAAAAGCCAGGCCTGATGTTCAGAAACACAGTCCACAGACACTGAACAGCCAAAATCCATGTTTGATGTTCGGGCATATATCAATAGCACTTCCAGTATGTCTGGGAATGAAAGCTGAGTAATGTGAGTAATACAGCTTTAGTTGCACCAAGGATTTAACAGATTTGTTCAGATATACAACAGCACTGAACTGTAATGTACTGTGACGGCTATGTTTCATCTCTTAGCAGCCTGGATAATGGCATTACTAGAAATAACACACATTTTCCACTTTTCTAACTAGTTGGAAAGGTCTTTGGAATGACAGGGAAGCTTAATACGGAACTGATGTTTGCTTTTTGTTTTCTGTCTCCTTACAGTTTGGGTTATTGCTGTAAAGAAACACTCTGTTTTGATTGTATTCTTGGGTTGTTAATTTAAAGCTTGCTCTGTTTTGTATTTGCACTATGCTTGTACTAGTTGCCCGACCCAGTGCAGCATATATTCAGTCAGATAGTGGACCGGCACTATCCGACTATGTCAGTGCAGTGCTAAGTCAATATGCACTGCCCCAACATGGACCTAGGGTGTATTCAGCCTACAGGGAATAGCGCCCCAGGACCAGATAACACTGGGAGCCACGTTGGCTATATCCATCCACACCGTGCAAGTGAGTCCATTGGGCATACAAGGCCCTACGGAGCCGTATGCATGCCCATTATGGGCTCATTGCATGGTGAGTGGCGCCCAGTAGTGCACGTCCTGTGGGTGCCTGACTTGTCATCCCTGGTGTCTAGCAGCACACACCCCTGATGACCCATCCCAAAGTTTGTAGACAATTCCCTGGGGTTTAGTGGCACCCCCTACCCCAATCACCTGTTCCATATTAGGTACACATATCCTTGGTGTCTAGTAGCAGTCACCATCCCACCCCCCTGATCACCCATCACATGTTATTGAAGGTATCCCTGCTGTCTAGTGGCACCCCCACCCCTGGTCACCCATTCCATATTAGGTACACATATTCCTGGTATCTCGTGGCAACCCCTAGCCCCTGATCACCTGTCCCATATTATTAAACATACCCCTGGTGTTTAATGGCATCCCCTACCCTCCCCCGATCACATGGTCCATGTTATTAAACACATCCCTGGTGTCTAGTGGTACCCCAACCCCCCAATCACCTGTCCTATGATAGTATGTCTCCCTGCTGTCTAGTGACACCCTTACCCCCCAAGTCACCTGTCCTGTTTTAGTATGTATCTCCTTGGTGTCTAGTGGTGCGCCCCACCACCTGAACACCTGGCCCATGTTCCATATACTATCTCTGGTGTCCAGTAGTACCCCCCCATGCCCTTCAACAAAAGGACCGACAAACATCAGTCCAGTGATCCACCCACCCTACCTGCTCCCTGAACACCACTCATCCATTCCCCCCACCTTGTCAGGGTCTCCGGTGATGTTCCTGGAATCCTGATAGGGTAACCAGCACAGCCCACCTCTCACCTCCAGGGCTGGCTGCCGTATGAGCTGATGGCATGCACATGAACAATATACTGAAACAGGATGGGTGATCAGAGGGGTGGGGGTACCACTAGACACCAGGGAGATAAATACTAAAACAGGATGGGTGACCAGGGGTTGGGGGTGTCATTAGACACCAAGGATATATACTGGGGTGTCATTAGACACCAAGGATATATACTATCACAGGATGGGTGATCGGGGGATGTGCCACTAGACACTGGGGACATATATTCTAAAATGCCAATCAGGGAGTGCCCTGAGCATACCAGGTGGGGCTTGGCAAAGCCTGTGAAGAATCTGACTGGCTTCCTGTGCTCCTTACTGCTGCTCTCACTCGTGGCTTTCTCCTTCTTGGAAATGGACCCTCTCCTAGGTCAGGGAGGTCAGCCCCAGCCATCTTAGGCTACCCCCTGTCCCCAATCACCACTGAATTTCTGGGCCACCCCTCAGTGCCCTCCACAGACTAGCCTGTCACTCAACTCCCTCCCAGCCAATCAGGGAGCTCCCTGAGCATACCAGCAGGGCTTGGCAAAGCCCTCAAGGAATTCAGCCATCTTCCTCTATTCCTGGCTGCTGCTCTCACTTGCGGCTTTCTCCTCTTCAGACACAGACCCTGTTCTGGGTCAGGGAGGTCAGCTCCAGCCATCTTTGGCTACCCCCTGCTCCCCAATTGCTGATGGATTACCAGGCCACCCCTTGGACCCCTCCATGCACTAGCCTGCCACTCAACTCCCTCCCAGCCAATCAGGGAGCACCCTGAACACACTGACTGGGGTTTCACCCCTTTTTCAGGACCATAGGACCAGGCAGCCACCGTGCTGCGGCCTCTATGCGAAGGACACACACTAAGGATAATGACTGTAGTTTGTCCACAGTCAGCCCAGTGTCTGCCATCTGCCAGCCATTCTGCTCTGGAGTCCTTCCATCTAACTGCTCCTGCCAGTCTGAAACCCTCTGTGAACCACTGCTTCCAGATACTGTTTGCCCCCTCACACCCGTTAGCAGTCTGCCGGTCACTGTTTACCACTCTACACCCAGCTCTGCCCGTTGGTACCTGTCTACAACTCTTGGAGCTGCCCTGAACCTGACAGTTATCACTCCTCAGCTCCTGGGTTGCAAGGAATCACAG
Organism: Neoceratodus forsteri; assembly: GCA_016271365.2. Taxonomy (NCBI): domain Eukaryota; kingdom Metazoa; phylum Chordata; order Ceratodontiformes; family Ceratodontidae; genus Neoceratodus; species Neoceratodus forsteri. The sequence goes on along the minus strand of CM028132.1, from coordinate 1,477,003,540 downwards.
CTTTTTCTCTGTATGCAAATGTATTGTGCTCCTCTTGTGCCACCTAGTGGCTTTTTGCACCTATTCTCTTCCCCTAGCTATTGCTTGTCCTGCTACTATCCCTAACTTCTTCTTGTTTTTCTTTGGTCCTCATTTATTACCTTCTGCCACCACACTGCTGTCTGTCTGTCACGTACCTCATGTAGTTTACACTCCTTCACTTTTGTTTTAACTTCTCGTATACTGTCATAGTGTTAGTTTTCACTACTGCACAGCCTGCTCAGTGTGCCAAATGCTTCTCAGCTGCTATTCTCAGCTGTTACTTACCTTAATAATCACGAGTGCTCTGCATATCTTAATCTTCATTGCCTGCTCCGCACCCCACTGTACTTCGGCTCACTAGGCACTGCATTCTGCCTCTAACCCCAGCACGAGTTTTACTCTTACTGCTCCAGATGGCATGTGGTATCCACCTGCAGTCTGGCACTGAGAGGACTATCCACTCATCTGTCTCCACTTGTCTTCTCTGTAACTCCTGTCTCTCTCCCTCTAGTCTTTCCCTCTAGTCACTACTTCCTACACCATACCCCCTGTCCTACCTTCTCTACCTTGCCTTTCGCTCCATCCCACCCCTGTCTCCCCTCTCTCCCTCCCCTTCAGGTCTGATCTCCTTCCTCAAATCCCTATCCCTCCTCCCCACCATCCTGCCCATACCCCACCCATCCCACCACTCCCTCCATCTCTATCTTCACCTATCCTCTCTATACCCTCTCTCAGATTACCGGTCTGCTACCTTTTTCCTTCCTAAACCTCAAATTCCTCCATTGCACCTGTCTTTTCGCTACACTCGTCTATCTCTCACCCCCCATTCAAAAGGGTGGAAACTCATTCTCATACTCCTTCTCTTACTTTCTTCTTCTTGCAGGTGATGTTGAATCCAACTCTGGCCCCCTCCTCCTCCTCCTACTCATCCTTTACCCCCTGCTTTACCCAAGGGCCTCACTCTCTTCCACCTCAATGCATGAAGTCTCCTTCCTAAGCCTGACTCTCCCAAAGTCTGGGTCTCCCAACAGTCCCTTGGTGTCCTATGTGTCACTGAAACCTGGTTGTCCTCTAGGGTGCCTGACTCCAGCCTGTCCCTCCCCGAATTCCACCTCTTTCATCATTATCGAGGGACGAGAGGTGGTGGTGTTGCCCTCTATGTTCGGCACTCCCTTTCTTGCCATATCTCCTTCTGTGAGTCACTCCTCTCCTCACATGAGCTCTTGCTAGTTAAGCTAGCCCTTCCCTCCACCCTCCCTGTCTTTGGTGATGTTATCTGTGCCTCACCCAAGCTCTCCCAACCCCCACCTTCCCTGGTAAACTCTCTCTCATCTTCCTTGCTGCCGCTGGTGAGCTCATCCTCCTAGGGGACTTCACGCTCAACTGTCTCTGCCATGTCTCTAAACCCACTATTCACATGATTGAATCTTTGGACCTCACTCAGCTTAGCATGGACCCCACCTGTCTCAATCCGCACTTCTCAAACCACTCCCTACTAGACTGGGTGCTCACCTCCCACCCCCACCACATTTTAACAGCAGGCATACTCCTGGATGCCTTCAGCGACCACTGACTAACCTATTGTGTCAGGAGACATTTCCCTCATAGACCTCCAAGTACATCTGGTATAGACCTCTCAGATCCCTAGACACTGATGTCCTCCTAAATAACCTTGCAGTCTCTGATTGGTTCCCCATGTACTCAGCCTCCAACATCGACTCACCCCTATCTCTCTTCATAGCAATTTTCAGCAATGTCTGGAACATCCATGCCCCTCTCAGAAAGGCCAGGGTCAAATGCTCCTACCGCTCATGGGTTTCAGCGGACCTAATTGAACTATGCAAGTCCCCAGGACCGTGCGTGGACACGCTTTAAATCCTCCCAATCCCTGGCTAATCTCCAGACTTACAGGGCTCTCAGGAACCTGCACGAAGGCTGGCCACACAGCTGAGACCCTCTACCTCAAGGCCAACCTCCAATATAATCTCTCCTCACCCTCTGAATTTTGGAAGGTTGTCCACTCACCGTTCTACCCATCTGCCAAGTCTGCTCCTCCCACCTTCCTGGTGGACGACACTTTGGTCTCAGACCCTCCTACATAGCAGCACATTTTGACAAATTTTTCACCACCTGCGCCTACCCTGCCACCTCCTCTGGTCACCTCCAACCTCACCCCTACCCCACCCATTAGAAGGCTACCACTTCCCACCTGTCTCCCCAGCAAGCCTACCAGTCTTACTGTCTCTCAACCCCTCCAGGCACAGTCCTGATTGTCTGTTCCTCAAGCCCTTACAAATCTGTCCTCCAGTCATTGCCCTCCCTTTTCCACACCTTCTGAACCTATCCTTTTTACTCTGTGCTGTCTCTCAGGCCTGGAAATTTGTTAAGGTTCTCCCTCTGCATAAAGGGGGCAACCCCTCTACCCCTGGTAACTACAGGCTGATTTCACTCCTCTCTCTTGCCAAACTCCAGAAATCTATAGCCTATTCTAGGCTTGCTGACTACCTTACCTCTTCCAACCTCCTCTCTCCATTCCAGTCTGGATTTAGGAAGAACCACTCCACTGTGTCATCCCTGCTCCATGTAACTGATGCTATCCTTACTGTGATGAACCAGGATCACATCACTGCAACCGTATTTATTGACTTAGCCAAGGCCTTCGACTTAGTGTCCCACCCTCTCTTACCGAATTTGCTTCCGCTGTGGGCTGGTTCCAATCGTACCTCACTAACAGCCATCAGGTTGTTCACGTGGTCAGAGTCCTGTTGCCCCTCTAGTCCTGGCAGGGGTTCCACAGGGATCCATCCTCGATTCAATCCTTTTTTCTAGCTTCCTGAACAACCTCCCCTCAGCTTGTGTCACCTCGCACACCCACATGTATGCGGATGACATGGTTATCATCTCCTCAGGCCCCTTGAGATCCCGCTACAACAAAACTTCCAAACTGTCCTGCACTTGTTCCAGTTAAATCAGCCCAAGGTGAACACAACTGAGACAATTTCCATGACCTCTGGCACCAACTAGAAATTGGCATAGCTCCTGCCTCCCCCTGTCTTCCCCACCATGGATGTCACCCCTATTAACACTGTTCCTGCTTTCAAATACCTTGGGGTCTGGCTTGATAGCAAGCTCGATTTCTCTGCCCATATCGATGCTATCCATAACAATCTTCACTCTAAGCTAGGCACCTTGTATTGCAACAAGGACTGCCTCCCCCTTTAGGTCAGTTGAGAATTGGTCACTAAAATGAACCTCCTGGTGTTTGACTATGCTGACGTGGTTTGTGGTACCGCACACACCTCTTCGCTAGCCAGACTGGACACCCACTGTAATGTCTTCTGTCACTTTGCCACCAACTCCACACCCCGCACTCACCATTGCTCATCCCTTTCCATCTTCCCTCTTTCTCTACGTAGCCTGTCCCATTGCACCTCCTTTATTGCTAAATGTTGGTTTGGCACCCTCCCATCCTACCTTTCCTCACTCCTCTACCCCACCTGCTCCTCACCTTACTCTGAATACACCAGAGACTACAGAACCTTTGCCATTCCCCACCCCCACTCCCGTTCAGGGCAAGCTGCCTTCTCTTACTGTCTCCCTGCTCTCTGAAACCAGCTCCTGTCTTGCCTCTGTCTATACCCTTCCCTGCCTGCATTCAGATGCCTGTTAAGAACTACTTCTGCCCCCACCTGCTCCTGTCTTCCCTCTGTCTATACCCTTCCCTGCCTGCATTCAGATGCCTGCTAAGAACTACTCCTACCCCACCTGCTGCTGTCTTCCCCTCTCGTAATTGTTTCCCTTTACCCCTTGCAGCATCCTTCGCTCTGCTGCCTACGTCCCTTTACTCTCCTTCTTGGATCTACTGTCCTCTGGCACCCTCCCTGCACTTCTCTTTTACCCGGGGTCCACACTTGGTGGCACTGTCATACTCTGTTCTCAGCCTCTCAGTATGTTTCTACCATTATCTGTTTCTACACATAGCACTCTGTCTGATTCACATGTTTCTGATTTTCACTACCTGTCATACCATTTAATTTTGTAAGTTGCACTTTGTTTCTCATTCTTGACTGACAACTAAACTAGCTTCAGATCAATGTATCTGCCACTCCACAATGTTTTTTCTGCCTATGTAACTATTGGTTTTGGTATGTTGCACTTTGCAATTTATTTTGTCCTTCACTGCATTGTATCCACACTCCTCCGCACTCCCCCCCCCCAGGTCACACCTGGAAATGAGCCTCGGCTCAGTGTGCCTTTCCGAGTTATCAAATTTTAAATAAAAATAAATAAATGGTACGGGTGACCAAGATCGGTGAGGCGTGCCATTAGACACCAGGGAGATATACTGTCACAGATGGGTGATCGGGGGTACCACTAGATGACAGGAAGATATGTACCAGGGGCATATACTAAAATGGGACAGGTGACCGGAGGGGGTGCCACTAGGCACCAGGGAGATAAATACTAAAATGGGATGGGTGACTGGGGATGGGGTGCCACTAGACACCAGGGAGATATACTATCACAGGCCGGGTGATCGGAGGGTGGGAGGGGCCTTCCGTTAGACACAAGGGAGATATCCACTATCATGGGACAGAAGATCAGGGATGGGGGTGTCACTGGATGTCAGGAAGATATGTACTAAAATGGGATGAGTGAGCTGGGGGTTAGTGGCTACAACTGAACACCAGGGAGAGATATACTAAAATGGGAGTGGTGACTGGGGGTTTAGGGGGTGCCACTAGATACCAGGGAGGTATACTATCATGGGATGGGTTATTTGGGGGGTGCCATTAGACACCAGGGAGATGTCTACTATAACAGGGCAGGTGATTAGGGGTTGGGGGTGCCACTGGTCACCAGGGCCTGCAGCCTTGCTGGTGTGATGGGCGGGTGGCTGCAGTACAGCCATTCCACGATTGATGTGATAGGGTTGTGGGCATAAGCTTAGTGCCCAGTTAAGTTGTGGATTTTGGTGGTGGTAAATAGCGCCACTTTGAGTGCCGTTTACCGATGTTGCAAACCTTTGAACATGCTGCTGCACCTGTATACAGGAGGGAACCCCCTTGTTTGTATGGGAACAGTACTTTGTTAGTCCCTGGGCACTAATGGGTTTAACGCATGCTACAGGGGCTTCTAAATATAGCCCCCACCCCAAAAGCTGCAAACCTGGATAGTGCTGACGCAAATTGCTTTATTGCCGAATCTAACTTTTTAATATCTGTCCCCAGGAGTCACAACCTCAATCTGCAGGAAGACAATTCTGAAAGGATGTAATTTTTCCTTACAGAGAGAGTGGAATGCACTACCATGGGAAGTGGTGGTCGCTAGCTCTGCTGCATGTCCGATTTCTAGGTCAAATTGGATAAACATAAAGGGAACGTCAGGGGAAAGCATGTTTACAAAGTGTCAGTAGATGGGGGATCTAGAAAAATAAAGTTAAAAAACAGGACAGACTAGAAGGATGATAGTCCTTATTTGTCCTTAATTAAGGGGCTTTAGCCCATAGTTTGATGGGGCGATGGGCGATGTACACCATGCCCCCAGGAAGTGGTACTTAAGGAGGAACAGTTGACCAGAACATATCAACAATCCCCGTGCCCCTAGTTTCCTGCCAAGGACTTAAACAGTCCAGTTTTCAGAATTGTTATCCTCATACAATTTGTTGTTTAGGGGAAGGGATCATAAATCCTTGCATTGAGGAGTTGGCTGCCAGATCCCTTCCTACTACCCTGCGTATAAAGTTCTGCCCCTACGCTCTGATGTTTTGTGACTTATGAGTTCATAGGGCATGGAGGCACACTCTATTAATCTCATTGGGGGCAAATTTTAAATAAAAAAAAAATTTTTTCGAGGGTGACAGGTTTAAATCAATGCCACCACTCAATTAAAAAGAGTCTTGTTCCACTGACCCTACTGCAGAAGCAAGCCCGGCCACAGGGTCACCATTGCGCCATAATTCGCCACCCACCCCGACCGAAGTGCGCAGCCACACGACAGCTGCCTTGGCCTGGCCTGCCTCCCAATGCAGTGATCCAAGCTCTTTTCAGAACTCCGGTCAGCTTCATGGCAGCACAACGGCTGCCACCGAGCCATGGGGGCTGCCAGCCACATAGCTTCTTAACTAGCCATCTATGTGGGACTGGATGGGCCCACTGTACAGAGGACTGCGGTCTCCAGTGCAGTCAGCCCTCACCTTTCTTTTTTTTTTTTAATTCTATTTTTTTCCTTGGGGATCCTCCATCATTCATCGGCCTAGTCACGGCCCCAGAGCTCCACCACCTGTTTATTGTCGCCTCCCTGTCACCCCCGGCTTACCCCCCGGAGGGCGGGGCCAGAGCACCGTTCCCCCTTAATGCCAGTGCCCCGGAGCAGTAACTGGCTGGGAGTGCAGCAACAGGGGTGAATTGAAGCCCGGGGAGGCTTCATTTAGATGGAGGATCCCCCCTCCTTCTTTTCCTCCTGACTTTTTCTCCCGGAGGCGGGGACGTGCAATGACGCCGGTGTCCGCCCCGCCTCCTCCCCCCAAAGATTAGTACGGCAGCGCGAGAACTCCCGGTCTCCACCAGGAGTCCTCAGCGCTCTGGATGCTGCCCGCACTCTCCCCCCGGAGAAGGAGAGTAGTCCAAAGGATGCTCTATCCTTCTCCCCCTGGCCGGTAGCCCTCACCTTTCACCAGCACTAAATATATCACAGTGTGGGGAAGCCTCCTCTGTACCTGCCTGCACTGTACCTGCCCCTGTGGGTGAAATGGAGGGATTCAGTCTCCAGCGATATCAGTCCCACACCCTTTACCTTCACTTAATACATCACAGTATGGGAAAGTCGGCATTGTACCTGCCCACCCTGTATTTAACCCTGTAGATAAACAGAGGGCTTCAGCCTTCAGTACTGTCAGCCCCTCACCATTTGCCTTCACTAAATTCATCACAGTATAGGGAACCTGCACTGTTCCTGCCCCACAAACTGTCCCTGTGGATAAACCGAGAGCTTCAGTCTCCACTGCAGGCAGTCCTTCACCATTTACCTTGACTACATCCATGACAGTATGAGGGAGTCTGCACTATGCCTGCTGCTGTCACTGTAGCTGACCCCGTGGATAAACGGAGGGTTTTATATTATAGTGCTGTCAGTCTCTCACCTTTCACCACCACTATTCCCAGGTCGGAACTAAAAAGGACATGCTTCTATTTAAATAAAGAGTCTGCATATGATAGATAGCAATTAGTGTCACTGTCAGATCCATAGCCGTGCATTAGCATTGCCCCGTTACAACTCTGGGAAATTCATAGCACAGAGGGGAGCAGTGAGCCAGCAGCACAGACTATGTGTGCTACAAAACATATCTAAAGCTGTAAGAAGACAGCAGTGAAATGATTAATGCTGTCTCTTTAACTATAAATGCTCCAGCCAGGCAGCCTCACCTTGCCTGCTTCCCCAGCATACACTGGCAGCTGAACATTCCTACTGTAGATGCTAGTGTGAGTTGACCTCCCCTCTCCCCAACATATATCTTCTGGGGATCTTTCCATCTGCAGAGAGACAAAGCGGAAACAGACAACTTTGTTATTTTCCCCTTCACTTCTGTCTCTCTTTAAAGAGACAGAGAGAGAGAGAGTGTGTGTGTGTGTGTGGGTTGTGTGCCTGTGTGTATTCACTGTTGCCAGTGTTCCATTTCTCGACTCCAAACCTCTGATGTCATGTTAAAAATCGCATAGCTACACTATGATAAGTTAACCCCGTGGGATTCCTACTGGCTAGTGTTACAGGCTGAATTCTTATCCTGCGAGCTTCCTACACTCTAAAAACTCTGAGTAAGAAAGAGAGAGAGAGTGAGAATGAGAAAGAACCAGAACTGGGGGGGGGGGAACTCCTTCAGAAGCTATTCAGGACTTTTAACTGCGTGGACAGAGAACGAGAAGGGGAGAGAGAGAGAGGACATTTGGATGTTTCCTGGAGCCAGGTTGGTACGCTCTAGTCATGACAATAATAGGACAAGGGCTGCCTTGTAGGTTTTTGGAGAGGGTCACTTGTTGAATTATTGCCTGCATTGTCTGAGATGAGGTGACAAATATCAGCTACTGTAGGATACCGCAGAGCTCATGGCCAAAGCAGCCCTGCTCACCGAAACCAAAACAAAAGTGTGTGCTCAGAGCTCATGCTGTGCTGAAAGTGGTGTGGGTTACATTTTCTCCTGACTGTGGTGGGGTATGGACCAGTAAGGTGTGGCCAGTTGATGATGGAGGGGACTGATAGGTGTATAAAATATTAGGAAATCTTTTGTGTGTGATAATCACCAACTTCTCACTTTGTCATTTTCCTATGCGCAGCATACTAGGGGAACGTTTCTGAGACTGGCCACTGTTTGTACAGTAGATGACTTTATATAGATGGGGCTTACAGTAATATCTTTTGCACTATACTGGGGTATGAGTTCCATTATCCTTTGGTACAAATACATTTCTACTGTACTGGGGTATAATTTTGTAATGGTGATACTGTACTTCAGTACTACAGTTATATATGTCATTTGAAACGATTTTCTTGTGTTGTAAATATTAATGCTCATGAAAAGTGTGAGACTGACATCACCAGAGACTGAAACACTCTGATTATCCACAGGTACAGTGTGAGGCAGATACAGTACAGTATACGTTTTCCCCACATTGCTATAAGGGAGGCAGTATAGCGCAATGGTTTAAGGCTCTAAGCTACAAATCTGGTGACATCCAACAAACCAGACCTCGGTTTGAATCCCACAGCTTCCACTTGCATACTGTATGACCCTGAGCAAGACATTTAACTTCCCTGTGCTCCCAGGTCGCACCTATAAAAAAGCTTTCAGCTTAGTGTGCTACTCCTGGTTAAACAGCTAAATAAATAAATATTTAGTGCTAGTGACAGGTGAGGGACGTACATGGAGAGTGTAGCCCTTGGTTTCTTCACAGGGCTAAGTACAGTGTGGGGCAGGTACAGGGCAGGCTTCCCCACACTGTGATGTATTTAGTGCCAGTGAAAGATGAGGGACTGACAGCACTGGCAAAAGAAGCTCGCTGTTTATTCACTGGGATCGGTGCAGCGTGGGCCAGTACAGTCTGTGCAGGTTTTCCCCACACTGTGATGTATTTAATGTGCGTGAAAGGTGAGAGACAGTCACCAGCGGAGACTGAAGCCTTGGTTACAAGGACAGATGCAGTGTGGGCCGGTAGAGTACAGTATAGGCTTCCCCCAAGCTGTGAGGTATTTATTGCTGAGGATGGGTATTGGACTGCCAGCACCGTGGACTGAAGCACTCTGTTTGTCCATGTACCATGCTGCACCAGGTGATCAGAGTGCAAGCTTCCCACACTGCCCTGCTACAGAAATGTATCCCCCCTTCTTGAGTAAAGGAAATGAAGGGACAAAGCTAAAGATCAAAACTAGTATATTTTTCTCAAGTACCAGAGCACAGGTATTTAGGAATTTTGATTGACTGATATTTGAAATTCGAGTTCCATATAAAAACATATGGCAAAAATGCTAAAAAAAAATGCGTGTGAGCATTGTGGCGTCCTGCGGAATGTGTAAGACAATAGTATATCAAATGCTTTTACCAGTTATTGACTATGGTTGTCATATTTATGGGCACGCACACAAAACTGAACTGAACAGAGTAGACATTGTTTATAGTAGGGTAGCAAGATTTGCTGTATTATGTGATTATGAAATACATCAATGTAGTTTGCATAATGACATGGGGTTGACTTCCTGAAGAATAAAAGGTGAACGCTACTGTGGGCGAATAAGGTTTATAGGTTATCGAAACAAAACAGTCCACAACATCTTGGAAAGAAACTGATTACAAATTACCATAAATATACACTTGAGAAAAATAGGGTGAGAGACTTTCAAACACCCAAGACTGTATGGTGAAATGGCAATTGCTTATACTGTATCAAACACTTGGTATTATGTGGCCACAGTCTTAAAACTGCCAGCTATGCGTCTCTCTCTCCCAGTACCTTTAGCACTGGGGTGAAGCACGAATTAGCACACAGAAGCAGTTGTTTTGAATTAGTGCTTTGTCGAACCAATTGTCCTGAGTGAATGGTAAATATTATGTATAATTGATGTACTTTGTAAATAGTTTCTCATGTTTATTATCTACTCACTTGTACATTTCATGTACCATATTTCATCAAGTAGAAGCCACCCTCGAATAGAAGCCGCCCTCGAATAGAAGCTGCAGGTCATAATGAATACTTTTAATAAAAGCCGCGGCCTCTAATTAGGGTTGAAATCATATCAGATAAAACTCTGTAGATGGGGCTCACTGAGGTTTTTATCTCTGTAAATATTATCGCATTTTTTTTAATTTTTGATCTTGGTTTATGTTTGTGGTGCTTATTTTGCTATGAAGTGGAACAGTAACAATGTACTTATCAGAGTTTTCTTGATGATGGTGTTTTAACATATTTCATGAATTCAGTATTAACGTATTTGTGTCTTATTTATTGTCATAAGAAGTTTATTTTTAATGCGCCTTGGTTTCAAAAAGGCACAATATAAATACAGTATATTATTATTATCATTATAAATTTTAGGATAGGAAATATTTTCTTTTTCACACTTAAATTTGATTTTGCAATACAAGCCACCCTCAGATACAAGCCGCAGGTCAAAAGACAAAATTTAATAGAAGCCATGACTTCTGTTTGATGAAATACGGTATATGTAATGTCAAATACCAAATATTAATGTGACATGTAACTTATGCAGTCATGCAGGACTGTCTAGTAAATAGGGCTTATAGCCCTAAAGGTGTAATTCCTGTTGAAAAATAAACATTTTACTTTGCTACTACTTTTACTAATGTACCTCAACCCTGCTATGGAAGGTCACCGCATACTATAGGTGAGAGGTTAGTTCAGACTATGTGCCCATTTTTATTCTTGCACTGTCGATGTTGTATTTGAATTTTTGAGGTCTGGTGTACTGTTAGCCACATTGTATGCACTGTTATTTATGCCTAGCTCGTAATTTTCTCTACACGGACTATTGTCTCATTGTATTATAGCAACATTTAGCTTATGTGTTTTTGTTATGACCTACCCAGATCCACCTTGCAAATGAATCTGTCTCAATGATGTTTCACCTGGTAAAAATAAAGACGATTGACTGATTCAGTCCGTGGCCTCTCTTGTGAGACTGCCAACAAGGTTGCCACTTCAGCCCAGTTGTGTTGGTGGTATTGTGATATTGACATCTGGACTGAGACCACCACAACTCATTTCACATAGGCCACCAAACAGCCTTCATGCGATAACTATTTTTGGCCCCTACCGACCTGAGCTAGGTTTAAATGAATGCCCTAGAGGTGAAAGGGTCCTTAAAGGAGAACATACAGCATTAAAAGGGGCTGCCCCAAATTTGCACTTTATGGGCACAGTAACCAGGTTTACTCACTGCTTCTGCTTTAAGTATACTGTTATTTGGTTCATGCTGCCATCTCGCCTCCAGTATGACATGTCAGTAGCGATACCTCAGCAGCATCCCAGAATCCCCCCACATGCCAATGTCGGAAGGGTCAGATGCAGGAGAGTCAATTATCTGGGGTGTGTCATAGAGCTTTTTGGATGTTGGTTGTCTTGTACTCCCAAGGCAAAGTTCAGGTTGTGAAAACTGTGAGCCGGGACATTCAAGGTTCTCATGGCCTGGGTAGAAGGCAGCCTGGCTCACGGTCTCCCATTTCCTGAAAAAAATTAAAAAAAAACACCTCTGGATCAAGAGACAGAAGCCAAAAATGTTATTAGAAGCTGGGTGCAATAATAAGCCACTCCCTGCTAGGGCAGCGGTTCATGCACATAGACAGATGCTTTGTCTCTGAGACCTAGGATGGATAAGGAACAAGGAGAGGCATATTTGTTTCTGTGGGACACACAACACACACACACACACACACACACACATATCATCTTTATTTAACCAATCAATCATCTTTATTTAACCAGGTGGAACACTGTTGAGGCAAGCTCATTTACAAAGTGGACCTGGACAAAAGTATGATGATGATCATAACAAAACATAGTCATACAGTGTCAAGGAAAAACAAGCATTTGTCAATGCCGAATGTTTGCTTGCTGGCATTGGCAATGGTAGTGTAGAAGTTACAGAGCTGCGTAATAGGAATGGCAGTGAAGTATTGAACTGAAGCCAACCCCACCACCACCCTGCAGAGAGTGACAGGCATTGGGGTGTGTGTTTGGGTCGTCAGGCATAATGCCCGCCATTTCACCACACCCTACTCTGCAGAGACTGACAAGTGTCACGTGTTCCTTGGGGTCTTTGGTCTTATGCGCACCCTATTTCATTAGGAAATAC